>HG992174.1:2688333-4032500 GCA_905220505.1 Laothoe populi
ATTACTTTTCTAGAATGTATGTTGTGATTTTGAATAAATATTAGTTTTTCTAATTGAATTACTCAGACACCAGTGCATCCAATGTGTAAACTTTATATCAATAGGTTTTTTTTTTATTTTTGTTCACTGAACTAGTTGTACACAGATATTACAATGTTAAGACATAAATTAAAAATATCATACAACAGTGTACCACCAATAGGTAATAAATACAATGTTAAAAAAAAATAAAGAAATATTTATATTTTTACGACGTTTGTAAAATTGTTTTTATAGAAGATGGCTCGGTCGTAATTCATTTTGTCATCCTTCATCATCATCATCATCACATAAATTTTATTTACTTTTTTAACTTTTTATTACGTGACTTGGCAAAATTGTGGAGTTGTTCCTCCGCAGAGGCCATTAAAGCAAGAAGAAGAAGAAGATGGCTCGCAAAAGAGGAAGAGACTGATATACACCACACATGAACATATATAATATTAGAAGAATCGTGGGTAAATCTTTAAAGAAAATGTATGCAACGCAACAGCTGCACCGCTGTTTACTATATTTATAGAGAATAATTGCATTGCAATAATCACCAACAAAAGGACAAAGCTCAGAATGAAATACATTTATATTGCACATTGGTGTTTATCATTTACTGTATAACCTATTAAAGTAATCTTAAATTATATTTCCAAATATAATAAAAATGTGGTCCCACTAACTCTTCGCATATAATGACACTCACATGTAAATCAAATATTATTACCAGTCTGGTATCAATGGAACGCCGGTGCGCCACAAGTACTGGCAGCACTCGCCGTTCTTACATACTATTTTCAACTGTAATGTTATGTAATTAAAATTGATTTTTGCTTCTTTTTACTCCGTACTAAGAAATTGCATATTGGCGCCACAAAGTGAAATTAATTGCACAGTACAGTAATACGTAGTACGAAACAAAATAAAATTGCAAGATCTCTAATATTTGCATGTATTTTGATTATTCTGTTCATCGACTAATAAATTGATTAAGCTTGGTCACATCTCTAGCAAAAAGAGAAAAGTGGAGTAAATTTAGACTGCACGGTTGAAAACCTTTGCCTTTGTAGGTTTTATTAAAAAGTGAAATTGAACAATAACAAAGTGGGAAAAATGGCCTTTTATTTACGAAAAAATGAATAAGATAATAATTGGATTGTCCTATATAACGATAAATACAACATATTTAATCCACTAATATATGATCTGTCATAATCGTAGTCAGTTTCCGCATTCGTTTCGCAGTTTCCAAACATAATCTACAGGGTAAGTTTCGAAAATATAATATATAAACAATTATTGAGTAATATTTGTTTAATATTATACAAGTTTTATGCTTTATTTGATCTATTGTGTAATTTAAGACTTTAAATTTGCTACGAAAAGGATAATTGTTAAACGTAAGTACACTTTTGGTTACTATATTAAAATTTTAGTGAAAAATTATTTGTAAACATAATATATATTTTAAGATTATTTATTTATCGCCTCATTACTTTAGTGATATGCAATAATTATACACCACTAAAGTAGCCTTGGAGTCAAAAAAATGTAGCATTTTTTTTATTTAAATTAAGTAAGTATTTTTGCTGGTGGTAAGATATTCATATCCGCCCGGATAGCGACCACCGTACACAGGGTGTAAAACCCGCCATAGTGGCACACGGAAGTGTGACGCGTTCCGGGATCAGCCAGTGGACATCCGGTTTTTGTCGGGGGTCCTTCTGAGTACTCTGACACTAGACCCTTAACTGCTTCTTTACCTTCTTGCCCATGTCGTAGTGTGAAGAAGCAGGCCGGCATGATTGTGTTGAGTAGCGGGGTATAGATCGTCTCTCGCTACTCGATACTCTAATTGGACCGCACTGCGCTTACCATCAGGTGCAGTGGGGTCACTGTGCCGCGCCAGGATAAAAAAAAAAGTATACAAAAGAAATATGTTACTTACCAATTTATTTAAACTATATACAAACAAAAGAAATATGTTGTGGAATATTTTATGAGAATATTTAAACCTAGCTAAATCCATATTGACCAAGGATTTTTCTGTGAGTATTAACCAAGGTCCAAAACCAGGTTAAAGGACTTCGGACACCTGTGGCCAGTCAAAACCTGGCAATAGTCGCTCTTATAGACATGCATATTAAGCATATTTGTGACATGATACTTTCAGTATTGTGGATGTTCATGGGCGGTGGAGATCACTTAACATCAGGTGACCCACTGGCCCGTTTGTCGGACCATGCTATAAAAAAAAATAAACATCATCATCGGACTATAGCAGTCCACTGGACATAGGCCTCCTATAAAACGCGCCATCTAACCCTGTGTTTAGCTCGTCTCATGCTTCTTCCAGCTTTCGTAAATCACTCCACCTCTGAGACCTCCATTTGTGACGTTAATGTTATGGAAATAAAGTTTATTTTGGGTTGTATTTTACTCACTACTTATTACCTTCTTCCGAACACTGGTGTCCCTTTATTGCTTCAGAGGTTAACATATACAGGGTGTAATTTTTAGCAGAGGTTAGGAGACTTAGTAACTGCCATTTATCAGCTGATATGACTAGTTTTTAAACAATTTGCAGCAGTATATAGGTTTTTTATACAAAACTAGCGGACCATACAGATGTTATCCTGCCCGTAAAAGCAGCGCCACACTGACTGCAGCGCCATCTGCCGGGCTGATTTGTGAATCTAAACCATACAGGGCGCCACCCAAACGCATACAAAAAAAACATTCAAATCAATCCAGCCGTTTAGGAGGAGTTCAGTGACATACACACGTACAGTAGAATTATATATATAAAGATGGATCATGCATGCCACACACCTACACACAGAAAGATCAAGATAGTATTAGAGAAAATCCCTGAGTCTAGCAAAAGTAATCATTGTGTTAATAAGTAAGAGCTAAAGTTTACTCAATGATGTCCTTAACATAATCCAGCAGTCATATTTTTAACCGACTTCAAAAAAGGAGGAGGTTAACAATTCGTCGGAATCTTTTTTTTTATGTATGTTACCTGATAACTCGAAGACGCCTGGACCGATTCGAGAAATTCTTTTTTTGTTTAAAAGGGTATACATCCCAGGTGGTCCCATTGGCACCAAGTCAGGATCTGATGATGGGATCTCAGACAAATCAAGGGCAACCCTGAAATTTTATAGTGACGTATAATTTGTTTTTTATTGAAGTCTGTGTACTTTTTATGAATAAAAGAACTTTTACTTATTAACATTATACTCCAGTCACCATGGCATCATTGGTGAGTATCATTCTGTGAAACGACCATAGGTTTAATTATTGCATCAATACACAACCATCAAAAAAAATATATATATATATATGTCGGAGAATCATTATTCCCATCTACATCAGAAATCGTGGTTGCGGGTTTAGTGGGCGTCATTGGGGTAAAATGCGAGCACAAAACACAATGATCACAGTTTTGATTACTATTTTAATTTACATTAAACAATATTGTATTTGGTTAGGACAGAGCAGCGGGTTCAAGGCACCGATCTTACTTTCTCCAACGACATAATGCTCTTAGCCAACGATCCAACTCGATCCGTTGCTATCTCTCCATAATATACGTCAAAAACGCTCATTCTCTGTCAAAAGTAAACATGGCACCTCGACTCCGCTCGAGGCACGTGTCCTGCTCTGATTGGTCGTTATTTGAATTACAATATTCATAAATGTTATTAGATCAGTAAGGAGGATTTAAGTTATAGAAAAATGTAACAAATAATATTCTGCATTGTGGATGCAAACAGCAATCGACCCGGCTCATGGCTTCCTCCGACATATATATAAATAAATATTAAAATAAATATATATATTTAAAAAATATATATATATATATAAAAAATATATAAAAATAAAAAATATATATTTTTCATGTTATACATGACTGGCAGCTTGTGGGTGCACTGAAATGTTGAAATAAATGGCAGTTTTGCCATTGAATCTTACTTTAGGGTCTGGACTATGGGTGACTTGTCTTTATTATTCTGTTTCAGTGTCATGGCTTACGACACAATCGTCATAGGCCTGGGCTCTGCCGGCTGTACTGCCGCCTCAACCCTGGCCCAGGCCGGGAAGAGTGTCCTGGCACTGGAAGCTCAAGGAAGAGTCGGTGGGAGAGTCCATACTGTGCCGATTGGGGATGGTGTCATCGAACTCGGTGCGGAATGGTGAGAACTGTAGATTGCTACAGCAGCATTGGCTGATATTGTATAAAATGGTAGATTTTTTAAAATCCTGGTCCAGTGATGTGACTACACTGGACTTGATGTCACAGTGTTGTCCATTGAGAATATTAATACCAAATAAATAAATATTTTCTTTCCTTTTTTTATCCTGGCAAAGTGTCCACATTGCACCTGATGGTAAGCGCAGTGCCGTCCAATAAGGGTATCGAGTAGAGAGAGACAACCTATCCCCCGCTACTCGACACAATCATGCCGGCCTATTTCTTCACACTACACCATGGCCAAGAAGGTGAAGAAGCGGTCGAGGGTCCAGTGTCAGAGTACTCAAAAAGCCGCAAAACGGCCAAGCATCGTACCGCAACTCTAGACACCCGACAAAAACCGGATGTACACTGATGATGGCTGATCCCGGATTGCGACACACTTGCGTGTGCCACTATGGTGGGTTTTACACCCTGTGTACGGTGGTCGCTATCTGGGCGGGTATGCATATCCTACCACCAGCAACCTGCTTGCTGAGTTGCTTCTTTTCTATCTCTAGGATTCATGGCACATACCCAAGCAGAGTCTTCGACGCGGCAGTCAGAAATAACGTTCCCATAACGAATCAGTTCCTCAACTTCCAACTATACAAGTCGGATGGAACGAAGGCTGATCAACAGCTACTCCTAGACCTGATGGATTTCGCTTTTAAAGTGGCAGACAACCCTCCCCCAGTTCCTGAACCTGTGGGACAGTATATAAGCAGAAGGTAAGGGGAGACTATTGGATATAATCAGTTTATTAAAACACTTTACCAAATCAAATCATTGATTTCGTAAATAAGGCCACTATGGGCACTTTTTGTCACATGTCATAATAATATTAAGGTCTACTGGTGCTTCGGAAATGCCCACTGGTTTGAGAAGAGCGTCGTGAGTGTCGTCGTCGTCGTCGTCGTCAGTGCCGTCCAGTGAGAGTATCAAGTAGTGAGAGACAATCTATTCTCGCTACTCGACACAATCATGCCGGCCTGCTGTGTAGCTTCTTCACACTACGCCCAAAGGACCCAGGATCATGGGAGCAGGGAACACGGTAGCTGGCAAACTGTTCCACAGCTTGATGGTGCGGCAAAAATACAAATTTGCGAACCCCTTGGTTCGGGCCGGGGTAGTAGACACCACGAAGCTGTGGCTCCGCAAAGAAGTACGTGGGGTTCTGGTGTGGATCTTACTAAGACGTCGCTAAATTCTTCTCAGTCATAGCTTTACCAGCTAGCTTGTCACCTTGTACGGAGGCTGAATATGTCACAGAAATTCCTGTAAATGACTGCCTCGGTGGCGCAGTTGTAATGATGTCTGAAAATACACTTTCAAACTGAACACACGAGGGGGGTGAGTTACGTATCAAATAGCGGAACCTCACTCCCCTCCGACACCAATACACTTGAAACACCACTGACCCCTGTAATAGATGTAAGCCTTATAGTGAATCATTTAAATAAAGATAAAAAAAAACTGAACACTGGACTGCCTCGGTGGCGCAGTTGTAATTGCGCTTGCGTTACGACTGCTGTGCTGAGGTCTCGGGTTCGATCCCCGAGTCGGGTAAAAGGATATTGTGTTTTTCTATCTAGACATTCTCAGTATTATCCCTGAGTCTGGAATTTGTGCCCGGTATGGCGATAGGATCGCCCCCTATCACATTATGGGACTGAATTTTTTTTTGCGAAAAGGGAGTGTACTGATATCACCTCTGCCTACCCCTTCGGGTAATACAGGCGTGAGTGAGTGTATATGTTCCTGTAAATATTATTTTAATTATTTCTTTTAGCGTCATTGACCATATCAAAAACACATATCCACAAATATCAAATGATACAGATTTCATAGAGTCATTTCTATTCTTCATGGACCTACTCACAGACAATATAGAGGCGTCGAACAGCTGGAATGACGTCACCACAGCGTCAAATTACGAGAAGTTGGATGGACACCAGCACGGAAGCTGGGACAAGAGTGGATACAAAACATTCTTCGATATATTATTGGTGAGAATTTTATTAAACCTAGAACGAACTATAAGATATATTTTCTGGTAGGATATTCATATCCGCCCGGATAGCGACCACCGTACACAGGGTGTAAAACCCGCCATAGTGGCACACACAGGTGTGTCGCGTTCCCGGGTCAGCCAGTGTAAATCCAGTTTTTGTCGGGGGTTTACAGTTGGGGTACGATGTTCTGAGTACTCTGACACCAGACCCTCTTGAGACGTCGAATCCAGCTATGTATTGGAGAACAATAGCCATCATTTTGAACAATTGTGTGTGACTGTTGGGTGTTATCAATTGATCAGTTAACGTTTAATAGGTAGGTAACGTAAGAAAAATAAAAAAGTATTTTAGTGGCGACATACAACTCAGTCCACCCCGTGACCACGAAGACTGTAAAGCATTCGAAACGTCGGGTTGATCAAGTAAAAAAAACCGCGATATAATCCGTAAAATTCGTTTTATTTCAATATTGTAATATTCGCGTAAACATAAGATACCATTATAAAAAAGTATTTTGTAAAAAATTGTATCTTTCCTAAAATTTGCCGTATGTCATTACTTCCCAGAATTATTTCCTCATTAGCGACACTATCGAATGGTGTAATAAAACAGTATGTGTTTTTTTTCAAAATCAACGTGTTCGATTCCTGGCTAGAAATATAGATTTTTCAAAAATCCAATGATGCCGTTTTAGTTTTTACCAAAATTGGGCCCGAGACCCCTTTAAGTACTTTTCGCTATCTCTCATAGTTTCGGAGTTGGCCATAGAGGCCCACTTGAAAAATTCACCCTGTATATAAAAAGAAAAAATGTGTTAATTAAAGACTACATGCAACACTTCAATATAAAACATATAATAAAAGGAATCAACTGAATCTAAATAATCTATAACATTTCTAAATTCAATAAATGTTTGCTTTTGATTTTAAATACCACATTTCATTAGTTGTAGCCATTATACATGGTCCTACTCTAGGCACAAGGCTCTATTAATGAGAGGGGTTAGGCCTTAGTCCACCACGCTGGCCTAATGCGGGTTGGTAGACATTTGAAATAATTTATTTAGTAAATTAGGCCACTAGGAGCACTTTTTACAAGTCAGGGTTAAAGTCTACCAATGCTTTGGAAACGCCCACTGGTCTGAGAAGATAAAATCAGCTATATGTATTCTTTTAAATTTCAGAACACATTTAAAAACGGCTCGGGGTATCCCAACCTGGAGATCAAGTTGAACAAGGAGGTGTCAGTGATCTCGTGGCCGCAGGACCCGGCGCAGGACGTGACCGTGTCCTGCACGGACGGCACTCAGTATGCAGCCAGGAATGTCATTGTAACTGTCTCACTCGGGGTCTTGAAAGAGAGGTGAGATGGTCTGATGCTGGTCTTTTAATTTTTTATTTGACAGCCACTAAGGTTTAGCGAGTTGTTGGGTGTGAAGAGGCCATGGGTTCAATTCCCACACTGAGTCAAATGTTTGTGTGACAGACAGATATTTGTTTGCGGGTCTGTTGTGGGATTCAGTAGTTGTTGTATGACTTAACACCTACAGACACCTACACCTTTGAAATTCTTTAGGATACAAAAACCTGGTGGTAGGATATTCATATCCGCCCGGATAGCGACCACCGTACGCCACCACCGTACGTTACAAAGGGTGTAAAACCCGCCATAATGGCACACCCAAGTGTGTTGAGAGTTCACGCAAGAGTTGGCGTACTATGTTCTGAGTACTCTGACACTAGACCCTTGACCGCTTCTTCACCTCTTTGCCCCATGACGTAGTGTGAAGAACACTGCTTGCTACACAGTAGGCCGGCATGATTGTGTTGAGTAGTGAGGGATAGATTGTCTCTCGCTACTTGATATTCTAACTGGTCGGCACTTCACTTACCATCAGATACAGTGTGGTTGCCGTGTCAGGATAAAAAAAATGATATAAATTAACTGTTTTCTTCCTGCAAAGTGCAAGCGGTAATTAACAATATGCAATATTACTTTGAAAAGTTGAGTCCAAAATTCCACCTCCCCCTGGGATTGAAGCGGCAGTATTAGAGTTTTCCCCGCGGAAAAAAGCTCCATTTAGGGCTGGATACGAACATGCAACTTTAGTCCTGTCAATCCGTACCACTTGCAACACACATATTTACATCGCTACCTACCCCATTAATGTGAAGTAAAGATTATAACATTCCATCATATCATCAACCATTCATATCACTGACTGCCTCGGTGGCGCAGTTGTAATTGCGCATGTGTTACGACTGCTGTGCTGAGGTCTCGGGTTCGATCCCCGGGTCGGGTAAAGTGATATTGGGTTTTTCTACCTAGAAATACTCAGTATTAACCCGGAGTCTGGAATGGTGCCTGGTGTGGCAATAGGCTCGCCCCCTATCACATTATGGGACCGAAATTCGGCGAAAAGTGGGTGTACTGGTTACCATGCCTACCCCTTCGGGGATTACAGGCGTGAGTGAATATGTATGAATATATCATATCATTGACAGCCTCAGTGGCGTAGCGGGCGAGTAGCCGGCTGTGAAACTAGAGGCCGTGGGTTCGATTCCCGCACCGAGACAAATGTTTGTGTGACAGACAGATATTCGTTTCGGTCTTGTAGGACCGTAGTCCCTTGTAGTTCCTGATACCCACAATACAGGTTTGACCTAGTGTAAGGTCGGAACTATGTGTGTGACTGTTGGGTGTATTTAATTATTTTATTTATTCCAGGCATCAAAATTTATTCTCCCCAAAACTACCTGAAGAGAAAATAACATTAATAAATAACATATCAATAGGAGTTATGGATAAAATTGTGCTGGTCTTCGAAGAACCCTGGTGGCCTCCAGGGGTGACTTTCTTTGGGTTCCTGTGGGATAAGCAGACGAGGGTGAAGGTACACCCGGATGATGAGTGGATGACCAAGATATTTGCTGCGAGTCGTCCAATGGGTAATGCAAATGCTGTGACGTTGTGGACCTGCGGAGAGAGTGGGAAATTGGTGAGTAATATACCCGACAGTTCCATACTAGGTCCTACAAGAGAATACAGTCAAAAACACAGAACTTTAGACATGATGCATTGACAGACAGACAAGAATTCAGTAGTATTTACTATAATAATACAATCAATAGCAGCGATAGCCTAGTTGGTTGCGGTACGGACTGTCAGGACGAAAGTCGTAGGTTCGAAACCCAAGTGGCATACACTTCTGACCTTTCTAAAGTTATGTGTGTATTAAAATGTTAATTATCGCTTGCTTTAACGGTGAAGGAAAACATCGTGAGGAAACCTGCATATCTGAGAGTTTTTCGAAGGTATGAGAAGTCTGCCAACCCGCATTAGGCCAGCGTGGTGGACTAAGGCCTAACCCCTCTCATTAGTAGAGGAGGCCCGTGCCCAGCAGTGGGACAATGTTTAATACAGGGCTAGTATTATTATTATTATAATACAATCAAAATTTCCCAAAAATATTTAATGTGCTGACATAGTGCCATAGTAGTTTTACTATAGTATAAATAATCTAAGAAAGCTATCTTTATTATAATAATACTTACTGACTGCCTCAGTGGCGCAGTTGTAATTGGGCATGCGCTACCACTGCTTTGCTGAGGTCTCGGGCTCGATCCCTGGGTCGGGTAAAGTGTAGTTACATAGATAAATATACCGATTATTTATTTTCAATTTATTAGCAAACAAATGAAGCAATAAAAAATCAGCTAATTCTTGGTTCAATAACCCAAGAAAAAGTTCAGGGTCTTTTCACTATGAGTCACAATTCCCTAAGACACCACTTAATTTCACATAAGCAAAGCTCCGGGCAAAAGCTTTTATAATTTTATATATTGTATAAATTATTAATTTTAGAAGTGTTAGAGCGACGCTGTATGTCGCGGTGTATATTTGTCTACAGCATGAATGGGCCGGCTCGACCGGGGTAGTACCACTGTCTCACAGAAAACCAACGTAAAGTGACAGTTTACTGTCGCGTTTCGTATGGTAAGTGAGATATACGGAGGCCCAGATTCCCCCTTCCCTTTCCTAATCCCTATTGCTTTCCTTTAAGGCCGACAGCGCATACATGATACTTTCGGTATTGTGGGTGTTCATGGGCGGTGGAGATCACTTAACATCAGGTGACCCACTGGCTCGTTTGTCGGACTATGATATAAAAAAAAATATATTAAATACTAGTTGTCTGGGATGTTGTCCTGCCATAAACATCTCTGTGACCGAATTTTTGTTGAAAAAATTTGAAATTTATATCTCGACAACAGCGCCATCTGTCGGATCTAAAACTATCCTATATTTTAAGTTAGACCCAACCACACATACACAAAATTTCATTGAAATCGGTTGAGAGGTTTCAAAGTCTATAACGGACATAGGTAGAAACAATAAATAAATAACACCCAACAGTCACACACATAGCCCCGATCCCACACTAAGATACGAGTCTTGTGTTGTGGGTATCAGGGACCTAGAGAGACTCGGTCTCACAACACCCAGACTCCGGACACAAACATCTGTCTGACAAACAAACATTTGTCCCGGTGTGGGAATCGAACCCACGGCCTCTCGTTTCACAGTCGGCTACTAGCCTATTGCGCCACTGAGGCTGTCAATGTAACACAATATATTATGTTTGTTTCAATAGATTTGAAAGTGCCCCTAGCGGCAAGAAATTAAATCTTATTTAAAAGTGGAATGTATCCTTAATATTTACAGGTGGAAACACTTCCAGAGTATGTGGTGAAGACGAAAGTAATGGAACTCCTCAGGATGTTTATGGGAAAAGGTACGACCATACCAGAGCCTACTGCAATTTTAAGGTAAATATATATTTTTTTTATCCTGGCACGGCAAAGTGACCACACTGCACCTGATGGTAAGCGCAGTGCCGTCCAATTAGAGTATCAAATAGCGAGAGACAGTAACCTCGCTACTTAACACAATCATGCCGGCCTGCTTCTTCACACTACATCATTGGGCAAGAATGTGAAGAAGCGGTCGAGGGTCTAGTGTCGGAGTACTCAGATAATCGTACCCCAACTCTAGACCCACAAAACCGGATGTACACTGGCTGATCCCGGAACGCGACACACTAGTGTGTGCCACTATGGCGGGTTTTACACCTTGCGTACGGTGGTCGCTATCCGGGCGGATATGAATATCCTACCACCAGCAAACTATATATTTACAGCACATTACAGAAATAACGCAGTTAGCTAACAAATATATGTATTATAATAATACACAACTCTATATCACTTTTACCCGACCCGGGTATCGAACCCGAGACCTCAGCACAACAGACGTACACACGCAACTACAACGCCAAACAAACAGTCAAATCAGCCAAAATAAGTGTTATATTGTGTTAAAATAAGTGATATCTCTGTCATGTTTGTTATCTTCTGTTTTTATTGTTAGTTTGTAATTTTATGTAGATGTTATTCATATGAGAATGCTGTGCATACCTTCAATAGGCATATGTATCAGAGACCAGAGTTTATACAATTTTTTATTATTTGTGATTTTTGGATGCAGTAACAACTGGTGTGTTATTTAATAAATAAATAAATATATCCATACTAATACTATAAATGCGAAAATTACTCTGTTTGTTTGTTACCTCTTCACGACTAAACGGCTGAACGGATTGTAATGAAATTTGGTAAGGGAATAGATTATATCCTGGAGAAGGACATAGGCTATCTTTTTTTAACCTTGAAAGGGGTCAAATAGGAGTTCAAAATTTGTATGGGAAATCCATATTTCCTCAACTTAGGGATCTGTAAATTCATAAAGAGTCATTAAGAGTGAGTGAGTGTAATCTCAAGATTCAGGCACAACACCTGAGAGACTGGACAATCGCTACAGGTGCCTCAGTGCAGAAGACAACTCCTTGGATTGTATACTTCTGCTCCCGAATATAACCTCCACTAGCAACAGCTAGTATATATGCCTAGTCAGGTCATAAGTATTGTCACACAGTAAAAACTTTTATTTTAGAATGCTGGCCACAAAAAAGTTTATTGAATTCTAATTTCAAATTGTTCATGAAAATAAAAATGTATACTTTTTAGAATTTTACTCATTTTTAAATATGGAGTGGACGCTTAAAGAAGACCGTGTTGCAGTAATTGCGTTGCATCGTTGCGGTTACGCGCCAATTCAAATTTTTGACATACTGAAAAATTTTAATATAACCAAAAGATTCGTTTATCGTACCATCAAACGATACAATGAAGACTCTAGTGTAGATGACAGGTCAAGAAGTGGTCGCCCTCGGTCTGTTAGGACTTCAGCAGTGATAAAAGCTGTGAAGGCGCGAATTCAAAGAAATCCCAAACGTAAGCAGAACCTGTTGGCCCTTCAGATGGGGTTAAGCAGAACCACGGTGAAAAGGGTGTTAAATGAAGACTTACGGCTTCGGGCATATCGAAGAAAAACAGGACATCGTTTGAATGCTCGTCTAATGGACCTGAGACTGAATAGATGACACGCTTTGTTGAAGCGGTACGCGGGAAAAAAATATCGGGAAATTCTTTTTTCAGATGAAAAATTTTTTAACGTAGAAGAGAGCTACAACAAAGGTGTACGCACACAGTAGTGAAGAAGCGAGCAACCGTATTCCGCGTGTCCAACGAGGTCATTTTCCATCCTCGCTCATGGTATGGTTGGGAGTTTCTTATTGGGGCTTAACAGAGGTACATTTTTGTGAGAAAGGTGTAAAAACGAGTGCAGTTGTGTATCAAAATACAGTCCTGACGAACCTTGTGTGTATTGTCATAAGAATCTATGTTTTGTTAAGTTCATTTTGGTATATAAATGGTTACATAATGAATAAACTTGTTTCAATTATTTTATATTAACACGTTGACTGCGGCGCGAAATTATGCGATGATACGCCTATGCGGCTGGCACACGCTAGGTGCGTTTCCCGCACTCGCGTAACAATCCCGAACGCCAGTGCGGCATCACGCGCCGGGCGTGTTGAAATTAGCGCTACGAGCATGCGGCCAAAACACATAAGGTGTGTTTTTTTAAAAAAATAGTTTATTTTAAATAAAACGGTAAACAAAATACGTGCATTATTATTTTAATAAAAATAACCTACAATACGTATTAAAATTGGCATTAAACTAATTTTACGGATTTTACAAACTGCGATAAAATCTGTAAAATTAGTATTATATCAATGTGTAATATTCGTATAAACATAAAACCATTACGAAGGAAAATATTACCATTATATGATTTTTTTAAAACCCAGTTCAATGTTTATTTTAAGTAAAAATGTAATAAATAGCAAGTGCATCCTCATAAAAGTATATTTTTTTTAGTTATAGAGAGGGGGTTTTAATGCCCGCCGCGGCCGCGTCGCCGTGAAATATTATTAATAATAAATGTGCGCTGTTTCTTCAAATTCGGTTAAATTATATCGGCAAACAATGAGCTCGACGTCCGACAAAGCATTAGCCGCTCATAAAAATACATTTTGAACCAATAATGTAAATTTCATCGTAAATGACATCTGTTCTTACGTTGAACTGAGCACGTGCAATAGTAAAAATAAAATCGTATTTTTAATAGTATAATGGAATGGATTACCTACATATTTACGCGGACGGTTGTAAAATCCTCAAGCATTTAGTGATACAATATGAAATGATATTACCAAAGTATTCATATATAAAACTAATATAATTTTATGATATCACGATAATAATCCGACAGCATCAGTGAAAAGTCATGATAAAATAATGTCAATGATTATATTTGTACATGTACAATAGCATTAGGAAACAATTTATTTATTGGTATTATGATGATGACTATCCAAGACAAGTAATAAAATATTACATAAAATAATGTAGGTGAAGCCACCATCATTGTATATATTCTTGTAAAACGCACCTGGCGTGTGCCGGCCGCACTGGCGTCGCGCAATAAAAAACACACCTAGCGTGTGCGCCCGCATCCTTGTATGGATTTTTTTAAAACGCACCTAGCGTGTGACGGCCGCATGCGCGTAGCAAAATCAAAAACACACCGTGTGTGTGCGCCGCAGTCAACGTGTTAAACATGTGACAGAATTTATGACCTGACTAGGTATTTAACCTCTCATGTCTCAAAAGGATAATGATGTTCGGAAAAAGGTAATAAGTAGGAAGTAAATACAAGCCAAAGTCAAGTTTATTTCCATAACATTAAAGTTAAAAATCGCATGTAAGAACGGTGAGGTTGCCAGTATTTGTCGGCTTGCTGGCATGCCAATGATACATAACCGGTGATCCGACATACATAATTATTTTCAGGTCGACCTGGTACTCAAACCCGTACACCCGCGGCAGCTACTCATTCGACAACTTACTCACCCCACAGTACCCTAACGCTAGAGTCGACCTTGGGAAACCTCTGGTCGACTCGGCGGGTAACCCGCGGGTGCTCTTCGCTGGGGAGGCGACCAACCCTAAACACTTCTCGACTGTCCACGGGGCTTCGGAGACCGGATATAGGGAGGCCATGCGACTGTTATCGGTCATGAGCAAGATTTAAAGTGTGGTAACTTTACCCCATTAACTTTATAATTTTATTTATTTAACTTTACCCCAAAAATTTGGTAATGTGACTCCAAGTTGTGGCAATGTAACACCACGATATGGTAATTATACCCCAAGTTTTGGTAGTGTTACCCCAAGTTGACCCAGTGTTACCCCAAATTGTTGTAATGTTATCCTAAAATGTGGTATTGCTATCCCAAATTGAAGTAATGTTACCACACACAGAAATTAAAGTAAATCATTATTTATGAAATTACATGCACAATACATTGTGATAGCGGCCCCTACTATTGTAGAGTAGTATGTATGAGTAGTAATGTAATTCTTGCTGTAACGGTGAAGGATAACATCGTGAGGAAACCTGCATACCTGAGAATTCTTATAAGAATTTCGAAGGTATGTGAAGTCTACCAACCCGCATTAGGCCAGCGTGGTGGACGAAGGCCTAACCCCTCTCATTAGTAGAGGAGGCCCGTGCCCAGCAGTGGGACAATGTTTTATTATTATTTTAAATAAAATGAAAATATTTATTTTACTTATTTAATAAATTGCAAGTTATTTTTGGTATTTTATCTATATGTTGGGAAAGTAAAGTTTCTTGGTGCTTCTTCTCAGAGCAGTAGGTACTTTTGAAACAGCTATAGTCTATGTAATTATTTATTTAATTTACGTGTTAAAGTGCCAGTAGCGGCCATTGTTTAATAAAGATTTTGATTATTCAATTCGTTTTTTTTTATTGTACCATTGTTTAAGAGTTTGCCAGCTACCGTTTTTCGTATAATCCTGGGTCCTTATGGAGTAATGCGAAGAAGCTACACAGCCGGCATGATTGTGTTCAGTAGCGAGGGGTAGATTGTCTCTCGCTACTTGATACTCTACCTGGACGGCACTGTCAGTGCAGTGTGGTCACTGCTGTGCTAGGTAAAAAATTAAGTACTTTTTTTAATTAAAAATTAACTATTAACTCTATGCTGTCCCATCGGTTTATGTGCTTTATTTTTAAGAGACCAAAATTTACCGGTTTACCGGTTTTACCAGATTACTGGTTAAAATAATAATAATAAATAACACCCAACAGTCACACACATAGCCCCGACCCTACACTAAGGTACGAGTCTTGTGTTGTGGGTATCAGGGACCTAGAGACGCACCCTCTCAACACCCAGACCCCGGACACAAATGTCAAAAATATCTATTACCAATTATTTTACCGGTGAAATAGTCCCAGTAATTGTAAGTACTAATGTGGGTTAACAGACCATTATTTCTTTACACTGGACATCAAATCTGCAACTGCTCTTATGAGACAATAAAAAAAGAAAGTTATAATAAAACAATTTATTTACTAAATACAACAAATAATTACAGTAAAATTATTTACAATTATGACTTTAAAATAAACTTTGCATACGTCTGTAATAGTGTTGCGTTTATATCGACTGACATTTGACTTTTTGGCGGGAAAGCGGAAAATCATATCCCGCTGTATATTTACAAAACTTGTATTTCCTCGAACGTTAAAAAGGTGTCATTTTATTATTAATTGTTTGTTTGTGTCATTTTATTTATTAAATTATGTACATGACTTGGGACAAGTGATATAATGCAGTCTTTATAATGCGTCTAAAACTCTAGAAGTTTCTTGGAAGTCGCCATTACTGATTATATAAAAATAGAAATATCACATCACGTTGGCAAATGTGCAAACCGCTCTGTGCCAAAGAAAAAAGTAAAAAACGTTAGAGAAAGCAAGACAAAACTCTATGACAGATGTGTACAATGTTTATTGATAGTCTTTATAATTATTATAACATAATTAGGCTAGTTTCTATGCAGTGAAACATAGTTCTTTTGTATCCAAATTTAATATACAGATTCACTAAAATCCCTCAATAGGATAGTTTCCTATATGGAACCGAATATAATACGCAAACCAAAATTGCATGAAAAATGTGGTCACAATATTTATAGGAAACTAGCAGGCCCGGCAGACGTCATCCTGCCCGTAAAAGCAGCGCCGCACCGACTGCAGCGCCATCTACCGGCTGATTTGTGAATCTAAACCATCCAGTGCGTCACCCAAACGCATACAAAAAAGTCATTCAAATCGATCCAGCCGTTTAGGAGTTCAGTGACATACACACGTACAGTAGAATTATATATATAAAGATATTCATTTGAGCAAAAATGTGGCGTAGTGGGAATATATCACTATCTCCCTCGCACAACGGAAAGGATATTTTACTAGAATCGACAATTGGGTACTTATCATGCATTTTTTCACCACCTTTAAAAGTAGTAATTAATCAAATTCATATAAAATATACATTGAAACTAATCACAATGTTAAGAGATCTTTATTATATACATAATAATGGTTTGTTATGTTTCTTATATTTACACGAATATTTCACATTGAAATTAAACTAATTTCACAATTTATCGCAATTTTTCAGTCCCCAAAAGCCCAACTGGCAGACCTCAAGACACTGCGTTCTTGCATAGATCGGACTAACAATTAATAAACTGAAGGTGAAAATATTACAGAATCTTTTCGTGACGATATAAAACTCAGTCCGTCACGTGATCATGATCAACTGTAAAGCTTTCGATACGTCGAGACAAAAAAAAATTTAATTCATAAAAAGTACACAGCCTTCAATAAAAACAAAGTATGCGTCCCTATAAAGTTTGAGGGTTGCCCTCGATTTTTCTGAGATCCCATCATCAAATATTGACTTGGTGCCAATGGGACCTGGGAAGTACACCCTTTTAAACAAAAAAATAATTTCTTAAATCGGTCCAGGCGTCTTCGAGTAATCGGGGAACATACATAAAAAAAGATTCCGACGAATTGAGAACCTCCTCCTTTTTTGAAGTCGGTTAAAAATGCAATAAAATCCGTAAAATTTGTTTTATTTCAATGTGAATTCACAAAAATCTTTAAAATTATACTTGTGTTTGGCTAATGCCTATTCCCAAAACCTCTGAATACCCCAAAACTAAGTCGATTATTCCAGTGTTAAAAAGAATTACCCCAATGTGGTATAAATACCCCAAAAAGGTTAATGGCTAAGATACCATATATATATACAGCAGCGATAGCCTAGTTGGTTGCGGTACGGACTGCCAAGACGAAAGTCGTAGGTTCGAAACCCAAGTGGCATACACCTCTGATTTTTCGAAAGTTATGTGTGTATTAAAATGTTAATTATCGCTTGCTTTAACGGTGAAGGAAAACATCGTGAGGAAACCTGCATATCTGAGAATTTTTCGAAGGTATGAGAAGTCTGCCAACCCGCATTAGGCCAGCGTGGTGGACTACGGCCTAACCCCTCTCATTAGTAGAGAAGGCCCGTGCCCAGCAGTGGGACAATGTTTAATACAGGGCTAGTATTATTATTATTATACCATATATAATATTAAATTATACTTGAATTCAAAATGTTCGTTTTGAAATATATCTTATAAAGAAAGAACAGAATTAGGTAATCTAAAATACATATTAAAATAAACTCTTCTTTTAAAACTGCTTCTTCGGTTTGAGCAAACTTTAAATTCGACTAAAACTATAATGGAAAATGTAAAATCTTTTTTATTTATGCTTTATTTACACAAAAATATTAACAGTACATTGCAATAAACTTAAAATAGAATGTAGAAATTTTCTTGTGAACTTTAACCTACCATTTTCTCAAATCTAAATAATATTTTTAATCTTTCTCTTACACCAAATAATTAAGCATAAGAGATAAATCATCAATAAATACGTCAATAAATCATGAAGTGCCACAGACATATATCTAAACAGACGACGCAAATACTTGAATGTGAAACAATAAAAATATCAATAAATACGCCAAATAGAACATATGTTTCTGTGCCTGATCCCATTGCAATTTTATTTATGCTGAGTTAAAAATAATAAAATCGACGATTGGCGGACTTTTTGATTGAGGCGCCATTTTTTGAGATATTGAGTTATATATGTCGGAGGAAGCCATGGACGCACAATATTATTTGTTCACATTTTAATTATTTTATTTGATTTGTTACATTTTTCTGTAACTTAAATCCTCCCTACTGATCTAATACAATTTATGAATATTTTAATTCAAATAACGACCAATCAGAGCAGGACACGTGCCTCGAGCGGAGTCGAGGTGCCATGTTTACTTTTGACAGAGAAAGAACGTTTTTGACGCATATTATAGAGAGATAGCAACGGATCGAGTTGGATCGTTGGCAAAGAGCATTATATCGTTGGAGAAAGTAAGATCGGTGCCTTGAACCCGCTGCTCGGTCCTAACTAAATACAATATTGTTTAATGTAAATTAAAATAGTAGTCAAAACTATGATCATTGTGTTTTGTGCTCGCATTTTACCCCAATGACGCCCACAAAGCCGGTAACCACGATTTCTGATGTCGATGGGAATAATGATTCTCCGACATATACATATTCCAAATAAGCAATTTTTTCTGCATTTTAGTGCCTACTTTAAATTTTTTGTGCACTTTTTTCAGCCTTATTCAACTGGTAAAACAGAGATGATTTTTTTTCAAGGCACATTTATATTAGAAAATAATGCTCATAAATTCATGAAAATATGTTATAAAGATGCAGTACGTGCTTACACAAGTAATATATTAATTATACTTAAATACACACAATAGTTTTTTGTTTTTGCGAAAAAAAAATCCCCGGTCACTTTTCAAAAATGTCGCTTAAATCAAAAAGCCCGACAACCGATATGGACTTAATAGGGTAGTTTCCTGTGTTTAATTTTTTACATTATTCTCTATGCAATCGAATATAATACGCAAAAGAAACTCTTTTGCGAAAACAGAATCCAAATTGCTTGAAAAATGAGGTCACAATATTTATTTTAAATATTGGTATGAGCAAATACTCACAGGCATGAACGAAAACGGTGGCGTATTGGGAACATATTGCTATCTCCCTCGCACAACGGTACAGTACAGGTGATTCATTGTACCGTGACGTCACGGTATCAGATATGCATCCTTGTACTGTTATTTGACAACTACCCCTTCCAGCAGATTTGAGTGGTGTCTAATTTACTTATTTTTGTTCGGATTCATAAAATTCTTTCGATAATAGGTTTTAGGTAATGTAACTTGTTGATTAAATTAATAAAAAAATCGAGTCAACTACCTTATTGTATAAATCTACATACATACAATCACGCCTGTCATCCCCGAAGGGGTACATCAGGCAGGTAGGCAGAGGTGCAACAATACACCAACATTTCGCCGATCTCATTATCCCATGATGTGATATCGAACCTATCATACCGGGCACAATTCCAGACTCCGGGCTGATTTGTTTTTAAGTGCCTCGATATACAGACGAGCAGACGGGCCACCTGAAGGTAAGTAGTCACCGCCGCCCATAGACTTCTGCAATACCAGGGCACAGCAAAGCCGCTTCCTACCGTTAAAATTACCTGATTATTGAATGATAGAAAACCCCAATATCACTTTACCTGATGGTACGAACCCGAGACCTCAGCACAGCTAGTAGAGTAGTCCTTCAACGGTAGGCAGCGGCTCTGCTGTGCCCAGGCATTGCAGAAGTCTATGGGCGGCGGTGACTACTTACCTCAGGTGGCCCGTCTGCTCGTCTGCCTATCGAGGCAATTAAAAAAAAGCTAAGTACACAATCACACTACACTTGCGGCGGTTGCCATGTGACAGCCGTCATTTTTCTATTAATCTCCTGTAGTATAAGTTGGCAACGGGCGAGTTGCGCGGGTCTGAGTAGCGGGGCGGGGTCGCGGGCGGGGTTGTTGTTGGACGCGGGGGGGGAGCGCTGGGCTCTACGGAGCGCGCGGCGACGACGGGCACGCGCTGTTGCTAGGGGGAGACGGGGGGATGTCAATATAATTCAAGGTCAAGGCAGTATAAAAAAAAACATCTGTCATCTCCCTTTTTTATACTGGCATTGTGAGTAACCAGTACGAACGAATTCACTACGGTCCCATAATGTGATAGGGGGCGAGCCTATCGTCATACCGGGCTCAAATCCAGATTCCGGACTGAGTATTTTTAAATAGAAAACCCAATATCACTTTACCCTTCCCGGGGATTGTCACCACACTGCACCTGATGGTAAGCGCAGTGCGGTCCAATTAGACTGTCGAGTAGCGAGAGACAATATATCCCCCGCTACTCAACACAATCATACCGGGCTGCTTCTTCACACTACGCCATGGGCAAGGTGAAGAAGCGGTCGAGGGTCTATTGTCAGAGTACTCAGAAGGCCGCAAAACGGCCAAACATCCTACCCCAACTCTAGACCCCCGACAAAAATCATTGGTAATAAGCAACATTAACATTATAGCCCACACAATGCAATTTGAATTGAAAACAATTGCAATTGAAAACAAATGCAATATAGATTTCAGTCCATCCCGATTCGATACATCGTTTTATTCTATTCGATTATATTTAATTCTATTCGATTCCATTCGAAACCAAAATCAAACCAGCTGACAGCCAATTCTAGCACCCCGCGTTCATTGTTCAAATCAAATTGCGCGCGCTTCCCCGACTTCCTGTTACACACTTCCGTCCCTTTTCACGAAATCACTCCCAGGAATCGATAGTAAAGATCACAGTAACAATAGTAAAGTACACATCATAAATAAACTGTCACGCAATTGCCTTTGAAAAACATTTGTCTTTGAGAATTGAACTCGGATCTCGTTTTACAGTTACTCGGCCACTGCGCCACATGTGGATAGTCCCTCGTCGATACCCACGATTCAGGTTCGAACTAGTGTGAGGCAGGACTACATAGTGAGTGTGTCTGGGTTTATATTATTCTTTGTATTGACATGTCATAGAATCTATTTCGATAAAAATTAACTTTATATTCTAGTATAAAAAAATTACCAACAAGGACCCGTTCATAAAATACGTTCGCACTTATAAGGAGGTATCGCATACTGTGACAACATGTGTCTCAGGTTATGTGAAGTTTATAGCTCATCAAACAATTTCGTAAAAAAATTTCGCGTATTTTTTTTTTTATGTTTTTGTTACGATAAAAATACGCAGCATTGATAGGTGTCGCTGAGAATGTGACATATCGTGATGAAGAGGAGGTAAGGGGTCTGTAAAGGTAAAATTTTTCGCGACGTATTTTATGAACGACCCCTAATAATTTTGTAGTTCATTTAATTCAACTTACCACTTTCGTTCTTTTCTTTTACTTTGTAGTCTTCATCCAGAGATCTTGACACTGACCTTTTCTTTGGAGACTGAAAGAATGACGTGACCATTAAACTAAATTCTTGTGCTGAAAGTACAATACAGTTTTAGTGACATAGCTTAGAAGGGCCCTGTGAATGAAAATTTAGCTATAGTGGCACACGCAAGTGTGTTGTGTTCCGGGATCAGCCAGCGTATATCCGGTTTTTGTCGGGGGTCTAGAGTTGGGGTACGATGTTTGGCCGTGATGCGGCCTTCTGAGTACTCTGACACTAGATCCTCGACCCCTTTTTCACCTTCTTGCCCATGGTGTAGTGTGAAGAAGCAGGCCGGCATGATTGTGTTGAGTAGCGGTGTATAGATCATCTCTCTCTACTCGATACTCTAACTGGACGGCACTGCGTTTACCATCAGGGACAGAGTGGTCACTTTGCTGTGCCACGATAAAAAAAAACTTGTATCATGGGTATAAGAAACTACCAGGGACTATATACACCCAGGCTAGAAACATCTGTCTGATAATGTATCAGGAATTGGAGCATTGTTCTTTTTTTACAGCCTGCTACTAGACTGCTGCCCCACACTGTAAACATGATAAACTTACTCTCCGTTTAATCTGCTTCTGGTAATGCTGTGCATCGTAGAACTGTGGTTGTGAACGTCTCACTCTACCGGTCCGGCGGCGACGTATATCCTCCACTGCTGGTAAAGTGTCGGCCGCACGACGCGCAGAGAAGAATGCGTGGCCACATTTACATGCCTTTGAAGCTACTGCCACCTGCGGACAGATGTATTAGTTATTATTCTTTCTCCGCATTAATCCATAAGTATTTGGATCATTGTGCATGCCATAGGTGGATAGATGTATCTCAAATTGGTTTATGGAATAAATGTGAATTTACATTATACATAATATTTTTATGAAGTAAGAAAAGAAAGAAAGAAAATAAATTTTATTTGGTCACAGAACAAAATTTTAGATAACATACATATTAAAAAACACAAGGAGTAATACAACAAAAAGAAAACAACAATTATAGACCCTCAGTACACCCGCTACTCCTCAATTCGGAACACCTGTGTCCAAAGTATGACCAAAAAGGCCATAGGCTCAGCATTTGCCAGGTAGTAAAGTACTGCCTGGTGCTGGTGTTCTGCCTAGGTCTGAAGTAATAATGAAAGTCCTATCCTCGTCGTTGTATCCCTGCCTACCAGCCCTTGATGGTAGATTCCAAGTTCCTACACCACTAACCATAATTACTTATTCTGTATGGAGAATTTCCATTTGTATTTTGACCTGTCATAAGTGCCTTTGATTAATAAAGATTTTTATTTTATTTTATTTATAATGTATTGGACACAATAGGTGTTTTATGTTTATATAAATATTACACATTGATTGATTGCCTCAGTGGTACAGTTGTAATTTCGCAATATTATTGCTGTGCTGAGGTCTCGGGTTCGATCCCAGGTTGGGTAAAGAGATATTGCGTTTTCCCATTTAAAAATATTCAGTATCAGGCTGGAGTCTAGAATCGAGCCCGGTATGGCGATAGGCTCGCCCCTCACGTTATGAGACCGTAACAAATTCGGCGAAAAGTGTACTTATTGACACCTCTGCCTACCCTGTGTCTGTTTAAGTAAGTGTCATATTTAGTGTCAACACAACATGGGTTTGAACTGTAACTTTCGGTAACTAAGAATGTTCACTAGCTTTGTCAAGGACGTCCCCTTTGTGAACTGAAGCAAATAATATATTTTCAATATTTATCACTGTAGTTAATTATTATTTACAAAAATTACCAAAGAAGTTGAGTTTCTTTCTACAGAGGAGTTACTAAGGATTTAGAAATAAGGTTCTACAGGATTCATGTATTAAATCTTACTAGAAATAAATAATTAACACACCTGTAATTCGCATTTCGGACAACTCTTCGCGATCATTTTATTCTTGCCCATTTTGTTAATTCAAATAGACTAAAACTTTAAATTAATACGTATTATTTGACATAAATATAATAAATTATAAAAAAACTTAAATATTTACTCATTGTCAATGAAATAAAAAAAATATTTTCTCGTATTGAAGATGTCAAATTATTAGTGTTGTCATTGTGATATAGGTATCCGTCTAAATCAACACAACTGTATCCGTTGTCAATTATCCGAAAATTGAATTTTGCTTCTTAATTAAATAATGTAATTTATCCATTTTGGAACTATGAATGTAATTCGATGTTACTACGGACAATTTTCGTATATTTAGGCGTAAATTATCTGATAGTAAGATGAATATATTTCGATATGAAAAACTGATTATAAATAAATATGGCTAAACCATTATATTTAAATTTATTTCACCTTTTTGGTATCCATCTACTAGTACTAGGGAGTCAACGCTATCAAATTACATTTTAAAAGTTTATTTGCAAAATAGTGATAAAAAGTTGTAATTGTATATCATGTGTAATTACATCGTAAAAGATTAATCTGAATTATATTAATCGTATTAAAACTGTTTCCTAATAAAATCTGTTTCACACTTTTGATTGACATTTGTATTCGAGTATTCATGCCTTTTCGATACTGACATAAAATAATGAGATTCAAAGATGTTAGTCGATTATTATTCACAACACTAAACGTCATTACAATGTTTCGGTGATTGATATAGCATTTTTGTTATTTATAAAATTTACGAAAATTCTGAAAGAACCTGAGAATTTTAATCAAGTCAACATGATTTACACGTGCTGCTCTTGCCTTCGGGCAGCGGATGATGGATCGCCAATGGCTTGTGACGAGATAAAAATGTATAAAACTTTCGTACCTGAGGTTCGTTGTTTTCATTTTCTATTTGTTTTTTTTTAATTAGTCCATACGGCAGACGCCTTTGATTAAAATACTTAAAAAATATTAGAAATAAAATTCGGTTGTAATATTTATGAAATAAAGCAAATTAGCTCTATTTTCGATAGGAATTTTCATGCATGAATTTTAATATTAAATATTTGTCCTGTTATTTTATATTTATACATACATATACACTCACGCCTATAATCCCCGATGGGGTAGACAGAGGTGTAACCAGTACACCCACTTTACACTAAATTTATTTTGGTCCCGTAATGTGACAACTCAAGAAGACTCTGGTCTGATACTGAGTATATCTCAATGAAACTCAATATCACTTTACCCGACCCGGGAAGCGAACCCGAGACCCCAGCACAGCAGTTGTGACGAATGCGCAACAACTGCGCCACTGTGGCTGTCTACTCAGTGTGTAATAATAAATAATATAATAAAGCATAGATTTAAGAATTAAAATAGTTATTTATATTAAAATGATTTTGAAATAATTATATTTGTATTTTATTTTTATTAATCTTTGTTAAATAAATTGCCGGACATTTGTCATTAACTAATAAAAATCATAAGCAATTTGTTACAGGCAAATGAAAACAGAATGAAAATATGTATTCATTGCAAGTGGGCAATAAGAAAACTTATTAAATTAACAGATCAGTGGCAAACGGCATATGCAGTGCTGCTTGAAGGAGGGGAAATGGTAATACCTACACACTTTTATTTATATGTATTCATTGGTATACATATTACTGGATCATAATAAATAAAAGAATTAATTGATATTATTCAAAGTCCATAAGTGACATTTTGATAAATTTGTGTTATACAGGGTGTCCCTGGAAGTAAGGATCAAATCGATTAGGGTTATAACTTTTGAACCATAAAAAATTGCACCAACATTTTTAGGGTTAAAAATTTGGAAATTACCTTGCCCATGCCCCTATTCCATTTGATCCATACTTCCAGGGACACCCTGGATATATGAATTAATAAAGCCAATTTTTCTCTGTCTATCAGTATGGGTCATATATTTCTATCTATATTAAGTTATAAGATCTTAAGACGTATGCATTTTTAGAGACATCACTTTCATATTTTTGACAGCGTTCGTGTCGAAGTGCGTTCGTGTTCGTGGCGAGTTCCTGGTTGTAAAACGAGAGGCCATGGGTTCGATTCCCACACTGAGATAAATGTTTGTGTAACATAGATAATTGTTTAAGGTCTCGGTGTTGTCCATAGTACCTCATAGTTGATACCCACAATACAGGTTTAACTAGTGTGGGGTCAGATCTATGTGTGTGACTGTGCTAATTTAACAATATATCTAAAGTTTATTCAATTGAAAACCTTTTAGTAAACATATTATAGATATGACTGTGTCAGTGGCGCAGTTGTAATTGCGCATGCATTACGACTGCTGTGCTAAGGTCTCGGGTTCGATACCCAGCTTGGGTAAAGTGATATTGAGTTTGTCTATTTAACTCAGTATCAGCCTGAAATCTGGAATTGTGTCCGGTATGGCGGCAGGCTATCCCCCATCACATGCGACCGTAATAATTTCGGTGTAAAGTGGATGTACTGGTTACACCTCTTCCTACCCCTTCGGAGATTATAGGAGTGAGTATATATGTATATGTATGATAGATATGTTCCAAAGTTTAGTAACAAAACTCCAAAATCTTTTTCAGAACACTAAATCACTTTTCATGCGGTCTCTACACAAGTTCACTGTCACTACAGAACAGCACTACCTAGGCCCTGAAGAAGATGACCAGAGCGATGGCTATGATGCAGATGAGGTGCCTCTCATAATGCTGAGTAATAGGGTTGAGTGTAAGAAAAAGAAACGTAAAAGGGATGCGGTAAGATATATTTTTAAAAGTTAATATGACTAATAAAAATGATCAGGGATCAGTCAGTGTACATCCGGTTTTTGTCGGGGGTCTAGAGTTGGGGTACGGTGTTTGACCGTTTTGCGGCCTTCTGAGTACTCTGACACTAGACCGCTTCTTCACCTTCTTGTCCATGGCGTAGTGTGAAGAAGTAGGCCGGCATGATTGTATTGAGTAGCGGGGGATGGATTGTCTCTCGCCACTCGATATTCTATTTGGACGGCACTGCGCTTACCATCAGGTGCAGTGTGGTCACTTTGCCGTGCCAGGATAAAAATAAATGCAGCAATAGCCTTGTTGGACGTGGTACGTATCGAGACTAATGTCGTAGCTTCGAAACAAGCCCAGATTTAATTTGATTTAATTTTGGATATTATTCTTATATATTATATGCAACCGAATATAATACGCAAAAGAAACCCTTTTGTGTAAACAGAATCAAAATTGCTTGAAAAATGTGGTCACAATATTTAATTTAAATATTGATATGAGCAAAAATGTGTGCGTAGTGGGGACATCAACAGGCCGGCATGATTGTGTTGAGTAGCGGGGGATAGACTGTCTCTCGCTAATTGATACTCTATCTGGACAGCATTGCGCTTACCATCAGGTGCAGTGTGGTCACTTTGCCGCGCCAGAAAAAAAAAACATAAACTCCCTCGCACAACGGCACAGTAATGGCCATTCTGAAAGTTGACGTCATGGCTTCCAGCACATTTGAATGACGTCTAATTTACTTATATACGCCTCGGTGACGTAGTTGTTATTACGCGCTATGACTGCTGTGCTGAGGTTTCAGGTTTAATTCCTGATTTGGGTAAAAGTTATATTGGGCTTTTTTATTATGAAGTATTCAGTGTCACCCTGGAGTTACCCAAAATTATCTAAAACTGTGTGGCAATTGGCATTCTTTAGTGACTAAATTACTCTTTCAGATTAAAACAACAGATATTAAGATCGAATTAGACATAAAGGAAGAGTGTACGGTGGATGATTCTGGCTCGAAGGACCAAAAACGGAATTCTAAATATGATTCCCAAGATGGATTCACGAATAGAATGGTCCGGGAGACCAACGAATATACAGTTATAAAGTTAACTAAGGAACAGGTAAGATATGGTGTGTTATACATGACAGTATTTAACAGTATCTGTGGCGCAGCGGACGAGTAGGCTGTGAGAGGCCGTGGGTTCGATTCCTGCTCGGAGACAAATGTTTGTGTGACAGATAGATTTTTTCGGGTCTGGTTGTTGCTCCTCGTAGTTCTTGATACACACGATAAAGGTTTGGGATGAGTGATATTAATGAAATATCGATAGCTCAACATCGATATTTACTAGTTGTGATTATCGATATTTAAATATCATTTATTATTATAGCAGGCTGACCACGGTATTGGCCGACGTGAACCGAACTGATTGCACACTGTCTGTGCGAACGAACTGCGAATGAAATAAGTACGAACTAGGAATGAATTAAGAATAAACTGCTATCGAACTGAGAATGAAATGAGAACGAACTGAGAAGGAACTTCGAACGAATTGGGAATGAACTGCGAACGAACTGGGAGTGAACTGAGAATGGACTGATAATGAACTGCGAACGAACTGGGAGTGAACTGAGAATGGACTGAGAACGAACTGCGAATGAACTAAGAACGAACTGCGAATGAACTGAGAACGAACTGAGAATGAACTGCGAGCGAATTGAGAACGAACTAAGAATTAACCGCGAACGAACTGATAATGAACTGCGAACGAACTTCGAATGAACTGCGATTAAACTGCGAACGAATTGCAAATGAACTGAGAAATAACTGGGCTCTGAAACGCCGATGCGCAATCTTTTATCCCAAATCTTCACTACATTGAGTCTTATCTTATCAATCTACACGCAGCTATTTTCTAAGACACCCTCTATATTTTGAATATTAAATAAATACACGTAACAGTCACACATAGTCTGGACCCCACACTAGGTCCTGTATCGCGGACCTTTGTGGGACTACGTACACCCAGTCCCAAAACAAATATCTATCATACAAACATTTTTATCTGTGGGATTCGAACTCACAGCCTCTCGTTTCACACTTGCCGCTGCGCTGCGGAATCTGTCAATAAACAAGAACATTCTTAACAATAGTGTTTATAATTTTATGCAGGTCTTGGAAGAAATGTTATTAAAATCTACCAGTGAGTCATACCTCCGTGCTGCCTACAAATGTGAGAAGTGTGTCAAAGGATTTAACTTTGCGGATGTGCTGAAAACACACGCCATAAAGCATTCTCAGGTGAGTATCTCATCTTTTCTACATCAGTAATACTAATAGAGCCACAGCTTCGTGCCTTCCACCGTTACGTGTAACATAGGGATGTGTGATATTAATGAAATATCGATATTGATATTAATAGCTTAATGTCGATATTCACTTTGGCTGGTGGTAGGATATTCGTATCCGCCCGGATAGCGACCACCGTGCACAGGGTGTAAAACGCGCCATAGTGACACTCGCAAGTGTGTCGCGTTCCGGGATCAGTCAGTGTACATCCGGCTTCTGTCGGGGGTCTACAGTTGGGGTACGATGTTTGGCCGTGTTGCGACCTTCTGAGTACTCCGACACTAGACCCTCGACCGCTTCTTCACCTTCTTGCCCATGGCGTAGTGTGAAGGAGCAGGCCGGCATGATTGTGTTGAGTAGCGGGATACATTGTCTCCCGCTACTCGATACTCTAATTGGACTGCACTGCGCTTACCATCAGGTGCAGTGTGGCCACTTTGCCGTGCCAGAATAAAAAAAATTACTACTTGTGATTATCGATATTTTACCAATATCGATAAATATCGCTCATTCCTAGTGTAATGCAAAACTGTATAATTTTCAGGAAAACGGCAGTTTCCAATGCGACATCTGCTCTCAGTACTGTCCAAGTGCAGTGTCATTGAGAGGGCATATGAAGTCACATACAACTAGGTACGTCCATCATCTGTATATATAAAAGAAGAAACTGACTGACTGACATATCAACGCACAGCCTAAACGGCTGGGGTTAGAGACTTGAAATTTTGACAGTAGGTGCCTTTTATCACGTAGGCATCCACTAAGGAAGGGTTTTTGGATATACCACCTCTAAGGGGGTAAAATATGGGATGGAAGTTTGTATGAAATTTTTTGAAGTTAAACGCATGAAAATTGGTATATGACATATGACCACGCAGGTGGAGCCACGAGCAACAGCAATATTGTATCCATTATATTGTAACGAAAATTAGCAGGTAGCCTAAAAAAAATTGCAAATCAAAATATCTATATAACTCAGTATCGTAAAAATGTCGCTTAAATCAAGTACCCAACCGTCAGTATCATTAAAAGATAAACACACACACACACACACACACATACACTCACGCCTGTAATCCCCGAAGGGGTAGGCAGAGGTGTAACGAGTACACCCACTATTCGCCGAATTTCGGTCCCATAATGTGATAGGGGGCGAGACTATCGCCATACCGGGCTTACCGGAGATAAAAGATAAAATATCTGAAAATACACTTTCAAACTCAACACATATCGTATCGATTTCTAGTATCGATTATATTCTTGTTACTACATATATATAAATACATACATATATATACACTCACACCTGTAATCGCTGAAGGGGTAGGCAGAGGTGGAACCAGTACACGCACTTTTCGCCGAAGTTATTACGTCCCTTAATTTAATAGAGGGCGAGTCTATCGTCATACCGGGCACAGATCCCAGACTCCGGGCTAATACTGAGTATTTCTAAATAGAAAACCCAATATCACTTTACCCGACCCGGGGATCGAACCCGAGACCTCAGCACAGCAGTCGTAACGCATGCATATAAACGCATATTACAACGGAGCACCGAGGCAGTCTGTGTTACCACACGGACTTCTAGTATTGATACTGATAAAGTTTACTACCCACATTTATTTCAGATATAAATGTAAGATATGTGGCTCGGTCCGTCTGTCGCGACAGCATCTGTTGGAACATCACGCTATAGCCCATACGAGTGAGGCAGCGTGCTACAAATGTGACACGTGCCAGTTTGTTACCAAGTAAATATTCTATTTTAGTCTAGTACTTATTTTAAAGTATGTCTTTTTTATCCTAGCAAAGTGATCACTGCACCTGATGGTGCGCAGTGCCGTCCGATTAGAGTAGCGAGTAGCGAGACAATCATGCCAGCCTGTTATTTCAAATTGATTATCATAAAAAAGTATGTCCAAAAACATTAATTTACCATTCCAAAATCGTTTTACTGTATCGATAATTTTTATGAATTTTATATACGTGATAATTGATAGCTAAATCGACATCAAAGACAGCTTTAATCTCAATAAAATCTAATGTGAAAATTATTTTACAAATATCGGTGACTTTAAATCGATTATTTTACAATCGATTTTGGCATTAATCGATAGATATTTTCAGCAAACGCACAGTGATGCAACGTCACGTCAAAACTCATTCTTCAGAGCGTCACACTTGTGATCAATGTGGGAAAGTATTCAAAACTGTCACCTCGCTACGAGTGCATACTATGTAAGTATATAAATATATACACGAGTTAGTACACACACACACACACATACTCTCACGCCTGTAATCCCCGAAGGGGTAGGCAGAGGTGTAACCAGTACACCCACTTTTCGCCGAATTTCGGTCCCATAATGTGATAGGGGACGAGCCTATCGCCATACTGGGCACAGGTTCCAGACTCCGGGTTAATACTGAGGAATTTCTAGATAGAAAAACCCAATATCACTTTACCCGACCCGGGGATCGAACCCGAGACCTCAGCACAACAGTCGTAACGCATGCGCAATTACAACGGAGCACCGAGGCAGTCAGTACATGAGTTAGTACTTGTATATAATGTGTGTATATGTATCGACAGCCTCCGTGGCGCAGTTGGCGGCCGTGGGTTCGATTCCCACTCCGGGACAAATGTTTGTGTGACAGACATTAGTATCTGGGGTCTGTGTGTTGTGAGAGGATGCGTCTCTCTAGGTCCCTGATACCCACCGGCCATGACACAAGACTCATATCTTAGCGTGGGGTCGGGGCTATTGACTATGTATTGTGTCAGTGTTTGAGTTGATGACGTCATCAGAGGTCATCACATCGAGCCTGGGAGAGGTCTCATACACCCCTCTCAGACCTCCAGAACTAGGTTATCACTTCATAGTTTATTAAGCTACTACCAGTTCGGAATGCAGTTATCCAATTGGAAAGATGGTGGTGGTAGGATTTTCATATCCATCCGGATAGCTCGCACCGTACACAGGGTGTAAAACCCGCCATAGTGGCACACACAAGTGTGTCGCGTTCCGTTCCGGGATCAGCCAGTGTTCATCCGGTTATTAGAGTGGGGGTACGATGTTTTGAGTTCTGACACTAGACCCTCGACCGCTTCTGAACCTTTTTGTCCATGGCGTAGTGTGAAGAAGTAGGCATAATTATGTTGAGTAGCGAAAGATAGATTGTCTCTCGCTACTCGATACTCTAATTGGACGGTACTGCGCTTACCATCAGGTGCAGTGTAGACACTTTGCCGTGCTAGGATGAAAAAAAAACTGTATAAGGTCAACTATCATATTTATTAACTGCCATGACTGCCTCGGTGGCGCATTTGTCATTGCGCATACGTTACGACTGATATGCTGAGGTCTCGGGTTCGATCCCCGGGTCGGGTAAAGTGATATTGGGTTCTTCTATCTAGAAATTTTCAGTATCTGCCCGGAGTCTGGAACCTGTGCCCGGTATGGCGATAGGCTCGCCCCCTATCACATTATAGGACCGAAAAGTCGGTGTACTGGTTACACATCTGCCTACCCCTTCGGGGATTACATGCGTGAGTGTATATGTATGTCATATTTAATATTTCAGCCGCCATGACAAGTCCCGTGGCTTCCAATGCCCTCAGTGTGATAAGACGTTCATATATCCATCAGTGTTGCACAAACACGTGGTGTCGGTGCACGAGAGACATGATTACTACTGCGTAGAGTGCGATGTCAAGTTCAAATCCCCGGTGAGTAACTTTAACAACATTTTAAGACATAATCCTACTAATATTATAAATGCGAATGTTTGGATGGATGGATGTTTGTTACTCAATCACGCTACAACGGCTGGACGGATCTGGTTGAAATTTGGCACAGAGATAGATTATAGTCTGGAATGGCATAAAGACTACTTTTTATCCCGAAAAAATGTACATTTCGCGTGGGATACTGTAATTTTTCACAGAGCAAGGGATCGACATGATTTTTTGCATAGTGGCAGTTTAGGGATCAGAAAATGACATATGCCACATTTTATCCCGGAAAAATGCATTCTTATGGGATAGCAAAATATAGAAACGTGTTAATAGTGATCACTCCATGGAGTTTATACCTTTTCTTCCAAAAATAAATACCACGCGGGCGGAGCCGCGGGCAACATCTAGTTCACTTGTAAGTTTAAATACTTACCAGCTAAGTGAACATTGTCCCACTGCTGGGAATTAGGCACACTGTCCTGGGCTGGTTCACTTATTGATATTATGAGAATACGGTAGTTGTCTCGTTTTTTTTTATTTATTAAATCAACAAGTTACATTACCTAAACCCTATTATCGAAAGAATTTTATGAATCCGAACAAAAATAATTAAATTAGACACCATTCAAATCTGCTGGAAGGGGTAGTTGTCAAATAACAGTACAAGGATGCATATCTGATTCCGTGACGTCACGGTACTATGAATCGCCTGTACTGTACCGTTGTGCGAGGGAGATAGCAATATGTTCCCAATACGCAACCATTTTCGCTCATGCCTGTGAGTATTTGCTCATACCAATATTTAAAATAAATATTGTGACCTCATTTTTCAAGCAATTTGGATTCTGTTTTTGCAATAGAGTTTCTTTTGCGTATTATATTCGATTGCGTAGAGAATAATGTACGAAATTAAACACAGGAAACTATTCTCAAGCTGGTCTCCTCATGATGTTTTCTTTTGTTGATTAACCAAGCAATAATTACAATTAACAATACATACACAATTTTTTATATGTCAATTTGTTTTTATATTTATCACTTTCAGTCAAAATAAAGTTTAATAAATTGTACTATCAGAATAAATATATCTATGAGGTGGGGTGTAAATAATATAGATTATATATTATTATATAGTAGAGCCACGCTGTAGACATATTTGTCTACAGCATGAATGGGCCGGCTCGACCGGGGTAGTACCACTGTCTCACAGAAAACCAACGGAAAGTGACAGTTTACTGTCGCGTTTCGTATGGTGAGATATCCGGAGGCCCAGATTCCCCCTTCCCTTCCCTAATCCCTATTCCTGTCCTTCAAGGCCGACAGCGCATACATGACACTTTCGGTATTGTGGGTGTTCATGGGCGGTGGAGATCACTTAACATCAGGTGACCCACTGGCTCGTTTGTCGGACTATACTATAAAAAAACGACTTCGATATCGATAATATGTGAAAAAAAACCATTACTATAGTAGGTTAGTTTCCTGTGTTTAATTTTGTACATTATTCGATATGCAATCGAATATAATAAGCAAAAGAAACCCTTTTGCGAAAACAGAATCAAAATTACTTGAAAAATGAGTTCACAATATCTATTTTAAATATTGGTATGAGCAAAAATGGTTGCGTAATGGAATATATCACTATCTCCCTCGCACAACGGCACAGATGATCATTCTGAGAGGTGACGTCACGGCATATCGTGCATTTTACTGTTATTTGACAACTACCCCTTTCCAGCAGATTTGAATGGCGTCTAATTTACTTATTTTTGTTCGGATTCATAAAATTCTTTCGATAATAGGTTTTAAGTAATGTAACTTGATGATTAAATTAATAAAAAATAATGTTATTATATTATTAACCTTTATAATTTTAATAGGAAACTCTGAAGCACCATTTCAAAAAAGCTAAAAGACACCGTGATTCTTCTTCTTACAAGTAAGTGGACTATCTTTTTCGCAGTAGGTGTTTTTTATTTTTCATATTGAATTAATTTATCTATGTATAAAAGTCACAAAAAAATTAAAATACATTTTTTCTAAGCTAATTTGAGTGCCAAAAAACATATTCTGTCTGTCACACAAATCTTTGTATCGGTGCGGGAATCGAACTCACGGCCACTCAACAGCCGGCTACTCTAATTTTTTTGTTTAATTCTCTTTTTTTATATAAAAGAAATTTAAAGGTTCTCAACCATGCAGCCTTGTCTGTCGTTATTTTTTCCAAATCCGGACTAAATTCTTCTTTGGTTTTAATAAGTAAAAAGGCCAAAGCCATGTCTTTAGTTTTAATCTATTCAAAAGGAGAAAGCCATGTCCGATATTTTTCCATTCTAACGGTCAAAGCCATGTCTGAAATAGTCACAATTTAAAAAGCCAAAGCCATGTCTGAAATAGTCACAATTTAAAAAGCCAAAGCCATGTCTGAAATAATTAATTCACTTACTAGTCACAAATAATACGCTGCACCACGAAGGTTGTCAGATATATTATAATTTTGTGATGTGTAAATATAATATATGTATGTATGTATGTATGTATGTATGTATGTATGGCAGTGAAACGAGGGTAGTTACTCAAAGACATGTAAGTGCCATTCAAGTTGCCGAAATGAAAATGCTTCGGTGGATGTGTGGCGTTACCAGGCTCGATAAAATCCGTAGCGAGTACGTGCGAGGTAGCCTGGGAGTACGCGATATCGACGACAAGATGCAAGAGAGTAGGCTGAGATGGTACGGACATGTGAAGAGGAAGCCACCAGACCACGTGGGAAACTTAGCACTGCAGCTTTCTATACCTGGTCGAAGATCCAGAGGGAGGCCCAAGACAAGGTGGAAGGATGTAGTGCAGAGGGACATGAGGGAATGCAATTTATCCGCAGACCACGGCGAAGACAGACCAAAGTGGACGAGAAATAGTAGAAAGGCTGACCCTACCACCATGTGGGACGAATAGCCAGGAAGAGAGAGAGAGAAGTGTAAAATATAATCGGCAATAAGTTATATCAAATGAATTATATAAGTTACTAAAAGTCGGTATTTTTTCTTTTTATCGACTAAAACAATATTGATTTACTTAGATTTTATATATACCTTTTCCATAGATACACGTGTGACCAATGTCCAGCGCGTTTCATATCCTCCTCGTCGCTGCAAGCTCACGCACACAGCGCTCACGGGGTGGGCAGCAGCCATGCGTGTAAGATGTGTCCCCGATCGTATTCGAGTAGGGACACGTTGCGCGCGCACGTTTGGCGAACGCACGCGAACGTTCAACGAACGCCGACGAGTTGCGGCGTGTGTGGCAATACGTTTTCGGTGAGTGCTATTATCTCTATATATAATATTTCGTAGTTTTGAAGTGATAACTTCTTATGGGAGGGTAAACCGCTTCGTAACATAACGCGTTCATACATCGCCACTCTGTCTGGCTTCTTTATTAATTTCTATTTCTGTCGATCCATAATCTCTGTTCTATATTTTTTTAAGTGAAACTTCTTTAGAATCGTTATGATTTGATTTGAGTGGGATAGAGTGGGTAAAATATATTTTATAATCAATAAAAGATTTTATTATTAAATATTCTTTCCTTTAAACCATTTTAAAAAACCATTTAAACCATTTATTTTTCCACACACACAATACACAAACAAAAAAAAAATTATATACTATCTAGTTACATTTGGCTATTTTGCTGCAACATGTGCGGTGGAAGGGGCACCAGCTCAGTATACTTATTCCTCACATTATCATATTAATATACATAAAGTTTAAGTAATAACCTATGCTTTTCTCAAGTTAACCATACCACACCATAACTTTAGATCAAATTTAATGATTAAAACACAATTTTAAAGCGTATGTTTGCCGTTGTTGACGAAAAATAGACTAACGTTTTATCTGTATGCTAAATAACTATTTTTGAAGCGCCAAAGGATACTTAATGCTTAGATAATCGGCTGTAACTTTATCAAAAGTTTTAAAAATAACAATTAAGATCGCGCTACAAAAGTGGCAGAAAAATTTCAAATTTTCATTTAAATCTTACTAATAATTTTCTAACCACCGACTGTATGATGCTTTCATTAGTACCCCCCTTTTGCAACAATATTACCACGTGCGATAACATTTTAGGAGTTATTTTTGTTTTGTATATATGCGAGGGATAGACTGTCTCTCGCTCCTTAATACTCTGTCTGGACAGCACTGTGCTTACCATCAGGTGCAGTGTGGTCACTTTGTTGCGCCAGAGTAAATAAAAAAAATTGTTACGCCGAAGAAAATAACTTCTAACGTGCGTACACTCACGCCTGTAATCCCCGAAGGGGTTCGCAGAGGTGTAGCCAGTACACCCACTTTTCGCCGAATTTATTACGGTTCTATAATGTGGTTAGAGGTGAGCCTATCGCCATACCGGGCACAATTCCAGACTTGTGCTGACTAATACTGAGTATTTCTATATAGAAAAACCCAATATAACTTTACCCGATCTGGGTATCGAACCCGAGACCTCAGCATAGCAGTCGTAACGCATGCGCAATTATAACGCCTTCGAGGCAGTCATGACTTTTAAACTTCTTATTGCCGTACATAAGTACACGCACTTTTTACTATAAATGATTGTACTAATACTAGTGAATGTACATTTCCAGAGAGCTAGTTCGTTAAAGTCCCACATGCGTATACACACACGCGGCGTCTCTCACGTGTGCGTGTGTGGAGCGACATTCGCACATGCACACACTCTGCGAGCGCACAGAGCCGACAAACATGTACAGGTAACATTAATTTATAAACAAGTTTTACGGATTGTATCGCCATTTTACTTTAGTATCGATGTTAAACTTTACAGCTGTCATGCAGAAAAGCAAGTAGAGTAATGAATAGCGAAGGTCTTTAAGCAAGTTATTGCTTTTTTAAAAGCACTACCAGACCTCTAGACACTGGTAGTTGCTATAACTGAAAATCCTTGATAAAATCCCTAACATTTGTTTAATTTTAATATGTATTATATAAAATAAAATACGTCTGACATTAGTTTGCTGTGATATATTATATTTATTTATTTTATTTTGTATGTATGTAGTGTATTTATGTATGTCCATCCTAATTTGATTTTAATGTTTTTATTCATTATCTTTATGCACCTACTGCTTATCTCTGCATCACCTTCAGGTTGACTGCCTCTGGCATTAAGTCCGCCTATATGCATCGTATGTATATGAAGTGTATAAATAAAAAAGTATATATGACGGAGCAACATGAAAACGGTTACTCAATTGAACTTTTAAATAACTCGTTTATTGTAGAATATCTGTACCGCAACTTGTTTTGCTATATTGCGAGTGGATTCGAGTAGTTTTATCGCGTGATCTCGCTCACAGAGTGGGGCACAATAGAAAATATCATAATAAAAGCGTGCACTTTGTCATTTGTAAAAGAATTCCATATTCAATCTTGAAATAGTTCGTAACTTGTCGGTCGTAATGCCGAAATATTGTTAAAGTAGTAAGTTAACGTGATGTGAAAGTGTTATTGTGTACCGCATATTGTAATGTAAACTGTGCTGTGTTTAAAAAGAGCAACCATGAGGGTTTCTTGCCAGCTCTTCCCCATGGATGACTGCATTCCGAACTGGTGGTAGCTTAAATAGACTCTGAAGTGTTAATCTCGTGTTTTATTACCGAACTATCATACGCTATGCATCCTGACAATATCTGGAGATCAGAGAGGGATGTGTAAGCCCTCTCACAACCTCGGCCTGATGACCTGACCGGCCTGCTGTCATGCCTGCACCCGACATATATATAAACTTATATTTTTGGTATAAATAAGATAAATATAATGTCAAAAGTAAATAAATTTTTTTTTACAGAAAGAAGAACTGCCGAATGAAGCGAGAGCAGAGAATACGTCTCTTGAAATTTAATTTATTTAGAAAATATAATACTGACGTTTGGTGGCACTTGAGTGAGGCGACATTTTTGCGATATTGACTTATATGTATACATATTCCGAATTAGCAACTTTTTCTGCATCGTTTGTGCTTAGTTTTAAAAGTATGTGCACTTTTTGGAGTTCAAATCCACTGGTAAAATAGGGCAAATTGTTCAGGGCACATTTATTTTAGAAAATAATTATCTTAAATGCATGAAAATAAGTCATAAAGATGCAGTACGTGCTTACACAAGTCATATATTCATTCTACTAAAATACACACAATAGTTTTTTATAGTGTTTTTTTTTCCGAAAATAAACAAAACAAATCTTCTCTCCTGTAAATATTCAAAAATGTTGATCAAAAAGTCAAAAGGCAATATTTATGTCATACCTAAATAAAGTATTTTTAAGAGAAATTGTATGAAATAAAATACGAGTGAAAAACTTTTTGTTGTTTTTTTACTTAGGCCTGGATCTGAGATAAGCGGGGTCATTCATCATTTTGATATGATAGTGACGAAAGACCCCCTCCCCTCATTCCCGGTTCCGTTGCTGTACGCAAGGCTGTCCTTTAGGCGTAGTGTGAAGAATATCAAGTAGCGAGGGATTATATGCTCTCCATTCAGGAAGGATATTAAAAAAAAAGTCGGGAGTAAAGCAACAAGCTTTTATTTCCATAGCATTAAAGTTAAAAATTGCATGCAAGAACGGCGAGTGTTGCCAGTGTACGCGCCGCCGGCGTGTCTATCCGTCATGACTGGATATCTCGCTACTTGATATTCTTGATATCACTGCGCTTACCATCAGGTGCAGTGGTCACTTTACTGTTCCAGGATAAAAAAAGCATCGAATCGAGGATATTTCGATAGACAGCCCAAGTACATAGTCAGGTTGTGTTTTTGGGGGCAAACGGGCAGGAGGCTCATCTGATGAAAAGTGATCAACCCCGTCCATGAACATCTGCAACACCAGAGGGCTTGCAAATGCGATGCCGGCCTTTCAGGAAAGAATATGCTCTCTCTGTGTGTGTGTGTGTGTAGGTATGTGTGTGTGTGTGTGTGTGTGTGTAGGTATGTGTGTGTGTGTGTGTGTGTGTGTAGGTATGTGTGGGTGGGTGTGTGTGTGAACAAATAAAACGAAATGCAAGAATAAAAATATTTATTATAAACAATTATGTTCAGACAATACATTTACAACTGATACAGTGGTATTTAATAAAACAGCCTAGGGACCATCCATTAATAACGTAAGGTATTTTGGCCATTTGAAATCAGAGTATAGATATAACTGAAATACGATCTACATTTGATATTCCACAGGGTCATGTTAAGAGAACCGATATTCATACAGAAACTACTAATATACATATGCACTCACGCCTCTAATCTCCAAAGGGGTAAGCAGAGGTGTAACCAAGTATACCACCAGAAGTACCCACTTTTCACCGAATTTTTTACGGTCCCATAATGTGATAGGGGGCGAGCCTGTCGCCATGCCGGGTACAGATTCCGGACTCCGGGCTAATACTGAGTATTTCAGTTAAATGGTTCAGCAATTTTTGTATTTCTTTTACTACTTTTACTTGCTAACTTAACTTAACTATTCGTAACGAGGTTATCCGACAGAGAACCCCAGTCATCGACATAGCACACAGGATTAGCAAGCTGAAATGGCAGTGGGCTGGCCATATCTGTCGAAGGACCGATAACCGCTGGGGTAAACGAGTTCTTGAGTGGAGACCGCGACTCGGCAAGCGTAGTGCAGGACGCCCTCCAGCTAGGTGGAGCGACGATTTGCGAAAGGTCGCTGGCAGAAGCTGGATGAGACAAGCTGAAGACAGGGTTAAATGGCGCGTCTTAGGGGAGGCCTATGTTCAGCAGTGGACTGCTACAGGCCGATGATGACTTGCTAACTTTGCATACATGATTACGTATCTCAGAACTATAGAAGACATATTTATTTATTAACTCTTTATTGTACACTTAAGATTTAAAAATAAAGAAAGATTATATTTTTATACATACCATAGAGGAAGCACATTTCTAACTCTTAATGAATTGATGCGGTGCGATGAAGGTAAGCAGAGGTGAAAAAATTACACCCACAGTTCGGCAAACTTATTTTTCATATCATATAGAAGGCTATCTCCAGATTGGTCACACATTCCAATTCCAGGCAATTCATGCGTGATTTTGGAATTGAAAGCCTAAGAATATTTGCCATTAATTCCAATTCCAGGCAACTTATGTTGATTTTGGTTGGTTTGTTTGGTTGTACATATACCTCTCGATATATTTGCCACAAATTCCAATTCCAGGGAATCATGGGTGATTTTGGAATAGAACATTTTAGATGCTAGAATAGTGGTAGAGCCACGCCGTAGACATATTTGTCTACAGCATGAATGGGCCGGCTCGACCGGGGTAGTACCACTGTCTCACAGAAAACCAACGTTAAGCGACAGTTTATTGTCGCGTTTTGTATGGTAAGTGAGATATTTGGAGGCCCAGATTCCCCCTTTCCTTCCCTAATCCCAATTCCTGTCCTTTAAGGCCGACAGCGCATACATGACACTTTCGGTATTGTGGATGTTCATGGGCGGTGAAGATCACTTAACATCAGGTGACCCACTGGATCGTTTGTCGGACTATGCTTTAAAAAAAAGATGCCTATTGACATTTTGCGTAAATTCCAATTCCATGCCACTTGTGCATTTTTGGATTCGAAAATGTCGTAGACAAGCTTCTCGCTATATTCAACATTATTTACAATTTCAGGCAACTTATGTTTCATTTTGGAATCGAATTAGGGTATTTGACAATTTTTGAAAATTGATGGACATCTATAGAGGAATCTTCACTTATAGCCCCCGTAATATTTTTATTATTGAAATATACTCAATTTATATAAAATCCGTGATTTAATTTTTTCATATATAATTTCGCGCTAAAACGCGTTGTCACGTGACATTATCTGTATGTGACGTCATCGCACATATACAAACATTCCTGACACCTAACAACATAACAAATTATTTGCATTTATCTGTTATTTTTCCACAAAAATGAATGAGCCAGCATATAAATATTGTTCAATGCCTTTGTGTAGAAACTCGAGACTAAATCCCGATAAATTGTTCATCCATGTGCCAAAATCAAAAGTTTTAAGAAATAAGTGGCAGATTTCGACCATCAACCCTTGTAATGCCTTCTTCCATTCTTATAGAAGACTTGAAGACGAAATTAACACGTTTACACATCGAAAAATATGTTCTTCCTTACAATTTTATTTGTCGTAGGATGCAATGTTTATGTGCGATGTCGTCACGAGTAATGGCGGCCGGTATTGCTACGTTTTTGGCACCGAGTGATACAGATTAAAAATTCTAAATTTTAATGACGAAAATAAAATGTTTATAATACATTTAAAACAAAAAAATGTATTTAATAAATATGTTTGCCCACTATCCTTTCTCCTAGTGCAGTTTTATATTTTTTGGTTACACCAGTCAAACACCCTAATTTTGCTGGAGGATAATTATATCCACCCGGATAGCGACCACCGTACACAGGGTGGAAAACTCGCCATAGTGGCACACGCAAGTGTAGCGTTCCGGAATCAGCCAGTGTACATCCGGTTTTTGTCGGGGGTCTAAAGTTGTGGTACGATGTTTGGTCATTTTGCGGCCTTCTGAGTAATATGACACTAGACCATTTTTTTTAGTGCCTCGATAGGCAGACGAGCAGACGGGCCACCTGATGGTAAGTAGTCACCGCCGCCCATAGACTTCTGCAATGCCAGGCACAGCAGAGCCGCTGCCTACCGTTGAACCTCGATAGACAGACGAGCAGACGGGCCACCTGATGGTAAGTAGTCACCGCCGCCCATATACTTCTGCAATGCCAGGCACAGCAGAGCCGCTGCCTACCGTTGAACCTCGATAGACAGACGAGCAGACGGGCCACCTGATGGTAAGTAGTCACCGCCGCCCATAGACTTCTGCAATGCCAGGCACAGCAGAGCCGCTGCCTACCGTTGAACCTCGATAGACAGACGAGCAGACGGGCCACCTGATGGTAAGTAGTCACCGCCGCCCATATACTTCTGCAATGCCAGGCACAGCAGAGCCGCTGCCTACCGTTGAACCTCGATAGACAGACGAGCAGACGGGCCACCTGATGGTAAGTAGTCACCGCCGCCCATATACTTCTGCAATGCCAGGCACAGTAGAGCCGCTGCCTACCGTTGAACCTCGATAGACAGACGAGCAGACGGGCCACCTGATGGTAAGTAGTCACCGCCGCCCATAGACTTCTGCAATGCCAGGGCACAGCAGAGCCGCTGCCTACCGTTGAACCTCGATAGACAGACGAGCAGACGGGCCACCTGATGGTAAGTAGTCACCGCCGCCCATAGACTTCTGCAATGCCAGAGCACAGCAAAACCGCTGCCTACCTTCGACGGCCTTTCACCTTCTTGCCCATGGCGTAGTGTGAAGAAGTAGGCTGGCATGATTGTGTTGAGAAGCGGGGGTTAGATTGCCTCTCGCTACTCGATACTCTAATTGGACAACACTGTGCTTACCATCATCAGGTGCAGTGTGGTCACTTTGCCGAGCCATAATAAAAAAAGTGTAATGTTGGAATCGAAAAACATGATAAAACGCATGGCCTCATTAATTTTATTTATGTGTAAACGAGTTTTCACCATTCTCCACTATTTACTCATAGAGTAGTCAAAGACTTCCTGCGTATTAGATACATTCAACGAACGAAAAAAAGGATTTAATAACTGGGTCTTTTTTTTTCATGGGGAAAATCCTCTTGGTCTCCCGTCTTAGCGACGGGGCATGCCGGATTTTTACGGGCTAAAAACCCCATGGTTGTCTCCATCAACACTACAGAAGGATTCCGGGACCTCCAAAAGAAACACACCGGAACAATAACTGGGTCTAAAAGATGTATAACACTAAATATGGAATATTTATTTAATAATAAGGCATAATGCAAACGTATATATCGTAAATAGCGCAGTATATACACCAATTGACAAAGCGCTTTTTAGTTTAAGAACAATAATTGAGTTGGGACGGTCTTTTGACGGAATTACTGCTTTTTATATGCGACTGCCACACAATAGGTGTCTTACAAAAAAATTACAAATGGCGGCTAACAAATTTTTAGGTGCGAGATCTCCTTCTATACATTCAAAACTATACTGTTCCTATGCTTGTCCGTGTTTATAATATGGTAGTTTCCTGTGTTTAATTTTGTACATAATTCGATATGCAACCAAATCTGATACGCAAAAGAAACCCTTTTGTTTAAACAGTGTCAAAATTTCTTGAAAATTAAGGACACAATATTTATTTTAAATATTCGTATGAGCAAAAATTGTTGCGTAGTGGGAACATATCACTATCTCCCTCGCACAACGGCACAGTAATGGCAATTCTGAGAATCGTGACGTCACGGGACATATCATGCATCGCTTTACAATTTGACAATTACCCCTTCCAGCAGATTTGAATGGGGTCTATTTACTTATTTTTGTTCGGATTCATAAAATTCTTTCGATAATAGGTTTTAGGTAATGTACCTTGTTGATTAAATTGATAAAAAATGTGTCTACTGCCCTATTATAGAACTAATCTATCAAATAAATAAATGTAAACATGATGCAAATTAATTTTGGCTTATATTTTACTCCCTACTTATATAGAGTAGCCTATCTCCATATTGGGCACAAATTCCAATTCCAGGCAATTCATGGATGAGTTTGGAATCGAAAATGTTACAGACAAGCCTATTGGCATATTCGCCATTAATTCCGATTCCAGACAATTCATGGGTGAGTTTGGAATCGAAAATGTTACAGACAAGCCTATTGGCATATTCGCCATTAATTCCAATTCCAGGCAATTCATGGGTGAGTTTGGAATCGAAAATGTTACAGACTAGCCTATTGGCATATTCGCCATTAATTCCAATTCCAGGCAACTTATGTTTGATTTTGGTTGGTTCATCCTTTTCCGAACACCGGTATACTTTTGATACATGTTAATATACATTTTGTGGCGCCGCAGTCAAATGTTTCAAACCAGCAATTCCGCCAACAGTCCATATAAATAACTACATTAAAATACCTAAAAACTTACACTAATTATAATAAGGAAAATGTATAACTGCCGTATAAAAAGATCTTACAATACGCTTTAAAATAAAGTCTGATATATCGCGGGTGTAAACTGAAATGAGATGTGAATCTGCGATATCTAAATGGAATACTTAATTAAATACTATGTATATATACACAGCCGGACATACGTTAACAAACAGTTAACTTCGTTATTCGTTAATCGGTAATTAACAAATTTTTCGTTAAACGTTATTTACCGGAATATTTAACGAAATTTATAATTCTTAACTTGCAATATTAATGTTGTTATCCATACCAATACTATAAATGCGAAAGTAACTCTGTTTATTTGTTTGTTTGTTAACGGCTTAAAACGGCTGACTGGATTGTGATGAAATTTCGCAAGGAGATAGATTATATCCTGGAGAAGGACATAGGATATCTTTTTTCTCAAAAAAACAACCTTGAAAGGGGTCAAATAGGAGTTCAAAATTTGTATGGGAAATCCATAATTCCTCGACTTAGGGATCGGGAAATTCATATTTAGGCTTTTGGTGGGAAATAAAGAAGTACGTGTTTTAACGTTTTTGAAAAATCATCCGTAAAAGGGGCAAAGTGAGGTTAAACTTATGAGGTATTCTTTAGATGCAATCTAAAGATTCAGGAACAACACTTGAGAGGTTGGACAATCGCTACAGGTCCCTCAGTGCAGAAGACAACTCCTTGGATTGTATACTTCAGCTTCCGAAAATAACCTCCACGCGGGCGGAGCCGCGAGCAACAGCTAGTATAATATAGTTATGTTATATATGGTAAAATGAGTAAGTTAATCAGTATTACCTTTGCTGATAAAATGTTTTGGTTAGGAAGAGGCAGGGCATGCAAGATAAATTAAAATAGTATATAAATCTTAACAGAACTAGCCAAATCATGATTTAGGCGCGGGGTTATTTATGTCATAAATAGTAGTTCTTAATTAACGATCAACATACTTCGGTAAGTTAGCGGAGGATAACTGTCCGTTAACGTATTATTAAAAAAATAACTTGATTGAATAACGATTAACAGATTAACGGTGTTGTGCCCGGCTGTGTATATAACGATTAGTAATAAACATTGTATACATCTATAATAGTGTTCTGTCTTGTTCTGTTCAGTGACATTTAAGGTAGAAAGAGCGGGACAACGCATCGTGTATTAAAAAAAACCGTAAAATTTCTAATTCAATGGTATATGGTCAAACTGGCTTCATGCAGAAAAACTAGCAATTACTTGTTGATAGAAACGTTTTTATTATTCAATACATTAAAGTTTTGCGCCGACTGTAAAACTTATAGCAATGTTTCTAAACGTCATGATGAATTTATTGTCAGGCGCACTATCTGTTACAGATGTCTGCGTTTACTAATAAGACCATACAATACTATTTGATATAATTGGCATATCGTCAGTACAGTTCCAACAGGGCGTAAAAATTTGTACTTTGTAAAAGCAGCTAATTAAATCTTTAATATTAAGAACTTGTTTTTCCAAAACTGCATAGTAATAGTGTAGTTGACGGAAAGTGAAAACCTGATAGAATTTTGTAAATAATAGATTTCAGTCTAAAAATATCGAAAATTAAACCAATTTGTTAATTTATATGTGATTATTTAATATTTTCAAGAAACAAATATGTAAACATAAAGTATTTTGTCACGTGACATGAAACGCCCACCAGTCATTTATGACGTCACCGTCACCGAAACATCTAAAACGCTGAGCCAAACGTCTATTAGTTTTGCGTATGGTGACGTCACACGAGAGGCCATGACAGTTGGTAGCGTTTTGGTGGGAAAAATAAAGTTGGTTTATAAAAATGCAAATTAAATATTGAAAACTTATGTTTTATTTATTAATGATAATATTTTAGTAATATAGACCATGAAGAATAAAATAAAACGGTTTCCTAAAAACAGTCAACTAGACATTGAATATTTTTGGGTTTGCTTTTTTTACACACTTATTTTGTAAGGTAGGTTTGACTTTCGCATATTTAAATCTTCACTGGCGTTATATTAGATTATTCAATGTCAATAATATTTACACCAAGCGATACATCCGACAAGAAATTCATAATTAGTTATATAAAATAAAAAAATACATCAAATTGATAAAAATAAAATTGTGATCTAATTTACAGTGTAATTGTTCACCGCCATTACTATGATAAACACATGGGTCATTTTGACCAATGATTTGTGACTGCTCATAATGAGCCATCAAATTTTGCGACAGGGTCTTTTTGAGCCATCAAATTTAGTAACTAGGTCATTTAGTACCATTTATACAATGCTAGTAAGTACAAGGCAATCCCAAAAAACCTATTGGAGTATTTTAATACTTAAATTGGTTTAACGCGATTTTTACTGCGGTAAAAACGGTTATTTTTTAACCGACTTCAAAAAAGGAGGAGGTTAACAATTCGTCGGAATCTTTTTTTATGTATGTTCCCCGATTACTCGAAGACGTCTGGACCGATTCGAGAAATTCTTTTTTTGTGTAAGAGGGTATTTGAGGGTCTACTTCCCAGGTGGTCCCATTGGCACCAAGTTAGGATCTGATGATGAGATCTCAGAAAAATCGAGGGCGACCCTCAAATTTTATAGGGACGCATAATTTGTTTTTTATTGAAGTCGGTGTACCTACTTTTTAGGTTTTAATTTTTTTTATAATACTTAACTTGGTTTAACGCGATTTTTACGGCTGTAAAAAACGGTTATTTTTAATATCAACGTTATAACGTTATAATTTTTAAACTAAAACCACGTGTAAAAGGTAACTATGAACTTGTCCCATTTCATAGCAGCTCATGCGCCACGGAGGACCTTGATATGCTTTTTAGTACCTCTATTATTTAGGGTCCAGCTAAAAATCAGAGCAGTCTTTCCACTGTATACTGAGCTGGTACCCTTCACCCCTTGGGTTTATTTTAAATATGATACGCAATTTGTTTATTTCTTTCTCAAAGGTGTTTTTTGTCGGTACGCCATAATTTCCATAATTATTCATCAAATTAAATGATTCAAACATTAATTTAAAGCTTATGTTAGTCGCTTTGGACGAAAAATATTTTATAGTCGCTGCTATGAAAAATTTACAGCGCCATCTGTTGACAGAATTATTAACCAATTTGTTGTATTGTTAATTAAGAATTTAGCGCAAAAAGGTATTAAGTAACTGACTACTATCGGTGCAAAGTATTTGTTTGTCGTATTAATTGCAAGCCCCAACCTGGACGGCACTGTCCATCCGTATGCCTACTCTTGAAATCAATTCCAATCTCGAACTCGATAGAGTTTTATTTCTAGTCTAGAACATTTAGGAAGAGTTCCTCAAAAACTCACTCAACTAAATGAATTAGACTATTTACGAACTAGCGATCGTAAATACTCTATTTCATTAACTACTTAAAATTCCGCCATATTCAGTTAAATCGTGCGCTGTTGCGTTCAAGAGTGCCAATTGTACAGTTTTCGAACCCAATCGCAATTTGAAATTGGAATCGAGTGTCAAGAGTAACCCTTCAGGTGTGGATAGTCATCCCAAGATAAAAATACGGAACAAAACCCCTTTAAACCAAATTAATAATTTATACACAATAAAAATTACCTAGGTGTTTATGCGTGCCAGCGGAAAACGCCTAGCGTGTTGCTATGTTGTATCATACAACGCTGTCAGTGCAAAAGTGGTCTAACCCTCAATTTTTCATAATCTGACCTATGTACTACAAATGATTTAAAATGTGCGATAATTTAATGCAAGACCGGCCTATCTCTAGTTTCACCAATTACCAATAGATGGCATTGCAAAAATTTCATTTATGTACATTGATTTAAAATTCATGAATATACAAACCCCATTATTTTCATACTCATTGTCTCAAGCTTAGGCCACTTTTCCGCTGACGGCCTCATATGTCCGCCGCATTGTATTAAATGATCGGGCCTGAGAAAATTAATCGTTCTCTACGCTTTAATAATAATTTCTTTATTTTTCTCAATTCTTCTCCTCCTTCTGTTTATAATCGGCACGAAGCCCCACAAAGCAGCCCCGCTTATCAGAATAATCCCCAGCGTTACAAACAGAGATTTGTACGACTTCGTAGACTCAAACCAAAAACCACATATAGGCGGGCCTATTAACTGTAGAATACCGTTCATAAATAACGATATACCGTAGGAGGACATCAGTCTCTCCGTTCCCAACATTTCCGTCATCACTAGTGCTGTGACACCGACATTAATCCCGGACGCGATGCCGAATATCGAACAGAAGGCCGAAATCGCGGAGTAACTTTCCACTAACGGGATCATTGCTAAGCTCATCCCTGATAATAAGAGACCGAATATAAAGAAATATCGCTTGGGTGTTAAAACCACGTCGGATAAAGCAGATCCGCCGATTCGGCCAACAAGATCCAATGCGGATATTATGGATAATAGATACGCGCCTAAAGACTTATCGAAACCACATTCTTGAGCATAAGACGGGACTAAAATGATGAAGTTTGTGTAAGATATCGCGCATGTACAATTAGATATCAATATAACGAGGTATATAGGATCTTTAAGTAACTGTATGTCGAAATATTTGCTCGGCTCCTTTTTGGGTTCGTCGATTTTTTCTTTTTTCTCTTTCCTCTTTCGACCACAGCAGTACGTCAACGGGGCCAAACTTTTCTTAACCGGCTTCAGACTAAACTGCGACGCGAATTCACTGGGCTTCTCGAAAGCCGACAACGTAGACCCGTGAAACGGCGTAGACATGTACTGAAAACTAGAGGTCGAGGGACTTTGTCTCGGCGTTTTCGGCAATGTCAATTTCTTGCCGAAAGCCTCTTGGGAGTTGACTCTGCTGCTTTTACCTTCGGGCACTGATTCGAGCAAAGAAGGGTTAGACGGCAAATGGTTTCGGCTTGATATGTGTGATGAGGCGGGTGTGGATATTTTTCGGCTTCGTTCAACTTCCCGGGATGATACTAGAGCAGCACTGGCTGAGCGAGCGAAATCTCTTGGTGATGTTCTACCCTCTAAATTGACATGGGAGTTGTTTTTGAATATCGGAGGGGAGCCATTATGCTGTCCAGTGGGTGTTTCTTCTGGCGTGAACAGTAACTTCGGGTTGGTGGAATCTTCCAGATCTCCAGATTCCTCTTCGGCGAATGGTTCCAGCTGGAAATAAATACGATTTATAAATAAATAGACACATGGTCCCCACACCGGGTCAAACGTGGGTTGTGGATTCTTTTTTTTCATCCTGGCTCGGCAAAGTGACCACACTGCACCTAATGGTAAGCGCAGTACCGTCCAATTAGAGTATCGAGTGGCGAGAGACAATCTATCCCCCGCTACTCGATACAAGCATGCCGACCTGCTTCTACTACGAGGGACTACGGTCCCAGAGCCAACACAAATGCCTCCGACGGATACTCCGGGTATTCGTCTATATGATTAGTTTTCTAAAAGTTATTTCAAGTTACATCGTAAGAAGCACCTTTTTACAATGACTTCGAACGAGTTACATGCAGTTGTAGAATTCATTATATACACATACACCCACGCCTGTAACCCCGAAGGGGTAGGCAGAGGTGTAACCAGTACACCCACTTTTCGCTGAATTTATTACGGTCTCATAATGTTGTAAGGGAGCGAACCTATCCCCATACCGGGCACAATTGATACTGAGTATTTCTAAACAGAAAAATACAATCTCTTACCCGACATGGGGATCGAACCCAAGACCTCAGCACAGCAGTTGTAACGCATGTTCATTACGCAATATATCCAAAAAATAGGCAGTCATGGGACACTACCGACAGAAGACTAACTTTGGAATTACTGTTTCTTTTAAGAAACATTGTCCAGTGTAGCTGGTGGTAGGATATTCATATCGGCCCGGATAGCGACCGCTTAACACAGGGTGTCAAACCCGCCATAGTGGCACACGCAAGTGTGTGTGGGTGTACATCTGGTTTTCGTCGGGGGTCTAGAGTTGGGGACGATGTTTGGCAGTTCTGAGTACTCTGACACTAGACCCTCGACCGCATCTTCACCTTCTTGCCCCATGGCGTAGTTTCAAGAAGCAGGCCTTTGTGTTGAGTAGCGGGGGATGGATTGTTTCTCGCTACTTGATAATTTAATTGGACGGCACTGCGTTTACCATAGGTGCAGTGTGGTCGCTTTGCCATGCCAGGATAAAAAAAATGAGTGGAGTGGCCTGATTTAGTTATAAATATATAAAAACACATTGTTTCTACATATGTCTGTTATAGACTTTGAAACCAATCAACTGATTTCAAAGAAAGGAGAATGTCCATTCTTGGTACTGCTTTTTCTCGCGCCTCAAGATAAAAATAATATTTAAATTTATTTATTTATTTTTGAAGTCGTCTGGCAAACAGAATGTCTGTGTTGTATAGGGGATTTCTTTTAAAACTTAATCAAACATATTATTGATTAAAATTGACTACCAGTTTTCATTGACGTAATGATACCTACGGTTTTTTTTATTCATCCAAAGGGCAGGCTATAGTCAATCGACCATACTGCCTAGTCTTACGTTTAAATCTTTATATACCTACAGTTTACACAAAAATTATTATTATTACACAAAAACATGGAAACCCGCGTTCCAATTCCAAAAATGTAAACTTTATATAATATTTGGATACTTTATAGACTATTTAAAACAACTTTGGAATTGACGCAAACTTGTACCGTGGTCCATATATTCCTGGTCATTCTCCTTTGTGTATGTGTGTGGTTGTCCACAGAGAAGGTGGTTTATGGCAGAACAACGTCCGCCCGGAACCACTAGTTTTGTTATAAAAATATATATAAAAGAAGAAACTGAATGACTGATTATGACCTTTTATGACGTAGGCATCCACTAAGGAAGGGTTTTTGGAAATACCACCCCTAAGGGGGTAAAATAGGGGATGAAAGATTGTATGAAAATCAGTCATTTTTGAAGTTAAATTCATGAAAATTAGTATTTGGCCTTTTAGTTAAAAATAAAAAATATATGTTTTAGGATTTTTGGAAATTCCGCCCCTAAGCGGGTAAAATAGGGGATGTAAGTTTGTATGAAAATCCGTCATTTCTTAAGTTAAACGCATGAAAATTGGTATTTGGTCTTTTATTTAAAAACTAAAAATATATATTTCAGGATTTTTGGAAATTCCACCCCAAAGGGTGTAAAATAGGGGAAGAAGGTTTGTATGAAAATCCGTCATTTTTGAAGTTAAATGCATGAAAATTGGTATTTTGTAGTGTATACTTTTTGTCTCAAACATGGCCTCCACGCGGGCGGAGCCGCGAGCAACAGCTAGTATATACATATAATAATCATACATATAATGATCAACGCACAGCCTAAACGGCTGGGGTTAGAGATTTGAAATTTTGACAGTAGGTACCTTTTATGACGTAGGCATCCACTAAGGAAGGGTTTTTGGATATACCACCTCTAAGGGGGTAAATAGGAGATGAAAGATTGTATGAAAATCCGTTATTTTTTAAGTATTTTGTATCGTATACTTTTTCTCCCAAACATGACCTCCACGCGGGTGGAGCCGCGAGCAACAGCTAGTTATAAATAAAATAAAAATAGATAAAACAAAATAATTAATTTATTCATACAATAATAATACGAATTATGTACAATATCATAAGAATTCACAATATTGCTTCATCTTATTTGACAAAATATAAAAATACCTAATAAGATGAGTCGTAAAGAACCAAAGCGGGCAAAGTAGAGCCGACTTGTTTTTTAGCAAATCAAAAACGATTACTTTCGTTTTAATCACTCGTGTCTATAAGGATTTTTAAAAAAAAGTTTTTCAATTCATAAAAAGTACACCGACTTCAATAAAAAAAAAACAAATTATGCGTCACTATAAAATTTGAGGGTTTCCCTTGATTTTTTTGAGATCCCATCATCAGATCCTGACTTGGTGCCAATGGGACCACCTGGAAAGTATACCCTATTAAACAAAAGAAGAATTTCGCGAATCGGTCCAGACGTCTTCGAGTAATCGGGTAACATAACCTCCTCCTTTTTTGAAGTCGCTTAAAAAAAAGTAGGAAGTAATATACAAGCCAAAATCATTTTTATTTCCATAACATTAAAGTTAAAAATAGCATGTAAGAACGGCGAAACTGGCCAGTATTTGAACGCACCTCCGCACCGCCGACAAGCCTATGAGTCAAGACTGGTGTGGAATAACAATTTTGCTGAATATTTTATTTTGATATTAGGAGATATTTAATTTAATCAATGACGGCAACAATGATAAAAAATTAAGCTAAACCGTTAAAAAAAAATGTAGATTTTAGAGTTTGATTCCAACTAAGGTAAGATGGTCGCCTTCGCTACTGTATTGCCAAGATTGTCACTTCTGATTGGTCATTGACTTCATGAGATATAGGAATGTTGACTTGACAGACGCTTCTAATTGGTTGATAGTGAAAAATTGCCGACTCTCGATCTCGAGCAACTCTTGTTTCAGAAGTGTTTATAGCCGTTTTTAATTATTAAAACATTGGAATAGTCGATGCAGATTTTCATTTCCTATATTGCCTAGCAGCGATAGCCTAGTTGGTTGCGGTACGGACTGCCAAGACGAAAGTCGTAGGTTCGAAACCCAAGTGGCATACACCTCTGACTTTTCTAAAGTTATGTGTGTATGAAAATGTTAATCATCGCTTGCTTTAACGGTGAAGGAAAACATCGTGAGGAAACCTGCATATCTGAGAATTTTTCGAAGGTATGAGAAGTCAGCCAATCCGCATTAGGCCAGCGTGGTGGACTAAGGCCTAACCCCTCTCATAAATAGAGGAGGCCCGTGCCCAGCAGTGGGACAATGTTTAATACAGGGCTAGTATTATTTGGTATTATTATATTACCTATTAATCTCATTTTTGCCCAATACCTACTTTGCCGACTTTGGTTTTATACGCCTTGATTTAAAGTAATGCATAATGAAACCTCAAGTCCAAACTCCGATTGTAAAAGAGAAAAAAAGAACTCCGTTTTAAAAATCGAACAATGATTAACATAACCTCAAAATTCAATTTCTTTAAAACGTACGCTAGCGAAATTAAACACGTTTAATAATATATCTAAAATATTTTTAAGGAAGCCTCAATTAATAATACATAAAATACTGAATTTTATGTCGTTAATGTTGGTAAAACTTTCTATAATTGGGTGAAGGACTCAAATTTGAATCTTACTGCTCACGAATTAGAGTCGCAAGTGGCTTGATCATTATTCTTATTACAACTACACACATATCAACATTCAAATATAGAACCACTCAATTTTGAACCTTAATGCTGACGAATTAGAGTCGCAAATGGCTTGACCATTGTTTTTATTACAACTGCACTCATACCAACATTCAAATATAGAACCATTCAATTTTGAATCTTAATGCTCACGAATTAGAGTCGCAAGTGGCTTAATTATTATTCTTATTACAACTACACTCATACCAACATTCAAATATAGAACCACTCAATTTTGAACCTTAATGCTCACGAATTAAGAGTTGCAAGTGGCTTGATTTTATCCTTATAACGGCACACATACACATTCAAATATAGAAACGAATAGAGCACCATATAAATTACATTATAGAATAATGAAAGACATTTATAATTTTGAACTGTTATGGTATATTTATACGCGACCGAGGCAAGAGACAGGCGACAGCGACACTTCTTTGATACATTTACACATGCTATACACCGAGCGATTTTCGGCCCATGATGTGATAGTTTCGTAACGGAAAATTCCAAACCCGTGTTTTTCGAATTAAATCAAATATTTGAATTTGAAAATCGAATATAGAACATTTTTTTTTATTCTGGCGCGGCAAAGTGACTACACTCCGCCTGATGGTAAGCGCAGTGCCGTCCGGATAGAGTATCAAGTAGCGAGAGACTACACGATCATGCCGGCCTGCTGTTTAGCTTCTTCACATTACGCCTAATTTTAACAGCCTAATACGCTACCACAAGACTATTGATTATTTTATAAAGGCATCTAAAAAAAAACATTTATATGTATGCCTCGGTGGCGCACTGTTGCGCTGAGGTCTCGGGTTCGATCCCCGGGTCGAAAGGGATATTGAGTTCTTTTTGTCATAATACTCAGTATCAGCCCGGAGTCTGGAATTGTTTTCGGTATGGCGATAGGCTCGATATCACATCATGGGACAGTAATAGCTTGGCGAAACGTGGGTATACTGGTAATACCTCTATCTACCCCTTTGGGGATAACAGACCTCCGTTATGATTTTTTTTCCGTCATATCGCCGATTTTTTAATAAATAAACTCCTTGTAAAAAATATTTCCATAAAAAGCATTAGTTTTAATTTAAAAAACATATAAAATACAATATAAATAATAAAAATATCTAAAAGCACATTTGAACATTTATAAATGAAATATATTATTTGGGGTCTTAAATACTGAATATTGTATAAATAACTCGTTATTTACCGCTATAAAATATAATGCGTTATTTACCGGTGCAAAAAATAACGCGTTATTTACCGGTGTAAAAAATAACTCGTTATTTACCGGTGTAAAAAATAACGGTTATTTATCGATTTAAAAAATAACACATTACGTAACGGTTGCAAAAGTAACGTTAGATTTAAACGACCTAAACTATTTCTTTTGTAAGTGAATTTACAAACTTTTCAACTATAATAACTATCAGCTCTCAATGGTAACTCAGGAATAAAAAGCGATGTATTTATATAAAAAATGCACTTTTCAACTAATATAACAATATATATTCAGTATTTAAGACCACATATCTTATCATACCATTTGGCAATGACCTTATGACTAAAAACGCAAACTGTATCTGTCATATATAGCGGTTTCTTTTTAAATTTGATTATCTCTACATAATGAAGTAACACACTGCCGGTGGTAGATATTCATATCCGCCCGAATAGCGACCATCGTACACAGGGTGTAAAACCCGCCATAGTGGCACACACTAGTGTGTCGCGTTCCGAATCAGCTAGTGTACATCCCGGTTTTTGTCGGAGGTCTAGAGTTGGAGTACAATGTTTGGTCGTGATGCGGTCTTCTGGATACTCTGACACTAGACCCTCGAGAGCTTCTTCACCTTCTTGCCTATGGCGTAGTGTGAACAAGCTATACGGCCGGCATGATTGTGTTCAGTAGCGAGGGATAGATTGTCTCTCGCTACTTGATATTCGAACTGGACGGCACTGCACCTACCGTCAGATGCAGTGTAGTCACTATGCCATGCCAGTATAAAAAGCAATGAAATGAATATAATTTTAACGAATTCAGCCGATAAATAAAAACAAATTTCACCACCGTATATGACAGACAGCTGTATATAAAAACACCTTTATAAATAAATAGCTAACGTAATCATAAAATTAAATATTAAAATAACTGCTATTTTTACCTGTATCGAGATAACGGTTTTAATAAATTTCGTTAGAAAGTTTACTTATATACGAAATTGTGCCTTATACTAAATAGCTAAAAATACGAAAAATACCGTGCTTTTATCTTAAAGATATTTGGACATATATTACCGAATATCTATGTTACCAAGGAAATATTTAACACCGTTATATTTAACGTAGCGTTTTCAGTTAAGTTATAAAACACAAAACATTAAGGCGTTATGTAAAACATAGAAAATATATTTTTACCAATCACAGTAAGTGTACTTCAGAAAGACGCGTGTTCTTCTTAGAAATCCGTTCTATGAGTGTCACAACTATTGCTATGTACAATTAGTTATATAATACATAGCAATATGATTAACTATTTGTGAGAATAAGACAGTTGACACTATTATTACTATTTTAATCACTACCTTCCCTTAATCCAATAACAAAAGAATTTTATAAATTCACTCAAAATTAGAAGCCATTCAAATCTGGTGGAAGGGGAAGTTGTCAATAAGAAAAAGGATGCACGATGTAAGTCGTGACGTCATTCAGAATGGCCGTTACGATGCCGTCGCGCGAGGGAGATAGCAAGACTGTCTACGCACCCTTTTGCTCATACCATTAAAACAATAATTGGTACATATATTGTTTTCGCAACAGGGATTTTTCGTATTATTGTCGGTAGTAAATAATTTACAAAATCAAAAAGATGAAACTACCCTATTCCCAGCGGTTTAGAATGAACGCGTTTTTCTGAAATGCATCAACTATACAACATGTAACATGATTAACGCACACTCTGAAAGTAGTTTGTTCAGAATAAGCGACTGAATCAATATCAACATTTTTTTAATAGACGATTTTTTTCCAAAAATAATTAACACGCAGGTAAATAATAGTCACCCTTTAATTTAACGTTCAAGACAAACGAAACCGAAACATAACTCGATGCGATAAAGTCTTCATAAATGCAATAATAAACGAACACTTTAAATAATCAAATAATTAAAATTACGAACTTTATGCCGAAACTTAGTACAACTAATTTCATAAAAAACAATATTTATATTCATCGCAGTCTAATTTCAATACATGAATTATGATTTTAATAATATTTTTAAATTGGAGTGTCTGAGGATGTGCGTTATTCCCGTTACACGTAGTATACCATATCGATTTAGATTTTATTTCAAGTAACATAACATATTAAATATACATAGTTTTATTTAAGCGTGAACGGAATATCTGATTGTGATATTCACCAATAAACTTCACCAAAACTCATACTTTTTGCGTCGGTTTTCCCTTCTCATTGTCCTCATCCTTATTTTTCTTAATAAAAGGCATAAACACCCACAACGAAGCGCCCAACAAGAATATAACACCAAACGTTATGAACATGTTTTTAAAATTCCTATCCCTTTCGAACCATAGACCACAGATCGGCGGACCTACCAGCTGTAGGATACCATTGACAAACAAACTAATACCATACGTGGACATTAATCTTTCAACGCCTAAAATTTCGGCCATAACTAAAGTCGTCACACTATTATTCACCCCTGAAGCTAAACCGAAAAACGCACACACCACGCTTATAGACATATAAGTCTTCAAAAATGGGACGATTATTAAAGCTATTCCAGAGAAGACCAATCCACCGACGAAATAAAACGATTTAGGTATAATATTTAAGTCACAGAGAGCCGAGCCACCTATACGTCCGACCAGGTCGAGAGCTGACACCGTACTGAGCAAATACGCACCTCTCGCCTTATCAAAACCAATATTTTCCGCATGTGAGGGTAGGAGAATAATAAAATTAGTAACGGAAATAGCCACTGTCGCGCTAGAAAGGAGTATGATTAAATACGCCGGATCGCTGAGAAGTGATAGATCAAAGAATTTGTTAGCCTCTTTCTTCTGTCGTCTTTTACAACAGAAGCAGCAATAAGCCACTTCGGATACGCTATCGGTTATAGACTTAAGTGAGAATTGAGAGGCGAATTCGTTGGGACGTTCAAATGCAGACAGCGTTGATCCGTGAAAAGGTGTAGATACATATGCAAAACTAGATGTTGAGTAGTTACGTTTCGGCCCGGTAGTACTTAACCTCCTACCAAACGCTTCCTGGGACCCCAATTTCGTTATAGAAGTGGAGCTGTACGGCTTCGGTATCTGCCGGGTGTAAGAAAGCTTCCTCTTTGATAGGTTCTGCCGCAGTTGGGTGGATGATGGCGAATTGGCTATGTTATATTGGCTATTGGTTAACGTTTGGGGCAAATGTTTGTCCTTTTCTTGTTTAGGCAGGCCGTTTTCGATCTTCTCGCTGGTGGTAATACGTGGGATTGGTGGTGATAATTCAATAGATTCCATTGGTTCTTCCTCTTCAAACAGTATGTCGTCCTGGAAAGAAATATTCTTTGATAATTGTCATTACTTACTTATACAACTGCTATTTTCGAATTGTATTACAGTTCTATACAAATATATAGCAATTGCCGTTAAGACTAGAACAAATAATAACGTACGAAACCGATTACCAAAAATTTACATTCAAATAGCCATTCAAATTGAAGCTATAAGAATATCTACACTTGATTTTACGACTACTATAAAAACCCTAACAGTCATGTATCAAACATCTGTATATAAAGTCAAATGAATTTTCAGACTTGTTTTTACGACTACTATAAAAACCCTAACAGTCTTATACCAAATTCATGCATTTATCTGCAAAAATGACGGATTTTCATACAAACTTTCTTCCCCTATTTTACCCCCTTAGAGGTAGAATTTCCAAAAATCCTGAAACATATATTTTTTTATTTTTAATTGAGAGGCCAAATACCAAATTTGATGCGTTTAACTGCAAAAATGACGGATTTTCATACAAACTTTCTTCCCCTATTTTACCCCCTTAGCGGTGGTATTTCCAAAAACCCTTCCTTAGTGGATGCCTACGTTATAAAAGGTACCTATTGTCAAAATTTCAAGTCTCTAACCCCAGCCGTTTAGGCTGTGCGTTGATCGATCAGTCAGTCAGTCAGTCAGTTTCTTCTTTTATATATACAGATATCTGTATATCAAGTCAAATATGAACGAACAGGAGGTATCGATCGATTTCAGGCAAGGTTTGCTCGTTTGATTGTTATTTAAAATATCTAGACTCTGATAGACTCTTATCCTTTAGTGAGAAGAAGCTAATCAGCAGGTAGGATTGTGTCAAGTAACAAAGTACAGTTAACTACTTGATACTCTTACTGGACGGCACTGCGCTTACCATCAGGTGCGGTGTAGTCACTTTGCCGTGCCAGGATATAAAGAAAGACCTATGAATTTGTTTCTACTTCTTCTCAGGGTAATGTAGAAAATTCCGGCACCATTTAGCTTAAATAATTAACATGTAAAAATTACATTTAGTAGCCCTATTTACAGAACAAATGATTTGTATTGACTAAGATTTACATGGCGTGGTGATAGACTCGTATAATCATAGTTCTAGGATACCTATTGACTTCACAAGTACACATGTCGGTTGAATATCGGATGTATTGCGATGTATATTCAGATTGGACGGATTTTTTATCACTGATACTGCACCTGACAATACCGTCCAGATAGATTATTCAAGAGATAACTATCCCTCACTACTCAAACAATTATGCCTTACTAGCAATATTTTTAACGAGACTCAGCGATAATATCCTACTAATATTATAAATGTTTGGATGGATGGATGTTTGATTGTTACTCAATCACGCTACAACGGCTGGATCTGGTTGAAATTTGGCACAGAGATAGTCATAGAACATAGTCTGGCATAGCACGTAAGCTATTTATCCCGGAAAAATGTAGGCTTCCTATGGGATATCAAAATATTGAAAGGTGTAACAGAAGAACGGTTAAGATCCGTCCATGGATTGTATACCTTTTCTTCCAAAAATAACCTACATGCGCCGCCGGCAACATCTAGTATTTAATAGTTTTAAACTCATCTCTAATATATAATCGGTTTCGTCTGTAACTACACTATATTAAATCTACAAAAACCAGTTTCTACCCAAAACTATTAGTAAATCTAATATTAGTTGTGGACATAACAATTTACATCTATTTACAAATACCACATTCTTGGGACTACGATCACATTTAGGTATCTGCTATATCGCACATACCAGATTATTTATATGCGATTTACACCTAACAATTATAACGATGTCTAAATAACGAATAACAGTTATTTGATAATAACGAGATATATATTTTTAAATAAATTATGTGACATACCGGTATGCCTATTTATATAAATTCGACAGAGGATTTTTCATAGCGGCAAATTCTATTGGAACAATGGTTGTATACCTCTACCGTTCCAAATATGTTTATTATTCTAATAAATAAACAATACGTCGTTAAATATATAACCACTAACAAAGACTTTGACTATATTCTTTCGGCTACGGTCTTAGTATTTAACCAATATTTATTATTATTTTATTAATTATTAATTGAAGTGTTATCTTAATTAATTCAATGAGATAAGTTGGAAGGCAAAATCTTTTCGTCACGAGGACTGTATTTCTTAATTATCGAAAATGTAAACTAAATTTTAATATTTTTTAAACCTATATAATAACACTGAATACGGGGGTTAATAGCATTTTCATACAAAACAACGCATAATCACTTTCGTTATCTAAAAACTAACACATCGTTAATAACCACAACGAATAACACGTTATTAATGGTAACGTATTTTTGAAAATGAAACTTTTTTATGATAGTGTTGTTAAGGAAAGTGATTATTTGAAATAAAATAATGGAAAATGTTAGTGTGAGTGTTATAATAATACCACTTTTATAAAGCAATGTATATTTTTCATGCATTTGCAACTCTAAAATGTATTTAACGGAAATTTCAAACCAAACACTGGCAGCTTGCACAATCTCAGATCGTTTGACACTCTACAATTTTTTAACTGAAATAATGACAGTACCATCTTAGATAGTTTTACATCACTGGTTAAATGAATATGTGTTTATTATACAAAAAACTTTTGAAAATTATTGTTTGTGACCAATCTATTTAAAAGTGGTATATTTTACAGATGAGTTTATGAAAGAAGCGGCATAGCAAATGTATAAGCGAACGTACAGCAAGAAAACGTATATACAACTATATCTAACCTACGTCGATAGCGGTTATAACGCTTATTATGAGAAATAACGGTATTTATATCTGTACTAATCTGTCAAAAATTTTAGATTGTAGTGCCATACATTAAAAAGTGTAATAGACAATTTTTCTTTAACTTTAGAATAGGTAGGCAGAAAAATATGATGCAATGGAAAAAAATTATACTTCAGACTTATTCAATGACTAACAAATAAATAAAAACAACAGTTAATAAAAATATGCAGAACACAACGTACAATTGTTTACAGTAACAAAATAAATACACTACAAAGGTTATATAAATGTTCACCATAACCTATAAATTACATTCGCATACAACCGTTATAACCGCTCGACAAAGCACATAAAATAAATAACGCACAAATACCACATAAAATAACCGTTAAATATAACGGCGTTATAAAATACCAAATAAAAAAATGAAATCGCTTACTTTGCCGCAATGACTTCATGTCACCAGCAATGAGTCCCCATTCGTGATAAATAAGTTCCAATAAAAAGTATATCACAGAAATGTTTTTTTTGTTCGTTTCATTCTCAAAAATCACATCACAATGTAATTAGATTACACAGACCGATAAACCTAAGACGCCACATACCCTAAGTTTTATACTAAAATGTAATCATAATATATAACAGCTAGAATCATTTAAAATACGCTCAATCTCATAGCACTAACCTCTTTTGTGTTAAGATTCAGCATTGAATAGCATTGCGGGTCATTACACGATTAAGGATGGCGCTCTGGGTCCTTTTAAAAAAAAACACATTTTGCTATGACGGTAACTTTAATTAAAAAATTTACAATATACAATGACTGACTGGACAAAATTATAAGTATGAACTCCTATTGCGGTTGCTTCGTTGTAATTAAGTGTGTAAGTGCCCCGGCGAACATAGAATTGGGCTTATATATACCTTACGTACAGCCGCGTGGTCAAGAGCGGTATATACAAGTAAATGCACTTTCTATATTGTAAATATTATAACAGTTCGTCAAAAATACGCGTTAAACAATAGTGAATGATGGCGTTTGAAGGGTTTCTATTTTAAACTTTTAAACAGTACCAAAACCGTTCTAACTTTTCTAACGAACATTGTCATGAGACAGCCGGCATAATTGTGTTAAGTATCGAAAGATAGTTGTCTCTCGCTACTTGATACTCTATCTGGACGGCACTGCGCACCAGGTGCACTGTGGTCGCTGCCATGGCAGGATAAAAAATTGATGTATGATATTAAGTCTCATAACGGCCAGTTATTTCACTGGATTCAATTTCAGAACACAATTCCGCCTACACACTGCAGTTAAGCGGTAAAAGTAAACTAAGCAACGGTGTAGAGTAATGTGGCGTCTAATAGATTTATTAATCTCTGTAAGAATAAAGCACAAATTGGCCGTTGGCGCTAGTGTAGCTTATTCGAAATTTAAATTTCATAAAAATATAAATACACTCAAAAGTGACGTAGTCTTCACAAGTTTCACGTCAAGTTTGACCTCAGTGACGTAGTGGATTAGCCGGCTATGAAACGTGAAGTCGTGGGTTCGATTCCCGCACCACGAAAAATGTTATACACAAATATTTATTGGGTGTTGAGAACAAGTTTTTCAGGGATCAGCCTGTCTACTCTTGAACACAATTCCGATCGATCGGTATTGGATTTAAGATTTCGTATTCTGAGTGCGACCTTAGCGCCATATTATTTCAATATTGTATAACCATTCATATGATAATCTTAATTCTAATTACTGCATATTAATGACTACACAATATTGAAATAATACGGCGCTCAAGAGTACGAAATCTCTCAAATCCAATACCGATCAGAATTGTGTTCAAGAGTAGACAGGACTATGTTTGCTACTTTTGGGTGTTATATTATTTTTTTGAAACCTTAAACAAACATGAGATGAAATTAACATTTGTCTCGTGTCCGAATCGAACCCACGTTATCTCATTTCACAAGGTTTCACCGACTGCACCTAAGTCACTTGAGTAGGTTTTTTAAATTTTATAATTAACTCAATATTTTCCTTCAGCCAAATTACACTTAAAAAGTGAATAACGTATTATATTAAAAATAACGTATTTATTACGCGTTATCAATAAAAATAATTGTTAATAATTCATTAACACAAATTGATTACACGTTGTAAAAATAAAAAGGGTAATTTTTTGAAACAAAACTCGAATATATCAATCGAAACCGGACAGATACGAATCCAGTGAGGTGTCATGGGGGTCACAATACCCCATTATACAAAACTCAATATTTTTATAAAGAGTAATTAAATTAAAATTAAATAATAAATCATAACCTATAATTTTTATATCAGTTAAAATTACTTATCAGTACTTATATTAATAAAAAGTTTTTTCTATTTTTTTTAGTGCTTCAATAGGCAGACGAGCAGACGGGCCACCTGATGGTGGTCACCGCCGCCCATAGACTTCTGCAATGCCAGGGCACAGCAAAGCCGCTGCCTACCATTGCTGTCTTAATATTAATCACGGTATTAATGGTAATTCGGTGTATAAAAGGCAGTCTGTGACAAGAAAACGTCTGCCCAGGGTAGTAAAATGTCTCATGACCCTCACCTGGGCACCTTCTTCATCCTCCTCGGGTTCTTTGTACTTCCTGACCATGTGTTCTTCAACAGGCTGGAAGAGAAGTGCAGCCGCCCACACGTTCAGCATTATACCGCCTAGTATTAGTACCGCCCCTCTGTGGAAATTGATTTAGAATTGCATCTTAGGAGATAAGGGCCCTTGTGATTTCTATTAGTCGTATATAAATATCTTTATACTACATTACTAACCAGGTGTAGCCAGTACACCCACTTTTCGTCGAATTTATTAAGGGCCCATACCTGGCACAATTCCAAACTCCGGGCTGATGTTGAGTATTTCGAGATACAAAAACCCAATATCACTTTAACCGACCCGGGGATCGAACCCGAGACCTCAGCACAGCAGTCGTAACGCATGCGCAACCACAACTGCGCCATCGAGGCAGTCTAGTTAAATATAGGCCCACATTTTTTTTAGTAAATTTTTTTCTTAACTTTCCAAAAGGGCCCCAAATTATTGATTCTCTTCCAAGACGGCCCTGGATGTTCTTTTTGAAACAAGTTAAAAGTTAAAAAACAATACTCACTTATACCCATAGGTCTCGAGCAGATATCTCAACACTGGCGGCAGTATGATGCTGCCAAAAGCGGATCCGGACATGCAGATCCCGTTGGCGAGGCCTCGCAGGCGTACGAAGTACGAGGTGACTATGTACACCGTGGGGGGGAACGCTAGCCCCGCGCCGGTGCCCACCATGGCGCCGAAACTGAGGACGAATATGCCTAAGTTTGTAACGAGAATTATATGTGTCGTTTAGAACCAAAATCAAGTATGTAGTTGGGCAAAATTAAACTAATATATTGCAATATCGGAAATTAAAATCTGTTTTTTAATTAAAGACTGCTGTAAACCCTGCTAAAACACAAAACAAAAGTTGCTTTAGAACCAAAGTCGGCAACCTATCACTATCAACCAATCAGAAGCGTCTGTCAAGTCAACAATACTATTTCCCATGAAGTTAATGACCAATACAAAATGGCCAAATGGTCTATTTACATATATAAAAATCGATGCATGTATGGTTCCATATGGCCTCCAAAACGGCTGGAGCGATTTTGATGTAATTTTCAGGCAATCTTCAGATTTGCCCAGCGGGTGATGTTGTATATTTGGTAACGATCAGATTTTTATTTTGGCTTTTCATAATTTTCTGTCATATTTTCCCTACAGGGCGTTGTTTATAAAAAATAAATATTGAAAATCATTCAACAAGAAAGAAGCCGCGAGAAAAAGCGTCCAATCATATTAATAAAAATTGTTTTTACTCACCTAAAATACAAATACGATATAGAAAAGGCGTAGCTGCTGAATATCATGCCGAATGCGGCGAAACTGCCGCCTATCAACGTTACTGTTCTATACGACCACTTCACAGACAGAATCGACGACAGCGGACCTGGAATTACATTTTGAGGTTATGTGCAGGGGCGTATTAAGGTGTCACGGGGGGTCAACCCCCAATGTCATGACTACGAGTATGTCAAATTAATTGTCAATATTACTTTTTAATCTATTTGTTTACTAAAAAATGAGGACACCATCACTGAAAGCAATTCATGTCAACAATCGATAAATAAATAGATTTTTTCCAAGAATATTTATAACTTACCCAAACTACTGTACAGGAAATAACAAAGCGCCACTATCCCCGAGGAAGCGGATGCACTCGACTGAAATACATCGTTGAATTCCACCAGGAGCACTCCGAAGGACTTTATCGTGCCCGGGATCAGGATGTTAACCAGGGTCGCTCCTGGAATCATTGAAAATATAGATAAAATTATCCATTCCACATGTATTTTTAGGCGTAGTGTGCAGCAGGCATGATTGTTTAATCATAGCCCATCCTCTGCCTTCCAAACCAGAACCACGCGTACTGGCTTGCGGAGCCACAGCTTCGTGGTGTCTACTATCCCAGCCCGAATCAAGAGGTTCACAAATTCGTATTTTTGCCGCACCATCAAGCTGTGGAACAGTTTGCCACCTACCTGTTGGGTTAGGTTGGGCGCAGTGTGAAGCTACTCAGCAGACATGATTGGTCGAGTAGCGAGGGATAGATTGTCTCTCATTACTTGATACTCCTTGATAGGTTTTGCCGAAAAAAGATAAAAATTACCAGTGCCATCTGTTGACAGTAAAATGAAGTAATTTGTTTTATTGTTAATTTACGATTTATTTATTTCTACTTTATTTTTTTGGACTAAGGCCTAACCCCTCTCATTAGTAGAGGAGGCCCGTGCCCAGCAGTGGGACAATGTTAAATACAGGGCTAGTATTATTATTACTTAGTTTATTTATAATAATTAAAAATGTATTTATGATTTTATTATTCAAAGAAATAGAAGTAACAATATATTTTTAAACGAGTTTCAAGTATAGTTCACATATATTATCCCGCCTTTATTCCATAGGGGTAGGCAGAGACTATAAATATCCATTTTGCACGATCGTGACGAAAACCTTAAGCTTCATATATTTTCATTAATCTCTCATCATTCTTCTCACAGTACATACTAAGCTGAACTGTCAACTGTCGATCTGTGTGGTAAATCGTAAGGTGCACGGGTGTAGCTAGGGGGGGTGGGTTGATCTGTGGTCCAACCCCAAAATATTCAAAATATTAAATTTATATTATATGAAAATAAGGAGGCGAAGAGGCTAAATGACTACTTAATTAATACTATTAATATTTTTAATATAAAATGTTTTCCCCCCCGATACACAAACCTGGCTCCGCCCATGGGTGTTAAATGTTATAGTTTTTACTGAATATCATTAAAATAATTTAATTATGAATCTTAAATCAAAATATTTCTTTAAATTAGAATGAAATCTGAATGATAAAAATATTTATTTCTAAAGTACTGACTTTCAGCTCAAATATCGTCTTAAGGGTTTTTTATTGCCTGAATAGGCAGACGAGCAGACAGGCCACCTGATGGTAAGTAGTCACCGCCGCCTATAGACTTCTGCAATGCCAGGGCACAGCAGAGCCACTGCCTACCGTTGAACCTCGATAGACAGAAGAACAGACGGGCCACCTGATGGTAAGTAGTCACCGCCGCCCATAGACTTCTGCAATGCCAGGGCACAGCAAAGCCGCTGCCTACCGTTGAACCTCGATAGGCAGACGAGCAGACGGGCCACCTGATGGTAAGTAGTCACCGCCGCCTTTAGACTTCTGCAATGCCAGGGCACAGCAAAGCCGCTGCCTACCGTTGAACCTCGATAGGCAGACGAGCAGACGGGCCACCTGATGGTAAGTAGTCACCGCCGCCTTTAGACTTCTGCAATGCCAGGGCACAGCAAAGCCGCTGCCTACCGTTGAACCTCGATAGGCAGACGAGCAGACGGGCCACCTGATGGTAAGTAGTCACCGCCGCCCATAGACTTCTGCAATGCAAGGGCACAGCAGAGCCGCTGCCTACAGTTGAACCTCGATAGACAGACGAGCAGACAGGCCACCTGATGGTAAGTAGTCACCGCCGCCTATAGACTTCTGCAATGCCAGGGCACAGCAGAGCCGCTGCCTACAGTTGAACCTCGATAGACAGACGAGCAGACAGGCCACCTGATGGTAAGTAGTCACCGCCGCCTATAGACTTCTGCAATGCCAGGGCACAGCAGAGCCGCTGCCTACCGTTGAACCTCGATAGACAGACGAGCAGACAGGCCACCTGATGGTAAGTAGTCACCGCCGCCTATAGACTTCTGCAATGCCAGGGCACAGCAGAGCCGCTGCCTACGGTTGAACCTCGATAGACAGACGAGCAGACAGGCCACCTGATGGTAAGTAGTCACCGCCGCCTATAGACTTCTGCAATGCCAGGGCACAGCAGAGCCGCTGCCTACCGTTGAACCTCGATAGGCAGACGAGCAGACGGGCCACCTGATGGTAAGTAGTCACCGCCGCCCATAGACTTCTGCAATGCCAGGGCACAGCAGAGCCGCTGCCTACAGTTGAACCTCGATAGACAGACGAGCAGACAGGCCACCTGATGGTAAGTAGTCACCGCCGCCTTTAGACTTCTGCAATGCCAGGGCACAGCAAAGCCGCTGCCTACCGTTGAACCTCGATAGGCAGACGAGCAGACGGGCCACCTGATGGTAAGTAGTCACCGCCGCCCATAGACTTCTGCAATGCAAGGGCACAGCAGAGCCGCTGCCTACCGTTGAACCTCGATAGACAGACGAGCAGACGGGCCACCTGATGGTAAGTAGTCACCGCCGCCCAGAGACTTCTGCAATGCAAGGGCACAGCAGAGCCGCTGCCTGCCGGGTTACACTACAAGGAACAAAGTCCCGTTTACCTACGAGAACGCACCATCCCCACTTGCCGTCGGGTGGTACCATCTGCCAGTCCCGTTCCGGCGCCGGGCCGATGGTGAACCTACCGGCACCCACCGCTGGACCCTCATCCTCTGGCAGTTTCACTGGAACAGAAATAAATTATACATAAAGATTTATTTAATTTAAACTTTTGATATTTTTTTTATCCTGGCACTGCAAAGTGACCAGACTGCACATGCTGGTGCGCAGTGTTGTCCAATTAGAGTATCAAGTAGCGAGAGAGAATCGTAATTTGCTGACACTAGACCCTCGACCGCTTCTTCACCTTCTTGCCCCATAGCGTCACTATGCCGTGCCAGAATAAAAATAAAATCTATCCCCCGCTACTCAACACAATCATGCCGGCCTGTTTCTTCACAATACGCCATAGGCAAGAAGGTGAAGAAGCGGTCGAGGGTCTTGTGCCCAACATCGTAACCTATACCCCCGACATAAACCGGATGTGGCTAATCCCGGAACGCGATACACTTGCGTGTGCCACTATGGCGGATTGTACACCCTGTGTACGGTGGTCGCTATCCGGGCGGATATATCCTACCACCAGCAAATTTATTTTAACTAGTATAAATCACCGTCTTGTTTTACCCATATTGATCCTATTTTCGCAATATGACATTCATCTGCCTGCCTTGGTGGCGCAGTTGTAATTCAGCATGCCTTACGACTGCTGTGGTGAGGTCTCGAGTTCGATCCCCGGGTCGGGTAAAGTGACATTGGGTTTTTCTATTTAGATATACTCAGCATCAGCCCGGAGTCTGGAATTGCGCCCGGTATGGCGATAGGCTCGCCCCCTATCACATTATGGGACCGTAATAAATTAAAAGTGGGTGTACTAGTTACGTGTGATAATGTAATATATGTATGTGTGATTTACTTTTCATCTTTTTTTTTTGGCGCGGCATAGTGACGACTCTGCACCTGATGGTAAGCGCAGTGCGGTCCAATTAGAGTATCGAGTAGCGAAAAACTATCTTTTCCCCGCTTCTCAACACAATCATGCAGGTTTCTTCACACTACGCCATGGGCAAGAAGGTGAAGAAGCGATCAAGGGCCTATTGTCAGAGTACTCAGAAGGCCGCAAAACGACCAAATATCGTACCCCAACTCTAGACCCCGATAAAAAAAACTTCATCAATCATCTTCCGCAGAAGCTTCTAGTAACGACAGACGCACGACCCGCTGACCTGTTTTTTTAAACTACATTTTTCCCTGCACCATGACATCACACCATTGGGTATATTATTAAACGGCGGCCACTCAGCTTGGCTGGCAGCCAATAATGGAGCTGGAGTTTGGATATAAGAGACGGGATGCTGGCGAGCATGTTGGCCAGCATCTTAATGACTATAGCTAAACATGAGTTTATGTCAAAAATGTATCCTACTAATATTATAAATGCGGATGTTTGGATGGATGGATGTTTGTTACTCAATCACGCTACAACAGCTGGACGAATCCGGTTGAAATTTGACACAGAGATAGATTATAGTCTGGAATAGCACATAGGTTACTTTTATCCTGGAAAAATATACAATTCCCGTGGGATAGTTTAGTTTTTCACAGAGCAAGGGATCGACATGATTTTTTGCATAGTGGCAGTTTAGGGATCAGAAAATGACATAGGCTACTTTTATCTCGGAAAAATGCACGCTTCCCATGGGATAGCAAAATATAGAATGGTGTAATAGTTTAAGGATAGCAAGAGACGATCTATCTCCCGCTACTCAACACAATCATGCCAGCCTGCTTCTTCACACTACGCCCTGGGAAAGAAGGTGAAGAAGCGATCGAGGATCTATTGTTTAGAGTAGGTACTCAGAAGGCCGCAACACGGCCAGACGTCGTACCCCAACTCTAGACCCCCGACAAAAGAGGAGAAGATCGTTTATCTGATTTGTATAAGTTCTCCTTGGGCGCCCTCTACCCACTCTTCCAGTCACATTATTTTCTTTACTATAATCAAAGATAGCAGCGATAGCCTAGTTGGTTGCAGTAAGGACTGTCAAGACGAATGTCGTATGTTCGAAACCCAAATGGCATACACCTCTGACTTTTCTAAAGTTATGTGTGTATTTAATGTTATTTAATTATCGCTTGCTTTAACGGTGAAGGAAAACATCGTGAGGAAACCTGCATACCTGATAATTCTCATAAGAGTTTTTCGAAGGTATGTAAAGTCTACCAACCCGCAATAGGCCAGCGTGGTGGAATAAGGCCTAACCCCTCTCATTAGTAGAGGAGGCCCGTGCCCAGCAGTGGGACAATGTTTAATACAGGGCTAGTATTATTATTATAATCAAATACGGAATTGAAATGAACATTTCTAACGTAACGCCAATCAGACCCCCGTCCCGCATGACATCAGAAATAAGTGAACCAAAAACCCGTCACTTAAGTCCTAATTAATAATGGAACGGCTCCACATGACCATGGTCATATTTATTTTAAACTAGATATTTCCCGCGGCTCCGCCCGCGTGGAGGTTATTTTTGGAAAAAAAGGTATACAATTCATGGAGGCATTTTAAGCTGTTACACCTTTCTATATTTTGCTATCCCATAGGAAGCGTGCATTTTTCCGGGATAAAAGTAGCCAATGTCATTTTCTGATCATTAAACTGCTACTATGCAAAAATCATAACGATCCCTTGCTCTGTAAAAAACTAAACTATCCCACGGGAATTGTACATTTATCCGGGATAAAAAGTAGCCTATGCGCTAATCCAGACTATATTCTATCTCTGTGCCAAATTTCAACCAGAACCGTCCAGCCGTTGCAGCGTGATTGAGTAACAAACAACCATCCGTCCATCCAAACTTTCGCATTTATAATATTAGTAGGATTACGATGAGTAAAAGTGTTTTTATTCATAAAAGTACACCGACTTCATTAGAAAACAAATTATGCGTCACTACAAAATTTAAGGGTCGCCCTTGATTTTTCTGAGATCCCATCATCAGATCCTGACTTGGTGCATGGGACCACCTGGGAAGTACCCTTATAAACAATAAAATAATTTCTCGAATCGGTCCAGGCGCCTTCGAGTAATCGGGGAACATACATAAAAAAAGATTCCGACGAATTTTTAACCTCCTCCTTTTTTGAAGTCTGTTAATAAAACGGAGAAAACTCACACATATCTTCCGATAATAAGTATCATTGTTTATTTATTTCAACCACATTCACCGTTCTCGATAACACCCAGTCAATGCCATCTGATGATACATATATTTATTTTTGTTATTGGGAAAATCCTGCAGTATCCACCCACACAGACTTACAGATAAACAAATCAGTTAGGCAATGTCGGGATTTTACGTGGAATTACAAGAAAATGTAAAATTGATTCCATTTATGACTCAAGCAATGATAGCCTAGTTGGTTGCGGTACGGACTGTGAAGACGAAAGTCGTAAGTTCGAAACCCAAGTGGCATACACCTCTGACTTTTCTAAACTTATGTGTATTAAAATGCTAATTATCGCTTGCTTTAACGAAACAAAACATCGTGAGGAAACCTGGCATACCTGAGAATTCTCATACGAATTCGAAGGTATGTGAAGTCTACCAACCCGCATTAGGCCGGCGTGGTGGACTAAGGCCTAACCCCTCTCATTAGTAGAGGAGGCCCGTGACCAGCAGTGGGACAATGTTTAATACAGGGATAGTATTTTTTTTTTCACCGCTGTGTATCGGTTTGCCTAGAGAGCTTGCCTACAACACGCGTACGCACTACGCCAATTAAAACTCGTTAAGGATATACGTTCACGCATGTATCCCACCTTTATATTGAGTTATCAAGGATTTTCCTTGATAACTCAGTAGTAGTAGTAGTACTTGATAACTAAGAGGCCGTGGGTTCGATTCCCACAGCGGGACAAATGTTTGTGTGATAGATATTTGTGTCCGGGGTCTGGGTGTTGTGAGAGGGTGCGTCTCTCTAGGTCCCTGATACCCACAACACAAGACTCGTATCTTAGTGTGGGGTCGGGACTATGTGTGTGACTGTTGGGTGTTATTTATTTATTATTTTGTGTTGTATTTGAAAAATATATTTTTTTCTCCACCTATTCTTACAAATAAACATATTGTGTAGGAGTTTTACATAAAATTACTATAAACAATTTTTTTTATTTATTCAACTTATGAATTAGATTTTTTTTGTTAATAAATTTTTAATTTACAATTTTATCTCCGCCTACACATATATACTCACGCCTGTAATCCCCGAAGGGGTAGGCAGAGGTGTTACCTGTACACACACTTTTCGCCGAATTTATTACGGTACCATAATGTGATAGGGGCGAGCCCGCAAGCCTATCACCATACCGGGCTAATACTGAGTATTTCTAGATAGAAAAACCCAACCACTACCCGACCCGGGACTCCAACCCGAGACCTCAGCACAGCAGTCGTAACCCATGCGCAATTACAACTGCGCCACCGACGCAGTCAGTTCTTCAGAATATAGTAAAATTAAATCTGATTCCGGCAACATTAAAGAAAAGTGAATCATTTGGCGCGTTACCAAAACTGAGCACAATGACTTTACGTCTTATATTTGACAGTCCCGTAGCGGAACAAGTCGGCTGTGGAACGAGGCTGCGGGTTCGATTCCCGGACAAAGACAAACGTTTTTTAATCCAAAAATATTTGTTTCGTTTTATTTATCCTGGCACGGCAAAGTGACCACACTGCACCTGATACGTACACAGGGTGTAAAACCCGCCATAGTGGCACACACAAGTGTGTCGCGTTCCGAGATCAGCCAGTGTACATCCGGTTTTTGTCAGGTCTAGAGTTGGGGTGCGATGTTCTGAGTACTCTGACACTAGACCCTCGACCGCTTCTTCACCTTGCCCATGGCGTAGTGTGAAGAAGCAGGCCGGCATTGTGTTGAGTAGCGTGTGATAGATAGTCTCGCTACTTGATAATCTTAGACGGCAATGCGCTTACCATCATGTGTTGTTTGCCGTGACAGGATATAAAAGCTATGGCCATTACAGTAATAAATTTATATATACTTGCGGATTTTTGTGATTGGTATATTCTTAGACCGCCATCACACGTCGCCTCTACCACTCTCGCATTATAACACTTCGTTCTCAAAATTTAAACTAACACTAAAGTATTACAAATTTGTTGCATGATATCAATTATTAACTGACCTTCTCAAACAATGAGTTCCGTTTTATACAAAGAACGGATGGAACATTCTAGAAAAATTGTAATTATACTAATTATTGATCTAGTGTGCAAAAGCGGAGAAACTGGTGGGGTCTCAGTTCAAATACGTGGGGAAACCATAATTTGAGTTTGTTTTCGATACATACATATACACTCACGCCTGTAATCCCCGAAGTGGTAGGCAGAGGTGTAACCACCCACTTGTCGCCGAATTTCGGTCCCATAATGTGATAGGGGGCGAGCCTATCGCTATACCGGGCACAGGTAGGTTTAGAAGTGGTAGAGCCACGCTGTAGACATATTTGTCTACAGCATGAATGGGCCGGCTCGACCGGGGTAGTACCACTGTCTCACAGAAAACCAACGTAAAGTGACAGTTCACTGTCGCGTTTCGTATGGTGAGTGAGATATCCGGAGGCCCAGATTCCCCCTTCCCTTCCCTAATCCCTATTCCTGTCCTGTAAGGCCGACAGCGCATACATGATACTTTCGGTATTGTGGATGTTCATGGGCGGTGGAGATCACTTAACATCAGGTGACCCACTGGCTCGTTTGTCGGACTATATGCTATACCCATCAAATATCAGCTCTAAATTATAAAAATACAATAACTCACATTTTTTAATCCGTTTATACCTTGTTTTCGGCATTTTACAAGCACTACACCACAATTGAATTGATAAAATGAAAGACCTCTGACAAAAAAGAGAAATACTGTGGGTGGATTTGTAAATTAATTTTAATATACCGCCATATTTTTTAATACCTTTGCAGTTGTGGCGCCATCTATTTTACAAACATCTCTGGTGGTGTTAAGGAATTTGCGTGCTTATTTTTATTTATTTTTTATTGGTGGTAAGCGCAGTGCCGTCCAGATAGAGTATCAAGTAGCGAGAGACAGTATATCCCGCGCTACTCAACACAATCATGTCGGCCTGTTTAGCTTCTTCACATTACGCCTAAAGGACCCAGGATCATAGGAGGGAGGGAACACGGTAGCTGGCAAACTGCTTAATGCTTATTGGTGTTTATGTCCTTTTGGAATCAAGTTTAACAGCTCGCAAGGAAGAACTGACAGCCTCCGTGGCGCAGTTGGCGAGTAGCCGGCTATGAAACGAGAGGTCGTGGGTTGGATTCCCACACCGAGACTAATGTTTGTGTGACAGACAGATATTACTATCCGGGGTCTGGGTGTTGTGAGAGGGTGCGTCTCTCGTAGTTGATATCTACAACACAAGACTCGTATCTTAGTGTGGGGTCGAGACTACGTGTATGACTGTTGGGTGTTATTTATTAACTGTCCCAAATCACCTTGACATTTTGACAGCTGACTGTCCCATACTAATAGTGGCTTAGCAGTCTTCGGGCAATCGTGATGCAGTTTCAATGGTTTTATATACATACAGCCTTCGTGGCGCAGCGGGCGAGTAGACGGCTGTGAAACGAGATGCCGTGGGTTCGATTCCCGCACCGAGACAAATGTTTGTGTGACAGATATTTGTTTTGAGTCTGAGTGTTGTGGGACCGTAGTCCCTCGTAGTTGTTGATACCCTCGATACAGGTTTTACCTAGTGTGGAGTCAGAACTATGTGTGTGACTGTTGGGTGTATTTATTTATAGGCACTCACGCCTGGAATACCCGAACGGGTAGTCAGAGGTGGAACTAGTACACTCACTTTTTGCAGAGCCTATTACCGTCCCATAATATGATAACGAGCCTATCACCACACTGGACACAATTAGACTCCGGGCTGATACTGAGTCTTTCGCGATATAAAAACCCATTATTACTTTTCACGACCCACGGGCATTTGTCACATCAGGTTATTCACCCACTATACCAGAGGCTGTCCATCTTTATATATATAATTCTAATGTACGTATGTATGTCACTGAACTCCTCCTAAATGGCTGGACTGATTCGAACGATTATTTTTGTATGCGTTTGGGATGCGCCCTGGATGGTTTAGATTCACAAATCAGCCCGGCAGATGGCGCTGCAGTCGGTGTGGCGCTGCTTTTACGAGCAGGACGACGTCTGCACGGTTCGCCAGTATCCTTTTATAGACTCAATAAATAATTTTGATTTAGAATATCATGAAATATGTTGAGATTAATTTCGGACTGCCTCGGTGGCGCAGTTGTAATTGCGCATGCGTTACGATTGCTGTGCTGAGGTCCCGGGTTCGATCCCCAGGTCGGGTAAAGTGATATTGGGTTTTTCTAGCTAGAAATTCTCAGTATTAGCCCGGAGTCTGGAATTTGTGCCCGGTATGGCGATAGGCTCGCCCTCTATCACTTTATGGGACGGAAATGTGGCGAAAAGTGGGTGTACTGGTTACACCTCTGCCTACCCCTTTAGGGATTACAGGCGTGAGTGTATATGTATGTATGTATTAATTTCGGTTGAGAAATAATCTTATCACACGCATGTGGTAATAAATATATTATAACTTTCATCAGAGCCTCTTCTAATAATCTTCAGATAAACGGATTAAACGCGTGTTTACGACGCTATTACGATAAGAAAGATAAATATTACAAATAATTATAAATAAACATGATATTTGGGTGACAGTGCGTGGTATGATTTAAAACTCCTTAGTAACTCTAAATATGAATATTTTCTGAAACCAATTCGAGGATTACGTTTGCAGACTAGGCGACTACTATGCCAATTTTGTCAATATTTAGTCCAGCTCGTCCACCTAGTCTTACATGTTCTGAATTTCACTTTACCGATTAGATATTTCACTAGACTAGGCGGCAAATATGCCAATTTTGACAATACTTAGTCCACCTAATTTACCTAGTCTACCTAGTCCACCTAGTCTACCTAGTCTACCTAGTCCACCTAGTCTTAGCACGTGTACTGAATTTCACTTTACCAGTGCTAGATTGGTAGATAATGCCTTTAGCATTAAATGCGCCTTTTACATTTTGTGTATATCAAGTTATAAATAAATAAATATCGCATTTATTTCTCTGACCCTAAATATACTTTACTAGCTGTTGCTCGCGGCGCCGCCCGCGTGGAGGTCATGTTTGGGAGAAAAAGTATACAATACAAATTACCAATTTTCATGCGTTCAACTTAAAAAATATGGATTTTCATACAAAATTTCATCCCCTATTTTACCCCCTTAGAGGCGGAATTTCCAAAAATCCTGAAGCATATATTTTTTATTTTTAACTAAAATGCCAAATACTAATTTTCATGAATTTAACTTAAAAAATGACGGATTTTCATACAAAGTTTCATCCCCTATTTTACCCCTTTAGGGATGGTATTTCAAAAACCCTTCCTTAGTGGATGCCTACGTCATAATAGGTACCTACTGCCAAAATTTCAAGTTTCTAACCCCAGCCGTTTGGGCTGTGCGTTGATCGATCAGTCAGTCAGTCAGTCAGCTTCTTCTTTTATACATATATACAGATTTATCGTACAAAATACGCGGTAACCCTAGTCCAGCGGTCTTAAGAAATATTGTGGTCCGATTTGAAAGATATTGAAGTCAAGAAAGTTAATGGGCATTATGATTTTTTTTTAAATGGTCTTGGTATTTCTGGTAAGGTTAATTACTATCAATAATAATAACAGCCCTGTTTGACTGCTTGGCTTCCTCTACTTATGCTTTGTGGAATCGAGATTTTCATCACTCTCACGATGGTCATGTGCAGCACTAGGTCTTGTAAGGATTTTAATTCACAATATTGCAATAAGGCAACTTAACATACATTGAGCTGCTCTAATCTAATGTAATTAAACTTAAATCGTATATTAATTGTATGACCAAATATTGTTAACCGGTGTGAAAAGAGCAACGCTAGAGTTTCTTGCCCGTTCTTCTCTAGCGAGCCTGCATTCCGAACTGGCGGTAGAGTAAAAAATTGACTGAATCTAAATGATGTATAACATTTCATGGATTCAATAAATATTTGATTTGATTAATGAGGGGTTAGGCCTTAGTCCACCAGGCTGGCCTAATGCAGGTTGGTAGACTTCACATACCTTCTCATTTACAATTCTCAGGCATATAGGTTTCCTCGCGATATTTTTCTTCTCATTTACCCAAGCGATAATTGGTTATGAATACACACGTAACTTAGAAAAGAGGTTTCTAAGCCACCACTTTCATCTTGGCATTCCATACCACTTTCAAGCATATCCTACCTATATACCTATCAAGCGTCCCTCAAATAAAAATATATTTATTTTTATAAGATCCATTAAAAAAATTGTCGGGTGTCTAGAATTGGTTACGATGTTTGGCCGTTTTGCGGCCTTCTGAGTACGCTGACACTAGACCCTCGACCGCTTCTTCACCTTCTTGCCCATGGCGTAGTGTGAAGAAGCAGGCCGGTATGATTGTTGAGTAGCGAGGGAAAGATCTCTCGCTATTTGATTCTCTTACTGGACTGCGCTTATCATCAGGTGCTGGTCACTTTGCGGTGCTAGGATTAAAAAAAATTCAGGGTAAACTCACCTTTCTTCGAAGATTTCACAGCCACGAGCCCATCCTCCCTCCGCCCAGGAACTACCAGCACCTGGTTACCCTCCAGCAGCTTCTCCCCAGCCCCATCGCCTTCCTTCTCCTCGATCACCGAGCGTATCGGACTCGTCGCCATTTTGAATTTCACGCGTCGACAAAATGGCCGAACATAGGGAATGTGTTATTTACAATTTAACGTATATTTACACTACATAACTATGTATCAGTCTTGTTTGGCTGGTGTTGTCTGAAACAAATGATAAGATTACGATAAGTTAGGGTGGCCAAACCCGAAATTCAGATACCAGGATTTTTTAAGTTAAAAAAACCAGGACAATTCAATTTAAAAACAGGACCCATCTTTTGCGAGCCGAGACGCAACAGGATTGCAAAAGTGGTGTGCTAATTTTACAATACAAGACGCTTTAAAACCCAGGACGCTGCTTAAAAACCCAGGACGCTGCTTAAAAACTATCCAGGACGTCCCAGGACACTCTAAAAACCAGGACATGTCCTGGGAAAACAGGACGGTTGGCAACTCTACGATAAGTGTACTAGTTAAAAGATGTCAGATAATTGTTTATGTTGTCATAGACATAGATAATTGATTGAGCAAAATCCTCACAAAAATAATAAATAAATAACACCCAACAGTCACACACATAGCCCCGACCCCACACTAAGATACGAGTCTTGTGTTGTAGGTATCAACTACGAGATACGCACGGTGTCACAACACCCAGACCCCGGACACAATTATCTGTCTCACACAAACATTTGTCCCGGTGTGGGAATCGAACCCACGGCCTCTCGTTTCACAGCCGGCTACTCGCCAACTGCGTCACGGAGGCTGTCATCAATTGAATTCCTAGTTTTAGAAATTCGCGGGTGGAACACTAATGGTAGGATATTCCTATCCGCCATAGTGGCACATGCAAGTGTGTCGCGTTCCAGGATCAGCCAGTGTACATTCGGTTTCTGTCGGGGGTCTAGAGTTGGGTACGTTTGGCCGTGTTGCGGCGTTCTGAGTACTCTGACACTAGACCCTCGACCGTTTCTTAACCTTGCCCCATGGCGTAGTGTGAAGAAGCAGGCCGGCATGAATGTGTTGAGTAGCGGGGGATAGATTGTCTCTCGATACCATATAAATATGTACAAGTATATATTAAGCACATACTAAGTGTGACATATGCATTATGAATGCAACGCGTGAACACTGATAAAGATTGATCTAGAACGTGTATGATTAACTAAAGGAAAATTATTTCATAACGCCATGTTTCAAATAGTTATATTTCTCTTTTCAAAATAATCTCGGTGTTTCTTTTTCAACGTAATTTACACCACTTTCCGGACGTCCAAGCAATTTAAAAAAAATAAACTTATACAATTTATTTATCCAACACAAATATTTACAGACACACACATACACTCACGCCTGTAATCCCCGAAGGGGTAGGCAGAGGTGTAACTAGTACACCCACTTTTCGCCGAATTTCGGTCCCATAATGTAATAGGGGGCGAGCCTATCGCCATACCGGGCACATTTACCAGACTCCGGGCCAATACTGAGGAATTTCTAAATAGAAAACCCCAATATCACTTTACCCGACCCGGGGATCAAACCCGAGACCTCAGCACAGCAGTCGTAACGCATGCGCAATTACAACTACGCCACCGAGGCAGTCACGCCACCGAGGCAGTATTTACAGAAACAAGAGAAAAAACATTATCTAAGTATCTTTACAAACTGTTCACTACAATATGTCAATATGTGCGGTGGAAGGGGTACCAGTTCAGTATACGCTGTTGTAACCACAGCACTGATTTTCAGCTAAAAACCTGGGATCCCTTTACTATAGCCTGATAAAAAAACCCACGCTTTTTTAACCGACTTCAAAAAAGGAGGAGGTTAACAATTCGTCGGAATCTTTTTTTTTTAATGTATGTTACCTGATAACTCGAAGACGCCCGGACCGATTCGAGAAATTCTTTTTTTGTTTAAAAGGATATACTTCCCAGGTGGTCCCATTGGCACCAAGTCAGGATCTGATGATGAGCTCTCAGACAAATCAAGGGCAACCCTCAAATTTTATAGTGACGCATAATTTGTTTTTCTTTGAAGTCGGTGTACTTTTTATGAATAAAAAAACTTTTACTTATTTACAATGAAATTAATGGAATTATTTTTAGATCAGCAACTAATTAAAGCGTGTTTTTTAGTTTTTTTAACCGCAATTCGTTCGGATCAGGAAGTCTCGAGTGCCCCGCCATCTATCGTCCCTAATCCACAATTACCTTTGTCTTTCATCTTAATCATTATAAGCAAAAGTTTTTTAATTGATAAAAAGTCAGGGACTTCAATCAAAAACAAAATTATGCATCCCTATAAAATTTAAGGGTTGCCCTCGATTTTTCTGAGATCCCATCATCAGATCCTGACTTGGTGCCAATGGGACCACCTGGGAAGTATACCATTTTAAACAAAAAAACAATTTCTCGAATCGGTTCAGGCGTCTTCGAGTAATCGGGAAGTATACATAAAAAAAGATTCCGACGGATTGAGAACCTTCTCCGTTTTTGAAGTCGGTTAAAAAGTAAAATAAGCATGCAAAAATTATTAGACTTTACAATATCATGTCTTTGTTCCCATATTTAAACGAATAAAAAATTATTCTTTCTTTGATTCTTAAGCTCAGTCAAGCACAAACCATTATTCCATTACAGTCATCTAAATAGCGACTTCCTTTTGTTTCAAATTAACAATTTCGTCACGATCGCAACTTCCTAATTCAACTGACACCATTATAGTCAACTACGCCTCATTAGAATTAATTCATTAAAACAAACGTTTCCTTAATCTGACAACTTGTGAAATGTGACAATGCGGCAGCTTCCGTGGACACTATGCAAAAAATCATGTCGATCCCTTGCTCTGTGTAAATCAAAAACGAAACTATCCCACGGGAACCGTACATTTTACCAGAATATTAAGTAAAAGTTTTTTAATTCATAAAAAGTACACCGACTTCAATATAAAACAAATTATGCGTCACTATAAAATTTGAGGGTTTAACATCAGATCCTGACTTGGTGCCAATGGGACCACCTGGGAAGTATACCCTTTTAAACAAAAAAAGAATTTCTCGAATCGGTCCAGGCGTCTTCGAGTAATCGGGTAACATACATAAAAAAAGATTCCGACGAATTGTTAACCTCCTCCTTTTTTGAAGTCGGTTAAAAAGTAGGCTACGTGCTATTTATTTAAGTCGGTTAACATCCATCCATCCATATAAACATTCGCATTTATAATAGTAGTAAGATTAGAGAACGGGTCTTGATCTCGCAATATTTAATGGTTTAAATACCAATTTATTACATTTTAAATAAAAATAAAACCGCCTTCGAAAAAACCCAGACACAACTAAAAAGCAAAAAATAATTGGTTGCTTTTTAGTGGTACAAATATAAAATAGTTACGTTGGATAGAGTACTAAAGAAAACACCACTGAAAAAGTCACAGAAAAGCAAAATTCGCAGTTTCGTATATTCGGACAACATATTTTTTCAAGTTATTTCGGTTTTAAAACCAAACTACTCAACCGATTTTCATAAAAATTCTATGGGACTAACCTGGAAGCATATTCTCTGTAATAAAAGAAGAATTTTCCAAATCGGTCAATGAATGACCGAGTTCTGAGGTAACAAACATAAAAAAAACACGTCGAATTGAGAACCTCCTCCTTTTTTGAAGTCGGTTAATAAAATGAAAATATGCCATCTCTATAAAACCAATTACATGCGTCAAATACCGTCAAATATAAAATGTCTCGGTGGCGCAGTTGCAATTGCCCATGCGATAGGACTGCTGAGTTCTCGGGTTCGATCCCCGGTTCGGGTAAAGTGATATTGGCTTTTCTATCTCGAAATACTCAGTATCAACCCAGAGTTTAAATTGTGCCAGGTATGGCGATAGGCTCGCCCCATATCACATTATGGGACCATAATACATTCAGCGTAAAGAGTATTGGTTACACCTCTGCCTACACCTTCGTGGATTACAGGCGTGTATATACGTAAATTCGCGAACAACAACTGGCCTCATATGTGACGCATGGTAACAGAGTTAAACAAACATAATAAAGTTATATACGTACGTTGTAAATAATGATAAGGAAAACATGATCTAGGCCGTGTTGAAACTAGAATAGGCATATACAGTGACTGACTGAGATAGCAGCGAGAGCCTGGTTGGTTGCGGTACGGACTGCCAAGACGAAAGTCGTATGTTTGAAACCCAAGTGGCAAACACCTCTGACTTTTCTAAAGTTATGTGTGTATTAAATGTTAATTATCGCTTGCTTTAACGAAACAAAACATCGTGAGGAAACCTGCATACCTGAGAATTCTTATAAGAATTTCGAAGGCATGTGAAGTCTGCCAACCCGCATTAGGCCAGCGTGGTGGACTAAGCTAACCCCTCTCATTAGTAGAGGAGGCCCGTGCCCAGCAGTGGGACAATGTTTAATACAGGGCTAGTATTATTTATACAGTGACTGTGCCGTCGGTTTAATAAGGCATGATAGAAGGCTAGTTGACTGTATTGGGAAACCGTTTTATTTTTAACCGACTTCAAAAAAAGGAGGAGGTTAACAATTCGTCAGAATCTTTTTTTATGTATGTTACCCAATTCTTTTTATAAGCAATGGCGCAATATGGCTGATGACAGAGACGAGTGGAAGAGGAAGAGGGAGGCCTTTGCCCAGCAGTGGGACATAAAATAGGCTATAGAAAAAATAAACAAAAAAATGTTACCCGATTACTTGAAGACGCCTGGACCGATTCGAGAAATTCTTTTTTTTTATATGGTATAATTCCCATTGGCACCAAGTCAGGATCTGATGATGGGATCTCAGAAAAATCAAGGGCAACCCTCAAATTTTATAATGACGCATAATTTGTTTTTTATTGAAGTCGGTGTACTTTTTAAAATTAAAAAACTTTTATTCTTCCTGGTCTATATTATTAAAATATTATCATTAATAAACATAAAACATAAGTTTTCATTTTAATTTGCATTTTTATAAACCAACTTTTTCCATCAAAACGCTACTAACTGTCATGGCCTCTCGTGTGACGTGACCGGATGTTCAAAACTAATAAGACGTTTGGCTCAGCGTTTTATAGATGTTTCGAACGGTGACGTCATGCATGACTGATTTGTATAACATGTCACGTGACAAAATGCTTTATTTTTTCTTATTTGTTTCTTGAAACTTTATTTATTAAAATCCACAGCCCTTAATACTAGAGTGATATAATCTGATAGATATATCTTATGGCCAATAACGGATTTAAATTATATTAACACAATTAAATACAGGCAGTCAAAATTGAGTAGTATTTTTTGAAGAGCGCGTGTATGTTTGTGTGCGTGCATGGTGTGTGCAGACTCTCGACCGCTTGCTCATGGCGTAGTGTGAAGAAGCAGGCCGGTATGATAGTGTTGAGTAGCGAGGGATAGATTGTGTCTCGTTACTCGATACTCTAACTGGACGGCACTGCGCTTACCATCAGGTACAGTGTGGTCGCTTTGCCGTGCCAGGATAAAAAAATAGTAATGTAACGTATAGTCTACGTATAAGAAAAAAAAGTTTTCAACTATTATTATTTCCAACTATATATATTATTTCCAATTACAATCAACCAAAAAATATTTTACAAAGCCACGGTGGCGAATTACCGATGCCGTGCTCAGGCCTCGGGTTCGATACCCGGATCATATTAAAGTGATATTGAATTTTTCTATCACGATATACCCAGTATCAGCCCGGAGAGAATTGTGCACAGTATGGCGATTGGCTCGATATCACATCATGGGACGGTAATATACGGGGAAATGTGGGTGTACTGGTTATACCTCTGCCTACCTTCGGGGATTACAGGCGATTATTAAAATATTCTCAAAAAAAATTTACTACGCAATAATCCAACGGTATTCAAAAATAGAACGACTTCCTATTAAAACAATGAAATCTGGCCAATCATCTCCCTGAAAATACATTTTTAAATGACACTTCCAGCTATATCATATCCGCGTTGCCGGCGTCGAGGTCGTCGACCTTGAGACTCGATATTTGGATATGTTGCTACGCGAATATGCTAGTGGCGACAAGGTAAAATAACAGATCATAGTTTTAGGGTTCCGTTGTGTAATGAGACCTTCGAAATATCTTACTTCTTATGTTGGCGACATGGCAAGATTGGACACCCGAGTCGACATATGAAGCTTCCTGACCGATAAGGAGCGGGATAAAAGGAAGAGTGCGGGCGACGCGGGCAGTGTGTCTTTGTGATTCTTCTGTATATATAATAGAAGAAACTGACTGACTGATCGATCAACGCACAGCCAAAACGGCTGGGGTTAGAGACTTGAAATTTTGACAGTAGGTACCTTTTATGACGTAGGCATCCACTAAGGAAGGGTTTTTGGAAATACCACCCCTAAGGGGGTAAAATAGGGGTTGATAGTTTGTATGTATAGGTATTTGGCCTTACAGTTAAAAATTTAAAACACATATTTCAGGGTTTTTGGAAATTCCACCCCTAAGGGGGTTAAATAGGGTAAGAAAGTTTATATGAAAATCCTTCATTTTTGAAGTTAAATGCATGAAAATTGGTATTTTTTAGTATATGATTTTTGTCTCAAACATGACCTCCACGCGGGCGGAGCCTCGAGCAACAGCTAGTTACCAATAAACATCTTTATGCAGAACATAGTATTCATTAATTAATATAGAGAAGTACATATCAAATATCAGACTAGTTTGCTATCACTTATTAATATTATACATGCGAATGTTTGGATGGATTAGAGTTACCAACCTTCCTGTTTTTAACCGACTTCAAAAAAGGAGAAGGTTAACAATTCGTCGGAATCTTTTTTTTATGTATGTTACCCGATTACTCGAAGACGCCTGGACCGATTCGAGAAATTCTTTTTTTGTTTAAAAGGGTATACTTCCCAGTTGGTCCCATTGGCACCAAGTCAGGATCTGATGATGGGATCTCAGAAAAATCAAGGAAAATCAAATTTTATAGTGACGCTTAATTTGTTTTTTATTGAAGTCGGTGTACTTTTTATGAATAAAAAAACTTTTAATAACTAAAGATTGTGTTAATGACCATGTCAGTTTAAAAACTTTTCAGACATGTTAAAATCTATTTGTGAAATTTGGCTTATCCCAGGACATGTCCTGGTTTTTAGAGTGTCCTGGGGTGTCCTGGATAGGTCCTGGGGTGTCCTGGATAGGTCCTGTATTTTAAAATTCGCACAACACTTTTGCAATGCTTACTTTATGGGCGGCTTCTCGGCTCGCAAGTGCTAATATATCCCGGAAAAATGTATGGCTCCCAATGGATAGATTTGTTTTACTGTGACAGTTTAGGGGCCATAGAATGACATAGGCTCCTTTTTATTCCGGAAAATGCACGGCTCCTATGGGATAGCAAAATATAGAAAGATGTATTAGGAAAGTGTCTCCATGGATTTTATACCTTTTGTTTCAAAAATTACCACCACGCGGGCGAAGCTGCGAGCAAAAGCTAGTAATTAATAATACACCCAACAGTCACACACATAGTCCTGACCCTAGACTAGGTCCTGTATCGTGGGTATCAACTACAAGGGACGTACACACGGACCCTAAACAAATATTAATATACATTAGGCAGGGAAGAAGAATATGACAATGTTTTTTTTTATCCTAGCACGGCAAAGTGACCGCACTTCACCTGATGGTAAGCGCAGTACGGTCCAATTAGAGTATCGAGTAGCGAGAGACGATCTATCCCCCGCTACTCAACACAATCATGCCGGCCTGCTCCTTCACACTACGCCATGGGCAAGAAGGTGAAGAAGCGGTCGAGGGTCTATTGTCAGAGTACTCAGAAGGCCGCAAAATGGCCAACATTGTACCCTAACTCTTGACCCCCTTAAAACCGGATGTACACTGGCTGATCCCGGAACGCGACACACTTGCGTGTGCCACTATAGCGGGTTTTTCACCCTGTGTACGGTGGTTGCTATCCGGGCGGATATGAATATCCTACCACCAGCTAAATGAATGCTAATTACCTCATTATAGTGGTAGACCCACGCTGTAGACATATTTGTCTGCAGCATGAATGGGCCGGCTCGATCGGGGTAGTACCACTGTCTCACAGAAAACCAACGTAAAGTGACAGTTCACTGTCGCGTTTCGTATGGTAAGTGAGATATCCGGAGACCCAGATTCCCCCTTCCCTTCCCTAATCCCTATTCCTGTCTTTTAAGGCTGACAGCGCATACATGATACTTTCGGTATTGTGAATGTAATAAAAAAAAACCTCATTAGAACCATCGGCAAGCCATTTCCGTTTTATACAGATAAAAGACAATTCTACTGCCATATGGGGAACAAATCCAACCATAAGTATACTTAATGTTATTTAGATTCAAAAATTCCTTTCAGTAGTGCATTGGGACACTTTTAATTCGAGGCCGGTATTATTCATAAATTCAAAAAAACGCATAATATTCTGGTCGATTTGAAAATTTGACTTCGAATTTTACATTTACATTTTTATAAAAACAAAAGGGGGCGATAGCCTAATTTAGCCAAAGTAAGTATCGTTAATCGAAGGTCCTAAACCGGGCCAAATGGCATAATTAACTTTTCTAAAGTTAAATGTGTATTCATTGTTAATTATCACTTGATATGACAGTGAATAAAAAAAAACATGAGAAAATCTACATTTTTTTTTATCCTGGCACGGGAAAGTGACCCCAATGCACCTGACAGTAAGCGCCGTGCCATTACAAGTATTCACAAATCTTCACAATACCATGGGCAAGAAGGTAAAGAAGCGGTCGAGGGTCTAGCGTAAGAGTACTCAGAACATCGTACACATACTCTAGATCCCCGAAAAAAACCGGATGTACACTGGCTGATCACATATATATCCTGCATATGGCGGGTTTTACACCCTGTGTACGGTGGTACATACCTGGTAACTCTTAGTCTACCAACCCGCAGGCCAGCGTAGAAGACTAAGGCCTTACCTCATTAGTAGATTAGCCAAGCAGACAGTAAGACAATGTTTAATACAAATACAATTATAAAAACTACGGAACACTACACCCAAATTTCCTCTTAAACTTTGCTTGTTTCGTAATTTTATACCAAATCGAGTTGCCAAAACAGAGGTCATTGTACCTCGAATTGAAATAGATTTTACTAATTACAAATAAGCTATTGACCGTTGAAGAGGCGAAGCGCTCCAAAAACCTCTGATGAACTTGTTTGTAGGTCAACCACTTCGTTCGATTCGACCAAATTTCACGCTACTCCAGAGAGTATATTATATATTCACATATACACTCACGTCTGTAATCCCCGAAACGGTAGGCAGAGGTGTAACCAGTACATCCACTTTTCGCCCAATTTCGTTCCCATGATGTGAGGCTATCGCCATACCGGGCACAATTCCAGACTCCAGGCTAATACTGAGAATTTCTAGATCGAAAAACCGAATATCACTTTACAGACCCGGGATTGAACCCGAGACCTCAGCACAGCAGTCGTAACGCATGCGCGATTACAACTACGCCACCAGGCAGCAACACTCAGTCCAGATTTATTTATTACTCCAAATAGTAATAAATAAATACGCCCAACCGTCACACACATTCTGACCCCAGACTAGGTCAATGCATCATGGGTATCAACAACGAGGGACTACGGACCAGACCCGAAATATCTGCCTGTCACCCAAACATTTGTATCGGTCCGGAATAGAACCTACTGCCTCTCGTTTCAAAGCTGTTAATATGGGATCAGATTGCATGAAATCCTTCTACTCTACTCTTTCTGAAATCCCATCTACATATGACTGGCACATATATAATTACAAGGCCCATATATAGCCATGCAGTTTCTATAAAAATATAATTAAAAAATTAAAAAAATAATAAGGTTGGTTGATTTTTATTAACCGACTTCAAAAAAGGAGGAGGTTAACAATTCGTCGGAATCTTTTTTTTTATGTATGTAACCTGATAACTCGAAGACGCCTGGACCGATTCGAGATTTTTTTGTTTAAAAGGGTATACTTCCCAGGTGGTCGCATTGGCACCAAGTCAGGATCTGATGATGGGATCTCAGAAAAATCGAGGGAAACCCTCAAATTTAATAGTGACGCATAATTTGTTTTTTATTGAAGTCGGTGTACTTTTTATGATTAATTTTTTTTTACTTATATCCTGGTTAAATGTACTGCTATTATAGGCTAACAGCATACAAACATAAGAGCTTCTAGAATATGGGCGTTCCGACAATAAGTGTGTCACCCATATTCCTTATCGTCGAGTGGTTGTAGGAAAAAAACTCAATGGATAATGGATCGTTAAGTTGTTTATATATTTTCACTGGAATTAACCGAGGAATAGGGTAGTTGACAGTAAGTGAAAACCTGATAGAATTTTGTTTTTTATTATAGATTTTAGTCAAAAAATATCTAAGAAAACGCTGAGCCAAACGTCTATTATTTTTGCGGATGGTGACGTCACACGAGAGGCCATGACAGTTGGTAGCATTTTGGTGGGAAAAATAAAGTTGGTTTATAAAAATGGAAATTAAATCTTGTATACTTATGTTTTATGTTTATTAATGATAATATTTTAATAATATAGACCATGAAGAATAATATACGGTTTCCCAAAACCAGTAAACTAGCCTATTGGGGCGCGAGTGTTTCTTTTTAGGGTTCGGTTGCACTTTGTGGAAAATAAATTAAGATATATATGACTACCTAAAATCTGTATCGTGGGTATCAAGAACTACGAGGGACTACGGTCTCATAACACTCAGATCCGAAACAAATATCTGTATGTCACACAAACATTTGTCTCTGTGCAGGAATCGAACCCACGGTCTCTCGTTTCACAGTCGGCTCCTCGCCCGCTGCGCCACGGAGGCTTTCAGATTTATTATCATACTAGATATAATAATAAGCTTATTTTTGGAAGAAAATGCATACAGACAACCAGTCAATCAATAATACATGGAGGCATCTTAAGCAATTACACCTTTCTATATTTTGCTAACCCATAGGAAGCGTGCATTTTTACGGGATAAAAAAATTGCCTGTCGTTCTCTAACCCTTAAACTAACACTATGCAAAAATTCATGTCGATCCCTTGCTCTGTGAAAAAATAAACGATCCCACGGGAACTGTAATGTAGTGTAACTGTATAAAAAGTAGCCTATGTGCTATACCAGACTATAATCTATCTCTGTGCCAAATTTCAACCAGATCCGTCCACCCGTTGTAGCGTGATTAAGTAACAAACATCCATCCATAAAAACATTCGCATTTATACTGGTTTCTTATATTTACGCGAATATTATTAGTGTCCGACCGAAACAGGAATTTCTACCGAAACCGAAACCGAAAACGAACCTTCGGTACCTGTTACAGTTTCTGCCGAAACCGAAACTGATACCGAAACTCGATTTTTTTGCCGAAACCGAACCTTCGGTCGGTCACTAAATATTATACATTGAAATAAAACGAAGTTAAAAGTTTAAGGTTAAAAAAGTAAAATAAACCGCGATATAATCCGTAAACTTTGTTTTATTTCAATTCGCATTTATATTATTAGTAGGATTTGTAGGATAATTTTAGTAGGATTACTAATTTGACAAGGATAGCTTCTGTTGCCCATCTACATTCTAAACTCTGACTCATATTGAAATAAACCCAATTTTACGGATTCTATCGCGGTTTATTTTTAATCTTTATTCCCGACGCGACGTTTTGAAAGCTTATCAGCCTTCATGGTCATGGTCATGGGGCGGAGTAGGGCTTGCATTACCGGTTTCCCGGTTTCGGGTTTTACCGGTAAACCGCCCATTTTGACGGAAAAAAATACCGGTAAAAAAATCAAACCGGTAATTTATGGATTTGCAAAAATTTTATCGAATTGGTGACCTAAACACAAAATGAATTAAATTGTGATAATTAACCTATCGGGGCCGGACCGGCCGAATATGGCCGGACCAAAACAGGCGAAAGTCGCCCTTATAAACATGCATTAAAGGCGTATTTAAGACAATGGCCGTCAACGATTTGTATTCTTTACTAATTGTGGGTTACCCAATCACTTTATTTATTTCTACTTTGAAAAAATAGCATCATCGGTTTTACCGGTTTACCGGTAAACAAATTTCTGTTACCGTTTTTTTACCGGTAAAACAAAATCTAGGATAATTGCAAGCTCTAGGGCGGACTGAGCTGTATGTCGTCACGAAAGAATCTCTACCTCACCTACGTGTTTACCTTCCTTATTCCGACTCGGACTATAAAACAAAAATATGATAATACTAGCCCTGTATTAAACATTGTCCCACAGCTGGGCACGGGCCTCCTCGACAAATGAGAGGGGTTAGGCCTTGGTCCACCACGCTGGCCTAATGCGGGTTGGTAGACTTCACATACCTACGAAATTCTTATGAGAATTCTCAGATATGCAGGTTTCCTCACGATGTTTTCCTTCACCGTTAAAGCAAGCGATAATTAACATTTAATACACACATAACTTTAGAAAAGTCACAGGTGTATGCCATTTGGTCCGGTTTCGAACATACGACTTTCGTCTTAACAGTCCGTACCGCAACCAACTAGGCTATCGCTGCTATGAAACACAATGAAAACAAAAATACGCGATAAAATTATTTTTATTTCAATTCGAGTAAACATAATAAAACATTACGGGTACTGACTCATTAACAACGGGTAAAGGAATACAAGTGACGCGGGATTGTTCCTTTGTCACTTGTTACCAATAAACGACTAGGGTAGTCTCTCTATATGAAACCGAATATAATTCGCAAACACTTTTCCGAAAACAGAATCAACATTGCTTGAAAATTGAGGTCACAATATTTTAAATATTGGTATGAGCAAAAATGGTTGCTTAGTCGGAATATATTACTATCTCCCTCGCACATCGGCACAGTGATGGCCATTCTGAGAACCGTGACGTCACGGGTCGTATAATGCATCCTTTTGCCGTCATTTGACAATTACCCCTTCCAGCAGATTTGAATGGCGTGTAATTTACTTATTTTTGTTCGGATTCATAAAATACTTTCGATAATAGGTTTTGGGTAATGTAAGTAACATTACAGTTGATTAAATTAATAAAAAAAACGACAGCCATGGGGATAAACGAGTCGATTTTACAAGAGCTCCACATCAAAAAACGACTTACGGATTTCCCATATAAACTTTGAACCCTATTACACTTCCTTCAAGATTATTTTTCGAAACAAAACATAGCCTATGTCCTTCCGCTTTTTATCCCGGAAAAATGTATGGTTCCCGCGGGATAATATTTGTTTGTCACAAAGCAAGGGATCGACATGATTTCTTGCATTAGTTTAGGGATTAGAGAATGACATAGGTTCTTTTTATCCCGGAAAAATGCACGGCAATAACAAAATATAGAAAGATATAATAGCTTAAGATGACTCCATGGATTTAACACCTACTACCGTGCGGACGGAGCCGCGGGCAACTGCTAATGACTTATCAATAAACTCGGTTGAGGCAAACGAGTTTGCAGTAAATGATACATAAGGTTTATATAATGTAAGGTCGCGATACGGTACTTGCCTTCGTTCCGCTTATATACCGACTGAGTCACCGTGAGGTAACATACGTAACCTATATACAAGTACTTGAAGAAACTTCGGTCCAGTAGACCTACTATTGAAATCAATTCCAGTCTCAAACCACTCCACTCGATACTGGTGGTAGGATATTCATATCCGCCCGGATAGCGACCACTGTACACAGGGTGTAAGACCCGCCATAGTGGCACACGCAAGTGTGTCGCGTTCCGGGATCAGCCAGTGTACATCCTGTTTTTTACGGGGGTATAGAGTTGGGGTACAATTTTGCGGCCTTCTGAGTACTCTGACAATAGACCCTCGACCGCATCTTCACCTTCTTGCCCATGGCGTAGTGTGAAGGCGTGCATGTGGATTGAGTGAGCACCTTCCAAAAATCGTTTTTTATGTATTAGGTATTTAGTAAAAGTTCTAAAACAATTGTAAAACCAATCCTGGAATTTGTAAAAAGATAAAACCGAAGATAAATCAGTTAATGTCTGCTCACTCAATCCTGATAAGGGGCAACCCAGATCTACAAATGTATCAAGTGTACATATAAAATTTGGGTTCTAGGATTTAGTAAAACCTTAGTGAAGTCACAGTATTTAATTTCAGATCACCAAGTGCCCTATTTAAAAAGTTACAAATTGTTATTGGTGCTCACTCAATCCACATGCTTTGAAAAGTCAAGATTTCTTACGAATTACCTATAAAATCAAGTTTAATTATATTTCTAGATTTAGTAAAAGTAGAATAGAAATTTGTAAAACACAAAACGAATCACTATCATGCTTCGTTTTTGAAAAAATAATTTTTATAGGTGCTCACTCAATCCACACGTTTTTGAAAAGTTAAAATCTTTCATATCTTTAAATCTGTAAGCGCTACAAAAAATGTGAATACGTCAAGTTTTAGTAAATTTTTTTACAAAATATTGGCTATTTCACATTTTCGATTTTTTGCTTACTTAAAGAGATATTACTTTTTTAATGTTTCCATACAAACTTACAATGTAGGGTCGCCACACGTGTCAAAATACAGGATATTCTACTAAATTAATTTGTGTTTGCCTATATGTAAATACCTTTTTTTTTAGTGCCTCGATAGGCAGACGAGCAGACGGGCCACCTGATGGTCAGTAGTCACCGCCGCCCATAGACTTCTGCAATACCAGGGCACAGCAAAGCCGCTGCCTACCGTTTAAATACCTAAGGGAAACACGCACGGGCCGGTAATAAGCTCAGCGAAACGTCGATACTAGTTACACCTCTGCCTACCCCTTATTTTTTTATTTCAGTAAAAATATAAAAAAATATATCCTTGAAATGCTATACATTATTTAGATATAGTCAATCTTTTTTACTCTACCGCCAGTACGGAATGCAGTTTTACTAGAGTGTGCAGTGTTTTAATGTAGGGTCGCCACACGTGTCAAAATACAGGATATTCTACTAAAATAATTTGTATTTGCATACCTCTTGTTATGCCTATATGAATCACGACGATATAAATGATAATAATATGATGGGAGTGTAATAAGCTCAGCGACACATGGTTGAATTAATTTATTTTTAACTATTTATAGGAACCCAAATTAATATTATCAATACCACCTAGCACCAATTTACTAATTAAATTCATATGGGAATTCTGAACTCCTACTTATTATATAAAATAATTGAAACATACTGATATCTGAATTTATTCTTTTTAACGTGTTATTTAAATATTTAGGCACGAAGCTTAAATACAAATGTGACTATTAAGTATATCTAAATAAAAGTTATAATAATTTTGTTACTTTAAATAAATCTGCGTAGTTACTAAAAATATTCTATTGACATTTGGTGTTATTGTATAAATAAAAGGCGTCTGTACTAATATATAAAACAGGTAAAATTTGTAAGTTTGAATGTTCGGGGTAATCTACGGTACTACGGAACCGATTTTGAAAAATCTTTCACTGTTACAAAGGTATTTTAATGAGTTCCCTGAGTGCTATAGACTACTCTTATTCTAATTTTTATTCCTGAAAATGTTATCTCGTGGGATAGACGGGCCGGGACAAACATATTTTTAAGGCGTTCGCGAAGTTCGCGAGGACAACTATACCAAATATCATTATTAGCCAAAAACATAGTGCCGAAACTTATGCTGAGAGTAAAATACAACAACTGACCAACGCTGACATGGCTAGGTTTTATATATTTTGTATATTGCCATAGTTTGATGTGTCACGGGACTCTACTATGGGGTGGTGCTGCTGACAAGAATATCATTTTACTCTCCAAAAGCGAGCTATAAGATCTATCGCTAAGTTCTAGAAGTTCTTGGGGAGGAAAATTCTTCTTTCAAGGGGCTTTGTATACGCTTTTACAATAAGGTTCCCAATCATTTTAAAGAACAAAATAAAAGATATTTTAATGATACTATTTAGCCTATTACAACATTTCTGAATATTTAGATGACCGAAAGGCTTCGGAATATATTATGCTATTACTTAGAAGTGTAGCTATTAAATGCTAATTAGGAACCTTATATATAATATATTTCATTTCCTTAACATTGCGAACTTATGTGAACAGTATGCCTTACATGACTTTACTTGATTTTAGTGTCTAATATTTTAATAGTTGTATTCTGTCTGTGCTTGCTGCGGCGTCATGTGCGGAATCGGTCACTTCCCTGTGACATGGTTGAGGAGGTCGATGGCTGGCACATGCGTCATTAATTGTGAACGGGTGCTGCTCTTGTGGACTGGTCTACTCAGACTGTTTCAGTAAGGACCAACTGCTCAAGAAATCGACATTTTTATCTATTTCACGGCGGTCATGTGCAACAATAAGCCTTGTAATAAGTTTTATTTCACAATATAAGGCAACCTAATTAACATACATTGAGCTGCTCTAATCTAATCAATTGTATGACCAAATATTGTTAACCGGTGTTCGAAAAGAGCAACGCTACAGTTTCTCGTCCGTTGTTCTCTAGTAAAACTGCATTCCGTACTGGCGGTAGAGTAAAAAAGATTGACTATATCTAAATAATTTATAGCATTTCAAGGATATATTTTTTTATATTTTTACTGAAATAAAAAAATAAGGGGTAGGCAGAGGTGTAACTAGTATCGACATTTCGCTGAGCTTATTACCGGCCCGTGCGTGTTTCCCTTAGGTATTTAAACGGTAGGCAGCGGCTTTGCTGTGCCCTGGTATTGCAAAAGTCTATGGGCGGCGGTGACTACTGACCATCAGGTGGCCCGTCTGCTCGTCTGCCTATCGAGGAACTAAAAAAAAAAGGTATTTACATATAGGCAAACACAAATTAATTTAGTAGAATATCCTGTATTTTGACACGTGTGGCGACCCTACATTGTAAGTTTGTATGGAAACATTAAAAAAGTAATATCTCTTTAAGTAAGCAAAAAATCGAAAATGTGAAATAGCCAATATTTAGTAAAATTTTTTACTAAATCTTGACGTATTCACATTTTTTGTAGCGCTTACAGATTTAAAGATATGAAAGATTTTAACTTTTCAAAAACGTGTGGATTGAGTGAGCACCTATAAAAATTATTTTTTCAAAAACGAAGCATGATAGTGATTCGTTTTGTGTTTTACAAATTTCTATTCTACTTTTACTAAATCTAGAAATATAATTAAACTTGATTTTATAGGTAATTCGTAAGAAATCTTGACTTTTCAAAGCATGTGGATTGAGTGAGCACCAATAACAATTTGTAACTTTTTAAATAGGGCACTAGGTGATCTGAAATTAAATACTGTGACTTCACTAAGGTTTTACTAAATCCTAGAACCCAAATTTTATATGTACACTTGATACATTTGTAGATCTGGGTTGCCCCTTATCAGGATTGAGTGAGCAGACATTAACTGATTTATCTTCGGTTTTATCTTTTTACAAATTCCAGGATTGGTTTTACAATTGTTTTAGAACTTTTACTAAATACCTAATACATAAAAAACGATTTTTGGAAGGTGCTCACTCAATCCACATGCACGCGTGTGAAGGAGCAGGCTGGCATGATTGTGTTGAGTAGCGGGGGATAGATCGTCTCTCGCTACTCGATACTCTAATTGGACCGCACTGCGCTTACAATCAAATGCAGTGCGGTCACTATGCCGTGCTAGGAAAAAAAAAATACAAAACTAAACTCGATACAGTTTCAATTCCAATCTAAAAGATATTGGCACTCTTTGAAGTGTTAATCGAATCTACGATCGACAATCAGTGTGGCCATTTAACACAACACCTCAAAAAAACCTCAAATCCAATTCTCAACTCAATACGTCAATGTCAAAATCTACTCAACAGTGCCAAAATCGATCGAGTGCGATCGTAAATACTCATTCATTTAGTAACTAAAAATTGTATTCAGTTAAATTTGCGCTGGTTTTGCGTTCAAGAGTGCCAATTGTACAGTTTTCAAACCCAATCCCAATTTTAAATTGGAATCGAGTATCGAGAGTAACCCTCTAGGCAAGCATATTGCGCGCACGGAGTGAGATTTGGGATTTTATCCTGGCACGGCAAAGTGATCACTACACCTAATTGTGTGCAGTGTCGTCCAGTTAGAGTAACAAGTAGCGACTTGAATAGCTTGAGAATAGTGATTAAATTTACAGTAATACCCCGGACTTACGCGATAGGTGGGACCAATCGATAACCGTATAAGTCGCGTAAGTCGGAGTTCAACTTTGCATATAAATACATACAAGTATGTTTAATCGGGACCAGAGTCTAAAGAACACAATAATTTAGAAGAAACAAAAAGTTTTAAAAGTGGTAGAGCCACGCTGTAGACATATTTGTCTACAGCATGAATGGGCCGGCTCGACCGGGGTAGTACCACTGTCTCACAGAAAACCAACGTAAAGTGACAGTTCACTGTCGTGTTTCGTATGGTAAGTGAGATATCCGGAGGCCCAGATTCCCCCTTCCCTTCCCTAATCCCTATTCCTGTCCTTTAAGGCTGACAGCGCATACATGACACTTTCGGTATTGTGGATGTTCATGGGCGGTGGAGATCACTTAACATCAGGTGACCCACTGGCTCGTTTGTCGGACTATGATATAAAAAAAAAGAAACATGTTCAATAAAATGTTAGATAATAAAACAATTTACATTGTTATGAATAAAACAACGTAAACAATATTTAGTTTACGCTCCAAAGACAGTGTTTTTCTTTTCTTGTTAGGTTCGTGTGACCATAGACTTATTATATATGGATGACCCTGTCATTGAATAGGCAAAATGGCACCAACTCGTTGGTGCTCGTTTGTGAAAAGAGCACCAATGTGAACTCAGTCATATGCCAACTTCCTTCGCGCGTTGTTGTTACGCAAAGCAAAAATGCCCATTTATGTGATTAAATCTGCACCAATTCGGTTAAAAAAGTAACCAAAAAAAGCTTAGAGTATCTTTTTTCAGATAAGTATATCAAACATGTTGTATTACTTTAAAAACTTTTATTTTAGCATTTTTAAAATTTTTAATAAATTTGTTTCTAAATGGCTAACCGGCGTATTCCAGGATTTGAAGTTAGAAACCAGAGGGGTTACTCTTGACACTCGATTCCAATTTAAAATTGGGATTGGGTTCGAAAACGGTATAATTGGCACTTTTGAACGCAACACCAGCGCACCATTCTACTGAATATGGCGGAATTTAAAGTAACTAAATGAAATAGAGTATTTACGATCGCTAGTTCGTAAATATTCTATTTCATTTATTTGAGTGAGTTACGAATTCCAATATCTTCTAAATTATAATTGAAAATGTATCGAGTTCGAGATTGGAATTGATTTCAAGAGTAGGCCTACAGGACAGTTCAGTTTAAAAACAGGACGCACCTTTGTTTTAAAATAGCCTGAACACTTGCGAGCCGAGAGGCCGCCCCTAAAGTAAGGATTGCAAAAGTGGGGAGTAGTAAATGTTTATCATAAGACGGAGTGCCTTCCGCGCTCCGGTGGTCAGTTGAGTTGTGAAGAAGACTAGGTGACAGCCAGGATATTCGTGGTTCGTTCGCGGGGCAATAAGTGTAATCAGTTCAATGGCCGCGTAGTTCAGCTTAGAGGGTAATGCTGGTAGATTAATTATAAAGAGAAGCCTAAAGTAAATCCTGAAATGCGGTTGTGTTAATATTAAGCACTGAGATGTGTAACAGTCTTATGTAAATCATTCATTAAAATGGTAAATATTGTATTTGTAACCGACTTCAAAAAAAAGGAGGAGGTTCTCAATTCGTCGGAATCTTTTTTTATGTATGTTCTCCGATTACTCGAAGACGCCTGGACCGATTCGAGAAATTCTTTTTTTATCTAAATATATATACCTATATATAGTATACTTCCCATTAGCACCAAGTCACGTTCTTATGATGGGATCTCAGAAAAACCGAGGGCAACCTTCAAATTTTATAGGGACGCATAATTTGTTTTTTATTGTAGTCGGTGTACTTTTTATGAATTAAAAAACTTTTTTAAATATCCATCTTGCATAGTTTTGTTGATGTTGCTAACACTAGTATTACATGTTATGATAATCTTTCCACTGTTAGTGGTTACTCAAGTGTGCAACCGATGTACTTGTCAGCGTCAACCTAAACTGACGTCAGAGCATACGACACCATACACTTGAATACCTTTTGTAATACAATATGGTAATTGACTCCATTTTTTTTATTAATGTAATCAACAAGTTACATTACCTAAAACCTATTATCGAAAGAATTTTATGAATCCGAACAAAAATAAGTAAATTAGACTCCATTCAAATCTGCTGGAAGGGGTGATTGTCAAATGACAGTACAAGGATGCATATCTGATACCGTGACGTCACGGTACAATGAATCGCCTGTATTGTACCGTTGTGCGAGGGAGATAGCGATATGTTCCCAATACGTCACCTTTTCGCTTATGTCTGAGTATTTGCTCATACCAATATTTAAAATAAATATTGTGACCTCATTTTTCAAGCAATTTGGATTCTGTTTTCGCAAAAGAATTTCTTTTGCGTATTATATTCGATTGCGTAGAGAATAATGTACAAAATTAAACACAGGAAACTACCCTATTCCACTATAAACCACTATGACAAATTAATGCCGCACATCGCGCAAGTCTATATAAATAAAAATCAATGTAAGTATATTAGTTTCGAACACATTATGCGGTCGTCAAAACATTATCAAAACGTTGTTTTAACGCTAGGCAGCGGCTTTGCTGTTACCTGGCATTGAAGAAGTCTATGGGCGGCGGTGACTACTTACCATCAGGTGGCCCGTCTGCTCGTCTGCCTATCGAGGTTCAACGGTAGGCAGCGGCTATGCTGTGCCCTGGCATTGCAGAAGTCTATGGGCGGCGGTGACTACTTACCATCAGGTGGCCCGTCTGCTCGTCTGCCTATCGAGGTTCAACGGTAGGCAGCGGCTCTGCTGTGCTCTGGCATTGCAGAAGTCTATGGGCGGCGGTGACTACTTACCATCAGTTGGCCCGTCTGCTCGTCTGCCTATCCAGGCACAAAAAAATGTCTGGAGAAACAGATCATTGTAGGGCAAATGGAAGGCAGACGTGCTCCAGATAGGCCACAAGGTGGTCAGTACAGTGTCGGTACAGTGAGGAAAGCGGTGGGCGGCAGCATACAACGGGCAGTCCACGCGGTGGAGAATTATGACATGTGGTCGCAATCCTCAGCATCGAGGGACGAGAAGAAGAGAAGTATGTTTGTCATCTATGGAGTCCAAAACTATTCATCCGATTATGATGCAACTTTGGTGAGTTGTTCTTCATATTCCTGTCATTTCCTTTCATGTCCCTAATTCCTATGATCCTGGATACTTTAGGCGTAGAAGAAACTACACAGCAGGCATGATTGTGTCGAGTAGCAAGGTATAGATCGTCCCTCGCTACATGATACTCTAACTGGACGGCACTGCGCTTACCAACAGGTGCAAGGTGGTCACTTTGCCGAGCCAGGAAAAAACAAAAAAGATATAAGGCGTCCGAGATGTATCCACAGTGTGGTCACTTTGCCGTGCCAGGAAATTAATATTCAATAATATTTATGTTATTTCACAAAATACAACACACTCTGACGGCATGAAACGCAAACAAGGCGTCTATTTACATTTCCTGTTGTCACGCTGGATCTAAATTGGTGTGATGATATACTCGTTAACACCAATAGGCAATAAGATAACATATCAACATATCACTGCGAGATTTGCGGAAAAAACGAGAATACGTAGATGCTTCCATATCAGAACCACGCGTACTGGCTCTTGCGGAGCCATAGCTTCGTGGTGTCTACTACCACGGCCCGAACCAAGAGGTTCGCAAATTCGTATTTTCGCCGCACCATCGAGCTGTGGAACAGTTTGCGAGCTACCGTGTTCCCTCCCTCCTATGATCTTGGGTCCTTTAGGCGTAGTGTGAAGAAGCTACACAGCAGGCCGGCGTAATTGTGTTGAATAGCGACGGATAGATTGTCTCTTGATACTTTAACTGGACGGCACTACACTTACCATCAGGTGCGGTGTGGTCACTTTGGTCAGGATAATAAAAAAAAACAGTTCAATATATTTGGTTAAAATGGTTTACTAGCGGCTTAGCAGAGCACTATTTCTTACTAGCTGTTGCCCGCGGCTCCGCCCGTGTGGTGGTTATTTTCTGGAGAACAAGAAACAATCCAACGAGTTGTCTCCTGCACTAACGCACCTGTACCGATCGTCCCACCACTCAGGTGTTGTGCCTGAATCATAGAGAGAGGCCACCGTGCAGCCGATCCTCTAAAACGGTGACCGGTCAGACAATATACAATTATCGATTTAATTACAAATTTAATATTAATTTAGACAGCCTCCGTGGCGCAGTAGGCGAGTTGCTGTGAAACGAGAGGCCGTGGATTGGATTCCCACACCGGGACTAATGTTTGTGTGACAGACAGATATTTGCTCGGGGCTGGGTGTTGTGAGACCGTGCGTCTCTCTAGGTCCCTGATCCGGCCATGACACAAGACTCGTATCTTAGTGTGGGGTCGGAGCTATGTGTGTGACTGTTGGGTGTTATTTAATCGCCCGATCGCCTTTACGCAGCACACAATAATAAGCTGCAGAAGAAAATAGCATATTGTGTCAAGCATATGATGTGAAAATTTCCGCAGTGGTTAAAAAATGACCCTATACATACATTAACATTTCGGGTCTATGTGATAGGGGGCGAGCCTATCGCCATACCGGGCACAATTCCAGACTCCGGGATGTTTTTTTTTATATCATAGTCCGACAAACGAGCCAGTGGGTCACCTGATGTTAAGTGATCTCCACCGCCCATGAACATCCACAATACCGAAAGTATCACGTATGCGCTGTCGGCCTTAAAGGACAGGAATATGGATTAGGGAAGGAAAGGGGGAATCTGGGCCTCCGGATATCTCACTTACCATACAAAACGCGACAGTGAACTGTCACTTTACGTTGGTTTTCTGTGAGACAGTGGTATTACCCCGGTCGATACTGAGTATTTTTAAATAGAAAAACCCAATATCATTTTACCCGACCCGGGGAGACCTCAGCACAGCAGTCGTAACACACGCGCAATTACAACTGCGACACCGAGGCAGTCCTGTATATACATATAGATAAATTGTACTAGGCAACAATAAAAACCATTTACATTGTAACCCAAATACCCGATTACTGATGGGTGTGTCACACGATAAAAACATACGATAACACGTGATGACGCACAGACAGACGAGTAAACTCCGTAATAATATCTCCCGCAAGGCCACTGCCCAACTGTTTAAGTAACGCAAGAGCAAATACACATACATATACACTCACGCCTGTAATCCCCGAAAGGGTAGACAGAGGTGTAACCGGTACACCGCACTTTCGCCGAATTTATTTCGGTCCCATAACGTGATAGGGCATAACGTGATAATGTGATAACAGCAGCGATAGCCTAGTTGGTTGCGGTACGGACTGTCAAGACGAAAGTCGTATGTTCGAAACCCAAGTGGCATACACCTCTGACTTTTCTAAAGTTACGTGTGTATTAAATGTTAATTATCGCTTGCTTCAACGGTGAAGGTAACATCGTGAGGAAACCTGCATACATGAGAATTTCGAAGGTATGTGAAGTCTACCAATCCGCATTACGCCAGCGTGGTGGACTAAGGCCTAACCCCTCTCATTAGTAGAGGAGGCCCGTGCCCAGCAGTGGGACAATGTTTAATACAAGGGTTTTTTTACCTAAATAGGCTTGCGTTTGACCACTATCTTGCCTGATGGTATGTGATGATGTGTGATTATTATTATTATAATGTGATAGGGGGCGAGCCTATCGCCATACCGCCATACAAGAACAAAATATTCTCGGATTCTCCCCAACACTATAGACTGTCTCGATGCCGCAGTAATGTTTACAACTGCTGTGCTGAAGTCTCCGGTTCGATCCCCGGGTCGGGTAAAACGATATTGAGTTTTTATAAGCTTTATATTAGCTTCGCCTGCATCTATGTAACGGAATCTTTCAACGTAATTTTCACCACAGACCTTTTGAGAATATTTTACACTATGGATCGAACCCGAGACCTCAGCACGGCAGTCGTAACGCATACGCAATTAGGTAGTTGACACATTTTTTTTTAGTAATTTAATCAACAAGTTACATTACCTTAAACCTATTATCGAATGAATTTTATAAATCCGAACAAAAAAAGTAAATTAGACGCCATTCAAATCAGCTGGAAGGGGTAGTAGTCAAATGAAAGTAAAAGGATGCATTATATGAGCCGTGACGTCACTGTTCTCAGAATGGCCATCACTGTGCCGATGTGCGAGGGAGATAGTAATATGTTCCGACTAAGCAACCATTTTTGCTGATACCAATATTGTGACCTCAATTTTCAAGCAATTTTGTTTCTGTTTTCGCAAAAGGGTTTCTTTTGCGAATTATATTCGATAGCTGTTGCTCGCGGCTCCGCCCGCGTGGAGGTCATGTTTGGGAGAAAAAGTATACAATACAAAATACCAATATTCATGCGTTTAACTTAAAAATGACGGATTTTCATACAACTTTCATTCCCTATTTTACCCCCTTAGCGGCGGAATTTCCAAAAATCCTGAAACATATATTTTTTATTTTTAACTAAAATGCCAAATACTAATTTTCATGAATTTAACTTCAAAAATGACGGATTTTCATACAAACTTTCATCCCCTATTTTACCCCCTTAGGGGTGGTATTTCCAAAAACCCTTCCTTAGTGGATGCCTACGTGATAAAAGGTACCTACTGTCAAAATTTCAAGTCTCTAACCCCAGCCGTTTAGGCTGTGCGTTGATCGATCAGTCAGTCAGTCAGTCAGTCAGTCAGTCAGTCAGTCAGTCAGTTTCTTCCTTTATATATACAGATTGCATATCGAATAATGTACAAAATTAAACACAGGAAACTACCCTATTACAAATGCGCGACCGGGGCAATTTCGTTTAGAGAAAAAAACGAATGGTCACAGTAGTCATATCTCACTTTATCACACAGTCGCACACATACATCTCAAAGCTCAGACTGCGTCTTTACTTTTATTGTTATTCTGCCATACACAAGTATGGAAAATACCAAACTTATATTAGCCTATAGCAAGGAACAGTGACCGCTGTGTATCGGTTTGCGTCGAGAGCTGGCCTATAATAAAGCCATACGCACTACGCCAATTAAAACTCGTTAAGGATATACGTTCACGCATGTAGGGACACCTTTATACTGAGTTATCGAGGATTTTCCTCAGACCCAATTGCGGTAACAATAATTTACTTCTTGTATAGATTTACTTTTTTACTGCTAAGGGTTTCCACGGCTCAACGGATCTGGTTGAAATTTAGCACAGAGACAGATTATAGTATTGAATAGCACATAGGCTCCTTTTTATCCCGAAAAAATGTACGGTTCGCGAGGGATAGATTTGTTTTTGTTTTTCACAGAGCAAAGATCGACATGAAAAAAAAAAAATAAAAAAAAAAAAATCATTTTTGCTCTATTTCATTTTTTATTCAAAATTTTTTTTAGCGAATCAAATTTTACAGTATTTGAATTCTTAATTTAATGGTTTTTAATTGTAGTGTATTTTATTGTAAAATATTATATCAGATATACACAGCTGGTAGATGGACAGCTAACCATAATATTACGTTTTATCTTTTGTTTAACATTTTAAATTAATATATATATAAACGTATATATTTATATATTATTTTTTTTTTTATTTATTCATTTTGATATATATATATATATATCAAAATATTATTAGTGTATTTATAGTGTAAACGTAATTATGTACAGTGACAGTAGTGACACTGATGATTTTCGATCCGCTTGTTCCTCGGACAAAAGTCTCGATAGTTATCACAGCATTCCAAGCCTGGAAAGTATGATTGATTCCTTTTTGTTTGATGTCCTAAAAAACTTCAATCAATCAAAATCAAAATCAAAATCAAATATTTATTGAATCCATGAAATGTTATACATTATTTAGATTCAGTCAATTTTTTACTCTACCGCCAGTTCGGAATGCAGTTTCGCTAGAGAAGAACGGGCAAGAAACTTTAGCGTTGCTCTTTTTCAACATTGGTTAACAATATTTGGTAATACAATTATTATACAATTTTAATTTAATTACATTAGATTAGAGCAGCTCAATGTGTGTTAAGCTGCCTTATTGCAAGATTGTGAAATAAAACTCATTACAGCACCTAGTGCCGCACATGACCATCGTGAGAGTGAAATCTCGATTTCTTAAAGCAGTTGGTCCTTACTGAAATAGTCTGAGCAGACCAGTCCACACGAGCCGCACCCGATCACGAGTAGTGACGCATGTGTCAGCCATCGGCCTCCTCAACCATGTTACAGGGAAGAGACCGACCTGGCACATGGCGCCGCAGCAAGCACAGACACTTTAGCGAGCATGACATACCCAGACTAAATACAACAATTAAATACTAAGACAATAATATCAAGTAAAGTCATGTAAGGCATATAAGTTCGCAATGTTAAGCAAATAAAATATTGGCATAACTTAATATATATAACTCTTATACAAACATATAAAGTTCCCAATAATAAGTTAATGACTAACTTCTAAGTAATAGGATAACTTATTCCCAAGCCTTTCGGTCATCTAAATATTCAGAAATTTTAATGTTATTCATATTAACGCCCAAAGCATTCCGGCTCATTGTACTGACATGATGGCGTCTTTTCAACATAGTAATATTCATGCTATACTGGTTTCTGAGTCTTGGTTAAAACCTTGTCTTCCATCTTCCCTATACTCATTACCAGGTTTTCAACTAATTCGAAATGACCGTATTGGATATGGTGGTGGTGGTGTTGCTATTTACCTTCGTTCTCATATTCCTTTCACTGTGGTGAGTATGTCAGCACAGCCACCGCCTTCTAATGCTGGTGAACATATATTTATTGGAATTCAACTCCTTCACACCAAAGTGTTACTTGGCGTTTATTACTGTCCTTCTCTTCGAATCAACTTCTTTTCAGCCTTTGAAAAACTATTGGAAGATTTATCTCCCTCTTTTAATCACACTATCATTATGGGTGATTTTAATACTTGCTTACTTAAGCAAGATTTTCGCTCATATACTTTTAAATCTATTATCAGGGCTAGCAACCTGACCATTCTGCCACTAAATGCTACGCATAATTTTCCGAATTCTACACCTTCCCTTCTCGACTTGATGCTTGTATCGTCTTTATCTCAAGTTGCAAAACACGGTCAGTGTGCGGCAGATGCTTTTTCTTTTCATGATCTAATATACCTTTCCTACAAAATTCATCCTCCTAAAGCTAAGCCTAAAGTTTTTCTGCAGCGCAGTTTTGGTGGCATCGACTTAGAGAATTTACGAAAAGATGCTCGTAATCTAGACTGGTCTGATGTTATCAATGCTCAACTTATTGATTATAAAATTAACCACTTTAACTCTCTCTTAACTAAATTATACGACGCGCATGCTCCATTACGACCAGTGAAGATGAAACATTTACCTGCACCGTGGCTCACAGATAAAATTAGGACAATTAGAAACAGAAAGCTTTCTGCCAAGGCGAGGTATAAATGTAGACCAAATGAGCATAATAAACGCAAATATTTGGAACTCCGAAATCAATGCAATAAGGTGTGTAGGGATGCACAACGCCGGCATATTCATACTTCTATAGAAAATGAAGATCCTTCCAAAGTTTGGAAGTTTCTTAGGTCACTGGGGATTGGGAAGTCTCGCCAAGATAATATCCCTAACGATGTAAATATCGATCAGCTTAATCAGTATTTCTCCTCTTCTGCCAATTTTGATGGTTCCACTAAAGCTTCTACTTTACGCTATCTTTCATCGATTCCCAAGCCCGACCATCCTTTATTTTCATTTAATCAATTTACAGATTGTGATGTTAAGAAAAACGTAGAAGCCATCTCATCCAACGCTGTCGGCAGTGACTGCATCAGCCGTAAAATGATTATTTTGATACTCGACGAAGTCTTGCCTATTCTCCAACACATCCTCAATCATTCTATTACTTGTGGTATGTTTCCTTCCATTTGGAAGGAAGCCCAAATCACGCCTATCCCTAAAAAACCTAATCCCTTATCTGTTTCTGACTACCGTCCTATCTCTATTCTTCCTTTTCTATCAAAACTACTTGAACGTCTTGTACATAAGCAACTTTCTACCTTCCTTATCAGTAATGATTTGTTCAACCCTCTTCAGTCTGGCTTTCGTCCTGGACACAGTACTGTTACAGCGTTAGTAAAAATAACAGATGATATTCGATGTGGTATGGATGAAGGCAAAGTTACGGTGCTGACACTGCTAGACTTTAGCAATGCGTTTAACAATGTAGATTTTGATGTTTTATTAGCGCTTTTACGGTCTCTTAACATATCTCCAACGGTAATTGATTGGTTTCATAGTTACCTGTATGGTCGCCGTCAGCGTGTTCGCATCGATGAGAATTTCTCACCGTGGTGTACTACGTCTGCTGGTGTGCCTCAGGGCGGCGTTTTATCACCTTTACTTTTCTCAATTTTTATTAATTCAATTTCCCGAAAGCTTACTTCTTCCTACCACCTTTATGCTGATGACTTACAAATTTACACTCAGTCATCAATTGAGAATTTACCCAAGGCTATGCATACAACCAACTGTGATCTGAGTGAAATTGCTGGATGGAGTAAATCGTATGGTCTCCGGGTTAATCCCCTAAAAACACAAACCATTGTTATAGGTAGTTCACGGATGATATCCAAAATTGACTGGTTTCACTTGCCTCAAATTATGTTCGACGGAACATGTATTCCAATTAGTGATACCGTCAAGAATCTTGGAATAACTCTGGACAGAAAGATGACTTGGGTCCCACAGGTAGCAGAAACGAGCCGAAAACTGTACGCTTCAGCGTATTCTTTAAAAAGACTACGTAATTTTCTGCCGACTTCCACCAAAACTGTACTTGCACAGTCTCTTTTACTCCCAATCTTGGACTATGCTGACGCCTCATACGCAGATTTAACCGAAGAACAGCTTAATAAACTTGAACGTCTCCAAAATTTCTGCATTAGATTTATCTTTGGTCTTCGCAAATACGATCATATTACGGAATACCGAAAAAAGCTGAAATGGTTACCCATCCGTTTTCGCCGGAATGTGCACATCCTAACTCTCTTGCACAATATTCTTTTTAACCCCACTACTCCTTTATATCTTAAAGAACGTTTTGAATTTTTAAACTCTACGCATTCCCGGTCCCTTCGCTCCTCTCAAACTCTCCAACTTAAAACTCCATCCCATACATCCCAGTTCTATGACCTGTCCTTTACTGTCCAAGCTGTCCGGCTTTGGAATGCACTGCCTGTAGATATCAGACGAGCTAAATCCCTACCTATATTTAAAAACGCTGTCAAGAATTTCTATATGTCAATTTTGTAACACAATAATGTATATATGTGTATGTATGTATGTGTATGTATGTATATATATATATATATATATATATATATATATATATATATATATATTTATGTATGTGTATGTATATGTTTAACTATATAAGTATTAGTATTTCGTATTATTTTGTAATTATTTCAATACATATATATATATATGTATATGTATATATATATACATATATATATATATTCTCTTTTTGCTCTCTTTATTGTACACCACCGTCTATTTCTTCTACTTCAATTTCTGTCCATCCAAAGGTTGTCTGGAAGAGATCGCTTTTAGCGATAAGACCGCCCATTGTAGGACCATTTAGCAATTAAGTCTTTATTATGTATGCTATGTTATCTTTTATGGTTATACAATAAAGAGTTATTGTATTGTATTGTATTGTATGATTTTATGGATAGTGATAGTTAAGGGGTCAGAGAATGACATAGGCTACTTTTTATCCCGGAAAAATAAACTATTCCTGTGGGACAGCAAAATTCAGAATAGCTTAAGATGTTTCTTTTGTTTCAAATATAAGTACCACGCGGGCGAAGCCGCGAGCAAAAGTGCCTAAAGGCTGATCGACTGACCGTCGCGATATAATATGCGTAGGGATATTTCCTCGCTTAGCGTGTTCTACCGTCTGTATCATGGCGAATGCTCTGAAGAATTGATTGATCTTATCCGATCCTTTCCCTTCCATACCAGAACCACGCGTACTGGATTGCGGAGCCACAGCTTCGTGGTGTCTACTACCCCGGCCCGAACCAAGAGGTTCGCAAAATCGTATTTTTGCCGCACCATCAATCTGTGGAACAGTTTGCCAGATACCGTTTTCCCTCCTTCCTATGATCCTGGGTCCTTTAGGCGTAGTGTGAAGAAGCTAAACAGCAGGCCGGCATGATTGTGTTGAGTAGCGAGGGATAGATTATCACTCGCTACTTGATACTCTATCTGGACGGCACTGCGCTTATCTACTCGACACAATCCTGCTGAGTAGCTTCTCACTATGCCTAAAGGACCCATGATCATAGAATGACCTAATAGTAGTACAGTAGAATATGCTAGCTGACTGTTTTTGGGAAACCGTGTTATTTTATTCTTCATGGTCTATATTATTACAATATTATCATTAATAAACACAAAACATAAGTTTTCAAGATTTAATTTGCATTGTTTTTAAAAAAAAATAAAAACAATTTTTTTTTACCACTAAACGCTACCAACTGTCATGGCCTCTCGTGTGACGTCACCATACGCAAAACTAATAGACGTTTGGCTCAGCGTTTAATAAATGTATAGTACGGTGGCGTCATGCATGACTGTGCGTGTTTCATGTCACGTGACAAAATGCTTTATTTTTGCATATTTCTTTCTTGAAAATATTAAATAATCACATATAAATTTTCGATACTTTTAGACTAAAATCTATTATAAAAAACAAAACTCTATCAAGTTTTCACTTACTGTCAACTACCCTATAGTCCCACATTTACTTATAGCGTGGTCACAACAGACGTTATTGACCCGTCAATCGACATAATTATGCGATATTTTAACAATTGATAATAAAGTACCCGCGTAATGAGTGCCCGTATAATATTTATTGATAATAAACACACCAACAGTCACACATACTGACCCCAGTAGGTCAAACATCGTGGGTATTACGAGGGACCACGGTCAAACACAGCCCAGATATATTTGTAGATTCGTATTTTTGCCGCACCATCGAGCTGTGGAACAGTTTGCCAGGTACCGTGTTCCCTCCTTCCTATGATCCTGGCTCCTTTAGGCGTATGTGAGGCTACACAGCAGGCCGGCATGATTGTGTAGAGTAGCGTGGGATAGATTGTCTCTCGCTACTTGATACTATACTTGACACTGCGCTTACCATCAGGTGAAACTTTCTGTCACTTTGCCACGCCAGAATAAAAATATATATAAAAAAAGATCATACAAACTAGGAATGTTCTGGAGCTCTGTAGCCAGCCCAGGATCTATTTTTTTTTAATCGGGGCAGAAACTTGTTTGTGCTGGTGGTAGGATATTCATAACACCGTACACAGGGTGTAAAAGCCGCCATAGTGGCATGCAAGTGTGTCGCGTTCCGGGATCAGTCAGTGTACATCCAGTATTTGTCGACCCTATTTGTGGACCCGCTTCTTCACCTTCTTGCCATGGCGTAGTGTGAAGAAGCAGGCCGGCATAATTGTGTTGAGTAGCGAGGAATAAATTGTTTCTCGCTACTCGATACTCTAACTGAACGGCACTGCGCTTACCATCAGGTGAAGTGTGGTCACTTTGCCGCGCCAGAATAAAAAAAAACATCATCCAAACTAGGAATGTTATGGAACTCTGTAGCCAGCCCTGGATCTATAGTTTTGTCGAACCTGGGCAGAAACAGTTTGCGCTGGTGGCAGGGTATTCATATACGCCCGGATAGCAACCACCATACACATGGTGTAAAAGCCGCCATAGTGGCATGCAAGTGTGTCGCGTTCCGGAATCAGCCAGAACATAATTCTATCATCGGACGACAAGAGACTCGGCGAAGCGTCATCGATACATGGTTGATATTCCACCAGCGCGCTCGAAGCGTTTTGCAAGTACATTCATCATGCGCACCGCTAGAGAGTGGAACTCTTTGCCGGAGTCTATATTTCCCGAAAATTATAATCTGGGTATCTTTAAGTCAAGAGTGAATAGGTATCTTCTAGGCAAGCGTGCGCCACCGTAGACCACATCATCACTTACCATCAGGCGAGATAGTGGTCAAACGCAAGCCTATTTAGATAAAAAATACCCATCAAACAACATAGTCACATCACAGTTAAATGCAAAACTAGTCACGATCAAGCCCTGTTGCCTACACTTGAACTCAATTCCAATCTCGAACTCGATACAGTTTCAATTCCAATCTAAAAGATATTGGAACTCAAACTTCCGCCCTATTCAGTTAAATCGTGCGCTGGTGTTGCGTTCAAGAGTGCCCATTGTACAGTTTTCAAACCCAATTTTAAATTGGAATCGAGTGTCGAGAGTAACCCTCCTGGTCTGTTGAGGCGAGTTTACTGGAAGTTTCTATGCAATTTTGGCGGCAACACCAAACGACACGTCACTACGGATATAACCACTTGTCCACATAAACAAATTTTTATTCGTATTGATACAGGATTTATATAACTGAAAAATATTGACACTGGCAAATGTGCAAACCGCGTTCGTCTAAAAAAACAACAATAAAAAAATATGCAAAATATTATTTTACCAAAAATGCTAACACAAACGGTTATGCCAACGTAGCAATAACAATGAGTCACGCGGCTCCGCGGCACAAATGATTCTGTTTATGTTTACAAGTTTTATAAATTAGTCACAATTGAGAATGGCATGTGAATCTTTATTATAAAGATGCGCAATAGGCCTAGAAACTATTTTAACCGACTTAAAAAAAGAGGTTCCAAGATCTTCATAGTGTAGTGTGACTAAGCTACACAGCAGGCCGGCATGATTGTGTTGAGTAGGATAAATTGTCTTTTGCTACTCGATACTCTAATTGGACGGCGCTGCGCTTACCATCAGGTGCAGTGTGGTCACCTTGCCGTGCCAGGATAAATTACTTACTTTAATATATTATGTATGTAGTGAATAAGTGACAAGAAAACCACTAATAAAAATTATTTCTTTCTTTCTTAATGGTGTATCAATAAAAAAGTCTCGAAGTGGATTTTCAAACTAGCTTATTGTGGGAAATTATATGTTACTTAGCTATCACAAAGGGAACATAAGTTCTACAGTCAAGAAACTTGGACAAGATTTTGACAGGTGTTTAAATCTCAAAACACTGTTTTACTTAATATCTTAGGGACTAGTTAATCTATCTTTGATAATTAATTTTCACATCCTTATATAAGGATTAAAATCCCATAGGAAAGTGTATTGTTTATTGAATTATTTGGCAGACTTTTTCTGCCCAATTTTCTCTTAATAATCTTTTTAAGACTAATATGAACATTAAAAATAGATATACAAGTCCTTAGACTAAAGGCATAAAACCATAAAACAGCATTTAAGTTTTATTTGCATAAAATAAAAAAAAACTTTATGCAGAACTGAAAATAAAAATTTAAACGTAAGACTAGGCAGTATGGTCGATTGACTATAGCCTATCCTTTGGACGAATAAAACAAAAACAAAAAAAAATGAAAATAAAAAAAATTATAATACCTGCAAGTTATAAAAATTCCATACAGAAAAATACTAATATTGCTAAACTAACTTTAAATGTTATGATAAACGAAATTTAGCACTCATAATTGATTTCTCACTACTCTTGGCTTGTGTAAACTAGTCTTGACATAAATATTGAAATTAATAAATGATGAAACATTGTACTAGAAACATCTATAGATAAAGCATGAAGCCACATTCATAACAAAGAAACAATGATGTATTTTGTAATAATAATGACATTACTTATGGACTGCCTCCGTGGGGCAGTAGGTGAGTAGCAGGCTGTGAAACGCGAGGCTTTGTGTTCGAATCCCACACCTGGACAAAGATTTGTGTGACAGATAGATGTCTTTGTCCGGGGTTTGGGTGTTGTGAGTCCAAAAGTCTTTAGTGGTCCCTGATACCCAAGACACAAGACTCGTATCTTAGTGTGGGATCAGGGCTATGTGTGTGACTGTTGGGTGTTCTTCATTATTATTACTTATGTATAATACAGACTTATTGATAAAATTCGATATGCAATATTATTTTATTAAGTCTTTTTTATATAAAAGTGAATGCAAAGGTTCTCCACTATGCAGCCTTAACACAATTATTTGTGTTTCCCCACTGACCAACTTGTTATATTTTTTCATATCAAGCAATGAAATCATTGTCCAAACAGCAAAATATGCAATGTGCTACTTTTCTGTGTCAATAGTTTTTTTAATTTACTGACTGCAACAGTCATAAGAAATATAAATTGGATAAAAGTCATATAATTTTTATGAAGTTGTAAAGCAAACTTTATTTTGACATAAAGTTAAATTATATTTGGAACAAAAAAAATTATAGGCACTTTCATGCTTACTGCAAAAGGTGCAATTTAAATAACAATAAACATATTAAAACAATATGTAAAACTTTGAAATAGTTAATCAATTTAGGAGTAAAATAAAGTTAAGTATTGAATTCACAAACTATAAGACAAATTTTGTAGGCCAAAGTGTATGCAGATCTTTGGGTAAACTTTATTTTCCACACATATTTATATAGAGACAAGGTGACAATTATTGTATGTATTTACATTTTGCAAAAAAAAACAAAAAGTTTTACCAAGAAAATAAAAGTAAAGCAACATTTAAAACTTGTTTACAGACAAGTAAATACTTGGCACTTACACAGTAATGAATTGCAAAGGGCAGTACAATAAAAGAAATGTTCGCCTGTATGGTGTAAACACCTTGGTCTTTTCCACGAATGCGAAAAAAAACGTGTTTTCAAAATGGCAATTACTCATCAGTCATTAATAATATAAAGATGTGAAAGTATTTAGCGATAACAAAGGGTGATAAAATTAATTGCACGATTACCGTTCCGTTAATGCAAAACAATGTTTCTTTGTGAATGTTGAAGTCCATTGAATACGATACGCGCATCCTGTGGAAAGTTTATCATAAAATCTCTTTATTGCGTCCCGAACCGCGCCTGTTCCGTTATTAACACAACTATTCTCTCAATTAACAATAACGAGCACACATAGTAATAAAACTCAGAAATTATATACATTGTACTTACAGAGTTCAGCATCAGCTGACGATGACAAAATTGAAATAAAATTCACAAAAATAAACACAAACAAACAGTTTCCGGGTCACTTGTCCATGTCACGTTATATATTTCGTTATTAAAACACGTCAAACGATTAAAATAATGGATTCTTTAGTTGCAATTAACAGACAACCACACTCGTCCATAATGTTACAAACGAATGGCAATGAATGAAAAGATTACTCGAATGAACGATGCGAAAGCGTGAATGGTGAATGAACATTGTCGTTCATTCATAATTGATCGCGTTCCGAGTCATTTATTCAGGATTTGCAGCATAATTTAGAATGAATGGTTTTAATTTTATATTGGCTTTTATCGTCCATCGTGACTTGAGTAATTTAGTTAACATAAGAAACAAAAGGCGTTAATCTCAGTACACTTTTATGGAGTGTATCAAATATATAAATTTATTATTGGTCATATTTTTCATTTGCACACCAATCAGGGCCAGAGTAAGGCTACCTACGCACTATGCGGGTAGCCGGAATGCGGTCAACCGTCCGGCTAACCGCAGGATGCGGTTGCGATTGCGGTTAACCAGGTGGCGGGTAGCCCTAACCGCAACCGGAACATGCGGTTGAGAAACCATCGTGGTTTGCGGTTGAGTCGACTCATTTCCAAGATGGACTTGGAAGAAGACGCAGCGATTTATTATATTTATTTGCTTTATATAAAGTAAAGGAACAGAGAAAAAGGTACTGGGTGCATTCTTATTTGCAAACACGAGATGAGAGCAAGCATTTTGAATTATTTGTCTAAGAGCTCAAAAAGTATGAAGATTTTTGTATATACTAGAATGAGTCTCAAATAGCTTGAAGAACTACTAAGCATTTTAAAAATAATACATAACCCAGAAAGAAACATACCGCGTAATGCGCATAGCAACCGTTCGGATAGCCGTCGGTCGAGCCGCAGCGCACAGAGCGACCGTAGCGGTTGGTCGGCAGCCGCATCGCACTGCGAATAGAAACTTTTTTCTCGTACATATTCTTGATTACGGTTAGCCGGACGGTTGACCTCATTCCGGCTATCCGCATAGTGCGAACGTAGCCTAAGGGGTGGGCGCGGTTGGGCGACCGGAGACATACTTAGCAGCTCACCATAAAGTCTTAGATTTCTTTTAATCTGGTTACGAAATCACTAACATCACACTAGAACAGGACTACTACAGTGTACTGTATTTTTAACTACTTGCTGTTTTTGTACTAACACTGTACTGTGTTACTGTTTCCCTTGTTTGTTTCTTTAATTATATCGAAGGGATTTGGATAGCAAATAGGAGGCACCGTACAGCAATCTCGCCCTGGGAGCTATTATTGCTAAAATCAGCACTGACACCAATAAAGATTTAAATTTATTTGCATGCCAGTTGCCTCTTACGGATCGCACATTGAGGATTTTCGTAATAACCTACCGGCATTAAAAAGGTTTAATTATATAAAACAATCAAACCCTGCAACGTATAAAACTAAGATATATCTTTTTCTCACTCTGATCAAGTATATATTTTCTATGTTTTTTTTTTGTCGTAGAGTTATTTAACGTATAGACTAGGTGCTGTATAGTAATCCGCATACGGCGTGGGAGAAGGGCGCTATAACGGGCTGTATAGCCAGTTGCGTAGCTTGCTTTAGACGGGCCATGTATTCATTTTTTTTGGGTGCTCAAATGAAGTGTAAATTCTTTTTTGTAAAAACGTTCGGGGCCTCTATAGCCCGGGGGCCCCTAATCATTGATACGGCGGTAGCTACGGCCCTGTAGCTCGCCCTTGAGTTTATGTCAAAAAGTTACGATAGGTCTTCTATATATCGTGGGTCCAGTGGTCAAGTAGCCAATCAGCAAAAACCACTTTTTCCAGGAACGCAAAAAGAATATTGAAATTGGTCCTGTAAATTCGAAACTTAACGTATCTTTCTGAAATTTTAAATTTAGTATTAAAAAATAAATAATTTATTAGTATTTATGTAAATAAAGCAGATTGGTGACTTTACCATGGTCACTTTAGATTTCAGTAATCTATTCTTATGTTATAAAGTAGCCTATGTGGTAATTAGTCTAGTTTACCATGGATATTATTTATTAATCTGCCACTTAGACTAGTTGATCACTGTGAATTTTAGCATTATAATAAATGTTTACCAATGTAAAATGTTCAATATGCCACTTAGACTAATTGATCACTGTGAATTTTAGCATTACAATAAATTTGTACCAAGGTAAAGTGTTCAATTTGCCACTTAAGCTAGTCGAGCATTGTGATATTTTGGAAAAATGAAAATTTCCTGACTTGGTCAACTAACTTATCATCACATAGGACAGTTTACTATTGCACACATTGTATGGTTCGCACTTTGGCACCAGGAAGATTGTCCAAATCTTGTACAATTTTAATGTTACGTTTACCATATTTTGCCACAATATGTATTAAAAAAAGACATTAATATTGACATTTATTAACTCAAAAACGCCAAAATGGCAGATTGGCTACTTTACCACTGCACCGACGATATCAATGCGATAGGTAAACGAAGCGTTGCAGCGTTTTTTATATTTATTTTCTCACGTAACCTCTAGAGGCGCTGCTCATTTCGCCATATATTTTTTTACTTTATCGCTAGCGAATATACGTGAGAAAAATTTATGGTTGGGCCACTGACTTCAATAACAACAGTAATAAGAAACTCCTGAGGTCTATTGCGATTTTCAGTCTAAATTTTTAGTTAGTTATCCAAACACATTTTTATGATGTTCATCATACGGTTTAAATTGACAGCCTCCGTGGCGCAGTTGGCGAGTAGCTGGCTCTGAAACGAGAGGCCGTGGGTTCGATTCCCACACCGGGACAAATGTTTGTTTGAAAGATAGATATTTGTGTCCGGGGTCTGGGTGTTGTGAGACCGAAAGTCTCTCATAGTCCCTGATACCCACAACACAAGACTCGTATCTTAGTGTGGGGTCAGGGCTATGTGTGTGACTGTTAGGTGTTATTTATAAAAAAAATATATATATATATTTAACTACTTATATAATTCAAAATTAGATTTATAAACGTTTATTCAAGCAAATCGGAATGTAATACAAGTTTGTAACTCGCTAACAATAACTAAATTCTTATCAAAAGAATGTTTACAAACTTAAGTACACGATTTTTAAGTCTTCCGTTTCGTTGTCGAAAGTAGAACGTTTCATACCGTGTTTAATGAATTACAAGTGTAATTTAATCACATTTATAACAGTAATCAGTTTTATAACAATGGTAATTAGTTATATCCAAGAAAAAGATTTACCAAACTATTATAATGAAAACGAACCAAATGATTTCCGCAAAAAGTTCATTGCTAATAAGAGACAAAATGTTTTAAAGAATAAAAGAACAAAGTTATTGGACAAATATTTATTCAATAACACCGTGTATTTAGACGGAATCATTCATTATGAGATTAATATAAAAAATAAGAAGATAAATACAATTCAAAACATAGAAAAAGAATTCAAGGAGGTTTTAGCGATGGAGGGCGTCAAGTACATTTATAAGAGAGGATCAAAATGGCGTACTTGGCGGGAAACATTACGTGATGGCGGGAAAAAAATTGTTTGTTATGTTTGTGAAAATAAGCTTATAAATAATTGTACAAACTGCCACGATGGAGGTTATTGGGTAAGTCATTACAATATGACGATTTACATTTATGATTTACATAAAGTGAACTTCTTTACTAATTGTAGGCTACCCAATCGCTTTATTTATTTCTTCATAATAAATATACAAAATTACCAGTTTTACCGGTAAAAATAATCTACGATAATTGCAAGCCCTAGTGTACATGTAGCATTAGGCCGGTAATGCCATAGACATAGAGAATGGGCTGAGCGCTCTCTATTCCGCTACTAAGGGCCGATTTCACCATTCGCAATAAGAACAGAGTTTAATAAAACTAATCGAGTTCAATTGTCGATCTTGATCTCAGTTTACGTCAAACTGATTTTACCGGTATTTTTTGATACCCTCTTTAAAAAGAAGACAAGTATAATAATAACAACAAAATCAAACCGAAGTGCCAATAAAAATATGCCACTGTGGTAAACAAAACAATATTTTATACTATTGATGACAGCTCCTGAACGCGTTTAGCAGAGCTAAACAACGAAAATGCGCGGTTCAGAAGTTAAACTTGGTTTAACTTGAACTGCGTTCATTTTTTGTTGGTGAAATGCAATTCGGAATTTTGAACTCAGTTAAACACGTAAACTGAGTTTAGTTTGAATTGATCGCGCCTATGTTCAATGGTGAAATCGGCCCTAAGTGAATACGGGCAGAAAAATGTGAGAGAGATAAAGCGGACGTGCGGCCAGCAGTTCTTTTCTAGAATTTTGATTGGTCTACGTCACAGACTTATAGGAGCGAAAAGAATAGGTATTGGCGGCAGTCGCTTTGTCTCTTTCTACAACGTTTAATTTTGTGAGGATATTACTCAATCAATTCTCTATGCCTATGGGTAACGCACACAAGATTCTATTAGTACTAAGGGTATTCGTGGGCGGTGGAGATCAGATGACCCACTTGCTCGAATAAAAGCATTTGCGGCGGTACACAGCGTGCACCACACAAATGCAATGTCAAGCAATTCTGAGTCGCGGTAGAAAAGTTTCTGCGACTTTCTGGAAGCTCCAAATATGAGCGGTTGGAGGGGCCGCGGCTTGCACAACACTCGCCTGAATGGAGACATCCTCCCCTTTTTTTTTATTGCCTTGATAGGCAGACGAGCAGACGGGCCACCTGATGGTAAGTAGTGACCGCCGCGCCGCCCATAGACTTCTGCAATGCCAAGGCACAGCAAAACCGCTGCCTACCGTTAAAGGAACATTATCCGTTCCTCTACAATCTTAATTCCTATATATTTCTTCACAGACTATAGAAGATAAACCGCCATGTCCATACGAGTTATTCTCGATTAAAAGTGACAGCCAAATATGTGCCAAATATTATACTGATTATGGAAACACATTAAACGATTGTCCGTCTCAAATAAAATTTGAAGATCTAGGCGTGAGCTGTGACAACCCTATCGAAACAAAATGGCGGATCATTCGCGATTATAATAATATCAAAATGGTTCCCGCTTTTATTTGTAACGGCCGGGAGTATTGTGATTTGACTACACTTTATACGGTAAGTTTTTTTCTAGAAACCGCAGACAAACTGATAATGTATGGATATGAATTATTATAGAAATAATGAGCCTAAAAGGATAGGTTATGAAAGGAAATAAATATAGCTCAATTAAAAATATACTCAATTTATTTAAAAGAAAAGGATAATCCAATGCCACTCCACTCAATTGTTTTAATTAGTAACGTTTTGTCGTCAGCACACCGAGTATCATAAAGCGTCGCCACGCTTACAGAAATTCGGACCCGCTGCATTAGATGTTTCACATCAAAAACTACATAAACCTAGGTTTAAACAAATCAAACTATAGTGCACATTGTATATTGAATATATTTTTATTTGTGAATTGGTTGGCTTTACATTTTTTTTATTCTGGCACGACAAAGTGACCACACTGCACCTGGTGTAAGCGCAGTGCCCTCCAATTAGAGTATCGAGTAGTGAGAGACAATGTATCCCCCGCTACTCAACACAATCTTGATGGCCTGCTTTTTCACATTACGCCATCAGCAAGAAGGTGAAGAAGTGGTCGAGAGTCTAGTGTCAGAGTACTCAGAAGGCCGCAAAACGACCAAAACATCGTATTATCTCTAGACCCCCGACAAAAACCAGATGTACACTGGCTGATTCCGGAACGCGCCACACTTGCGTGTGCGACTATGGGGGGTGTGGCATCACGGCCACACTCATACAGGACGTATGCCGGGATTACCAAGAAAATAAACGACGCATTTGTACTTTAACAAAGCCTAGTTATTGGATTCAATGTAAACTTTTACCTACGGAGAAATAGCTGTAAGAACCATTGTATTTTATGTTTATATTAATAAACATCACGACTGCTGACAGTAGATATTCATATGGCCAGAACGGGGGTGCCGCGCAGAGAGTATGACTATACAAAAGTCACGGCCGCGCTACGCTCCATACGAGTCTATCAAACAGAGCGACACAGCATACACCTATCACTGTCGGCATTCGAGTCAGATACAACGTTATTGTTTTATTCACAATCCTGCAATTTTATAAACTTCATTGAGTAGGGCAGAAGCAACGCTTACAGGGGGTTTTATATCCTGTGTACGGTGATCGCTATCCGGGCGGATATGAATATCCTACACACAGTCTATATGTGCCACGAGATATAGTAATTTAATTTATTGAAAAATAAATTCACGGTATAGGTACGTCCTAAGCCTACTATAATAGGGCGAAAAGCTTAGAGTAGGCGAAAAGGAACACAATTGATTCGTACGTTTTAAATACTTTATAAATATAGAGTGTTTTATTTTTAATTTCAGATTGATACCCATGGAATTTCATTTCGAATGATCAATGCATCGAATGATATTTTTTATTCACGAGTAATGAGAAGTGGTGGGAAGAATTATGCTTGTATCGACGACTGTGGCTACTGGGACCCAAAAACTAAAAAAATCACTTCACAACAAAATCCTTTGTCATTTGACTTGTTGGGAAAAAAGAAAAAGAAAAGAGAAGATATTTTTATCACATCACTAAATAAATCGACTAAATACTTGATAAAAACTACTAAACCATATAGAATAAAAATTAAATATGGCCATAGTATTAAAAAGTCTACGGTGAAAAGCGCGGGAATCATAGCATTTTCGGAGTTAAATGTCGAGTCCACTACAATGTCGCATTGTAAGAATTTGGAGAAAACAGAGAACGAAGATTATAAAGACGAAGACTCAGATTATGAATAATTGACACCCTTCCTGTCACTGCAGGTGAGTAGATAAAATCGATCAAAACTTCTTCATAAATTTGATCGATTTTTATAGGAATCCAATCGGTAACGCATTAGGACATCACTAATGCACTAGTACCCGAAGTACTTTTGACAGCAAAAGTAAAATTGAGTCATAAAGAACCAAAGTGGGCAAAGTAGGGCCGACTAATTTTGTGGCAAATTAAAAATTATTTCAATATTGTGAAGTCATTGATGAACGAATTGGGATTGAAATCGGAATTTTATTAAAAATAATACATTTATTGTCTTAGATTTGTTTATTGTTTTAATAGTATTATCTATAATAATTGTAACTTAAAACTATATTTATTACATTCATTTGATAAGCTGACATCTTTGGAAATAAATAAAGAAATATAGGTACAACAGAAATATCGTTTACTTTAGTTCATCTATCTTCCCTTATCCCACTAAGTGGGGTCGGCAGAAATGGTTTTGACTCTCCACGCAGCCCTGTCATCCGTCAAATCTGCATTCACTCCTTTCATGCGCATGTCCTCATTAACGCAATCCACCTCTTTTTAACAGACTTCAAAAAAGGAGGAGGTTCTAAATTCGTCGGAATCTTTTTTTTTATGTATGTTGCGCGATTACTCGTAAACGCCTGGACCGATTTAAAAAAAAAATTGTTTTAAAGGGTATACTTCCCAGGTGGTCACATTGGTACCAAATCAGGATCTAATGATGGGATCTCAGAAAAAACGAGGGCAACCCTCAAACTTTATAGGGACGCAGATTTTTTTTTATTGAAGTCTGTGTACTTTTTATGAATTAAAAAATCTTTTATATTATTAGGTCCCTGACTCTTTCGTCCATCCACATTCATATTGACAACCAGTCTTGTCACATGCCTTTCATCCCTCCTCAACACATGCCCATACCAAGCTACCCTAGCACTCCTCATCTTTTCTACGATTGGTGCTACTTTCAGGCTTCCCCATATTAGAGTTGCCAACCGTCCTGCTTTCCCCGGACATGTCCTGTTTTTTTTAGAGTGTCCTGGGATGTCCTGGATAGATTAAGCAGCGTCCTGGGTTTTTAAAGCGCTCTGATAAGGTGCTGTATTTTAAACTTCTCGCCACTTTTGCAATCATTACTTTAGGGGAGGCCTCTCGGCTCGCAAGTGTTCATGTTTTAAAAAGATGCGTCCTGATTTTAAACTGAATTGTCCTGGTTTTTCTAACTTCAAATCCTAGTATTTGAATTCCGGGGTTGGTAACCCTACGTTACATACTCATTCCTCATAGTTATAAAACTGTTACCAATACTTTATCATCAGTCTTATTATGTTATGCTTGCCGATGTGGTTTTCACTGTTTTTTTTTTATCCTAGCACGGCAAAGTGACCGCACTTCACCTGATGGTAAGCGCAGTACGGTCCAATTAGAGTATCGAATAGCGAGAGACGATCTATCCCCCGCTACTCAACACAATAATGCCGGCCTGCTCCTTCACACTACGCCATGGGCAAGAAGGTGAAGAAGCGGTCGAGGGTCTATTGTCAGAGTACTCAGAAGGCCGCAAAATGGCCAAACATCGTACCCCAACTCTAGACCCCCGAGAAAAACCGGATGTACACTGGCTGATCCCGGAACGCGACACACTTGCGTGTGCCACTATGGCGGGTTTTTCACCCTGTGTACGGTGGTCGCTATCCGGGTGGATATGAATATCCTACCACCAGCATAAAGTCTTTTGAGTCTAGTTAAAAAATTTTTGTGCACATTGGCGCTCAAATTAACTGGAAAAAAGGCAAAATTTTCAGGGTCCATTTATTTTAAAAAAGAATGCTCTTAAATGCATGAAAATAAGTCATAAATGCAGTACGTGCTTACACAACTAATATATTAATTCTACTAAAATCCACGCAATAGATTTTATAATGCGAGTTTTTTTTCGAAATTTTTTAAACGCCTCTTATAACTTTTCAAAAATGTCGCATAAATTAAAAAGACCACCAACCGTCCCACACTGATGATAAATCTGCTTGACTAGACGTGAGAGCAATTGAACACAAACATAGAATGCAGAAATGCTAACGGTAGGTTTGCTGTGCCCTGGCATTGCAGAAGTCTATGAGCGGCGGTGACTACTTACCATCAGGTGGCCCGTCTGCTCGTCTGCCTATCGAGTCACTATGCTATCTTTGCATATTGTTAGCCATTACTAAAACAGCATTTGCTATAGCAGTCAACCCCTCCAATCCTGATGCTATTTTAGACATGGAATTCGAAAGGTTCTCGATAGCAACAACATTTCTTCTTAACGTGTCAGCCATGTCTGCGAAAGCTTGCGCAGTGACAGTCTCTGCGTCGACCCTTCGCTCCTCGATCTGTGCTAATCTGTCCATATCATCATCATATTTCCTCTTTACATAGCGCCTTCGACGGCGAAGGACAGGCCTTTGCTGTGGTTCTGAAACTAAATTCATATTGTTAGGGTAGTTCCCATTTAGTATGCCAAAGGTATCTGGAAAGAAAATGAGTGTGGGTAGATTAATCCTATTAACATTTCTATGTTTGGATGTTGAACAGATCTGCAGGTTAGTCTTGACACTCGATTTCAATTTAAAATTGGGATTGGGTTCGAAAACTGTACAATTGGCATTCTTGAACACCAGCGCACGATTTAACTGAATACGTCATAATTTTTAGTAACTAAATAAAATAGACACTTCAATCCAATAACAAAGTCGATTGTGTCAAGAGTGCCAATATCTTCTAGACTGGAATTGAAACTATATAAAATTTGAGACTGGAATTGATTTCAAGAGCAGGCCTCCAGCAACAGTAGGTCAACTGATTGAAATTAGGCACAGAGATAAATTATCTCAAATAGCACATAAGCTAGTTTTTATCCTGGTAAAGTGTATGGTTCATGTGGCATAGTTTTGTTTTTGTTTTACACAGAGCAAGGTATCAACATGGATTTTTGCATAGTATTAGTTGGGGGGTCTGAGAATGAAAGATACACTTTTTAACCGACTTCAAAAAAGGAGGAGGTTACCAATTCGTCGGTTTTTTTTTATGTATGATTAAAACTTGAATACCCGATTACTCGAAGACGCCTGGACCGATTCGAGAAATTCTTTTTGTGTTTAAAAGGGTATACTTCCCAGGTGGTCCCATTGGCACCAAGTCAGGATCTGATGATGGGATCTCAGAAAAATTAAAAAAGAAAAAAAAATTATAGTGACGCATAATTTGTTTTTTGTTGAAGTCGGTGTACTTTTTATAATAATAAGTATAGATTAGTATAATTTATGTTGAAAACACATTCCGGGATTTGGGTCATATATAACCAACTTCGGCAAAATAGGGTTGACGTATATGTTGGCAATTTAGAAAAATCTGATAACTTTTCTTTAAGCCAAAGGCAAGTTTGCTGAATAATTTATCTTAATATGAGGAGATATTTAATTTAATCAATGATAAAAAATTAAGGTTAAGTGCAAAATCTTATAAAATTTTGTAGATTGTCAAGTTTGTACCCAACTAAGGTAAGATGGCCTTTGATACTGTACTCCTGCCAAGTTTGCCATATTTTATTGTCATTGACTTCGTGAAAAATACAATAGGCTATTTGACTAATTTTCGAAAATGATTTAAACTATTAATTATTACATAATAAGCACACTATATTGATATTTCCGGGAAATCTACTGTATTTTTAATAAAAATCAATGTTAAAGTTTTAATCTCCAAAACCGCAAAAAAAAAACCCTATTTCTGTAATGGCGCTGATCATATGACACGTGTGACGTCACATGCAAGTAAACAATCGAATAATGATAAGCAAAGCAATAGATCAAAAATAGATCAACAATAGAATTAATCACCCAGAAAACATAAAACGCGAACTAAAATCACTCGAAGAAACTATGTTTACTTGCGTGTGACGTCACCAGAGTTGCAATCAATCAGTGTTCACATCACATATAAAATTTAAAAAAAATGTTGTACTTTATTTCGTTTAATTGGCAAAAAATATACATTATTTTGTTTAAAATTAAGTGAAATATGGTTTTTTAAGCTATTGTCTCACAGGATGACCACAATTTTCAGTGTATTTTCAATGTTGTCAAATAGCCTATTGACTTGACATATACTTCAGATTGGTTAATAGTATAAGATTGCCGACTTCGGTTCTAAAGAAACTTTTGTTTTGTGTTTTAGAAGGGTTTACAGCCGTCTTTAATTGAAAAACATTGCAATAGGCGATTTTAATTTCCTATATTGCCATATGGCAATGGGGGGTATTTGTTTGCTCGCGTCCGTAGGAATTACCACCTAGTTCTAGGCCCACCCTACACGTGTCCCCCGGGTGGTGCTAAATGAGCAACAACGCCGAGTCTTGGGCGGCGGAAAATAACCCGATCTAGCAAGACTAACAACCTTGTTATTGTTGGAGGTAGGAAATGACCCCAGCAACCCGGTCCTTGCGGTCATGTCTCGTGAGGCTGGGAGTTTTGGCTTGATTGTCTGGACTACGAGGATGAGAACCTCAATAAAAATCCCCAATCCTAAGGTGAGGACTGCGCCGATAGGATGAATGGCTGGAGGGAATCCAGCCACTAGCACCAACCTCGATGTGACAGGTTAACATCGACGGATCGTGCCTTCTTGCAGGAATGGGCGTTACCCTGTAAGCGACCTTATATTTCGACCCTACTCGTGGGAATAAGTATGAATGAACCCTACCAAAACACCCCAACCAAAACCAACCAAAAAACTCTTACTCAGCAAGTGTTCCATCCGGCACTATTTAACAGACCACGTTCAGTTTCTCTTAGTGATGTAGCTAATCCTGAAACCAAACCGCAAGAAGCAAAGTCAACGGAGAATTTAGATCAGACTAACGGCTCCTCCAAGCAACCAGTACCACCACCCTGGCAGCGAGTACCCAACACTAATAAGCGGAAAAGAACCAGTGATTCTCCACCAAACACAACTTCTCTGACGGTATCAAACAGGTTTAACTCATTACCTATAGACCAACCTGAAAATTCTAGCAATGACACCGCAAACATCAAAACAAATAAGCCTCCCCCTATTGTCTTATATGGGATTGAAGATGTTAATGAACTCACAAAACTCATTGAATCAGTATGTAATCCCAAACTATTTAATATAAGAATAGTAAATAAAAACTTACTACGTGTTCTAGTGGATTGCCCTGAAACCTATAAGAATGTTATATCGATAATAAGAAATAAAGGCTTGATAGGTCACACGTTCACACCAAAAGAGAAGAAGCCATATCGCATAGTTATAAAGAAACTGCACTACACTACACCTCACAGCGAAATAATAGGAGCGATAAAAGCTACTGGGAACACAGTTTGCGGAGAAATTATTAATGCCAGATATGGTCCAGATAAAACACCATCCTTTACATTCTTTGTCAACATGGAACGAAATGAAAATAACAAGGCAGTTAAAGACATCAAGTATATCTACCACCAGCAAGTTAAAATAGAAGAACCTCGCAAATCTTCAACTATTGTCCAATGTCAACGTTGTCAGCAATATGGTCATTCTAAGAACAATTGCATGAGGCCTTATAGATGCGTAAAATGCGGAGAAGGACATAAAACAGCTGACTGCTTGAAAAAGGATCGCAACACTCCTGCTAAGTGCGCTCTGTGCTCGTGTGACCATCCAGCTAACTACAAAGGCTGCCAGGTCTACAGGGAAATACTGACTAGAAAAGGAAAACAGACAAAAACAAATACTAGACCTAGACCTCTCAGCAATGAGAAAAACCAAGACGAATTAGCCGAATCACAAGCTCATTCCAACATATCTCCAGGGGTACAATGGGATAAAAGAACGTACTCTGAGGTCACAGCAAACCTCCATTCAAACTCTGACTCAGCGCCTAAACACAACCTACAACAAAGTTTCTACATTGAACAAATACTCATCAAACAATCTGAAAAGATAGACCAGCTAATACACCAAATAGGCACCCTCCTGAACCTATTGACTACTGTAGTCTCTAAATTACATTCTTAGTTCCGCTACGTATCGCAACTTGGAACATCAACGGACTGTCGTCAAACATCCTAGAACTTGAAGAAGTGATTAAAAGTAACAAGCTCGATATAGTTCTCATCTCTGAGTCTCATTCCACCAAAAATAGCAGTTACCGTATGAATGGGTTCAACATCTACTTCACACCTCATCCTGGCGTTGGCAAAGCTCACGCAGGTAGTGCAATCGTGATCAGATCTAATATTAAGCATACCATACTAGAAAACTACGCTTCAGAACATATCCAGGCTACAACAATTAGACTAAACGACCGAACGGGACCGATCACACTGTCTGCTGTATACTGCCCGCCTAAACACAAAATTACACAACAGATGTTTGAACACTACTTTGCCCAACTCGGAAGTAAATTTATATCAGGAGGAGACTGGAATGCAAAGCACACTTACTGGGGCTCCCGTATCACTCTGCCAAGAGGCCGCTCATTAAAAAGTTGCCTAGATGCCTATCATATTACGCCAATATCTACTGGTGAACCAACTAGCTGGCCAACTGACCATAAGAAACTGCCGGACCTGTTGGATTTCTTTGTAACCAAAGGTATTAGTCATCTGTGTACTTCTGTAGAGTCAAATCTTGATGGGTCTTCTGACCACACACCGGTAATCCTCACCTTGAGCGTTACAGTTATAATCTCGGAACCAACAGAGTCCTTATCAAACCCAAAAACTGACTGGCAAGGCTTTCGTAGTTACCTGGAAGATAAAACTCAGTTAAACATTCCTCTGAAATCTAAAGAAGATGTTGATAATGCCTGCGAATACATAACCAACTTGATTCAGGTATCTGCCTGGACAAATTCACCCTACCTACGTCGTATGCCTTTGATGTCGCCACAATCAGGCGATATCAAAGCGCAACTTCTGGAAAAACGACGGCTCAGAAGGATTTGGCACCAGTCGCAACTTCGAGCAGACAAAACTGCATTTAACTCTGCTGCAAAACAACTGCAAGAGTTACTTCGAGAAACAACAAACATAAAGTTCCGACAAACAATGCAAAACATGTCGCCACAAGGAAAGGGCGAAACTTCAATATGGAAGGCAGTAAAAACTAACGGAAAACCGCAACAACACCTCCATCCTCTCAAATCCTCGTCTTCATGGGTGAGAACGGACGCTGAGAAGGCGGAAGTATTCGCGGATCACCTAGAAAACGTTTTCAAACCGAATTATGCTGGAGGCGACGAAGCTGACGTAGACGAAATACTCAGACGGGATTTCCAGCTGTGCTTACCAATAAAACCCACGTCACCAAAAGAAATAGCAGGTGAAATTAGACGATTGGACTCCAACAAGGCCCCTGGTTTTGACTTAATCACTCCAACAGTTCTAAAAAAATCTACCCAGAAAATGCATCACACTACTTGCCGCACTTTTTAATGCAACACTGAGAGTATCATACTTCCCTAAGATCTGGAAAGTATCTCAGGTTTTAATGATCTGCAAGCCCGGAAAGTCTCCGCATGAGGCTTCATCGTACCGCCCTATCAGTCTCACACCAGTTCTGTCAAAGCTATGGGAAAAAATCTTCATAGTTCGTCTAAAGGATTACATGGATCGCTGTGATATTATTCCTCGGCACCAGTTCGGATTTCGTAAACATCACTCTACAATTGAGCAAATGCACCGAATACACCATGAAATTACACGCTGCTTTGAAAGGAAATTGTACTGCTCGGCGGCTTTCTTAGACGTGCAGCAAGCGTTTGATAGAGTCTGGCACAAAGGTCTTTTATGCAAAGTGAAAAATAAACTTCCGCACTCTGTCTACCCTATTATTGAATCCTATCTTGAAGACAGGCATTTTCAAGTGAAACAGAGAGACGCAAGATCTACGTTACGTAAAATTAAAGCTGGAGTACCACAGGGATCTGTTCTCGGCCCCATATTATACAACATCTTCACCTCAGACCTACCGACATCTGATGATGTGACGGTTGCAACGTACGCTGATGACGTAGCCTATCTCGCTAGTGATGAAGTTCCAGATGAGGCCAGCAATAAGCTCCAAAAATTACTAAATGAAACACACACATGGTTGAGAAAATGGCGTATTCGGGCAAGTACTCAAAAATCAAACCACATCACTTTCACATTAAGAAGGGCACACTGTCCACCTGTTAAGCTTGGCGATGATATTTTGCCAGATACTGAGTTTGTGAAGTACCTGGGCTTCAACCTAGACAGAAGGCTCACCTGGACGTGCCACATACGGAAGAAAAGAGATGAGATAAATCTAAAGTTAAGAAACCTGCACTGGCTCATGGGCAGAAATTCAGTCTTGTCGGTTGACAACAAACTCCTGATATACAACTCAATCATAAAACCAATTTGGACCTACGGTATCCCTCTGTGGGGCTCCGCCAGCAAAAGCAACATAATGTGCCTGCAAAGAGTACAAAATAACATTCTACGTTCCATCACAAACGCTCCGTGGTTTTCTAAAAATGAAGAAATACACAAATACCTCAATGTGTCAACAGTACAATATGAAATAGAGAAGTTCAGAAAGAAATATGCAGAACGCCTGTCAGCTCATCCCAATACCTTAGCAACTGAACTATTAAAACCTTCACTAACTCCGAAACGACTGAAAAGGAAAGATGTATTGTGAAAGGCAGATGAGGCAATGGCCTCCTCGCCTCCAAGTCAGATGTCTCCCAACAAATCTGCTTATAGTCTGGCGACTGATCGCAGATTAAAGGAAAAAAAAAAAAAAAAAAAAAAAAAAAATATTGCCATATATACATTTTTAAATTACCTACTTCGCCAACTTTGGTTCTATAAGACTCATATTGCTCGCGGCTCCACCCGCGTGGATTTTTTTTTACACCTTAAGTAACATTGTAGTTTTAGTTGTAGTAGTTGCCTGTACTGCAACACTCTACTGTAGCTGAATAGGTACTCCCATTGTCAGATCAATTATTTAACGAATTAACGGTAGGCAGCGGCTATGCTGTGCCATGGTATTGCAGAAGTCTATGGGCGGCGGTGACTACTTACCATCAGGTGGCCCGTCTGCTAGTCTGTCTATGGAGGTTCAACGGTAGGCAGCGGCTCTGCTGTGCCCTGGTATTGCAGAAGTCTATGGGCGGCGGTGACTACTTACCATCAGGTAGCCCGTCTGCTAGTCTGTCTATCGAGGCAATAAAAAAAAAATATATATTATTATTGTACTTTTTTTCTATTTTTGTTATGTGTTTTTAACATCCGACAATAAAAACCTTTTTTTTCTTTCTTTCTAGGGATCCTTATTTTTTTCTTGCAATTAAAATAGCCTATATTAATCAGTGATAATGTAGCATTCAAATGGTGAAAGAATTTTTAAAATCGGTCCAGTACTTTTTGAGCCAATTCGTTACAAACATACATGCAAATCTTTCCTCTTTATAATGTTAGTATAGATTTGACTTACTTGCAGGAGAAGGTGGTGTTTGCATTTGTTCATCTCGGGATGGGCTTGCTATAGGTGTGGATAAGCTCACTTCGACTTTTACCATTTGTGTCGAAAATTGTGTACGCTCTTCTAAAGGATCTTTAGAGAGAGGCGGTGTTGAATGATCCTCTTGGCTCTAAAAACATTTATTATAAAAAGCATAAATAAAAGAGCCCTGTATTAAACATTTTCCCACTGTTGGGCACAAGTTAAAAGCTAGTGCATATATAGATTCACTGTAATAAAATACATCTCAAACTAATAAAAAAAAAGATAACTATCAGATAAAACAACGGCCCATTGTTGACTTAACGAACAGCTACGGTTCAGAAACACACAAAAAAAATGTACATACATTACAGGTGGCGCAGTTGTTGTGCACTGCTGTGCTGAGGTCTCAGGTACTATCCCGGGTAAAGTGATATTGGGATTTTCGATTTACAAATACTCAGTATCAGCCCAGAGTCTGGAATTGTGCCCAGTATGGCGATAGGCTCGCTCCTATCACATAGGACCATAATAAATTCGGAGAAAGTGGGTTTACTAGTTACATCTGACTATTACAGGCATGAGTGTATATGTATAAATTTAAAGTGAGTCAATGAAGTTTATTCAATGTTCCTTAATATCAACGGTAGGCAGCGGCTCTGCTGTGCCCTGGCATTGCAAGAAGTCTATGGGCGGCGGTGACTACTTACCATCAGGTGGCTTGTCTACCTATCAAGGCAATAAAAAAAATCAAAATTATTACCAAATGGGAATTAGGATCAACTGCAATCTGAAAGTTTCCAACAGCAGACTCTTGGCTACCTATCACCGCCATTAATCTCTTGTCCAACTTAGACAACTCGGGCAGGTTGTCAGCAGGCCCATTATCTGTTCGTCTCATAGAAGCTGCATGCCGCGCATACTGTTTCTTCAGGGCACATTTCTTCTCTGCCCAGTACTAAAAATCACATAAGTTTAAATCATATATAAATACACTCAACAGGCACACACATAGTTCTGCCACACTAGGTACAATCTGTATTGTGGGTGTCAAGAACTACGAGGGACTATGGCCAACACCCAGACGGCCTACTCTTGAACACAATTCTTGATCGGTATTGGATTTGACACATTTCATACTCTTGAGCGCCATATTATTTCAATATTGTGGAGCCATATGCAGTAATTAGAAGTAAGATTATCATATGAATGGTTATGCAATATTGAAATAATATGGCGCTCAAGAGTACGAAAACTGACAAATCCGATACCGATCGATCAGAATTGTGTTCAAGAGTAGACCGTCTGAAACAAATATTTGTCACACAAAAAAAAATCTCGTGCGGGAATCGAACCCACGGCCTCTCGTTTAACATCCGGCTATACCCACTGCGCCAAGTGAGATTTAATTATGTTAAAATTAAACTAAAACTTACTTTAGCCCAGCCTTGACCACTTTTGTTGACTCCTCCCAGAGAGTTTAGCGTTGTTGCTAGATTCTCCCATTTCTTTTTTGTTTCTATTTTTGAATGGATTGTCCGAAGCAATCCTTTCGCAATACCGGGGTTTAGCTCAAGAAAATCCACTAAGGTTTCGATTTGCAGGAGAGTTGGACGACTGGGCATGTTCATGTTTTTATTCTATTGACAAAGCGATTGAGTAATTTTTTTTTAAGTTTAACTTAAATGATAACGGTATCACTCCATACAGCCAAAAATATACTTGGAAGTTCGTAATTAAACCATATTTTTGCTATAAATACTTCAAAAGGTGTTTTAAAACACTAATACTACTATTATTTGATTATTTTTATGAATTAAAAGCCTATTTCATAAAGTTATTCGGTATTTAATTAAGTTATAACAGTTTTTGACAACTGCAAACATTCCTAGTTCTGAGCGTAACGAAACTGGTTTCAAGAGTATGGTATTAATTTCATTGTCAACAGATAATTGATATTGGCATTGGAAGTTGGAATAGAATTGATATTATATTCAAGAGTAAAACAGTCTTTTCTTTCGTCATCGGTTACACACCATCGATAGTTGTAAATTCTTCAATTATGTAAAAACACGATTATTGAGTTCGTAAAGTATAAAAGCATGCGAGATACGCATGCGTCGCAGTCCACTTGTAGAGTTTCACAATTCACTCATATTTTTCACAAAAGCAGGGCGGATCGTAAATTTGTGGGGCACTTGGCTAATACTACTTAGGGTTCTGCCTAATTACTCATCTTATTGCCATTCTGTCAAAAATATATTTTCCATAGTGGTGGAGGCATACAGAATAATGAAAAAATAGGACAAAAAAATATTTTATTTATTTTCAATTTCAAAATTATTATTTTTTTAGTAAGAGCAGTGTCATCTAGTAGAGTATCAAGTAAGAGCGAGAGAAAATCATCCCTCACTTCTCAACACAATCATACCCGCTGAGCAGCTACTTCAATACCCACGGTTATATGAAGTAGGGAACACGTGTGAAAATAATAGTTATTAGGATTTTTTTATCCTGGCACGGTAAAGTGACCGCACTGAGTATCGAGTATAGAGTATCGAGTAGCGAGAGACGATCTATCCCCGCTACTCAACACAATCATGCCGGTCTGCTTCTTCACACTACGCCATGGGCAAGAAGGTGAAGAAGCGGTCAAGGGTCTATTGTCAGAATAGTCAGAAGGCCGCAAAATGGCGAAACATCGTACCCCAACTCCAGACCCCTGACAAAAACCGAATGTACACTGGCTGATCCCGGAACGCGACATACTTGCGTGTGCCACTATAGCGGGTTTTACACCCTGTGTACGATGGTCGCTATCCGGGCGGATATGAATATACCACCAGGATTTGTACCCAGGGAAGTTTTCTGAGCTTTACACAGGGGGTAGGGACTTGGCCCAGCGGCTTCCCGGATAGCCATCATGCCAGCGAATGGTATGCTACGTCGTAAGTCCGTCTAGTTCAGCCTATCCGTTTTATTCTTATTCTGCTTCCTCCCGGGCGGTAGTAATAAAACGCTTGCCCCGCGACATCAAAAAACGTTTCTGAGTATGTATACGTTGTAGCTAGACCAAAGAGGTGATACTTATCCCGGAGTTCTTTAATTTTTTTTTCTATCAAGTGTCCATAGACTGCCTTGGTGGCGCAGTGGTAATTGCGCATGCGTTACGACTGCTATGCTGAGGTCTCTAGTTCGATCCCCGGGTGGGGTAATGTCCTATTGGGGTTTTGCTATCTAGAAATTCCTCAGTATTAGCCCGGAGTCTGGAATTTGTGCCCGGTATGGTGATAGGCTCGCCCCTATAACATTATGGAACAGAAATTCGGCGAAAAGTGGGTGTACTGGTTACACCTCTGCCCACCCCTTCGGGGATTACAGGCGTGAGTATGTGTCCATAGAAAGGAGCGGGCGGAGTGAAAGCAAAAATTAATAGACATCATGTGTAAGAATATTTAATTGTCATAACATGCATACAATGTTTAACCTTAATAATAAAAATATAACTAAGATACTAAAGTTAAATCTCATCCCCGCTGTAACATTGGTCCAACATGCTGGCCCAGCACCTTGGACCAATGTGTACAGCGGGCATAATTATTTACAATTTTAAGGCAGAACAAATACATTTATATACGCATTTTTTTCTTTGCCCAAACTTATAATGAAAAAAAATGTTATCAGATGTTTCTGAAAACAGTATAAGATACACGCAGTAGACAATCTTGGCTACCGAATGAGGTGACAGCTAGCTGTTGCTTTTTAACTGACTTTAAAAAAAGGAGGTTCTCAATTTGTTGGAATCTTTTTTTTATGTATGTTCCCCGATTACTCGAAGACGCCTGTACCGATTCGGGGTTTTTTTTATTAAAAATATATACTACCCAGGTGGTCCCATTGGCACTAAGTCAGGATCTGATGATGGGATCTCAGAAAAATTGAGGGCAACCCTCAAACTTTATATGGACGCATAATGTGTTTTTATTGAAGTCGGCGTACTTTTTGGGGGGATCATAATGGTTTTTGTCTAATAACAAGCGATTCGAATTTAATTTCCATTAGTTTATATGTCAAAAATGACAATAGTTAAAAACGTAGTCGCTAGTTTTAGCGTTTTTATGTATGAAATATTTTGTTTTTTAGTGCCATATTTAGTTTCACACGTATGCGCTAAAGGCACTGTATATTATTATTATTGTCGCTAGCGCATATACGTGAGAAAAACTCATACGTTGAGCTGAATCTATCACTCGTATTTATAAACAAGACATTACTTTGTCCCAAGCAATTACTTATGTAAGTCATTTCATTACTCAAGAAACGGACATCGCTGCTAATCATTTGCCTAGCAATCTTACGTCAAACGATTCTTACTGGTTAAACATTCTTAACTATAAAACAGAATCTTTACTTAAGTAATTACTTTTACTCAAGTAATGTTTTTCTCGATTATAAATAAGAGTATTAATCTTTGAGATCAATCTTAAGATCTTAAGTAAATTGGCAATGTTTTTAACTAAGTTTTAGGAAACGGTGTTATTATTTATAGCCAAAAAGGCGTTAAATAATGCTAACCTGCTAAAGCACAGCATTCTGCCAACTTGTTATTTTTTTTATCAAAACATTTGATACAAGGCACTTGATCAGTCTTTTAAATTGTGCGTTAAAATTTAAAAACCGAACTCGCACGTCTGCTACTTCCGTAGCATAAACGGCGTAGATCTATAGACAGACTGGACTGAGCAACGTAGACATAGAGAATTGTCTGCGCTATCTAGCTATTAAGTAATACGGGCAGAAAAATTTGAGAGATGAACATGCGGCCAGTAGTTCTTTTTTAGAATTTTGATTGGTCTACGTCACAGACTTGCAGGAGCGAAAAGGCATTGGCCGCACAGTCGCTTTTTCTCTTTCTACAAAGTGGTCAATTTTTGTGAGGATACTGCTCAATCCATTCTCTATGTGTATGGAAATATCTCAAAAAATCTAATTCATAGATAGAGCGACTGTGCGGCCAACACCCATCTCTTTTCTTTAGGTCTGTGTCTATGTTAGAAAGGTTAAATACTGGCTGTATGGTCGCTTATCATTTACACTTTTTGTCTGTATTCTCAGATAAATAAGGTACGCTTAATCTAATACTTCTGTCTATAATAACACAGGTGAATAGCTAACAACAGCATTAAATATGCCTGATCAACATCAGAAGTCAAGAGGTGCCTAAACTTATGAAAACTCAACTTTATACACTCCGAAATACGACTGATAATTGTAAAAATGGCACAGATACTTTTAATTGCTTGTGTCAAACTAAAACCAGTCTTATGATATGGCACATAAGGTTGAGTTTAAATTGTCATAGAATTTAGTCCACCCACTCAACTCATACATACGGACTTAAGTCTAGAAAATAACAATTATAAATCTTAGTAATATCATGAAATGATTTTAAAACTTCAATATAAGGCACATGATAATAAATTCCAACTACCTTCCTTAAAACATATGTAAAAGATTTCAGCGTTTGTCTTGCTCTGTTGAGTTCAATTTATCTGAGAGGAAGCGAGAAATAAATACATTACAGTCACACACATAGATCTGACCCCACACTACTTCAATCTTGTATCCTGGGTATCAAGGACTACAAGGGACTATGGTCCTACAACACCCAGACTCGAAACAAATATCTATCCGTCACACAGATATTTGTCTCAGTGTGGGAAGATGTAAGTATGTAAGCCTATAAAAAAAACTTTAATGGGTTTCTAGCACATTGAATAATAAAATGTTTCAATATTTCAAGGGATCGGCCATCTTGATCTTTGTCAAGTAGCAAATTACTTTTCCTAGTTATATTTACATCAAACATACAGTAGCTGTATAAAAAACATGCAAAAATTAAATTTTATTAATACTTAATTGGAAGCCCTTTAGTGGACTGTGTAGTTTATCCAATTATATCTAAATACCACAGTTTAGGAATAATTGGCCCCATAGTATAGTTGCCTATAACCATTTTTAATTACACATGCAAAAGTATAAAGAATAAAAATTAAAACAACATAAAAATAAATAATGGTAGGCAGCGGCTTTGCTGTGCCCTGTCATTGCAGAAGTCTATGGGCAGTGGTGACTACTTACCATCAGTTGGCCCATCTGTTTGACTGCCTATCCAGGCATTCAAAAAAATAAAACATCTAAGATTTGGAAAAAATAACGATAGACAAGGCTGCATGATGGAGAACCTTTACCTTCTATTTTATATAAAAAAGTGAGGATGAAAAAAACGCTAGCTTTAGACGAGAAAAAATTACCGTCATCTACAGATAATAATTATTTCCTGCCCTTCCGACTCTTATATTTCCCACAAACATGATTCACCAATTGGTAATGTCTACTAAAATTCTCATTACATTCTTGGCATTTGAAACGTTTTAAACGAAGATGCCTTTCCCGTATGTGAGATTTTAAACTCTTTTTCAACATCACCTTTTTACAATAGTCGCAAACTGCTTTCGAGTACTGCGACTTGTCCTTTGTACTGAAATGGTTTTGGCAGATGTGGTTCGTCATTTGCTGATGCGTTTTAAAACTTATGTCACAATCGTGGCATTTGAATTTATGCTTAAGATGTACCTTACGTATGTGCAATTCGATTCTTTGCTTCAACATTTCTTTCTTACAGTACTCACATATGGCTTTAGAATAGCCAGTGATATCTTTTTTAATCATTTTAATGTATTCCGGATTTCGTTCGGTGCATTTTACTTCAGTTTTGACGTCACATTTCTTGATTTTAAGCACATTATCGTTGACTTTGGTCATTTCTACATACACCTCTGTCTGTTTAACTCTCTCTACCCAAGTCTCGTTGCATTTTTTGTTGAAAAAGTTTGGCTTTGTCTCTTCATCTATGCTAAAATGGGTTTTTCTTATATGATGTTGTAGCAATCTCTTCTCGCAGTAAACGACGCCGCATGCTGTACATTTGAAGTCTAATCGCGGGTTTATATGCAAATCATCGTGGATTTTAAGATGTGAAATTAGGTTTCGTTTGTCGACAAAGCTTCTCTCACAATGATCGCAAATGAATTGTTTTCTCGATTTACCTTCGTGCGCCTGCCTGTGTCTATCATATGTATCCCTTCTAAAGTACTCTTTGAGGCAAATAGAACATTCAAAACGAGGTCTTATAACTCCGTGTTGATACAAATGCGATGACATGTTAAACTTGCCTCCCAGGATAGTTTTACCACATATTTTACAATGTTGGCCCTTTTGGGTCTTCTCGTTTGTATTCATTGTCAAAAATAAAATAAACACAACAAAATAAAATAATGGTAACAAAATAAACAAAAAAATCACTTGTTGAAGCTATGCGTTGCTTGATTTGCGTGGATACTGGATTGTCAAATATCAGCTGCCATTTTAGACAAGGATAAGATATCACATTAGTAATAAGAGCGACAGGGATGCCTGAATAGAATGCTTTAAATATTGATAGAAACGGGATATGCAACGCAATGAGACTGAGTATTCTGACAGATTTTAATAGACTTGCATTACCCCACATAATTCGAAATACCTCTATCCCACGTAACGTGTGACGCAGACTGGACTGTCTACAGGGAAATACCCTCGACGTACGTGGGGATTTTTCTGAATGACAGTAAAAGTACAGGAAGATCATATTCATAGTAAGATAACCAAAAAAGGCCTTATTTAAAAAAAAAACGATACTCTATTCGGGAGTAGTACCTGCCTAGACGGAAGTCGTATGTTCGAAACCCAAATTGCATATATGATATACCTCTTACTTTTCTAAAGTTACGTGTGTATTAATTGATATTTATTATTCATTGATAATTATATACATACATATTATCACGCGTAGACCCAATAAGGATCGACATCTTGATTACCACTTTTTTTTTATATATTATAGACCGACAAACGAGCCAGTGGGTCACCTGATGTTAAGTGATCTTCACCGCCCATGAACATCCACAATACCGAAAGTATCACGTATGCGCTGTCGGCCTTAAAGGACAGGAATAGGGATTAGGGAAGGGAAGGGGGAATCTGGGCCTCCGGATATCTCACTTACCATACCGAAACGCGACAGTGAACTGTCACTTTACGTTGGTTTTCTGTGAGATAGTGGTACTACCCCGGTCGAGCCGGCCCATTCATGTTGTAGACAAATATCTACAGCGTGGCTCTACCACTCTACCACTTGACGCGATCCTGACAGGCTACTTAGTACTCAGCCTTCGTGGCGCAACGGACCAGTAACAGGCTGTGAAACGAAGGGCCGTGGGTTCGATTCCCGCACCAAGATAAATATTTCTGTGACAGAAATTTGTCACGAATGTCACGACTGCTGTGCTGAGGTTCGGGTTCGATCCCCGAGTCGGGTAGAGTGATATTGGGTTTATTTATTTAGAAATACTTAGTACTAACCCGGAGTCTGGTATGGCGATAGGCTCGCCCCATATAACATTATGGGAACATAATAAATTCGGCAAAAAGTGGCTGTACTGGTTTAACACCTCTATCTACCTACTACATAGAGTAAAAAAAATTAAAAAGGGTCACGTAGTATGGGCACGTTCCCTAAGTACAGTGTGTAGTTACTGCCATGCCAGAATAAAAAAAGTACCTGTTGTCCTGGCATGAATAACTATAATACAACCCTGGACGGCACAGGTCAGCGACTTCGTTCTCAGCCCTTAGCCATATTATCTATGACTTGCTCTTAACCACTCAATCTGCCCATTCCTATTATAATTTACTCGCGAGTCAATTATTGAGAAAATTATTTTATGCGTGTCCAGAGACTTGCCGAGATGAATTACTCCATGTGGTAAAATGTCCTTTGTGAATGAATTGATTTTAGTCAGTTATCCCCGGTTCTGTTTGACGGTTGTCCTATTCCGTTTAGCGACAAAGTAAAAGACTTGGGGATATACATCGACAAGAATCTTTCCTGGGGCCCCCAACTACAAGAACTCAGTCGCAAAATGTTTGCAGCGGGAGGGTCCTTAAGAAGAGTACGGAATTTCTTACCGATACCCACGAAAATTGCGCTGGTTCAGTCTCTTCTTTTCCCTATTCTAGATTATGCTGACGCTAGTTTTCTCGATCTTACCGAGGCCCAGTTTGTAAAACTTGAGCAGCTCCAGAACTTTTGCATCAGGTTCATTTTTGGTTTGCGCAAATATGACCACGTTTCGGAATTTCGTAGTAAGCTCAAATGGCCATCTATACGCCTTCGCCGGAATACTCGTATCTTATCACTCTTATACAGGGTTTTGTTCGACCCTACTGCTCCACGTTACCTCAATGAGCGCTTTAAATTTTTAAGCGATACACACGCACGTACGTTGAGATCATCGGAGGATTGTACATTAGAAATCCCGAAACACAGCACTTCATTTCTTGATAAATCCTTCACAGTGTATGCTGCTCGGCTGTGGAACGAATTACCAGTACCTATACGAAAAGCTGAATCTTTAGCTATTTTCAAAAGACTCCTTCGTATTCATTATTCGTCACTTCAATGATATAATACTGTCTACTGTTATTTTTTTTCTTCCAATTTTTGTACTTGTTCATTATACATACAGTGTAAACTCCATGTAACGTCACTCTATTTAACGACAAACTCTCTTAAGCGTCGAAATCAATTGGCTTTGGTTGGTTTAGCTTGTTTTTCATACAATGTTTCACTCTATATAGCATTACACCCACTCTCAATAACGACAACAATTAAGTTGCTAAAATTAGTAAAAACTGCGCAGCTGTGTACGATCTATTGTCGCTTTATTATCCTAGCCCGCAATAAACTCGACTGTCGGCATCATGCATACCGAACTTTCTAAGAAATTCATTCTTTTGTTTACAAATTGGGATTGCTTGCACGTGTAGACTGTTATTGACCATGATTCATAACTAGGAGTCATGGATTATCTATACCTTATCATATTCTTAGTTGCTCACAAACTTGCAAACTGTAAACATGGCTACTAAAAGAAAATCACTGTGTATTGACGAAAAAGTTTTACTGATACGCGCAATAGAAACGGGAGAGAAGATAAGTGATGTTGGCAAACGCTTTGGATTTAGTCGCTCTACCGTGTCCACAATATGGAAAAATAAAGAAAAAATCCTCCACGCTGCGGGCGAGGGAAAATCTTCCAAAAAATTAAAGAAACCTATATACGAAGATTTGGATAAAGCTGTACTATCATGGTTTCATCGACAGCGCCAGAATAATATGCCTATCTCGGGGCCGCTCGTGAAAGCTAAGGCGGAGAATTTTGCTGCTGAACTTGGTTTAACTTCTTTCAAAGCATCAGAAGGATGGCTCGGAAAATTCAAGCAGCGTCATCATATCAACTATGGTAAAATAAGTGGGGAAGCACGAAGTGTTGATACAAATGTGATACAAACCTACATTGAAGTGGACGACCGCCTGCTTACAACGGCTTCACTCACAGACGAAGAAATTTTGGATTCAGTGAGAAAAACTGAGGATCAAGAACAAGGTGATGAAGAAGATGAGACGGATGAGCCTGAGCTTCCGCCGAGCATTAAAGAAGCTCTGGAAGCAGCAAAATTATTGGAAAAATATTTCCTTTATAACCAAGATGCCTCAGTATTGCTAGATATTAATAAAATAACTAAAAAAATACAACAAAATTACTGGTGCAGCAAAAGACGTCAGACAAAAATAACAGACTATACTCAATAGCGTTCAAATAACATTCTTTTTTATGCACATAACTACTAACAATAGTCAGAAATAAACTTTTTATTTTTCTAATTCTGATGTTTCTTCTCTCCATTTAACGACAACTCTCTATAACGCCATAAAATGCACAGTCCCTTCAGTGTCGCTATATAGAGTTTACACTGTAATATATATTATATGTAGTATATAAAGATATTTAATTTATGTAGTATATTATAGTATGTAATGTCTATCTATTTTGCTGTACATCATATATATTTTTTCCTACTATGACCACCCATTACTTTTTGTTTCTTTTCAAATCCAATCCATCTAAAGGTTGTCTGGAAGAGATCGCAGTTAGCGATAAGACCGCCGTTTGTACATTATATTTTAAGTTTATTGCAATGTACTGTTATACTGTATTATTTTTCTGGTGTACAATAAAGCATAAATAAATAAAAATAAATAAAATAAATGTCCGCCATTGTTGATTCTGGTTGTGTCACCGTGGATCTCTTTAGAGTATTTTGTTCCATACCGTGGATTCTGGGGGGCGGTAAAGTAAACCAAATACAAATTATTGCATTGTTGGCAACTGCTACAGAAATGGTTAAATGCGTGGTATATTAAAATTGTGTTACCAACATAATAATAAAAATCAATATTATATGGGCTCACGCGATAAGAATATCGCTGAAAAAAGATTTTTCAAATGGGTTAAATACTTATACGTGCTATACTGGCAGGAACTATTTTAAAAAATTATTAATTACCTTTTATTTCTAAACATCAAGGTCGCTAAATCGGCTGTCTCTGTTTTGCAAGCCAGATAACAAGAGACAAGCAATGTTGATTTTTCAATGGCTTCCGACCCTTCCGTTTCAAACACATTTAAGTAAATAAAATATTAAATCACATATGTGGACGTAAAATGCATTTAAACAACTTTTCATGTTTAATATGCAACCGTTCGGGGAGATATTAAACCATATGGTAATGACATTAGACAAATAAATCAATAAAACATGTCAGGAAATTTTAGATATTCCAGGAAGTACCTACCTGTATTGTGTTCTACAATTAATTATTGAGACGAAGTGTCGTCATTACTCGATCAATTGATATAGACATATATGTCACGCTTTCGAAATAGTCGATTTTTACTATTAGATCAAATATTTTTTTTTAACCTGGCACGGTAAAGTGACGATACTCCACCTGATGGGAAGCGCAGAGCGGTCCAATTAGTGTTGAGTAGCGAGAGACGATCTACCCGCTATATTATCATCATCATCTATCACCCCCCACTACTCAATACAATCATGCCGGCCTGCTTCTTCATACTACGCCATGGTCAAGAAGGTCAAGAAGAAGTCGTGGGTCTAGTGTCAGAGTACTCAGAAGGCCGCGAAAGGCCAAACATCGTACCCCAACTCTAGACCCCGACAAAAACCGGATGTACACTGTCTGATCCCGGAACGTGACACACTTGCGTGTGCCACTATGGCGGGTTTTACACCCTGTGTACGGTGGTCGCTATCCGGGCGGATATGAATATCCTACTACCAGCAAAAAAAAAATTCACTTTGAAAAAAAAATTAAAGCTCATGGCTATTCAGCGGATTTCAATTGAAATCGAACTTCTTAAATCATAGACATTACCAAAAATCCATATTTAAAGAAGATTATGGGTGGCGGTGACAACTTACCATCAGGTGGCCCATCTGCCTATCCAGGCACTAAAAAAAAGATGTTATAAAAACATAGTTTATTTATATCAAGCTCGTGCAGTATGTTTTGGCCATCATTTACGTGATTTCATTTAATAAAATTTTACGGCGAAGGCAGCCATAACAAATTCCATTCATGACTAATTTGTTCTTGGCCTTCTGATATCTTTTAATATCCACCACTAAGCCTGAGATCGTTCGCTCTGGGTGTTCCAATTCTAGATTTATCATCTTACCGATATAATGTGTTTATTATATTTATATTATTGCCACGCACGGCCCTGTTATTAGTGAGTAGGCCTTAGTCCACCACGCTACCCTAATAAGGGCTGGTAGACCTTCGAAATTCTTATCTAGAATCACCAGGCGCAGGCGTTGCGGTTTCCTCACAATGTTTTATTTAATCATTAAAGCAATATAGTTAACAATGACACCCGTAAGATTACAAAATTCAAAGGTGTATCCAATTTGAGCTGTTTTTGAACCTCAGCCTTTGGTCTAAACAGTTCAATCGACTCGACAATCAAATCGACTATAAAAATCTACTTTATTTTGTCAATCGCATCCTTGGTATCACGCTGGTTCGGATCTTGTGAGATACTGAGACGCAAAGTCTTATTTATATACAGTTTGAGTATTAATGAGTGTAATAATAGCTGTTTATAGACATATCGAGCTTAAATTTGAATAAATTTACTTCTTTTCATCAGCCATGGCGAACACCGTTCGCATAAAACGAGTGGCTGGTGGGCGCTACGAGATAGTCGGTAAGATATGTATGAGCTATGAGTTCTATGCGAATTGATTAAATGTACATGCGAATTCATTACACTAGATTATATCTTTCGTTATTCTACTGCGATTTTCATCCCATATGCCCATACTATCATTCCATCTTTTTCACTCCTATGAAAAATGTTAGAGATAAATAATTTGCTTTTGAATATCAAATCCTCAGTTGTTCTTACGTGTAACAAGTGTTATATTGTATTTTTCATATTAATAACCCATATGATGCGAATGTTGTAAGATTCATTTGAAATCGGCTAGGATTTCTGTGTGAATAACACAACATGCTAACCTACTACCAGCGCCATCTATTATATCATCTGCCAAATGTCGTTTAAAAAAAAATCGTGAGTTTATTAATGCTGTCAGTCAGTCGTGTTACGTTTATTTTATTTTAATTGTATGTTCAAGAATGTATTGTTAAAAATAAACAATTTGAAAGATGACTATAATAAAAGTGCTATATGTGTTTTAACATTACATGTTTCCTCATAGTGTTTTGAATGAATATTTAAATATGGGTTAGTAAGAGCTTTTTATTTTTTTCTTTTTTGTTCAAGGCTGAAGTCTTCAAATAAAGAAGTTTTTATACAAGGAATAGAGATATTCTAATACTAATTTGCCCTAGTTCTCTTGTGATCGTACATTGTTACATCTTATGCTTTTTGCTCATCTTTTTATTGATAACCTACATAGCCCAGAGAAGTATTTAAATTATTATCGCAATAATAATAAGTCAATTTTAGCTTATTTGGGGTTGTTATAAAGATTATATATTTATTTATATATGAATTTTTTACTTCCTGTTTAATTTATTTTTTAATTTTGGATGCCTATAAAATTCCTTTACATGTTATATCATTCAAATTCATGAATTAAAAAAGCGAAATATTCACAACTGTTTACTTGTATTTCTGTTTAAACAGCAATATATTTAGTAGATCTTAACCCCATATATCTTAACTTAAGTCTAGTCTAGTCTTAACTTAAAAAATAGACATAAGGCATAACCCATTCTCAGTAAAGTTCTAACAATATGAAAGTCATAAATTCTTCACAGGGGAAAAGTGTGTTTAAATTAAACCAAATCAGATAAAACCCTTACCATTAATTTCTTGGATTACCAAAATTGCATAGTTATTTTCAAACACAATTATTGAATCTTTCTTTGGTTTTATTTTGTTCTCTTCTCCCTTGACTACATAATAGTTATTGGCAGCCTCCGTGCTGCATTTGGCGAGTAGCCGGCTATGAAACGAGATGCTGTGGGTTCTATTCCCACACCAGGACAAATGTTTGTGTGGCAGACAGATATTTGTCTCCGGGGTCTGGGTGTTGTGAGACCGTTCGTCTCTCGTAGTCCCTGATACTCACAACACAAGACTTGTATCTTAGTGTCAGGTCAGGGCTATGTGTGTGTGACTGTTGGGTGTTATTTATTTTGACTATGATGCTTTTTCTTGTTGACATAATAGCAATAAATCTTTACAAGAACAAAATAATGGGTTCTTTTGGTTGCAATAATACCGAGATCTTAAGGTTAATCTTTTTACCATTTTTTCTTACATTTTCTTATAAAATATTAATCTTATATGTATAAAAATATTTGTTAAAGATTGCTGCAATAACTTCTCATATGGTAATTTCGCCATTATGGTCTGTATGGTACGCAGTAATCTCTGACTAAAAAATAAGAGGATGTGGTTTCAATGCTCACAAGACAAATTCAAGACAAATGTTTGTTTGTACATGTTTGGGTCTATAGATACATAATCCTGACCTCACACTAATATAACACACCTCCCTCCTATGATCCTGGGTCCTTTAGGTGTAGTGTGAAGAAGCTACACAGCAGGCCGGCTGATTGTGTTGAGTAACTGGGGATAGGTTGTCTCTAGCAACTTGATACTCTAGCTGGACGGCACCGTGCTTACCATCATGTGCAATGTGGTCACTTTGTCGTGTGTTCAGACAAATTGAAGCCTTGTAGCAATTTTAGCACACTAGAGAAACGTATTATGATTAGTTTTTAATTAGGCGTATTTTTTACTACATTGTTGGTTTCACCTTGCACAAGAAAGACACTATTAAAATATTCCTTTGAAGAAAATATATTTTTTCACTACTGCTACCTGAAGACCTCATCTGCACACCATGCCAGAATAATAATATGTACGTACATTTGTGCCCAAATCATGAGTATAAAATATTTATCCGTGTATTTTATTTTGCCTTTGATTGTATTTTGTAATGTGTCTTTAAACAATTATAAAAAAAATGTTACAAGCCATGAGTAACTTTCTGTCATCATCCACACCCAAAACAAACATTTGTCTTGAACTCTCATTCCACAGATACTAACACACTGCGCCACAGAGGCTATTTGGTGGTTTAAGTGTATGCATTAACTGAAAAATTTGTTTCTAATTACAGGCATGGCCAAGAAAGAGTCTCCAAAGTCGTCAAAGTCACGCAACAAAACAAAAAAAAACAAACATAAACATGGGAAACATTCAAAATCTAAGTCCATCTCTCCCCCAAAACTTGAATCTAAGACACCTACTTCTCATTCCCGTACTACCCCACCATCAGATAACTTAGCTATACGGTCTATACTTAACAATCCAGTGCCCATAGCTAAATCAATACTCCCAAAGAATGCAATAACACCAGAGATCATTGATATATGTGAATATTATCCTCATAAATTGAAGCGTCCCAGTCCTAAAAAGAAAACCATTCTTAAACACCAGTTCAATTTGAAAGATATTAAAAGGAGGAATAAGAGGAAGTCGGCTGTACCACGAAAAGGTACTTTTTTTTAATAAATGTAATTTTTTTTTATTTCGAGCATATCTCTTTTACTGAGTATAATTGATAGAATTTTTTACTAACTACCATCAGATGTGGTCACTTTACTGTGCAAGGATAAAATCGCAACAATATCATTTATTTATTTTATTTTATATTTGACGTATGATATTGGACCTAAAACTAAATAAAACATGAACACCAGAATAAGCTGCCAAAGTATTACCAAAATGAGTTAGCGGTTGTGCGTCACCGCGCTGTTGCTCGGTACAAGGCGTGGTTATTGAACCGAGCATCAGCTGATATTTTTGTTATCGTTACATAATCAGTATATTTATCTATGTATCATGAGATTGCTAAAAATGAAAACAAGTAGATTTATTTCGTGAATTTTAATAGTCAATTGCCTCGGTGGCGCAGTTGTAATTGCGCATGCGTTACGAGTGCTGTGCTGAGGTCTCGGGTTCGATCCCCGAGTCGGGTAAAGTAGTATTGGGTTTTCCTATTTAGAAATACTCAGTATCACTCACTCCGGTCTGGAATTGTGCCCGGAATAGCAATAGTCTCGCCCCCTATCACATTATGGGACTAATAAATTTGGGTGTACTTGCAATGCAATTCATGATTGATCGACAATTCGTTAACTCCTCTCATTAGATAAAAAACCTGCGATCTATAGTGTATAAGGAATTTATACTATTAGACCGTTTCAGGACAGCAAATTGATAACAAAGATCCACAACGAGTGGAATTCTCAGAGTTAAGTATGATTGAAATCATACGATTCCTGGATGAGAACGGGATGCTGGATAACGAAAGTATTATGGAGATAGTGGACTGCCCTAGTCCTGTCTGGTGGGAAGACGCCCCCGGCGAGGATTACTGTGAAGGTAAGAACTATTTTTATAGTCACACACACCTTATATTAAGTAAAACTTGTGTTGTGGGTATACTGGAAACGCAAAGTGACTACACTGCACCTCATGGAAAGCGCAGTGCCGTCCAATTAGAGTATTGAATAGCGGGAGACAATCTATCTCCCGCTACTCAACACAATCATGCCGGCCTGCTTCTTCACACTACGTCATAGGTAAGAAGGTGAAGAAGCGGTCGAGGGTCGAGTACTCGGAAGACCGCAAAACGGCCAAACATCGTACCCCAACTCTAGACCGACAAAAACCGGATGTACACTGGCTGATCCCGGAACCCGACACACTTGCGTGTGCCACTATGGCGGGTTTTACACCCTGTTTACAGTGGTCACAATATACAATACAATATTGACTAATTTATTATGGCTATATTTTGTTTGCTTTTCTTATATTAAAAATGTGATATTTTCAGAGCCAATAGACAGAGAGTTGGTAAGAGAAGCATTGGAAGGTATTCGTGAATCACCACCTCCTATAGAGGAAGATGTACAAATTAGGGTACAATTATTAAATAAACAATTAAAAAGCAACGATAAATTAATTACGAAAAAGAGTAAATTAGAGAACATTTTAGGCAACATAAAGAAAAGGATCATTAAAATTAAATTGGAAAATGGTAAAGCGAATGAAATGGTGAATAATAATACTAAGAGTGATGAGATTATAAATAATTATTCCCAATATGATACTGCAGAAAAAAATACAGACATAACTAGTGAATCCAGACTCTCTGAAAGTAGTGACGGTGATATACTTTCAGATATTAGTGCAAACGAAGAGGAGTTGTTAAAACATTTGGAGACGATTGAAATACCGATTAAAAATCCCAGTCCAACTAAAGGAGCAGTAAAAAAATACACATCTGTAAAACGAAAACCTATAATAGTGCCAAAGATGCCTCCTCTACTAAAATTCCCATATCAGTCAGCTAGCGCTGAATTCTCGAAACTAAAATGCTTGACAGAATCGTTAAGATCGAAGAATTGTACAGTAACCTCTGCGACAGCTAGCTTATCAGAAACAACTACATTTACCGAAGCGTCGACGTCGAATGACATTCCAGAGACAATAGACTCAACCGAAACACCCAAATCTGGAAGCTTCGAATCAAAATCTATAAGTTCCTCCGACGACGCGTCAGGGGATTTTGACAGTATCTCCGATACAAATGTACGATTTCTTGACGATGATGATGTGGAAATGTTGACGTGCAGAGATTATGATAGTGATGAAGTCGATGGCAAGGTCATTGATGAAACTAACACAAATGATCAAGAAGATACAGTCAACATGGACGATGAAAACGATGTAAACAACGAATTATCAGAACAAATAAGTTCTTGGGACAAATCGGAGCTTATAACCGTATACAGCATCGTGTCGCCAGAAACAGACACGGAACAAGAGATTATAGAAACGAGAAAAACAGAAGAACAAAAAGCGAAAAGGCCTCGAAAACTCAAAACTAATTTCGACAAATATAGAGATGCAAAAATGATTGCGTTTCTAAAGCAAAATAAAAAGCTGGTCAATAGATCTGAAAGTACCACAGACAAAGTGTCTGTGAATGAACCTAGACCGATTATGGATTTTATTCGTATGCCCCGTAATGTGGCGAGTCAGAGAAAACTTAATGTATGTAATTGTAGTTCAGTTGACTGTGATTGTCATTTAACGCGAAACTATACATTTAAATCTATTAATGGTGAAAATAAACAAAAAACCTTCAACTCATTCGAGTTTAGACAGAATCTTGGTTGAAACCAATTGAAACGAACAAAAAAGCATTAAAATGAAATGAACAAGACGGTTTATAATGCAAAATTTATATTTAACAAAATTATCGAACATGAATTTGACACTCGTGTAACATTAAAATGAAGTATATAATGTAACATAATAGGCATCAGAACACAGTGGGTCAATAGGAGAAAAAGTAGGATAAATAAAATAAAAATAAAAAAATAAAAATCTTTATTCATCATGTAGGAATATAAAAGGCACTTATGACAGGTCAAAATACAAATGGAAATTCTCCATACGGGAATGAGTAATTATGGTTAGTGGCGTAGGAACTTGGAATCTACCATCAAGGGCTGGTAGGCAGGGTTACAACGTCGAGGATAGGACTGGAAAAGGAGAAAAGAGAAAATAAAGACAAATGATAGCTTGACAGCCTCCGTGGCACAGTTGGCAAGTAGCCGGCTGTGAAACGAGAGGCTGTGGGTTCGATTCCCATACCGGGACAAATGTCTGTGTGACAGATAGATATTAGTGTCCGGGATCTGGGTGTTGTGAGAGGGTGCGTCTCTCTAGGTCCCTGATACCCACAACACAAGACTCGTATCTTAGTGTGGGGTCGGGGCTATGTGTGTGACTGTTGGGTGTTATTTATTTATTATTAAATGAAATATATAAATTGCTTATCCATTTGGTGGTAGAGTTCTCATGACTATACAAATATGCAAATGGATTCGCCATCCATAATCAAGTAAGCTTGACAAAACCGTGTAAAATCAAAATCAAATATTAATTCAATGCATGAATTCATACATTATTTAGATTCAGTCAATCTTTTCTCTACCCCCATTAATGTGGTTTCGCTAGAGAACGGACAACTCTAGCGTTGTTCTTTTCGAACACCGGTTAACAATATTTGGTCATACAATTAATGTACTAATTCTACCTCTATCTGCCCTTTCGAAGATACAGGCGTAGTATATTATGCAAAAAAATGAAATCTTTAAAAGTTAAATAAATTCTTATGCAATGTTTATCGTTTCGAAATTAGTTAGTATAAATTAAAATCGCTGGACACATGATGAAATTTTCGGTTTCAGTATTATTTAATGTAACAGCCGATAAACCAATAGGTTTACTTAGTCATTTGGCAAAGTATATTTTTTTTATTTATTGAGTTAAGTTACGTTACATAGGTTGACTCAGCCATCCTCCGAGGTCGACACTCAGATCATGAGGTCGACTCAGGTCCTTAAGTCGTCTCTAACGGCAAAGACGGCTCAGATTCTCAGGTCGACTCAGACCTTGGGGTCGACTCGATAGAAACGTCAATGTTACATTTGTAATGTCTTTTCGATTTTACGTCGTAAACGTAATGTCTACGATGTAAAATATTACACTTTAAAAATGAACTTCGTAAGGATTCTTAAGTTGACTATTAAAGTCGACTTCTGTGTTTAATTTACTATGAAAAGTCAGTATAAAAGACTTAATCGGGTTTGTAGATCTCAAACTAAGCTTATGTGGCTTATTAGTTTATGTACAAGTAGTTTATGCTCGACTTTATCTCCTTTGCGTTAATTTTGACCTTTTTGTCCGTGTGTCATTCGGTAGCCGGCTACCGGACAAAAACAGGCAATAATCTTCTTATCGTGCCCAGCAGTGGGACAATGTTTCATACAGGGCTAGTTTTATTATATTAGCACTATATAAAATATACACAAGTATATTACCCGTACAATTAATATCATTTTATATAGTAGTTACTGCATTACAGTCGCTAATGTTCTATGTCAAAAATGTTGTTCGGGCTCGAAGGACCGAAACGTTCTGATTGGCTGTTTCGACACATGCGCCGATCTTTATACGTGAGAATTAGTGCAAACACATAGACAAATTTATATATTTTTTAATCATGTATGAGCAAACATAACCATCTATGGAACAATATGTTCAAATCATTTATTTAGTAAATTAGGCCTCTAGGGGCACTTTTTTCAAGTCTGGATTAAAAATATCTACGGGTGCGTCGGAAATGCGCACTGGTCTGAGAAAAAGCACCAAAAAACTCAGCCACAGGTTTTTTTTTATAGTATAGTCCGACAAACGAGCCAGTGGGTCACCTGATGTTAAGTGATCTCCACCGCCCATGAACATCCACAATACCGAAAGTATCATGTATGCGCTGTCGGCCTTTAAGGACAGGAATGGGATTAGGGAAGGGAAGGGGGAATCTGGGCCTCCGGATATCTCACTTACCATACGAAACGCGACAGTAAACTGTCACTTTACGTTAGTTTCTGTGAGACAGTGGTACTACCCCGGTCGAGCCGGCCCATTCACGCTGTAGACAAATATGTCTACAGCGTGGCTCTACCACTTCTACTAGCCCGGTCCTTTGTATTTTGTCGTGACATTATATAATATTAATTCACAAATAATAATAATAGTAATACACTTAAATTCCTTACACAAGTATAGAAGAACAAATACTGTTTAGAATTGATATGTGTCAATACAATGCATAGAGTAGTAAATGAGGCTATACAACCTGTTAATGAATTAGCTTAAACTGACAACTGTTACTTGAAACCAATATAAAAGTAAGATTCCTTGAGGCCCAAAAAATCCCACTTAAATAATAAATAATACTAGCCCTGTATTAAACATTGTCCCACTGCTGGGCACGGGCCTCCTCTACTAATGAGAGGGGTTAGGCCTTAGTCCACCACGCTGACCTAATGCGGGTTGGCAGACTTCTCATACCTTCGAAAAACTCTCAGATATGCAGGTTTCCTCACGATGTTTTCCTTCACCGTTAAATCAAGCGATAATTAACATTTTAATACACACATAACTTTAGAAAAGTTAGAGGTGTATGCCACTTGGGTTTCGAACCTACGACTTTCGTCTTGACAGTCCGTACCGCAACCAACTAGGCTATCGCTGCTTTCTTTAAAATCTTAATCTTCTTTAAAATCCCACTTAATCTCTAACAACTCTATAATCTGCATTCTAGGTTGCTGCCCTTCCTTTGACAGCCTCCGTGGCACAGATAGCGAGTACTCGGCTGTGAAACAAGAAGCCGTGACTTCGATTCCCACACCGGGACAAATGTTTGTGTGACAGACAGATATTTGTATCCGGGGTCTGGTTGTTGTGAGACCGTGCGTCTCTAGGTCCCTGATACCCACAACACAAGACTCGTATCTTAGTGTGGGGTCGGGGCTATGTGTGTGACTGTTGAGTGTTATTTATTTAATACTAGCTGTTGCTCGCGGCTCCGCCCGCGTGGAGGTCATGTTTGAGACAAAAAGTATACACTACAAAATACCAATTTTCATGCATTTAACTTAAAAAATAAAGGATTTTCATACAAACTTTCTTACCCTATTTAACCCCCTTAGGGGTGGAATTTCTTTTTATCACGGAAAAATGTACGCTTCCTATGGGATAGCAAAATATAGAAAGGTGTAATAGCTTAAGAAGCCTCCGTGGATTGTATAGATTTCTTTTCTTCTAAAAATAACCTCCACGCGGGCGGAGCCGCGGGCAACATCTAGTTACATAGTGGCTACCCACCAAAGAGGTTTGTTGGGACTTGGGAATGATTGAAATGAAATGAAATGAAATCGTTTATTGATCAAGTAGGCAATTACATAGCTCTTATGACAAGTCAGAACATTTAAAAAAGTAAAGAATTTTTAAGAAAAGCATATCAGCTTATGTATACATACATACATAGCATCATCAATACACTAGCAATTAATTATTCATAAGGTATTTAACATTATTATTATTTATTTATTTATTTATTTATTATTAATTAATTTTTATATTATTAATTAATATTATTCAAGGAAATACTAGTCAAATATATATATATTTAAAAGGGTTTGATATGGACCATGGGTATTTCCGAGACGTCGCTTGTTTTAAAAGCTACCACCGGATCCAAACGCGACCCCGCCTGAGAAGACCCGGCGAAACAAACTCAGCGGGCTTACATTACCGCTGGATACTACGCGGCGCGACCCAGTCCTGAGAGAATCCAGCAAATCAAACTCAGCGGGCTTGTTTTTGGTCCGATTCATTATTTCTAGATGACCTGTCACAAATTACATTGCCAATTTACTATTTTATTTTATACGCGATCGGTCGTCATATTAGTTTATTATTTTTATTTTTTAAGTGTATATAATATTACAACATGTCAGTTATTAATATTTTATAAATTTAGTTTTTATTTAATTTTGTTTTACTATTTGTATACACTAACATGGTGTAAGCTACAGGGCGCCAGGTCGCAGTGTGCAGGAAGGAACCGAATGCCAGACATCCCTATCCTCTAGATATTGTTGAACATTATAATAGCCCCTGTCCATAAGAACACGTTTAATATGAGTCTTAAACATTTTATTGGGCAAATCAATTACATTATTGGGGATTTTGTTATAAAATTTAACACAGTTACCTATAAAAGACTTTTTAGATCTTACTACTCTAAAGGAGGGTACTGTTAGTTTGTTTCTGTTTATTGTATTAATGTTGTGAATATCACATTTTTTATAGAAATTACTTATATTTTTACGAACGTACATGATATTTTGATAGATGTATTCAGACGGCACAGTTAATATATTACTATCCTTGAATACGGATCGTAAAGAATCCCGACTACGTAGGTCGTATATAGCTCGGACTGCTCTTTTTTGTAAAATAAATATAGTATTTATATCAGCAGCTGATCCCCACAATAGAATGCCGTAAGACATAATACTGTGGAAGTAAGCGAAATATACCAACCTAGCCGTTGAAACATCTGTTAGACGTTTTATTTTCCGGACTGCAAAAGCTGCAGCACTTAATTTCACGGATAACCTTTCTATTTGAGGACCCCATTGCAATTTACTATCTAGATTTATTCCTAAAAATACAGTTGAAGAGACTGAATCTAGTGATTCTCCGTTTAATTTTATACACGAATTTATATTAGGTACATTAGGTAATGCAAACCGAATGCATTTTGTTTTTCCTGCATTTAGTAAGAGATTGTTAGCAGAAAACCAACTTGAAATTAATTTTAAAACATTATTGGGCGTAACTAGGTCTTTATCCTTACGATTTAATTTAAATATTAAAGATGTGTCGTCAGCGAATAAGACAATGTTTGAAATCTTCTCTACCATATAAGGAAGGTCATTTATATATACTAAAAACAAAAATGGGCCCAGAATGGAACCCTGTGGAACTCCTATTTTTACTGTAGATCCTATTGATGTGACGCCATCTATAGAAACTTTTTGTTCCCGACCCGATAAATAGGACATTACAAGATCCAGAGATGAACCAGAAATTCCATAATATTTGAGTTTAACAATGAGGGTTCGGTGGTCGACGCAGTCAAAAGCTTTAGAAAGATCACAGAAAACTCCAAGAGCATCCTGAGACCCCTCCCAGGCCTCCAACACAGTTTTTATTAAAATTGAACCAGCGTCTTGAGTAGACCGACCCTTTGTAAACCCAAACTGGTTAGGATGCAATATCATATTCCTATTAAAATGAACTAGCATTTGGTTGAGCATGATTTTTTCGAAGACCTTACTAAGAGTTGGTAATATAGATATAGGTCTGTAATTAACCGCGTCATGTGCACAACCTTTCTTAAAAATGGGTATAATTTTACTAATTTTCATTAGATCAGGAAAAATACCATTAACTATACAAAGGTTAAATATATCTGCTAAAATAGGAGCAATATTTACAATGACCGCTTCTATAGCTTTAATGGACAGCCCCCATAAATCTTCAGTACCTTTTGTTTTTAGAGACTTAAAAACCTTAACTATTTCATAATATGTTACCCTTTCAAAGTAGAAATTGGGCATATTTCCCTTAACATTTTGTTTTAACAATGATTCTGCTAAAGTCGCCGATGACTGCAGGTATTTAGTGGTCTCTACAGGTATGTTAGTAAAATACTGCTCGAGATAATTGGCTACATTAAGTTTATCTGAAACCAGTTCGTCATTTAAAAGTAAAGCTATAGAGTCATTTATTCTAATTTTACCAGTTTCAGTATTAATAATGTTCCAAGTCGTTTTTATTTTATTATTAGACTGTCTTAATTTCTCACTAGGATGTGCGGCTTTAGCTTGGAGACATACTTTTTTAAATATTTTTGAATACTTTTTGACGTATTTGGAAAAATTGACATCAGGTGTATAGGACCTTTTGTCATACAAGTCATATAAAATATCTCTACTACGTCGTATGCCTTTTGTAGCCCAAGCGTTAAAATTAGTTTTAGGATTGAGTTTAAAAGATTTTGTTAAACAAGTTTTATTGAATTCATTGCAAATATTATTGAATAATAAATTGTACATGTCGTTTGGCCTAAAAGAATTTGGGATGTAAGAGTATAAAACAGTTTTTAAATTATTACTAAAATTTTCTAAGTTATTTTTTGACAATTTCCTGCATGTAATAAATTTGTTTTTACTACATGAATTATTTTTTAATTTTACCATCTGACATTTATGATCTGACCTAACACCTGTTGTTACACATTTATTTGTTATATTAAAATTGGTTATAATATTATCAATGCATGTTGACGATACATATGTTACCCTAGTTGGCTCAAAAAACAGACATTTTAAATTAAATGAGCCAAACAATGATATAAATTTGCTTTTATCCAACGAATCAACCATAATGTTAACATTAAAGTCTCCACACACTAATATTTTTTTATCATCTTTAAATTTAATTTAACATTTTAAGAATATCCTCCATTATTTCTATAAATCTTAAAAGGTTAGATGAAGGAGGCCTATATACACATAATATAATATATAAATCGGTTTCTGCACATGCGACCTCACAAACCCGCTCAACAGAAAGGTGAGATATATCCCTTCTTTCCTTAAATATAACATGATCTCTAGCTAGTATTAGGGCTCCCCCACCCTCTGCCGACGCTCTATTGAACGAGCTGGCGACCCTGAAGCCATTCACATTGAAGCTCATATTGTGCGCCTTCAGCCAGGTTTCTGTAAAACATAAGATGTCAATTTTATATGTGTCTATAAAAAGTTCAATTTCTAAAATTTTGCCAGAGAAGCGGTTTATATTTTGATGACATAAAACTAAATCATCATCATTCTTCTCTGTTGTCACCCTTAAATGTTTAAATGATTACTTAAATTACTATTCACCACATTTATTTTAGTAACATTACTAATAGTGGTGGTTCCTGAAAACTTTGTCATATTACTTATGACTGTGTTTATATAATAAGCTACTGATGTAGCAGTTAAATTTAAAATCTTTTTGGAGAGATACAATGTACCTCTTGTCAATTTACCATTACCAATAAATATATTGGTGTCAAAAAAGGAAAATTTGTCACTATAATAATTAGTCAAAAATTGCATATGCCTGTTCAGCATATAAATGTCATTATTAACCCTATCAGACACATTGTCCAGATATGGGAAGGCACACAATACGATCCTACAGCAGTTTAAACCTAACATAGTTTTAAAACAGTCAGTTATGTCTTTTTTATTTAAATTTTGACAATTTCCTACCAGAAGTGTCAAACATGATTCAGTATTATATTTTTTATGTTTTAGATTGTCTACTATATACATATAATATATATATATATATATATATATATATATATATTATATGTCGTACGACGTCCATATAAAGGACAATGGGCGAATTTGTATGAGCCCTGTCCCCACCCACCAACAGACACCATACATATACATTATTATTAAGCGTACTATAAAAACTCTTACCACATCATTTAAATTTAATAAATCAATGGAGATTCCTTACAAAATAAAAAAACATAAATTAAAAATGTTCTTAGTAAACACTGCTATTTTATTGCAATTTTTTACTATTTTGACATACTTTTAATAAATATATAAAGTAATATGGTCGCGTAACATTTTGTTACATTTGATAGGCAATTTCACCAGGAACTCTTCGCCAAGTAACTAAACCTTAGGAACTACCAATAGCTAAAACAGCCTGTTTGGATATTGAAACTTAGAACCTTTGGCATATTTATAGTACAAAATCCGATGCTGATCTGATGATGGTAGGGAAAGGAAAGATAAACTGGATCTTGGAAAATGTAATAGTTGGAGACGTCTTGTTTGCTCGTATATGTTTAGTACTCTGTGTAATTGCAGAAGTTAAAATCTTTCCACAAGAGATGATAGCAATAACAAAAATATTATCGGAGCTCGTGAACTACATTAGTCAAAAACATCCCGTTTGGACATAAATGTTTAAAACCCTAGGCAATAACAGAGACACCCTACATACGTGGTGCAACACGACCGCCATTCATAGCATGGATGGCATGGATGGCATGAATACTTTTTAGTACTTTGTTTTTACAAATATCAAAAGAGATTTAAAATAAAGATTGTCTTATGAAAAACTATTCATTTATGGTTGTTCTTATTTTTTGCATATATTTTTAAAATAATGATATCAGACGAATTAAAAACATAATACTATTTTATTATAATATTTACTAACGACCCCCGGGTTTGCACGATTGTTGTCAACCTTTGGAGACAGGTACATATCAATGTGAACTCCTTCTAGATCATTTTAAAATCATAGTGCATTATTTTGATTTAGCCCTTATGGTTTAGCCGGAGTAAGTTATTTTTTGGCGCGGCAATGTGACCACACTGCACCTGATGGTAAGCGCAGTGCCGTCCAGATAGAGAATCAAGTAGCGAGAGACAGTAATGTAATCACCCGAAAATATAATTAGACCATACGATTATCAAACGTTGACTTTACTGTACATTCTACAAATATAATTTGTAAGTATTAGGTATACATTTAAACCTTCGGGAAAAATATACAAATGATAATTATCATGTCGAGGCTGTCGAGAGGGCTTATACATCCCTCTCCAATCTTCAGATATAGTATCATAATGCAATCGTGTGATAGTTCAGTAGAAATAACACAAGTTATTTAACAGAGCTAAATAACTTGTAATAACTTCAGAGTTTATTAAACTACTGCCAGTTCCGAATGCAGTTATCCTATGGAGAAGAACTGGCCAGAAACTCCATGGTCGCGTTTTCGTGCAAGAAATCGCCGTTTTCTCTATTCCCCGTTCTTCAGGGTGTTCCACTCGCAATGCGGAATGACCTTAGTTTCCTAGGTATGGATATCCGCTGCGATCTTAATCCAAGGGGTCACATCGACGGCGTAATATCCGCCACCTCCCGCAGGGTCGGAATCCTGAACAGGGTGCGTCGGTTTTTCACGCCCGGTCAGCTCTACCGCTTATATAAAGCGCAGGTGCGGCCGGGAATGGAATACTGCTCGCACCTCTGGGACGGTTCCGCAAAATACCTTCTTGATGCCTTGGGTGGGTTGCAGTGGCGGGCCATCCGCATTGTGAATGATGCAGACGTGAGTAACAGCCTGGAGCCGCTACAGCTGCGTAGGGATATTTCCTCGCTTCTCTACCGTCTGTATCATGACGAATGCTCTGAAGAATTGTTTGATCTTATCCCATCCTCTCCCTTCCATACCAGAACCACGCGTACTGGATTTGAAGAAAGAAAAGATTTTTTTATTGCCGGAACGTTAAATACATAAAAAAAATGCAAAAATTACAATAATAATAATAATTGATCCGACAATGGGGGTCCCTATTCAGCTGCATGCTGCAGTACAGGCTAAGCCATACTGCAGCGCTGGTTTTCGATAGAACCCAACCAGTGACGTACACATGTTATACAAAATAAAGCAAAATAAAAACTCTTGAAAACTAGCCAGTATTAAATATAACCTAGTAACAAAAATAAACCGGAATTAAGCGTAATATTGTGGAACCACAGCTTCGTGGTATCTACTACCCCGGCCCGAACCAACAGGTTCGCAAACTCGTATTTTTGCCGCACCATCAAGCTGTGGAACAGTTTGCCAGCTACCGTACCTCCTTCCTATGATCCTGGGTCCTTTAGGCGTAGTGTGAAGAAGCTAAACAGCAGGATGGCATGATTATGTTGAGTACCGATGGATAGACTACCTCTTGCTACTCTATCTGGAGATGACGTGTGGTCACTTTGCCGCGCCAGCATAAAAAAAAAGTTGACGAAGCATTCGTTAGGTCCCCCATAGTCTCGTTGAGAACGCGAGTCGCTACCGCAAAACTGCAACCTTGTCGGTTTTATGTAAGACAGCGGTAACATACCAGTTGAGGTAGGCCATTCGAGCTGTAGAAAAAAAATGATTATAATGTAGCTTTACCACCTATATACTATGTTATAGCACGGCGTAATATAGTAAAATCAGCAAAAATTTAATTTTCTGTATAAAACAAAAATGTGAATTAAAAAAAAACTCAATACTTTTCGTTGTTGTCGTCATACCAAAAAATCATCACCTTGCTAAGATTAATCGATTGAGACCAATTTCAAACCTGTTGACGGGTGGGGACACTTGACCCATTGTCCTTTATATAACTTGGTAGGGTAAGAATTGATTGTGAAGCTAGGCGTGTCAACTTATGATGTTGCCGTGTTATTTGAATATCAGTATTGTGTGCTTGCTCTATAATCAAAGAGAATTTAAACTTCTATAACTTCTATCGTATAGGCAATATGTTACAATAATGAAATAAACCGTAATAGTTGTCGTCTCTGTACTTATTTGTTATTTTCTGAGGGACAATTGTCTTTAAAATACGAACTTGAATCTGCTGGATTTGCTCTAAATAAGTTTGGAATGTCCGTCCATAGCTGGTTATACCATAGGCGACAATGGACTCGCCTAGCCCGTGATACAAGTGTAGGAGTGTTTGCTAAGGTATTTTATATTTAATCAGTCTGAATTTTGCAAGTATTCTTCGTAATTTATCGTAAACAGATTCTGTGTGGGCCTTCCAATTCAGACGACTGTCAATTATAAACCCAAGATAAGTATATTTTTCTACTACTTCCATTTGTATACAGTTACAAACCTGTAAGTGACTTATATTCTGCCTCAGATGCAGACAGTTGTGGTCATGGGCAATTAAAAATGCAGAATATTGATTGATGGATAATATGATCTGTGCCCAAAAATATGAGCTCGCATCGCGACAATATGTGTGTATATAGCTTAAACGGGTACCACGTTTCATATTTAACATCTAAATGACTATGATTTGACCGTTTAGATTTTTAGCTTTTGCCTGCGGACCACATGTGTACATAACGGTAGGATGCGGCTTTGCTGTGCCCAGGCATTGCAGAGGTCTATGGGCAGCGGTGACTACTTACCAATCAGGTGGCTCGTCTGCTCATCTGCCTATCGAGGCAATAAAAAAAATGTTGCGCTCATTTTGCTAGAGCCTAGCCTATCCAGGCACTAAAAAAAAACAAGTGACAGATATTGCTTTATCACTGGCAGATACTAAACAATTTAATAATGGAATATGCCAGCAAATCTTTGCAAATAAAATAAAGTAAAAAAAAATAATAGAATAATTTTAATTATCAACCATGTATCTATTAATACAGTGTTTATTGTACAGGATGTTCAGAGTTTCAACGTCGCAGGGCGCCAGGTCCGTTCTATGACCCATAGACAAGGTACGCTGCCATAAATGGTCCTGTAAATATAATTATACCTACTTATAATACATAACCAATAGTTTTAATAATAATTTGCATTAAAGACTACTTTTTTATATTTAAGAACCCATACAAATGTTCAGACAAAGTTTCGTATTGAAAATGTATCCGAACGTTAATAATGCAGTCTTATTCATTGTTTAACATCTGGTACCCTTTGTTTCGCAAACACTTATTTCAAAAGACAGCCACATTTCTATTATTACATATTAAGAACGGTGAAGGAAAAACATCGTGAGGAAACCTGCAAACCTGAGAATTCTCATACGAATTTCAAATGTGAAGTCTACCAACCCGCATTACAGCGTGGTGGACTAAGGCCCAACCCCTCTCATTAGTATACGCCCGTGCCCAGCAGTGGGACAATGTTTAATACAGGGCTAGTATTAATTTTTTTTATTTATATTTAGAACACAAAAGAGTATTCCTAGAGTGATCATCGAATTGTATCTGAAAAATTTCGTGCAGCGCCTCTAGTGGTCAACGAAAGTACTTTATGCATTCATAACAGACATAAAGAATGGTCAATGGACTGTGCGCTCTCTATCCAGCTATAAGTGAATACGGACAGAAAAATGTGAGAGAGATAAAGCGAACGTGCGGCCAGCAGTTTTCTTTTCTAGAATTTTTATCGGTCTACGTCACAGTCTTCCGGAGCGAAAAGCTATAGGTATTGGCCGCACAGTCGCTTAGTCTCTCTACAAAGTGGTCTTTGTGAGGATATTAATCAGTACATTATCTATGGTAAAAGACCAGTGCGTCTAGTGACTATTTTTTATTTTGTATACTGGCACGGCAAAGTGACCGCACTGCACCTGATGGTAAGCGCAGTGCGGTCCAATTAGAGTAGCGAGAGGCGATCTATCCCCCGCTACTCAACACAACCATGCCGGCCTGCTTCTGCACACTACACCATGGGCAGGGTCTAGACCCTCGACCGCTTCTTCACCTTCTTTCTGAGTACTCTGACACTAGTGTCAGAGTAATCAGAAAGCCGCAAAACGGCCAAACAGCGTACCCCAACTCTAGACCCCCGACAGAAACCGGATGTACACTGGCTGATCCCGGAACGCGACACACTTCCGTGTGCCACTATGGCGGGTTTTACACCCTGTGTACGGTGGTCGCTATCCGGACGGATATAAATATCCTACCACCAGCTAATTTGATAATTATTTTGGATAAATGTCGCATTAATCGTATTTAACTATCCGTCAGGGGCGCTGTACGGATTCCTATACACATTTTAATGAGTATGTAGAGAAACGGGTGAAAATATTCCTCTATCGAAGGGGGAAGATCTCCAGTTAAGCGGGTGTAAGGCCCGACCGGCCGCGGCCCCTCCAACCGTTTAATAATAAATACGAATGACGTGACGGTTATCGAAAACATTGCACTATGAACATATAGCTACAAAACATTTCACTATGCACATATAGCTACAAAACTTTGCACTATGCACATATAGCTAAAAAACATTTCACTATGCACTTATAGCTACAAAACATTGCACTATGCACATATAACTACAAAACTTTGCACTATGCACATATAGCTACAAAACTTTGCACCATGCACATATAACTACAAAACTTAGCACTATGCACATATAGCTATAAAACTTTGCACTATCTACATACGGCTACAAAACATTGCACTATGCACATATAGCTACAAAACTTTGCACTATGCACATATAACTACAAAACTTTGCACTATGCACATATAGCTACAAAACTTTGCACTATACACATATAACTACAAAACTTAGCACTATGCACATATAGCTATAAAACTTTGCACTATCTACATACGGCTACAAAACATTGCACTATGCACATATAACTACAAAACTTTGCACTATACACATATAACTACAAAACTTAGCACTATGCACATATAGCTATAAAACTTTGCACTATCTACATACGGCTACAAAACACTGCACTATGCACATATAGCTACAAAACTTTGCACTATGCACATATAACTACAAAACTTTGCACTATGCACATATAGCTACAAAACTTTGCACTGTGCACATATAGCTACAAAACATTGCACTATGCACATATAGCTACAAAACTTTGCACTATGCACATATAACTACAAAACTTTGCACTATGCACATATAACTACAAAACATTGCACTGTGCACATACAGCTACAAAACTTTGCACTATGCACATATAACTACAAAACTTTGCACTATGCACATATAACTACAAAACTTTGCACTATGCACATATAGCTACAAAACTTTGCACTGTGCACATATAGCTACAAAACATTGCACTATGCACATATAGCTACAAAACATTGCACTATGCATATATAGCTACAAAACTTTGCACTATTATTACCTGCACAGGATGCACAGTATGCGCAGTGAGCGTACATTCTCCGCACATGTAGTTGGCAGGCGCGTGTGTGACACTATCGAAACAGTATGGGATGTGGCCGCCATCTTCATCACTCAGCCAGGCAGCTTCTGGCATTTTTTCTAGGTAACGTTCTTTACCTATAATCAGATGAGGTGGTCTGTTAAAGGCAGTTTAGTCTAAGTAAGGCCGGCTTGATAGTAATTCTACCTCAGTTGTTAGTTTTTTCGTATATCCGATTCGAAAAAGAACTGTTCTAAGAACACACTCGTGTCTGTTCGTCCGTCTGTGACAATGAATTTACTGAAAGCCATTATTAAACTTTGTGTGATCATACAGAGTTGGGTAAAATTAGTTTTTTTTATCCTACGGCGAAGTGACCACACTGCACCTGATGGTAAGCGCAGTGCCGTCCAGTTAAGATTACCAAGTAGCGAGAGACAATCTATCCCTCGCTACTGAACACAATCATGCCGGCCTGCTGTGTAGTTACCTCACACTAGGCAATGGGACAAGAAGCGGTCGAGGGTCTAGTGTCAGAGTACTCAGAAGGCTGCAAGAAAGCCAAACATCGTACCCCAACTCTAGACCCCCGACAAAAACCGGATGTACACTGACGGACCCTATACGCGCATAGGCTTTCTGGGCGCATGTGAATATCCTACGACCAGCACATGGAAAACCCAAAATTAAACAAAGAGTAAAAAAGATTTACAAGAAAATGTACGAAAATACCGAGTCCTCTTTACACACGAATATAATAGTAATTTATTTTTATAATTTAAAGAATTAGAATAACGATTCATATTTGATTTAAAAAAACATATAACTCTAGTTACCTTTTTGCACGTTCTTCCAATTCACTGCAATATAATTGTCTCTATCATAACGATTCGACATCATTGGGACGCCCAGACTTCGCAATAATAAGTTTAGAGTGTGGGCAGTGTGTCCTGGTGCACCGTTAGTCATTGAAATTAAAGATATCGTCTGAAGAGGAAAACGTGCTATTTTATTAACTCTATATGAAACAGACCTATTGGTGGGTATATGCCTTTTCTTTAAATAAGGTAATTCGAGGTAATAGACTTTACATAAGTACCTTCGAATAAAGAACTCTTAGAATTGCAGTTTCCTCACGGTGCTTTCCTTCAAAATTATTCTAGTTATAACCAACAATGTACAAGTACACATAACTTTAAAAACTCTCTTTAAAATCCGCTGTCTCCTGCTACTTGATACTCAGAACTGGCACTGGCACTGCGCTTACCATCAGTGTGGTCACTTTGTCCTGCCAGGATAAAAAGCGTGTTCTATATGAGCTAATATGTGGGCAGTGTCATCAATGGTCAGGCGTATAAAAGTGATCGATACATCGGTGTGGTCACACACCTGTTGTTTTTCTCCTCGTACATGGCAGATGTGTAAAACCCATTGATATGTAAAGCCATATGCTATTGCCAATGTTTACTCGAAAAAAATAACAATAATTTAATTAAAAATAATATTTATCAATTATTATTTTTTTGAAGTGAAACTTCTTTAGAATCGTTGTAATTTGAAAGTCGATGAAACGAAAAAGCGACAGTAAAAAGAGACAAACACATAAATCTATAGGACTACGCCTATGAGAGAATGAGACAGAATATGTATATATTCGAGGGGATTCGAGTGGCATCGAGCGGGATCGAGTGGGAGCTCTAATATTAATTAAGTAAACACTGTTTTGATTGTTTCAATGCTTTAACGACGTTTAATTGATTATTTGAATACTCAATTGCATAAAACAGATATCATTACTCACGGTTCGGCTTCCATAGATTGCAGGCGGGCGACATAATTCCACGTAATGTAAGTTTCACTTCTGCCGTGTGTGAATTACACACACACACTTTTATTTTTAAATAATTATGTAATTATTAATTTAAGTAAATATTTTATATTTTTTTCGTGTTTTGTTTAGTTTACACGTGCTACGCGTGGCACGGCAAGGCGTTCGTATTTGCGTGTACGGAAAAATTACTAAGTATATTGTGAGTCTTAAGTAGGTACTATTCTTGATACGGGTTTAACGGTAGGCAGCGGTTTTGCTGTGCCCTGATATTACAGAAGTCTATGGGCGGCGGTGACTACTTACCATCAGGTGGCCCGTCTGCTCGTCTGCCTATCGAGGGACTAAAAAAAACGGGTGTTAATATGTTTTCTTAGTAAAAACGCAGAACGATATGTGATTTAAATATGCAAACGATTCCCTTACTACGAGAGACCGGTTTCTATTACTCAATGATTCAAAAACACTTTAATACCTACCTGATTCCCCTCCTTGAACCCAAGTTCAGGCGTCTCCTCCCCCTCACTACCGAACCATAGTAAATTCTTCGGTTTCAATACAGCGTCTTTCTGTATCTCTTGGAACACTATACAAGAAGCCAGCTCAATGGTCGTCATGGCGTATTTTAAAGCTGTATGGTACGGGCTGAAACCTACAATGGGGGAAACTATTCATATCACTTTTTTTGCTGGGGGTGGATATTCATATCCGCCCGGATAACGACCACCGTATACAGGGTGTAAAACCAGCCACAGTGGCACACTCAAGTGTGTCTCCGAGATCAGCCAGTGTACATCCGGTTATTGTCGGGGGTCTAGAGTGGGGTGTGATGTTGGCCGTTTTGCGGCCTTATATGAGTACTCTGACACTAGCCCCTCAACCGCTTCTTCACCTTCTTGCTCATGGCGTAGTGTGAAGAAGCAAACCCGCATGATTGTGTTGAATAGCGGGGGATAGATTGTCTCTCGCTACTCAATACTCTAATTGGACGGCACTTACCATCAGGTGCAGTGTGGTCATTTCGCCGTGCCAGGATAAAACAATGTCACTTTGACATTCATACAATCCCCAATACTGTTATATCATAGACACAGAGAATGTACTGAGCAAAATCCTCACAAAATTGACCACTTTGTAGAAAGAGACAAAGCGACTGTGCGGCCAATGCCTATTTCTTTTCGCTCCTGCAACTCTGTGACGTAGACCAATCGAAATTCCAGAAAAGTCAATTGCTGGCATATTTGCTTTATTTCTCTCACATTATTCTGTCCGCATTCACTTAACTAGAGAGCGAAGTCTAATAACTATGCCCATGTGTTATATCAACATATGCAGTTGAATTTGAAATTTTGGTGACTCTTACTTGATTCTGTTGAATATTTTCAAAATAAATTCACGAGTTATCCATAAATTTGAAATATGAATAACACCCAACAGTCACACACATAGCCCCGACCCCATACTAAGATATGAGTCTTGTGTTGTGGGTATCAGGGACCTAGAGAGACGCACGGTCTCACAACACCCTGACCCCGGACACTAATATCTTTCTGTCACACAAATATTGTACCGGTGTGGGAATCGAACCCACGGCCTCTCGTTTCACAGCCGGCTACTCGCCAACTGCGCCACGGAGGCGGAGGAATAACAATATCGCGGTAAATTGACTGAACTAAAACTGGAATAAAAAATAGCTTTCATTTAGTCAGTGATAACATAATTGGAATGTTATATTTTAGAGCCTAATTTAAATTGTTTTTGCGCTTTGTATTAAAAAAATACTAACGCAATTTCTGCTCAACACCGTACATAACAATGCCCAAAGGCCATATTTTATCCTTATAGAACAATTCATTGTCTCTGGTCATATGTAATGGTCCGGCAAATCGTCGCGTGTCTATTGCAGGGCGTTGTGACAGCGCCCCACATTCAGTGTGGTAGTGGGCATTTATAAAGTTTCTGTCTTTAGCTGTGAGTAGTGTTGGCCTTGAAGGGTCTTCGTCCTGTAAAATATACATAGTCCTTACCCTATAGTCTTGTGTTGGTATGGGACTTACGCACAACTCTTACTAAAGATATCACATATTTTGGGGATACCTAAGGGGTTGCAATATTACGTTTCGTGTTGTTTATAAAAATGAATATTTAAATTCAACTCGACCGTAGCGCATTAGCAATTAAAAAAGAAGATTTTATGTAATTTACGGTAGGCAGCGGCTCTGCTGTGCTCTGGAATTGCAGAAGTCTATGGGCGGCGGTGACTACTTACCATCAGGTGGCCCGTCTGCCTATCCAGGCACAAAAAAAAAAGGCAGCGGTTTGCTGTGCCCTGGCATTGCAGAAGTCTATGGGCGGCGGTGTCTACTTACCATCAGGTGGCCCGTCTGTCCATCCAGGCAGTAAAAAAAAAATCTCTCGACTAGTTAAAAACATATTTGAATCAACATTACTTAAGAACTGAACATACCATAGCTTGAAATTTTCGGATCAAATCATTACTGTTGATTGTTAATACTGAAAATAAATAAACATCATTAAAGGTAAAAGATAAAAAAAACGAACGAGCCTTACAGTAGTCATATGGGATGTGTAACATTTGACATCTCACCTTGGTAATAAGCAACAAAAAAAATCGAATTATTGTTCGTAACGAACAATAATTATTTTTAATAAAAATTGTATTCCATTAATTTATTTCCATTCATTCTATTCCAGTCAATTCCATTCGATTATATTCGAAAATCAAACGTCTCCGAAAATGGATTGATACCATATGACGGTCAACTCTAGCACCCCGCGCTCATTGATCAAATCAAATAGCGCGCGCTTCCCCGACTTCCTGTTACACACTTCCGTCTCTTCTGACGAAATCACTTCCAGAACCCGATAGTAAAGAAAAAAATATATTGATTATGATGTAATATGAAGTCAAAATTGAAAAGTATACTTACCGGCTTTAGTAATGCTAGCTCGTAGCATGTCAACCACAACCCTTGTTATATCTTTCTTGTTTATACATTTATAACCAATTATCATATCCTGGGAGTTATAAGACATTTTAAAATCAATAATACACCCAACAGTCACACACATATGTCTCTCGCTACTAATATTTTAATTGGACGACACTGACCATCAGGTACAGTGTGGTCACTGCCGTGCCAAAAAAACAAAGACAGTCATGGGGAGTTCCGACAAAAGTAAAACAATAATTATAAATTTCATAGGCATGCTTACGTAAAATAATCTGAGAATATACTATGAACAAAAAGGCGGAACAGTGAAAACAAAAGATTCGTAAGACTAGCCAGTATAGTCGATTGACTATAGCCTATCTAACGGTTATGCAAGTGCGAGTTCAGTGGTTATTCCCCATCCCAAAAGTGTCCAACGTGCATAAAGAAGTTTTCATTTCGCATTGACTTATATTCTATAGACACGAACTGTCGAAGAAAAAAGATGTTCCGAAAACCTTGTCCGCCCACTAATGCCATCTATCATTTTACTAAGAACTATTTGGAAGTTATAACTCCCGTCACTGTCTCTCGAACGGGACTTTCCGCGCGCCAAACAAAACAAACTATATAATGTATTTTGTTTTGAAATATAGACTTCCCGTATTCAAAATTGAAATTAATTAATATTTATTTATATTACGTCGAATATCGCTACAAATAACTAAAATTAACTGGTGTGCATTCGTAGGTGGCATGAAGCAAACTAACGTCGGTGCGGAGTATACACCTCAACTCGGTGGAACATAATGTTTGTTCTGGTCGCCGCATCTAGCACGTAGTACATACTTATACATCGCTGTCATTTCGAATACTTAACCACAACATTGTTTTTGAAATCGTAGTTCTCCGGAGGACACGTCTTCCTCTTATCTGGATTACTTATGTACAGGATCTTGTGTTCTGTGCTCGCATTGTACTTCAGTGGAGTTTGAAAGAACTTTATGCATATTTCTTTTTGTAACTCCGATAATGTAGATATAATCACGTCTTGTGAGTGCAGATCTGTTCAATTAAATAGGTCATTTTATGAAAAAGAAAACATTTTTAGAGACTTCTCAGTAGGCCTACTCTTGAAATCAATTCCAATCTCGAACTCGATACAGTTTCAATTCCAACCTAGAAGATATTGGAACTCTAACTCACTCAACTAAATGAAATAGAATATTTACGAACTAGCGATCGTAAATAATGTATTTCATGTAGTTACTAAAAATTCCGCTGTATTCAGTTAAATCGGGCGTTGGTGTTGAGTTCAAGAGTGCCAATTGTAGTTTTCGAACCCAATCCCAATTTTAAATTGGAATCGAGAGTCAAGATTAACCCTTCAGGTCATTAGTGATAATCAAGATCAATAAATGTCAGTAGATACTCTAAAAAAACTATCCAATTCCAGTGGTGTATAATATTTCTATAATAATAAACTTTTATAGTTCCCAAACTAACCTGTTCTATTATTCCTTATTTACAATTGTTGAGAATTTCAGACATGCAGAAAATTATTTTAAACTATTATTTTATAACATTGGTGTCTCAAATTTTACTTCTCCATTTTTTTTTAACAGTTTAGTATGACCATAAACGTCTCACACTAGGCTAAGCCTGTACCGTGAGACGTTTTTACATTGAGTAATTTATATTATTTCCTTAGTTAGGTACTACATTATCTAAATAATAGTAGTCATGTATTACTGTCCCACTGCTGGGCGCGGGCCTCCTCTATCAACGAGGGGATAGGCCTTGTTCCATCATGCTAGCTTCATGCGGGTTGGCAACTTCCCTCCAAAATTCTCATTTAGAATTATTGTGTCCAAGATTTCTGATATGTTTCCTTCACCGTAATAATAATTATTACGGTGAAGAAAACACATTATTTACAATGAATACACACGTAACTTGGAAAAGTCAAGTTTTAATTTAGTTTTTTTAACACATTGTTACATTTTTTATTTTTTTATGGGTGACTGCATTTAATTTGTACAACAAATAGGTCCTATTGTTGAAATATTACAATAGGTTATGGGCCCAGACCGCCCAGACACATAAATCTCAAGTGTTAAATACTCTAAGATCTCAAGAGATTAAATAAAATACGGTAATACGTTTTTCTTGTAAAAGAATACGGAAAGAAAATATTGACGGCCGGTCTGCTCAACTTTGAGGAATCCGTCAAGAAGGAGACTTACTTACGGTAAGGAAGGAAGGATAGTAAAATGGAGTTGAACCTGAATGGAAGTCACAGCATGAAGCTGGAAGGTTCCAGCAATTGGAATGTCTGGAAGTTTCAGACCAAGGTCTTGCTACGAGGACAAAATTGGTTAGATATAGTTGAAGGAAAAAGTATAAAACCCGAGGGTGGTCCTGATCGAAGTACTTGGGAGTCCATAGACGCTAAGGCTCAGACATTGTTGGTCACGAGAATGACAGAAAATGTCATGTTACACGTCATTACATGTTCAACGTCTGCTGAAATATGGCGAAAACTGCAGAGTGTGTATGAGCAGAAAACGGAGACCAGCATTCATATAGTCCAACAGCGTTTCTTTCAGTTCAAGTTTGAAAAAGGAACTGAAATGGCTATGTTTTTATCCAAGATCCAAGAACTTCAAAATCAACTTAAACAAATGGGTGAAGAAATTTCGGATACGTTTGTTATTACTAAAGTATTGATGTCACTGCCAGATGAATACAAACATTTTGTCTCGGCGTGGGAGTCAGCCCCATACAACAAGCAGACAATAGGCAACTGAGTTGCAAGGTTGTTAGTAGAAGAAGAAAGAATAAAAGAAAAGAGCGAAACATGTCAAAAGGATTCTACTACCTCGTCTGCATATGTTGGGAAGGTTAAAAGGAATATAAAATGTTTTAAATGTAAGAAACTTGGGCATCTTCAGAATGAGTGTAAAAGCAACATCAACACCAATAATGACTACAAATGTTTTTATTGCGGCAAGATTGGTCATTCTAAGGCACAATGTTGGTTTAAGAAGAACAGGGAAAAGAAGGAGAACAATGCTTTTGTGGTGTCAAGTACATTAGAAGATCAGGAATCTAAATGGCTAGTTAATTCAGGAGCCAGTGAACATATATGCTGCGACCGTACGTTGTTTTCATCCCTAACCAGCACTACGCAACAATCTGTGATCATCGGTAATGGTGCGGCGCTTAGTGTTTTAGGTTACGGAAAAATAACGCTGCAAGTTCATAACGGGAATGAATGGATTGACACTACAATAGAAAAAGTTTTATTTGTTCCTGATTTGAAAACAAACCTTTTCTCTGTAAGTTGTGCATCTGACAAAGGATATGTCATGTTTACAGATGACAGATCGTGTAAATTCTATAAAAATAAGAATATTTGCGCATTGGCGAAACGTATTGGAAACAAATATTACATGATGTTTCGTTTTAAAAGTAATAAAACTAATATTGCTAAAATAATAAATAATACGGAGAATATTAGTACGGAGACATGCAAGTTAACATGTGGCCCCATGGAAGAATTGTCTGTCGGCGGATCAATGTACTTGAAAGATCACTCACTAAAACTTGATTTTGTTGAAGGTGATAGTTCGTTGAAAATGGCTGAACCTAACATTGAGAACCCTTATGATAGCACAGGAGTAAGTCTGAATGAATCTGAAAGTCAATATGAATCATGCAGTGATGAAGGTGATAGTTCATTGAAATTGGCTAATGCATCAGGTCCACATCAGCGAAAGTTAAGTAAGCGCGTGAGGAAACAGACTGACTTTTACGAATGTAATAATGTCTGTAAGGAAATTAAGAAACCTAACACTTATAAAGGGGCGAAGAAGAGGAAAGCTACTAGTAAGTGGAAGGATGCTGTTAATAGAGAACCACAGACTTTAAGAGATAACAATGCGTGGGAAGAATGTGATGCACCTGTAAATGAAAAGTTAGTCAGTAGTAAACGGGCATTCTAAAGGAGGTAATAATATTTGACATATTATGTAGAGAATTAAAATGTATATAAGTTCGCTAGGGGGGTAATACTTAGGTAATAATAATAGGTATACTACGTAATAATAAAGTTAAATAAAGCGTTATATGGATTTGAAGGTTCACCAGAATGTGGGAATATTAAATTTAATTCTGTTATGTTATAATGATGTTTGTTAGATACATTTAATGCAAAGGCAATGATGGTATATATGATATGTAGATGATTTATTATTTGGTGAGATAAATGTTAATTTAGTCATGGAATTGAAAAATATATTAAAGGTAGAATTTGAAATGAAGGAAATATAATTAGTAGTAGATTTTTTAGGCATAAACATATTATGTAAAACGAATTATAGATACAGCTATTAGTGCTAGGACTTAAAGATGTCATATGGAGAACTGTCAGTTATGTTGGTCAAATTTTTTAATGGAAAAGTATTTTCCTGTTATCATGAAAATAATGACAATGCTATAAATTTAAATATTGAAATATTTTGTTAATGAATTATATGATGTCTCATGTATGCTGTATCGGGTACTAGGTCTGATTTGTGTGTTGTTGTATATTTATTAAGTATTTACCTAGACATCGAACACGAGCAAATTTTATGCTGTTAGTTACATTAAAGAGAGTGTTGGGATAATATGTTAAACATATTTTAGATTATAAATTAATTTACAATTGTAATGGTGTTAATCTGGAGAGATATTGTGATGCAGATTGGGGAAGGGATAATCTGAAGGATAGAAAATATACAACAGGCTATTTGTTTAATTTTGTCAAACTGTTTAAAGAAACTATTATCTGTGATCTTGATGATCTTTCGACAGATTCGGAATATGTCGCAATTGTGTGACAGCTAGTGAAGCCTGTTGGTTAGTTAGTTAATCATTTATTAAATGATTTTAATATTATAAATGTATGTCCAGTAAACATTTACTGTGATAATCAGTCTGCCATCACAGTAGCTTGCACAGATATTGTTAAATAATTAAAGGCATTAATATACGACGTGTTTTGGAAAGAATATTAAGAATAAAAGTTATGTTTAAAGATGTTGAAACTACATAGTAAGCGGTCAGCAGATATGCTTACGGAAGGTGTTTAAACTGAACCGATTATAATGTATCTAAAGAAGTATGGCATAGGTAATATTGAATAGTAATATAAATTTGTTGGCATAAAACTTTAACAAATACAAATAGTGGTTATGTGTTTTGAAACGGTAATGACAAAGAATGTTGTATTTGTTTTGGTTATATATTTAATTTTTATTTGTGTTGCGGGTAATTACATTGAGAGGGGGTGTTGAAATATTACAATGTGATTACGCCTTATTGGTATCTATTTTAATAAAGTAGTAAAACCTATCTGGCTGGTATAGAAAAATATGTTGTATAAAATAAAAGATGGTTCATGACACTGGTATGTGACGAGTACAAAGAAATACATTTGCTATCATATTATATCCGTATATTTTATTTAATTTACAATACCTATAAGAAAAATTATATCGCAAAACTATTCTTGTCATAAAAACCTGACATATTCTATTTATAAAAATAACGGTTTTTGGTCCTTCGAACACATCTTACCGTAATCCTTAGTGTTGATGGCATAATGCACCACGCCTTTCGGCCACAGCTGTCCATAACCACTATTAAATAGGAACAAAAAGCACAGAGCTACAGTAAACATTGTTATCCAGTGAGGAACAGTCTTATCAAAGCTATAAAATATTAGCAATTTTCACGGTATGTATATTTAATTTCAAATTTATTTCGATACTAGATGTTGCTCGCGGCTCCGCCCGCGTGGTGGTTATTTTTGGAAGAAAAGGTATACAATCCATGAATGCATCTTCAGCTATTACACCTTTCTATATTTTGCTATCCCATAGGAAGCCTGCATATATCCGTGATAAAAAGTAGCCTATATCATTTTCTGATCGCTAAACTTCCACTATGCAAAAAATCATGTCGATCCCTTGCTCTGTGAAAAACTATAGCATCCCACTGAAACTGTACATTTGTCCGGGATAAAATGTATAAAAATAATCTGTCTCTGTGCCAAATTTCAACCAGATCCGTCCATGCGTTGTAGCGTGATTGAGTAACAAACATCCATCCATCCAAACATTCTCATTTATAATATTACTTAGTAGGATTTACGACTGCAGATGGGAAGGAATACAACATTAAAAATAAACCATGATATTAATATGTTAAAAATGGGCTACTTAATCGAAAATATCTATAATGGGTAATTATTGACTGGCTCGGTGGCGCAGTTGTAATTGCGCATGCGTTACGACTGCTATACTGAGGTCTCGGGTTCGATCCCCGGGTCGGGTAAAGTGATATTGGGTTTTTCTATCTAGAAATTCTCAGTATCAGCTCGGAGTCTGGAATTTGTGCCCGGTATGGCGATAGGCTCGCCCCCTATCACATTATGGGACTGAAATAAATTCGGCGAAAAGTGGGTGTACTGGTTACACCTCTGCCTACCCCATCGGGGATTACAGGCGTGAATGTATATGTATGGGTAATTATTCCCTAATAATAATTAGAACTAAGTAAAAACCATTGAAATAAAACGAATTTTACGGATTATATCGCGGTATAATGCGGGGGGTGTTATATATAATGGCGGTGGCGTTAATACAAATACGTGTACTCTGGTTTTGCACTGTATATTCAACTATTACAGGTATCATACATAGGTTACATTACAATTTACAATACTCGTCGCCGCGGTATGCGGCGCGCGCGCAGACAACGTCATGCGAACGGTAAGAGGTTGCGGGACCGACTGGCGACTCGCGAGTCGGGCAGACGCGCCGCGCCGAGCGACTCGGCGCGGGAAAGAGCGAACGGGAAGCGAGACCTAGCAACAGCGCGGTGCGGCGTGGCGTTGCCACCGGCCGCATCGGAGCCCTAGTACCGCGTGAAAATAAGGGCGCGCTACATACTCCCCCTCTAGTTCGAACGGTGCGTCCTCGCGTTCGGACTAGGATTCATCGCCTACTTGCCACATATTATGCGCTTGTCCAACCGGGATGTCGACTTACCGACCGATGGAGTGGAATGGGACATATGGTAACGTCCGACATGCTCACCTTTCCTGTCTCGCATCTACATATCGGGTAAATGTGTCGACCACAGCTCCGGGGTCTAAAGTGCGGGCTCGCCAGGAGGCGGTATCATTCATTCTGCTTCATTGTTAAAACAAGGTTATAAACTCTGTACCTGGGATGCGCGGCATCGTAGCCACTGAGCATACCTGGCAACCACCTGTGGAATTTCGCGCAGCAGGCGGTGTGGCTCAGTGCGTCGGCAGCCGCGTGCACATTTCTGGTGGGGTACTATATAGGCTCCCCCTACATCAGAAATGGATTGAGAACAAATCCGCTGCAATCATAGCAGGGTAGCCAGACACAATGTGTCGGATATAACAAAGGTTGGTGATAGCTTCAATCGCTCGAAAACCCATAACATCGCCACGGACTTGTTACCAACAAGTTCCGGGTGGGGCCTCGGTACTACCACCTGCTTACCTTCGTCGCTCGACGGGTCACGCCCAGGTTCGATTTGACAGCAATCGATTACGCGCTAAAACGTGACACCGGAGTTGAAAACCTTATCAGCACCATATATCTAGTGATGTCAGAGTGGAGGGATGAGCTAACCTCAAAGCTCTGTAAGGTCACCTCACACTCTGGTTACATCCTAGTGTGCAGCAGCTCCTTGGGTTCTACGTCCAACAAGTCCTACGTACCTTGGAACATTCGGTGAGTTGGTGAAGCGGTCGACTCCAGCTTCTCATCAACTCGGATGCGTTGGGCAGCAAAACTTGTTGAAGATCCTTTGAACTACGTACTCAGGGGACTCACCTTATCGGTAGGAAACGTGCCTTTGCACGCAGCACAGCTCGAACGGGTTTCGCCTAGTCTGCAAATGTAGCATGACAACAGCGTCTTATGGGTCTTACCACTATCGCCGTTCGGTTCATTTCGGCACCGATCAACCGAATTATCGATGAATAGATTGTAGAAAGCGCAACGTGGACATACAAGCACCTGGCTCGAGGAACGAACATCGCTCGAACTAGGGTCGGAAATGGCTGCATTCAAAGCGTAGGTATAATCAGAAACAATCGAAAGTCGGGGAATAGGTAAAATAATAACATGCGCGAGTTTACTATGAATATCGCTCTCCCCGTTCGAATAAGGCAATTGTGACTTAGCCTCGCTTACCGACTCTTCCACGCACGAGCTAGGTACTCAAGCAGGCATTCGAGGCCCGCGGAAACATTATCGCGGATCACACGCTTATGTCTACAGTTCAATATGCCGTACACAATGTCCACTTGCATCACTACTATCACTTTACACGGAATTCGTGAAATATTCGCACGCACACGTGAAACGAAGGAGTCGACGTGATGATCATCTTCTTGGAGGACCTTGCGTCGGGCAGGTCGCAGGGCACCGTGCGTCGGCCGAAGCCAGCGTGCAGCCTCGTTCCACGTGTTCACCGTAGTATCCTCGCCGCGCCACCGCGTGGCGGCCTCGACGGTCAGCAGCATCGCCCTGCCGCAGAGCGTGTACTCGACGCTCGATGAAGCACACTCCGTAAGCACGCCGTCCATAAAATCTTCAAGGTCGCCTGCACTTCGGGCGGCGCCGTAAAGTCGGGCCGTGCACCGATATAATTTCCTCTGCAGGTTTATGTTTGGATGGTTGCCGGCGGATGGAGTGGGAGTCGGCCCCTCGCGTTCGCCGGTTGTTCTGGTTGTCGTTAATCTTGACATGATGCTAATCAACGGTCTGGCTAGTGGATCCTTTGGTATGCCACATGTGATCTTCGTGGCGGTTCACATTCGGCGCCGCTGCGGAGTCCGCGCGTGCCGCGTTCGGTGCGGCCGCGGAGTCCGAGCACGTGGGTTCGAAAAATACTATGCGTCGTTCTGGTCGTTCGTCTTCAGATGATGCGGCGCTTGTTTCGTTACCTTTCTTCGTGTTTCGTGCCGTCCACGGCATACTTGGATCACTGCCGAATCCACGGGTTCGTACAGCGTAGAGCGTACACGTGGTCCGAGCCGCTAGTTGGGCGCAATTATAATGCGGGGGGTGTTATATATCAAATGGCGGTGGCGTTAATACAAATACGTGTACTCTGGTTTTGCACTGTATATTCAACTATTACAGGTATCATACATAGGTTACATTACAATTTACAATACTCGTCGCCGCGGTATGCGGCGCGCGCGCAGACAACGTCATGCGAACGGTAAGAGGTTGCGGGACCGACTGGCGACTCGCGAGTCGGGCAGACGCGCCGCGCCGAGCGACTCGGCGCGGGAAAGAGCGAACGGGAAGCGAGACCTAGCAACAGCGCGGTGCGGCGTGGCGTTGCCACCGGCCGCATCGGAGCCCTAGTACCGCGTGAAAATAAGGGCGCGCTACAGCGGTTTATTTTACTATTTTAACCCGACGTTTCGGAGGCAGCCTTCGTGGCCACGGGGCAGACAGAGTTGTATGTCGTCACGAAAGTAAACAATGTTTCTACCCTCCATATAGTTGATATTCATTTTTTTATTCTGTTGTAGTCCGATCTACGCAGAAAGAGCTCACAGAGTCATGAGGTCTGCCAGTTGGTCGTTTGGGTTCCGATTTAATAAACTCAATATCGCAATAAATGTCCCTTAGATCAAATATCTCTCCAATCGTCGATGGTAATATGTGCGTTGAATATTTAATGTATATTTCCATTACAGTGCCTCGATGGCGCATGGGTTACTGCTATACTGAGGTCTCTGGTTCGATCAGCGGGTCGGGCAATGTCTTTCTATTTAAAAATACGCATCAGTCCACCTATCACAATATGGGCCTGTAATAAATTCGGCGAAAAGTCTGCCTACCCTTTCGGGGACACAGGCGTGAGTGTACATGTATAATTCTGTACACTCCATCAGTATTAAACTTACCTTCATGATCAGCCTCTATCTGCTTAAGAATCCTTGCGGCTCACAACACACTGGGTGTTTCGAGCCGCAATAGATTTTTGTTAAAACACATGGAGGAGAAAAAAGGAGAAGGTTCTCAATTCGTCGGAATTGTATTTTTTTTTATAGTATAGTCCGACAAACGAGCCAGTGGGTCACCTGATGTTAAGTGATCTCCACCGCCCATGAACATCCACAATACCGAAAGTATCATGTATGCGCTGTCGGCCTTAAAGGACCAGGAATAGGGATTAGGGAAGGGAAGGGGGAATCTGGGCCTCCGGATATCTTACTTACCATACGAAACGCGACAGTAAACTGTCACTTTACGTTGGTTTTCTGTGAGACAGTGGTACTACCCCGGTCGAGCCGGCCCATTCATGCTGTAGACAAATATGTCTACAGCGTGGCTCTGCCACTTCCAAGAATGTATGTTCCCCGATTACTCGAAGACGCCTGGACCGATTCGAGAAATTCTTTTTTTGTTTAAAAGGGTATACTTCCCAGGTGGTCCCATTGGCACCAAGTCAGGATCTGATCATGGGATCTCAGAAAAATCGAGGGCAACCCTCAAAATTTATAGTGACGCACAATTTTTTTATTATTGAAGTCGGTGTACTTTTTATGAATTAAAAAAAACTTTTACTTATTTTATCACAGCAACGTGAGGACACTGCACCTGATAATGCGCAGTGCCGTCCAGTTAGAGTATCAAGTAGAGAGAGATATACCTCGCTACTTAACACAATCATGCCGGTTAAACAGTATTCTCATTTTGTTACGCTTGGCGTATGCCAGACAGATGTACTATCGCAAAAAAAGGAGAAGGTTCTCAATTCGTCGGAATCTTTTTTTAAGTATGTTCCCCGGTTACTAGAAAACGCCTGGACTGATTCGAGAAATACTTTTTGTTTAAAAGGGTATACTTCCCAGGTGGTCCCATTGGCACCAAGTCAGGATCAGCCGGTCTACTCTTGAACACAATTCCGATCGATCGGTATTGGATTTGAAAGATTTCGTGCTCTTGAGCGCCATATTATTTCAATATTGTGTAGCCATTAATATACAGTAATTGGAATTAAGATTATCATATGAATAGTTATACAATATTGAAATAATATGGCGCTAGGGTCGCACTCAGAATACGGAATCTCACAAATCCAATACCGATCCATCGGAATTGTGTTCAAGAGTAGACCGGCTGTTTGTCATTTCTGATTGGTCATTGACTTCATGAGAAAGGATTATTGACTTGACAGACGCTTCTGATTGGTCGATAGTGAAAGATTTCCGATTCTGGTTCTAAAGCAACTTTAGAAATGAAATTGAAATTTTGACAGTAGGTACCTATTATGACGTAGGCATCCACTAAGGAAGGGTTTTTGGAAATACCTCCCCTAAAGGGGTAAAATAGGGGATGAAAGTTTGTATGAAAATCCGTCATTTTTTAAGTTAAATTCATGAAAATTAGTATTTGGCATTTTAGTTAAAAATAAAAAATATATGTTTCAGGATTTTTGGAAATTCCGCCTCTAAGGGGGTGAAATAGGGGATGAAAGTTTGTATGAAAATCCATAATTTTTGAAGTTAAATGCATGAAAATTGGTATTTTGTAGTGTATACTTTTTGTCTCAATCATGACCTCCACGCGGGCGGAGCCACGAGCATTAATTATAAAACATTGGAATAGTCGGTGCAGATTTGAATTTCCTATATTGCCGTATATTTATCTCATTTTTGCCAACTACCTACTTTGCCGACTGTGGTTCTATACGACTCATACATACATATACACTCACGCCTATAATCCCCGAAGGGGTAGGCAGAGGTGTTACCAGTACACCCACTTTTCGCCGAATTTCGGTCCCAAAATGTGATAAGGGGCGAGCCTATCGCCATACCAGGCACAGGTTCCAGACTCCGGGCTAATACTGAGAATTTCTAGATAGAAAAACCCAATATCACTTTACCCGACCCGGGGATCGAACCCGAGACCTCAGCACAGCGGTTGTAACGCATGCGCAATTACAACTGCGCCACCAAGGCATATATATCTATTGACTCATATGAGTTTTAAACTGGTTTCGAATCTGAAACCATTGTCTCGGCAGTCCATACTACTTTCTTAAGCCCATCACTTTGCTCTCTTTTTTATATCACACAAAACTTTCATCACATTTTAATAAAACCTACTAATTACTATATAACATAGTCTAGTGGCAGTGACAGACACTATGAGATCACATGTTCGAGTCCCGGGTAGGGCAATAATTTTTTTTCAGAAAACACAAAATTTGCCAGATTGGAATATCCCATGTGGATACTCATATTGAAGCAAAATGACCTCCGACAGTACTACTGCTCACCCCTTCAGGGATACAGTCGTGATATATTTCATTACACAAATAAACTTATAATAATAATACTAGCCCTGTATTAAACATTGTCCCACTGCTGGGCACGGGCCTCCTCTACTAATGAGAGGGGTTAGGCCTTAGTCCACCACGCTGGCCTAATGCGGGTTGGCAGACTTCTCATACCTTCGAAAAACTCTCAGATATGCAGGTTTCCTCACGATGTTTTCCTTCACCGTTAAAGCAAACGATAATTAACATTTTAATACACACATAACTTTAGAAAAGTCAGAGGTGTATGCCACTTGGGTCTCGAACCTACGACTTTCGTCTTGGCAGTCCGTACCGCAACCAACTAGGCTAACACTGCTATAAACTTATAAATAATTATAATTAATCTTATCACTAAACAGTCTTCTTTCTTCAGGTACAAATAAAACGCGTTTTTTTCATTTTTCTTCATATTTTAGTTGTCCAAACTTATTACTAACGGTCCATATTTATCATGCATTTTGACAGTCAAGGGAATTAAATATAATAAGGTCATTTCACCCAATTCAGTCATATATATTAATGATATATGTTCAACTGTAGTCAATTATAACTATTTAAGAAATTTAATACTGAAAAATATAAGATGATTTGTTCAAAAATTACCAGAATTGTTTATTATTTTCATAATATTAAACTTTCAGAAACTACCTTCTATAATAGATTGGTTAAAAAACACACTATTCTTAAAGGATATTTCGCCATACTTTGGCTTTTAATAGCACGGCAAAGTGGCATCCAGTTAGAGTATCAAGTAGCGAGAGACAATCTATCCCCCGTCACTCAACACAATCATGCTGGCCTGCTTCTTCACACTACGCCATGGGCAAGGTGAAGAAGCGGTCGAGGGTCTACTGTCAGAGCACTCAGAACATCGTACCCCAACACTAAACTCCGACACAAACCGTATGTACACTGGCTGACCCTGGAAAGCGACACACTTGCGTGTGCCACTATGGCGGGTTTTACACCCTGTGTACGGTGCGAGCTATCCACTAGGATATGAATATCCTACCACCAGCCAACCTTAGTGTGATTGTAACTATGAGATGTTATCCATACTAATACTATAAATGCGAAAGTAACTCTGTTTGTTTGTTACCTCTTCACGACTAAACGGCTGAACGGATTGTAATGAAATTTGGTAAGGGAATAGATTATATCTTGGAGAAGGACATAGGCTATCTTTTTTCTCAAAAATCAACCTTGAAAGGGGTCAAATAGGAGTTCAAAATTTGTATGGGAAATCCATAATTCCTCGACTTAGGGATCTGTAAATTCATATATAGGCTTTTAGTAGGAAATAAAGAAATACGTGTTTCAACGTTTTTTAATAATCATCCCTAAAAGAGGCAAAGTGAGGTTATACTTATGGGGTATTCTTTAGATGCAATCTCAAGATTCTGGCACAACACCTGAGCGGCTGAAAAATCGCTACAGGTGCCTCAGTGCAGAAGACAACTCCTTGGATTGTATACTTCTGCTCCCGAATATAACCTCCACGCAGGCGGAGCCGCGAGCAACAGCTAGTATTTAATAATTAAGACTACCAATAATTATAATTTGACTACAGTTGAAACAATACGGAATTTTTAAAAACTAACTGCACTCAGAGGTCATCAACCATTAATTAATCCTTTGGTAAATTGCATCACTCAGAGTTAATTCTGTGTTAAATGAGTCATATAGAATCAAAAGATGCTGTCTACATTATGACAATGTTAAAAGAGTATATATTTTATGGTGTAACAATTATGCATGGAGAGTTCAAACCATTTGTGCCGACCCCGCTTAGTGTGGGACTAGGGCAGGTTATTGATGGTGTAAAAATTATTACATGCGTAATCCATAGATTATAATTGTATAATCTATGGATATTAATTTCTCCAACACGTTAAGATAACAATATGATTTTTTTTTTAAATAATCTAAGCTTGCCTGACTTGATGACTGCCTCGGTGGCGCAGTTGTAATTGCGCATGCGTTACGACTGCTGTGCTGAGGTCTCGGGTTCGATTCCCGGGTCGGGTAAAGTGATATTGGGTTTTTCTATCAAGAAATTTCTCAGTATTAGCCCGGAGTCTGGCATCTGTGCCCGGTATGGCGATAGGCTCGCCCCCTATCACATTATGGGACCGAAAAGCGGGTGTACTGGTTACACCTCTGCCTACCCCTTCGGGGATCACAGGCGTGAGTGTATGTATGTAATCTAAGCTTTTTTAAAATATAGTCCTATACAAGATTACTTTTTACCATAAAGCCGAAACACCCAAATTAGATCTTGCTATAAAAGATCAGATAAAGATATGACATAATAATAATATGGAAAACTCACGCGGTGACATGCAAAAATAATTTATCCCGTTTCTTGAACGATGCATGGGCATACGCGCACCGCGCCTTGCAGTTTGTTTCACGCCAAAGTATTATGTAGGTATAGGTGAACGACCGACACGGGCCGCATTTTTATTAAATAAACAAGGTAACCAGGTTGACGAAAATTTTTATATGTTTTTGGGATACCAATATAACAAGTTAAAAATTTGTGCAATGGATTGTGCTACTGATTCTCAACAAACTACTTTCGGCTTTGCAGTATAATAAAAATAATGTTGTATATCAATTAGCTTTTGATTCTATACGATCAAATGTGTTATAAGTGAAGTAAGAATAAATTCAGAACTGAAGGTAACTTAAAAGATTTGACAATCAAATTGTTACTTTGGTTATTTCATACTCTCTGAGTGCAGTAAATAAACATTTGTATTGTTTGTATTAATAGTGTTTAATTTTACATTTAAATTCAAAGAAATTAAGTAAGACATTCAATATTAAGTTCTTATGGAAGAACACTTAAGTGGGCTTTTGTCTATGGATTGATTCATTTACATTCTGAGTTTTAGTTTGGCCAATCCAAATGACGTACAGAAATCTACATATGAGGATACTGTGAAAGTTATAAGTAATATTTTTAAAGACTAATGGGCGAAGTTTAACCAACATCCGGTTTGAAATGGGTTGCAATCGATCATGACAAAAATACAAAAGACATACGGCTGAGTTTCTTGGTGCTTTTTAGACCAGTGGGTATTTCGAAGCACCGGTAGATATTTAACTTAATCCTGACATGTAAAAAGTGTCCCTAGTAGCCTAATTTACTAAATGATTTGATTTTTTATCTAAGCAATGTGATTATTTTTTGGTATGGTACAACGAAATGAGTTATTTATTCGCAAGAATTTTGCTGGTGTTACTACATTTTAATATGCGAAAACAGTATTTACTGGGAGATTTAATTTTTTTTGGAATCCCTATGGTTAAATTTAATGTTAATGGTGTAGTAAGAGTTTTTATATGTCATTTAACAAATATTTATATGTATAGTGTCTGTTGGTGGGTGGAGACAGATCTCATAAAAATTCGCCCAATATACTTTGCATGGAATATCATAAAACATTGATTCACAATTACCCCACAAAAATCTAATTATCATTCTCAGTGTTGCCAGTGACTTATAGACAAAAGTTACATGAGACTAAATAAAACATTTTCAACAAGTATGACTGTGTTACCAATAAAAAAAATTTAATCAATTTTAGTAATTTTTTTTCGGTGACACGGGAAAATAGAAAAATATTACAACATTCTGGCAACACTGATTCTTCCATTTCGCAAATTACTTTCACAAAACAAAACCTGATATACAAACCGAAACCCAACAGAATTATATTAACACACATATCACTAACACTGTAAAGTCCATTGTTCTGTCAAAAGCCGTATAAAATTGGGCATCAAAGTTCGCGGGGGGTCATACCCCCCGCCCGGATTCGCCCGTCTTCACATATACACAAAGTTGAATCTGCACAGGCTCTGCGATAGAGAAGATATGATCGGTCCGTAGCCTTGAGCATTATCATACAACTCAAATAACGGTGCAGCCACTAGCTTGTAGTTCTTCGGCACAGCAAACAAAGCCCTGTCCTGCAATTGGACTAGGAATAGCCGCTTGTGTTCCTTAGGTTTGGTGATGTGCGGTGGAATGTACGGATACTGCGGCGGTTCGAAGTTCGGTCGCCACCAGTTACCTGGAAATTATTGGTACATGTAAGATAAATTAAAGCTATTCAGTATAGTTGTCTTTGCTACTTGATACTCTAATTGGACGGCAACAGTATTAGGTGCAGTGTGGTCGTCATGCCAGGAAAAAGAAACACATGAAACTAGTTTCTTTTTATCCTGGCTGGACAATTTGACATGCACTGTCACTGTCCTATTAGAGTATCCAGTACCGAGAGACAATCTATCCCCCGCTACTCAACACAATCATGCCGGCCTGCTTCTTCATGGGCAAGAAGGTGAAGAAGTGGTCGAGGGTCTATTGTCAGAGTATTCAGAAGGCCGCAAAACGGCTAAACGTCGTACCCCAACTCTAGCCCCCGACAAAAACCGGACAACACACTTGCGTGTGCCACTATGGCGGGTTTTAGACTCTGTGTACAGTGCGAGTTATCCGGGAGGATATGAATATCCTACCGCCAGCTATTCAGTAGGCCTTTGCTACTTGATACTCTAACTGGCACTGCACTTACCATCAGGTGCTGTTTGGTTGCCACGAAAAAAAACACACGAAAGTAGTTCGTTAAGAATGGGCTGCTGAATCTATTAAACCCATTTAAAAAAATAACCATAGGAAAGTAGCAATCACCTCTGTCAAAACAAACAAAAAGCTACAGAATCCAAAATATCAGGACATAAAAATACATGAACTGCAATAAAATCCGTATAATTAGTTTTATTTATTAGTATCCATGGCGCCACAGGCGAGTAGTCGACTGTGAAACGAGAAGGCCGTGGAGTTCGATTCCCGCACCAAGTCAAATGTTCGAGTGACAGACAGATATTTATTTAATGTCTGGGTGTTGTGGGACCGTAGTTCCTCGAAATTTGATTAGTGTGTGCTCAGAACTATGTGTGTGCCTGTTGAGTGTATTTATTTTAATACACAACTTACCTATTGTGTCCTCAATCAGCCACTCCTGCTTGACACCATCCTGTCTACCGAGGGTTTCTGTGAGCAACCTCTTAAGACCCTCAATCTCGTCCTGAAATTTAAGAAATATTTATTATAGACAGTATACGTCTAGTTGTGTGCGTGAGTTTAATTTTATGTTTAAGCATTTATCTTGATATTAAAACCCACCTGTCACTATGTTTGTTTACTAATCTTCAAAACCTGGGAGGTTTTAATTTATTTCCATTTAAATTAGTTTGGTGGTTGCAAAGTTTTGTGAATGTATATAGTTTTTTCTTTGTTCCTAAGTGTTTCATTGATTTTTGTCATTTTGTCAATGATAGTTTTATATCTGTGTGAGTTATTATACCTTTTGGTATTTTGTGCATCTATGAGGTTGCTTTCGGGCCAGTTCAGATGGTATTTCCTGAATAGTCTTGGCCCAAGAGAAACGTGAATGTATATATTTGGTTCCAGCTTGAAATATAGTTATGGATGATATTTCCTCTACTGAGAACACTTTCTAAGTAGACACTTCTGCTACCTGTGGCAAAACATCTGCCCAGAGCTACTAATTCTGGTAACATATGTGACTCCCATTGTATTATCAAGGAATGAAAATTTTCTGGAAATTCTCATTTGTATTTCACAGCATTAACTACAGAAGTAATACATGTTCAAAAAACAATAAAGGAAACCAAACAATCAAAATTATATCTGAGACACTGATCAAACATTTACAATCGAACTTTCCTATCTATAAAATAAATACATGTTTCATTACAGACAAAAGGTTTGGGTGTTGTGGGACCATAGTCCTCAGTCACTAATACCTATACACATTTGATCTTCATTTTTTTAGTGTATTTATTTACCTAATATCCTTATATTACTTCGTATTTTATTTTGTTTTAACCGACTTCAAAAAAGGAGGAGGTTAACAATTCGTCGGAATCTTTTTTTTTTATGTATGTTACCTGATAACTCGAAGACGCCTGGACCGATTCGAGAAATTATTTGTTTGTTTCAAAAGGGTATACTTCCCAGGTGGTCCCATTGACACCAAGTCAGGATCTGATGATGGGATCTCAGACAAATCAAGGGTAAACCTCAAATTTTATAGTGACGCATAATTTGTTTTTTATTGAAGTCGGTGTACTTTTTATGCATAAAAAAACTTTTTATGAATAAAAAAACTTGTTATGAATAAAAAAAATTTTTATATATTGTGCACCACCGTCTTTATGTTATTATCAGTAATTATAATTCTCCTTGCTAGGTTGTCTGGAAGAGATTGCTTAAAGCGATAAGACCGCCCATTGTGCATTCTAATTTAATTGTATGTTTGTTTTTATGTATATATTTTATTTGTGTGCACAATAAAGAGTTTTTGTATTATATTGTATCTAGTATTGAGTCACATAATGTGAATGTTGAGTCTACTTATTTAGTCATACCTCTCCAGGATTCAGTTCACCACCAGGCAGTTTGAAGAATGCGGTTCCCAGCTGCAGTAGTAAAACGTGAGGAAGTCCATGCTCATGAACTAACAGTACACCTTCCACTGACCTGAAAAACAAACGGATATATAACATATTTTTTAGCTGTCCTAATGTGTGTAAAAAATGGGTCTCAATTTTTATAATGGACCAGAATGCATCGAATGGACCGGACTAGACTGGAATGGATGTAACTAGACCAAATGAAATCAAAATTCCATTTTGTGTAAGCTTTTATTCTATAGATTTTTATATTCTTTTGGTCTTTGTATAAACCATGTCATCCCCATAGGACTCTTTTTATCATATTATTTACAAAAACTCCTAAATTCGAATGAGACTCTGAACACTCTGGATGGCTCCAACATTCATAAGGTTTATGTTTATGTTCTCATCAGAACCTCACGAGTACTTCTGGTCCTGACACATTCCACCAACAAGTGATAGACATCTTCGAGTGTACCACAATCTTCACAGTTGGGATTGTTACTTAACCCCAGTGCGTCTTTATTTGTGTTTTCTGCATAGTGGCTATCTGTTTAAGTCAACAATGGGTCGCTTGTTTATCTGATAGTTATCTTATCTTTATATTGTGGTATTCATCTAGAAGAGACTCATCAATTATAATTGAGCCTCATTCAATCTGTTTATTCATTACATATCTAAACCTGTTCAGTGGAAAATACTATGAAAACGTTATGCGAGTTGAACACTACTCTGTTGCGCACAGGACTCCTCTACTGATGGAGAATGTCATATCATAGGACAAAAATATGCTAACAAAAATGGGCGTACTAGTTGCAGCTCTACCTACTCCTTTGGGACTTCAAGCATCAATACATGTTAGAATAAAATATATCGATGTGAATGTAAAAAAATCCGAGTGGAATCACAGTAATCACATAATTTGTTGTATCTTAGCATAGATCAAAAAATAGAATACATAACCTAACATTACCTTCTCATTCCAATTTTTACAAATTCCTCCCGCATCCTCTGGAATCGAGCGGGAACCGAAGCATCCTTCTCAAATAGCGGCTCTTTGGTGCCGAATGTGTAATTAGTTAACGGGTATAAGTTTATTGTACGATTTAGCGTCATGTTCGGGGCATTTTGACTATTCTGGTGCTGGACGCCCGGCCGCGCTGGCCACTGTTTGTTTCCCGGCGGACCTTGAACTGCAGCCATTATAACTTCGACGACGACTATTTCTTACGATTTGCTAGATATTTACGGCGAAACTTGTGATAAATTATGGTATTTAATGGTTTTTGTTAGCGAACAAACCAGCGGCAGCCATTACAATTACAATTTACACCACAGACTATCACAATTCACAAATACAAAATGCTAAATCTCATTTGATGTAATAAATATAATAAGTTTTAAAAACTTTTAGTCGATTGTAGATGTCACTTTGTCTTACGAAAATATTGTCTATAGTACAGTCAGCAGCAGATATAAATGAGCACATAATGTGTTCAAATAATTCTATACACCCAAGAAAATCAATAACATCTACACAACAAAAGTAGTCAAATTATCGTGAGCATCCATTGCGTCAAAATGATCTACACACTCGATTTTCAAATATTTGTAAACAAATCTTCACAGTAGGAATTGACTCAATTCTCTAACCTATACGTACAGGGTTGTGCGTATTTGAAATAAAAATAAATAATATTTGATTTTTGTATGAAAATAAAAATATTGTCTTTAAGAGATGAGATATTCACGATTGTAATCCTTGTCACCGAAACTTTATAGCCATGGCTTAGTAAACCCTTTCTGACTAACCTTGTATATCTTATATATAATAATATAGTGTTTTTTTTTCGACTATTTTTATGACTCCCCATCTAAAATTTGATTCGATATATCGTAAAACTAATTCACTGGAAGTTAGGTATAGCCCTTAATATTAATTGTAAGTACTTTCCCAGAGCGTGAAAAGATTTTCCATATAAAATGCACGTAAATACAATAAACTCTTTTCTAAGTTCTATTACGCAGCGGCATTTCATGCTATCACATTGTTGAATTGTGATATTTAACTTACTTGTAGTATATTTTTTTATAATTTATTGAATAGCAGCAATTGTCTAGTTGGTAGTGGTTTAAACTGTCAAAAAGTAGTATGTTATATTGAAACCTGAAAATAGCTGGTGGTAGGATATTCGTATCCGCCCGGATAGCGACCACCGTACACAGGGCGAAAAACCCGCCATAGTGGCACACGCAAGTGTGTCGCGTTCCGGGATCAGCCAGTGTATGTCCGGTTATCGTCGGGGGGCTTGAGTTGGGGTACGATGTTTGGCCGTGCGGGTATAAGCCGGTTCACAGTCGGTTGGAGGCGTGTTGATCCGTCGGCCAGGGAGACCTGTAGAAACGGTGGTACCGCTGGCCGCCCGCGGTACAGTACAGGGGCCCAATCGTGGCTAACCACCACGAGAGGCTGCCCCACCATGCCGCGCATAATCTTGGGTGGGTCCGTCGTGCCGGTTGGTGACCGGATGTGGGGTCCCGGCGGCCTATCCCGGGAGGGTACGAGGGCCCTTCCGTCCGGCGGATCAGCTCACCTCCTCTCGGCTCTTTTAGTGGACCGGCGCTTGTTGCGGCCTTCTGACTACTCTAACACTAGACCCTTGACCGCTTCTTCACCTCTCCCACCCATAACTCCATGACAGTGCAAACTAAGAGAGCAGGTTCTTCAGCGGTGCGTAACCCCACCACCGCATTCACAATGGAGTTCGCTAACATCCGCGGACTCCATTCTAATCTTAATGCCGTCCACCACCATCTTGAGACGGCCCGGCCTGCTCTGCTCTTCTTGACGGAGACACAGATTTGTAGTCCGACCGATACTTCATACTTGCTTTACCCCGGATACTCGCTTGAAGAAAGCTTCAGGCCGAGGGCCGGGGTATGCCTGTATGTTCGGTCGGACGTCTGCTGTCGCCGTCTGCGCTGCATGGAGGACCCCTCTTTCTCCACCCTGTGGGTGCACGTCGACCTCGGCTCCCAGAGTCGGGTTTACGTGTGCCTTTACAGGTCACACGACGGGGACGTAGAGACAACTCGGCTATTTAATTATATTAGCCAGGCGACAGACGACGCGCAGGAGCAGTTTCCAACAGCGGAATTAGTAGTTCTGGGGGACTTTAATGCACACCACGAGTTGTGGTTGGGCTTCTCCAGAACTGACCATGCCGGCAGGACTGCTCATGCATTCGCTTTGACCAATGGCTTGACACAGCTGGTGGATCAGCCTACCAGGATCCCAGATGTGGCAAGTCATGCGCCCTCTCTGCTGGACCTACTGCTGACGAGTCATCCGACCGGGTATAAAGTGACGGTTGGTGCTCCCCTGGGTACCTCCGATCACTGCCTGGTTGGGACGTCGGTTCCTTGCGCTTTGCCTCCACGTCCCGTGAAGGTCAAGCGCAGGGTCTGGCACTACTCGTCGGCAGATTGGGATGGTATGCGGGATTACTTCGCATCCATCCCTTGGCGGCAGCGCTGCTTTGATGGAAAGGATCCTTCAGCGAGTGCCGACGCCATTGCTTGCGAGATCAGAATAGGAATGGAATATTAAATTCCTTCCTCTGAGATCGCAGGCAAGGGCCGAGGACGCTCCTGGTTCAACCGTGCATGCGCCGATGCTGTTGGCAAGAAACAGGCGGCGTATCGTGCTTGGATCGGGGGTCGCGCTACGAAGGATCCCAACCTCAAGTCACTCAAAGCAGCCTACAACCGTGCTGCCAAGGTCTGCAAGAGGGCGTATGTTAAAGCGGATGCCCAGCGCGTCTGCAAGATTGGATGTGCTTTGGCCGATAACCTAACAAGCAGTCGTGCTTATTGAAGCTTGGCTAAGGCCGTCCAATCTAATTTCTGTCGCCCTTCGCTGCCACCGCTGAGATATCGAAATGGAACACTAGCCCATAGCTCGCAGGAGAAGGCCGATTTATTGGCAGACCTCTTCGCGGCTAATTCGAGACTCGAGGACTGCAATGCTCATTTACCACCTACGCTGCCCGGTTGCGGTCACACAATGCCTGATATCCGTATCAGGCATTGTGATGTGCGGCGTGAGCTGCAATCTCTCGACGTCCGGAAGGCTAGTGGTCCTGATGGTATCCCAGCGCTTGTACTTAAAAAGTGTACAGCGGAGTTGTCTCCTGTACTGACGCGCCTATACCGATCGTCCTACCTCTCAGGTATTGTGCCTGAATCTTGGAGGGAGGCTAATGTGCAGCCGATCCCCAAAAAGGGTGATCGGTCAGACCCTAACAATTATCGCCCAATCGCCATAACCTCAGTGATGTGTAAAGTCATGGAGCGACTGATAAACAGCCAATTAGTTCGCTACCTAGAGGATCACTCGTTGATCAATGACCGCCAATACGGGTTCCGTCATAACCGATCAACGGGTGATCTTCTAGCGTTCGTATTACATCACTGGGGAGAGGCGATTGACAAGCATGGCGAGGCTCTGGCTGTGAGTCTCGACATAGCAAAGGCGTTTGATAGGGTCTGGCATCGTGGCCTTCTCTCCAAGCTCCCGGCATACGGTCTGCCCGACAACCTGTGCAAGTGGATTTCCGGCTTTCTGCATGAGCGTAGAATACGTGTCCTCGTTGATGGACACGCTTCGCAGCTCATGTCAGTAAATGCCGGAGTACCACAAGGTTCTGTGATTTCGCCCACCTTGTTTCTTCTGCATATCAATGATATGTTGTCGCTTGGCAACATTCATTGCTATGCAGACGACAGCACGGTTCATGGGCTTTATAGCAGCAAGCCGCCTGGTTGCCGGGCGGATACTGAGAGGAGACGCGAGGATCTTGTCGTTGAGCTCAACCAGACCTTGGATCTCATCTCATCATGGGGTACCAGGAATCGGGTTGAGTTTAATGCCAAGAAAACCCAGGTGTGCGCGTTCTCGTGCAAGAAGTCTCCGTTTTCTCCCATCCCCGTTCTTCAGGGTGTTCCACTCGCAATGTGGAATGACCTTAGTGTCCTAGGTATGGATATCCGCTGCGATCTTAATCCAAGGAGTCACATCGAGGGCGTAATATCCGCCACTTCACGCAGGGTCGGAATCCTGAACAGGGTGCGGCGGTTTTTCACGCCTGGTCAGCTCTACCGCTTATATAAAGCGCAGGTGCGGCCGGGAATGGAATACTGCTCGCACCTCTGGGACGGTTCTGCAAGGTACCTTCTCGATGCCTTGGATGGGTTGCAGCGGCGGGCCATCCGCATTGTGAATGATGCAGACGTGAGTAACAGCCTGGAGCCGCTACAGCTGCGTAGGGATATTTCCTCGCTTAGCGTGTTCTACCGTCTGTATCATGGCGAATGCTCTGAAGAATTGTTTGATCTTATGCCTTCCTCTCCCTTCCATACCAGAACCACGCGTACTGGATTGCGGAGCCACAGCTTCGTGGTATCTACTACCCCGGCCCGAACCAAGAGGTTCGCAAACTCGTATTTTTGCCGCACCATCAAGCTGTGGAACAGTTTGCCAGCTACCGTGTTCCCTCCTTCCTATGATCCTGGGTCCTTTAGGCGTAATGTGAAGAAGCTAAACAGCAGGCCGGCATGATTGTGTTGAGTAGCGGGGGATAGACTGTCTCTCGCTACTTGATACTCTATCTGGACGGCACTGCGCTTACCATCAGGCGCAGTGTGGTCACTTTGCCGCGCCAGAAAAAAAAAAAAAAAAACCAGCTCAAATGGCATACACCTCTGTCTTTTCTATGGTTACATGTATATTCATTTTTAATTATCGCTTGCTTTAATGGTAAAGAAAAACGTAACGAAGAAACTTTTTTTGTTATCACGGGGAAAGCGTTTTAGTACTGCCGTCCGCCCTGGGGGTGGTTGATTCCAAGCAATGTCAACTTGGAAATTGGATAATTTAAACTGGCATTGTAATGCCTATGAGCTATTCTAACTGAAAGTGATATCGTTTTAACATAACCAGAAACGTAAAATATTAGGTATTAAAAACAAAAGTAAAGTTACCTATGAGCAGCGATCTATATGTACTACGTACTAGATGCGGCGACCAGAACAAATATGTTCCATCGAATTGCGGTTCCGATACCGCATTGACATTACTTTTGTTCATGCTACTGTACTTCGGTAGCATCACGCCACAATGCATCTTTCAGTGTCGAATGAATTTTAATTATTTGTAGCAATATTCCCGAACGAATCTGCCTTAAATTGATATACAGTGCAACTGTTAATAGTATGTAAGGTAAATGACATAATTAATTAATTTCAATTCTGAATATGGGAGAGTCTATTTTTCACAACAAAATTGGCCATCAGTTTGTCCCATTTTTGTCCCCAAAAAGGGACGGAGTTATCACGCTTCTAACAGTTATAGATCAATTGACCAGAGGCTGCAAAATAGGCACTTGATGGATGAATTGTACTACTGTATTATTTCAAATTGTTTTTTTTTTATCCTGGTGCGGCAAAGTTACGAAACTGCACCTGATGGTAAGCGCAGTGCGATCCAATTAGAGTATCGAGTAGCGAGAGGCGATCTGTCTGCTACACAACACAATCATGCCAGCCAGCTTCTTCACACTACGCCACGGGCAAGAAGGTGAAGAAACGGTCGAGGGTCTATTGTCAGAGTACTCAGAAGGCCGCGAAACGGCCAAATATCGTACCCCAACTCTAGACCCCCGACAAAAACCGGATGTATACTAGCTGATCCCGGAACGTGACACACTTGCGTGTGGCACTATGGCGGGTTTTACACCCTGTGTACGGTGGTCGCTATCCGAGCGGATATGAATATCCTACCACCAGCAAATTGTATTGTTCTATCTTTGTATTGTTTATCCACATAATTTTAATACAATTCCAATTTTTCTTTTTTAAAGGAGTAAGTGCCCGCTTATTATAAAACTTATTGTAAAAACACTTCCAAAAATGTCAATAAATCTACTGTAATAACTTGAGGCTAAGGTAGATCCCGCATTAGGCCAGCGTGCTGGACTAAGGCCTAACCCCTCTCAATAGTAGAGGAGGCCCGTGCCCAGCAGTGGGACAATGTTTAATACAGGGCTAGTAATAATCCTACTATATATATATATATATATATATATATATATATAGTAGGATATATATACCTAGTCAGGTCATAAATTCTGTCACATGTTTAATATAAAATAATTAAAACAAGTTTATTCATCATGTAACCATTTATATACCAAAATGAACTTAACAAAACATAGATTCTTATGACACTAAAGTTTATTCAAAATGACCTCCGTGATTTTGAATACAGGCCTTCAATCTGCGCGGCCAGTTGTCTATCGCAGCACGAACGAGGTCCATGTCAATATCGGCGGCTGCCTTAATCAAGGATGTCTTGAGTGACTCCAAATTGGGATGAGGCTTTGAGCACGCCTTTTCCTCCAAGTGTTGCCATATCTTGTAATCTAACGGATTCAAATCTGGACTGGAGGAGGGCCAGTCTTCGTGCCGGATGAAGTAGATTTCACGCGCCGCCAGCCAGTCTTGTGTGCTCTTCGCTCTATGAGCTGGCGCCGAATCTTGTTGGAATACCCAGTGCCTGTTATTGAACATGGTATGAGAAACAGGTTCCACAAGGTTCGTCAGGACTATATTTTGATACACAACTGCATTCGTTTTTACACCTTTCTCACAAAAATGTACCTCTGTTAAGCCCCAATAAGAAACTCCCAACCATACCATGAGCGAGGATGGAAAATGACCTCGATGGACACGCGGAATACGGTTGCTCGCTTCTTCACTACTGTGTGCGTACACCTTATCATTTTGTTTGTTGTAGCTCTCTTCTACGGTAAAAAATTTTTCATCTGAAAAAAGAATTTCCCGATATTTTTTTCCCGCGTACCGCTTCAACAAAGCGCAGCATCTCTTCAGTCTCAGGTCCATTAGACGAGCATTCAAACGATGTCCTGTTTTTCTTCGATATGCCCGAAGCCCTAAGTCTTCATTTAACACCCTTTTCACCGTGGTTCTGCTTAACCCCATCTGAAGGGCCAACAGTTTCTGCTTACGTTTGGGATTTCTTTGAATTCGCGCCTTCACAGCTTTTATCACTGCTGGAGTCCTAACAGACCGAGGGCGACCACTTCTTGACCTGTCATCTACACTAGAGTCTTCATTGTATCGTTTGATGGTACGATAAGCGAATCTTTTGGTTATATTCAAATTTTTCAGTATGTCAAAAATTTGAATTGGCGCGTAACTGCAACGATGCAACGCAATTATTGCAACACGGTCTTCTTTAAGCGTCCACTCCATATTTAAAAATGAGTAAAATTCTAGAAAGTATATATGTATTTTTATTTTCATGAACAATGTGAAATTCGAATTCAATAAACTTTTTGTGGCCAGCATTGTAAAATAAAAGTTTTTACTGTGTGACAATACTTATGACCTGACTGTGTATATAGCCAGTATTTATTATAACTTGTACAACAAATATTCGTATGAAATATATAGGTAATCTCGAAATTAAAATGACAGGAGGAAAACAGAAGAACATGGTAAAATAATTCAGTCGCCGAATATATATATTCGGCGAAAAGTTGGTGTACTGGTTACACCTCTGCCTACCCCTTCGGGGATTATAGACGTAAGTGTATATGTACAATTGTATTATTTGGGAAGGTGTTTTTATAAACATGGTATTATTCCTTATCCAAATAAATACTTTATTTATCATAAGTATTTAATTTTGAAAAAAGTTACGTCTCATACGTCATTTGATTTCAATGAATATCTTAGGAGATATAACAGTTTTAAAATATCTCCACAGTAAAATGAATATTGTCGTTTGTATGATTGTTTGTTACCTTTTCATAACTAAACGGGTGAACGAATCCTAATAAAATTCAGCAGTGGGATAGATTATATCCTGGGGAAGGACATAGGCTATCTTTTTAACCAACTTCAAAAAAGGAGGAGGTTCTCAATTCGTCGGAATCTTTTTTTTATGTATGTTCCCCGATTACTCGAAGACGCCTGGACCGATTCGAGAAATTAGTTTTTTGTTTAAAAAAGAATACTCCCCAGGTAGTCTCACTGACACCAAGTCAGAATCTGATGATGCGATCACAGAAAAATCGAGGGCTACCCTCAAATTTTATATAGATGCATAATTTATTTTTTATTGAAGTCGGTGTACTTTTTACGAATTAAATCGTTTACTTATGTCTCAAAAAAATATCTTGAAGGGGGTGAAATAGGGGTTGAGAGTTTGTATGGGCAAACCGTAATACCACAATTTCTTTTCTCAAACCTGGAAAATCTAATTTAGGCTTTTGGTAAGAAATTACCTTTTTTTGTTTGGTAATTTGGTACGGCTGCCTCGGTGACGCAGTTGTAATTGCGCATGCGTTTAAGACTGCTATACTGAGGTCTCGGGTTCGATCCCCGGGTCAGGTAAAGTGGTGTTGGGTTTTTCTATCTAGAAATTCTCAGTATTAGCCCGGAGTTTGGAATCTGCGCCCGGTATGGCGATAGGCTATCATCCCCTGTCACATCATGGGACCGAAATTTGGCGAAAAGTGGGTGCACTGGTTATACCTCTGCCTACCCCTTCGGGGATTACAGGCGTGAGCGTATGTGTGTGGTAAGAAATTAAGGAATACCTACGTGTTTCAACGTTTTTAGCAAATCATCACCTTATTATACATAAACTTATGAGGTATTTTTCGAATGCAATTTAAAGCTTCAGGCACAACACCTGAGAGTCAGGACGATTTGTATAGGTGCCTCAGTGCAGATTTTTTTATTTATTTATGTGGTTTCAATAATACCTCACTTTGAGTCACCTAAATAATTGTAAATACAAAAGTTTAAAATAAAAGTAATTTGTTCCAACAAAATACATGATGACGAAATACATTATTTTGGCCTCTGCCACTGTTGGGTAATAAAATAAAATTTTACACAACTACACAATCTCCAGGATAGTTCCTCAAAAATTGAAATGAACTGTCGCATCTGGTCATTGTGATGCTCTGTGGTCTTTGGCTTAGATAAGGAATCGATGGCATTAGTGTGCGGAAAAGTTATTTGGAACATATTGTTTCTACGACAATTTGTGTCTATCTGTAGAATATATGTCAATGCCTATGAGTAAGCTTTTTAATATGCATGCGCAAACACGCATTCAGACACCAACATAAAAAACTTGAAACTTCAGAAAAGTAACCTACGAGTAAGGTTTGTAATACGCAGGCGCATACGCGCGTATTAACACATACTAACATAACAAAACCTAAAATTTGAGAAAGTATCGTGCGAGTCAGCTTTATAATACGCAGGTGCATACAAGCGTATTAACCCACGTACTAACATAAAAAAACTAAAATGAAAAAATTTACCTACGAGTAAGCTTTGTTATACGCAGACGCGTACACGCGTATTAACACACATTTAAAAAATACATAAACCTAGAATATAATACTGTGTAATGTATTCTATCTCATTTTCTTGCCGACTTATATTTATGTGATTGTCTCTTAGTGGTGACGTATTTTAAATTTTTGTTTCATCGAGTTTCAAATCACAGCGATTTTAATTTTTTATAATTTTAATATTATTTAACTTCAAAAGAATATTTCTAAGATTAATTAGTGATACATTCCATGTGGGTCCGCTGGTAAAGATTACTTACGGAGAAGGCAAAATCGAATCACTCTATTTTTATTTTTTAGCACACCAACAGAATGATTATATATTAATTCAATTTACATATTGTTAAACTAATTATTTAAAATACAATGTAATCATACCGATCATAGGCATGCATGACATTTTTAATAATGTGGATAATTTAATGCTACATTACAAGAATCTTAAATAGTAATTTAGAAATTACAAAAAAAATAATTAAACATCTTAAGTTACATTATGTTAACATTATAATTATACACAACGAATTTATTTAAGCTATGATATCTATATCTTTAAAATATAATTCATAATTATTTGGCTTTGGATTTGGCAGGTGAGTAAGGAGCGCTTGTATGAATCGTACGCGTGAGAAAATATATCAGTGGATATATTTTATTTTGATTTCATATATTTTGGACAGTATTCAAGTAATTCGAAACAAAGACATGTCACTGACGTCATACAAGGAATGAAATCAATACTTGACTAGTATTTGATAAAATAAATCCATTTGACAAATAATGGCATTATAGTAATGTTATTCCAAACAATTATGAGTCTTAATACATATATGTATAGGATTTATTATTCATGTTTGTTAATTTGTTCTGGAAATCTGCTTAGATACCAGATTGTTTATCATAACAACGGCCTTCAGTTTGCTACTAAATATTTGACAATTTATGTGCTCAGTTATAATTGACAGATTAAGTGCTCACATCATTTTGAAACTTTTGGTGTGTAGATAATTTTGGTCACTTTGAGTGTGTAGTACTATATGATCACCTTGGTTGTTTAGCTACTTCTGCTGCTGACTGTACATCTCTATAAAAAACTTATATTTGGAGAACATGGAGTGTATAAACTAAATCTAAGCATGGAGTTTACCTTTTCTTCTAAAAAAAGACTAAACTGAACAAATAAATCTATAAAAATGGAAAAGAAGGGCATCGCAAATTCGAATCTTTGGCAAATATTCTTTGCCGCACCATCGAACTGTAGAACAGTATACCAGCAACCGTGTTCCCACTGAAACAAGAAGAAGAAGTGAAGAACAAGTGTGAAGAAGCTACTCAGCAGACTGGCATGATTGTATCGAGAAGCAAGAGATAGTTGAATCTCGCTACTTGATACTCTTACTGAACGGCACAGCGCTGACCATCAGGTGCAGTGAGGCCACTTTGTGGTGCCAGAAAAAAAAATGCTATCAATGTATAACTCGAAAGACTAGGCAGTATAGGCGAACGACTATAGCCTATCTTAGAAGAAAAAAAATCAATAGTCAAATTGTGTCGTGACGTCATGAATGTTTTGACAGATGTTTCGTCGTACTCACGATTTCGATAATCAGAAAAAAGCTAAATTAAGTATTGAATAATGTCGGAACAATTAGAATTACTTACGGAATGTCCGTCACAGTGGACTGCAGTTTCGTATGTGACGCCAGAAATACAGAAAAAGGAAATTAAACCGTTTGTTGTTTGTAAGGTTTCTTCAAACTTTCAATATTTAATACGCCTTTTATTCTCCAATTTGGTTGTTATTTATATAGAAAATATGAATATAATCGTTCAATGAAACTATCCTAGTTCTCTACTCCTTTGCCATATACGTCTTAAGAAAGTGGGAAACGTTCAATATTTCCGGAGGTACTTTGAAAATAAAAACCAAATCACAAGTGGACTGCTGACTGGATGCTATACGCTATCCTCATATAGCATTTTAAATCGGTTTAAATCCTGACATAATATATTAAATATATTATAGATAGACTGTCTCTCGCTACTTTATACTCTATCTGGACGGCACTGCGCTTACCATCAGGCGCAGTGTGGTCACTTTGCCGGGCCAGAATAAAAATAATACAGATAAATCCATTGTCTTTTAATATTCACCACAATTCCTTATAGCCTCTGCGGCGTAGCGAGCGAGTAGCCACCTGTAAAGGAGGCCCTGGGTTCGATTCCCGCACAGAGACTAATGTTTGTGTGACAGTCAGATATTTGTTTCTGGACTGGGTGTTGTGTGTTGTCCCGCATAGTACTTAATACTAATATTGGCTTGACCTAGTGTAGGCTTAGGATTATATGTGTGGCTGTTGCAAAAAAAATACCTTATGACTAAATATTACTTTGTTTTGTTGTACACTCTAATGTATCACAAGGCAATCAGTGTTTGGAATAAGGTAATAAGTAGTGAGTAAAAATACATGCCAAATTCAACTCTATTTCCATACAATCAATGTTACAAATACACTTAATACTCAAGTCAATAAGGGTGAATATTGCCAATATCACTTAGGCCATAGTGTTCTATCACATCTCATATCAGCTTTAAGGCTGACCTATTAACCTTTCTTATGTATTAGTAAACTTCAGAATCACCTTAATTTGCTGCAATATATCCAGTGGAAGGGGCACCAGCTGAGTATATGCTGATGGAATATATCACTGATTTTCAGCTGGACCCCACCGTCGCTTCACCGTAGTACAACAAATTCGGACGTATAATAACAACAAAAAAACAAAAATATAATATCTTCTACTTTGTTACTGAAATGGCAACCTTTACACAACAGACAAGAAAATTTCACAACTTTGACTAAACTACATACTAAATACTGGTGTCTTTGTAAATTTAGAAGGTCTCTTGTATTTTTTAACCGACTTCAAAAAAAGGAGAAGGTTAACAATTCGTCGGAATCTTTTTTTTTTATGTATGTTACCCGATTACTCGAAGACGGCTGGACCGATTCGAGAAATTCTTTTTTTGTTTAAAAGGGCCTTCTTGTACTCTGACACTAGACCCTCGACCCCTTCTTCACCTTCTTGCCCATGGCGTAGTGTGAAGAAGCAGGCCGGCATGAGTGCGTTGAGTAGCGGGGGATAGATCGTCTCTCGCTACTCAGTACTCTATTTGGACCGCACTGCGCTTACCATCAGGTACAGTGCGGTCACTTTGCCGTGCCAGGATAAAACAACTCAAATTCAAAGTAAATTAGTCTTTGATCTGCGAATCTTCCTCTAAGTAAAATAAAATTGTTAGAATTTTTAAATTCAGACAAATAAAAATTCTATTAAGTAGAAAAGTAACTTATCAGAGGCATTTAATGTTGGATTGCTTATCCACGACCAACTAGAGTAAAGATTATGCCGGCATGATTGTGTTAAGTAGCGAGGGATATACTGACTCTCGCTACTTGATACTCTAAGGACGGCTCTGCGCTTACCATCAGGTGCAGTGTAATCACTTTGCCTACATCGGAAAAACTTAATATCAGTTTTATCCGACCCAGAGATCATACACAATTATGTCTGCGCCACTGAGGCAGTCATTCTTTACTAATTTAATTTTTTCCACAGTGGCCTTGAAAGAGCTGGAAGGTAACCCAGACAGTAGAACTTCAAGTCTTATGAATGCAGATAAGTTCTCAGCGGTGAGAGAGGTCGTGCGGCACTTTGCTAGGCTACGCTCGGCCACCAAAGAGCCTTGGAGACAGGATGATGTCAAAACGTTTTTGGAAGGACTCGGGTAATATTTTAGTGAAAATATAAATCATAGCCATAACTTAATGGAGACTCCAAATGTTTTTCTGAAAGGTAATATGAGATTTTTGCGTAACATCTTGCTCAAACATGGATCTTTACCCACAACCTATTACTAAAAGAATTTTATAAATCTGCTCAAAAATATGCAAGTTATAAGTCATTCAAATTGAGTGGCAAGTGTTTTTTTGTGCCTGGATAGGCTGATGAGCAGACGGGCCACCTGATGGTAAGTAGTCACCGCCGCCCATAGACATGCCAGGGCACAGCAAAGCCGCTGCATACTGTTGTGTAGTTGTGAAATGACAGACGTGATGTAGAATTTACATCCAAAATATTTATTGATGTAAAACATCTAATGCGACATGTCAGACGGCAGACCGACTGTTGGCACCGTCATGCATCGGGATATGATAATATGAGATATCTAATAATCTGTATATATAAAAGAAGAAACTGACTGACTGATCGATCAACGCACAGCCTAAACGGCTGAGGTTAGAGACTTGAAATTTTGACAGTAGGTACCTTTTATCACGTAGGCATCCACTAAGGAAGGGTTTTTGGAAATAACACCCCTAAGGGGGTAAAATAGGGGAAGAAAGTTTGTATGAAAATCCGTCATTTTTGAAGTTAAATTCATGAAAATTAGTATTTGGCATTTTAGTTAAAAATTAAAAATATATGTTTCAGGATTTTTGGAAATTCCGCCCCTAAGGGGGTAAAATAGGGAAGGAAAGTTTGTATGAAAATCCGTAATATCAAATACAGTGTGGTGTGTGGTGACAGAAGTCACTGATTAAAAGAATTGAGTGGATTAGGGGATCAATAAAATATTTTTAATTGTGCTGTATATATTTCCTTTCATAAGCTATCCTTTTATTCTCATTGTTACGACAAAATAATTTCAATGTTTCATATCTGTTGATAATATACATATAATTATTAGAAATGTTTTAATTAAATAAACCCGTGAACTTTATATTGCTATAGAAGGAATAATAAATATAATACTAGCCCTGTATTAAACATTGTCCCACTGCTGGGCACGGGCCTCCTCTACTAATGAGAGGGGTTAGGCCGTAGTCCAGCACGCTGGCCTAATGTGGGTTGGTAGACTTCTCATACCTTTGAAAAACTCTCAGATATGCAGGTTTCCTCACGATGTTTTCCTTCACCGTTAAAGCAAGCGATAATTAACATTTTAATACACACATAACTTTAGAATAGTCAGAGGTGTATGCCACTTGGGTTTCGAACCTACGACTTTCCGTCTTGGCAGTCCGTACCGCAACCAACTAGGCTATCGCTGCTATATAGAAGGAATACGCCAATAAAATATTTTCTTATTTTAAATTATTTTTGAAGTGTAACTTCTTTAGTATTGTTATGATTTGAAACTCGATGAAACGGAAAAGCGACAGTAAAAAGAGACAAACATAAATCCATAGGACTAAGCCTACGAGAGAATGAGACAGAATATATATTCGAGTGGGATCGAGTGGGAATGGGTGGGACGATTAGGATCAAGTGGAATCGAATCGGTTACTGTTATTGACGTAGTTCTTTAATGGTTTTGAAATACTTTAGTAGTTAGTACTTCGTATGTGTGTAAATACGCGTGTATGTGCCTGCGTATTACAAAGCTTACTCGTAGCTAACTTTTCTGAAGTTTCAGTACTACCGTGTGTGGATTGCACACTTACTTTTTTTTCAGATTCTCCCCTGTGTGTATAGCAGAATTCGCAACATTATTATGTACAGACCAAATGTATGAAAACATACCCAAGCATTTGAGAGTCAAGCCCGGCTTACTCAGTTTGCAATGGCGGATAGATATATCACTGTGGTAAGTATATTAAAGCCAAATCTGAATTGGTTTATTGATATTAGCAATTGATTTAGGCGATGACACCGATTATGTCCTGGATTCAATGTCCGGCCGGCCTGAGATGCGTGCCACGACATATCTCGAGAACGACTAAACAACGATGTAGACAAATTGTTGATGTCGATTCATATCTCGATTTCCTTAACATGTGCGCTAAGATCGACAAGTCTCTCATTGAAGACATAAGTCTAATCTAATAAATGAAATTACTTTATTCTATGTTTATTTCTCTACGTACAAAATATCGACGATAAATATCTCGGCTACATGTGTCAAAAATCGATAAAATTGTTTGGTGATGTAAAGGTTTGCAGACAAACATACCCACAAATAACTAAAAAATACTATCATCTCTTCTTTCGACAAAACAAGTCGAGAAAAACGAACCCGCATGTTAACCTCTAGACTATAGACATAAATTAATTTTTGTCGTGTTATAGACTCGACAAAATTTTATCGACGCGCGCATCTTAGCCGGGCAGGTCAGGTTATTACTTTATACTGGTGTTTGAGACTATATGGTAGATGCGTCATGCGGCCAGTATACGCTAGTAAGCTAGCTAAGTATGTATGCAAAATGCTGTTCAACACGCCAGGCGTGGTAGAAATCAATACGCGTATATTGTTTATCCTGGCATGGCAGAGTGACCACACTACACCTGATGGTAAGTGCAGTGCCGTCCAGAGAGTATAGAGTAGTGCGAGACAATCTATCCCCCGCTACTCAACACAGTCATGCCGGCCTGCTTCTTCACACTACGCCATGGGCAAGAAGGTGAAGAAGCGGTCGAGGGTCTAGTGACAGAGTACTCAGAAGGCCGCAAAACGACCACACATCGTACCCTAACTCTAGACCCCCGACAAAATTGTTGTGATTGCGCATGCGTTACGACTGCAGTGCTGAGGTCTCGGGTTCGATCTCCGGGTCGGGTAAAGTGATATTGGGTTTTACTATTTAGAAATACTCAGTATGAGCCCGGAGTCGGGAATTGTGCCCGGTGATAGGCTCGCCTGATATTACACCATGGGATCGTTATAAATTCGGCGAAAAGTGGGTGTACTGGTTACACCTCTGCCTACCCCTTCGGGGATTACAAACGTGAATTTATGTAACTGTAACATTATATGAGGCTGTCAGTGCAAAAGTGGCCTAACCCTCAATTTTTCATAATCTGACCTATGTATGATTTAAAATGTGCGAAAATTTAATGCAAAACCGGCCTATCTCTAGTTTCACCAATTGCCAATATGATGAACAACAAGATGGCATTGCATTTATGTACATTGATTTAAAATTCATGAATATACAAACCCATTATTTTCATACTCATTGTCTCAAGCTTAGGGCACTTTTGCGCTGACGGTCTCATATGGCCTTATGATCATATCAACTTTTTAATCTTTTCAGCCAATCTAACGCGCATACAGAGAGCCCGAACCGACAACGCTTAAAAGAGTTGTTCCATAACTTCACATTCGTTATTTTGACACTACAATTAACTGACGGCACTGTCAACACATACAGATTGTCAATACAAAAGTTCCAAGAACTGAGATATGTTATAGCCAGTGTTTTGAAAAACATGATTGTTTTAGAAAAGAGAAAATGCATGAGAAGAGAATGACATAGGTGTCCATGGGGGTGATTTGTGGGGTGTGGATTTAGATGGTCCTAGAAGGGCCAAAATAAAACCAATCTAGAACAAAACCGTTACCATAAGGTAGTGTTGCCAACCGTCCTGTTTTTTAGAGTGTCCTGGATAGTTTAAGCAGCGTCCTGGGTTTTCAAAGCGTCCTGATAAGGTCCTGTATTTTAAAATTCGGACACCACTTTTGCAATCCTTACTTTAGGGGCGGTGTCTCGGCTTGCAAGTGTTTATTTTAAAACAAAGATGTGTCCTGTTTTTAAACTGAATTGTGCTGGTTTTTGTAACTTCAAATCCTGGTATTTGAATTCCGGGGTTGGTAACCCTACCATAAGGGCACACGGGGCCCGTGCCCAGGGTCAGGTTACGGGACTCATGGGCCCCGAAAGGTCGATATATTCGGTTACATTACACATTATATTTTAGGTAGATATAAATAAATCATAAGTCAACAGTCACACATAGTTCAGAGACCCCACACTAGGTCAAACCTGTATTGTGGGTATTGACTACGAGGGACTACGGACAACATCCAGACCCGAAACAAACATTCTGTCACAAAATTGTCTCGGTGCGGGAATCGAACCCACGGCCTCTCGTTTCACAACCGGCTACACAACTGTTGCACTATGGAGGCTGTCGTATAGCCCGACTATAAATATTGTGAGTCAATTTATCAGTCACTTTCCAAAAGGGGCCCAAATTCTTGTGTGCCCAAGATAGCCTAATACGGCCCTGATAAGAGGGTCCAAAAGTTTAATTCTGGTATATTTTTAACACGTTAAAGCTTTACTGCTATAAAATACTGTGATTCCAAAAAAAAATTGAATAATTTTAAGTACACCATATCAATTAATCTGAAAAGCAGCATTTTCCACTTAAACTGAAAATCGGCAAAATTTTGGCCCCTAAACATAGGGTCCATCGATTGGTCTAAATTTGATTTAATTTCGGCAGATATGTAAATATTGGGAAACTTCGTATTATAACTTGCTAATTATAGGTTATTTTTATATTTATTTCCACATTCCATTTGAAAGAGATATATTAATCTATTTATATGTAACATAAGTGAATAATAAATAAGTTACAATGGTTCAGTTTTAATTGTTTTAAACGTAAAAAAAATATAACAGGGTGTTAGATTTTAAAGGGTGTAAAGAAATAACACTAAAATATACTTTTTTTTTATTACTGAAAGTATCGAATGACTGCCTCGGTGGCGCAGTTGTAATTGCGCATGCGTTACGACTGCTGTGCTGAGGTCTTGGGTTCGATCCCCGGGTCGGGTGAAGTGATATTGGATTTTTCTATCCAGAAATTCTCAGTATTAGCTAAAGTATTATTTAAGTCACTGATTAAAACAATTGAGCGGGACGGGAGTGGATAATCTATTTCTTTAAAAAACATTAAATAATTGTGCTATATTGATTTCCTTTCATAAGCTATCCTTTTACTACAGAATAATTTCAATGTTTCACATCTGACAGACGTCCTGCGGCGGCTCATTTTTTTACTAAAAAGAGTTAGTAAACTTATAATTTCGTTTGAGATTCTGTGATGAAGAAAGATCTACTATGATCCTTTAATTAATTGTTGCTTGGTTCTTGGCCCATAAGGTAATCCGAGTTGCATTTATTTTCACCCGTTTAATTGTAACACCCTGTTAATAGAGTTAACAAATATTTTTCAATTCCAAGTGATGTGCTCTATTTTAACCTACCTTATGATTTATGTAATGTTATTTATAACTTAGCTGCATCGACCACATAACCCATAGACGCCTAATAAAGGGCGAACACTTTCAGACATCACATTAGGAAAATAGATCTTATATAAAACCACGCCCACTAATGTCTGTTCAGTAACGTCCAGATCCGTGATCCGTGCACATCTCTGCGTTCGCTTAATAAAATTATTAAAAACTTTGCTGCAAGGGCTCCTTGTAGCTTAAAACGGTGTGGCAAAGTCATCAATCATATCAATTTTTTAAACCAATGCCATAATATTTCACAGTTAAGCTGGTTTTTTTAAATTATTTATAATCATAAGTTATTACCCACATTCGTTTTAGTATTACAGGAGTTCAACTTTAATTGGTTTGTCGGTCGACGTCACTTACAGTGCATCCCTTTCTTTCATAACAAGATTAGGCAAGAATTATAGTTGCATTCTTTTCTTCCTTAAAATGGCACGTGGAAGTAGTGATGTGCCGTACCGGAGAGTCATCGGAATATCGGTATCGGTTTATTATACGAATATTCTTCATTAATTCGATGAAAGTTGATGAAAAATAACACATTAACATTTAATAGCATATTAGTATTTAACAAAATGTCAAATAAATGTTAACCTCATAAATTTAGTTTATGAAGAAATTATAAGGACAACTTGATTGCTGGAAGAGATTTTTTTAAAATGTTTTTAGGTTACCAGCTAAGGGTTAGTGATGGATGATAAGGTAGGGGAGGATTTGTTGTATATTATGAAATAAGCTAAGGTAGTTTAAAAAAAAGTGTATTGTTTATTTAGATTATTTGGCAATTACCGAAAAATATTAAGAAATAATTTATTTTACGCAAAAGAGTCAACAGTACATAAACTTCGTTGCTATGTAACTATCTACTTAACATTTCACTATGCTTACAGTTTTATTACGTGTTATGTGGGGAAGCCAAAATTACAAAATATAAAAAAAAATTATAAATAAGTTTTTAACAAATATAGTATTTTATGAAAATAATAAAAAGAAAGATATGTTGGTTACGTATTCATTAGAATCTATCGATAATTATTTTCATAAAAACTATATACCCCATCCCTATCTTTAGTTTAGAATTTGTCGTGGCCTTGTACGGACCAATAAGCGTTTAGTGTACCGCGCCCGCACACCTCAGGTGGTTGACAGAACAGTTTGCATTGCGAATGATTATGCATTAGGTGTCTATGGGTTATGTGGTCGATGCTTAGCTGTGTTTAAGGCGAAATGGCCTGAGACTGAAGCTTTAAATTTTAGAAGAATCATGGTGCATAATGTTAAATATTAATAAATATATTAAGTTTGGACATTCGTTTTATTTTAATCCTATTAATATTATAAATGCGAATGTTTGGATGGATGGATGTTTGTTACTCAATCAGGCTACAACGGCTGGACGGATCTGGTTGAAATTTGGCACAGAGATTATAGTCTGGAATAGCACATAGCTACTTTTTATCCCGGAAAATGTACAGTTCCTGTGGGATAGTTTTTCACAGAGCAAGGGATCGACATGATTTTTTGCATCGTGGCAGTTTAGGGGTCAGACAATGACAACGGCTACTTTTTATCCTAAAAAAATGCACGCTTCCTGTGGGATAGATCAATATAGAAAGGTGTCATAGCTTAAGATGCATTCAAAAATAGCTTCCACGCAGGCGGAGCCGCGGGCAACATCTAGTCCTCTATACATAACCAGGGAGCCCATCCGCCATTGGTCGCAATAAAACAGGTTGTAAATAAAACAAAAATATTATATACATATTTAATTGGCGATAGAAAAAATCACATGTTGCAAGGATATGTAAAGTACTCGTATATAACTAATTGTATATAATTATTATGTATATAAATCACAATTGTGAACGTCGGAGTCATCGAGATTGCGTAAAAGAAATTTGGGAATTGTAAAAACATTTTTTCGACAAAATATTGTGACATGTACTTTTTTTTATTTATTTTTTATACTGGCGAGGCAAAGTGACCACACTGCACCTGATGGTAAGAGCAGTGCCGTCCAGTTAGAGTAGTGAGAGACAATCTATCCCTCGCTACTGGACACAATCATGCCGGCTTGCTCCTTCACACTACGCCATGGGGCAAGGTGAAGAAGCGGTCAAGGGTCTATTGTTAGAGTACTCAAAAGGCCACAAAACGGCCAAACATCGTTACTCAACTCTAGACCCCCGCCAAAAAATTTAAGCCAGAATAAATATGAAGAAAAGACTTCAATGACCATGTAGTGAAAATTCAGTCTTTATCAATTATATTATAGTGGCCAATTGACTGCAGTCTAGAGTCCAAATTACGTTCAATGTACTTTTTTATCTTATTTTCTCTAAGCAATGTCGATAACGACAGTGTTCTTTTACTTATAAAATATATTTTAACAATAAATCACTTCACGAATGAGAGATCTTCTTTATTTCACAGATCTAAGAGTTCACAGTACAAGAAATTCAAAAACGTCAGAATAAACGAGGTTAGTTTTAATATGAGCACGCCATGTTGGGCGCCATTTTGAAAACCGTTACAAAGTGACAGTTTACTTTTAGAATAGGATATTTTAAATATATTTTCTCAATTAGTAATGAATTACTATCGAGGATCTTTAAAACCGGAATCTAAGCCGGTATAACGCCAGCTAGAAAGAATTAAATGAATAATAAGTTGAAATGATAGATGTGGCCTTTAATAAAAAACTCACTTTCGTTTGAAAACATTCGTCTAAATCTAATAAATATCAGTAAAATCGGCTTTCAATGGCGTACTCACATTAAAATTGTATTTATAACCTATTAGAGGAGCGATAAACGCCTAACCCCTTTTAATAGACTCATGCCTAATGGGTCAGTGTCCACCGAATATTATATTAAAAAGTGACTACAATTTATCATTGGATTTTTGGTCCCCAAAATTTATGCCATAAATTTAGGCCTTGTTTAATTAGAAAACAGCGTCCAGTAAATTGCTAAATAGCCAATGGCGTTTAGAATTATACATAATAAAACTATAAATTATGAGATATATACAAATATAATCTAATATACCTGGACATATAAAAACCCTTCACAGATTTACAGGCCTCTTATCGAACCTAGTCCTGTAGCTGCAGTCTCGACATTCATAACGTACACTGTTGTTATACATCGACCGTCAAATAATACCACAAAAGAGCGGTTGCCGTAGCGACGTTTAAGTCTATTGCAAGTCTCGACTGTTGACATACCACGCAGAATCGTTCATTGACACGTCGTTATTACTCGTTATGACATCGAAAATCTTAATTCATAGTGAAGTATTTCCACGATTAAGGATTGCCAATTAAAATATACACTTCAAAATTGTGGAAAAATAAAAATCATATATTCATGAAATATGCTATTTAATGTCGTTAATTGAGAAGAAAACTGAAAAAAACAATTTTATCTTTACTTTCCTCGATATAATGTTTTTTTTGTTATCAATAAAACAAAATATCTTCAGTTAATATAATTAAATGTATGGTTATATAATTTATTACCTTGCATTTTGCAATAAGCTGTTGTTTTTGACATAAGTGTCAATTTGTAAAACTTTGTTATATTTCATTATTATAATTTATAATATAAAAATGGATTTTAACACAACACAGCAGCCATCAGGATTGTCTCAAGCTCTTCCAATACTTAACAGAAAGTAAGTATAAGGCTATTATCAAATGTAATTTGTCGTTCACATAAAGTCACTTTGCCCAAGTTTTTTTTTGAAAACGTATCTAATATTATAGGCGTAAGCGTACATCAAAGGCTACTAGCAGCCAAATTGAAACTCTAATATGTAAGTTAGAAGCGCAGTCGTGGTTGGTAACCAGACGCTTTCATGGTCTCCAAGGCCGCGAAAACTTTGACTCTGGTTGGAGGGAGATCGCGAATGATCTCAATAGCCTCCCAAACGGCTCAATTAAAACGCCAGATCAGTGGATCAAGGTAATTTAAATTACCTTTTCACTAGGTAATTAGTTTGTTTAAACTAGAATAATATAGTACATTATTATTAGCAAACAGTAGGTACAGTAGTATTAGTATAGTTAGAAATCATTAGCTAGGATTGTTTATGTTACATTCTATTTATATGTGTGTGTATTGTTATACAATTCATTTGTGTATATTTCAGGTGTGGCGAGACTTCAAGTGTAAGGCTTGTGCAAGGGCTGCAAAATTAAAAAAAAACATATCGGCTACAGGTAATCAGCCCATTAATGATCTGCCTCTAAATGAAATTGAAAAAAGAATCATTTCATTAATTGGTGCTGATTACACTTTTGGAACTAACTGTCCTGATTCAATGCCAGAAGAAGATGTGAGTTCCTATGTCGAGCTATGATCATAATAATATTTTCTATTTCATTAATTATCTATACTATATTCTACTAAAATTTATATCCTTTCTAGATCTAACTACTATTACTATTATTGTATTGTTTACAGTTGGTGCATTGTGAATTGGAGGCTGGTGTAGTAGAGATTTCTCCTATAGATTTACCAAGTGAGTTAAAATATATTTTCATCTTTTTGTATATTCTTAAATGTATATTTTTAAGTTTAGTGTTTTATTAATAAAAATAATTTTAAGTTACAGATAATATACAAATTGAGGTGATGGACAGTTGTGATCTACCACCAGAACCATTACTTACTCAACAAATAAGTAAGTCTTATCTTCTTATTTTTTATAGCAATAATGAATTCACTAAAATTACAACCATGTAATATTTAACTTAATTATTTTAGCTACCACTGAAAATATCACAGTCGATACAAGACCACCCATTGAATGTGAGCAGGTGCACTTCAGGAAACGTAGGAGTAAGTCTGAACTTCTATATATTTGCTAAGTATCTTCCCATTTGTGGATATGTACTCATCAATTTGGTCAAATGAATCAAACGGTAAAAAAACTCATTGTGAGAAAATCTGCGAATTTTCTATAGTGATTTCAAAGGTATGTGAAATCTATCCACATTAGACCAGTGTGGTGGACTAAGGCCTTACCCCTCTCATTAGGGGAGGAGACCAGTGCCGGAGGTCAGAAGTTGTCATGTGTTTAATACCGGGCTGGTGTTATATTATCATGCAACATAGTAATAAAAGCTCAGAGAAGAGATGTCCCTACTATTTTTTTTTGCTAATTACAGATCTTAACCCACGGCGAAGCGCAAGGGATGAGCTAAACAGTGCTAAAGCAGAATTTGCAGCTATTGCCAAAACCAATGCAGAGTCAATGAGGGTATGATATATGCAGCATAAATCACTTTACCCACTGGCTGGATTTATTAAGCTATTTTAATTGTTTCTGTAACTATAAATATTTTATTTTTGACAGATTTTGGCAAATGCTGCTGAACAACAAGCAGAGGCAGCCAAAATGCATGCAGAAGCTGCCCAAACGCAAGCAGTGGCCACAAAAGTCCAGGCCGAGGCGTTGTTGATTTTAGCGCAGGGGGTGAATAAGATAGGCGACTATTTAACCAGTTTGGAAAAAAAATAAAAAATCTATTTGTTTAAAATAAACAGTGTATATTATTTATAATATATATTTTCTCGTAGTTATTTTTACACAATTTAACAATTAAACACATTACAAGCAAGTGGTTATCATCGCTTACAGGCTATAAATATAAGTAAATGGGTATGATAAATAAAAAAAAAACTAACGAGTTGTTTAAAATTTACAGATACCTATGTTATCAGATTACTGTGAAAACATTTAGTTAATTAAATAAACGAAAATGCACTGAAACGAAAATGCATGAAGGGTTCCATAGTCAAAACTTTAACTGTTATTTCTTTTAATGCTGTACTATAGGCTAGTAAATAAAAAAAACGTCAATATGGAATTGTTGCCGGTATGCTAATAGGGTTGTTCCCTATACCGTCATAAGATAGATGAAAATTAGCTAGGCGAAACTTTAATGTAACGATTACATGTCTGTCTAGCACTACAGTTTATTCTATTTAACTGAAATGATTTGCGATAAGCCTTCTTCGTATACGCTCTGCGTCTGCGCGCCCAGTTAGCCCTGTAATATAAATATGTATATCTAAATTGAAAAAGCAATAGTAAAATACTATATTAACTAGTTTTTTCTGGCGGCTCTGTCTGTGTAAGGTTGTTGAACTGAAGGGCAAGGTTTTTTTAAATTTATTATTTCTTTCGTTTAATAGTTATAAATGTGAAACTAACTGCTTTGACATTTATAATATTAATATGGAAGTATGGATGGAAAATACACTCAAATTGTGAAAATACTTCTACACTTAAAGTCTCAAAATAATTACCTGTATCAGTTAAATCATTTCTGTTTTCATTGTTAAATATTATTGTGGATTCATGTGATTCACCATCTAATTTATATTTGATTCGCATATTGTGAATCACAGCACATGCATTTATTATTTGGCCAGCAATATTCGGTTTGTACATAAGCTGTCGCTGTCTCGACAGACATCTAAATGTACTTTTTAGTACACCAAAGCACCTTTCTACAACATTTCTTGCACTACAGTGTGCATGAGTGTATCTGTGCTCCGGTGTACCTGATGGTTGATGCTTAATGGGTGTCATTAACCAAGGTTCCAAGGGGTATCCATCATCACCTAAAACAAATAATTAGTAGAATTATTATATATATATAAAACAGCTGCTATGTATTCCATTGGGTATTGCTTTCAGTGGCTCAATGATTCTCCTATTCTTGAATACTTATACCTGTCTTGTAAGGTTGGCAATTTGCCATCATTCTTCTAATAATATCTACCACTGTGGTATCTTAGTATGACACTGTTCTTGAACAGCCTGTGGCTGTTTAACAATAAAGAACTTACCAAGTAACCATGAATGCCGGTCACCATTATCATAATGCCGCTTCATGGTGGATCGCACTGGTGAATTTGCCCATATATGAGCATCATGTCTAGCTCCAGGCCATTGGGCATTAATATTTAAAATGACTAAATCTGGGTCACAAACCTAAAATACAATACAAAAATAATATTGTAATAAATATAATAAAGTATTCAATCAAATAAAACAATAGCTAACAATTGAAGTTAAACTTACAACTTGTACATTTAATGAATGACCCTCATGATGGCCACTGACATAAGCCTCTTCATGCACTTTTGGTGCCAAAATTTTTATGTGTGTACAATCAATGGCTCCAATGGTATTTGGGAAAGGTTGTGGAGCATTTCTAAATTTTTCCTTGGCTATTTGTCTTTGCATATTCGTCATTGGGAACCGAATATGCTTCCTCAACAAAATATTGTTGATTGCCATTGTTACCTGACGGATAACGCGACTTATAGACTTTTGGCTCATGCTACAACCCCATTGGAGACCAATAGACTCTTGGTAGCATCCAGAGGCGTAAAATCGGAGTGTCGTCAATATCTAAAATATCGCAAGAAGGCATTAGCAGAAAGAAAATTAAAAACAATATGAGTGTAAGGCTCTCACATAAATGGTTAAAAAATTATTTAGACGTACTCACTTGGGATTCCGTGGAAAGGCCGTAAGTTCGTTGCCTTTGAAGACACGGTCGTAGTTCTTCTACGAGTTCAGCCAAAATATCTTTGTTTATTCTATACAATTTAATAAACTCACTTTCTGCCAAATTAAGTGGATTTTGCATCCGTCGTAAATTTCTGGCTGTTTGCCGTCGATTAATTATTCCGTCTCGGTGTTCGAGCATAAATAAATTCCACGCCAAGTATTCTTCAGCCATTATTAATGATTTTAAGGTCAAAATAAAGGAAATTAACTCTTGAAATTAATATATAGACCGTAACGCAAATTTAGCACGCTGTTAAATTCCGCCGCTAAGACATCGACCGTAATTGATATACTGACAGTCAATGCGTTATGATACCGTCAATAATCTATATTTTAAAATGTCGAGACTACCAAAAATTGTTATGATGAGTTCGTTATGTCATACCGACCAATCACGATTGTTATGCGAGCGTTTTGTATGTCGAGACTGCAGCCACTGGACATTTTGGGTTTTCAGACCTCAAGAGTCAAGACAAAAATCATGAGTTTATCGGGAATGGAATTTGTCACATGTGGCGATAGACTCGCCTTATCACATCATGGGTAAAGCTCAGAGAAGCATAGGTGTACTATTACATATCGTTGGCCTAATTATCAAAATTATTCGTAACTGCCTCGGTGGCGCGTTGTGATAGTGGATGCGTTACGTGCGTGCTGAGGTTTCGCTTTCGATCCTCGGGTCGGGTAAAGCGATATTGGGTTTTTCTATTTAGAAATACTTAGTATAAGCCCGGAGTCTAGAATTGTGCCCGGTATGGCGATAGGCTCGCCCCCAATCATATTATGGGACCGTAATAAATTCGACAAAAAGTGGGTGTATTGGTTATATCTCTGCCTATCCCTTCGGGGATCACAGGTGAGTATTTGTATGTATTCGTAACTCATTTTCGGAAAAATTTACAATAGAGAGAATAAACTGTTTGTTTATTTTTAGATATTCTACTAGAAAATAGATTCACGTATTTTTATTAAACAGCAATATTGTGATTTTTTTGCGGAAAAAAACTACTCCATTCGAATAATTGAAGTAATGTGCAGTGATGACATCAAAAACATCAAATTTTTTGGAATTACGAATTTTGATAATTAGGCCGTCGATATGCCTACAACTTCGAGAATACAAGTTATATTTGAATATATGTATATCCAAAAATGTAATTGAACTTATGGCCTTTTCGAAAACATTTACTTATACCCAACAAAGACAACAGCCTGTATAGTCAGTTTTACAAAATAGACCCGGTATATACAGGTGGTATAAAATTTTATACCACTGCATATTATAAAAATACAACCGATAGTAATAAAACAACAATTATTGCACCTAATTTAACATATGTGTAAAATAATACAATGTTATTCATAATATCAATAGTAATTGGACAAAAAAGATTAATTGACTGAAATGATTGCAGATAGCTGCTCTGACGTTCGTGACGCCATTCATTTAAACAACTATTTATAAAAACATATTATGCTAAATGGTTTCTTATGTTTACGCGAATATTATCCATTTTAATGAATTCACAGATTCTATCGCGGTTAATTTAACTTTTTGCAATGCACCGATTCCTACATAGGGTGATACGCGAGGCTATTGAAATTAGAAAACATCCAAATTTCAATAGAGAAGATGGTTGGAAGCTAGCACCAGCCTGGGATCCAATTATACATTTAACCAAATCGGTGCCCAAAAGACCAGCTGCCATACCTCAAGACACTATAAGCTGCTTCTGCGTAGATCGGACTACAATAAATAAAAATTAAAAAACAATTATATGGAGGGTAGAAACATTGCACTATACTTTCGTGAGGACATACAACTCAGTCTCCCCCGTGACCATGAAGGCTGTAAGGTATTCGAAACGTCGGGATTAAAATAAAAGTTTTTTAATTCATAAAAAGTACACCGACTTTGATAAAAAACAAATTATGCGTCTTTATAAGAGGGTTTCCCTCGATTTTTCTGAGATCCCATCATCAGATCCTGACTCAGTGGCAATGAGACCACCTGGGAAGTATACTCTTTTTAAACAAAAAAAGAATTTTTCGAATCGGTCCAGGCGTCTTCGAGTAATCGGGGAACATACATAAAAAAAAGATTCCAACTAATTGAGAACCTCCTCCTTTTTTTGAAGTCGGTTAAAAAGTTAAGCAAACCGCGACAGAACCGTAAAATGTTTCATTTCAATATATTATGCTAAAGTTTATTCCAGACATTGTAAATTGGAATAACTTGCGTCAACTGCTTTATTAGTCTTATTATATTTTAATAATAGCTACCGTTTAAAAACATCATGATGTATATATTATAAAGTGAATTTTAAAATATCACCCTAGATTTCTGTAATAAAATTTGCTGATATTATTTTCATATAAATAATTAAAATATATTTATTATTAATACAAAATTACGTTCAAAATTGAGAATACCTCAAATCGAGTCCGTGTAAAATTGTCTCAAAAATTTTGTCATTTCAAAAGTGAATTAAAGTAAGTTTTCTAGATATTTTCTTCTCCGATTATAAAATAAACCTTACCTATTCTTCTATACATAAGCTGTCATATTTATTACATTCATACAAATGTCATTTAAAAATATATTTTATTTATGTGTTTTTAATTTTAAAAATAGTCTAAAATTGCTCCAAATCGCTAATAAAGTCTTTATAATTCACAAAAATATTAATTTCTGTGGTTTTTTGACACATATCCGAACCAATTTGGCGTCTGATCGATCTTCGGCAATTATCTGATATTCGTACATACGTTGTACCAAATATGAAAGCAGTATTCATGTAGAAAATATATTACAATGAATATGTACTCAATCTAGTTGGTAGACATCACATACCTCTGAAAATGTTTATCTTCACAGTTAAAGCGATTGATAGAATTAATCGTATTATTTCAAAATAAATATTTATATTTTTCCCTTTAAATGAAAAAAAAACATGAGCAAACTTGAGTTGCGAAGTCTACCAACTACTCCTTTATGGTGGGCTAATACCTAAATCCTCATAGCTCCATGCCCAGTTGTGGGACAGTTTGTATTAGATTAAGAACGTAAAATCAACTTTTCAGTGGAAAGTATACAAATGCCGAGACGCCAAAAAGTTCCAATTATAAAATAACCGAAATATTGAACCACCCTATACATTGCAATGTTACAGCACATACAAAAGTGTACACGACTTTTACCTGAGTCCTAGTAGTGATTTGTTCGATTTCAACGCGGATCTGATTTTCTTCACGAAGTCTGATGGTTGTATGAGAACAGTGGCTTCTATACCGTGATAGGATATCTTGTTCATTTCTTCTTCACCGCCCTAGAGGGAATTTTTCTCAATATTACAATATGGCAACTCAATTAACTTACACAGAGCTGCTCTAATCTAATTTAAATTATATTTAATTTGAGTATAGTCTAAATAATTTTAACCAGTTTCCGAGAATGCGAGTTTCTTGTCCGTTCTCTAGGGAAACAGCATTACTAGGGGTAGAGTGAAAAAAAACTTACGATACTTTATTTTGTAAGATTTATTAAAAAACAATATCTTGTATGCAAATCCTAGTAATATATAGCTTTTACTTTCATACATATGAAGTTCTAGTTTTTGTCACTAGATGGCATTATATCACATTCTCGTTATCTGCATACTAAATGCCGCTGCTCTTGATCTATAATTGATGACGGTAGGCAGCTTTTCTGTGCCCTGGCATTGCAGAAGTCTATGGGCGGCGGTGACTACTTACAATAAGGTGGCCCGTCTGCTCGTCTGCCTACCCAGGCATTAAAAAAATATGTCACTTTTAATTTTATGATCATTTCAGTGATTTTTTTTGTACTTATTCCGAAAATGGAACCACTTTTTCGGAACATCCTGTATACAACTTACCTTTATCAAGTTTATAGTCCTGTTGTTAACCTCAGTGAGCGCCCATTTGCCAGGCGGTGGGATACCAACCCTGGCCGCGGGCGAGTCTTCTACTACGCTTATTATATTACACTCATTATCCAGCTTTATACCTGGAATGAGGGTATTTATATACATTTTATAGCGGTAGAGCCACGCTGTAGACATATTTGTCTACAGCATGAATGGGCCGGCTCGACCGGGGTAGAACCACTGTCTCACAGAAAAGTAAAGTGACAGTTTACTGTCGCGTTTCGTATGGTAAGTGAGATATCCGGAGGCCCAGATTCCCCCTTCCCTTCCCTAATCCCTATTCCTGTCCTTTAAGGCCGACAGCGCATACATGATACTTTCGGTATTGTGGATGTTCATGGGCGGTGGAGATCACTCAACATCAATTGACTCACTGGCTCGTATGTCGGACTATGCTATAAAAAAAATCCTGGAATCCCTTCATAGATAGGTACTTGGTGTAGATTCGGGATTAAGCAGACCCATAAATTTGTAGACCAAGATCCATAAAGCAGATTGCGATTAATACGAAAAATATGTATTTAAATTAATATAATGACTCGGTCGCCGTGACATTTCAAAATTATTATATTGTTTCATATTTAACTTCTGATAAAAATAATATTTAATATCAGATGCATTAAATACTAACTTCATTTATCAAATGGTGGTAGGATATTCATATCCTAGTGGATAGCGACCACCGTACACAGGGTATAAAACCCGCCATAGTGGCACACGCAAGTGTGTCACGTTCCGGGATCAGCCAGTGTACATCCGGTTTTTGTCGGGGGTCTAGAGTTGGGGTACGATGTTTTGGCCGCCGTTTTGCGGCCTTCTGAGTACTCTGACACTAGACCCTCGACCTCGAGAAATGTATATTTTATTAAATAACTTACCTAAGCTTTCTTTATCCCTCTTATTCAGTAGGAATATTGTACCGAGCGGTACTCTGTGGAACAAAACGTCTACCTGAAAAAGACAATATATTGAAAATCTTTCCCCTGTATTCTTAAAGAGATATGGCGAGTTGCAACTAGTACATAAATATACATTCACGCCTGTAATCCCCGAAGGGATAGGCAGAGGCGTTACTAGTACACCCACTTTACGCCGAATTCATTACGGTCGCATAGTGTGATAGGGGGCGAGCCTATCGCCATACCAGGCTCGATTCCAGTCTCCGGACTGATACTTAGTATTTCTAAACAGAAAATACCCAATATCACTTTACTCGCACCCGGGGATCGAACCCGAGACCTCAGCAGGCAGTCGTAACGCACGCGCAATTACAACAAAACAGGTAGTTTCAGCAGTAGGTAGGGGTGGGCGGGATAGTCTATCTCGTAGAAAATAATTACTTCTGCCCAAGAAGTACATTATACGTACATATACACTCACGCTTGTAATCCCCGAAGGGGTAGGCAGAGGTGTAACCAGTACACCCACTTTTCGCCGAATTTCGGTCCCATAATGTGATAGGGGGCGAGCCTATCGCCACACCGGGCACCATTCCAGACTCCGGGTTAATACTGAGTATTTCTAGGTAGAAAAACCCAATATAACTTTACCCGACCCGGGGATCGAACCCGAGACCTCAGCACAGCAATCGTAACGCATGCGCAATTTACATTACAGTAGTATTATGAAGTACATTATACGCTTACTTTCATCCCCTATTTTAATGGGGGAGAGTCCCATAAGACTTTGTTTCTACAGTGTTTTGGTCGGTGGTCTAGAGTTGTGGTACGATGATCTGAGTACTCTGACACTAAGCCCTCGACCGCTTCTTCACCTTCTTGCCCATGGCGTAGCGTGAACAAAGAGGCCGGCATGATTGTGTTGAGTAGCGAGGGATAGATTGTCTCTCGCTGCTCGATACTCTAATTGGACGGCATTGCGCTTACCATCAGGTGCAGTGTGGTCAGTTTCGTGTGTCAGGATAAAAAAATCTCAAATTATATTCTGAATTTCAAGATTCCCGAATTCCCATACTAATTTTCATCCTCTATTACACCGCTATTGGGGAGTCTGTGCGTTGTTCCTGTAACACCCTGTATAATTACTTACAGTATGATGCCTGGCGTGTTTGAACGCAGCCGCAGCCCTGGCCGCGTTGGTGGGTGGGACTCCTCTCACGGCCACCAGGCAGTCCCCGCAGCGGCCTCCCCACCGGGACCCGCCAGCGCCCCACCACGCCACCCTGACGAAAATACCAATTGTAGTGTGAGTCACCATGACACGTGGACCACCGGTGACTCACATATTGGTTATACTAGGATACACCTATATAAGTGTGTGATACACGTGTGTAAATTAAAATCAAAAACAAAACGCCTACATCGACATCAAAATGAGATGACTTATTGCAACATCATAGCGGTCAGTCCTGATCAGTTCACTTAAAAAGACGATTTTATTAGTCTTCACTTTAACCATAAATGTTGCTACTAATAAGTGTATTTAATTCTACACTGACTTTTTTATCTGTAGGGCAATAGACAAGGGTGCAATGGAACAACACTTGCTAAATTTGACTAGTATTTCCTTGAATAATATTAATTAATAATATAAAAATAAAAATTAATTAATAATAAATAAATAATAATAATTTTAAATACCTTATGAATAATTAATTGCTAGTGTATTGATGATGCTATGTATGTATGTATACATAAGCTGATATGCTTTTCTTAAAAATTCTTTACTTTTTTTAAATGTTCTGACTTGTCATAAGAGCTATGTAATAGGGTGTTTGACTGGTGTAACCAAAAAATATAAAACTGCACTAGGAGAAAGGATAGTGGGCAAACATATTTATTAAATACATTTTTTTATTTTAAATGTATTATAAACATTTTATTTTCGTCATTAAAATTTAGAATTTTTAATCTGTATCACTCGGTGCCAAAAACGTAGCAATACCGGCCGCCATTACTCGTGACGACATCGCACATAAACATTGCATCCTACGACAAATAAAATTGTAAGGAAGAACATATTTTTCGATGTGTAAACGAGTGTAAACGTGTTAATTTCGTCTTCAAGTCTTCTATAAGAATGGAAGAAGGCATTACAAGGGCTGATAGTCGAAATCTGCCACTTCTTTCTTAAAACTTTGGATTTTGGCACATGGATGAACAATTTATCGTGATTTAGTGTCGAGTTTTTACACAAAGGCATTGAACAATATTTATATGCTAGCTCATTCATTTTTGTGGAAAAACTAGAGATAAATGCAAATAATTTGTTATGTTGTTAGGTGTCACGAATGTTTGTATATGTGCGATGACGTCACATAGAGATAATGTCACGTGACAAAGCGTTTTAGCGCGAAATTATATATGAAAAAATTAAATCACGGATTTTATATAAATTGAGTATATTTCAATAATAAAAATATTACGGGGGCTATAAGTGAAGAGTCCTCTATCGATGTCCATCAATCTTCAAAAATTGTCAAATACCCTATTGCCTACTTGATCAATAAACGATTTCATTTCAATGTTCTGTCATTTTTACTTTGGCGTCGGACCGGCTCTTGAGCGTTATTACAAATTAAATTAGAAAGAGAAAGAGAATCGCTAGACACTTAACCCCATTTTCGCTTTTTATGCTGTTAACACCCGAGAGGAATTTAAAACTTATGTCTCTTTTATTTTGATAACAATAATAATTAAGACATAATTCTTCACCTTCTTGCTCATAGCGTAGTGTGAAAAAGCAGGCCGGCATGATTGTGTTGAGTATGGCATAGATTGTCTCTCGCTACTCGATATTCTAATTGGACCGCACTGCGCTTACCATCAGGTGCAGTGTGGTCACTTTGCCGTGCCAGTATAAAAAAAAATTAAGACACAAGAGACCCCGTGATACATACATAACATATATATACGGTTTATATATCACAGTACGGGATCCAAAGATACACCAAGCACCCAGAGGTAAGTGACTATCTACAGCACATATTTTGTTCATGAGTCACCGGTGACTCGCACCCAATTTTCACATACCACACTCTCCTCTCGTAGTCTACAAACACGGGCGGTTCCGAGGCGGGTATCGGCGCGACTAGCGCTGCACCGCGGCGTTGCTCGGCTCTCAGGCGACGCGCCTCACGGACTCTCAGACCTCGGAGTGCCATGTCACCGCCTGGACGGTCTTCTGTGAAGGTAATGAGGTTTTATACTAGGGTCTAGTCTTGTTGTGGTCAAGATATACAATGTCTTGATGATTGACATTAATATATTTATATATATAATTCTACTGTACGTATGTATGTCACTGAACTCCTCCTAAACGGCTGGACCGATTTGAATGATTTTTTTTGTAGACGTTTAGGTGGCGCCCTGGCTGCTTTAGATTCACAATTGGACCCGGTAGGTGGCGCTGCTGTCGGTATGGCGCTAATTTTCCGGACAGGACGACGTCTGCACGGTCCGCTAGTAATGTATTTAATTGTATAATTTTGTCGTTACTAAACCCACTGCACGCGCAGTGGCGTCCGATTAGAATATCAAGTGGCGAGGTATCTCACAACAAAATCATACCTGCTGAGTAACCTCACACGATGGTTAAAGATTCAGGATTATAGTATTTTTACAATGTTTTTCTGCGTGGAACCAGTGTTGTACCACGTATTTGGAACAGCCTGTATAAAATTTACCATTATAAAATTTACAGTCTGTTGCTAAATTCAGTAGCTTCTCCATACTACGCTTAAAGGATCTAGGATCATAGGTAATTTACTTTGTTTTGTACGTAATAAGAGTATTGTACCACGTTTTTGAAACAACCTGTATATGATTAATCATTATCAATTTTATAGCCTGTTGTTTACTTCAGTAGCTTCTTATTAAAATACCCAGGATCATAGGAAGGAGGGAGCACGATAGCTGGCAAACTGTTCCACAGCTTGATGGTTCAAAGATATAAATTAGAACCTCTTAGTCCAGGCCGAGGTAATTAATTTAACTAATTAATTTTTACCCGACTACGGCGAAGTAAAACGGAGGGCTATGTTTTTGACTGGTATCTGTGTATGTATGCATGTATGTTCATCTGTTCCCTCATAACTTCTAAACTACTCATTTGACAAATGAGGTGTCGTTGATAGCGTATTGTTTGTCCGATGGATATAGGCTATGTGACGTCACATTATAATTATATTAATACATACCATTACTCAAAGAGCTGCTTCTACGCCTACTGCTGTCTACCCTCGCGTCAGTCCTTGATCTGTGAACCACTTTAGCCGGAGACGTTGTCGTATTTCTGAAGCAAAAATGTATACATGTTTACACTTATGTTATTTTAACCAAACAGGGTGTTTAAAAAATCAGGTACAATGTAGTTTTCTAGTAAGTAGCTACAATAGAAAAAAAGTGTGTGTGTACTTAAGTTATACTTGCCAATATATATACAAAAAAATATATAAAGTAAAGTTATTTAATACAAATCAAATCATTTATTTCGTAAATTAGGCCACTAGGGGCACTTTTTACATGTCATAGTAATGTTAAAGTCTACCGGTGCTTCGGAAATGCCCACTGGTCTGAGAAGAAGCACCAAGAAACTCAGCCGTAGGTCTTTTGTAGTTTGTCATTACATTACAAAAAAAAATCAAACATAAATACCTTTTTATACAATTGATAACATCTGGAATAAATTTGTATTTATACCAATAACTATAGCGTTATTAAGACCCGCTCTTGAATCCTATAACACTTGATAAAGCTCTAATTAATAATAAATACTTCAGTTAACCTCAATGATGATAAAAAAAATCTATATTTACCTATTGTTAGCCTCATTGTCTTGCCTTTGTGGACTTTCAGACCTCTTCCCGTTTCCGATACCCCGTAGCCTTGTCAATAAAGACAATTCCGTCAACCCACGCTTCCATATTGGTTTGGATTGGGTTTGCTCTGGTTTTTCTGTAAACAATACATGCGTGGAGTACTTGTGCTACTTGGAAGTATTAGGCATGCTAGTTTTGACCCATCGTAGGTAGTAGTCGTGCTAGCTGCAAGGCTAATTTCTGTCCCATGATGCGATATGTGTCGAGCTAAATACATTGGACAATAAAACCAAACTTGGCAATTTACATGTGTTTTTAAGAAACTATGAAATATTTTGTGACCTGGGGATTAAACCCACCGTTACACTGATTTCACACATTTATATTTAAACCAAATGTAGTTGATGATTCTATTTCTATTTCAAATTAATACTTCTTATACATCAGGCAAAAAGAAATTGCAGAATATAATAGTTAAAAAATTTACCCATAATCTTTAAATTTACTTTCAATCTTCTTTACATAATAAAAAAATTTGTACCATCTTTTTGTAGCATCCTGTATATTAAGATATTAAAAACTGTTATATGTTGAGGTATTATGATTTTCAGATCTTTTTGGGGGAGATATTATAATATACACACCCAATTTAATAATATATAAACTGCCTCGGTGGCGCAGTTGTAATTGCGCATGCGTTACGACTGCTGTGCTGAGGTCTCGGGTTCGATCCCCGGGTCGGGTAAAGTGATATTGGGTTTTTCTATCTAGAAATTCTTCAGTATTAGCCCGGAGTCTGGAAAATGTGCCCGGTATGGCGATAGGCTCGCCCCCTATCACATTATGGGACCGAAATTCGGCGAAAAGTGGGTGTACTAGTTACACCTCTGCCTACCCCTTCGGGGATTACAGGCGTGAGTGTATGTGTGTGTGTGTGTGTGTCATAAACACCCAAAAAATATCTGTTATAAAAATACCGCCTCCTTTTTAAAGTAGGTTAAAAACTCACCAGTCTTGACCTCCCTTTTCGGACTGCTGTTCTGCACCCTCACAACTTGCCTCCTCGGCGAATTGTCATACGCGTTCTGACTTCTAGAACGTTCCACATTAGCCCTGAGCCTTCTCTCGCTGTCTAACGCACTTTGACTTTCCTGATTGACATCAGTCACCGTGCCATTATTTTGACTCTGTTGACTCAAAAACAGAAATTCATACGCTGTGTCGTTCTCTAAATTAGGCAACGAAGATTTCCTTGTCTTGTCAATGTTTTTCAACCTTCTTGGCAATGGGGATGGTTTAGGCTCAGCAGATGTTGACGCCATGCACAGCCTTTCGTACAAACAGTCTTTGTTCTCATTGACAGTGACAGCTGTCACGTCCGTCACACTGACATCCGTCACGCTGACATCTGTCACGTTGACAGCTGTCGTCGTCAAACTCAAATGGCCGTATTCCGATTCGGTTTTGGCGAAAACCGTTCCGTATTCAGAGTTCTGCACGTTCACTTCAGTGTTGACTATATTGACGAAGTTCGGTTCGGGTGGGTTTTCGGTTTTGGTGAATTCGAAGTCGAATACGTCGGTCTCTGGGCCCAGCACTGGTATCGCTGTGTGCGGCGCTTCCTTATTTGATACTTGGATCACTGTGATGTTGGACGGGCGGTCGCTGGAACATTATTTGTCTATGAAATACTTAAATTGATTCACTGGTTATATACAGGCTGATGCAAAAGGGTGGTACTAATGAAAGCAGCGTGTATAGAGTTGGTGATTAGAAATTTTGCGTTATTTAGGGTTCAATTTAAATGATATACATATACACTCACGCCTGTAATTCCCGAAAGGGTAGGTAGAGGTGTAATCAGTACACCCACTATTCGTCGAATTTATTTCGGTCCCATAATATGATAAGGGGCCAGCCTATCGCCATACCGGGCATAAATACCAGACACTGGGCTGATCCAGTATTCCTAAATAGAAAAACCCAATATAGCTTTACTCGACCCGGGTATCGAACCCGAGAGCTTAGCTCAGCAGTCGTAACGCATGCACAATTACAACTGCGCCACTGAAGCAGAAATTAACTCAACTCTCAATTACTACCCGCTCATTTGCTTTTCGCTAACCACACTTTACCAGCGCTTTGCTTTTAGTAGCGAAGCATCATGCTGTGCTGGGGCCTCAATGTATTACATTAGACTCTAATTAGTTTTTAGTTATTTTTGTCTTCTTATAATTTTAATTGTGTATACATTTTTGCCTAAATAAACTTTGTATCTGTCTATCTATCCATAATAAAAAAGCAGCGATAGCCTAGTCGGTTGCGGTACGGACTGTCAAGACGAAAGTCGTAGGTCCGAAACCCAAGTGGCATACACCTCTGACTTTTCTAAAGTTATGTGTGTATTAAAATGTTAATTATCGCTTGCTTTAACGGTGAAGGAAAACATCGTGAGGAAACGTGCATATCTGAGAATTTTTCGAAGGTATGAGAAGTCTGCCAACCCGCATTAGGCCAGCGTGGTGGACTAAGGCCTAACCCCTCTCATTAGTAGAGGAGGCCCGTGCCCAGCAGTGGGACAATGTTTAATACAGGGCTAGTATTATTATTATATCCATAATAATACACTCACCTGCCCACACCCTCACCGCTGGTCGAAGCATCACCAACCACCACCGTCTGCCGGTACTCTGCATCATCCAACTCCTCGAAGAAGTCCTCATCACTCTCCGTGACTTCCCTCTTCAACACAGAGTCATCGAGACATATATTCTGTCCGCATATCTTCACGTTCTTCCGTTCCCTGGGCTGGCTGGTACTGGGCAGGGAAAACGGCTCCCATACAGGCTCTGGGTCTCTTGTAGTCTCTATTTCAGGTTCTGGAGGTGATTCTGGTCGAGTGCGGTTCGGTGATGGGTTTGGTATTATCTCTATGCCGGGGACTCTGGAAAGTTTTTTTTTTTCATTCAAATTGGAATTTTTTCTTTTTTTTTTTATCCTAGCACGGCAAAGTGACCGCACTTCACCTGATGGTAAGCGCAGTACGGTCCAATTAGAGTATCGAGTAGCGAGAGACGATCTATCCCCCGCTACTCAACACAATCATGCCGGCCTGCTTCTTCAGACTACGCCATGGGCAAGAAGGTGAAGAAGCGGTCGAGGGTCTATTGTCACAGTACTCAGAAGGCCGCAAAATGGCCAACATTACCCCAACTCTAGACCCCCAAAAAACCGGATGTACACTGGCTGATCCCGGAACGCGACACATTTGCGTGTGCCACTATGGCGGGTTTTTCACCCTGTGTACGGTGGTCGCTATCCGGGCGGATATGAATATCCTACCACCAGCAATTTATTGCAAATATTTTCACATACAATAACATTGAAATGTCTAAATTCAAATATCTATCCACCTCTGTCCATCTCTCTACGTTTCTCTGTCCCTCTTTCTAATGCTCGCGTAATTATTTGTCCCAAATATTGCGCTTTACAAATGTGAAGAAGCTTTTTTTTTTATATCATAGGCCGACAAACGAGCCAGTGGGTCACCTGATGTTAAGTGATCTCCACCGCCCATGAACATCCACAATACCGAAAGTGTCATGTATGCGCTGTCGGCCTTAAAGGACAGGAATAGGGATTAGGGAAGGGAAGGGGGAATCTGGGCCTCCGGATATCTCACTTACCATACGAAACGCGACAGTAAACTGTCACTTTACTTTTCTGTGAGACAGTGGTACTACCCCGGTCGAGCCGGCCCATTCATGCTGTAGACAAATATGTCTACAGCGTGGCTCTACCACTTTTCTCTTTTTTCTTTTGAAGCTACTCAAAGGTGTGATTGTGTCGAGTAGAGATATGTGTCTCTTGTTGATACTCTAACTGGACGACACTATTCATCAGGTGCAGTATGCTCAATTTTCCGTGCCAGCATAAAAAAATATGGTATACATATCGGTGCCATATAACTTAAAAACAAATGTGAAAGTGATATTTAACTTCAGAATATATAAACATTTGCCCCGGTGCGGGAATCAAACCCACGGTCTCTCGTTTCGCAGCCGGCTACTCGTCTACGACGCCACGGACGCTATCTAGGTTAGGTATTAGGTTTAAGATAATGTAACTTGTCAATCAAAATAACAAAATTCGTGTCAACAGATTGTTTATACGGAGTCATAATGTTCATCTTCGAGGTCACCATCTTAAACTATGTACCTCTGCCTCAAATAACAACCTGCACAATCATTTTATCAGCAACAGAGTGGTCCGAGCCTGGAATGGGCTCCCAGAACACGTAGTCTCGGCCCAAAATATAAATCAGTTCAAGAATTGGCTTGATCATTACCTCCAATGTAAAACCACATCTACTTAGGATTTCAATAACTGTATTGTAATATCGGATACAGGCATTATCAGTTGCATGACTGCCTGCCTGATTAATAAATAAATCTGTATATATAAAAGAAGAAACTGACTGACTGACTGATCGATCAACGCACAGCCAAAACGGCTGGGGTTAGAGACTCGAAAATTTTGATAGTAGGTACCTTTTATCACGTAGGCATCCACTAAGGAAGGGTTTTTGGAAATTCCACCCCTAAGGGGGTTAAATAGGGTAAGAAAGTTTGTATGAAAATCCTTCATTTTTAAAGTTAAATGAATGAAAATTGGCTTAACGCGGGCGGAGCCGCGAGCAACAGCTAGTAAATAATAAATAACTACCCCATAGTAATATTATGCCCACTGTACACATTAGTATGTTACTATGTTACCAAACTACGCCAAGTAGACCTCTACGCGTTGGTCCAACATGTTGGCCCAACACCTTGGATGTGTTCAGCGGGCATTATAAAGTGTTAACCTGTCAACTGGCACCGGTGGTGTCGGGGGCAGCGGGGAGGTGGGGTCGCGTGCGGCGGCGCGCGGGGGCGGAGGCGCCGGCGGGGTGCAGTACACGTTCTCGCCCCTGCCCACTATCTTCAGCTCGGACAGCTTGTTGCGCAGCGTCGTCACCCAGTCCTGCATGGTCTCCCTGCGAGATTAGATATAGAATATTTAAAGTCGTACTACGAAAAAAAACAGCACATATTGAGCACGCCTGTATGTATTAAACTTACATACATATACACTCACGCCTGTAATCCCCAAAGGGGTAGGCAGAGGCGTAACCATACACTTTTCGCGTTTTTCCAATACGTTAACAGCAATACATGTGCATGTGTGCTCATATCATGTATCCTTTATTCTCATTTGCCAATTACCCCTTCCAGCAGACTTGAATGGCGTCTAATTTACTTATTTTAGTTCGGATTCATAAAATTCTTTCGCTGATAAATAAAAAAAGTCGTGTCAACTACCCTATTATAAATTTGATAGATGATGCAGATTTATGTGGTCACATCACTGTTCAAAATGGGTTCTAAGACATTTTTACCCCCCTGAAATAGAAAAAAACCAACACAACAACTCACCAGTCCGGAGCCAGCATCCTGACAGGTCCGTTGTCAGTGTCCACGAGGAAGTCGTACTCCTGGCCCTGGCGTGGCCTGACGCTGCCAGTTACGTGTCTGGCAGCTGAGAGACACGCGCGCCATACCGGCCTGACAAATACAAAGCAAATTAAGAACACTTTGAGACAGTCAACGGACTAAATAAAAAAACATAGGTAGTCATGGGGACTAGCAACAGAAGTTTTTTTTTATCCTGGCACGGTAAAATGCCACTGCACCTGATGGTAAGCGCAGTGCCGTCCAATTAGAGTATCGAGTAGCGAGAGACAATCTATCCCCCGCCACTCAACACAATCATGCCAGCCTGCTTCTTCACACTACGCCATGGGCAAGAAGGTAAAAAAGCGGTCGAGAGTCTATCAGAGTACTCAGAAGGCCGAAAACGGCCAAACATAGTACCCCAACTCAAGACACCCAACAACCATATGTACACTGGCTGATCCCGGAACGCGACACACTTCCATGTGGCACTTTACACCCTGTGTACGGTGGTCGCTATCCGGGCGGATATGAATATCCTACCACCAGCTAAAGTGAAAACTTTAAGCTTTTTAATTACTGTGTTCTTTCATGAACAGCGTCCACAAAGTCAATTTTTTTTATGATTGCTTGTCAATAATTATAGAACTTCATAGGCGTGCTTATGTCAAAAGTAAAATAATCTGAGGGTGACGACCACACGAGTTCAGTGCTTTTCCTCATCCCAAAAGTGCTCAATGTGCATAACGTTAATATTATGGAAATAAAGTTGATTTTGGCTTGTATTATTGCTTACTACTTATTACCATTTCCTAACACCGGTGTCGGTGATATATATATACTCAGCCTATTGCCGTCCATTGTTGGACGTAGGCCTCCCCAAGTGAACGCCAACCATCCCGGTCTTGGGTAGCCCGCATCCATCCGCTACCCGCCACCTTCTTCAAGTCGTCGGTCCATCGTGCAGCAGGGCGTCCCACACTACGTTTGCCTAAACGCGGTCTCCACTCCGGTGATACTTGAGGGGTTAATTTCAACCAATTTTTTTTTCAAATCAGTCAAATCACTTATTTTGTAAATTAGGCAACTAGGGGCACTTTTTACATGTCATAGTACTGTTAAAGCCTACCGGTGCTTGGGAAATGCCAACTGGTCTGAGAAGAAGCACCAAGAAACTTTTATCACCTTACCTGTGTGAGAGTGCACACGGATGCTCAGCTTCTGGGTATTGCTCGAGATACGGCGTTCTACCATTGTGTATGCATAACTGTGTCCACATCGGTTTGAGTGGGGGTTTCTGGAATCAGAAATGTATTTTTAATACATGAGAGTGGCAGAATAAAAGATAAAGAGAATTGACTGAGCACTCTCTTTAAATACACCCAACAGTCACACACATAGTTCTGAGTTCTGACCCCACGCTAGGTCAAACTTGTATTGTGGGTATCAACAACTACGACGGTCCCACAACACCAGGACCTAAAACAGATATCTATCTGCCATTTCTCACAGTGCAGAAATCGAACCCACGGCTTCTCGTTTCACAGGCGGCTACTCACCCGCTGCGCTACGGGGGTTGTCTATCCAGCCATATCTATCTATTTAAGTGACTACAGGCAGAAAAATGTGAGAGATAGAATGTGCAGACAGCAGTTGTCTTTTTCTAAAATTTTGGTTGGGGTACATCACAGACTTGCAGGAGCGACAAGAAATAGGTATGGGCCGCACAGTCGCTTTGTCTCTTTCTACAAAGTAGTCCATTTTGTGAGAATATTCAAGGCGCCCGAGGAGAACTTATTCCAATCAAATAAACGATCTTCTCTCCCTTCTCCAAAAAGGGCAAATCAGGAGTACCTCCTACTGTCAAAAATGTATGAGATGATGTATGAATGTGGAAGAGGCGAAAGAAGTGTGTCAGGATCGTAGTATGTGGCAGTCAATAGTCTCTGCCTACCCCCATGGGATACGGGCGTGAGTATATATGTATGTATTCAGTGCATTCTCCATGTCTATGGGCGGAATACACCGGCAGTGTTTTAAAGTGCACTGCACTTTTTTTCTAAAATTATTATAATATGTATGATTAAGGTACCTTATGCGCCAACGGTATAAGCTTGCTAACACTGATATCATTCGGTATCCGTTTGAGGTACGCATTCTTTTGTATTTCTCTGTAGTACACAGGGCCTTCGTCCCTCTCTCCTGACATCTTAGCTGCTCATTCAGATACTAAAAAATAAAAGCAAAAAGACATTAGAAAAAAAAGACCTTAGCACAGCTGACAAGTAGCTGTGAACAGGTTTTTTTTTTTTTTAGTGCCTCGATAGGCAGATGAGCAGACGGGCCACCTGATGGTAAGTAGTCACCGCCGCCCATAGACTTCTGCAATACCAGGGCACAGCAAAGCCGCTGCCTACCGTTACCAGGTTTATTTATTTGGTCAACAAAACAGATTACAATTCTGGGCTGTCGTTACTCTGTCGCGCAAAACACAACGCCAGTCGTGTAATATGGCGCGCAATTCGAAAAGGAAATGTTTACGTTTAAAACACAATTAATAAAAATTTTTGTTGGAAAAAAATATACACTATTTTTATACGTTAACGGTAGGCAGCGGCTCTGCTGTGCTCTGGCATTGCAGAAGTCTATGGGCGGCGGTGACTACTTACCATCAGGTGGCCCGTCTGCTCGTCTGCCTATCCAGGCACTAAAAAAAAAAAAAAAGACTATCCCGCCCACACACCCGCCATTGTAACTCCTGTTTAGCCAGGATCAACAATGGCAATATCCCTACATATTGTAAAAGTTAGAGTAGGATAAATATATTTCTGGGGTTGCATGCAATTGCGTACCCCGTAGCTGTCGTCATTAGGGAGAGAGCGGAACAACGCGAGGTTTAGTCGGTAGGACGGCTTAGACCGGTGAGTCCGACATACTTCCTACCTTGGAAGATCTGCAAATGGATTCCCCATGGTAAAAAAAAAAGGATAAATATATTTAGTAATACAACACTGCCAAAAGATAGCTGACCGTTGAAAAATAGGCCTTCTTGAGGCCGCTGACAGTCGTCCGAATTTTGTTTCCAACGTTTAGAAGGCTCCCGACGGTGTAAGGGATAACAAAATATTACACTACAAGTACAAGGTGTTATACTAGATTGCAATCCTAAATATGCAAACACAATAATTTCTAAAGAAGTAAACGATTTAACAACTTATTAACTTAACAAAGCTTTAATCCAATGGACATCTAATGGGCTTAAGTAACAATCCAAACTGTGAAGATTGTGGTACAGTCGAAGATGTCTATCACTGGTTGGTGGAATATGTCAGGACCAGAAATATTCGTGAGGTTCTGATGAGAGCACTAAACATAAATCTTATGAATGTTGGAGCATTCCAGAGTGTTCTCTCAGAGCCTCATTTGAATGCGGCATTTTTATTATATAAGAGTTATTGTTTATAAAATTAAGAAGAGATTCCAATGGGGCTGACATGGATTTTACAAAGACTAAAAGATCCTAAAAATTATAGAATAATAAAAAAAAGCTTTAATCCGCACATCAAGATAAATATTTGTGCGATCCATATTTGTTTTAGGTTGTGTTGTGGAACTAGTTTCTCGTAGTTCTTGGTAACTACAAGACAGATTTGACAGTGTGGGGTCAATCCTACATCTTACTGATATTATAAATGTTAATGTTTGGACAGATGGATGGATGTTTGTTACTCAATCATGCTACAATGGCTGTACAGATATGTTTGAAATTTGGCATAGAGATATAGTCTGGAATAGCACATAGGCTACTTATATCCCGGAATAATGTTCCCATGGGATAGTTTTTCACAAGGCAAGGGATCGACATGATTTTTTGCATAGTCGCAGTATAGGTATCAAAAAATGACATAGGTTTTCATCCCAGAAAAATGCATGCTTCTTATGATGATTAGCAAAAAATAGAATGGTGTAAAAGCTTAAGATGCCTCCATGGATTGTATACCTTTTTTTTCCAAAAACAACCTCCATGCTGGTGGAGCTGCAGGCAACATAAGACTATAAGTTTTACGGTTCTGTGTATTGAAAAAAAAGATTTTGTTCTGTATACAAAATTCAGAGCAACTCTGCTAATATCTAAATTGAGGCAAGTTTATAATAAATTAAAATTAAATGTTTATAGTTTTTTTTCAAAATTTATAAAAACCACACGCATATCAAAATATTGTAACGCGCAATATTTGGGACAAGCAATTGGAAAGAGGGACATAGAAAAGTAGAGATGGAGAGAAGCCAGAGGAGAGCTGAGGCGGAAGCAGTGCAGAGGAGAGGGAGTTGAGAGAGGGGCGGAGAGGAGAGGAGGGGAGAGGAGTGGAGAGGAGAGGAGAGGAGAGGAGAGGAGAGGAGAGGAGAGATGTGGGCTGAGGTTGCATAAATCTAGTTGTCGCCCGATTTGAATTTATCCAAACAGTATTTATACTTAAACGGTACTGGCAATTATTTGTTTATGGAGCCTCGGTGGATAAATATTTGAATTTAGAAATGACAATGTTATTTTATGTGAAAATATTTGCAATAAATGTATTCCGTTTTATGAGCTCTTTATAGTCAGAAGTGGCATAAAAGGACCAGAAAATGAAGCGAAACGTCCTAGAGCATTATGTAAAATCTATAAAGTTGCAGAAATAGGGTGATAGCGACACAAACACCCGTAATAATTCGAATTTAGATGTAAATGAAGATGAATTAATGTCTAGAAAGAAGTTGGCTATCGAAACTATGACCAAATATTAACAGCAAGTTAGAAAAAGCTAGTTATGTGCTACAGATGTCAACGTAGCGACCAGGCGGCTGTTTCTTGTATCCTACGAGGTTTGCCAGACGAACTGCAGGCAAACGCGCAGGCTTTCCAGTGCGCTAATCCAGATGCATTATACAAAGGTTACCAATCAGCATTTGACCATTATCGGACAACAGCACAGCGATCTAGAAATAGTTATGCTAGAGCTACTACAACTATATGAGAGTTCATCAGTGGTGCTGTCAACACGGATAATGATATGCGAAAATCACCAATTTGCTATCAATGTTATCAGCCCGGTCATGTGGCGCCTGATTGTACTCTACCGGATAGGCGCAGATATTTTGGGTGTGGATAAGTTTGACACGTAGCTAGTGCAGGAACTATCACGAACATCATCACGAGCGACCAATGCAGGTCAAACAAAGTATTGCGGAATTCGACTTTTACGTAGACCACGTAAGGATATACACTACAGCAGTCGCAACAACCATGTATTTGGGGGACGTCATATTGATTATTGACCAGCCCATTATCAATGATGAAAACGTTAGATTTGCCGTGACAAGAGCTGGGACTGAATTAAGTATGAGTTGGGGACAGGCTTGTGAAAGTGGTGGTGAGAGTAGCGCCGCCAGGAGGGCACTGTACCAAACCACGCCAACATAGTATCGGGGCTACAAACAACTCAGTTGCCAGCTCAATCCTCAACGAGGGCTCGGGTTTCCAGAGAGTCTGCAACATCGGCGAGGTACAACTGCAGTGGACGAGAGGTGATACTGTCACCAGGGCTGAGCGGTGTGAAGTGATAACTGCGGTGAGTGCGAACTTATTAATTTTAAATATCAGGATGGATGGTATGTGTCGATTATATGGCACTTAATGCTGTCACAGTAAAGGGGAGGTTTCCTTTGCCTTATATTGATGATCAGTTATCTAAATTAGCGGGGGATAGGTGTTTACGAGTTAAAACTTATTTGCAGGTTATCGAATTTAAAAGTTAGTGATGACTCAGTAAATAAGACTGCCTTTGTCACTCCAGACGGTCATTACGAATATATAACATCCTTGACAGTAAAACTAAACATCTGTCAATACATTCCCAGCCTCCGCGCCGTGGCGCAGCGGGCGAGTAGCCGGCTGTGAAACGAGAGCCAGTGGGTTCGATTCCCGCTCCGAGACAAATGTTTTTGTAACAGACAGATGTTTGTATCGGATCTGGGTGTTGTAGGACCGTAGTCCTTCGTAGTTCCAGATACCCACGATACAGGTTTAACCTAGTGTGGGGTCATAATTATGTTCTGCTTATTTTATTATTTACTTAAGGGTACCATCTAGTTTAGCCAATGCGCCGTCAGGTTTTATGTGAGTAATTCAGAAATTAGTTAAAATGGTACAGAGTAATGTGTTGGTGGTCTTCATGGATGATCTACTATTGTCTATCTCTAATGTTAATTAGGGTTGCGATTATTAGAAAAGATTTAAACTTAGTTCGAAAGGTTAACTGAAACTTATCGTAAAAAATGTTCGGTTCTAAAATCAGAGGTATCGTTTGTAGGTCATGAGATAAGTAGTGGCGGTATTAAGTGGTGGCCAGGTAACTATAAAGTTGAAGCTGTTGCCAACTTCAATATTCCCTCCAATGTGCACGAATTTAGAGTTATGTAGCTATTTTCGTAAGTGTGTGGCGCGGTGGCGTAGTTCTAATTGTGCATTCGTTACGACTGCAGGTCTCGGGTTCGATCCCGGGTCGTATACAGTCATATTGGGTTTTTCTATTTAGAAATACTTACTATCAGCTCGGAGTCTGGAATTTTGCCCGGTATGGCATGGTATGGTATAGGGTCGTACATTGAGACCGTATTAAAATCGGCGAAAAGTGGATTTACGGATTACCCCTCTGTCTACCTTCGGGGATTATGGGCGTGAGTGTATATCTATATGTATGTGGCTCAATTCCCTACAATTGTTAGACTCTTACGAATCTCACTAAGGCATTGTTACGGTGATCCTAATTATAGTGATAGAAGCATGACGCAGAAATTGTAACAAGAGATAATTTGATTGATGCTAATATAGTGTTTTGCGCCAATTGCGGTGCAATTGTTTCAGGATGGCCGACTGTAACGCGCAATATTTGGGACAAGCAATTGGAAAGAGGGACATAGAAAAGTAGAGATGGAGAGAAGCCAGAGGAGAGCTGAGGCGGAAGCAGTGCAGAGGAGAGGGAGTTGAGAGAGGGGCGGAGAGGAGAGGAGGGGAGAGGAGTGGAGAGGAGAGGAGAGGAGAGGAGGGGAGAGGAGAGGAGTGGAGAGGAGAGGAGAGGAGAGGAGAGGAGTGGAGAGGAGAGGAGAGGAGAGATGTGGGCTGAGGTTGCATAAATCTAGTTGTCGCCCGACTTGAATTTATCCAAACAGTATTTATACTTAAACGGTACTGGCAATTATTTGTTTATGGAGCCTCTGTGGATAGATATTTGAATTTAGAAATGACAATGTTATTTTATGTGAAAATATTTGCAATAAATGTATTCCGTTTTATGAGCTCTTTATAATATATTTAAAAAGTTAGGTAGCACAGATTAATAGAAGTCAAAATCAATTTTATTTCCATGACATTAAAGTTGAAAATAGCATGTAAGAATGGTGTCTTGCAGCACGCTGGCATACCATTTGACACGTGACTAGTTAATATGCATTTAAGCATTTCATGTTTTTTAGTAAGAAGTCATAATTTTTTCTACACTAGCTAATAATATTAATTCACACATGACATTTAAAAAGCTAGATTAAATTTTTTTTTGTGTACGAAAAGTTGTTCACCCTGACTAAATTACAATAAATGTGCACAAATTATTATTTTTCGTTTCCATGAAAGTTAGCCTATTTATTTAATTGTATTGGATAATAAGGTTTTACAACAAGTATTGTAATAAATGTAAAATATATTATACACTGAATACATAATAAGCTGTACAGTCATAACACAACATTTTCTTAAGAACTATATTTAAAAGACTGTTACTTAGTTTGGGTAGATTTTTGTTTGTGCATAACTAGTACCTATATATTTTAAAGGTAGTTAGTTATTTTCATTTTATTTCACGTGTACTCAATGTTCTTGTACTCAGATGTACCTAATTCTGCAAACGGCAGCCCAAGATACAGGCTATGCCTAGTTTGGGTGCCCCTGGGAATTATAGTTGTAAGGATCCAATTTTTTGTATAATTTTTAGATAGTTATAAGTCTCTATAAGTCTATATTTTTAATAAACGATTTTTCATTTTTTTCATTTCAATAATAATAAATATAATATAATAAACTAGCCCTGTATTAAACATTGTCCCACTGCTGGGCACGGGCCTCCTCTACTAATGAGAGGGGTTAGGCCTTCGTCCACCATGCTGGCCTAATGTGGGTTGGTGGACTTCACATACACCGTTAAAGCATGCAATAATTAACATTTAACACACACGAGAAACGTCAGAGGTGTATGCCACTTGGGTTTCGAACATACGACTTTTGTCTTGACAGTCCGTACCGCAACCAACTAGGCTATCGCTGCTAGATAGAATAGATAGAAATATATTATAATGTGCTAAAAAAAATAATATTTGCAAATTAAGAAGTGAAATGACTCTGTGACAGCCAACATGATGGCTCATAACGAGTTGACATGTGTTAAATACAACCATGAGAAGCAAAGAGCATTTTAACACTATTTAAAATGAGAAGTGATAATACAGAAAATATATTGAATATCAAAGGAATATAAATAGCAGCGATAGCCTAGTTGGTTGCGGTACGGACTGTCAAGACGAAAGTCGTAGGTTCGAAACCCAAGTGGCATACACCTCTGACTTTTCTAAAGTTATGTGTCTATTAAAATGTTAATTATCGCTTGCTTTAACGGTGAAGGAAAACATTGTGAGGAAACCTGCATATCTGAGAATTTTTCGAAGGTATGAGAAGTCTACCAACCTGCATTAGGCCAGCGTGGTGGACTAAGGTCTAACCCCTCTCATTAGTAGAGGAGGCCCGTGCCCAGCAGTGGGACAATGTTTAATACAGGGCTAGTATTATTATTTTATCAAAGGAATGCTGAGCTATATTTTTACGCCATATATTTCTGAAGCTATACGTTTTACGTTTGATTACAAAACCATTACAATAGGCGATTGAATTAATTAAACACGGCGACAGTGACTCACAGCGAAAGTATGCTGGGACATCCTTAGATGGAATGAAAGACCCAAAAGGATGTCACGGTTTTTTTTGTCATTTGTTGATAATACCACATTTCTTTCCCTTGACGCTTAATACGACACCAATGAATGTCTTTTAACAATAATACGACAAACTTCTTAGAAATTAATAAAAAATACCTGTTATCTGTAATCACACCTTTCTCTTGATTGTTACGTCCGATTTCAACGCACGACCTTCATATTTCACAACGATAGCGTCGTGTAATAACATTTGATTGCGTTGTAAATCATCAGACTTTTATAACTGTGTGTAAATAATGAATAAAAAACAAACGGAACAGAGAACACAATGCACTAGAGTTGCCTATCGATAGTCGACTATCGCTAAACTATCGATAGTCTATCGATATTTGACGTCATATCAATAGTATCGATAGCATATCGATAGTATCGATATTATCAATAGTATCGATACTATTGATAGTATGATACAGGGCAATAGTATTGATATACAAAAATAGTATCGATAGTATCGATAGTATTAGCTCCGATAGTATCAATACTATCGATAGTATCGATACTATCGAAGACCGGTATATGTTTTGAAGTAATACTATCGATAGTATTGATAGTATCGATAGCACACACTATTCCAATAATCTATTACATAGCCAGTAAATATCTATTACGATAGTATTGATAGTTTTTTGATTTTAATACAACGATACTATCGATAGTATCAATAGTATCGATAGTATTACATAAAAAAATCGATACTATCGATACTATTGATAGTATTATCATGTAATAGTATCGATTCTATCGATACTGTTGCTTCCAATCAATAGTATTAGTTAGTTCGTGATATCGATAGTATCGATGGTATCGATAGTATCGATACTATCGATAGCACTATCGATATTGTTACTAGTTTTCGAGGTCAACTATCGATAGCCAAACTATCGATAGTTAGGCAACTCTACAATGCACCGACGCCATATTTCTTATTAATGACAATCATAATATTTGTTGCCAATTTCCGTTTAGATAAATAACTTTTGTGTTTGAAACAAATATTTATTTTGTTTCTATAGTATTTGTGGAGGAACGATTCCAGAAATTGATTATATAATAGATTGTTTTCAATAAGATACGAGAATATTTTGTTGTGATTTTGACAAAGGTTAAACTAATTTAACATGGCAATTGGCAAGTGGCAACTTCAGTCTACTTATTTGTGGTGCATAGTGACGGTTGTTGTTGTTCTAAAGTTTTGCCAAACAGTCGGAGAAATCTTGTAAATGTAAGTGAAACCTATTTTTATATGTTTTAAAATAGCGTATCTTGTAATCAACATATTTGTTTATGCTAATTTTTACACGGTTTTCATAATATCGTACGGTATTTCCTGTGTCATCATACTTAGCTGTCAAAATATAACTTTTTAATTTTAGTTCGTGAAATATACGCTGCGGCGCTACTGCTGCCGCATATTTTGGTCACGTGACCATTTCAACCGCCAAAAATTTTCGCCGACTACTGACAACTAACCATCGTGGAAATCTTTTAATTTTTTTGTTTTATGTGTATTTATACGAGAAATCACGCTTTCCAGTATTTGTAATAGCATCTAATCGACACAAACATGGCTAAGGTGCACATCACAAACGTCGTAGTTCTGGATAACCCCAGTCCATTCCTGAACCCTTTCCAATTTGAGTTAACCTTCGAGTGCATTGAAGAACTCAAAGAAGATTTGGAATGGAAGATGATTTACGTCGGATCTGCAGAGACGGAAGAGCACGATCAAGTACTGGACACAATTTATGTGGGCCCTATCCCTGAAGGAAGGCATATGTTCGTATTCCAAGCTCCCCCACCTGATGTCACGAGAATACCTGAAAACGACGCTCTAGGTGTCACCGTAGTGTTACTAACGTGTTCATACCGCGGCCAAGAGTTCGTAAGAGTCGGTTATTTCATAAACAACGAATATAGTGAATCAGAACCGGAATTACGTGAAAATCCGCCAGCGAAACCTCAATTCGACAAGGTAGTGCGTAATATCTTGGCCTCAGAGCCTCGGGTGACGAGATTTAAGATCAACTGGGCAGAGCCCGACGCGGCTGTGACAGAATCTGGAGATGTTAATTTGGAGAATTCACATGCTCCTAGTAATGATTCCTATGGGGCGAGTTACAATGTGGATAGCCAGATAAGTGGTATGGAGTTCCAGGGAAGTTTGAGTGGGTATGGTGATAACTCTAACTCAATAGCGCCTATGGAGTGCTGAGGTAAATATATCTATTTGTGTATCAGATGTCATTATATTGAATTCGAAAGATATTGGTTGATATGCCTGGCGTAGTAATTGTGTACGCTGTACGAAAGCTGTGCTGAGGTCTCGGGTTCGATCCCCAGGTCGGGTGAAGTGCTATTGGGTATTTCTATCCCATAATGCTCTGTATTCCGGAGTCTGGAATTGTGCCTGGTATGGCTATAAGCTCAACCGCTATAACATCATGGGAAGTACATACATCATTGGACATATATAGGCTATGCTACATGATGTTTCTATACTTATGTAAATGACTCATCTGGCATATGTCAGTTGTACACACAATGCAAAGAAACCCAGTAAATGTCTGAAAATCTATAAATAATGAATTCCAAAGTTATCCTAAGGTTATTGTATGCCTAATGCGCTATATTAATTTATAATAAATAAATAATACTAGCTCTGTATTAAACATTGTCCCACTGCTTGGAACAGGCCTCTATTATCGAGAGGGGTTAGGCCTTACTCCACCACACTGGCCTAATGCGGGTTGGTAGACTTTACATACCTTCAATTTTCTTGTAAGAATTCTATGGTATGCAGGTTTCCTCATGATGTCTTCCTTCACTGTTTAAATATGCGTTAATTAATATTTAATACACATGTAACTTTAGAAAGTCAGAGGTGCATGCCTTTTGGGTCTAACATACATATTAATTTAGAGGAAAAAAACTGTATATGTTTATGTAAAAAAATTGCCAACCAATAGAAAGTTTTACTAAAAACTCAGCCGCAAAAAAATCACATGGCTTCAATAGCTAGTTGATAAAAAGTTCCCTTACTATAACATAATTTCTCTTTTCAGATTGCCAAATGAAATTAGTGAAATACAAAATGTGTGAAACATATATAGAGTGAAGCAAAGACTTTGTAAATAAACAAATGACTGAATGATACCATTCTACAATAGATATATGCATCTTTAGATACTAAGTACCTTTAAAATGTGTTTTCTGATAACTGTGATGATTGGGTTGTCTTGTGGAAATATTTACATAATCATTTTGCTGTCTTTTTCTAACGATTTGTCTGTTTATCTCTCTCTTTTATTTCATTACAATCATATCAAGTTGAAACTAATATTGTATGTGTAATTTCGTCTTGACTCATCATATAGAATCTGATCTGTAACAAAATATGGCACAAAGGAACAAATCTGATAATCAATAATTTATTTCAAATTCGGTATAGTATTGTCAAATTGTCATGTTTCAAAATGCTACTTGATACTCTTTTGTCTGTGGTCTAGAGTTGGGTTGCGATGTTTGGCTGTTTTACAGCATTCTGAGTACTCTGACACTAGACCCTCGACAACTTCTTCACCTTCTTGCCCATGGCGTAGTGTGAAGAAGCAGGCCGACATGATTGTGTTGAGTAGCAGGAGATAGATTGACTCGCTACTCTATACTCTAATTGGACATCACCAAGCTTAACATCAGCTGCAGTGTGGTCACTTTGCTATTCATATTGCCTTTTTTATTCTAGTAAATGCTCTCTTAAATTTTTTGTTGTAATCATTTTCATTGTGTTTCTAAAGGTGCAGATATCTATGTACTAGTTTTGAATGTACTAACTTAGTTTGGAATTGTAATAATATATCGTATATTCAGATAAAACCATGTAATAATTGATGCAATGATGATTTAACACATATATGATGATTATCAGCGAAAATTGTTGTTATGTTAGGCTAATTGGTTTGTACAAAGCCATTTTCGAATGTGTTATTCGGTTTATCATATTAAAATTGTGACTTATGTATTTTACTGAATGTCATGAGAATTTTGTTGCTGTCTGTTTACTACGAGGCTATTGAATGAATTATCTATATAATGAAAATCAATGTAAGTATGTTTATCCTCTATGGGCTCCTAAAATATTTATGATGCAACTTTGGTGAGTTCTTTATACACCCGCGGTGTATCCTGGCTTAAATAAAAGAACTAGCTAGATGGCGCTAGAGAAATCAACTTCAGTACTATTCAACCAATCTCAATAAATAAAATTTATTCAACTGATCTCAATAAATAAATTTTACTTTACATGCCATTGCAACACACCCCGGCAGCTATTGAATTATAGCTGTTGCTCGCGGCTCCGCCCGCGTGGAGGTCATATTTGAGGCTAAAAGTATACACTACAAAATACAAATTTTCATGCATTTAACTTCAAAAATGAAGGATTTTCATACAAACTTTCTTACCCTATTTAAACCCTTTAGGGGTGGAATTTCCAAAAACCCTGAAATATATGTTTTTAATTTTTAACTGTAAGGCCAAATACCAAATTTCATGCGTTTAACTGCAAAAATTACAGATTTTCATACAAACTTTCTTCCCCTATTTTACCCCCTTCGAGGTGGAATTTCCAAAAATCCTAAAATATATATTTTTTATTTTTGACTAAAAGGCCAAATACTAATTTTCATAAACTTAACTTCAAAAATGACGGATTTTCAAACAAACTTTCATCCCCTATTTTACCCCCTTAGGGGTGGTATTTCCAAAAACCCTTCCTTAGTGGATGCCTACGTGATAAAAGGTACCTACTGTCAAAATTTCAAGTCTCTAACCCCAGCCGTTTAGGCTGTGCGGTGATCGATCAGTCAGTCAGTCAGTCAGTTTCTTCTTTTATATATACAGATTAATTAATTAGAGTTATGTATTCAAAGGATTTTTTTCTTTATCAATTTGTTCAATCTATGACATATTTTTCTATCTATAAGTTGTTAGATATAAATATGCTCACTAACTACATCATTTCCAGGGCCATCATTCCCGTTGTTATATCTCAAAATTAAGTTTATTTACTTAATGGCTTTTTAGTAAACGAATGGCAATAAATAATAACTGACAGTTTTTTAGATCTTTTGTTATTCAGCTGCCTTAAGTCCATTGCATTATCGGCATTGGAAAACGGCATCTAAAATATTAGAAGCATGTTCTCTACCTGAATGTCACGTCATGATATTGGCTAATATGAAGTTTGAAGCTAACTTAGGAACAAAAGAAAAGAATTTTTTTATTTGGCCATAATCTCGGGACCAGTTGGTCTACTCTGTAACACAATTTCGATCGATCGGTATTGGATTTGTGAGATTTCTTATTCTGAGTGCGAGTGATTGAATATGGCGCTAGGCCATATTATTTCAATATTGCATAACCATTCATATGATAATCTCAATTCCAATTACTGCATATTAATGGATACACAATATTGAAATAATATGGCGTTCAGGAGAACGAAATCTGTCAAATCCAATACCGATCGATCGGAATTGTGTTACAGAGTAGACCGGCAGGTGTCAATAAACCTAATAAGTACATAAAACATATTACACTTAAAGGCTTAAACACAAGAAAAAAGTCTCCCGGCATACTTATACTGTAACGGTAGACAGTGGCTTTGCTGTGCCCTGGCATCGCAGAAGTCTATGGGCGGCGGTGACTACTTACCATCAGGTGGCCTGCCTGCTAGTCTGCCTATAGAGACATTAAAAAAAAATGATGCCCCAGCCATCCGTGTCCGAAGCATGACCAAAAGGCCACAGTGGGAGGGTCCACCTGACACTGATTTTCAGCAAGGGCCAAAGAGTTTAAACTAATGTCATATATGCTTGAAGGTATTATAACTTTTATGAATTGTGTTCCTTTAATTTGAGATATTCTTTTGAGCTGTTTAATATTGAATCTTACTGCACACAGTATTGAGCATGTGGATGACTCGAATGAATTGTATATTAAAATGTATAAATTTTGGTGTTTTTGAATCTTAGGTTTTTAATTATGAAGATTTCAGTCTGTTGTGCAAGAGCAATGTTTTTATGCAAGATAAATACTTGCTACGCGTAGATTTTTGTATATAATTGGTTAGTTTTGGTTATCGCCAGAAACAGGCTAATATTTACAGAAATCTATATATAACAGAATAAAGGAGTCCGAAGTAGTGTTGCTATTACTAATGGCCATGTAATTCTAAGAAACAATAAATATCGAGCTATTTGCTACTAGCCACTTATGTATCAAAAGCATATTAAAAAGGTAATAAGTAGGGAGTAAATACAAGCCAAAATCTAATTTATTTCCATAACATTAAAGTTAAAAATAGCATGTGAGAACGGTGAGTGCTGCCAGTATTTGTGGCGCGCCGGCATACCATTGACACATGACTGATTAGTGGGTCTTTAAAAATGATTCAAACTTGTGCCGTTAGATGTCGCTATATTAAATCGTTTTCGCTATATTAATCCCAAGATTAGACAACATACCCGTAAAGAACCGTAAACAAGGAGTTTAATGGCTGCTTTGGCTGAATGGTAAAGGAATAATATGTTTCGCCCGTTTAATTTGAAATTTCTTAAACTTTCTTACCCTATTTAACCACCTTAGGGGTGGAATTTCTAAAAACCCTGAAATATGTGTTTTTAATTTTTAACTGTAAGGCCAAATACCAAATTTCATGCGTTTAACTGCAAAAATGACAGATTTCCATACAAACTTTCTTCCCCTATTTTACCCCCTTTGGGGTGGAGTTTCCAAAAATCCTGAAATATATTGTTTATTTTTGACTAAAAGGCCAAATACTAATTTTCATAAACTTAACTTCAAAAATGACGGATTTTCATACAAACTATCATCCCCTATTTTACCCCCTTAGGGGTGGTATTTCCAAAAACCCTTCCTTAGTGGATGCCTATGTCATAAAAGGTACCTACTGTCAAAATTTGAAGTCTCTAACCCCAGCCGTTTAGGCTGTGCGTTGATCGATCAGTCAGTCAGTCAGTTTCTTCTATTATATATACTTACAGATGAGAGGTTCTATCAATCTTCAAACCAATTCTTGTGTGGAATAAGATACAAAATTGAGTACTAGGTGCGACGTTACACGTCTCGCGAAGAAATCACGCTTGTCATCTAGTTCGTTTTAAAAAGGCGGGAAATTAAATATTTTATAACCTCAAAACATTCGGGAACTTAATTTTGTATATATTTACCTTTGATGAAATTTATTAAAGTGCAACTAATTTTATCATACACATTGCAATAATCGCGTTGAGCAATAGCAGTACAATGTCATTTTCCGGGATGCTTGCAAATTTGAAATATGCTGGTGGTAATATTGCTATAACATTGAATATAGGACCTATTACGGGTCTTAAATTATTAAGATTTGCGATGCGATTTTCTTAGTCCTTCCGTGGTATGCTTGAGTTAAGGGAGTACTACTAGCCACTTCCCCGCTGATATAGCCCGTAAGAGGTGATTAGTAGTGAGTTAATAGAAATTGGTATTCCAAAATCTGGTGCCAATATATTTAAAAAATAATTTCCCGCCTTTTCATTATGGCTGCCGCTTGACGCTTCTATATTCGCCATTCCAAAATGGCGGTGCAGAATGTATTAATATTGACTGAGTACACGGATCTTTATAATAATATCATGATGTGCTTTGTATAAAACAAATTTAAGATGTGATCCGTAAGTATAACATAGTATTTAAATATGTAAAATAAAAGCTCTCATTACTAAAAAATCTTTTATTTGTTATCCCTATAAGTTAATTTATAATACATACTCAATTATTGTTAGACGCCAAAAATGATCCAATGACATAGAAATATATACATACTGTTTTGGAATACTATCATTAGTTTGGCGAAAAGTGGGTTTACTGGTTACACCTCTGCGTACGCCTTCGGGGATTACAGGCGTGAGTGTATATGTATGTATCATGAGTTCCTTATTCGTACACAAAGTCATGGTGGGTGTTTGTTTGAAGATAATTACGAAAACGGATCACAATACAAGAACAACGGCAAGAAGGCGCGAACAGAAATTGGCGGGAAAAAAAACTGACAGGTGTTCGTTCGGAAATACGATATGTTCTGTAATATTAAATAATTATGTTTATATTTCTTCAGTCTTAGTATTATTCTATTACATAAAATACCAAATTGATAGGCAGTTTACTGACTAGTGACATCACCGGACATTATGATTTCTGACTTATGGTAGTGACATATATTAAAACTTATAGCGATATTAAAATACTGTTTTATTACATACTAGGTGTTGCCCGCGGCTCCGCCCGCGTGGTGATTATTTTTGGAAGAAAGGGAAACAATTCACGGAGGCATCTTAAGCTATTACACATTTCTATATTTTGCTATATGAAATGAAGCTTGCATTTTTCTGGGATAAAAGGTGGCCTGTATCATTTTCTGATCCCTAAACTGCCACTATGCAAAAAATCATGCCAATCCCTTGCTCTATGAAAAACTAAATTATCCCACGGGAACTGTACACTTTTCCGGGATAAAAAGTAGCCTATGTGCTATTCCAGACTATAATCTATCTCTGTGCCAAATTTCAACCAGATCCGTCCAGCCTTTGTAGCGTGATTGAGTAACAAACATCCATCCATCCAAACATTCGCATTTATAATAGTAGTACGATTCTGTCGTCGTTATCGTAGCGAATGCTTCGAAGAATTGTTTGATCTTATCACATCCTCTCCGTTCCATACCAGAACCACGCATACTGGCTTATTCTAACACGGTAAAGTAACCACACTGCACCTGGTGGTAAGCGCAGAACCATCCAGTTATCAAGTACCGAGAGACAACTGCGTCGCTTCTCGACACAATCATGCCGGTCTGCTGAGAATTTACTACTACAATTAATTTGCGAGTAGTCAGTGTACTATTTATAAACGGCATATTTTCCGACAGCCCTCACCCTATCTCGTTTTAAAGATAGTTACCGACCCGTGAATGTGGGTGGCCTTATATAGATTCTATTCTAAGAATAAATAACAAAGACTAGCCCTCATGCAATTGCCACTGTAACTCCTGGAGAGATCGGCAATGGCACGCATTTACCAAATAATTTAAACTCGCGAGTCTCTGGGAATGCTTAACTGTCTTTTATGCCCATCAACAACCAACTCTACTCCACTCGCTGGTGGTAGGATATTCATATCCGCCCGGATAGCGACCACCATACACAGGGTGTAAAACCCGCCATAGTGGCACACGCAAATGTGTCGCGTTCCGAGATCAGCCAGTGTACATCCGGTTTTTCTCGGAGGTCTAGAGTTGGGGTACAATGTTTGTCATTTTGCGGCCTTCTGAGTACTCTGACAAAAGACCCTCGACCGCTTCTTCACCTTCTTGACCATGGCGTAGTGTGAAGGAGCAGGCCGGCAGGATTGTGTTGAGTAGTGGGGGGTAGATTGTCTCTCGCTACTCGATACTCTAATTGGAATGCACTGCGGTTACCATCAGGTGCAGTGCCGTCACTTTGACATGCTAGGATAAAAAAAAACTCAAAACCCAAACCCAACCCAACCCAGTATTAAAGGAATGAAAATGTAGGGAGGAGTTGGAAATATTGATAGGGTAATTTCCTGTGTTTAATTTAGTACAATATTCGATTTGCAACCGATTATATACGCAAGAGAAACCCTTTTGCGAAAACAGAATCAAAATTGCTTGAAAATTGAGGTCACAATATTTATTTTAAATATTGGTATGAGCAAAAATGGGTGTGTAGTGGGAACATCTCACTACATACCATGTTTCTGAGCAAACAATAAATTGTTATGTGAAATGATAATATGTAAAACAAGGAAATGTTTAATTTTTCCGCAGAAGATTGTTTGCATTTTCCTTATAGGGCTTTAAGGTTTTTAACATCAGAACATACAATATGTAAAAGCAATGCAATTTGGTCAAATATTAAGCAACAATTTTTTTACATATTTAGTACGACAATCGAGTATCCTGTACCAGTATGTCCGTTGTTTTACAGTCACCCTGTATAACCGCGGCTTATAAAGTACTAGCTGTTGCTCGCGGCTCCGCCCGCGTGGAGATCATGTTTGGGAAAAAAGTGTACAATACAAAATACCAATTCATGCATTTATGCAATTTTTCATCCTATTTTACCCACTTAGGGGTGGAATTTCCGAAAATCCTGAAATATATATTTTCTATAACTATACAAGTACTTACTATTTCTAACTAAAAGGCCAATACTAATTTTCACAAATTTTACTTCAAAAATGACGGATTTTCATACAAACTTTCATCCCCTATTTTACCCCTTTAGTATTTCCAAAAACCCTTCCTTAGTGGATGAATAAGTCATAAAAGGTATCTACTGTCAGAATTTTAAGTCTCTAAACCCAGCCGTTTGGGCTGTGCGTTGATCGATCAGTCAGTCAGTTTCTTCTTTTATATATACCTAGTCAGGTCATAAATTCTGTCACATGTTTAATATAAAATAATTGAAACAAGTTTATTCATTATGTAACCATTTATATACCAAAATTAACTTAACAAAACTTAGATTCTTACGACACTAAAGTTTATTCAAAATGACCTCCGTGATTTTGAATACAGCCAGTCTTGTGTGCTCTTCGCTCTATGAGCTGGCGCCGAATCTTGTTGGAATACCCAGTGCCTGTTATTGAACATGGTATGAGAAACAGGTTCCACAAGGTTCGTCAGGACTGTATTTTGATACACAACTGCATTCGTTTTTACACCTTTCTCACAAAAATGTACCTCTGTTAAGCCCCAATAAGAAACTCCCAACCATACCATGAGCGAGGATGGAAAATGACCTCGTTGGACACGCGGAATACGGTTGCTCGCTTCTTCACTACTGTGTGCGTACACCTTATCATTTTGTTTGTTGTAGCTCTCTTCTACGGTAAAAATTTTTTCATCTGAAAAAAGAATTTCCCGATATTTTTTTCCCGCGTACCGCTTCAACAAAGCGCGGCATCTCTTCAGTCTCAGGTCCATTAGACGAGCATTCAAACGATGTCCTGTTTTTCTTCGATATGCCCGAAGCCCTAAGTCTTCATTTAACACCCTTTTCACCGTGGTTCTGCTTAACCCCATCTGAAGGGCCAACAGTTTCTGCTTAGGTTTGGGATTTCTTTGAATTCGCGCCTTCACAGCTTTTATCACTGCTGGAGTCCTAACAGACCGAGGGCGACCACTTCTTGACCTGTCATCTACACTAGAGTCTTCATTGTATCGTTTGATGGTACGATAAACGAATCTTTTGGTTATATTCAAATTTTTCAGTATGTCAAAAATTTGAATTGGCGCGTAACCGCAACGATGCAACGCAATTAGTGCAACACGGTCTTCTTTAAGCGTCCACTCCATATTTAAAAATGAGTAAAATTCTAAAAAGTATACATTTTTATTTTCATGAACAATTTGAAATTCGAATTCAATAAACTTTTTTGTGGCCAGCATTCTAAAATAAAAGTTTTTACTGTGTGACAATACTTATGACCTGACTGTGTAGTTAGCGAACATTCCGAACAATCTAAGCTGGTTGGAAGAAGGTAATAAGTAGTAAGTAAAAAACAGCCAAAATCAATGTTATTTCCATAATGTTAATGACTTCTGCAATGCCAGGGCACAGCAGAGCCGCTGCCTACCGTTGTTTTTCGGGATCGATCTGTATATGTTGGGATTGTTTATTGAAATTAGCTGCTTGTCAAACTACGCGGGACCTACTCCTTAGATTTTATCTTATGTAATCTATGTTTATCAAAGTACAATGATCCGTATGTAAAGAAAGATAAGATTGTAAATAAAACTTACTTGATAGGGTAATAGTGATGTGCGGTTGTCGAGTATTTGTCTCTGTGCTTATATAAGGCTGTACGTTACGACAAATACATTGTATTCGAATGTGGAACGTCCGATATAAATACGTTTTAATACTTATACTCAATACAGTCTTTACCATAAGAACACTCGGGGCCCGTGCCTAGAGCCCTTATTCTCACGGAGGCCCCGAAAGGCCGATATTTCTGTTATATATGACTGACCACTTATAGCTACTTTAAATATGTCAAAGAAACAAATAAAGGGCAGTGCGTTTTGAACTGTCAAATGTTTGACTTGTGCTGATAAATATATAATTTTTTCTTATTTAACAATTACATTACACATTTTATTCAGTTTCGGATGCCAAAAAAAAATTATATATAATTAATTTTCTTTACTTTCCAAAAGGGCCCGAAATTCTTATGTGCCAAAGGGTTTGGCTCATACTTGTCTAAATAAATTACGATGTGTCGCATGCTAATGTCGATAGAGTGACATCACTATGCAACAATGTGTGTTAAACTTTATTCTTTGTATGGACATTGAACAGTGAAGGTTAGGCGAGAGGGAAAAGTGTTTTAATGAGATAGTGTTTTGTTTTGTATTTCATCGGATATACTAAGGTAGAGTAACACTGCAACAGTTTGCCAGCTTCCGTGTTCCCTCCATCTTATTCTGGGTACTTTAGGCGTAGTGTGAAGAAGCTACACAGAAGGCCGGCATGATTCTGTTGTCGTGGGGGATAGGTTGCCTCTCGCTACTTGGTACTCTAACTGGACAGCACTGCGCTTACCATCAGGTGCAGTGTGGTCACTTTACCAGAATAAAAAAAACGCGTGTTTGTCACCTAACTGCTCCTAAACGGCTGGACCGATTTGGATGAAATTTTATGTGTATATCAAAGAGTTCCTGGATGGTTTGAAAACACAATTGAATCCGGTAGGTGGCGCTGCTGTCGATGTAGGGCTGCTTTTCCGGGCAGGACGTCTGCCGGGTTCGTTAGTACTATATAAAAGTCAATGTACTGGTCTCTATGGATTCAGAAACGATTGAAGCGATTTTGATGAAATTTTCAGATTAGCCCAGCGGGTCATAAATAAAATAAATACACCCAACAGTCACATACGTAGTTCTGACCCCACTAGGTTAAACCTGTATCGTGGGCATCAACAACTACGAGGGACTACGGTCCCACAACACACAGACACGAAACAAATATCTATCTGTCACACAAATATTTGTCCCGGTGCGGGAATCGAAACTGTCATCCCGTGAAGTTTTGTTGCGATCGGATCTTTTTTGGCATTTTGGTAATCTGAAGATTTGGTAAAAAGAAGAAACTGACTGGCTGACTGACTGACTGATCGATCAACGCACAGCAAACCGTTGGGCCTAGAAGCATGAAATTTTAGAAAGGATTTTTGAAAATTCACCCCCTAAGGGTGCAAAATGGGGGTTGGAAGTTATAAACCAACCAACCGATGTAAACAGACAGACGCGGAGGACGACATCCTTTTATACTTATAGATAGACAGCTTCGTGGTGTCTACTACCCCGGCCCGAACCAAGAGGTTCGCAAATTCGTATTTTTGCCGCACCATCAAGCTGTGGAACAGTTTGCCAGCTACCGTGTTCCCTCCTTCCTATGATCCTGGGTCCTTTAGGCGTAATGTGAAGAAGCTAAACAGCAGGCCGGCATAATTGTGTTGAGTAGCGGGGGATAGACTGTCTCTCGCTACTTGATACTCTATCTGGACGGCACTGCACTTACCATCAGGTGCAGTGTGGTGACTTTGCCGCGACAGAAAAAAAATATATTACAGCGTGGTTCTACTACTTCACACACTTTAAACTTCTTCTATCCTTTCCGGTTCTAATAGAGTAGTTGACACGTTTTTTTTTAATTTAATCAACAAGTTACATTACCAAAAACCTATTCTCGAAAGAATTTTATGAATCTGAATAAAAATAAGTAAATTAGACGCCATTCAAATCTGCTGGAAGGGGTAATTGTCAAATGACAGTAAAAGGATGCATATGTCTCATGACGTCACGGTTCTCAGAATGGCCATTACTGTGCCGTTGTGCGAGGGAGATAGTGATATGTTCCCACTACGCAACCTTTTGCTCATACTAATATTTAAAATAAATATTGTGACCTTTTTCAAGCAATTTTGATTCTGTTTTCGCAAATGGGTTTCTTTTGTGTTTTATATTCGGTTGCATATCGAATAATGTACAACATTTTACAGAGGAAACTACCCTATTATAGCTTGATCTTCTATCTACAAGTACGTTTATTTAATACTAGCTGTTGCTTGCGGCTCCGCCCGCGTGGAGGTATTGTGTAATGTCAGAGTGTGATTTCTTGCAATTAAAATAGCCTATATTAATGAGTGATAATGTAACATTCAAATGGTGAAAGAATTTTTAAAATTGACCCAGTACTTTTTGAGCCAATTCGTTACAAACATTGATAGGAACATCAACAAAACTATGCAAGATGGATATTTAAAAGGCACAAATACAATGTTTATAATTTATTGATTGATTTACACGACACTGTTACACATCTCAGTGCTTAATATTAACACACACGCATGTCAGGATTCACTTAAGGCTTCTCTTTATAATTAATCTACCAGCATTACCCTTTTAAACTGAACAACGCCATTGAACTGATTACCATTTACACTTACTACACCGAACCACGAATATACTGGCTATCGTCTCGTCTTCCACTCAACTAAATTGAACCGAACCACGGGAGCGCGGAAGGCACTCAGTTTTATATTAAACATTTACTACTCCCACTTTGGTTGTCATTATTAACTACCCTCAACTAGTCTCCTAAATACCTCCGTTATACCTTCGGTATTTCTAATAATAGTAAATACCCTAATACATACTTACATACAAATCTTTCCGCTTTATAATATTATATAGTATAGATTTACAAAATCGGTATCAAAACAAATTAAATAGAAATGAATATAGACCCTCAATCTTCAATTGTCTTCATTAATCAGGAAGGTCAATTTATAATGGTCGTGGTATAAGGGTAAAATTTGTTGTTGTAAGTCTATGATAAAGATGTGTACCCGTCACATAGCAACCGGTCAGTTCAATTCCTGTCCGGGTTCATTAACATTTAGCAGGACCCATTAAAAATTTACGATATTTTTTATATATTATTAGTCGGCTCGAGAATTTTATTAACAGTGTAATAAATTCTGAAATGCGAAACGAATGTATTTTATATATTACAAGTTTTTTTTTTTTTTTTAGTTCCTCGATAGGCAGACGAGCAGACGGGCCACCTGATGGTAAGTAGTCACCGCCGCCCATAGACTTCTACAATACCAGGGCACAGCAAAGCCGCTGCCTACCATTGCAGGCTGCACTGCTTAACATTTTTATTAGATGTTGCCGTGTTAAAGATCCGGGCTGCTATTAGGGTAGTTTCCTGTGTTTAATTTTCTACATTATTCTGTATGCAACCGAATATAATACGCAAAAGAAACTCTTTGGCGAAAACAGAATCTAAATTGCTTGAAAAATGAGGTCACAATATTTATTTAAAATCTTGGAATGAGCAAATACTCACAGGCATGAGCGAAAATGGTTGCGTATTGGGAACATGTTGCTATCTCCCTCGCACAACGGCACAGTAATGGGGATTCTGAGAACCGTGACGTCACGGTACATAACATGCATCCTTTAACTGTCATTTGACAATTACCCCTTCCAGCAGATTTGAATGGCGTCTAATTTACTTATTTTTGGTCAGATTCTTAAAATTCTTTCGATAATAGGTTTTAATGTAAATTGTTGATTAAATTAATAAAAAAAATCGAGTCAATTACCCTAATTATCGCAACCTCTTCGCAATATTGTTGAACTTGTGCAGCGGCGTGGGGTCGGGCATTATCTTACATTAGAGTAAAGTTTTCGCCTATTGATCTAGGGTTGCCAACCGTCCTGTTTTCCCAGGATATCTCCTGGTTTTTAGAGTGTCCTGGATAGTTTTTAGGCAGCGTCCTGGGTTTTTAAAGCGCCCTGATAAGATCCTGTATTTTAAAATTCGCACACCACTATTACTTACTATCCTTACTTTAGGGGCAGCGTCTCAGCTCGCACGTGTTTACGCTATTTTAAAACAAAGATGCGTACTGTTTTTAAACTGGATTGTACTGGTTTTAGTAACTTCAAATCCTAGTATTTGAATTCCGGGGTTGGTAATAACACACACTCTAATAACACACGAATTTGAGACTATGTATAAATTTTGTTTTCCCGGCTATAATTTTATGTTTTACTGCAGTACTATTTTAAATTTTGTTTTTTTTACGATTAAAGACAGTCTCGACATTTCGATTTAGTTTCATCTAAAAAGTTTGCATACTTATTAAAAATATTAAGTTGAAAGTAATCCTGAACTTTGATGCAGTTTAAGAGTTCTTCCGTCTTCGGTATATATATATTTTTATACTGGCACGGCAAAGTGACCCCACTGCACCTGATGGTAAGCGCAGTGCGGTCCAAAAGTATCGAGTAGCGAGAGTCAATCTATCCCCCGCTACTCAATCCGCTACACACTACGCCATCGACGAGCAGGTGAAGAAGCGGTTTAGGATCTAGAGTACTCAGAACATCGTACCCCAACTCTTGACCCCCGACAATAACCGGATGTACACTGGCTGCCCCCGGAACGCGACACACTTGCGTGTGGCACTATGGCGGGTTTTTCACCCGCTATCCGGGCGGATATGAATATCTTACCACCAGTAAAATAAATAACATTTTATTACCACAATTTACATCAAAAAAGTGTGTTTCAGGCAGTTTTACCGCATTACTAACTTATTTTTAACCGACTTCAAAAAAGGAGGAGGTTAACAATTCGTCGGAATCTTTTTTTTTATGTATGTTACCTGATAACTCGAAGACGCCTGGACCGATACGAGAAATTCTTTTTTTATTTAAAAGGGTATACTTCCCAGGTGGTCCAAGTCAAGCATTGGCACCAAGTCAGGATCTGATCATGGGATCTCAGACAAATCAAGGGCAACCCTCAAATTTTATAGTGACGCATAATTTGTTTTGCTATTGGAGTCGGTGTACTTTTTATGAATAAAAAAACTTTTTTAATTTCCCAAACGTACAGATGTATGTACTGGCTTATTAAGTTCGATAGTTTATAGTATTAATATCACCATGTGATTTCTAAACTATTATTCAGATTTTAGTATAGCGGTACTCTAATTTTAAAAGTCATAGTTGGTAACGCAACGCGTGCTACGTAAAAATAAACAAATACATTCGAAATTTAAAATTAAGTATTGTATAGATAAGGTTTTATTAATATATTGTTCTTGCAAATGTGTGTTTACTCTAATCAGTTTTTTTTTGGAACTGATATCTCGTACTCGAAATTCATGTTCTTAAAACGACTGCCTCGGTGGCGCAGTTGTAATTACGCATGCGTTACGATTGCTGTGTTGAGGTCTTTGGTTCGATCCCTGGGTCGGGTAAAGTGATATTGGGTTTTTCTATCTAGAAATTCTCAGTATTAGCCCGGAGTCTGGAATCTTTGCTCGGTATGGCGATAGGCTCGTCCCGTATCACATTATGGAACCAAAATTCGGCGAAAAATGGGTGTACTGGTTACACCCTCTGTGTACCCCTTCGGAGATTACAGGCGTGAGTGTATATGTATGTATATGTTCTAAAAACGCTGTATGGTTATTCACTTTTTAATAGATTTAACCAAAACTTCAGAAGTACCTAGTCAGGTCATTAATTCTGTCACATGTTTAATATAAAATAATTGAAACAAGTTTATTCATTATGTAACCATTTATATACCAAAATGAACTTAACAAAACATAGATTCTTATGACACTAAAGTTTATTCAAAATGACCTCCGTGATTTTGAATACAGGCCTTCAATCTGCGCGGCCAGTTGTCTATCGCAGCACGAACGAGGTCCATGTCAATATCGGCGGCTGCCTTAATCAAGGATGTCTTGAGTGACTCCAAAATGGGATGAGGCTTTGAGCACGCCTTTTCCTCCAAGTGTTGCCATATCTTGTAATCTAACGGATTCAAATCTGGACTGGAGGAGGGCCAGTCTTCGTGCCGGATGAAGGCGATTTCACGCGCCACCAGCCAGTCTTGTGTGCTCTTCGCTCTATGAGCTGGCGCCGAATCTTGTTGGAATACCCAGTGCCTGTTATTGAACATGGTATGAGAAACAGGTTCCACAAGGTTCGTCAGGACTGTATTTTGATACACAACTGCATTCGTTTTTACACCTTTCTCACAAAAATGTACCTCTGTTAAGCCTCAATAAGAAACTCCCAACCATACCATGAGCGAGGATGGAAAATGACCTCGTTGGACACGCGGAATACGGTTGCTCGCTTCTTCACTACTGTGTGCGTACACCTTATCATTTTGTTTGTTGTAGCTCTCTTCTACGGTAAAAATTTTTTCATCTGAAAAAAGAATTTCCCGATATTTTTTTCCCGCGTACCGCTTCAACAAAGCGCGGCATCTCTTCAGTCTCAGGTCCATTAGACGAGCATTCAAACGATGTCCTGTTTTTTTTCGATATGCCCGAAGCCCTAAGTCTTCATTTAACACCCTTTTCACCGTGGTTCTGCTTAACCCCATCTGAAGGGCCAACAGTTTCTGCTTACGTTTGGGATTTCTTTGATTTCGCGCCTTCACAGCTTTTATCACTGCTGGAGTCCTAACAGACCGAAGGCGACCACTTCTTGACCTGTCATCTACACTAGAGTCTTCATTGTATCGTTTGATGGTACGATAAACGAATCTTTTGGTTATATTAAATTTTTTCAGTATGTCAAAAATTTGAATTGGCGCGTAACCGCAACGATGCAACGCAATTACTGCAACACGGTCTTCTTTAAGCGTCCACTCCATATTTAAAAATGAGTAAAATTCTAAAAAGTATATATTTTTATTTTCATGAACAATTTGAAATTCGAATTCAATAAACTTTTTTGTGGCCAGTATTCTAAAATAAAAGTTTTTACTGTGTGACAATACTTATGACCTGACTGTGTAGTTAGCGAACATTCCGAACAATCTAAGCTGGTTGGAAGAAGGTAATAAGTAGTAAGTAAAATACAAGCCAAAATCAATGTTATTTCCATAATGTTAAATTTAAGTTATGGGAAAATAGACAAGACGTCACTACATCAATGACGAAAAATGTAAAGGTTTCTTTCGTCATTGGTGTTTATAATAATAATACTAGCCCTGCATTAAACATGGTCCCACTGCTGGGCACGGGTCTCCTCTATTAATGAGGGGTTAGGCCTTAGTCCACCAGGCTGGCCTAATGCGGGTAGACTTCACATGCCTTCGAAATTCTTATAAGAATTCTCAGGTATTGAGGTTTCCTCACGATGTTTTCCTTCACCGTTAAAACAAGCGATAATTAACATTTAACACACACGTAACTTTAGAAAAGTCAGAGGTGGCCGTTAGGGTTTGGAACTTACGACTTTCTTCTTGACAGTCCGTACCGCAACCAACTAGGCTATCGCTGCTTACCCTTTGGTGTTTACCGTTATTATCATTTTTTGGAACTGATATTTCGTAGTCGAATTTCATGTTCTTAAGTAACGGGAAAATAGACAAGACGTCACTATTTACGTTCTATTGATGTAGCACCTATAAAATGTCATAAAAATACAAAATGAATAGAGTTAGTCGTAGTTAGTTGACAATGGCAGACGCACGGTTGTCAGTTGTAGCTGTGTTAATGTAAGTTTTTTAAACTTTTATTTATATATTTTATTCTTTTTTTTATTATATAAAAGTTTTTTTATTTAAAAAAAAGAACACCGACTTCAATTAAAAACAAATTATGCGTCCCTGTAACATTTGAGAGTCTCCCTCGATTTTTCTGAGATTCCATCATCAGATACTGACTTGGTGCCGTTGGGCCACCTGGGAAGTATACCCTTTTAAACAAAAAAAAGATTTTCTCGAATCGGTCCAGGCGTCTTTGAGTAATCGGGGAACATACGTAAAAAAAGATTCCGACCTCACGAGGCTCACCTGATGGAAAGTGATCACCGCCGCCCATGAACATCTGCAATATAAATAATAATGATACCGCAGTGAGCACACAACACCTGAGGGTCAGTGCCGTCCAGTTAGAGTATCAAGTAGCGAGAGTCAACTATACCAAGCTACTCGACACAATCATCCTTCTGAGTAGTTTCGCACTATGGTTATTAATATAAATATTATATTTCTAATACAGTTTAGGATTAACATTATTATTAAGGCCGCGACGGGTTTTTCATTCACGGTCGATACAGAAAATAGAATTAAACCTCTGCCGAGACCGAGAGCCTTGACCGACAATACACAAATTGAGAAAAAAAAATTAAAATGCTGATTACTGTGTAATACTGTAGAGTGAAGGTACTAAAACACTGGTGGTAGGATATTCATATCCGCCCGGATAGCGACCACCGTACACAGGGTGTAAAACCCGCATAGTGGCACACGCAAGTGTGTCGCGTTCCGGGATCAGCCAGTGTACATCCGGTTTTTCTCGGGGGTCTAGACCTCCATTATACTCCAACTCTAGAGTTGGAGTATAATGTTTGGCCATTTTGCGGCCTTCTGAGTACTCTGACAATAGACCCTCGACCGCTTCTTCAACTTCTTGCCCATGGCGTAGTGTGAAGAAGCAGGCCGGCATGATTGTGTTGAGTAGCGGGGGATAGATTGTCTCTCACTACTCGATACTCTCATTGGATCGCACTGCGCTTACCATCAGGTGCAGTGCGGTCACTTTGCCGTGCCAGGATAAAAAAAAACAGGTAAAGTCAAATAACATAATAAATAATTATGATAATACTAGCCCTGTATTAAACATTGCTGGGCACGGGCCTCCTCTACTAATGAGGGGTTAGGCCTTAGTCCACCACGCTGTTCTAATGCAGGTAGACTTCACATGCCTTCGAAATTCTTATGAGAATTGTCAGGAATGTCTCACGATGTTTTTCCTTCACCGTTAAAGCAAGCGATAATTAACATTTACTACACACGTAACTTTAGAAAAGTCAGAGGTGTATGCCACTTGGGTTTGAACATACGACTTTCGTCTTAACAGTCCGTACCGCAACCAACTAGGCTAACGCTGCTTTTAAATAACATAATATTGTAGCATAAAAAAGGCAATTTTCGGCATTTTCAAATAGTGTCGCTTCTCATCGTAAAGAGTTGTTCAGTTGTTACACTAGTAAACTTATTTGCTGCTGCATTTTAAGCACTTTATAAAGTGACGAATATCAATACTCGAAAATATTAGCGTTACTTTTTTTATCCTGGCACGGCAAAGTGACCACACTGCACCTGATGGTAAGCGCAGTGACGTCTTATTATTGTATCCAGTAGCGAGCGAAAATCTATTCCCCGCCACTCAACGCAATCATGCCGGCCTGGTTCTTAACACTACGCCATGGGCAAGAAGCCTTCTTTGCAGCGTTGGCTCTCTAAGAAAGCTTTCTAGCGCTATTTCGATCACAGAAATTGAACTGTTTTCGTCATTGGCTCGTCTTCCGGCTCTATAGAATCATGAGCTGTCCATAGGTTGCATCGAGCAGAACAGCAGAACGGCTCTGGTTGAAATTTAGCACAGATATAGATTATAGTCTTTTTGCTGGTGGTAGGATATTCATATCCGCCCGGATAGCGACCACCGTACACAGGGTGTATAATACGCCATAGTGGCACACGCAAGTGTGTCGCGTTTCGTGATCAGCCAGTGTACATCCGGTTTTTCTCGGGGGTCTAGAGTTGGGGTACAATGTTTGGCCATTTTGCGGCCTTCTGAGTACTCTGACACTATTGTCGAGCGGTCGAGGGTCTATACCCTCGACCGCTTCTTCACCTTCTTGCCCATGGCGTAGTGTGAAGAAGCAGGTATGATTATGTTGAGTAGCGGGGGATAGATTGTCTCTCACTACTCGATACTCAAATTCGACGGCACTGCGCTTACCATCAGGTGCAGTGTGGTCACTTTGCCGTGCCAGGATAAAAAGCACATAAGATTCTTCTATAAATATATGTATTTCATTTCCTCTGTTGCAGTGTATTAATTGGAGTCAACGGACGAGCAAATGTTCCAGTGAATACAACAGAAACAGGTATATACATACACTAGCTGTTGCTCGCGGCTCCGCCCGCGTGGAGGTCATGTTTGGGAGAAAAAGTATACAATACAAAATACCAATATTCATGTGTTTAACTTAAAAATGACGGATTTTCATACAAACTTTCATTCCCTATTTTACCCCCTTAGGGGCGGAATTTCCAAAAATCCTGAAACATATATTTTTAACTAAAATGCCAAATACTAATTTTCATGAATTTAACTTCAAAAATGACGGATTTTCATACAAACTTTCATCCCCTATTTTACCCCCCTAGGGGTGGTATTTCCAAAAACCCTTCCTTAGTGGATGCCTACGTGATAAAAGGTACCTACTGTCAAAATTTCAAGTCTCGAACCCCAGCCGTTTAGGCTGTGCGTTGATCGATCAGTCAGTCAGTCAGTTTCTTCTTTTATATATACAGATATACACTCACGCCTGTAATTCCCGAAGACGTAAGCAGAGGTTTTTTTCTACCTAAATAGGCTTGCGTTTGACCACTATCTCGCCTTATGGTAAGTGATGTGGTCTACGGTGGAGCACGCTTGCCTAGAAGATACCTATTCACTCTTGACTTAAAGATACCCAGGTTATAATTTTTGGGAAATATAGACTCCGGCAAAGAGTTCCACTCTCTAGCGGTGCGCATGATAAATGAACTAAAGGTGTTAACACCCATTTTACACCGAATTTATTACCCCATAATGTGATAGGGGGCGAGCCTATCGCCATACCGGGCACAATTCCAGACTCCGGGCTGATACTGGGTATTTCTAAGTAGAAAAATCCAATATCACGTTACCCGAACCGGGGATCGAACCCGAGACCTCAGCAAGCAGTCGTAACGCATGCGCAATTACAACTGCGCCACCGAGGCAATCATCCGCATATCATAAAAATAAACTGTAATACTTCCTACTATATATCCTACTAATATTATAAATGCGAATGTTTGGATGGATGTTTGTTACTCAATCACGCTACAACGGCTGGACGGATCTGGTTGAAAGGACAATGGGCGAATTTGTATGAGCCCTGTCCCCACCCACCAACAGACACCATACATATACATTATTATTAAGTGTACTATAAAAACTCTTACCACATCATTTAAATTTAATAAATCCATGGAGATTCCTTACAAAATAAAAAAACATAGATTAAAAATGTTCTTAGTAAACACTGCTAGTTTATTGCATTTTTTTTAGTATTTTGACATACTTTTAATAAATATATAAAGAAATATGGTCGCGTAACATTTTGTTACATTTGATAGGCAATTTCACCAGGAACTGTTCGCCAAGTAACTAAACCTTAGGAACTACCAATAGCTAAAACAGCCTGTTTGGATATTTGAGCTTAGAACCTTTGGCATATTTATAGTACAAAATCTGATGCTGATCTGATGATGGTAGGGAAAGGAAAGATAAACTGGATCTTGTAAAATGTAATAGTTGGAGACGTCTTGTTTGCTCGTATATGTTTAGTACTCTGTGTAATTGCAGAAGTTAAAATCTTTCCACAACAGATGATAGCAATAACAAAAATATTATCGGAGCTCGTGAACTACATTAGTTAAAAACGTATCGTTTGGACATAAACGTTTAAAAACCTAGGCAATAACGGAAACACCCTACATACGTGGTGCAACACGACCGCCATTCATAGCATGAATGGCATGAATACTTTTTAGTACTTTGTTTTTACAAATATCAAAAGAGATTTAAAATAAAGATTGTCTTATGAAAAACTATTCATTTATGGTTGTTCTTATTTTTTGCATATATTTTTAAAATAATGATATCAGACGAATTAAAAACATAATACTATTTGGGTTTGCACGATTGTTGTCAACCTTTGAAGACAAGTACATGTCAATGTGAACTCTTTCTAGATCATTTTGAAAATCATAGTGCATTATTTTGATTTAGCCCTTATGGTTAAGCCGGGTAAGTTTTTTTTTTGGCGCGGCAATGTGACCACACCGCACCTGATGGTAAGCGCAGTGCCGTCCAGATAGAGTATTAAGTAGCGAGAGACAGTAATGTAATCACCCGAAAATATAATTAGACGATACGATTATCAAACGTTGACTTTACTGTACATTCTACAAATATAATATGTAAGTATTAGGTATACATTTAAACCTTCGGGAAAAATACACAAATGATAATTATCATGTTGAGGCTGTCGAGAGGGTTTATACATCTCTCTCCGATCTAGTATTACAATGCAATCGTGTGATAGTTCAGTAGAAATAACACAAGTTATTTAACAGAGTTAAATAACTTGTAATAACTTCAGAGTTTATTAAACTACTGCCAGTTCCGAATGCAGTTATCCTATGGAGAAGAACTGGCCAGAAACTCCATGGTCGCGTTTTCGTGCAAGAAATCCCCGTTTTCTCCCATCCCCGTTCTTCAGGGTGTTCCATTCGCAATGCGGTATGACCTTAGTGTCCTAGGTATCGATATCCGCTGCGATCTTAATCCAAGGAGTCACATCGAGGGCGTAATATCCGCCACCTCCCGCAGGGTCGGAATCCTGACCAGGGTGCGGCGGTTTTTCACGCCCGGTCAGCTCTACCGCTTATATAAAGCGCAGGTGCGGCCGGGAATGGAATACTGCTCGCACCTCTGGGACGGTTCCACAAAATACCGTCTTGATGCCTTGGGTGGGTTGCAGCGGCGGGCCATTCACATTGTGAATGATGCAGACGTGAGTAACAGCCTGGCGCCGCTACAGCTGCGTAGGGATATTTCCTCGCTTAGCGTGTTCTACCGTCTGTATCATGGCGAATGCTCTGAAGAATTGTTTGATCTTATCCCATCCTCTCCCTTGCATACCAGAACCACGCGTACCAGATTGAAAGAAAGAAAAGATTTTTTATTGTCGGAACGTTAAAACACATTAAAAAAAATGCAAAAATTACAATAATAATAATTGATCCGACAATGGGGGTCCCTATTCAGCTGCATGCTGCAGTACAGGATAACCCATACTGCAGCGCTGGTTTTCGATAGAACCCAACCAGTGACGTACACATGTTATACAAAATAAAAAATCTTGAAAACTAGCATTAAATATAACCTAGTAACAAAAATAAACCTGAATTAAGCGTAATATTGCGGAGCCACAGCTTCGTGGTATCTACTACCCTGGCCCGAACCAAGAGGTTCTCAAACTCGTATTTTTGCCGCACCATCAAGCTGTGGAACAGTTTGCCATCTACCGTGTTCCCTCCTTCCTATGATCCTGGGTCCTTTAGGCGTAGTGTGAAGAAGCTAAATAGCAGGCTGGCATGATTATGTTGAGTAGCGATGGATAGACTGTCTCTTGCTACTCTATCTGGAGGTGAAGTGTGGTCACTTTGCCGCGCCAGCATAAAAAAAAAAGTTGACGAAGCATTCGTTAGGTCCCCCGTAGTCTCGGTGAGAACTCGAGTCGCTACCGCAAAACTGCAACCTTGTCGGTTTTATGTAAGACAGCGGTAACATACCAGTTGAGGTAGGCCACTCAAGCTATAGAAAAAAAAATGATTATAATGTAGCTCTACCACCTATATACTATGTTATAGCACGGCGTAATATAATAAAATCAGCAAAAATTAAATTTTCTATATAAAACAAAAATGTGAATTAAAAAAAAAACTCAATACTTTTCGTTGTTGTCGTCATACCAAAAAATCATCACCTTGCTAAGATTAATCGATTGAGATCAATTTCAAACCTGTTGACGGGTGGGGACACTTGACCCATTGTCCTTTGGCACAGAGATAGATTATAGTCTGGAATAGCACGCAGGCTACTTTGTATCCCGGAAAAATTTACAGTTCCCGTGGAATAGCTTAGTTTTTCACAGAGCAAGGGATTGACATAATTTTTGCATTGTGGCAGTTTAGGAATCAGAAAATGACATAGGCCACTTTTTATCCCGGAAAAATGCACGCTTCCTATGGGATAGCAAAATATAGAAAGGTGTAATAGCTTAAGATGCCTCAATGAATTGTATACCTTTTCTTCCAAAAATTACCTCCAAGCGGGCGGAGCCGCGAGCAACATCTAGTAATAGATAAAATACATTAGTTTAGCATATTTTAATTTATTTTAGTATTAATAAAATTCTCGATCCGACTAATAAACCTTAAAAAATATCGTAACTTTTTAATGTGTTATTGACCCTGGTCATAAATTCCACTGGCCGATTGCTATGTGACGATGTCTCATCTTTATATTCATAAAATCAAAATTAAATATTTATTGAATTCATGAAATGTTATACATCACTTAGATTAGATTTAGTCAGCGATCTATATGTACTACGTACTAGATGCGGCGACCAGAATAAACATTATGTTCCACCGAATCGCGGTGTATACACTGCACCGACGTTAGTATGCTTCATGCCACCTACGAATGTAACCAGTTAATTTGAGTTATTTGTAGCGACATTACCGAACAAATCTGCCTTAAATTGATTTACAGTGAAACTGTTAATAGTATATAAGGTAAATAACATAATTTCATATTTCGGGAAGTCTATATTTCATAACAAAATTAATTATATAGTTTGTCACGTTTTGGCGCGCGAAAGTCCCGTTCAAGAGAAAGTGACGGGAGTTATAACTTCCAAATAGTTCTTAGTAAAATGAATAGATGGTATTAGTGGGCGGACAAGGTTTTTGGAACATTTTTCTTCGACAGTTCGTGTTTATAGAATATAAGTCAATGGATTCAGTAAATTTTTTACTCTACCGCCAGCTCGGAATGCAGTTTCGCTAAAGAAGAACGGGCAAGAAACACATTTCACATCGACTAGACATCTTTTACATAGACTAATCACAACAAATTTTACTACTATAGGTCACAGCTCATTAGAGCCACCCGGCATCCGACCCGCACCGCCTCGCCTCGAGCGGTTAGTATCTGTATATATAAAAGAAGAAACTGACTGACTGACTGACTGATCGATCAACGCACAGCCTAAACGGCTGGGGTTCGAGACTTGAAATTTTGACAGTAGGTACCTTTTATGACGTAGGCATCCACTAAGGAAGGGTTTTTGGATATAGCACCCCTAAGGGGGTAAAATAGGGGATGAAAGTTTGTATGAAAATCCGTCATTTTTGAAGTTAAATTCATCAAAATTAGTATTTGGCATTCTAGTTAAAAATAAAAAATATAAGTTTCTGGATTTTTGGAAATTCCGCCTCTAAGGGGGTAAAATAGGGGATGAAAGATTGTATGAAAATCCGTCATTTTTTAAGTTAAACGCATGAGTATTTTGTATTGTATACTTTTTCTACCAAACATGACCTCCATGCGGGCGGTGTATGCGAAAATAAATGTGCGTAACAGCCTTTTCTCAGGATCCAAAAAAATTTGGGCTGTTTTTAGAGCCATAAAATTTTTCTTGTATTACTTTTTTTTATTGCATAGTCCGACAAACGAGCCAGTCACCTGATGTTAAGTGATCTCCACAGCCCATGAACATCCACAATACCGAAAGTATCACGTATGCGCTGTCGGCCTTAAAGAACAGGAATAGGGATTAGGGAAGGGAAGGGGGAATCTGGGCGTCCGGATATCTCACTTACCATACGAAACGCGACAGTAAACTGTCACTTTACGTTGGTTTTCTGTGAGACAGTGGTACTACCCCGGTCGAGCCGGCCCATTCATGCTGTAGACAAATATGTCTTCAGCGTGGCTCTACCACTATAAAGACTGTTTGACTAACCAAAAAGAACAAAAATAAAAGCCATAAGTCTACGGTACATACAAGTTCTTAGACAATGTATAATGTCCAATCCACAATGTAAACCATATAACACATCAAATTTAAACTAAGCTGTAATTTATTTACCTTAATAAAACAGAAAACTTATTTAAACAGAACCAAACAGTAGTTTTACACTACACAGTTCAGGGTTTTCTTTTTCGGGGATTTTTTCTCGGGGGTCTAGAGTTGGGTACAATGTTTGGCCATTTTGCGGCCTTCTGAGTACTCTGACAATAGACCCTAGACCGCTTCTTCACCTTCTTGCCCATGGCGTAGTGTAAAGAAGCAAGCCGGCATGATTGTGTTGAGTAGCGGGGGATAGATCGTCTCTCGCTACTCGATACTCTAATTGGACCGCACTGCGCTTACCATCAGGTGCAGTGCGGAAACTTGCCGTGCTAGGATAAATCAAAACAAAAAATCATTCATCTTGTTTTAAGGCAATTTTTTTACGAGTTAAAACACGGTCTGCGGTAATGATCTATTACCGTGTCATTTTTTGCGGTATTTTTTAATATCAATTACCGTGTAAATTATAGTCGAATTCGAATTTAAAATTATAAAAATTCGTAAAACGAATTCAGATATTATAACTGTCGGCAGCTTATGGTAGCCATTAGGCAGAGGTATAGATATGTTTGAAAAAATGACTTCGTCTATTTATGACCAAGAAGTGGAACTATTGAAAGAATAATTTATTTCTAGTTAAAATACAACGAAAAACATTATTTTTCGTTTATCATTGACTCAGTAATCTATACTTATAATAAATCTGTAGAGAGGTCAATTCTGTACATGAAATATATTTCCAAAATAACTATCAGCGGGTGATTAGTGATCGATACTGACGCCAAAAATGCAATCAGTAAAATTTTTGTCTGTCTGTCTGTCTGTATGTTCGTTATAGAAACAAAAACCACTCGACGGATTTCAACAAAACTTGGTACAATTGTTCTTCATACTCCTGGGCAGGTTATAGTATACTTTTCATCACGCTACGATCAATAGGAGCAGAGCCGTGAAGGGAAATGTTGGGAAAACAGGAGAACTTACTCCATTGTTTAAGCTTCCGTCGCGTGTGCAGCCTTAATAGTTAAAGCTACACAGAAATCACGTATGACGGAAATGTTCTCCTTAAAATTATATAAAAAATATTCCACGACAGCAAATGTCTATATTTTATGGTTGACTCACAATAACACGTGTAACTCCCGATATAACAAACAAGGAATTACACACTGACGGAATTGCGGGCACAGCTATCTATATCTATATATAAAAAACTCTTCCGTTACTGAGTGACTGACAGACAACGCACAGCCGAAACTACTGGCAGTAGAGAGCTGAAATTTGGCCTGTGTGTTTGTTGGGAGGAGTAGGCTACGAAGAAAGGATTATTGGAAATTCCCTCCCAACGGGGAGAAAAGGGGGATAAATTGTTTTTTTCCGGAAGTCATTATTCCACGCGGACGAAGTCGCAGGCAAAAGCTAGTATATACTATAATTAAAAAATAAATCTAAGGTAATTATACTTAAAACACGGCAATTTTAGTCTGCTGACACGGTACTTTGCTATTTTCATCTGGTAACACTAACAGTATAGCAGCGATAGCCTAGTTGGTTGCGGTACGGACTGTCAAGACGAAAGTCGTAGGTTCGAAACCCAAGTGGCATACTACTCTGACTTTTCTGAAGTTATGTGTGTATTAAAATGTTAATTATCGCTTGCTTTAACGGTGAAGGAAAACATCGTGAGGAAACCTGCATATCTGAGATTTTTTCGAAGGTATGAGAAGTCTGCCAACCCGCATTAGGCCAGCGTGGTGGACTAAGGCCTAACCCCTCTCATTAGTAGAGGAGGCCCTTGCCCAGCAGTGGGACAATGTTTAATACAGGGCTAGTATTATTTATCTGGTAACACTGCTTCGGTCGTAAGCGTGGACGGCGAGTTGATCACTCGGTGACAACTCGCTGCTCGCATGCTATGCGTTGCTGCGCATTGCCAACGCACAAACCCCATGAGCATGACGCGACGTTTTCTAGTGACAACGCGGCGTACACCCGTGGACAACCTGCCGACAACGAGTGCACGCCGAGCGACGAGGCGGCACGGGTCGGGTGCCGGGTGGCTCTAACGAGCTGTGACCTTAACCTTCTTTAGACCCTACCGCATCAGTGACCATTATAAATTGACCTTCCTGATTAATGAAGACAATTGAAGATTGAGGGTCTATTCATTTCTATGTAATTTGTTTTGATACCGATTTTTGAATAATAAATGATCGTACTTGTAGATAGAAAATGGAGGTATCATAAATAGTTGTCTGTTTTTCGGAAACAGTTTTATTTTATTCTTCACTAGCTTTTGCCCGCGGCTACGCCCGCGTGGTGGTTATTTTTGAAAGAAAAGATATAAAATCCATGGAGACCTCTTAACACGTTGGTGGACAGTACTACCTTGGTAGAAATGCGTGCTAAGGCACTACTAAATTGCATATATTGCCTATAGCGTCAAAGTTGGACGTCGACAGCCGTACTGTCATGACATCTTCCTGTATTATGCTATCCCATAGGAACCGTGCATTTTACTATGTAATGACTTAAAATAACTTCTTAAATAAGCCATTTTTTCCCGTTAAATGTAAAGGATAAAAAATGGTTATTGTGGGTTATCCTTAAGAGATAGACATATACCATCATGGACTTTTTTGTTGACCTTTTTAAGGTGTACCGTACTGTATACCGTAGTACATTATTTTGATTTATCTCGTGGGGTTCAGTCAGAGTTTGCAATGTAAGCGTAAAAAATGTGTTTATTTACGACATCACATTAGAAACCTGTAAATTCATCAGTGTTTCTCTAAAATATTATGCATGTATCATACATATAAACCTTCCTCTTGAATCAGTCTCTCTATTAAAAAAAGCGCTTCAAAATCCGTTCCGTAGTTTTGAGGATTTAAGCATACATAGGGACGGACATACAGCGACTTTGTTTTATACATATAGTGATGGTCTATATTATTATAATATTATCATTAATAAACATAAAACATAAGTTTACAAGTTTAAATTTGTATTTTAATAAACCGACTTTATTTTTCCCACCAAAACGCTACCAACTGTCATGGCCTCTCGTGTGATGTGACCATCCGCTAAACTAATAGACGTTTGGCTCAGCGTTTAATAAATGACCCAGGATCATAGGAGGGAGGGAACACGGCCCGGCAAACTGTTCCACAGCTTGATGGTGCGTCGCAGATCTTGTAAACCTGGTTTGGGCTGGGGTAGTAGACACCACTAAGCTATGGCTCTGTATTTTTAACGGACTTCAAAAAAGGAGGAGGTTCTTAATTCGTCGGAATCTATTTTTTAATGTATGTTCCCCGATTACTTGAAGACGCCTGGACCGATTCGAGAAATTCTTTTTTTGTTTAAAAGGATATACTACCCAGGTGGTCCCATTGGCACCAAGTCCGAATCTGATGATGGGATCTGAGAAAAATCGAGGGCAATCCTCAAATTTTATAGGAACTCATAATTTGTTTTTTGTTGAAGTCGGTGTACTTTTTATGAATTAGGCATTTTCTCGCCTCGCACAGCCACTCTGTGGAACCATTTATCGCTGGCGGTCTTTCCGAACCGTTACGACCTGGGAACCTTCAAGAAGAGAGCATTTTCTTTCCTGAAAGGCCGGCAACGCATTTGCAAGCCCTCTGGTGCTGCAGATGTTCATGGGCGGTGATCACTTTCCATCAGGCGAGCCTCCTGCCCGTTTGCCCCCCTTTTCCATAAAAAGAAAATTTAAAAACTTTTTTGTCGTAGAATCTCCCAAGATGTCGCTGCAGCGGTTGACAGCGCTCCGAGCGCTAATGGCTGCCCAACCCACGGCTTTGTCTGCCTACATAATCCATACGGCAGATGCGCATAATGTGAGTATGAATGTTTCTTTAGCACAAATCAAACATTTTTTACTGATGCCGGAATTAGCGCGTTCAAATAAACAAACAAATTATTCAGCTTTATACCGAGTGGCGATTTGGTTATCACATTAAATGATACAGCGGTTCACACTAGTTGCTATAAGTCTGTTCAATGAATAAAATAAACATTTATAGCTTAGACTGCCTCGGTGGCGCAGTTGTAATTGCGCATGCGTTACGATTGCTGTCCTGAGGTCTCGGGTTCGATCCCCCGGTCGGGTAAAGTGATATTGGGTTTTTCTACCTAGAAATACTCAGTATTAACCCGGAGTCTGGAATGGTGCCCGGTGTGGCGATAGGCTCGCCCCCTATCACATTATGGGACCGAAATTCGGCGAAAAGTAGGTGTACTGGTTACACCTCTGCCTACCCCTTCGGGGAATAAATAGCGTAAATATTTACGCGAAATAAAACACCCTTATTAATATTAGTTCACTGACCTGTAAAAGCGGCAACATCACAGGGATAGGTTTAGGTTACATTACAGCGATAGCATGGTAATATTGTTTATTCAGAACTAGCTGTTGCTCGCGGCTCCACCCGCGTGGAGGTCATGTTTGGGAGAAAAAGTATACAATACAAAATACCAATTTTTATGCGTTTAACTTAAAAAATTATGGATTTTCATACAAACTTTCATCCCCTATTTTACCCCCTTAGGGGCGGAATTTCCAAAAATCCTGAAACATATATTTTTTATTTTTAACTAAAATGCCAAATACTAATTTTCATGAAATTAACTTAAAAATGACGGATTTTCATACAAACTTTCATCCCCTATTTTACCCCTTTAGGGGTGGTATTTCCAAAAACCCTTACTTAGTGGATGCCTATGTTATAATAGTTACCGACTGTCAAAATTTCAAGTCTCTAACCCCAGCCGGTTAGGCTGTGCGTTGATCGATCAGTCAGTCAGTCAGTCAGTCAGTCAGCTTCTTCTTTTATATATACAGATTGTGATTTGTGACTCGGCCCTGTCCTTGAATAAATTGAGTAGGTAGGTACATTGTTTTTCATAATATTTCACTGATTAAGACTGGCCGTTGCATTTATTTCGTTCGCCGCGCGTGGGTCATTGACCTACCCATCAATCAGTCTTTACGCATATCCATCGTGTAGTCAAATATTAAATCGGAAAAAACTGTCCCACGGCTACAATATCGAAGGTATTTAATTTATTTTTTTGGGAATGGTTAAAAAAAGACGTGTAGTACACGTGGTATCATTTAATGTGATAACCTAATCGCCACACAGTATATAAGTATAGATGTACGTACCTATGTATTTCACATAAAGCACGCATACAAAGTTCAATAATGACGATTCTGAGTACCGTGACGTCACGGGACACATCATGCATCCTTTTACTGTCATTTGACAATTACCCCTTTCAGCAGATTTGGCGTCTAATTAACTCATATTAGGTCGGATTCATAAAATTATTTCGATAATAGGTTTTAGGCAATGTAACTTGTTGATTTAATGAATAAAAAATAACCAAAAACGTTACTAATTCATGGACTCTGTTTAAAAAAAGAACACATTAATTCCAAAGTATTAGGGTATTTCCTATTATTAGAAATGGCGAAGGTATATCGGAGGTATTTAGGAGACTAGTTGGGGTAGATTAATAATTACAACCTAAGTAGTAAATGTTTACCATAAAACGGAGTGCCTTCCGCGCTCCGGTGGCCAGTTGAGTAGAAGACGAGTCGGTAGCCAGTATATTCGTGGTTCTGTGCAGTAAGTGTAAACAGTTTAATGGCCGCGTAGTTCAGCTTAGAGGGTAATGCTGGTAGATTAATTATAAAGAGATGCCTTAAGTAAATCCTGACATGCGGTTGTGTTAATATTAAGCACTGAGATGCGTAACAGTGTTATGTAAATCAATCAATAAATGATAAACATTGTATTTGTGCCTTTTTAAATATCCATCTTGCATAGTTTTGTTGATGTTGCTAACATAAGTTCGAAGTTTTCACTTCTGCGGGCAGCCTCCATGATTTTTGTTTTTTTTTGCAGTCAGAATACATAGCTCCAGTGGACGCACGTAGAGAATGGATATCCGGATTCACCGGATCAGCTGGCACTGCGGTGGTGACGTCATCGCATGCCCTGGTGTGGACCGACGGCCGGTACTACACTCAGTTTGAGAAGGAAGCCGACATGTCCATATGGACGCTTATGAAACAATGTGAGTGAAAGAAAGAAAATAAATTTTATTTGGTCAGACAACACTACATTAGATAACATACAGATACACCCGCTACTCCTCAATTCGGAACACTTGTGTCCGAAGTATGACCAAAAAGGCCATAGGCTCAGCATTTGCCAGGTAGTAAAGTACTGCCTGGCGCTGGTATTCTGCCTAGGCCTCACGAATATCCGTCGGATGCCAACAAAACAATGTACCTACTTATTATACATACATACACACTCACAAACGCATACAAAGTATACGCAAAGTAAACGCATATGTATACGAGTGCGAAAAATAAAGGTTTTTTTTCTCGTGGGACGGCAAATTGACCATACTGCATCTGATGGTAAGTGCAGTGCCGTCCAGTTAGCGTATCGAGTAACGAGAGACAATCTATCCCTCGCAACAACACAATATGCCGGCCTGCTTCTGCACACTACGCCATGGGCAAGAACGTGATGAAGCGGGCGATACCGGGCACACACTTGCGTGTGCCACTATAGCGGGATTTACACCCTGTGTACGGTGGTCGTTATCCGGGCGGATTGAATCGGGTTTTCTGTTTCAGCTCTGCCAGATACTCCTTCAATGGAGAAGTGGTTGACGACGAACCTCAAGGATGGAGCAGTCGTTGGTGTGGACCCTCAGACTATCACAAGACATGAGTGGACACCGTTACAGGTATTTTTTATACATTTACACTCATACACATATACACCCACGCTTGTAATCCCCGAAGGGGTAGGCAGAGGTGTAACTAGTACACCCAATTTTCGCCGAATTTCGGTCCCATAATGTGATAGAGGGCGAGCCTATCGCCATACCAGGCACAAATTCCAGACTCCGGGCTAATACTGAGAATTTCTAGATAGAAAAACCCAATATCACTTTACCCGACCCGGGGATCGAACCAGAGACCTCAGCACAGCAGTCGTAACGCATGCGCAATTACAACTGCGCCACCGAGCCAGTCATACATATACATCCTCCTATATATTATTATTATTATATAGGCTACTAGGAAGTGGTAGAGCCACGCTGTAGGCATATTTGTCTACAGCATGAATGGGCCGGCTCGACCGGGGTAGTACCACTGTCTCACAGAAAACCAACGTAAAGATTACTGTCGCGTTTCGTATGGTAAGTGAGATATCCGGAGGCCCAGATTCCCCCTTCCCTTCCCTAATCCCTATTCCTGTCCTTTAAGGCCGACAGCGCATACATGACACTTTCGGTATTGTGGATGTTCATGGGCGGTGGAGATCACTTAACATCAGGTGACCCACTGGCTCGTTTGTCGGATGATATATATATATATATATATATATATATATATAATATTATAAATGCGAATGTTTGGATGGATGTTAGTTACTCAATCACGCTACAACGGCTGGACGGATCTGGTTGAAATTTGGCACAGAGATAGATTATACTTTGGAATAGAACATAGGATATTTTTTATCCCGGAAAAATGTACAGTTCCCGTGGGATAGTTAAGTTTTTCGCAAAGCAAGGGATCGACATGATTTTTTACATAGTGGCAGTTAGGGGTCAGAAAATTACATGGGCTACTATTTGTTCCGAAAAAATGCAGGCTTCCTATGGGATGGCTAAAAATAGAAATGTGTAAAAGCTTAAGTTACCTCCATGGATTGTATACCTTTTCTTCCAAAAAAACCACGCGGGCGGAGCAGCGGACAGCATCTAGTTTTATACCGGGTGTCCAAGAAAATGGCGCAGCTGCATTATATACATTATAGTATAACGGGAATGCATCTTGATTAAGACTCATTTTTGTAGCGTACTTTAATAATAACAAAGATACTGGGAAAAACAACAATAACATGAAATATGCTTCCCCTTAACTCACGGTAGATACTTAGCAATACATAAGTAGGGTTGTGTGTAAATCGTGTTATTGCCTACTGTCCACTCTGTGAACATAGTTATGTGATATGTGTTTAACATTTTAAGAACCGCAGGATATGTCATTTAAAGAACTTTGGAAGAAGATCTACGTGAATTCAAATGCACTGTTTACTTGCTACTAATGACTACAAAAACAATTAACTGACCTTGTAATTGAAGCCGTTATTGTCTTAGTGGGTAAGGAGGAAAGTAAAGGATCCACCAAATTCCCGCACGATAACACTGTCACAATTTGGTAGCACACATCACTTGCGAATATCGAAATTAACATTGCCGTCGTTATCTGAATTTCATAATAAAATACAACTTCCACATTCCCCCAACAGTTCCACCACTCGCATAAGTGTTTTACCGCTTGTAAGCACGTGCTCATTTATTTATTTATTTATTTATTAAATGACACACCAACAGTTTATAGACTTAACATGCTTAATTATACTTGTACAATCTAGAGACCAGTCTACTCACCAATTACAGGTGTGAAACAACATTTGTATTAAAATAAAATTAATATAATTATATAATAAAATAACCTAACATAACAAACATAAAATTAAAAATAACACAACTGCAGAATAGAACTAATTATCAAAGACAATAACTATATAATCATAAGAATAAAAATTAAAATTATGAATTACAATTAGACAGACATGATTGCAGCACTTTTTTTTTGAAACCAAGTATAGACTCCGAAAATAAATCAACAGATACAGAACTCTGAAGGTCATTGAAATTGCTTTGTATCCTATTGAGTGGTGAAAACTTCCCCACGTTGGATCTATGCCGGCGCGTACGGAATGTATCCCTATCAATGCGACTGGGCCTACAGTTAAGTTTAGGGATATTAAAATTCAGCTCCCCCAACAGAGAAGATTCAGAGATAGCACCACTAATAAGTTTATGGAGAAATGTTGCGTCGAGTAAAGATCTTCTCTTTTCCAACGAGTTCATTTTAAAGTGCTCGAGTCTAGTCGCATAGTCCGCGCGTTGGCAAATGGTGGTATCACCGTTGCATTTCGCCTTGTAGACCAGAAATCTTGTAAAAGATTTTTGTATTTTTTCTAGCCTATTAATGTGGACTTTATAGCAAGGGTTCCACACTTGACTGCAATATTCGAGTCGGCTACGAACAAGAGCACAATACAGCATCTTTAACGTCTTGGTCCTTTTGAAAGATTTACTAACTCTCTTGATGAAACCGAGCATCCTGTTACTGCACTGAGCTATATGGTCAATATGGCTTATAAAGTTAAATTTACTGTCAAGAATAACCCCTAGATCCCTTACCCTATTGACTTCTGATAACTTTATACCATCCAAAGTGTACATAGAATCATAAGGATTTAGCTTCTTAGTAAATTTGATATGGTAACATTTTTCAGCGTTTAGCGACATATTATTCAAAACACACCAGTCCTTAATGCTAGACAAGTCGGCCTGTAAGAGATGAGAGTCTTCAGGGGATCGAATGATTCGGTATAATTTCAAATCATCGGCATATAGTAAGCATTTGGAATGTTTGACGTGTTGAACTATGTCGTCTATGAATAAAATAAAGAGCATAGGGCCTAAATGTGAGCCCTGGGGAACTCCAGAAGTTGCAAAATATGTTTTAGAGAAGTGTCCATCCTTGACTACTACTTGAGATCTATTGGACAAATAGGATCGAAACCACAAAAGCAAATTCCCTGCAACACCAAAACCATGTTCCAACTTCCGTATTAAAATCGAGTGATCCACTCTGTCAAATGCGCTGCTGAAATCGGTGTACACTGCATCAGTCTGCAACCCAGAGTCGATAGATGCAGCCACTTCATTGACATAAGTCACTAGGTTCGTTGTAGTGGATTTCAGAGACACGAAACCATGTTGCAAAGGAGATAACATCTCCTTTATATGCCACGATAAAAAAGGGCAAATGAGAGACTCAAAGACCTTTGAGAAACACGATAAAAGTGATATTGGTCTGTAATTAGTGATTAGACTATTATCTCCTTTTTTGTAAATAGGAACAACAAAAGCTTTTTTCCAGTAAGTGGGAAAAGTTGAGGATTGGAGGGATTTCTTGAAAATAATTGTTAAAGGAGTAGCTAAACCTTTGGCACACGCTTTCACAAAGAAGGGTGGTATACCATCAGGACCGGCACTTCTGCTGGGTTTAAGTGATTTGAGTTTTTTAAATATAGATTTATTGGAGAGATATATTTCCGACAACGTGTTAAGACCAAAAGGGAGGGATAAAGCTTGGTTATTATAAATGGAAGGCACAGGTGGTAAAAATGTGGATGAAAAATGATTTGCAAATAAGTTGCATATGGCGACATTACTCTGGGCCGTGACATTATTTAGATGCATAGTTGAGGGATATTGCGATTTTAAGTTTTTAGAGTCTTTAATGAAAGACCACAGTAAATTAGGATTGCCTGTTATGCGATATTCAATAAGAGCTAGGTATTTACTGTAATCGTTTTTAATTTTCTTATCCACCCTCTCTCTTAAAAGCTCAAACTCGAGAAGGTCTCTGGGATTATGGTTCTTTTTATATTTTGATCTACATTTATCTTTTTCTCTTATCATCTTGATCAGGCTGGCAGAGAACCACTTGGGGTAACTCCACCGTCGCGACTTAGTTTTAGGGCAGTTTTGTTCAATAGCAACCTCTAAGTGCTGGTAAAATGCTGCAACCATGTCGTCAACATTGTCGAGTTTATCTAAAGTACCATGCCAATCAATGCTTGTTAGATAACTATTAATAGATGAATAATCAGTTTTACTAAAATTATGGGTGGCAAATTGTCTAGGCGATAGAGTTTTGTGATTGCGTGAGGTGTTAAAACAGTCGAATTTTACCTCCAATGCAGGATGGTAACTATCAGTACTGCACAACGGGCTCATTGTTTCACTAAGAAAGGGGCCAGTAAAATTTGTTAGTACTAAATCTAGTATTTTGTGGTGTGAATTCAATATGTGATTAATTTGATACATGTCATTGTGGGACATAAAATCAAAAAGCGAAGAAGCAATTTGAGATCTACATTCAGATGGATTTGTGAAAAGGCCGCTGTCATCTAAAGTCCAATGTATCCCAGCAATATTGAAGTCACCGAACAAAATGCACCTATTGTTACTAGAGGGTAATCTATCACTAATTGACTCGAAGAATGTACTATACAAAGTTGAAGAAGCATTAGGTGGTATATATACAGAGCCAAGAATTATATCTTCGTTAGACAATGTCCGCACTGAAACCCACAGATCCTCAATATCGCTTTGCCACTTATCTAAACGGGATGACTTCAGACGGTCGGAAACAGCGATGAGGCAGCCACCGCCGTCTTTTTTAGAACTTTTGCTAGAATTCCTGTCACGCCGATAAATCGTGTATCTTGAATCCAGTATCTCTGCGTCGTTGATACTATCGTTCAGCCAAGTCTCTGTAGCTATGATGACATCAAAGTCATTTGTAAGTGAGGAAAGACGAAGTTCATCTAGCTTCGTGCGAATACCTCTCATATTTTGATAGTATAGAGTGAATTTTAAAATTAAGAATATATGGCCCTATAGTATACGTTTACACAATAGGATTTACATTTTGGTGATGTCATCAAGGTTTTTGATGTGTAAAGATGGCGTGTCCTCGGATTTTCGAACGAAGATGCGTCCATTTCGTATCCAAACAAACCTATATTCCTTTTCTCGAGCAGCCTTGCGAGTGCAGGCGTGTAAATTTTTAGCTGCAGGTGACAAATGCTCAGAGACGAAAATGGGAGCCCTATTACCAGCGATTCCGAGGTGGCTAGTACTTAGTTTTTCCTTCACGTGTTGTTTATTAAATTTAGAAACGGCTGCAAGAAAAGAGTCCCTCTGAAAAGATGTACGTAGTTTGACTATTACGGAACGTGGACGCTTATTAGATGGATCTAATTTAGCCACCCGTTTACACACAGCAATATCTGCTTCTTGTACGGGGTATGAAATGACTTGACCAATCTGGACGACGGTGTTGGGCAGATTCTCGTTCTTGTATTCCGGAATGCCAGAGATTTCAATATTGCATTCACGTGTATGATGCTCTAATAGTGTAAGACGTGAAGATAGATCAGCAACTGTGGATTTTAAGTCACTGTTCTCTTTCTTCAGGTTGTTCACCTCTTCCGCGTACGAAGCAATAGTCTTCATCATATCTTCATATTTGTCATTGGAGAAAGCTATGCTTCGTAGAATTTCCTCATTGGTCGCTCTAATAGGCTTTAGCTCTGTGCTTACAGATTCCTTCATCAAAGTTAAAAGATTAGTAGTGAGGTTTGTCTCGAGGGTTTTAAACCATGATGGAATTTCGGTGTCAGTGCAAATATCGACACATTCGGTAGTTATTACTTTATCCGATTGGTTTGCCGGGCGTTTATTCCGCAAGGTTACATAGGCGTTATCAGGAGAAGCTAATTTAGGTGGGCTGTCGTATGAAATAGGTGGCCTTAAAGGGGTGTTGCTGTTGTCAGATTTAGGAATTTTGTTGCGACAACAAGGGCATTTCCAGGAGCGTTTTTGTTCAATGCTCATGGCCTTGAATCTCTTATCAGTAATATTAGCACATTCAAGATCGTATAGGTGATTACAGTTGGAGCATAGCATAGTATCCCTACCCTTAATACCGCTCATGCAACCCATGCAATTTTTAGTAGACATGACGAGAAAAAAAAAAAAAAAAATGCAACTCTTGATTATAAGCGATGCAGTGTCTTCGTTGCTTAGCGATGCAATGCGATGTGTTTCTATGTGTGGGTGGGTGGTTATAAATCGAAGCGGTAATAGCAACCCAATTTTTTTTTTTATTTTTTTTTGTGTCGGTTAGTTGTGACAAGGCGCAATCTCAAACATTCAGTCCCAATATCTTTTATTCAAATTGTTTGTAGATCAAATAGAAATATTTCTTGAAATTTATTAAAACCAAAAATTTGTCCTGTTGGGTAGGATTTGAACACGCGTCTCGGGAGTCAGGTAGCGTGGCGATTCAAACTGCGCTAAAATTAACTATCAATTGGAGCCGTAATTGTGAATCATTTTCTGAATTGTCATATAAAGTGTAAACAACCATATGACGGTTATTTTTCGATTGAATATTTGAAATTGTGCACTGTTAATAACACTTTTTGTCACTGTTGTTATACAAATAGTAGTTATTGGAGATTATTTCACATGAAAGTTCACTTGTAGTCACAAAAATGTCACTTGTTATGAAGGTTTTGCGAATTTGGCGCCCTGGAGACTTTAAGCCTTTAACAGGTGAATAACTTTTTTATACTCTCAGTCAGACAGTCACAAACACTTCACAGCTTGAGTCACTTTATAGTCAATGTGTTTATTGCGTTAGGATACTAAAATGCACTAAAAAGGAAATTTAAACAAAAATTAATTGCGGAGACGATATTTACTTGGCAGTGGCGCCCTCTCAGTGCTCATCATTGTGATGCCCGAAATAGTCCAAATAGAAAAGTAAGGCTTCACCGTTATTGCTATGGACCATTCCGTACGCCAAAACCATGTCGGTGTACTAGGGAACACGTCATTGAAATTTATACAACTCAATCAAAATAACAGAAAACGAGTTCACAAAAATATGCATACGACAAATACACATGCACACGCGATTGCAATCCGAATCCAACTAATGAAAAAATTATGTAATTCGCCATGATGAAAAAATAGATAAAGGTCTGTTCATATTAGATACACATATTCATACCTATTTTGGTTTTTAATAATTAATTTGCATTATTGGTACGCATGTTTACTGATTTTATCTCACTAGATTTTCATATGCAATTCATAAGTAAATATCATTTATTGGTTTACAACGATTGTCAAAACTTTCTCTAGCCATTAAATGCTTGTACAGTTTGTATCAATTTAAAGCAACATTATAATTACTGTTAATTGAAATAAAAAAAGACAAACTTCTGACTGGAGCGGATTACTTAAGTCCTTTAATCGCTTTTTACTTGTAAAATCGTTGCATTTCAATACAATTAATCTCTCTGGAGATCTTACTAAGATCATCCTATCAGTCCATTATGAATTATGATCTTCGTTTTTACGTAACTCGCAGTACCCAAGTACTTAACCAAATTAAATGTCAATATTACATAAGTATTTTGTCGTAAACGGTTTGTTCTTATTTTGCTCTTTCTTCAGCTACTAGAAGTCGACTGTTGAACATGGGTCTCCCTCAAGGATTTCCACAGTGACAGATTTTTTTCGATGAATGTAAATTTAAATGTTATTTATTGGTAATAATGCCTGTTCTTATTGACTAAATAAAATTACATGATTTGATGTGATTTTTCGGTAACTTACTGAATGATCAAAATGATGACAAAGTAATCTATCAATACACGATGCAAAATAAAAATATTATCTTGGTTTGTTGCCGCTATAAATCTAAGTACGTCCCTGTTCAACTATTGTATTAATGTCATATGAAACAAAAAATATTTTTTCGTGAAGCTAGAGAAGGATAAAGTATACAGCTGAAAGTTCATGACCTGGCATAATTTAAAGGGAAGTCTATTAAAATTTCGTTGCTGGTGAAAAAAGTTTTCATGGATTTTTTCATTAACGATTTAATCTATGACGAAATTAAAAAATATGTGTACCTTAAAATGACTTACTTTAACCATTCTAACCGGTTTTATGCGGAATAGTTGAGATAATAATTGAAACTTTAAACTGTTATAACACCGAAATAGATATGGTTTTTTCAAAAAATATTTTTTTATTAGCATATTAATATTATGCCCTTGCATCCAGGGAAGCAAGTGCGCCATTTTCTTGGGCACCCGGTATATTATGAGCTGCATTTTTAAAAGCATCAATTGCCTAGTTGGTTGCACTACGGACTGTCAAGACGAAAGTCGTATGTTCGAAACCCAAATGGCATACACCTCTGACTTTTCTAAAGTTACATGTGTATTATCGCTTGCTTGAAGGGAAACATAGTGGGGAAACCTGCATACCTGAGAATTCTCATAAGAATTTCGAAGGTATGTGAAGTCTACGAACCCGCATTACTGCGTGGTGGGCTAAGGCCTGACTCATTAGTAGAGGCCCGTGAGCAGTGGGTCAATGTTTAATACAGGGTTACTATTATTATTCCTGTTTAGAATTCCGAGGGTGTAGGCAGTGGTGCAGTGGTTTAATTTTTTTCTGCCAAGGAAAGTGACCACACTGCACGTGCACCACCACACCACAGTGCCGTCCAGTTAAAGTATCAAGTAGCGAGAAAGAAGCGTCCCTCGCTACTCGATGCCTGCTGTGTAGCTTCTTCAAACTACGACTAAAGGACCCAGGATCATAGACTGGAGGGAACACGGTAGCTGGCAAACTGTTCCACAGTTTGATGGTGCGGAATATTCGAATTAGCTCTCTTGATTCGGGCCAAGGTTGTAGACACAAAGCTGCATAAGCCAGTATGCGTGGTCTGTCAGTCTGGTATGGAAGGAAAAGTTAAAACCAGACCCACATTTCACAGCCAGCTCTTCGCCCTTCGAAATGTCAAAAATAATAAATAAGGACTAGAGACCATTCTGTAACTAGTTAAATAAATAATAACACCTAACAGTGAGACACATAGCCCCAACCCCACACTAAGATACGAGTCTTGTGTTGTGGGTATCAGGGACCTAGAGAGACGCATCCTCTCACAACACCCAGACCCCGGATACAAACATCTGTCACACAAACATTTGTCCCGGTGTGGGAATCGAACCCACGGCCTCTCGTTTCACAGCCGGCTACTCGCCAACTGCACCACGGAGGCTGTCAAAGTTCTCTAACTACCCTTTATTTTCCAGACTGCCCTATCAGAAGCGAATATGAAATTAATCCCAGTACCCAGAAACCTGGTGGATGAAGCCAGGGTCCAGCGGAGTGAGCCCCCACCGCAGCGGCCCCACAACCCGATCATGCCACTACCTGTTAATTATACAGGTAAGGGGTCAGAAAATGGGACCATCCGTTTGTCCGGGCCTTTGATGTTAATCTATTACTCATATACAGGATGTGACGTAATGACTGGATATTAATTATCTGCGGGTAGATAAACATTTCATCACCACATCATCACTTTCCATCAGGCGAGATAGTGGTCAAACGCAAGCCTATTTTGATAAAAAAAAATTGTTATGTTCAGTAAGTGTCACGGATACCGAGATTTAAGTGTTAGAGCCACGCTGAAGACATATTTGTCTACAGCATGTATGGGCCGGCTCGACCGGGGTAGTACCACTGTCTCACAGAAAACCAACGAAAAGTGACAGTTTACTGTCGCGTTTCGTATGGTAAGTGAGATATCCGGAGGCCCAGATTCCCCCTTCCCTTCCCTAATCCCTATTCCTGTCCTTCAAGGCCGACAGCGCATACATGATACTTTCGGTATTGTGGATGTTCATGGGCGGTGGAGATCACTTAACATCAGGTGACCCACTGGCTCGTTTGTCGGACTATCCTATAAAAAGAATATTCCACATTTTCGTAATTTTAAAAACATTTCCCCCTTCGTTATTCATTTTGACGCCAAGATTGCAAATGAAGTCATTTTTCCTATCTGTTTTTTTGATAGTATTCCTTAAACTTAACTTAAAATTAAAATTTGTAGTTTCATAAAAATTTATCGATTCAAAATTAATTCCTTTTAAAATAAGTTTTTAATAATAAATAATAATACTAGCCCTGTATTAAACATTGTCCCACTGCTGGGCACGGGCCTCCTCTACTAATGAGAGGGGTTAGGCCTTAGTCCACCACGCTGGCCTAATGCGGGTTGGCAGACTTCTCATACCTTCGAAAAACTCTCAGATATGCAGGTTTCCTCACGATGTTTTCCTTCACCGTTAAAGCAAGCGATAATTAACATTTTAATACACACATAACTTTAGAAAAGTCAGAGGTGTATGCCACTTGGGTATCGAACATACGACTTTCGTCTTGACAGTCCGTACCGCAACCAACTAGGCTATCGCTGCTATAATTAAGTTTTTATTGATACATATTACTTGGTCGTTTACCTATCTAAATATTTTTGCCTAGGTAAAACAGCGGGTCAGAAGATAAAAGAGTTGCGAGAGAAGATGGCCGAGAAGAAAGCAGCTGCTCTAGTCATCACGGCACTAGATGAAATAGCTTGTAAGTGTTTTTTTTATCCTGGCACGGCAAAGTGACCACACTGCACCTGATGGTAAGCGCAGTGCCGTCCAGTTATAGTATCAAGTAGCGAGAGACAATTTAGTTTGCTTTACATTTAGGTCCTTTAAGGGCCATCCATAAATTACGTCACTAAAGTAGTAGAAGGGGGTCAAGTGTGACATTGTGTAAAAAGTGCTGGGAGGAGGACCAAATTTTAGTGACGTCACATTTCAAAATGTTTAGTTTTCAATGGAAATGAAACTAATTTTGGATCTTATCCTACTAATATTATAAATGCGGAAGTTTGGGTGTGTAATAGCTTAAGATGCCTCCACGGATTGTATACCTTTCCTTCCAAAAATAAACTCCATGCTGGTGGAGCCGCGAGCAACATCTAGTATTTAAACAGAAAGTTATCGCAATAATCTCGCTAATTCCGATACAGGCATGCATGGGCGTATATAAGGGGGGGGTCCAGGGGGTCCGGACACCCCCCTTAGCATACGACATAATAAAAAATCGCGGACTACTGATAGCGGATAATATAGACGGTTAGCAGGCTATTTGATTTAAGTGTAAATTTTTGCAGCATTCAGCTATATGCATATTTGGAATTAACAGATTTTTCTACGACTTTTGAGCCTAGTTTAATTTTTTTCGTGTACTTTTTAGCGCTTAAATCAACTGGTAAAACAAGACTGCTTTTTTATCAGGGCACATCTATTTAAAAAAATACGACCGAGTCTTAAGTAGTGACTACTTAGTAGTGATGAGTGTGATAGTATATGATGTACCATAAGTACCTGGAGGGCAATTCTCCTTTCATTCAAAATAATTTCGTACTCGAATCTACAGTTCGAATCATTTCTCTATTACATAATTTCGAACTACGAAGTTATTTTTTCGAATGTTGCATCCATATCCATTTGAATTCGAGTCTTTACTATGAGATTCTACTAAAAAAATTGAATTTCTAACTAAAAATCTATAAGTATTTTAATATCCATAGTGTCTCGGGCCTCATCAAATGTGCATCCACTATCCAGTTCTTGGACATGTTTTTGGACTCTTCCAAGTATTTTATCTTTCTAAGACTTTTAGTTAAATCATAATAAAAACACGAGATTGAGTCTTTTTATGGGTAAACACATTAGCATATGGCAGCATATACGCAGTAAGTTAGGACCAAAATAAAACAATATCTTTGGGTGTCTAGAGGCCTTCATACGTCCAACATTACCGCACCACCTCCAAGAGCATAGACTCTATGCCGCTTAGCTATAAACGTCGTAAAATATTAATGTTAAGGAAACAATCTTGCCACTTTATCTGGAGAATTCACCTGATACAGTTCATATGAAATTTGTCAAGACGCCATTAGGTTTCAGTGGTTTAAGGCAAACTCGGTCAAGAATGGCGTAAGCCTGGATGTCATTTTCTACCTACTACAATATCATTAAGCGTTACTTAGCATCTTGTGGCGTACCCTGCGACTGCTGGGAAGAACTTTCGTGTCACTAGACCAAATGGCGTGGCTCAGTACGAAAATCATGTGCACATTTTGAGAAAACATGTATGTATCCAATGCCTTGACGCCCAGCGTGAGCTGCAATAAATAAGACCTAAAACTGTGTACACTTAGGGTTGGCCCTAAGTGTACACGACGCGCGTCGCCATGCATTGTAGTTGAAAAATAGGACGTGGCGCGACGTTTCGACTGCGCCAGTTTGAGTTGACTCTTACAGCTACTCTTCTAGACAACTGTTCTGTACGTCCTGTGACAGGGCTTTTAAAACAAAATTAGGGTTTGCTAGACACATATGCTCACATTGGCGAAAAAAACTTATTCCAAAAGTGCAAGGTTCGCCGTCGAAGGACACTTCTTGGAGGACATCATCATCATCATCAAGTTAGGACACAATATTGAATGGTTCGAATTCGAGATGTACGTCTCGACCGGTCTGTACCAGTCGAAGCAGTTCGAGCGATAACCTTCGAGAAATGTTCGAATGGTAATTTTCAGAATAGCTCAAATATTTTGATTTCGAATTCTATTTTTAAAATAATTTATTTATGAACATTTGACATTGTACACTGACAATCAAAACCTTCGAGAAACACCGGACTCGACATTTCCAGAATAGCTTAACTTTACATTCACTGGAAAAAAAATCGAATTTGAATTATTTTTCGTATACGAAGTTGATTCGAGTGCGTGAGAATTGCCCCCTATATTCGTACCATCAAGACCTTCGAGAAACACCGGACTCGACATTTTCAGAATAGCTTAACTTTACATTCACTCGAAAAAAGTTCGAATTTGAATTATTATACGAAGTTGATTCGAATGCGTGAGAATTTTCTCCCTGAGTTCTAACATCTCATCTTGGTAATAAGCAACATTAAATAGTTATTTACCAAAAATAAATTGACATAACTTGAAATTTGATGTTTTGACAGTTGTTATGTAAACAATAAAACAAAATGAATGAAAATCAGCGGCAGATTTTCATCCATCCAAAGTCCAAATCCAAATAGCAAGTAGCATTTTTTTATTACCTGCGTTTTCCCATTCTATGTTTAAGTAATTTCTAAATAACTATGATTTGAGCGGTTAGATTTTTAGCTTTTACCCGCGGACCCCCCCCCATGTAAAAGCTATAGCTACGTCACTGCAGGCATGCCTAGTGGGGCACCACGGTCAAACATGTTAGATAAACATCGGGCTAATGTGCAACTTGTTTCTTAGATAAGCATCGGGCTAATGTGCAACTTGTTTCTTAGATAAGCATCGGGCTAATGTACAACTTGTTTCTTAGATAAGCATCGGGCTAATGTGCAACTTGTTTTTTAGATAAGCATCGGGCTAATGTGCAACTTGTTTCTTAGATAAGCATCGGGCTAATGTACAACTTGTTTCTTAGATAAGCATCGGGCTAATGTGCAACTTGTTTCTTAGATAAGCATCGGGCTAATGTACAACTTGTTTCTTAGATAAGCATCGGGCTAATGTACAACTTGTTTCTTAGATAAGCATCGGGCTAATGTGCAACTTGTTTCTTAGATAAGCATCGGGCTAATGTGCAACTTGTTTCTTAGATAAGCATCGGGCTAATGTACAACTTGTTTCTTAGATAAGCATCGGGCTAATGTGCAACTTGTTTCTTAGATAAGCATCGGGCTAATGTGCAACTTGTTTCTTAGATAAGCATCGGGCTAATGTACAACTTGTTGCACTTTATTCTGTATGATCTTATATTTTGTTTAGTGTTGTATATTTTGATATATTTTTTTCAATCTCTTCCAAAGATACACTCAACCTGCGTGGTTCAGACATAGATTACAACCCGGTGTTCTTCTCCTACTTGCTGATCACTCCTGCCTTGGTCACACTGTTCTGGGGCGACGGAGAGCTACCACCAGCCGTGGTCACCCATCTGAAGAATGAGGGAGTCGATAGCTTCCAAGGAGCTAGGTATTGTGACGTGGTGAAGCGGTTGGAAGATTTGGCGGTGAGTGTAGAATCGATATTATAGTAATCGATTTAAAATTAGTTGATTACCGATTCTTGGAGAACCGTTTTTTATCCTGGCCCGGCAAAGTGACCACACTGCACCTGATGGTGAGCGCAGTCCCGTCCAATTATAGTATTAAGTAGCGAGAGACAATCTTTCGCTCGACATATAAAATATAAAAAAAATCGTTTGTTTTTTTATATTAAACGGCAATTTCATAGTTAATAATAATACTAGCCCTGTATTAAACATTGTCCCACTGCTGGTCACGGGCCTCCTCTACTAATGAGAGGGGTTAGGCTTTAGTCCACCACGCTGGTCTAATGCGGGTCGGCAGACTTCTCATACCTTCGAAAAATTCTCAGATATGCAGGTTTCCTCACGATGTTTTCCTTCACCGTTAAAGCAAGCGATAATTAACATTTTAATACACACATAACTTCAGAAAAGTCAGAGGTGTATGCCACTTGGGTTTCGAACCTACGACTTTCGTCTTGACAGTCCGTACCGCAACCAACTAGGCTATCGCTGCTATATTTCATAGTTAAATGTTAGAATTATTGAGAAATAGATTCTTTGTAAAGCCAAAACTTATTTGTGATATGAAGACTTTGAAATTACATATGTCGATGTTTCTTTGAATATTTATTTATTTATTTATTATTTTCCACTCTTACATCTACTATTACAGGTGAACTAATGCAGTAGAGTAACACAATACAATTGAATTAGTAATATTTCTATCATAACAATTTTCACATTCTATAAGAAATTATTATGGCCGCTATCTTTGTGAACTCACTCAGAGAACATACAAATATATTCTCGTGCGTCTGCCGTGACGATATTGATTGTTAACTAATAAGCTCTGCCGGCATGATTGTGTTGAGTAGCGGGGGATGGATCGTCTCTCGCTTCTCGATACTCTAATTGGACGGCACTGCGCCCACCATCAGGTTTGCTGCGCCAGAATAAAAAAAAAGAATCTATTAATTATTGTATCGATTATTACAACAAATAATTTCTGTGTGTGTTGTTACAGAAAGAGCTATCTGAGAGCGGTGATGGAAAACATCACGTGTGGTTGTCGAGTGACGCCAGTGAAGCGATACATAGGGCTGCGTCTGGAGTAAGTATTTACCATTTTAGGGTTGTGTACTAGGGTTACCAACCCCGAAATTTAAATACCAGGATTTTTAGTTTTTGAAGTTAGAATAACCAGGACAATTAAATTTAAAAACAGGACGCATCTTTTGCGAGCCGAGACGCACCCTGTGTGCTAATTTTAAAACACAGGACCTTATCAGGGCGCTTTAAAAACCCAGGACGCTGCTTAAAATATCCAGGACGTCCCAGGACACTCTAAAAACCAAGACATGTCCTGGGAAAATAGGACGGTTGGCAACTCTATGTATTACGCAAATGTTGAGTTCCAAGATATTCTTCTCTAGCGAAACTACATTACTGACGGTAGAGTAAAGATTGTCTGAATCTAAATGTATAACATATCATGGATTCAATAAATATTTGATTTTGATTCCTTTTACCACATCTGTTCTGCCGTAATGTGACACAACCTCTTTACTCGCTCCGTGTTAAATGTTCGAAAAAAAAATACACATAATTCAGTTGTAATACTTGGACTGTAGATTTTTGATAGTTATATTTATCAACGAAATCTGTCTGACACGGAAGAACGGAACGGAATTATTTGATGCCTTCTCTGAATACTCTTCCTGGACCGATTTTGATGGTTCTGGACCTTGGCTTGAATGCAAGAGCGTTTATTTTCGAATAGATACTTACAAGGGAGTTGTCAACTGACATCTGTCAACCATCTACTGACATCTGTCAACTGTCAACTGACATCTGTCAACTGCCAACTGACAGCTGCCACCACTGTTTCGCGCACAAACCGTGCTCAACAGGACAACTGTAGGAAGACGAAAGCGATATATGATTACAGAACTTGGGAAAACGGGACGGCTATAGGAAAAAGTGTATATGGAAGTCGTATCTATAAATCGAACCTTAAATCATTGTTATCATAATTTAAAAGTAGAATAAATATCTAATTAATCTATGACTGCCTTGATGGCGAGCAGTCTGTGAAACGAGAGGCCGTGGGTTCGATTCCCGCATCGAGACAAATGTGACTGACAGATATTTATTTTGGGTCTGGTTGTACGTAATCCCTCGTTGATATACTGTGGGGTCAGGACTATGTGTAACTGTTGGGTGTTTTTTTTTACAGTACGATGTTTTGAAGAAACCATTGGGTCTGATATCTGAAGTGTCTCCTGTAGCATTGGAGAAGCTGATCAAGAATGATGTGGAATTAGAGGTAAGTTAGTGTTCTGTTGACATATTGTCTACAGGATACGGCTCGATTAGATATTTTTATTATTATCACACTGCACCTGATGGTAAGTGCAGTGAGAGACAATCTATCCCTCGTTACTCAACACAATCATACTTACAGAGTAGCTTCACACTACAGTTAGGGACCCAGGATCATAGGAAGGAGGGAACACGGTAGCTGGCAAACTGTTCCACAGCTTGATGGTGCGGCAAAAATATGGACAGAAGGTCTTGCAGAAAACTGATGTAAACTGGCAGCTTGATATTCATATCCGCCCGGATAGCTACCACCGTACACAGGGTGTAGAACCCGCCATAGTGGCGCACGCAAGTGTGTCGCGTGCCGGGATCAGCCAGTGTACATCCGGTTTTTGTCGGGGGTCTAGAGTTGTGGTACAATGTTCTGAGTACTCTGACACTAGACCCTCGACCGCTTCTTCACCTTCTTGCCCATGGCGTAGTGTGAAGGAGCAGGCCGGCATGATTGTGTTGAGTAGCGGGAGATAGATCGTCTCTCGCTACTCCATACTCTGCCACTTCTCTGTGGTCACTTTGCCAGTTGAGCCAGGATAAAAAAACAACACTCGCCGTTCTTACATGCGATATTTAACTTTAATGTTCTGGAAATAAAATTGATTTTGGCTTGTATTTACTTCCTACTTATTACCTTTTCCGAACACTGTTATCTTTTTGAGACATGAGTAGTTAAAATCCTGCACACGTAATATTGAACGGCTCTTACATTAACCAGGGCTTCCGCCAATGCCACATACGCGACGGTGTAGCCGTGGTAAGGTTCTTCAGATGGCTTCACGACGCCGTCGATGGGGGGCAGACAGTCACAGAGATACAAGCTTCCGACAAACTGCTCGAGTTTCGCAAGTGAGTGGTTTTAACTGACTTAATAGAAAGAGAGAATTTATTTGATAGTTAGTATTTTGTTTTGTTTTATGTATGCGTTATTTTTATTTATTAATATTTATATTGATCACACACATACACTCACGCCTGTAATCCCCGAAGGGGTAGGCAGAGGTGTAATGAGTACACACACTTTTCGCCGAATCTCGGTCCCATAATGTGATAGGGGGCGAGCCTATCGCCATACCACCGGGCACAAATTCCAGACTCCGGGCTAATACTGAGGAATTTCTAGATAGAAAAACCCAATATCACTTTACCTGACCCGGGGATCGAACCCGAGACCTCAGCACAGCAGTCGTAACGCATGCGCAATTACAACTGCGCCACCGAGCCAGTCATAAAAAAAATACTTAATTAAATTGACAAATAAAATAGGCTATATTTTAAGTCACCTAAAAATTACTAGCCTATATGCATATCTCAATATGGCCTGATATGAAGAGTATTTTATTGAATTGGGTTATCAAGAGGGTGATTATGATATACAGGTTTTTATTCGTCAGCAATTTTTCAGACTGTCAAACATAAGTTGTCAAAATATTAACAACATGAGTACAATGTAGCAAAGGACAATGGCAGGTTCCCATACATGAAATTAGATGACATAAACATGTAGCGTTTAGAAGTGAAAAAAATATCAAAAAATTCAGCAGCATTTCCTAAACAATAATTTATTAGGGATTTCTGATGAAAAAGTCTAATACAAAAGATATTTCAATTTAAAGATTCTGAGGTTATGATCTATTTGACATTTCTGAATAAAATATTTTTATCTATGAAGCTTATAAAAATGTTATTTGCCTATTTTCCAAAGAGCATTATAATGTCACCTGAGGCAGGGTCGTGAATTAAACATGTACCTACTGAACTTGACTTATAACTATTGTGGGGAAGGATGATCCGCCACACCGTAGGTACTTACACACAAGTGTTTACATTCGTGTTTACGTTTACATGTTCAGATATGAACACATTATACTTAAATAGAGGAATAATTTGTTTACTTTTTGATAAATCCTTTAAACTTATAAACTGCTGAACCGTTTTTAATAATTCACCCTTAGATTTATACCAAAAGTAACATAAGCCATAATATAATTTATTTCAATAGAAGCTAAGTTGGAATGGAAGACACAGAGTTTGTCAATAGTTGTGCAGAAAATATCTTCAGACCCTAAATCCTGGACTGGACTAAAAGCGGGTTCTAAATAAAAAAAAAACACTGTTTTTTTTTAATGTTTAAGTACTCATCTTCATAATTATCCTATCTTATATATCTAAAAATGCTGCAGGGGCAGATATGTCTTGATGTCTAGCCCGTCCCAAATACCAGATCACTATCATGGTATGAGCGCAGCAGCCCACTGTACGACGCACAACCAAGCAACTACAATAGTATTCTATAATGCCTGCTCGACCGGCCTGGTCGGACCAGGTACATTATTTTCAATTAGTAATTAAACATAATACTGTTTATTTGAAACATGGTGTGATTTTATTTTACCTCTTATCAATAAGGTATCTGAACTAATTTATTGTTTCTATGCACACTTCAATTATAGAACTACCGTGGAAACGTACATGTTCACCATAATAGGAACGTGTTTGTCGAATTTGGTACGTTCTCACGGCATATTATATCGGTCTGCTATGCTTTGGAAATTAGCGATCTCCAGATCACATTTGTGGCCACAGTCATGTTTGCTAGATTATTTTCTAAGTGAAATCTTTCAAGTTTCAAGTATTCGTGTTTTTAAACTATGTCACAATATGTCAGTATGAAATGACGGAAGTAGTGATTTTTTTTTCCTAAATAAGATAAGCTATGGTCGTAACTATACAGCCAAATAACAGACGATCCAGTCATTCACTAAGTTGGTAAAAAGTAAAGCTGATTTATTTTTGTTATTTGTAATTGTAGGGACACACACACTTGCATTGATTTTATAGTTTTTTTTAACGGCTTATAGAATTCTTATGAAAACGATTTTTCTTTGGCCTAAAAGACCTTAAGCCATTCATTAAAAAATCTTACGGCCATAACACGTTACAAAAATATCAATTGAGGTTTTTAATAAATTATACAACTTATCTATACTTACACAGCTATTGTTAGTATGCTGAAAAATCATTCAAAATAATAATATTTAGATTACAAAGTATGAAATTCCTAAACGCAATATTTTTTTTGTAACTACGATTTCGCCATTGCCCTTTACTTATGACTTGGCAGCATGGTCTCGGACCTTAGCCGGTACCTTATGGAGCGAACAAAAAAAAATTAACAACATGACTCATGAGGTAGCGCGTCGCGTCGCTGATGCTCGGTATAATGTGCGGTTATTGAACCGTGCATCAGCTGATTTATCGTTGTTACATTATTAAATGATTATTTTAATGTATAATCGTTGTAATGTATAAGGCAACTTAACATACATTGAGCTGCTCTAATCTATCTTTCTATCATCGGACGACAAGAGACTCGGCGAAGCGTCATCGATACATGGTTGATATTCCACCAGCGCGCACGAAGCGTTTTGTTAGTACATTTATCATGCGCACCGCTAGAGAGTGGAACTCTTTGCCGGAGTCTATATTTCCCGAAAATTATAACCTGGGTATCTTTAAGTCAAGAGAGAGGTATCTTCTAGGCAAGCGTGCTCCACCGTAGACCACATCATCACTTACCATCAGGCGAGATAGTGGTCAAACGCAAGCCTATTTATAGTAAAAAAAATATCTTATAATGCAATTAAATGACATTGAAAAAGAGCAACGCTAGAGTTTAGGGGTAGAGTAAAGATAGACTGAATTTAAATAATCTATAACATTTCAGAATTCATTTCAGAATAGCAGCGATAGCCTAGTTGGTTGCGGTACGGACTGTCAAGACGAAAGTCGTATGTTCGAAACCCAAGTGGCATACACCTCTGACTTTTCTAAAGTTATGTGTGTATTAAAATGTTAATTATCGCTTGCTTTAACGGTGAAGGAAAACATCGTGAGGAAATCTGCATATCTGAGATTTTTTCGAAGGTATGAGAAGTCTGCCAACCCGCATTAGGCCAGCGTTGTGGACTAAGGCCTAACCCCTCTCATTAGTAGAGGAGGCCCGTGCCCAGCAGTGGGACAATGTTTAATACAGGGCTAGTACTATTATAACATTTCAGGGATTCAATAAATATTTGATTTTTATTTTTTGATTTGGTGTTAAAGTTGCTATTTAAAAAAAAATAAGGACATTTATTTCACGATATTTGTAAACGCAAAATACATGGTGTCAAAAAATAAATATCTACATCGGATATCTATTGACAATCAATAACTTAGGGGGTATTATCAAATTACTGCCTCGGTGGCGCAGTTTACGATTGCTGTGCTAAGGTCTCGGGTTCGATCCCCGGGTCGAGTAAAGTGATATTGGGTTTTTCTATTTAGAAATACTCAGTATCAGCGCGGAGTCTGGAATTGTGACCGGTATGGTGATATTCTCGCTCCCTATCCCGTTATGGGACCGTAATAAATTCGGCGAAAACTGGGTGTACTTGTAACCCCATGGGGGTAGGCAGAGACTATTGACTGCGACAAGCTACGATCCTGACACACTTCTTTCGCCTCTTCCACATTCATACATCTTCTCATACATTTACGACGGTTGGAGGTACTCCTGATTTGCACTTTTAGGAGAAGATCGTTTATCTGATTAGTAAACGTTCTCCTCGGGCGCCCTCTACCGACTCTTCCAGTCACATTTGCACGATAAATAGCTTTCGTAAATCGCCTTTCATCCATCCTCTCCATGTGGCCAAACCATCTCAGCGTACCTCTCTCTATCTTAGTCACCACATCATTCTTCAACTCACAACGATCTCTTATCACACTATTCCTCATGCGATCAGCAAGGGTGACTCCACGCATACTCCGTAGGGAACGCATCTCCACCAAAGAAATTAAAAAACGTAAAACATTGTATTAAACAAGTTGATATAAAAAATCCACAAAGGTCAAAAAATCCCTATATATTTGTTATCAGGGATGAAGAACACTTCATGGGTCCATCGTTTCATACGATAGCTGGTGCAGGAGCGAACGGGGCTATCATCCACTACAGCCCCTCTAGCGAAGGGGAGCAGACTGTCATCAGGGGGGAAGACATGTTCCTATTGGACTCTGGGGGCCAATACAAGTGAGTACCCTCGATCTTGGTTCCTTTAGCGTAGTCACTTAGCAAGTGATCAGCCAGTGTACATCCGGTTTTTGTGGGGGGTCTGGAGTTGGGGTACAATGGCCATTTTACGGCCTTCTTAGTACTCTGACACTAGACCCTCGACCCCTTCTTCACCTTCTTGCCCATGGCGTAGTGTGAAGAAGCAGGCCGGCATGAGTGCGTTGAGTAGAGGGGATAGATCGTCTCTCGCTACTCAGTACTCTATTTGGACCGCACTGCGCTTACCATCAGGTACAGTGCGGTCACTTTGCCGTTCCAGGATAAAAAAAAAAGTATGATAGTTTTTTTTCCATCTCAATGGTTTCTAACGTATCTATTAGCGGATTTATAATAGGCGATAATAGGCTTTGATTAACCTCTCATGGCGCAAGGACACCGATGTTCAAAGGTAATAAGTAGTGAGTAAAAATACAAGCCAAATTCAACCTTATTTCCGTAATCTTAACGTTACAAATACGCACGTCAATAAAGGCGAGTATTGCCCGTTTGGCCTAAGATGTTCTTGATACTTGGGTCGTTCAAAGAATTCAAAATATCAATTAACATACTGATATATAGCACTCTGAAAGATTTATTGTGGCTCTCCATAAATATGTAAGTATGTATGTAAGTATGTAAGTATGTAAGTATGTATATAGTATGTATGTAAGTATGTATGTAAGTATGTAAGTATGTAAGTATGTAAGTATGTAAGTATGTAAGTATGTAAGTATGTAAGTATGTAAGTATGTAAGTATGTAAGTATGTAAGTATGTAAGTATGTAAGTATGTAAGTATGTAAGTATGTAAGTATGTAAGTATGTAAGTATGTAAGTATGTAAGTATGTAAGTATGTAAGTATGTAAGTATGTAAGTATGTAAGTATGTAAGTATGTAAGTATGTAAGTATGTAAGTATGTAAGTATGTAAGTATGTAAGTATGTAAGTATGTAAGTATGTAAGTATGTAAGTATGTAAGTATGTAAGTATGTAAGTATGTAAGTATGTAAGTATGTAAGTATGTAAGTATGTAAGTATGTAAGTATGTAAGTATGTAAGTATGTAAGTATGTAAGTATGTAAGTATGTAAGTATGTAAGTATGTAAGTATGTAAGTATGTAAGTATGTAAGTATGTAAGTATGTAAGTATGTAAGTATGTAAGTATGTAAGTATGTAAGTATGTAAGTATGTAAGTATGTAAGTATGTAAGTATGTAAGTATGTAAGTATGTAAGTATGTAAGTATGTAAGTATGTAAGTATGTAAGTATGTAAGTATGTAAGTATGTAAGTATGTAAGTATGTAAGTATGTAAGTATGTAAGTATGTAAGTATGTAAGTATGTAAGTATGTAAGTATGTAAGTATGTAAGTATGTAAGTATGTAAGTATGTAAGTATGTAAGTATGTAAGTATGTAAGTATGTAAGTATGTAAGTATGTAAGTATGTAAGTATGTAAGTATGTAAGTATGTAAGTATGTAAGTATGTAAGTATGTAAGTATGTAAGTATGTAAGTATGTAAGTATGTAAGTATGTAAGTATGTAAGTATGTAAGTATGTAAGTATGTAAGTATGTAAGTATGTAAGTATGTAAGTATGTAAGTATGTAAGTATGTAAGTATGTAAGTATGAAAGTATGAAAGTATGAAAGTATGTAAGTATGAAAGTATGTAAGTATGTAAGTATGTAAGTATGTAAGTATGTAAGTATGTAAGTATGTAAGTATGAAAGTATGTAAGTATGTAAGTATGTAAGTATGTAAGTATGTAAGTATGTAAGTATGTAAGTATGTAAGTATGTAAGTATGTAAGTATGTAAGTATGTAAGTATGTAAGTATGTAAGTATGTAAGTATGTAAGTATGTAAGTATGTAAGTATGTAAGTATGTAAGTATGTAAGTATGTAAGTATGTAAGTATGTAAGTATGTAAGTATGTAAGTATGTAAGTATGTAAGTATGTAAGTATGTAAGTATGTAAGTATGTAAGTATGTAAGTATGTAAGTATGTATGTATGTATGTATGTATGTAAGTATGTATGTAATTCCCTTTTAATCTTTGTGCTATTATATTTAAAAAAATATTATCGTTCCGTATGTGTTTCAAAATGCCTTTTAAATTAATGACAACAAATATGAAAGACTAATTGCAACGTTGTAATTTTCAATATTGAAATTCAATACACATATATATACTTAGCCTGTTGCCGTCCACTGTTGGACGTAGGCCTCCCCAAGTGAACGCCAACCATCCCGGTCTTGGGTAGCCCGCATCCATCCACTACCTGCCACCTTCTTCAAGACGTCGGTCCATCGTGCAGCAGGGCGCTGGTCGTCCCACACTACGTTTGCCTAAACGCGGTCTCCACTCCAACACATGTCTGCTCCATCGGCCATCTGTCCGTCTGCAGACGTGACCAGCCCACTTCCAGTTTAGCGTGCTAATTTTGCCAGCAATATCTATGACTTTGGTTCTCTGGCGGATGACTTCATTTCGAACTCTATCCACCAGAGAAACCTCAAGCATTGCCCGCTCCATAGCACGCTGAGCGACTTTAAATTTATGGACCAGTCCATTTGTGAGTGTCCACGTTTCAGCCCCGTAGGTCATTACGGGTAGGACGCACTGGTTAAAAACTCTTGTTTTTAAGCATTGAGGGATCGACGACTCACATATGTTGTACTTTTATTTATATATGTTTCCAATAAATATGATTTCTGTAAAAAAAAAATTATACCTTTTAAATACGTATTTAATTGCGGCCCGCGAAAAAATTCACATTTTGAAAAATGTCTCGACTATCAAGGAGTTTGGCCAACCCAGTTTTTTTTATGTGCCAAAGGACATGCTATAGTCCATTGACCATACTGCCTAGTCTTCGTGGCCACCACTGATATAGAATCTGTTATAGGGATGGCACGACCGACATAACTCGCACACGACACATGAGTGGCAACCCTACGCAGGAGCAGAAGGGCGCGTTCACACGAGTCCTCAAGGGACAGATGATGGTCGGCAGTGCTCTGTTCCCTAAGGGAGTTAAGGTGAGTGTTTCAACTGTGTTTCAAGCAACGTTGTTATGCTAATGTTGTTCGTTGTCAATACAATATGATATTGACTCGATTTTTTTATTAATTTAATCAACAATTTATATTACCTAAAATCTATTATCGAAAGAATTTTATGAATCCATTCAAATCTGCTGGAAGGGGTAATTGGCAAATGACAGTAAAAGGATGCATGATATGTACCGTGACGTCACAGTTCTCAGAATCCCCATTACTGTGTCGTTGTGCGAGGGAGATAGCAATATGTTCCCAATACGCAACCATTTTCGCTCATGCCTGTGAGTATTTGCTCATTCCAATATTAAAAATACCTCATTTTTCAAGCAATTTTGATTCTGTTTTCGCAAAAGAGTTTCTTTTGCGTATTTCATTCGGTTGCATATAGAATTATGTACAAAATTAAACACAGGAAATTACCCTATTGTTTCCAGCAACGTTGTCGGGCAACCGACAACCATATGTGGTTATCGTTTTTATAAATGTTATTTTGAAATTCGATAACATCGTTCAACTTCCAGATAAATTAAAAATGAAAATAAATTTATTACCATAAAATACACAAGTTATACAAAAACAATAAACAAAATCAGCATGACAGTGTATTTTGCTGACATCAAAATGTACATAAAATGAAAATGTCCTTAGATTTTCTCACTAGGCAAGTTTATATCAAGGAAAAACTACGGGCTTTTTTATAGTTTTCATCGACGAAGCAACGTTGTTTTGCTAACGTTATCCGTTGTCATTATAATTGTATCCAGCAACGTTGTCGGGCATCCAACCACCATATGTGGTTATCTTTTTTATAAATGTTATATTTAAATTCGATAGCATCGTTCGACGTGCAGATAACTACGGGCTTTTTTATATTTTTCATCGACGAAGCAACGTTGTTTTGCTAACGTTATCCGTTGACAGCATCGTTGTTTTATCGTTGGCGTTTTCATAAATGTTATTTTGTAGTTCGTGTCAGAGTTGATGCAAATATTAAATATTCAAAATACATGACTCGGTGGCGCAGTTGTAGTTGTGCATGCGTTACTGCTGTGCTGGGGTCTCGGGTTCAATCCCCGGGTCAGGTAAAGTCGCTCATTACCGACCCATGATGTTAACCTATCACCATATCAGGTTTAATTCTAGACTCCGGGCTGATACTGAGTACTTTTTAGAAAAACCCAATAACACTTTTACCCGACCCGGGAATCGAACCCAAAACCTCAGCACACCAAAACCGTGTACGCAATAACAACCACTGACTTAGTAGTACTGAGGCAGTCATCACCCCAAATCTTCATTCCCCAGGGCAATGTCCTGGACAGTTTTGCCCGGCACGCATTGTGGGATGTTGGGCTGGACTATGCCCACGGCACGGGCCACGGCGTTGGACACTTCCTGAACGTCCACGAGGGACCCTCGGGAATGTCCTGGAGACCGTACCCCAATGACCCTGGACTGAAGCCTGGACAGATACTGAGTAATGGTAAGTGTTTTTTAATCCCACGGCAAAGTGACCACACTGCACCTGGTAAGCGCTGTGCCGTCCAGTTAGAGTAGCGAGAGACAATCTATCCCCCGCTACTCAACACAATCATGCCGGCCTGATTCATTTTCATTTGCTTTTCATGCTGCTGCTGACTGGGGTCTTGGGTTCGATCCCCGGGTCGGGTAAACTGATATTGGATTTTTCTATCTAGAAATTCTCAGTATTAGCCCTGAGTCTGGAATTGTGCAAGGTATGGCGATATACTCGCCCTCTATCAGATTATAGGACCGAAATAAATTCGCCGAAAAGTGGCTGTATTGGTTTCACCTATGTATGTATGCATTTTTTACCCTGGCACGGCACTGCACCTGATGGTAAGCGCAGTGCGGTTCAATTAGAGTACCGAGTAGTGAGAGACAATCTATCCACCGCTACTCAACACAATCATGCCGGCCTGCTTCATTTTCATTTAATTATCTTATACCAGTCATGTATCCATGGTATATCCGCGATACAATTACTGGCAACACTCGCCGTTCTTACATGCTATTAGCAACTTTATTGTTATGGAAATAAAATTGATTTTGGCTTGTATTTACTCCCTACTTATTACCTTTTGATACAGAAGTGGTTAACTATACAGTGACAGTAAACATGAGCATTGATTTCTTATCAATTGAACCGCTTGCTCTGCAATAACACAGCGAACCTCTATTTTAAAGTCGGTTAAAACTTTTTGCAGAGCCCGGTTTCTACAAAGTGGGCGAGTATGGCATCAGACACGAGGACCTGGTTGAAATTATATCTGTCACCAAAGAGTCGGATCATCCTAAGGTAAGATAACAGACTATTTAGATAGAATTATTTTGCTGGTGGTAGGATATTCATATCCGCCCGGATAGCGACCACCGTACACAGGGTGTAAAACCCGCCACAGTGGCACACGCAAGTGTGTCGCGTTCCGGGAACATCCAGTGTACATCTGGTTTCTGTCGGGGGTCTAGAGTTGGGGTACGATGTTCTGAGTTCTCTGACACTAGACCCTCAACCGCTTCTTCACCTCCTTGCCCATGGAAAACTTTTTTCATACTAGGCAGCATGGTCGAAAGATTTGTAGCCTGTCCTTTCAAAAAATCATTTATTTTTCAGTCTAGGCAGTATGGTCGAAAGACTTGTAGCCTGTCCTTTCAAAAAATCATTTATTTTTCAGTCTAGGCAGTATGGTCGAAAGACTTGTAGCCTGTCCTTTAAAAAAATCATTTATTTTTCAGTCTAGGCAGTATGGTCGAAAGACTTATAGCCTGTCCTTTAAAAAATCATTTACTTTTCAGTCTAGGCAGTATGGTTGAAAGACTTGTAGCCTGTCCTTTAAAAAAATCATTTATTTTTCAGTCTAGGCAGTATGGTTGAAAGACTTGTAGCCTGTCCTTTAAAAAAATCATTTATTTTCAGTCTAGGCAGTATGGTCGAAAGACTTGTAGCCTGTCCTTTAAAAAAATCATTATTTTTCAGTCTAGGCAGTATGGTCGAAAGACTTATAGCCTGTCCTTTAAAAAAATCATTTATTTTTCAGTCTAGGCAGTATGGTTGAAAGACTTGTAGCCTGTCCTTTAAAAAAATCATTTATTTTTCAGTCTTGGCAGTATGGTCGAAAGACTTATAGCCTGTCCTTTAAAAAAATCATTTATTTTTCAGTCTAGGCAGTATGGTCGAAAGACTTATAGCCTGTCCTTTAAAAAAATCATTTATTTTTCAGACTAGGCAGTATGGTCGAAAGACTTATAGCCTGTCCTTTAAAAAAATCATTTATTTTTCAGACTAGTCCCTCCAGTCAGGAAGGATATTAAAAAAAAAAGTCGGGAGTAAAGCAACAAGCTTTTATTTCCATAGCATTAAAGTTAAAAATTGCACGGCAGAACGGCGAGTGTTACGCGCCGCCGGCGTGTCTATCCGTCATGAATGGCTAGGCAGCATGGTCGAAAGACTTATAGCCTGTCCTTTAACCCCTCCAGCCGGGAGGCAAATTTTGACAATCTAAATATGTACCATAGATGACGTAAGCGTAAAACGCGGGAATCTCAAACTTCGGAGGCAGTATTATGGTACATAATCCATAAACAAGTTATACTGTATGAAACTTCGTTCTCTAAACGGCATAAGAAAACTGAAGGGTATTACTAACTACATTGTATTGTGATACCCACAAAACAAACTCGACATTACGACTTTTAGTAAATTGCGAAAATTTCGGAATTGCGTAATCGTGTGTTGAGCGACTTGTTGTTGGAATAATATAAAATTATAACTATATTTTTTATGAATAGTCTTATTGATTTCATGTACAAAAGACACGCTAACGAAAAAACAAACCTTTCTTTTGTCTTGCTCGGGTTATGTGAGCAAAAAAAGGGCCTTGAAACAACCACTCAGTCTCAGATTACGTCAAGTGTTTACGATTTGTAAACACTTTTTTGTTATATTGCGAGCGGGGACCGACCCTAATAATCAAACAAGAGACCATTATTTGACATTGTTTTCTATAGTTGTGAAAGAATTATCAACATTTACTAAGTAAAAACGGATAAATTATGACAATTTCAAATGTCTATTTTCAAGGCCTAAGCTACCTACATACTTTACGTAAACATTATATTTTCATGATAAATACTCAATATAGTATATTTATAGTAAATTGCTATAATTTACACTTAGAATAAATAACTAAATCGTTGAAAATAAAAATATAGATTTTCTTCGAACACGTACTTTATTTACGACTAGTAATGTGCCGCTGCTGCCCAAGTGTCTTATCGATGCTTATCGATAAATCAGAAAAAAGTTTAGGTGTAACTTTATTATTATTTTGTACAAAATAAAAAACAGAGTCGTTGTGTATATTATTTTATTAACATTTTTTGTTGTTGTAAATGAATAAATAGATGTTGAGAACGGAAAGTTTGTTTCAATTCGTGTTCCCAAATAGTGCCTTACATCAATTACACAGGTTTACATAATTTGAAACATGTACATAGTGGCAACATATAATGTCTTGAGTTGAAAATACAGAATATTACTAAAAACAAAAAAAAATAAACGCAACAAAAACAATCTGCATAAAGGATACCTATTGCCAAGCAGCTTGTAAAAACTAGCTAAATCCTCTCTGCGCCGTTGGACTAGGAATGGTAAGCCTTGAAACAATTTACCGCACACAGCGGTACATGGCAAGACTCACATTGGAATGGTGTCGTTTTGTTTCTGTGCCCCGCCCGCACGCACATGAAACATTTCTTCCTGACTTGGCGATTCCTCACCGGCCCACTATCTGTAATTATATATTTAGGCCAGTGTGAGGACCACGTTGGTCACCACCTACTCGATGACGACGTCCACCCCGTAAACCACGACCCGGACGCCCTCGCCCACGCCCACTCGGGCATCAGTCATACGGCCTGGCATACGACTCATTCTTTCATCCCTTGCATTCAGGACATGAGCGTCCGGGTCATAAAACTCTTCCTGGTCTCCAAGCGCCGGCGTATCTTCTGCCACGATGAGCAGAATCACATCATCCTCATCTTCTAGAAGTAGCCAACTGCTTGGAGACCCCGGTGATCTGAAAAATAATAGAAGAGACACATAAAAATTGAATAAAAAAAAATTGCAGTTGTCTCCTGTTGAAATTTACTTACTTTCGTAATTAGGTGTAATAGATAGAATATTGAGAGAGCGGTATAAATATTTCGAGACAAAGCAAACGCTTCGTATACAGTAAAGAAATTTTAGCTACAATAAAACTCTAAATGTGTTCTGAAGGTATGTGGATGAAAAATATAAAGCTTACGAATTTGACTGGCGAGACAGCGGTAGAGATCTCGACCGGGACCTATTGACGCCCGCATCGTCGCCGTCTCGCCGCTCCGAAGATCTTCTGGTGCAGAGCGGGGGAGGATGCGGGTCCGGTGTCTCGTACTATAAAATAAATAACCAAAGTTTGCTACAAATTTGTTTACAATTTACATTGAGACATACAAATAACCACATCAAGAATAGGGTGAATTCTTGAAAGATACTTCATGCATGAGTCAAAAAATTAAACCAAGGTAGATAAATTCCACAGCACCAAAGCTCTTAGATAAACATTAGATACTTCTTGTGAAGATTCTGCAAGGTGTAAACATCTGGTATACATATTTTTAGATGCTTTTCTAAAAATTATACCTTACATAAACATCAGTAACAATCAATTGCAAATACCTCGTCACTATCGGTCTGGTCTTCGGAGTCCGTGAGCTCCTCAGAGTCCGTCTCATCCTCCCCAAACAGCTCCTCCAGAAAGCGCGACGATGGCGGCCCGTCGTTGATTCTCCACGGTCGAGACACGGTACTGTAATATAAAAACAAAAATTGCAACTGTAATAACTTCAAAAATGGTTATTTTTCCTGTACAATCTAATAGGTCCATTTCGCCATATTAGCCATAAATTATAATTCCGAGCAATTTATAAACGAATGCCGACTTCGAAGTACAAATAACAATATCGTATCGTACAACGGTAAATATTCTAGAACAGCACTATTAGAAACACGTTACCTAAACCGGTTGAATGCTTCGCTAAAAAGAAAACGGTCCCTAACTTCATAGCAATACAGCTCAAAGTTATATGCAACAACATTTTCGTGCCGATGCGTCGTATTTTGAATTTCACCAACCGATATTATTGAAAATAATTTTACAAGTTTTATCAAAATTACATGCAGATATTTACTAAAACAATCACTGTATATGATTATAAAGCTTATTTCAACGTTATTATGTACAAACTAATTGTAAATAACCGAAAATTACGAGTCACATAGTCTCGTTTTCGAGATGCAAAATTTACTCGAAAACCAATATATTTATTTACATTTATTGCATGGATCGACTAACCAATTATTATAGTTCAACTCACCTTGTAATCACAACACAAAACACACAAAATCACAAGAAATACACAATAAAATCACTCCCGGTCAATGGCCGCGCGGCGCAAACACTAAAGTTGTCGCAATTATTATTTTTTGATATTGGCATATATGCATCTTACTTTATTTGGTTGGCAAGGCTTCCAAAATATTTATGGTAAAAAGTAGTGAGTAAAATACAATCAAAAATGAATTTTATTTCGATAAATATACAATTCAAAATCACTCGTCAATAAGGGCGACTTTCGCCTGTTTAGTTGCGCCGCCGGCATATCCTCCTGTCACGACAGTTTAAAAAAATCATTTATTTTTCAGTCTAGGCAGTATGGTCGAAAGACTTATAGCCTGTCCTTTAAAAAAATCATTTATTTTTCAGTCTAGGCAGTATGGTTGAAAGACTTGTAGCCTGTCCTTTAAAAAAATCATTTATTTTTCAGTCTAGGCAGTATGGTTGAAAGACTTGTAGCCTGTCCTTTAAAAAAATCATTTATTTTTCAGTCTAGGCAGTATGGTCGAAAGACTTGTAGCCTGTCCTTTAAAAAAATCATTATTTTTCAGTCTAGGCAGTATGGTCGAAAGACTTATAGCCTGTCCTTTAAAAAAATCATTTATTTTTCAGTCTAGGCAGTATGGTTGAAAGACTTGTAGCCTGTCCTTTAAAAAAATCATTTATTTTTCAGTCTTGGCAGTATGGTCGAAAGACTTATAGCCTGTCCTTTAAAAAAATCATTTATTTTTCAGTCTAGGCAGTATGGTCGAAAGACTTATAGCCTGTCCTTTAAAAAAATCATTTATTTTTCAGTCTAGGCAGTATGGTCGAAAGACCTATAGCCTGTCCTTTAAAAAAATCATTTATTTTTCAGACTAGGCAGTATGGTCGAAAGACTTATAGCCTGTCCTTTAAAAAAATCATTTATTTTTCAGACTAGTCCCTCCAGTCAGGAAGGATATTAAAAAAAAAAGTCGGGAGTAAAGCAACAAGCTTTTATTTCCATAGCATTAAAGTTAAAAATTGCACGGCAGAACGGCGAGTGTTACGCGCCGCCGGCATGTCTATCCGTCATGAATGGCTAGGCAGCATGGTCGAAAGACTTATAGCCTGTCCTTTAAAAAAATCATTTATTTTTCAGACTAGTCCCTCCAGTCAGGAAGGATATTAAAAAAAAAAGTCGGGAGTAAAGCAACAAGCTTTTATTTCCATAGCATTAAAGTTAAAAATTGCACGACAGAACGGCGAGTGTTGCTAGTGTTACGCGCCGCCGGCGTGTCTATCCGTCATGAATGGCTAGGCAGCATGGTCGAAAGACTTATAGCCTGTCCTTTAAAAAAATCATTCATTTTTCAGACTAGGCAGTATGGTCGAAAGACTTGTAGCCTGTCCTTTAAAAAAATCATTTATTTTTCAGACTAGGCAGTATGGTCGAAAGACTCATAGCCTGTCCTTTCAAAAATATAACTTTGTTTTTCTTATTTCAGGCTAAGAACCTTTTAGACGACTACGATGGTAGAGGAGTCCTTGGGTTCAATATATTGACCCTGGTGCCGAATCAGAGACAGTGCATAGATGTGACGATGTTGGACGAATTCGAGGTAAATCATTTGAGCCAAATCTGTAATTGAGAAATATTAGTTTTTTTTTATTCTGGCACGGCAAAGTAAAATAAAAATCTTTATTCATCATGTAGGCATATAAAAAGCACTTATGACAGGTCAAAATACAAATGGGAATTCTCCATACGGAATGAGTAATCATGGTTAATGGCGTAGGACCTTGGAATCCACCGTCAAGTAAAGTAATAAAGTGATGGTAAGTGCAGTGCCGTCCAATTAGAGTATCAAGCAGCGAGAGAAACTATAGTAGTGTTCTTCTACGCCATCTATAAAGCGGTCGAGGGTCTAGTGTCAGAGTACTCAGAAGGCCGCAACTCGGCCAAACATCGTACCCCAACTATGGACCCCGACAAAAACCATATGTAAACGACTCGTATGTGTGTGGTGATTTATGTTAGTTTTCTGACAGTGGTAGTGACCCAGTCGAGGCGTTCCATTACCACATTTACTGTCCCCGGCTATCACCAGGAAACTTTTTTAGAGAAGTTTTGGACCTCCGAATATCTCATTCGCCATAGGAAACTGGACTGGTAGGAACCCAGTCGAGCCGGCTAATTACCATTTATGTCCACAGTTATCGTACATCAACGCATACCACAAGCGCGTTCTGGACACACTGGGGCCTATACTGAAGGGTCGAGGCCTCTTCGAAGACCTGGCCTGGTTGCAGAAGGAATGCGCCTCCATCCACCGGGAATATCAATGACCCGTGGATTATTTATGGTAAGTTTTATGGGGTCACTTAAATTTCTTTTATTTTTAACCGACTTCAAAAAAAGGAGGAGGTTCTCAATTCGTCGGATTCTTTATTTTATGTATGTTCCCCGATTACTCAAAAACGTTTGGACCGATTCGAGATTATTTTTTTGTTTAATAGCCTATACTTCCCAGGTGGTCCCATTGGCACCAAGTCAGAATCTGATGATGGGATCTCAGAAAAATCGAGGGCAACCCTCAAACGTTATAAGGGACGTATAATTTGTTTTTATTGAAGTCGGTGTAATTTTTATAAATTAAAAAACTTTTCATTTATGTAAATAGGATGAAAAATTTAAGTTAGCTGAGATTATGTACAGGAGGCCGCGGATTCGAACCCGGATCGAGACAGATTTTTACACGTACATACACACTTGAAGGCGTAGGGAAAGGTGTGACCAGTGCATTTCACTGACCTATTACCGTCCCATGATGTAATAGCGAGCCTATCTCCACACATAAATTACACATGAAATTAACACCAGACTGCCTCGGTGGCGCATGCGTTACGACTGCTGTGCTGAGGTCTCGGGATCGATCCCCAGGTGGGGTAAAGTCATATTGTCGTCCCACGTCCCTCTCCGATCTCCAGATATTGTCAGGACGCACATCGTATGATAGTTCGGTAGTAAAACACGAGATTAACACTTCAGTCTATTTAAGCTACCACCAGTTCGGAATGCAGTCATCCATGAGGAAGAGCTGGCAAGAAACCCTCATGGTTGCTCTTTTAAACACAGCACTTTGAATTACAATTAATGTTGGTACATCGATCACTTTCTCAAACCACTGATGATGTTCCCAATCCTGGCAATACAACTCAAAACTACGACGCACCCAGGGCAGTGCAGCCCGGACAACAGCGCCCCCTGATCTACAACCCAGAGTACGACCCGGACAACTGCGTCCCTTCGACTCACTCCCTGGCCTACGTCAATTAATAGCGCGGATAAGAACTTCCTTTAGACTATCTCTCTACGCACCGAACTACTTTGCCCCTCATCCAGGATTGAGCACACCATACAGCCCACGGTACTTATTTGAACAATGAGGGTTACTTTTAAACTAGGTAGGCACCGTCTGCCAAACCGTAATCCGGCATTACGACCTCTAAAGCTACTAACTGTTCAACGACTACTCCACAATTGCTTGTCAAATGTCGCCATTTTCGGTGCTCTTTTATATTGTGATTTTCGTTGTGCCCCACTCCGTGAGTGAGATCATACGATAAACAACTCGAAACCACCTTCATAATAGCAAAGCAAGTGACGGTGCCCACATTTTTTAACCGACTTCAAAAAAGGAGAAGGTTAACAATTCGTCGGATTTTTTTTTATGTATGTTACCCGATTACTCGAAGACGGCTGGACCGATTCGAGAAATTCTTTTTTTGTTTAAAAGGGTATACTTCCCATGTGGTCCCATTGGCACCAAGTCAGGATCTGATGATGGGATCTCATAAAAATCGAGAGCAACCCTCAAATTTTAAAGGGACGCATGATTTGTTTTTTATTGAAGTCGGTGTACTTATATGAATAAAAAACTTTTACTTATACAATAACTAGTTGTTGCTCGCGGCTCCGCCCGCGTGGAGGTCATGTTTGGGAGAAAAGGCAAAATACCAATTTTCATGCGTTTCACTAAAAAAAATACTGATACAAACTTTCACCCCCTATTTTACCCCCTTAGGGGCGGAATTCCCAAAAATCCTACAACATATATTTTTTATTTTTAACTAAAATGCCAAATACTAATTTTCATGAATTTATCTTCAAAAATGACGGATTTCCATACAAACTTTCATCCCCTATTTTACCCCCTTAGGGGTGGTATTTCCAAAAACCCTTCCTTAGTGGATGCCTACGTGATAAAAGGTACATACTGTCAAAATTTCAAGCCTCTAACCCCAGCCGTTTAGGCTGTGCGTTGATCGATCAGTCAGTCAGTCAGTCAGTCAGTTTCTTCTTTTATATATACAGATTAAAGCTATTTGCAAGTTCAAGTGTCCGTATTAATGACGCTCAGACATATTATTAGTATAGATAATATAAAATATTTCTTTTTTTTCAGATCTTATTTCGTGGTGTGAAAAGGAACACCGAGGTAATCTTATATTATTCAAAATTGTATAATTTTAATTTAATAAATATGTTTTAAACATTATTTTGTTTTATTTTTAAGTCTGAATTCAAAATTAACATCGGCTGAATATGTAGTGAAAATATAGCAAAATGAAAAACAAAAATCTGATGAGGAGGGTTACTCTTGACACTCGATTCCAATTTCAAATTGGGATTGGGTTCGAAAACTGTACAATACGGTAGTTTCCTGTGTTGAATTTTGTACATTATTCTATATGCAACGGAATATAATACGCATAAGAAACTCGTTTGCGAAAACAGAATCCAAATTGCTTGAAAAATGAGGTCACAATATTTATTTTAAATATTGGTATGAGCAAATACTCACAGGCATGAGCGAAAACGATGGCGTATTGGGAACATATCGCTATCTCCCTCGCACAACGGTACAGTACAGGCTATTCATTGTACCGTGACGTCACGGTATCAGATATGCATCCTTGTACTGTTATTTGACAACTACCCCTTCCAGCAGATTTGAGTGGTGTCTAATTTACTTATTTTTGTTCGGATTCATAAAATTCTTTCGATAATGGGTTTGAGGTAATGTAAATTGTTGATTAAATTAATAAAAAAAATCGAGTCAACTACCCTATTGGCACTCTTGAACGCAACGCTAGCGCACGACTTAACTGAATACGGCGGAATTTTTAATAACTAAATGAATGAGTATTTACGATCGCACTCGATCGATTTTGGCACTCTTGAGTAGATTTTGACATTGACGTATCAAGTTGGAAATCGGATTTGAGGTTTTTGAGGTGTTGTGTTAAATGGCCACACTGATTGTCGATCGTAGACTTACGTAGATTAACACTTCAATCCAATAACAAACTCGATTGTGTCAAGAGTGCCAGTATCTTCTAGATTGGAATTGAAACTGTATCGAGTTCAGATTGGAATTGATTTCAAGAGTAGGCCTACGGGGGCATAGACAAACACCATTTTCCGTTGTCACTAAACGCTAAGGAAATATCAAATTGAAAAGACACTTTTGGGAAAAGTCACGTGATCACTAAGGGTTTTCGTCTAGACCCCCTGATTCTGTGTTAAACAAAAGGGTATAGCAGCTCATATCCCATTATATTCAATTAAAAATATACGGCGCTGATCGCTTAATGTAAAGATTTGTTTTATATTATACTAGGTTTGGCTCGCGGCTTCACCGTGTAAATTTTTTTGAGTGCAGAGTGGAGAGGATTTAAAATTACCTACGTTCGTAAACGGGATTAAAGGTATCCTCATAAATGTCATCAAAATCGGTTCAGTAGTTTAGCTGTGAAAACGTAACAGACTAAAAACTTTCAACGTGAACGTAGGCAATTTCGTGCTTCTGGTCAACGTCACAAACTTGCACGAGCGAAAAGAAATAGGTATTGGCCGCACGGTCGCTTTATCTCTTTCTAGAAAGTGGTCAATATTGTGAAGATATTGCTCGGTTCAGTTATATATGTCTACTAGCTGTTGCTCGCAGCTCCGCCTGCCTGGAGGTTATATTCGGGAGCAGAAGTATACAATCCAAGGAGTTGTCTTCTGCACTGAGGCGCCTGTAGCGATTGTCCAGCCTCTCAGGGTTGTGCCTGAATCTTGAGATTGCATCTCAAGAATATCCCATAAGTTTAACCTCACTTTGCCCCTTTTAGGGATGATTTTTCAAAAACGTTGTAACACGTATTTCTTTATTTCCTGACAAAAGCCTAAATATGAATTTACAAATCCCTAAATCGAGAAATTATGGATTTTCCATACAAATTTTGAAATCCTATTTGACCCCTTTCAAGGTTGTTTTTTGAGAAAAAAGATAGCCTATGTCCTTCTCCAGGATATAATCTATTCCCTTACCAAATTTCATTACAATCCGTTCAGCCGTTTAGTCGTGAAGAGGTAACAAACAAACAAACAAACAGAGTTACTTTCGCTTTTATAGTATTAGTATGGACTAGGTTTGGCTCGCGGCTTCACCGTGTAAATTTTTTGAGTGCAGAGTGGAGAGGATTTAAAATTACCTATGTCCGTAATCGGGATTAAAGGTATCCTCATAAATGTCATCAAAATCGGTTCAATAGTTTAGCTGTGAAAACGTAACAGACTAAAAACTTTCAACGTGAACGTAGGCAATTTCGTGCTTCTGGTCAACCTCACAGACTTGTACGAGCGAAAAGAAATAGGTATTGGCCGCACGGTCGCTTTATCTCTCTCTAGAAAGTGGTCAATATTGTGAAGATATTGCTCGGTCCAGTTATATATGTCTATGACGGCTGATCATGCTGTCACTGGTAGTAATCGCGCTTTGTCATTTGAAGGACTACAGTAATATGCTGGTGGTAGGATATTTATATCCGCCCGGATAGCGACCACCGTACACAGGGCGAAAAACCCGCCATAGTGGCACACGCAAGTGTGTCGCGTTCCGGGATCAGCCAGTGTACATCCGGTTTTGTTCGGTCTGGAGTTGGGGTACAATGGCCATTTTGCGGCCTTCTTAGTACTCTGACACTAGACCCTCGAGCCCTTCTTCACCTTCTTGCTCATGGCGTACTGTGAAGAAGCAGGCATGAGTGTGTTGAGTAGCGGGGATAGATTGTCTCTCGCTACTCAGTACTCTATTTGGACCGCACTGCGCTTACCATCAGGTACAGTGTGGACACTTTGCCGTGCCAGGGTAAAAAAAATATATAAATTTTAATATGTTATCGCAAATTGGCAATCCATAAACTGATACTAGTTTGGTCAGATTATGTTATCGGATAATTAATATTGCACCCTTAAACATAATATCATTGATAAGTAATTTATCTGAAGACAGAAACTAGTTCTTACTCGTAACTCCATTTGTCTGAAGTACAAATATTGATGAAGGTTTCTTATGTTTACGCGAATCCATACAAATACTATAAATGCGAAAGTAACTCTGTTTGTTTGTTTGTTACCTCTTCACGGCTAAACAGCTGAACGGATTGTGATGAAATTTGGTAAGGGAATAGATTATATTCTGGAGAAAGACATAGGCTATCTTTTTTCTCAAAAAAAACCTTGAAAGGGGTCAAATAGGAGTTCAAAATTTGTATGGGAAATCCATAATTCCTCGACTTAGGGATCTGGAAATTCATATTTATTCACTAGCTTTTGCCCGCAGCTCCGCCCGCGTGGAAGTTGGTTTTGAGAGAAAAAGCAAACTATCCATGGAGGCATATTACGCTATTACATCCCTCTAGCATCTGCCTAGTATCCTCCCGCGGCGATCCGACGCGACGGTTACACAAAAATAATCCTTATAGCATGATTCAGTATTCACGCGCGATGGCTTATTAGCGTATTTCATGTATAACTTTGGTGTTTCTGTACCTATGTCTATAATTCTTTTTTTATTAAATTAAATAGGTAATAATGTTAACATTTATTAATTAGGGATGATTGAGAGTGTTATAAACGTAAGAGTAGACAAATATAATCAGAAATCTCTGAACTGCTAAGCTATCGGGAGTTACACGTGTTATTGTGAGTCAACTATAAAATATAAACATTTGCTGTCGTGGAATATTTTTTATATAATTTTAAGGAGAACATTTCCGTCATACATGATTTCTGTGTAGCTTTAACTATTAAGGCTGCACACGCGACGGAAGCTTAAAAAATGGAGTAAGTTCTCCTGTTTTCCCAACATTTCCCTTCACTGCTCTGCTCCTATTGATCGTAGCGTGATGAAAAGTATACTATAACCTGCCCAGGAGTATGAAGAACAATTGTACCAAGTTTTGTTGAAATCCGTCGAGTGGTTTTTGTTTCTATAACGAACATACAGACAGACAGACAGACAGACAAAAATTTTACTGATTGCATTTTTGGCGTCAGTATCGATCACTAATCACCCGCTGATAGTTATTTTGGAAATATATTTCATGTACAGAATTGACCTCTCTACAGATTTATTATAAGTATAGATTATACATATTCATATACTCACGCCTGTAATCCCCGAAGGGGTAGGCAAGGTGTAACTAGCACATCCACATCGCCGAATTTATTACACAATGTGATAGGGGCCGAGCCTTATTGCCACTAACACACAATTCCAGACTCCGGGCTGATACTGAGTATTTCTAAATAGAAAAACCCAATATCACTAATATTATATATTGAATTAAAACTAATTTTACGGATTTTATACGTTTAATTTTGTACTAACAAATTGAACGAATTTAAGGTAGAAACGTTAGAGTATCTTTGCGTGACGATATACAACACAGTCCGCCCCGTGACATGAATGCTGGTGGTAGGATATTCATATCCGCCCGGATAGCGACCACCGTACACAGGGTGAAAAACCCGCCATAGTGGCACACGCAAGTGTGTGTCGCGTTCCGGGATCAGCCAGTGTACATCCGGTTTTTTGGGGGTCTAGAGTTGGGGTACAATGTTGGCCATTTTGCGGCCTTCTAAGTACTCTGACAATAGACCCTCGACCGCTTCTTCACCTTCTTGCCCATGGCGTCGTGTGAAGGAGCAAGCCGGCATGATTGTGTTGAGTAGCGGGAGATAGATCGTCTCTCGCTACTCGATACTCTAATTGGACCGTACTGCGCTTACCATCAGGTAAAGTGCGGTAACTATGCCGTGCTAGGATAAAAAAAAAAAAAAAAAGGCTATAAAGTTTTCGAAACGTCAGAACAAAAGTGTTAAATAAACCGCAATAAAATCAGAAGTCGGTTTTTGTCGGGGGTCTAGAGTTGGGGTACGATGTTCTGAGTACTCTGACACTAGACCCTCGACCGCTTCTTCACCTACTTGTCCATGGCGTAGTCTGAAGAAGCAGGCCGGCATGATTGTGTTGAGTAGCGGGGGATAAATTGTTGACTACTCGATACTCTAATTGGACGGCACTGCACTTACCATCAGGTAAGGTTGTTATTATTAAAACATTATTTAATACAAACCTACAAAACATTTCTTAACATATTACTTATCTAATCCCTAATACCGTATATCGAACAATACTAAAGATAATTGATATCAAATAGTCGCGTGCTCATTTGGGAACAAAATGGCTACCACAAACCATCTGTTAATATTGTGAGTAAAATATTAAATCTGTATATATAAAAGAAGAAACTGACTGACTGACTGATCGATTAACGCACAGCCTAAACGGCTGGGGTTAGAGACTTGAAATTTTGACAGTGTTTTTGGATATACCATCTCTAAGGGTGTAAAATAGGGTTTGAAAGTTTGTATGAAAATCCGTCATTTTTGAAGTCAAATTCATGAAAATTAGTATTTGGCCTTTAAGTTAAAAATAAAAGATATATGTTTCAGGATTTTTGGAAATTCCGCCTCTAAGGGGGTAAAATAGGGGATGAAAGATTGTATGAAAATCCTTCATTTTTTAAGTTAAACGTATGAGTATTTTGTATTGTATACTTTTTCTCCCAAACATGACCTCCACGCGGGCGGAGCTGCGAGCAACAGTTAGTAAATCAATCATCATAAACACACCCAATTCCGAACTCAAAATGTTTGAATGTTAGAATCCGTAAAATATTTATATTCCGTCAACCTTTTTTAGGTACCTTAGCCAGTTTGGAATGCAGAAGAGCGAAGAAACTGTAGCATTATTTATTTTTTATCCTGGCACCGCAAACTGACCACACTGCACCTGATGGTAAGCGCAGTGCCGTCCAATTAGAGTATAGAGTAGCGAGAGACGATCTATCCCCCACTGCTTAATACAATCATGCCAGCCTGCTTCTTCACACTACGCCAAGGGCATGAAAGTGAAGAAGCGGTCGAGGGTCTAGTGTCAGAGTACTTAGAAGGCCGCACAACGGCTAAACATTGTAGGTACCCCAACTCTGGACCCCCGACGAAAACTGGACGTACACTGGCTGATCCCGGAACACGACACACTTGCGTGAGCCACTATGGCGGATGTGCCACTATGGCGGATGTGCCACTATGGCGGATTTTACACACCGTGAACGGTGATCGCTATCCGGGCGGATATGAATATCCTACCACCAGCAAAATCCCCGCACCTGTCTTGGTCCCGGGGATCGAACCCGAGGCCTCTCTTTCCAAAACTAGCAGCCTTCAGTGCCACGGAGGCTGTCTATATACATGTGTAACAGTTTGTTAACGTAACATTTCTGTTTCTAGATTATTCGTAAACCTAGTCACAGGTCATATCCCAATGGGGTATTACGACTCTGCTGAGCCTAATTCGCCTATATATGGTATGTATTTTCTATAATTGTAAGGTCTCATAATCTTTAGCATGTTTATAATAATAATAGCCCTGTATTCAACATTGTCCCACTGCTGGGCACGGGCCTCCTCTACTAACGATGTTAGGCCTAAGTCCACCGCGCTGGCGTAATGCGTGTTGGTAGACTTCACATACCCTCGAAATTCTTATGAGAATTCTCAGGTATGCAGGTTTCCTCACGATGTTTTCCTTAGAAAGAAAAGAAAGAAAATCATTTATTTGGCCATAATCACCAGACCAGGTGGCAATAAACGATGAGTACATAAAACAAATTTAAAAAATACTTTAAGGGCTACAGGTACACAAATAAAAAAATAAAAAAGTCTCCCGGCATACTTATGCGCCCCAGCCACCCGTGTCCAAAGCATGACCAAAAAGGCCACAGGCTCAGCGTCCGCCAGGTGGGAGGGTCCACCTGACACTGATTTTCAGCAAAGGCAAGGAGTGTCACACGGATGCCAGCATAAATAATACAAAATATTAATATATATTAAAAAATAAAATAACAATAATGAAAATAATACATGGCTACATAGTTATAGTTAGTACGTTCACTGTCAAAGCAAGTGATATTAACATTTAAATACACGTAACTTTAGAAAAGTCAAAGGTGTATGCCATTTGGGTTTCGAACATACGACTTTCGTCTTGACAGTCCGTACCGCAACCAACCAGGCTATCGACTAGAATAGAATTGTGTGCTTATTAGAATTACTATACATGTAAGCGGCGGTGCTGAACTAACTACGCGGCCATTGAACTGATTACAATTAACTCTTACAACACCCAACCACGAATATACTGGCTATCGTCTCGTCTACTTTACAAAACAACTGAACTGAACCAACTGAACACCGGAGCGCGGAGGGCACTCTATTTTATATTAAACATTTTCTACTTCCCACTTTGGTGTTCATTATTAATCTACCCCCAACTAGTCTCCTAAATACCTCCGTTATACCTTCGGTATTTCTAATAATAGGAAATACCCTAATATTCATGGACGCTGTTTCAAAAAATAAAAATAATTCCAAAGTTTGAAGTTTTCACTTCTGTCGGTATTCTCCATGACTGCTTATGTTTTTATTTATTACAGTTACCGAGTCTTCTGCCCCAACCCTCACGAGGTCTCAGAGTGAAGACCGGCTGGTAGCTGTGCGGCAAGTTCTAGCTTCCGAAGGAGTTGATGCATTTGTAGTTCCTACCGCTGATGCTCATAATGTGAGTATTGTTTTAAAACAGAGAGGCAAACATTTTACTATATAAAAATAAACTATGACGACCGATCGCGTATAAAATATAAAACAGTAAATTGGCAATTAATTTGAGTAATTTGACAGCCTCTGTGGCGCAGTTGGCGAGTAGCCGGCTGTGAAACGAGAGGCCGTGGATTCGATTCCCACACCGGGACAAAAGTTTGTGTGACAGACAGATATTTGTGTCCGGGGTCTGGGCGTTGTGAGACCGTGCGTCTTTCTTAGTCCCTGATACCCACCGCCCATGACACAAGACTCGTATCTTAGAGTGGGGTTGGGGCTTTGTGTGTGACTGTTGGGTGTTACTTATTTATTATTTATATTTGCTGGTGGTAGTATATTCATATCCGCCCGGATAGCGACCACCGTTCACAGGGTGAAAAACCCGCCATAGTGGCACACGCAAGTGTGTCGCGTTCCGGGATCAGCCAGTGTACATCCGGTTTTTTGGGGGTCTAGAGTTGGGGTACAATGTTGGCCATTTTGCGGCCTTCTGAGTACTCTGACAATAGACCTCGACCGCTTCTTCACCTTCTTGCCCATGGCGTAGTGTGAAGGAGCAGGCCGGCATGATTGTGTCGAGTAGCGGGGGATAGATCGTCTCTCGCTACTCAATACTCTAATTGGACCGTACCATGTGCGCTTACCATCACGTGAAGTGCGGTCACTTTGCCGTGCTAGGAAAAAAAAAATACTTTACTGCTGACTGCCTTGGTGGCGTAGTTGTAATTGCGCATGCGTTTACGACTGCTATGCTGAGGTCTCGGGTTCGATCCCCGGAAGCCCTCCATGGAGTTGGGCTGCTACGCAGCACCGCGCAGGGGCGATTCCGGCTGCAATTCTAGCACTCCTTAGAATACCCCGGGATCGCTCCGTAAGCGCCGAAGAAGGCCACCGCGGGGTTTTAGCTGGTAGTGTCGGGTGGGTTGTATATAGGGGTTAGGGACTCGGCCCAGCGGCAGCACGGATAGCCATCATCCGTGCGAGGGGGATGCTGGGTCGTAAGACCGGCTAGTCCAGCATACCCGTTTTATTCTTAATCCGCTTCCCTCCGGAGCGGGCGGCAGTAATGAAACGCTTTCCCCGCGACAAAAAAAAAAAAAAAAGGTCGGGTAAAGTGATGTTGGATTTTTCTATCCAGAAATTCCCAGTATTAGCCCGGAGTCTGGAATCAGTGCCCGGTATGGCGATAGGCTCGCCCCCTATCACATCATGGGACCGAAATTTGGCGAAAAGTGGGTGTACTAGTTACACCTCTGCCCACCCCTTCGGGGATTACAGGTGTGAGTGTATATGTATGTAAAAATACTTTACGAATTTTATCGCTGTGTATTTAAAATCATTATTATTCACACATTTTTTAATGAAAACATACCAAACAGTCACACATAGGACTGACCCCACACTAAGTCTCGTTAAAAAAAATAAGATGACCCCACACTAGACCAAACCTGTACTTCAATTCCAGTCCGCGTACATAGCGCCAGCAGACGCCCGTAGAGAGTGGGTGTCTGGTCTTCGGGGATCATCTGGGACAGCTGTGGTGACACAAGATCATGCCCTGGTATGGACTGATGCCAGATACTTCACCCAGTTTGAAGTAGAAGTGGATAATACTCTGTGGACGCTAATGAGACAAGGTGAGGAAAAATAACAAAAAGATTTTTTTTTTACCGATTTCAAAAAAAGGAGCAGGTTAACAATTCGTCGGAATCTTTTTTTATGTATGTTCCCCGATTATTCGAAGACGCCTGGACCGATTCGAGAAAATCTTTTTTTTGTTTAAAAGGGTATAACAGTAACAGATGGTCCCATTGCACCGAGTCAGGATCTGATGATGGGACCTCAGAAAAATCAAGGGCAACTCTCAAATTTTATAGTGACGCATAAATTGTTTTTTATTGACGTCTGTGTACTTTTTATGAATTTTAAAACTTTTTAGTGCCTCAATAGGCAGACGGGCAGATGGGCCACCTGACGGTAAGTAGTCACCGCCACCCATAGACTTCTGCAATGCCAGGGCACAGCAGAGCCGCTGCCTACCGTTGAACCTTGATAGGCAGACGAGCAGACGGGCCACCTGATGGTAAGTAGTCACCGCCACCCATAGACTTCTGCAATGCCAGGGCACAGCAAAGCCGCTGTCTACAGTTGAACCTCGATAGACAGACGAGCAGACGGGTCACCTGATGGTAAGTAGTCACCGCCACCCATAGACTTCTGCAATGCCAGGGCACAGCAAAGCCGCTGTCTACCGTTGAACCTCGATAGACAGACGAGCAGACAGGTCACCTGATGGTAAGTAGTCACCACCGCCCATAGACTTCTGCAATGCCAGGACACAGCAAAGCCGCTGCCTACCGTTAACAGTGTGTTGCAAAAAGGTGATGCTAATCCCCACATGGTAAAGTTACCAATAATTTACAGAGAGCAAGCGGTGTTTGTTGAAAGATGTTTCGGGCGCCTGAGATAATAAAATGTGGGTAGGACCGTTTTGTCAGTATGCCATAACACTTCTTTATTTTCTTCTTACTTTTCATAATACATGTGAAAAAGCCTGGTAGATTTCAAGACAATAGGGTAGTTGCCTCGATATTTTTATTAATTTAATCAACAATTTACATTACCTAAAACCTATTATCGAAAGAATTTTATGAATCTGAACAAAAAAAATTTATGAAACGAGAGGCCGTGGGTTCGATTCCCACACTGCACCGGGACAAATCTTTGTGTGATAGATATTTGTGTCCGGGGTCTGGATGTGAGACCGTGCGTCTCTCCCAGTTGACAACACAAGACTCGTATCTTAGTGTGGGGTCGGGGCTATGTGTGTGACTGTTGGGTGTTATTTAATTGTTGAACACATTTTTATTTCTAGGCACGGACATGTCTATCCAAGATTGGCTGGCCAGTACTTTGCCATTTAACTCCGTAGTCGGCGTGGATCCTACAACTTACACCAGGACTGCGTGGAGGACATTAGAGGTAAGTTATATTGAGAAACGACAATCGCAAGTCGCGCAATCATAATTTGTCTTTTCTATATTAATACTAGCGGGCCCGGCAAACGACGTCCTGCCCGTAAAAGCAGCGCCACACCGACTGCAGCGCCATCTGCCGGGCTGATTTGTGAATCTAAACCATCCAAGGCGCCACCCAAACGCATACAAAAAAAAACATTCAATACGGTCCAGCCGTTTAGGAGGAGTTCAGTGACATACACACGTACAGTAGAATTATACCTAGTCAGGTCATAAATTCTGTCACATGTTTAATATAAAATAATTGAAACAAGTTTATTCATTATGTAACCATTTATATACCAAAATGAACTTAACAAAACATAGATTCTTATGACACTAAAGTTTATTCAAAATGACCTCCGTGATTTTGAATACAGGCCTTCAATCTGCGCGGCCAGTTGTCTATCGCAGCACGAACGAGGTCCATGTCAATATCGGCGGCTGCCTTAATCAAGGATGTCTTGAGTGACTCCAAATTGGGATGAGGCTTTGAGCACGCCTTTTCCTCCAAGTGTTGCCATATCTTGTAATCTAACGGATTCAAATCTGGACTGGAGGAGGGCCAGTCTTCATGCCGGATGAAGTCGATTTCACGCGCCGCCAGCCAGTCTTGTGTGCTCTTCGCTCTATGAGCTGGCGCCGAATCTTGTTGGAATACCCAGTGCCTGTTATTGAACATGGTATGAGAAACAGGTTCCACAAGGTTCGTCAAGACTGTATTTTGATACACAACTGCATTCGTTTTTACACCTTTCTCACAAAAATGTACCTCTGTTAAGCCCCAATAAGAAACTCCCAACCATACCATGAGCGAGGATGGAAAATGACCTCGTTGGACACGCGGAATACGGTTGCTCGCTTCTTCACTACTGTGTGCGTACACCTTATCATTTTGTTTGTTGTAGCTCTCTTCTACGGTAAAAAAAATTTCATCTGAAAAAAGAATTTCCCGATATTTTTTTCCCGCGTACCGCTTCAACAAAGCGCGGCATCTCTTCAGTCTCAGGTTCATTAGACGAGCATTCAAACGATGTCCTGTTTTTCTTCGATATGCCCAAAGCCCTAAGTCTTCATTTAACACCCTTTTCACCGTGGTTATGCTTAACCCCATCTGAAGGGCCAACAGTTTCTGCTTACGTTTGGGATTTCTTTGAATTCGCGCCTTCACAGCTTTTATCACTGCTGGAGTCCTAACAGACCGAGGGCGACCACTTCTTGACTTGTCATCTACACTAGAGTCTTCATTGTATCATTTGATGGTACGATAAACGAATCTTTTGGTTATATTCAAATTTTTCAGTATGTCAAAAATTTTAATTGGCGCGTAACCGCAACGATGCAACGCAATTACTGCAACACGGTCTTCTTTAAGCGTCCAGTCCATATTTAAAAATGAGTAAAATTCTAAAAAGTATACATTTTTATTTTCATGAACAATTTGAAATTCGAATTCAATAAACTTTTTTGTGGCCAGAATTCTAAAATAAAAGTTTTTACTGTGTGACAATACTTATGACCTGACTGTGTATATATAACTAGATGTTGCTCGCGGTTCCGCTCGCGTGGAGGTTATTTTTGTAAGAAAAGGTGTACAATCCAGAAACCTGTAAATTCATCAGTGTTTCTCTACAATATTATGCATGTGTCATACATATAAACCTTCTTGAATCTCTATCTATTAAAAAAAAAGCGCTTCAAAATCCGTTGCGTAGTTTTGAAGATTTAAGCATACATAGGGACGGACAGCGACAGCGACTTTGTTTTATACTATGTTAAGATGATGAAGAAGAAATATTTGATTGTTTGTTTGTAATAAACTCAAAAACAATTTAACTGATAAAAAAAGTTTCATCTATGGAAAGGTACATTATTCCGGAGTAATATGAGCTACTTCTTATTCCTGAAATTTTAATCGCGCCGCCGGTTAGACGGCTTGGGACGAAGATATTGGCTTTAAGTGTGTATTAGATAGATAGATGACTCTTTATTGCACACCATTATAATAATACTACAAAAAGAAATCTTAAAGCTAGAGTAAGTTACAATTGGTGGTCTTATCGCTAAAAGTGATCTCTGCCAGACAACCTTATATGGAGATAAATGAAAAGGGTCCGTAAATGTATTCATTGTTAATTGTCGATATCTTTACGGCAAAGGACAAGATCGTTAGGAAACCGGCATACCTGAGTATTTTAAGTAAGAATTTCAAAGATTTGTAAATCTACCAACCCACATTTTAAAAGTGGTAGAGCCACGCTGTAGACACATTTGTCTACAGCATGAATGGGCCGGCTCGACCGGGGTAGTACCATTGTCTCACAGATAGCCAACGTAAAGTGACAGTTCACTGTGGCGTTTCGTATGGTAAGTGAGATATCCGGAGGCCCAGATTCCCCCTTCCCTTCCCTAATCCCTATTCCTGTCCTTTAAGGCCGACAGCGCATACGTGATACTTTCGGTATTGTGGATGTTCATGGGCGGTGGAGATCACTTAACATCAGGTGACCCACTGGCTCGTTTCCCGGACTAAGATATAAAAAAAAAACATTAGCGTGGTGGTCTAAGGCCTAACCCCATTAGAAGAGAAGGCTGTCCAAGAATGAGACAGAAGGGCTGGTATTATTATTTTTACTATGCGTTATGTTTTAATTATTTTCAGACCGCACTGACCAATGCCAACATTACATTACGAGCTGTTACTACCAACCTGGTGGACATAGCCAGAGAAAATATTAATGATGGACCCCCAGCAAGACCGAACAACCCTTTACTTGCTCTCGACGTTAGCTTTACTGGTATGTACCACATAGCTACTGCCATGGTCAAGAGGGAACCTAAGTACGAGTAGAAGGGTTTAGGGGATCGAAAGATGGGCTTTTTTAAATGCCTGACCACCTGATGGTAAATAATCACCGGGCGATGACTACTTACCATCAGGTAGCCCGTCTTCTCGTCTGCCTATCGAGGTTCAACGGTAGGCAGCGGCTTTGCTGCGCCCTGGCATTGCAGAAGTCTCTGGGCGGCGGTGACTACTTACCATCAGGTAGCCCGTCTTCTCGTCTGCCTATCGAGGTTCAACGGTAGGCAGCGGCTTTGCTGCGCCCTGGCATTGCAGAAGTCTATGTGTGGCGGTGACTACTTACCATCAGGTGGCCCGTCTGCTCGTCTGTCTATCGAGGTTCAACGGTAGGCAGCAGCTCTGCTGTGCCCTGGCATTGCAGAAGTCTATGGGCGGCGGTGACTACTTACCATCAGGTGGCCCGTCTGCTCGTCTGTCTATCGAGGTTCAACGGTAGGCAGCAGCTCTGCTGTACCCTGGCATTGCAGAAGTCTATGGGCGGCGGTGACTACTTACCATCAGGTGGCCCGTCTGCTCGTCTGTCTATCGAGGTTCAACGGTAGGCAGCGGCTCTGCTGTGCCCTGGCATTGCAGAAATCTATGGGCGGCGGTGACTACTTACCATCAGGTGGCCCGTCTGCTCGTCTGTCTATCGAGGTTCAACGGTAGGCAGCGGCTTTGCTGCGCCCTGGCATTGCAGAAGTCTCTGGGCGGCGGTGACTACTTACCATCAGGTAGCCCGTCTTCTCGTCTGCCTATCGAGGTTCAACGGTAGGCAGCAGCTCTGCTGTGCCCTGGCATTGCAGAAGTCTATGGGCGGCGGTGACTACTTACCATCAGGTGGCCCGTCTGCTCGTCTGTCTATCGAGGTTCAACGGTAGGCAGCGGCTCTGCTGTGCCCTGGCATTGCAGAAATCTATGGGCGGCGGTGACTACTTACCATCAGGTGGCCCGTCTGCTCGTCTGTCTATCGAGGTTCAACGGTAGGCAGCGGCTTTGCTGCGCCCTGGCATTGCAGAAGTCTCTGGGCGGAGGTGACTACTTACCATCAGGTAGCCCGTCTTCTCGTCTGCCTATCGAGGTTCAACGGTAGGCAGCAGCTCTGCTGTGCCCTGGCATTGCAGAAGTCTATGGGCGGCGGTGACTACTTACCATCAGGTGGCCCGTCTGCTCGTCTGTCTATCGAGGTTCAACGGTAGGCAGCAGCTCTGCTGTGCCCTGGCATTGCAGAAGTCTATGGGCGGCGGTGACTACTTACCATCAGGTGGCCCGTCTGCTCGTCTGTCTATCGAGGTTCAACGGTAGGCAGCAGCTCTGCTGTGCCCTGGCATTGCAGAAGTCTATGGGCGGCGGTGACTACTTACCATCAGGTGGCCCGTCTGCTCGTCTGTCTATCGAGGTTCAACGGTAGGCAGCAGCTCTGCTGTGCCCTGGCATTGCAGAAGTCTATGGGCGGCGGTGACTACTTACCATCAGGTGGCCCGTCTGCTCGTCTGTCTATCGAGGTTCAACGGTAGGCAGCGGCTCTGCTGTGCCCTGGCATTGCAGAAATCTATGGGCGGCGGTGACTACTTACCATCAGGTGGCCCGTCTGCTCGTCTGTCTATCGAGGTTCAACGGTAGGCAGCGGCTCTGCTGTGCCCTGGCATTGCAGAAGTCTATGGGCGGCGGTGACTACTTACCATCAGGTGGCCCGTCTGCTCATCTGTCTATCCGGCCACTAAAAAAAAGCCACGTTTATGCCAGACACCCGCAGCTGTCACATCTTCATGCTTTTCTTACACTGTTTCCATGCTATTCCCATGACAGTCTAACGCTCAATTCAAGTTTCTTTTTCATAATGCTAATCTCATGTTGCAGAACGAGTATCGGCTTCGGTGACGGTCTGATTGTCTGGCCCCCAACCGCGTAAAGTGCATAGTATCTTACACTTAACCTTGGATTTATTCTGTGTGGAGCACAATCGATATCTGTGTTGTTCTGAGTGTCTGACCATCTGTCTACAGTTGTCATTCACTCGTATCGTAATTGATGTCATTTTCGATACAAGTTGATGAAGTCGACCATGGAATATTTCCGTGTGTCTGACACTGGATATCATGTCATGTCATGCACTGTGTCACTAGATCTCAGCATCGAATGTCTCACACTCTATAACAGAACGAGCGTCTGTCATATGTACCTGCCTACTCGGAGTCCAAAGTAGGACCGTATTATTTTGTCTTCAGGAAGGCGGTCCAGTGATAAGCTGGCGGATATTATCCCCCAGATCCAGTCTAGAAGTGCGGTCGCTCTGGTGCTCACGGCTCTTGACGACATTGCCTGTAAGTTCTTCTAGAATATTCTCTTCTTATAATACCTATATTTCAGGGTCGGGAAGTGATGCTATATGAAAGGACATATGTGTGTTAAAATATGGGTTGTCATCCTTACGATATACCTCGTACAAATACGAGATTTTTATATAAAGGGATGAGTTTCACTTTTACATTATGACACATTGACCTATTATATTCTTCTATTATGAGATAATGCATTATTTTATTGTTTTTTATTGGCATTTTATTTTATTTTATTGGCACGGCAAAGTGACCACACTGCACCTAACGTTAAGCGTAGTGCCATCCAATTAGAGTATCCAGTAACGAGAGACAATTTATCCCCCACTACTCAACACAATCATGCCGGCCTGCTTCTTCACACTACGCCACGGTCAAGAAGGTGAGAAGCTGACGAGAGTTTAGAGTCAGAGTACTCAGAAGGCCGCAAAATGGCCAAACATCGCACCCCAACTCTAGACCCCCGACAAAAACCGGATGTACACTGGCTGATCCCTGATACACACTTGCCTGTGCCACTATGGCGGGTTTTAAACCTATGTACGGTGGTCTCTATCCGGGCGGATATGAATATCCTACCACCAGCTAAATATAGGTTTGTCCAAAAAAATGAGAAAAATTAACAGTGCCATCTGTTGTTCACGCACGTAGTAGTTTGTATTGTTTATATTACGTGACCACAATTGGTTCGAAGTAGTCGCACGAGTCAGCTGGTTATTTTATATTCTTTCAGACACATTAAATCTACGTGGGAGCGACATTCCCTACAATCCTGTCTTCTTCAGTTATTTGGTCATTAGAGTTGATGTGGTAAGCAATTACTAATATATAATTTGGGGGAGGGATGGGAAAGTACCAAATGTCAGGGTGTTTCTCAAAGGTATGTGAAGTCTGCACGCATTAGGCCAGCGTGGTGGACTGACCTAACCGTTATCATTAGTAAGAGGTCCTACCATAGAAGAAGCTAAACAGCAGGCCGCCATGATTGTGTTGAGTAACGAGGGATAGACTCTCTCGCTACTTGATACTCTATCTGGACGGCACTGCGCTTACTTCAACTATTAAGTGAATACGGGCAGATAAATGTTAGAGATATAAAGCGAACGAGCGGACAGTTGTCTATATCTAGAATTTTGATTGGTCTAGGTTACAGACTTAAAGGAGCTAAAAGAAATAGCTACTGGCCGCACAGTCGTTTTGTCTCTTTCTACAAAGTGGTCAATTGCGAGAATACTGCTCAGTCAATACAAAAGACCTACGGCTGAGTTTCTTGGTGCTTCTTCTCAGACCAGTGGGCATTTCCGAAGCACCGGTAGACTTTAATCCTGACTTGTAAAAAGTGCCCCTAGTGGCCCAATTTACAAAATGATTTGATTTGAGTCCATTCTCTATGTCTATGGTCCTACTCAACAGTACGACAGTGTTTAATATAAAGCTGGTATTCTTCCGTCCGTTTACGAAATGGCCGTGTGACATATTGACTTTGAGTTGTACAGGATGTTCCAGAAAGGTGGTATAAATAAAAATACGCCGTAATTTGATTAATAACTTATCGATATAATTGCAAATATCATAAATCTTCTAGTAACTATTGAATTTTAAATTGATGTTTAAAATTTGTATGGAATTTTTTGTTTTATACCTGAAGCCAATGATAAACGCAAAATAACATGCTTAGATGATGCTACTTTTTCAAGCGTTATACAAGTGCTAATACAAATAAAATCTATATATACATATACACTCACGCCTGTGATCCCCGAAGGGGTTGGCAGAGGTGTAACCAGTACACCCACTTTTCGAATTTATTTCGGTCCAATAATGTGATAGGGGGCGAGCCTATCGACATACCGGGCTCAAATTCCAGACTCCGGGCTGATACTGAGAATTTAACTTGTCTAAACTTGACTGTTTGGTGGCGCAGTTGTAATTTCGCGTGCGTTATTACTACTGTGTTGAGGTGTCGGGTTCGATCCCCGGGTCGGGTAAAGTGATGTTGTGTTGTTCTATTTATAAATGCTCTGTATCAGCCCGGAGACTGGTATTGTGCCCGGTATGGTGATAGGCCATATCACATTATAGGACCGTAATAAATTCGGCTATAAGCGGGTGTACTAGTTACACCTCTGCCTACTCCTTCGGGGATTTCAGGCGTGAGTATGTTATAATAACCTCTAATCATCTTCCAGTCAGCTCCAAACAACATACTCCTGTTCTGGGGTGATGGAAACCTTTCCTCGGATGTCACACAGCATCTGTCATCAGAGGGAGTGCAGCTCCAAGCCAGGCCTTACACGCAGGTGTTTGAATACCTGAGAAACCTCACTGTGAGTTGTGACTCTGACTATTCCATTCTTTAATCTTACTACTATTATTAATGCGAATGTTTGGATGGATGGATGGATGTTTGTTACTCAACGCCAGTACGGCCGAACGGATCCGATTGAAATTTAGCACAGAGATAGATTATAGTCTGGAATAGCACAAGGCTTTTTCACAGAGAAACCGATCGACAGGTTTGCATAGTGGCAGTTTGGGGATCAGAAAATGACATAGGCTACTTTTTATTCCGGAAAAATGCACGCTTCCTATGGGATAGCAAAAAAATGATTGTGTCTATAGTGGTAGAGCCACGCTGTAGACATATTTGTCTGCAGCATGAATGGGCCGGCTCGACCGGCGTAGTACCACTGTCTCACAGAAAACCAACGTAAAGTGACAGTTTACTGTCGCGTTTCGTATGGTAAGTGAGATATCCGGAGGCCCAGATTCCCCCTTCCGTTCCCTAATCCCTATTCCTGTCCTTTAAGGCCGACAGCGCATACATGATACTTTCGGTATTGTGGATGTTCATGGGCGGTGGAGATCACTTATCATCAGGTGACCCACATGCTCGTTTGTCGGACTATGCAATAAAAAAAAAAAGTGTTGAGTAGCGAGGGATAAATTATCCTAGCTGGCGGTAGGATATTCATATCCGCCCGGATAGCGACCACCGTACACAGGGCGAAAAACCCGCCATAGTGGCACACGCAAGTGTGTCGCGTTCCGGGATCAGCCAGTGTACATCCGGTTTTTGTCGGGGGTCTGGAGTTGGGGTACAATGGTCATTTTATGGCCTTCTTAGTACTCTGTCACTAGGCCCTCGACCCCTTCTTCACCTTCTTGCCCATGGCGTAGTGTGAAGAAGCAGGCCGGCATGAGTGTGTTGAGTAGCGGGGATAGATCGTCTCTCGCTACTCAGTACTCTATTTGGACCGCACTGCGCTTACCATCAGGTACAGTGCGGTCACTTTGCCGTGCCAGGATAAAAAAAAAAAAAAAAAAAAAATCTCTCGCTACTTGATACTCTAATTGGACAGCACTGCGTTTACCATCAGGTGAGTGTGCTCACTTTGCCGTGCCAGGATAAAAAAACTACAGAGCTAATATAAATATTCTGTTTCAGGCAGAAATTCCAGTTGGCAGTACGATATGGTTGTCAGAAGACGCGAGTCAAGCTGTGGACATGGCTGTGGAAAATGTAAGCCTTCATTAACCGACTTCTAAAAAAGGAGGCGGTTCTCAATTTGTCGGAATCTTTTTTTTATGTATGTTCCCCGATTACTCGAAGACGCCTGGACCGATACGTGAAATTATTTTTTTGCTTAAAAGGGTATATTTCCCAGGTGGTTCCATTGGCACCAAGTCAAGATCTGATGATGACATATCAGAAAAATCGAGGGCAAGCTTTAAATTTTATAGGGACGTATAATTTGTTTGTTTTATTGAAGTCGGTGTACTTTTTATGAATTAAAAAAGTTTTAATGGATTAAAGATCATAATTATTGTGTAATTGACATGATTTATATTAACAATTAAGTTACTAAAGCATATTGTCGAAAGAATTCTATAAATACATAAGTAAGAAGCTTCAATTCTGGTCGAATGGGTAATTGTAGAACGATAAAGCATGCACGATAACTTAATAAATCTAAAAATGTTTCTCAAGCGTCAGTCAGCCATCTTGCACTTGTGGAAAACATGGCTACTTAGAGTTTATACCCTCACAAGTTCACCACTTCCCGCTGCCAAGACCAAGACATTTAAAAAGTCAATTGTTTTTTCAGGATGGTGCTATGCGCGTTTTGGCCACAGTTTCTCCTGTTGCTTTGATGAAAGTTATGAAAAATGACGTCGAATTACAGGTAAATAAATAAATAAATACACCCAATAGTCACACACATAGTTATGACCCCACACTAGGTAGAACCTGTATCGTGTGTATTTAAAACTGAGGAACCCACAACATACAGACCGGAAACAAATATCAGTCTGTCACACAAACGTTTGTCTCGGTGCGGGAATCGAACGTACGGCCTCTTGTTTTACAGTCGACTGCTCGTTCGCTACGCCCCGAAGGCTGTCGATAAATTAAATAATTCTTAGGATCAGCAAATGGAAAAGTAGTTGTTGTGAGCAACATGTTAATTTACAGTCACCTATAGAAACATACTTGACAGCTTCCATAGTGGACAGCCGGCCAAAATGAGCTCTCTGTTATGCTTAGATTTCTGTATATATTTTTGGGCCAAACAAAAACTGAACAATCTCGGCCGCCTAAGTGTCGTTCTGTGAGAGACTAGATGTAGCTCTGTTATTAGAAAGAGCGCTCAGATCTCAGATATTAGATTACATATAAAACTTAGATTAAATATAAAATGAATTCCGTCTCCTAGTACTATTAATACAGTAGATGGAAATAGATTGATAGACTTGAACGAGAATTTTTGTACTAATAATAGAACTACAAGTCTATGCACGGAATAGTTATATCCACTCCAGTTGAAACATAAAGCTATAATCGTAAAATAACGTCCTGCTTCTTCACACTACACCATGGGCGAGAAGGTGAAGAAGCGGTCGAGGGTCTAGTGTTAGAGTACTCAGAACATCGTACCTCAACTCTAGACCCCCGACAAAAGCCGAATGTACACTGGCTCATCCCGGAACGAGACACACTTGTCTGTGCGACTATGGCGGATACACCCTATGTACTATGGTCGCTATCTGGGCTATGAATATCCTACCACCAGCAAACCCACTTTCAGGGTGTTTTTATACAAGTTTATAGGACTTAATGTCAAAGGCAGCGTATTTCTCAGGGTTTCCGTAACATCCACATAAAGGACGGAGTGGCGGTCGTCCGTGCGTTACATTGGGTTCACCAGCAAGTGGATCAAGGAGTGAACGTCACCGAAATCGACTTGTCCGACAAACTCGAGGAGTTCAGAGAGTAAGGAATTCTGTCTGTTCGTTTTTGTACAATATATGATATGAAAAGTGGCGAAAAAAAAAACAATAATGATATTGCGAATTTTTGAAAAGTTACAGGAGAGGGGTTTAAAGTTTTTTTTTATTTCGGAAAAATTTCTCTAGAAATCTATTTCGTGGATCTTTTTTATCATTAATTGATATTATCGTGCTCCACCGTAGACGACATCTTCACTTACCATCAGGTGAGATAGTGGGCAAACGCAAGCCTATTTATTAGAGGTGGGTCATTAACGGTTTTTGCGTTAACGAAATGAAACCGTTTCCATAAACGGTTAACTGGTTTAAAAAGCAGTTATCGTTTTTAACTGGTTTGCAGAAACATGCGCAGATCTATACGTTAATATCCCGTTTCGTTAGCGTCTGTCGTTGATTCAATGACGTTGAATGAAACAGGTTGATAAATTTAAGTAGTTTTGCGGTAAAGAGAAAACGGTTAACTCGTTAAAAGTAGAAACACAGTTAAAAAAAAACGGTTCGTTGATTCAACGCCCACTCCTACTATTTATGGTAAAAACAAAAGAAAAAGAAGTCTTGAGTTGTGCCTAGTATGGCTATCGCTATCACATCATGGGACGGTAATCAACTTGGCGGAATGTGGGTGTAGTGACACCTCTGCCTAGCCTTAGTAGTAGTCTTCGGGGATCACAGATGTGCCTATGTAAAAATTATTTTGAAATACTTTTTTATGTTATTCAGCCAAGAAGAGTATTCAATGGGCCCGTCCTTCGGGACAATAGCTGGCGCTGGAGAGAACGGAGCTATTATACACTACAAACCTCTGAGAGAGGGACCGCAGAGGGTCATACGGAAGGACGATATGCTTTTAGTCGACTCCGGAGGACAATATCTGTAAGTGGTTACAGTATGGATTCCATCCATGCATCCATGTGTCCATGCATCAATACATCCGTGCATCCATGCTTCCGTGCATTTATGCATCCATACATTCGTACATCCGTCCATCCATGCATTCATACGTCCGTCTAACTAAATGCCTAGAATATATAGATAATTTGACTACCTTGATGACGCAATTGTATTTTTGTACGCTGTACTGCTGTGCTGGGGACTCTGGTTTGATTCCCGGGTCGGGTAAAAGTGATATTGGGGTTTTCTATCGCGAAATACTCAGTATCACCCCGGAGTTCAGTGTTCGATAGGCTCGCCCACTATCATAGGTTGGTAATAAGTTCGGTGACATGTGTATTGGTTATAACTTTGCCTACCCCTTTAGAGATTAAAGTCGTGAGTGCATATGTATATTTGCTGCAGAAAGTTGATATATTTGAATTGTCATTTTGATTATTATGTCGAATTTAATCCATACCGATTATCTGGCATTCAATATATTTAGACACTGCAAAATAGCTCGTTGGTATTTATCATTAGCTTCAGGGATCATACAACTAATTATACTATATAAATTTCAAACTCCAAATACTCAGATAAGGTTTTTACGGGAATTTTGACGTTACCAACAAATTACCAATCACCTTCCCTTTATGGCATATTTTTATTTATACCACCTTTCTGTAACACCCTGTAGATAATATAAACTTTATACTAAGTTAAATACTTAACATTTATATGTGTATATATCATTGATATTGGATTCACACCTCTCATTTTTTACGGACCCTTTTTTATTTATCTTCATATAATGAATGTCTACCAGGGATATGTTTTAGCGATAAGACCGCCTATTATAACTTACTCTAGTTTTAAGGTTTCTTGTTGTAAATTCTTATGAATTGCAATAAAGAGTTATATAACTTTTACAAATATGGTAACAGGGATGGTACATCTGACATTACGCGTACTCGTCACATGAGCGCGTCGCCCACACCCGAGCAACGCCGCGCGTTCACGCGAGTCTTGAAGGGACAGATTAGTTTGGCGACCGTTGTCTTTCCTGCTGGCACACAGGTAAGGCATTAATCATTAACATAGCCTAGGTGCAGTGGCTGTGAAACGAGAAGCTACGCGTTCGATTCCCGCACCAAGACAAACTATCCATGGACATTCGGGTCTGATTATTGTAAAAGTAAATAAATAAATCGAACAGTCACATAGTTCTGACCCCACACTAGGTCAAACCTGTATCGTGGGTATCAAGTATTAGGGACTACGGTCTTACAATCACAGCCTCAGCGCAGCGGGCGAGTAGCTGTGAAACGAGAAGCCTTGGGTTCGATTCCCGCAAAATGTTTAAGTGACAGACATTTGTTTCGGGTCTGGGTCTTGTTACCCAGGTTTTTTTTTTTATTCTGGCTAGGCAAAGTGACCACTGCGCCTGATGGTAAGCGCAGTGCCGACCAGATAGAGTATCAAGTAGCGAGAGACAGTCTATCCCCCGCTACTCAACACAATCATGCCGGCCTGCTGTGGCCGGCCTAAAGGACCCAGGATCATAGGAAGGATGGAACACGGTAGCTGGCAAACTGTTCCACAGCTTGATGGTGCGGCAAAAATAAGAGTTTGCGAACCTCTTGGTTCGGGCCTTGGTTCAGGTTTGACCTAGTGTGAGGTCAGGACTATATTTCTTTTCATCCTGGCACGGGAAAGTGACCACACTGCACCTGATGACATATTATGATATGTTAGGTGAATTTATTGATAACTTTAAGTGATAACTTCTTATGGGAGGGTAAACCGCTTCGTAACGTAACGTGTTCATACATCGCCACTCTGTCTGGCTTCTTTTTTCATTTCTTTTTCTGTCGTTCCACAATCTCGGTGCTATATTTTTTTGAAGTGAAACTTCTTTAGAATCGTTGTGATTTGAGTGGGATCGAGTGGATAAAATATATTTTATAATCAATAAAAGATTTTATTAATAAATAACCTTTCCACACATTATCATAATAATATACATAAAGTTTAAGTAATAACCTAAGCTAATATTAAATAGTTAATAAAAAGAGACGTACACCTTTTTTAAATTTTATACAGCCTTTAGATTTATAAACTCCTTTTTGGGTGCTTGTGAAGAAAGAATATTTTCCAGGGTCACACGATAGAAGTGCTAGCCAGGAAGTCGTTATGGGACGTGGGGTTGAACTACGGTCACGGAACGGGGCATGGCTTAGGCCACTTTCTGAACGTCCACGAGGGTCCAGCTTGGATCCTTAGCGGACCCGCTGCCAACGACCCTGGGATCAGACCCAAGATGGTGTACAGTAACGGTGAGTTTACAGTTAAAATTTGTAGATATATTTTCTACTGTTCCTTGAAAAGTTACTTTAGTCACACCACGCTATGTTTTATAGCATACGACTTAGTTTCAGATTGACATTTCCGAAGAAACGGTCAATTTTAAATATAATCCTGACATGTAAAAAGCGTCCCCTGGTGCCACATTTATTGAATAAAAAATTTGAATTTAGAATTTCGTGCTTAAGCCCTATAGAACTATGCTAGGGTTTATTTCATCTATGGAACTACCAGATTAGAAAAAAATACTATTTATTGAGGAAGGTTATCTAATATAACGTTACCACGGGATCTATACAAGATTAGTCAGAAAGGCTGAATTAAGGTCACAGCTCATTAGAGCCACCCGGCATCCGACCTGCACCGCCTGGCCTCGAGCGGTTAGTATTCTTTATATGGACATGTATGGATATGCGTTCACTACATTAACTACGTAGCGTCACCGAAACACCTCGGTCGTAAGCCGTCCACCCGTGGACCACCTGCCAACAACGAGTGGACGCCGAGCGACGAGAATGAGCTATGACCTTTACACTCATAAAGCAAAATACAGTTTTACGAAGAAACATCTTGTTTCAGAGCCTGGGTACTACGAAGTTAATGAATATGGGATCCGACATGAAGATGTAGTGGAGACAATTGAGGTTAACACCTCCGCCGACCATTTACAAGTAAGTTGTTCTATTGACAATAGATGGCGCTATAACGGAGTGGCGCTTTATATCCTTTTATGCCACGGCCCACGACCCCTCATTGATTCTTTTTGCACCAATGTTGGAGCCAACACAACGATAGCTCGATATTGGTCGAAACTTGATTTAAAAAAAATGCTCTGTAACCGTGTCGTGCTTTACGTTTTTGCTTTTAAGCCGTGACCCCTCATTGGATCACTTTGCACCAATGTTGGAGCAAATACAACTATAGCTCGATATTGGTCGAAATTTGATACAACTAGGCAATTGCTGCTTCTATTCTTGGTTTTTTTTTTTATATAAATTCAGAGGTGTCACTTTCGGAGGAGCGACTTTTGTCTTAGTCGTCCGTATCACTCCTCACAACTTTTAAATAAATAAATAACACCCAACAGTCACACACATAGCCCCGACCCCACACTAAGATACGAGTCTTGTCAGGGACTACGAGAGACGTACCCTCTCACAACACCCAGACCCCGGACACAAATATTTGTCTTTCACACAAACATTTGTCCCGGTGTGGGAATCGAACCCACGGCCTCTCGTTTCACAGCCGGCTACTCGCCAACTGCGCCACGGAGGCTGTCTATAGATGCTTTTATTCTTGGTTATATTTAGATTTATTATATTCCTACTTCCTAGGCTAGTGGGATTGTCAGTGACTTCGACGGGCGAGGTGCAGTCGGCTTCTACACGATCTCTCTGGCGCCGCACCAGACTGCATGCTTAGATGTGGACCTACTGACCGATTTTGAGGTATCTAACCCAGCTGATAGATAGCTTTTTTTTTTTTTTGTTCTTGTTGATTATCTATTTTTCATAAAATAAAGGCAATGGTCTCCACCGTGCAGCCTTGTCCGTCACCAACTTGAATAAAAACTTTGAATAAATTTGAATAAAAATATTATAGATATATTTGTTGCACTTCTCTTTAAAAAAAAACAAGGAACGTTTCTCTACCATGCAGCCTTTCTGTTTATTTTGTTCTAATATTTCATTTTTACTTTTTTTTAAACCGACACAGTGATATAATTTGCATATTTTATTCTATTAATATATTGTTCCGTGTCACAATATTCCACTCTGTGTTAAGATATTGTATTCTAAGTGTGTTTATAGGTCTACAGAGAACTGTGAAAGCATGTTTTTAAGTCGGTTTTTAATTATGTTCCAGCTCTCATACATTAACTCGTATCACGCCCGCGTGTACTCGACACTGGGTCCAATTCTAGAGCGTCGTGGACTCATTGATGTGCAGGCGTGGTTGGAGGAGGAATGCGCCCCGATACAACGCAGTGCCGCCACCTGGCTGACTGGCACACCTCTATTATTAATTGTGACTGTTACTATGTTGTTTAAATAAATACTTTTTTAACCAGCTACCGTGTTCCCTCCTTCCTATGATCCTGGGTCCTTTAGGCGTAATGTGAAGAAGCTAAACAGCAGGCCGGCATGATTGTGTTGAGTAGCGGGGGATAGACTGTCTCTCGCTACTTGATACTCTATCTGGACGGCACTGTGCTTACCATCAGGCGCAGTGTGGTCACTTTGCCGCGCCAGAATTAAAAAAAAATCTATGGTTTTAAATACCTAAAAAAAATTCCATCTAGAAATTCCTTAGTTTTAGCCCGGAGTCTGGAATCGACCCGGTATGGCGATAGGCTCGCCCCCTATCACATTATGGAACCGAAATTCGGCGTGGTGGGTGTACTGGTTACACCTCTGCCTACCCCTCGGCGATAACAGGCGTGAGTGTATGTGTGTGTTAAATACGTAAAAAATATGACCTAGTGTCAAATCCTACGTGAAATGAATATAATTAAAATAAATAAATATTATTCACGATTTCAAATACCTTAGACGGCAATAGAGCATTTCTAAGACAGACAATAGACCCCGGCACGTAACTTGGCAAGATTCGTTAGATTTTTGTTTTAGTGCTTCGATAGGCAGACGAGCAGACGGCCCACCTGATGGTAAGTAGTCACCGCCGCCCATAGACTTCTTCAATGCCAGGGCACAGCAAAGCCGCTGCCTAATGCGTTAGATGAGCAGTTGTCGTTCTTTAGGTCTATTTGGTTGTCAAGCGGGACGCGGGGAATGAGTTAGCAACGCGTCCACTTGCCGTTTGCTCCCGATTACACTTGCGTGCACTAAAATTGTACCCTTTTTGATGAGTTTTCTTGAATTTTTGATAGGAGTTGTTAAAACTGTTTTAAATTTAAAAAAAAATATTTTTATTTTATTTAATTGCAATGCGAGGACCAAATACCATTTTACGCAGACATGCCAGAAAATATATTTATCATATGTAACCATTTTTTGTTGCATTAAGTGTGTGCGAACTTATCCCCACTACGCCAAAACCTTGCCAAGTTACGTGCCTCGTATAATATACCTTGGTTTATTTAGATTACATGTGTAGGTATAAACCAAATGAACAACTGAACACGCCATCTTACAGTACATATACTCCATGTACATGTTTTTCTTAATTTTCGGGGTCAATTTAAATTCCTTAATAATTTCAACCCTTGGAAGTTTGAATTTTATTAACCCAATCATCATGTATGGATAAAAAAAAGCATAGGCAGTCATCGGTACTGCCGACAGAAGTGAAATTTAAATCTGGAATTACTGTGTTCTGTTTTTAAACAGTGTCCATGAAGAAGTGACTTTTGCTTATGATTGCTTGTCAATAATAATAGAACTTCATAGGTGTGCTTATGTCGAAAGTAAAATAAACAGCTGGATGCGGACATCATCATCATCTGTCATCATCATCACATAAATTTTATTTACTTATTTAATTTTTTACTATATGACATTGGCAAAATTGAGGAGTTGTTACTCCGCAGAGGCCATTAAAGTAAGAAGAAGTATATCATGTTGGTGACGCAATTCGAAAACCCATAAGTTTTCTGCCTAACAAATCCATTCAATGTGGCTAAAGAAGTTTTCACTTTAATAAAACATCCAGTGGAATTAAATTAACATTTTACTTAAAACAAACTGTGTACACTACATGTATATGATTTTAGCTTATTCCTTGTCACGGTAATGCTTCATGTTCACCAACACCCAGGTGGGAATGGCCGACCAACCAATCACCATCAAACTGGCTAGGAATACCACCTCCTGAAAATAGGAAATATGATTATAAATAAAAAAAAAATACTAGCCCTGTTTTAAACATTGTCCCACTGCTGGGCGCGGACCTCCTCTACTAGTGAGAGGGGTTAGCCCTTAGTCCACCACGCTAGCCTAATGCGGGTTGGTAGACTTCACATACCTTCGAAATTCGTATAAGAATTCTCAGGTATGCAGGTTTCCTCACGATGTTTTCCTTCACCGTTAGCAAGCGATAATTATCATTTATGGGTCATTTATTTATCAAATTATGGGTGTATTCATTGTAAATTATCCCTTGCTTTATCAGTGAAGGAATACATCCCACTCCTTAATTTTATAATATGTATACTGTATGTAATATATTTTATAATATGTTACTGAGATGTTCCTACTACACTGCTGTTGATCATACCAATACTACGATGATTTAATTGGCACCTTATTTTTTTTAATCAACTTCAAAAAAGGAGGAGGTTAACAATTCGTCGGAATCTTTTTTTTTATGTATGTTACCCGATTACTCGAAGATGCCTGGACCGTTTCGAGAAATTCTTTTTTTGTTTAAAAGTGTATACTTCCCAGGTGGTCCCATTGGCACCAAGTCAGGATCTGATGATGGGATCTCAGAAAAATCGAGGGAAACCTTCAAATTTTATAGAGACACATAATTTGTTTGTCATTGAAGTCGGTGTACTTTTTATGAATTAAGAAAACTTTTACATTTTATTGTTAACTGTGGTGTGATTGGAAAAGATTGTATTCATCAAATACATTTGATTTTATCTGTTTATTACATTTTTTTGATGATAATCATCCAAATTTACAGAAAAATTTAATAGATAAAATATAAAAATAGATGTGAGGTTGTGTGTAATTTTAGATATGCAAAATAATATAGTATTCAAATGTTAATCTGGATAGACATCATAGAATGAACTGAGCAATACCCTGACAAAAGTGACCATTGTATAGAAAGACACCAAGTGACTGCAGCAAATGCCAATTTCTTTCCGTTCCTGCAAATCTGTGATGTAGACTAAACAAAATTCTAAAAAAAGACCACTGCTTGCCGCATTTTCACTTTATCTACATACATACATATACAATCACGCCTGTAATCCCCGAAGGGGTAGGCAGAGGTGTAACCAGTACACCCACTTTTCGCCGAATTTCGGTCCCATAATGTGATAGGGTGCGAGCCTATCGCCATACCTGCACCATTCCAGACTGCGGGTTAATACTGAGTATTTCTAGGTAGAAAAACCCAAATATCACTTTACCCGACCCTGGGATCGAACCCGAGACCTCAGCACACCAATCGTAACGCATGCGCAATTACAACTGCGCCATCGAGGCAGTCACTTTATCTCTCTAATATTTTCTGTCTGTATTCACATAATAGCTTGATAGAGAGCTTTTGCTGTTGTAGTTATGTCTAGAGTAAAATTAAATATTAACCAAACACTTATCTGTGCTTCCTTAACTTTCAATAATACAAACCTTTTAGGAAACAATATCTAAGAAATAGATTTTTTACCTTTGTTTTACACAACAGTAAAAAACGGTTTTTTTTTTAACGGTAGGCAGCGACTCTGCTGTGCCTGGCATTGCAGAAGTCTATGGGCGGCGGTGACTATTTACCATCAGGTGGCCCGTCTGCTTGTCTGCCTATCAAGGCAATAAAAAAAACTGAAATCTGTTTCATGGGAGCAAAATACTACTACGAAATAAATATAAATTATCAAAGCACATTTTCTAATCTATAGCCACAACATTATAATAATTTATATGGAAATATATATCATTAGAACAAATTCTAGTACAATATATAACCTAACAAAAATTACGTAATGAAAAAATATATTTTTTCCTCTTCAAACCTATCTGTAATAGCTTTATTGACCCAGATTTTAGTATATTATAGCATGATAATTAAGTCAAATGCCTTTTCGACAGCATTTCCCAGAGCAAAACACTAAAATAATGAGTTCTGTACTTACGCCTTTGGAAACCTTGTTTCTCGCTGGTGTGGCGACCACACTCATATTCCTCTGCTGGATTACATTCTTGACGATTTGCGAGTTCGCTTTGGTAAGGATGCTACGGATTCCCAACATTTTTTATAACTTTTGCCTAATTCCGCAACGAAATAATTCTGTATGACAAAATTTTACTGTCAAAAACCAAATAAAAATCAATGGCGGTTAGGGATGTGCGTTTATGTCAATAGTTTAGTCGATTATTACGTAAAGCAGTCCGTAAGTATCGATTTAAATTCTAAAAATAAATTGAGTACAAATCTGTATGTTTAATCAAGATACCTATTGCTAAAATACATAACAGAGTTCTGCGATCACCACTTGGAGAACGAACTCGACTTCACGATCGAAATAGGCCACCTTATGCGTTATGTTTGACAAGAAGGTTTCAATTACTTTTGTAACGAGAAAAAGATTTATTTCTGCCAGCGCAGTGTGTGGGTGGTGTAGGGTGGCCTAAGATGGCTAATGCTCGCTGAACACATTGGCAATTGAGCCAAGGTGCTGGGCCAGCAAGTTGGACCAACCCGTAGAAAACTAGGGCGTAGTAAGTAGGTAGTTACTAACATACGCCAAGTAGACCTCTACACGTTGGCCCAGGACCTTGGTTCAATGTGTACAGCGGGCATTAGATTGCTGCCGATATTGCATTCTGGCATATTCTGTTGCGCTTGCAGTGTCCACCGCAATTCATACAAGAACACTGGTTTTATTATTGTACTTGTAATGTATTGTGGGAAAGCACGCCGGCGTGATAGTGATATATACTCTAATTAGACTGCGCTAACCATCGGGTGCAGTGTGGTCACTTTGCCGTGCCAGGATAAAAACTACCTAAATACCTACTGTTTCCTTATTTCACTTTTTTCTTAAAAAACCGTTTAGCTTCCTATTGATGCCTGCTGTCTCAAACTCTTAAAGGTTTCTGCTGATTACCCCTCTTTTCGTTTTGTAGTCTCTTCTCTCGACCCTATTTTATTATCTTTAACCGACTTCAAAAAAGGAGAAGGTTAACAATTCGTCGGAATCTTTTTTTTTATGTATGTTACCCGATTACTCGAAGACGCCTGGACCGATTCGAGAAATTCTTTTTTTGTTTAAAAGGGTATACTTCCCAGTTGGTCCCATTGGCACCAAGTCAGGATCTGATGATGGGATCTCAGAAAAATCAAGGAAAATCAAATTTTATAGTGACGCTTAATTTGTTTTTTATTGAAGTCGGTGTACTTTTTATGAATAAAAAACTTTTTATGTAACTAACCTTTCATATCATACTTTGACGCGATTAAGGTATGTCATGCTCGCTTAAAGGTCTGTGCTTGCGGCGGCGTTATGTGCCGTGTCGGTTACTTCCGTGTGTCATGGTTGAGGAGGCCGATGGCTGGCACATGCGTCATACTCATGAACGGGTGTTGCTTGTGTGAACTGGTCTACCTGGATTGCTCATTGATTGTTAGAGAAAATAAATAACAGGTTGTATAGCCTCGTGGGCATTTCCGAAGCACCGATAGACTTTAACATTATTATGACATGTAAAAAGTGCCCAAAGTGGCCTAATTTAATAAATATTATATTAAAATATTATAAAATATTTAATAATATAAATAATAATATTAATGATTTGATTATCATTTAACTCTATATTTGATGAAACATAGAACAAAACACGTAGAACACGCGGGCGCGGTGGTCTAGGCGAGCTCGTGTTCACATTGGCCGCAAGGCGTTTGCGCGAGTGTACCGCGTTGTCAGAGGTTGTAAACATGAACCAAGATCCTTTTTAATCGAAAAATCTTACTTTATGTGGGAGATGACCAAAATTAGAATTGGTGTACATGAAATTAATAAATAAAACAATGTGATACGTTTGAAATGGCCGCGCGCGTGTTGCACGCGCCAGTCTCTAGCTCGCCCGGTACTTCAACCGCACTAACGTTTTGTACGTGAACACTTGCATATAATGCTTTGTTTAATATTTCGCGACCGCGCCCGCCACCGCACCCGCGAGTTAACGTGAACGAGCACTAAGACACTGCTTTGCTGAGGTCTCGGGTTCAATCCCCAGGTCGGGTAAAGTGATTTTGGGTTTTTCAATTTAGAAACTTATTTAACTTTGTTGTATAAGTCTCTCGTACGACCTTTGCTTGAATATGCTTCGGTGGTTTGGAACTCGAATTATCAGGTATATATAAGTAAAATAGAACGTATCCAGGATAAATTTATTAAACATCTCCAATGGCGTAATCGCTCTGATAAAGAGCTTATACATGGATTACCAAGCTTGAAGAACCGGCGGACTGAGCGTGATTTAATGTTCCTCTACAAAATTATGAAGTATCAAGTTGACTCCCCATACCTCCTTAGTAAGATATCATTCGGATGTCCACGACTTAGTGCACGTAAAAAGTTTTTGTTCAATAACGATACCTCTAGGACTAACTATGGCATGAATGTGTTTATTAAAAGAACTTGTCGGCTGTATAACAATATCACATCAAGCGATCCAAACTGTATTGACATCTTTCACCTTTCTCCTTCTCAATATAAGAAAACATTGCATTCAGTACTGTTATATAAGTGATATATTATGTGTACATTGTGTGTGTGTGTGTGTATATAGTTTTGTATATTTAAACGTTATATATATATATATATATTTGCTAATATCTGTGTGTATGCGCGTGTGTATGCGTAAATAGCGGCGTCTGTTAATTTACGTGATTTTGTAATCTGTGGAAACTGCTATGGAATGTGTATTATTGTTTGTTCATTTTTAATTATTGTATGTATTATTGCTTCTGTTGTTTCCCAAATAAATAAATAAATAGAAATACTCAGTGTCAAGTCTGGAATTGTGCCCGGTTGGAGATAAGATCGCCCTCTATCACATCATGGGACCGTAATAAAAGCCTTCCCCCCCTTTCGGAGATTTCAGGCGTGAATATGTATGTATACTACGTGTAGCGGGAATATCGCACATCCTCAGACACCCCAATTTAAAAATATTATTGCAATCATAATTCATGTATTGAAATTAGACTGCGATGAATATAAATATAGTTTTTTTATGAAATTAGTTGTACTAATTTCCGACATAAAGTTCGTAATTTTAATTATTTGATTTTTTAAAGTGTTCGTTTATTATTGCATTTATAAAAGACTTTATCGCATCGAGTTATGTCTCAGTTTCGTTTGTCCTGCACGTTAAATTAAAGGGTGACTATTATTTACCTGAGTGTTAATTATTTTTAGAAAACAAAATCGACTATTAAAAATTGTTGATATCGATTCAGTCGCTTATTCTGAACAAACTACTTTCAGAGTGTGCGTTAATCATGTTACATGTTGTATATTTTTAATTTCGTATTTCTCTTTTCAGAATGTATACCACATCCCATCAGAACGGGTAGCATCAATCTTGGAATCGATTTCGAAATGCATATCTCAATTTGGTTACGATTCTTCTACATACATACATACATATACACTCACGCCTGTAATCCCTAAAGGGGTAGGCAGAGGTGTAACCAGTACACCCACTTTTCGCCAAATTTCCGTCCCATAATGTGATAGGGGGCGAGCCTATCGCCATACCGGGCACAAATTCCAGACTCCGGGCTAATACTGAGAATTTCTAGCTAGAAAAACCCAATATCACTTTACCCGACCCGGGGATCGAACCCGAGACCTCAGCACAGCAATTGTAACGCATGCGCAATTACAACTGCGCCACCGAGGCAGTCCTTCACGATTCTTCTATTATGCAACAAATCAAGGAAGGAAAATACACAGACGATATAAACACTCTTGAAGTTTTAGTATATACCAATCACAATTTAGGTTATGGTTTTGCAAATGGTAGACTGAATATAGATAAGGCAATGTGTTCTTTGTTTGCAAATAAAACTGATATAAGAGCGGCCATAGAACAATGTGACAAACAATATCACACGAAACCTGCGGAACAATTAAGGCAATATTTATTATGTTACCAGAAATTATCATATAAAATTCTGATATGATTTTTAATAAATGTTTTTAGACTCTCGCGATTTGAATACATAATATAAAACTAGGAACGGGTCTTAATCGCGCAATATTATAATGGTATAAATACCACAATTATTTACCTTTTTTTTTTTTTTTTTTTTCGACCGAGTTGCATCGGCCGTGGTCACGGGCTGACTGAGTAGATTTAGTGCCGTCTCCGTAAGGTGGGGTTTCGTGGGAAATAATTGTGGTATTTATACCATTATAATATTGCGCGATTAAGACCCGTTCCTAGTTTTATATTATGATTTTTAATACTTTAACAGCGCCGTCTGGTGGTAGGTCACCACAAACCTTCTAGAATACATAACATAATCCGATCGTAGAAGGTTCTAGAAGGCGGTTGATGCCACCGGACACTGGAGGCGCTGTACGAATATATAAAGCAACTAGCTGTTGCTCGCGGCTCCGCCCGCGTGGAGGTTATTTTCGGGATCAGAAGTATACAATCCAAGGAGTTGTCTTCTGCACTGAGGCACCTGTAGCGATTGTCCAGCCTCTCAGGTGTTGTACCTGAATCTTGAGATTGCATCTAAAGAATACCCCATAAGTTTAACCTCACTTTGCCTCTTTTAGGGATGATTTTTCAAAAACGTTGAAACACGTATTTCTTTATTTCCTACCAAAAGCCTAAATATGAATTTACAGATCCCTAAGTCGAGAAATTATGGATTTCCCATACAAATTTTGAACTCCTATTTGACCCCTTTTAAGGTTGTTTTTTGAGAAAAAAGATAGCCTATGTCCTTCTTCAGTATATAATCTATTCCCTTACCACATTTCATTACAATCCGTTCAGCCGTTTAGCCGTGAAGAGGTAACAAACAAACAAACAGAGTTACTTTCGCATTTATAGTATTAGTATGGATGTCACATTATATTATATAGACAGTCGCACACAAACTAAACTTGTTTCTTTTCCAATATTCGAATGATACAATGATGTCATTAATATGTAATTCAAAGTATTGATGCAGAATAAATATCCGAATCCGAATAAAAAACATTTTTTAATTTTACTGTCTATCATTTCTTTGTACCCCAAAAAAGAATTATTTTATTTAAAAACACGAAACTGTCTCTGACTGCTATGCTTAGATCTTGGGTTCGATCCCCGTGTCAGGTGAAGTGATTTAGGGTTTTTCTAGTTAGAAATAATCAGCATTAGCCCGGAGGAATTGAGTCCGGTATGGTGATAGGCTCGCCCCCAATCACAATACGGGACCGTAATAAATTCGGCGAAAAGTGGGTGTGGGTTACCTATTTACACTATTTCTGATTATGTTACCTAAATAATAAAGAAAACAAACAAGAACTAAAATTTATGTAATCTTAAAGGGCAAAGGGAAATAACAGGCAGCGGCTTTGCTGTGCTCTGGTATTGCAGAAGTCTATGGGCGGCAGTGACTACTTACCATCAGATGGCCCGTCTGCTCGTCTGCCTATCAAGGCACTAAAAAAAAAAAGCTCAGCCGCAGCTGACTGGAACCGTGGTTCCAACGCTAGTTTTCAGCCACTCCGGACTCCCCATGGTGTTATTTTGGAGATATATTTATTGGCCAAAAATCCTTAGAATTAACGAATGTCAAATAGTGATACACAAAAAAAATATTAAAAAGAAAAAAACAACTTACAAATAATAATAAAAAAGTTTTTTAATTCATAAAAAGTACACCGACTTCAATAAAAATTAAATGATGCGTCCCTATAAAATTGGAGGGCTGCCCTCGATTTTTCTGAGATCCCATCATCAGATCCTGACTTGGTGCCAATGGGACAACCTGGGAAGTAGACCCTTTTAAACAAAAAAATAATTTCTCGAATCGGTCCAGGCGTCTTCGAGTAATCGGGTAACATAAAAAAAAGATTCCGACGAATTGTTAACCTCCTCCTTTTCGAAGTCGGTTAAAAAATAACACTAGTCCTATATTATATATACTAATACACTATTTTCATTGTACAACCTACTGAGTGCATACGAGGGTTCACAGGAATACCTACGAGTAAATCAGCGAGGATTAGCTGTGAGATTTTTGGTGGAAAATCATTTTATCTAGGCCAAGATCTTAATGATAACATCAGATCTGTCTGTGATGTTCTATTGCTGGGCACTGACCTGCACTTAGGAGTTAGGCCTAAGGTACTGCAGTAATGCACAGGGTGGAAAAGGAGGCGCCCTACAAGCAGCGCAGCCGGCGACAGCAGCCAGACAACCGATCATACAGCCAGACTAGCTTTACGCTTCAAGTTTTCTTCGATTGAATAATAATAAATTTAAATCAATAACACGCAACAGTCACACATATGGCCCCGATCCCATATTAAGATACAAGTCTTTTCTTGTGGGTATCAGGGACCTAGAGAGACGCACGGTCTCAAACCCAGACCCAAATGTGGACACAAATGTCTGTCTGTCACACAAACATTTGTCCTGGTGAGTGAATCGAACTCACGGCCTCTCGTTTCACAGCCGTCTACTCGCCTACTGTGCCACGGAGGCAAAACCGAGATAAAGTAAGTATGAAGTGTCATTCGGACAAATCTACGTGTCTATCAAAAAGATCAATGCAGGCCGAGCCATCTCGGGGCGGTTCCGGCAGCAATTCTAGCACTCCTTAGAATACCCCGGGATCGCTCCGTAAGCGCCGAAGAAGGTCACAGCGGGGTTTTAGCTGGTAGTGTCGGGTGGGGTGTACATAGGGGGACTCGGCCCAGCGGCAGCACGGATAGCCATCATCCGTGCGAGGGGTGCTAGTCCAGCTAGTCCAGCTGTAACCGTAACCATTTTATTCTCATTCCGCTTCCCCCCGGAGCGGGCGGCAGTTATAAAACGCTTTCCCCGCGACAACAAAAAAAGGCCGAGCCATCTCAGTATGTTGGTGGACTGGTTCTAATGGAGTCCGGATATACTAAAGTCCATTATGATAATGGCATTGTACATCACTTGTAAAAATAAAAAAAAAATTTAATACTCCGACCGTTTTCGGCCACGGCTACCTCTTCAACTCCGTTCTAACTGTCGTTGGTGTGCTCGTGTATGGCTAACATAGCCGATCTTACTGGGCTTAGATCGGAGTAGATACGGAAACGGTCAGTTGCGATATATTAACGTGCACAAGTATACGCGCGAGACACAGGTGCACATACTCATCCTTGTCCTTCTGAGCCCAGTGGAACGGAGACCGTTACGACCAGAGAAAGACTCAGACAGATGGTATAGCATAACACAACTACATTGTTTCTCGCTATTTGTTATTCTAAGTGGACGGCTCTGCGATTACCAGGTGGTCACTTAGCCGTTCCAGGGTAAAAAAACATTCATTAATTTCTAAGCCGACTGGAGGAATAATTTCGTTTTAACACCCCAGACCTCCGACAGACTTTGTCCGCCACTGATAGGACTGTAAAATAATCAAGGATACAATATGTAGGTACCATTAACCACATAACTTCAAGTTTTATAAAGCAAAGAAGAAAAACAAGAAGAACAGGTGCGTTTCAATCTATTGTCATGTAGATATTGCTACATCACGATTGTTACGCACCTGTGCTAATAGCACATTGAAATATTTTTACAAAGTCACATTCTTCTCAATTTGACAATATTCATATCTTATTACTTATACTAACCCGTGTTGGACTATGTTTTTGCGTATTCATTGCTGAGAGTAAAATTAAAAACAATAAATGTGTGACCGCATCATATAGATTGAATGATAGTTATTATACACTTATATTGTATTTTTGGTAGAAGCGTGATAGCTCCGTCACTTTTTCTCGAACGGGACTTTCCGCGCGCCAAAACGGGACAAACTATGTAATGAATTTTGTTGTGAAATATAGACTTCCCTTACTCAGAATTGAAATTAATTAATATTTATTGATGTTACGTTCTAAACGTTATGAAATTATGTTATTTACCTTATATACTATTAACAGTTTCACTGTAAATCAATTTAAGGCAGATTTGTTCGGGAATGTCGCTACAAATAACTAAAATTAACTCGACACTGAAAGATGCAATGTGGTGTACATTCTTAGGTGGCATGAAGCAAACTAATGTCGGTGCAGTGTATACACCGCGACTCGGTGGAACATACGGTTTGTTCTGGTCCCCGCATCTAGTACGTAGTACATATATAGATCGCTGGTTCCTAATTACATAAAATATTTTTAATAAAAATAATATATTGCTATGATTCTATAAAATCATTACATTTTTATTTAACTTTAAGTTATAATCCGGGCGGATATGAATATCTTAATGTTCATATAGCGACCACCGTACACAGGGTGTAAAACCCGCCATAGCGACACACGCAAGTGTGTCGCGTTCCGGGGTCAGCCAGTGTACATCCGGTTTTTGTCGGGGGCCTAGAATTGGAGTACCTACTTTGACACTTAACCCTCAACCGCTTTTACACCAGTTGCCACATGTCGTAATGTAAAGAAGCTACACAGCAGGCCGTCATGATTGTGTTGAGTAGCGAGGAATTGATTGTTTCGCGCTACTATAACTGGATGGCCGCGGCACTGCGTGTACTATCAGGTGCAGTGTGGTCATTTTCCCGTGCCAGGTCCCATTTAGTACACGTTAATCTCCAAATAATACTCCAAAACTGCTATAGCGATTTCAACGCAATTTAATTAATGTATTAAATTGGTTCAAGCTTGTAAGTTTTACATCCTATATCACATTATGGGATCGAAATTGGGCGAAAAGTGGATGTACTGGTTACATCTCTGCCTACCCCTTCGGGGATTACAGGCGTGAGTGTATGTGTGTGTGTTATTGAGAGATAAATTTAAATAAAGAAATAAAATGAGGTAGGCCGGTGTGAGAGAGAGAGAGAGTAAGTAGGTACCTGAGTGAACAGAAAACGTGTGAATACTTGAAAATAAATTACCATTATATGCAATATACAGTGTTGCAAATAAGTGGTACTCATATTTCTATATATATTATTTCTTAAAGGTATTTTTTTTAGTGTATGTATAGGCAAACGAGCAGAGGGGCCACCTGATGGTAAGTAGTCACCGCCGCCCATAGACTTCTGCAATGCCAGAGCACAGCAGAGCCGCTGCCTACCGTTGAACCTCGATAGACAGACGAGCAGACGGGCCACCTGATGGTAAGTAGTCACCGCCGCCCATAGACTTCTGCAATGCCAGAGCACAGCAGAGCCGCTGCCTACCGTTGAACCTCGATAGACAGACGAGCAGACGGGCCACCTGATGGTAAGTAGTCACCGCCGCCCATAGACTTCTGCAATGCCAGAGCACAGCAGAGCCGCTGCCTACCGTTGAACCTCGATAGACAGACGAGCAGACGGGCCACCAGATGGTAAGTAGTCACCGCCGCCCATAGACTTCTGCAATGCCAGAGCACAGCAGAGCCGCTGCCTACCGTTGAACCTCGATAGACAGACGAGCAGACAGGCCACCTGATGGTAAGTAGTCACCGCCGCCCATAGACTTCTGCAATGCCAGAGCACAGCAGAGCCGCTGCCTACCGTTGAACCTCGATAGACAGACGAGCAGACGGGCCACCTGATGGTAAGTAGTCACCGCCGCCCATAGACTTCTGCAATGCCAGAGCACAGCAGAGCCGCTGCCTACCGTTGAACCTCGATAGACAGACGAGCAGACGGGCCACCAGATGGTAAGTAGTCACCGCCGCCCATAGACTTCTGCAATGCCAGAGCACAGCAGAGCCGCTGCCTACCGTTGAACCTCGATAGACAGACGAGCAGACGGGCCACCTGATGGTAAGTAGTCACCGCCGCCCATAGACTTCTGCAATGCCAGAGCACAGCAGAGCCGCTGCCTACCGTTGAACCTCGATAGACAGACGAGCAGACGGGCCACCTGATGGTAAGTAGTCACCGCCGCCCATAGACTTCTGCAATGCCAGAGCACAGCAGAGCCGCTGCCTACCGTTGAACCTCGATAGACAGACGAGCAGACGGGCCACCTGATGGTAAGTAGTCACCGCCGCCCATAGACTTCTGCAATGCCAGAGCACAGCAGAGCCGCTGCCTACCGTTGAACCTCGATAGACAGACGAGCAGACGGGCCACCAGATGGTAAGTAGTCACCGCCGCCCATAGACTTCTGCAATGCCAGAGCACAGCAGAGCCGCTGCCTACCGTTGAACCTCGATAGACAGACGAGCAGACAGGCCACCTGATGGTAAGTAGTCACCGCCGCCCATAGACTTCTGCAATGCCAGGGCACAGCAAAGCCGCTGCCTACCGTTGAACCTCGATAGACAGACGAGCAGACGGGCCACCAGATGGTAAGTAGTCACCGCCGCCCATAGACTTCTGCAATGCCAGGGCACAGCAAAGCCGCTGCCTACCGTTGAACCTCGATAGACAGACGAGCAGACGGGCCACCTGATGGTAAGTAGTCACCGCCGCCCATAGACTTCTGCAATGCCAGGGCACAGCAAAGCCGCTGCCTACCGTTGAACCTCGATAGACAGACGAGCAGACGGGCCACCAGATGGTAAGTAGTCACCGCCGCCCATAGACTTCTGCAATGCCAGGGCACAGCAAAGCCGCTGCCTACCGTTGAACCTCGATAGACAGACGAGCAGACGGGCCACCTGATGGTAAGTAGTCACCGCCGCCCATAGACTTCTGCAATGCCAGGGCACAGCAAAGCCGCTGCCTACCGTTGAACCTCGATAGACAGACGAGCAGACGGGCCACCTGATGGTAAGTAGTCACCGCCGCCCATAGACTTCTGCAATGCCAGGGCACAGCAAAGCCGCTGCCTACCGTTGAACCTCGATAGACAGACGAGCAGACAGGCCACCTGATGGTAAGTAGTCACCGCCGCCCATAGACTTCTGCAATGCCAGGGCACAGCAAAGCCGCTGCCTACCGTTGAACCTCGATAGACAGACGAGCAGACGGGCCACCTGATGGTAAGTAGTCACCGCCGCCCATAGACTTCTGCAATGCCAGGGCACAGCAAAGCCGCTGCCTACCGTTGAACCTCGATAGACAGACGAGCAGAGGGGCCACCTGATGGTAAGTAGTCACCGCCGCCCATAGACTTCTGCAATGCCAGGGCACAGCAAAGCCGCTGCCTACCGTTGAACCTCGATAGACAGACGAGCAGACGGGCCACCTGATGGTAAGTAGTCACCGCCGCCCATAGACTTCTGCAATGCCAGGGCACAGCAAAGCCGCTGCCTACCGTTGAACCTCGATAGACAGACGAGCAGAGGGGCCACCTGATGGTAAGTAGTCACCGCCGCCCATAGACTTCTGCAATGTCAGGGCACAGCAAAGCCGCTGCCTACCTGTTTTTTGTCGGAATGCCATATCTTCTATACTTCCTAATCAAATTTAATGATTCAACCACAATTTCAAAGCCTATGTTTGCCGCTAATGACGAAAAGTAGATAAATGTTTTAAAATTACAGTTTTGCCAAAATAGATGAAAAATGAACAGTGTCATCTGTTGGCATAATAATCAACTAATTTGTTGTGTTAGCCAGGATTACACGCATAGACGATTTGAAGATGAGCTACCTATTGTCGCTTAACACTGATTTTGTTGCTACTCGTAAATTAAAATATTGCTCAATAAAAAACTAAATTATCCCACGGGAACTGTACATTTTTCCATTTTAAAAGTAGCCTATGTGTTATTCCCGACTATAATCTATATCTGTTCCAAATTTCAACCAGATCCGTCCACCCGTTGTAGCGTGATTGAGAAACAAACTTCCATCCATACATCCATCCATCCAAACATTCGCATTTATAATATTAGTGGGATTAAACGAAGGTGATGGATATTTTATCGTTAAAGCTGAAACACTTTTTTTTTATCCTGGCAACGCAACTTTACCGCACTGCACCTGATGGTAAGCGCAGTGCGGTCCAATTAAAGTATCGAGTAGTGCGAGACGATCTATCCCCTGCTACTCAACACAATCATGCCGGCCTGCTTCTTCACACTACGCCATGGGCAAGGTGAAGAAGCGGTCGAGGGTCTATTGTCAGAGTACTCAGAAGGCCGCAAAATGGCCAAACATTGTACTCCAACTCTAGACCCCCGAGAAAAACGGGATGTACACTGGCTGATCCCGGAACGCGACACACTTGCGTGTGCCACTATGGCGGGTTTTACACCCTGTGTACAGTGCGAGCTATCCGGGCGGATATGAATATCGTACCACCAGCTAACATAAACATCGTCTCATTTAAATAATTGGAATTTGAATTAGAATCGTATAATTCAATTTAGGATCCATAAGTTACTCATCCAGTCTATTAATATTATAAATACGAATGTATGGACGGATGGATGTTTGTTACTCAATCACGCTACAAGGGCTGGACGGATCTGGTTGAAATTTGGCACAAAGATGGCTTATAGTCTGGAATAGAACATATGCTACATTTTATCCCGGAAAAAATGTACAGTTCCCGAGAGATAGTTTAGTTTTTCACAGAGCGAAGAGCGATATCATATTTCACATATTGGCAATTTAGGGATCAGAAAATGACATAGGCCTCTTTTTATCCCGAAAAATGCACGGTTCCTATGGGATAATAAAAATAAAAAAAGTCTATGTCTATGTTTAGCTGGTGGTAGGATATTCATATCCGCCCGGATAGCGACCACCGTACACAGGGTGAAAAACCCGCCATAGTGGCACACGCAAGTGTGTCGCATTCCGGGATCAGCCAGTGTACATCCGGTTTTTTAGGGGTCTAGAGTTGGGGTAAAATGTTTGGCCATTTTGCGGCCTTCTGAGTACTCTGACAATAGACCCTCGACCGCTTCTTCACCTTCTTGCCCATGGCGTAGTGTGAAGGAGCAGGCCGGCATGATTGTGTTAAGTAGCGGGGGATAGATCTTCTCTCGCTACTCGATACTCTAATTGAACCGTACTGCGCTTACCATCAGGTGAAGGGCGATCACTTTGCCGTGCTAGAATAAAAAAAAAATGTTATTCTCAGACCCCTCAACTAACACTTATTAACAAACAGAGTTACTTTCACACTTTTAGTATTAGTACGAATAAGAATGGCTATAACTTTAGGGATGATTTTGCAAATTTAGGAATTATGGATTTCCCATACAAATTTTGAACTCCTATTTGACCCCTTTCAAGGTTGCTTTTTGAGAAAAAAGATAGCCTATGTCCTTCTTCAGGATATAATATATCTCCTTGACAAATTTCATCACAATCCGGTCAGCCGTTTAGTCGTGAAAAGGTAACAAACATACAAACAAACAGAGTTACTTTCGCATTTATAGTATTGATATGGATAGTATGGATTAGGGTGGCTGTAACTTTAGGGATGATTTTGAAAAAAAATTTAAACACGTATTTCTTTATTTCCTACCAAAAGCCTAAATATGAATTTTCAGATCCCTAACTTGAGGAAAGATGGATTTCCCATACAAATTTTGAACTCCTATTTGACCCTTTTCAAGGTTGCTTTTTGAGAAAAAAGATAGCCTATGTCCTTCTCCAGGATATAATCTATCTCCTTGCCAAATTGCATCACAATCCGGTCAGACGTTTAGTCGTGAAAAGGTAACAAACAAACAGAGTTACTTTCGCATTTATAGTATTGGTATGGATACGGACAGTTATCTTTACACCTGGTAACACACATGTATATGTATAAGTCTGAATATTGTTTAACTCAAATATTTATTTTTTTTAGTCTACGTCATCGACCAATTATATAAATGTGCAGAATTCGAAGATGAATACTACACGCTTAAGAAATTTTGCCAACTGTACACCATGGAAGTGAAAATAGTTTTATTCTCGCTATTCGTTCTGGGCGTTACTTGTGGAAACGCAGCCGTAACTAAGGTGAGAATGTGTGTGATAACTGGACGGCATTGGGCTCAGCAGGATCTTATATATAAAATTCTCGTGTCACAATATTAGTTACCATACTCCTCCGAAACTTGAGACTTTACCGATCTTTATGAAATTTTATATGCATATTCAGTAGGTCTGAGAATCGGCTATTATCTATTTCTCATACTCCTAAGTGATAATGGTTGTCCACCCCTAACTTTTATTTTTATTTTTTGGACAAAATTTGTTTTTTTATAATGTGGCATTAAAAAATACATACGATCCTGAATTTTCACCCTTCTATCACCAACCCCCATTTTTTAATAGTAATTTTAGTAATCTAATCATTTTTCATCCCGCTTGATAACTGATCAATTATCACTTGGTAATACATAGCTATTTGAGACGATCATATCTGCCTACTGGTGGATATTACGCCCTTGGTGTGGCTCCTTGGTTGCCGCGCGGATACTGTGTCGACTTTCCACAGTATCCGCCCGGCAACCGGCTACTAGACAGACATAGAAAAATGATATTTCTTGGGATGCCTTTGTGGAATGTATACCTTTTCTCCCAAAAATAACATCCACGCCGGCGGAGCCGCGGGCAACAGCTAGTAAATATATGTATATACTTGAAGTGAAAACTTAAAACTTTGGAATCACTATACTTTTCGAAACAGCGTCCATGTACTTTTTGTCTATGATTGCTTATGCTTTTGCCCGCGGCTCCGCCCGCGTGGTTGTTATTTTTAAAGGTATAAAAATCATGGAGCCATCTTAAGTAATTACACGTCTGTCCATATTTTACTATCACATATGAACCGTGCATTTTTACGGCAAAAATAACATTCTATAAATCTAAACTACCGCTATACAAAAAACCATGCCGATCTACTATCTTTTATTTATATTTATTTATTTAGGACAGACAGTAGTTGAAACAAATAAACTTATAACTATAACATAAAAGGAACAAAACATCGGAAATTTTTAACACCTGTTTAAGGCAGCCACAACATACACCATTAGTTTAAAAAAAAATTACTTCAATAATTCACACTCAGAAAAAAAAACACTTAAAAATAATACAACGGAGTAAAGACTAAATGGTAAAAAAAAATTAAACCTAGGTACATATGTTTTTTCCAAGATAAATTAGAAAATTATTATTAGTATTAGGACTAAGACTATCAACAACTTAGCAACCTCCCTTTTTAACCGACTTCAAAAAAGGAGGAGGTTAACAAGTCGTCGGAATCTTTTTTTTTATGTATGTTACCCGATTACTCGAAGACGCCTGGACCGATTCGAGAAATTCTTTTTTTGTTTAAAAGGGTATACTTCCCAGGTGGTCCCATTGGCACCAAGTCAGGATCTGATGATGGGATCTCAGAAAAATCAAGGTTAACCCTCAAACTTTATAGTGACACATAATTTGTTTTTTATTGAAGTCGGTGTACTTTTTATCAATTATAAATTTGTGAAAAGATTCATCGCAAATGTCTACGGATTCACCTAGCAAATCATAATTAAGACACATTCTAGATACGACTATAATCGACTATAATCCATCTCTGTGCCTTTCAATTGCCGACCATATTACCGTCCAAAAGTTTTCGAAACCTCGAAACTAAAAGTAAAATAAACTGCAATAAAATTTTATTTAAATGTGTAATAATTTTTATTTCGTATTTCTTTTGCAGGGTCCATACCACATCCCACCAGAAGAGGCGAAATTGGTCGTAGAATCCATGACGAAATGCATAAATAAATTAGGCTACAATTTATCTATCTTGCAAAAAATCAGGGAAGGGAAATACACTGACGACTTAGAAACACTCAAAGTGATAGTCTGCTGCAATTCTGACTTAGGTTATGGTTCCGAAAATGGAATGTTTAATACAGATTACGCTATGAGTCGTTTATTCGCAAATAAATCTGAGATACGAGAGGCGATCGAACAATGCAACAAGGATTACCACACCAGCCCTGAGGAACAAATGAAACAATATTTATTATGTTACGAGAATTTATCATATAAAATTATGTTGTAATACGACGTTAAAAACAGCTTAGCTGTTAGCTTTCGTGTTTCAATGTGTTCACGCAGAATACACGCCGTTTTAAAAATTTACTGTCTATTATTTGTTTTACCTATAATAATTCTAGCTCTGTATTAAACATTGTCCCATTGCTCACGGGCCTCCTCTACCAATGAGAGGTTAGGCTTTGGTCCACAATGCGGGTTGGTAGCTTCACATATCCTCGAAATTCTTATGAGAATTCTCAGGTATGCAGGTTTCCTCACGATGTTTTCCTTCGTTAAATCAAGCGATAACTAACAATGTATACACACGTAACTTTAGGAAAGTCAGAGGTGTATGCCACTTGGGTTTCGAACATACGACTTTCGTCTTGACAGTCCGTTCCGCAACCAACTAGGCTATCACTGCTTTACCTATAAACAATAGTTTATTGCCTAATCTTGTTCAGTAAAAGGTGTAAAAGATGGCGTTACAGCAGACATACTATCGATCAATTATGCCCCGGCTTCAGGCAAGCATTCTTCGACTGAATAACCGAGCTAAAGTAAGTATGAAATGTCATCCGGATAAATTTCTATCAAGAAGAGTAATACAAGCCGGGGCATCTCAATATGGTGGTGGACGGCATTAAGGTTCAAATGGAGCCCGGATGTTCACAACTTGTGAATGCGATAATAGTGTTTTACACATCTATACTATTATATAAAGCTGAAGAGTTTGTTTGTTTGTTTATTTGAACGGGCTAATCTCAGGAACTACTGGTTCGAATTGAAAAAATCTTTTAGTGTTGGATAGCCCATTTATCGAGGAGCGCTATAGGCTATATAACATCACGCTATGACAAAAAGGAGCTGAGCAGCAATGAAAAATGTTGCAAAAACGGGGAAAATTGATTCCTTTTGAGAGCTTCCGTTGCGTTAACGGTTAAAGTTACATAACAATCATGTACGACGAAATTGTTCCTCTTAAAAACTTAAAAAAAAAAGTCCGCGATAGCATATGTCTATCTATTTCGGTTGGCTCACTATGACCTTTTTATTGGTTATCGAATTTGTTTTGAAACAATGCATTATTTGGAAAGGGGTTTTTATAAACATGGTATTAATCCTTATCCAAATAAATACTTTATTCATCACAAGTATTTAATTTTGAACAAAGTTGCCCTTTACGTCATTTGATTTCAATGAATATCTTAGGAGATATTACAGTTTTAAAATATTTATTAATATTGTTGTTTGTATGTCTGTTTCTTACCTTTTCATGACTAAACGGGTGAACGAATCCTAATGAAATTCAGTAGAGGGATAGATTATATCCTAGGGAAGGACATAGGGTATCTTTTGTCTCAAAAAATTATCTTGAAAGGGGTGAAATAGAGGTTAAAAGTTACTTCAAATTATGGATCTGAAAATTCATATTTAGGCTTTTGGTAAAAAATAAAGAAATACGTGTTTCAACGTTTTTACCAAATCATCCCTTAAAGGGCGAAATGAGGAGTTAACTTATGAGGTATTCTTTAAATGTAATCTCAAGCTTCAGGCACAACACTTTTTTTTGTCGCGGGGAAAGCATTTTATTACTGCCGTCCGCTTCGGGGGGAAGCGGAATGAGAATAAAACGGTTATGCTGGACTAGCCGGACTTACGACCCAGCACCCCCTCGCCCGGATGATGACTATCCGGGCTGAGGCTGGGCCGAGTCCCTACTACTTATGTATACTAAACCGGACACTACCAGCTAAAACCCCGCGGAGTTTTCTCGGGGTATTATAAGGAGTGCTAGAAGTTTAAGTTAGGAGTTGTGCCTGTCTAGCCATCTAGACAGTCACAACACCTGAGATTCAGGACGATCGCTATAGTTGTCTCAGTGCAGAAGACAACTCCTGGCATTGATACTTCTGATCCCGAAAATAACCTCCACGGGGGCGGAGCCGCGAGCAACAGCTAGTATACTATAATTGGGTATATGACTGCCTCGATGACGCAGTTGTAATTGTACATGCGTTACGACTGCTGTGCTGAGGTCTACTCGATCCCCGGGTCGGATAAAGTGATATTGGGTTTTGCTATTTAGAAATAGTCAGTATCAGCCCGGAGTCTGGAATTGTGCCGGGTATGGTGATAGGCTCGCCCTCGCCACTTTATGAGACCGTAATAAATTCGGATAAAAGTGGGTATGCTGGTTACACGGTACACCTCTGCCTACCCCTGATTACAGGCGTGAGTGTATATGTATGTATAATTATATCTACATTAATTAATATAAGAAATTTTGACAACTGCACACCATGGCAGTGAAAATAGTTTTATTCTCGCTATTTGTTCTGGGCGTTACTTGTGGAAACGCAGCCGTAACTAAGGTGAGAATGTGTGATAACTGGACGGCACTGGGCTTAGCATCAGGTGCTGTGGTCACTTTGCCGTGCCAGGATAATATATATACTTATTCATAGGGACTACCGACAGAAGTGAAAACTTAAAACTTTGGAATCACTGTGTACTTTTTGAAACAGCGTCCATGTACTTCTTCATCTATGATTGGTATAAGAAAAACCATGGAGCCAGCTTAAGTTATAACATCTGTCCATATTTTACTGTCACATAAAGAAAAAAAGAAAAGAAAGAAAAACGATTTATTTGTTACAGTTCGCAACGCGCACATACCACAATTAACATACACACACAAATTATACATATCTATAATCTATACTTATATATAAAGCTGAAGAGTTTGTTTGTTTATTTGAACGCGCTAATCTCAGGAACTACTGGTTCGAATTGAAAAATTATTTAAGTGTTGGATAGCCCATTTATCGTGGAGCGCTATAGGATGTATAACATCACGCTACGACCAATAGGAGCCGAGCAGCAATGAAAAATGTTGCAAAAACGGGGAAAATTGATTCCTTTTGAGAGCTTCCGTTGCATGCGCTGCGTAAACGGTTAAAGTTAGCTAACTCATATACTCTACAACAACATCTGAGAGTCAGGACGACCGCTATAAGTGCCTCAGTGCAGAAAACAACTCCTTGGATTGTGTAAAATAACCACCACGCGGGCGGAGCCGCGAGCAAAAGCTAGTATTTTAATAAAAATATGTGAACCGTGCCTTTTTACGGCAAAAAATAGCCTATGTCATTCTCTAAATATAAACTACCGCTTTACAAAAATCATGCTGATCTAATATCGACTATAATCCATCTCTGTGCGTTTCAATTGCCGACCTTATTACCGTCCAACAGTTTTCGAAATGTTAAACTACAATAAAATTCGTTTTATTTCAATGTGTAATAATTTTTACTTGACTGCCTTGGTGGCGCAGTTGTAATTGTGCATGCGTTACAACCGCTGTGCTGAGGTCTCGGGTTCGATCCCCGGGTCGGGTAAAGTGATATTGGGTTTTTCTATCTAGAAATTCTCAGTATTAGCCCGGAGTCTGGAACCTGTGCCCGGTATGGCGATAGGCTCGCCCCCTCTCACATTATGGGACCGAAATTCGGCGAAAAGTGGGTGTACTGGTTACACCTCTGCCTACCCCTTCGGGGATTATAGGCGTGAGTGTATATGTATGTGTAATAATTTTTATTTCGTATTTTTCTTTTGCAGGGTCCATACCACATCCCACCAGAAGAGGCGAAATTGGTCGTAGAATCCATGACGAAATGCATAAATAAATTAGGCTACAATTTATCTATCTTGCAAAAAATCAGGGAAGGGAAATACACTGACGACTTAGAAACTCTTAAAGTTATAGTCTGCTGCAATTCTGACTTAGGTTATGGTTCCGAAAATGGAATGTTTGATACAGATTACGCTATGAGTCGTTTATTCGCAAATAAATCTGAGATACGAGAGGCGATAGAACAATGCAACAAGGATTACCACACCACCCCTGAGGAACAAATGAAACAATATTTATTATGTTACGAGAATTTATCATATAAAATTATGTTGTAATACAGCTAAGCTGTTAGCTTTCGTGTTTCAATGTTCACGCAGAATACACGCCGTTTTAAAATTTTACTGTCTATCATTTGTTTTACCTATAATAATTCTAGCTCTGTATTAAACATTGTCCCACTGCTCACGGGCCTCCTCTACCAATGAGAGGTTAGGCTTTGGTCCACCATGCTGGCCTAACGCGTGTTGGTAGACTTCACATACCCTTGAAATTCTTATCAGAATTCTCAGGTAGGTTTCCTCACGATGTTTTCCTTCGTTAAATCAAGCGATAATTAACAATGTATACACACGTAACTTTAGAAAAGTCAGAGGTGTATGCCACTTGGGTTTCGAACATACGACTTTCGTCTTGACAGTCTGTTCCGCAACCAACTAGGCTATCACTGCTTTACCTATAAACAATAGTTTATTGCCTAATCTTGTTCAGTAAAAGGTGTAAAAGATGGCGTTACAGCAGACATACTATCGATCAATTAGGCCCCGGCTTCAGGCAAGCATTCTTCGACTGAATAACCGAGCTAAAGTAAGTATGAAATGTCATCCGGATAAATTTCTATCAAGAAGAGTAATACAAGCCGGGGCATCTCAATATGGTGGTGGACGGCATTAAGGTTCAAATGGAGCCCGGATGTTCACAACTTGTGAATGCGATAATAGTGTTTTACACATCTATACTATTATATAAAGCTGAAGAGTTTGTTTGTTTGTTTGTTTATTTGAACGGGCTAATCTCAGGAACTACTGGTTCGAATTGAAAAAATCTTTTAGTGTTGGATAGCCCATTTATCGAGGAGCGCTATAGGCTATATAACATCACGCTATGACAAAAAGGAGCGGAGCAGCAATGAAAAATGTTGCAAAAACGGGGAAAATTGATTCCTTTTGAGAGCTTCCGTTGCGTTAACGGTTAAAGTTACATAACAATCATGTACGACGAAATTGTTCCTCTTAAAAACTTAAAAAAAAAGTCCGCGATAGCATATGTCTATCTATTTCGGTTGGCTCACTATGACCTTTTTAATGGTTATCGAATTTGTTCTGAAACAATGCATTATTTGGAAAGGGGTTTTTATAAACATGGTATTAATCCTTATCCAAATAAATACTTTATTCATCACAAGTATTTAATTTTGAACAAAGTTGCCCATTACGTCATTTGATTTCAATGAATATCTTAGGAGATATTACAGTTTTAAAATATCTCCGCAGCAAAATTAATATTGTTGTTTGTATGTCTGTTTCTTACCTTTTCATGACTAAACGGGTGAACGAATCCTAATGAAATTCAGTAGATAGGGATAGATTATATCCTAGGGAAGGACATAGGGTATCTTTTGTCTCAAAAAATTATCTTGAAAGGGGTGAAATAGAGGTTAAAAGTTACTTCAAATTATGGATCTGAAAATTCATATTTAGGCTTTTGGTAAAAAATAAAGAAATACGTGTTTCAACGTTTTTACCAAATCATCCCTTAAAGGGCGAAATGAGGAGTTAACTTATGAGGTATTCTTTAAATGTAATCTCAAGCTTCAGGCACAACACTTTTTTTGTCGCGGGGAAAGCATTTTATTACTGCCGTCCGCTTCGGGGGGAAGCGGAATGAGAATAAAATGGTTATGCTGGACTAGACGGTCTTACGACCCAGCACCCCCTCGCCCGGATGATGGCTATCCGGGCTGCGGCTGGGCCGAGTCCCTACTACTTATGTATACTAAACCGGACACTACCAGCTAAAACCCCGCGGTGGCCTTCTTCGACACTTACGGAGTGATCTCGGGGTATTATAAGGAGTGCTAGAAGTTTAAGTTAGGAGTTGTGCCTGTCTAGCCATCTAGACAGTCACAACACCTGAGATTCAGGACGATCGCTATAGGTGTCTCAGTGCAGAAGACAACTCCTTGCATTGATACTATAATTGGGTATATGACTGCCTCGATGACGCAGTTGTAATTGTACATGCGTTACGACTGCTGTGCTGAGGTCTACTCGATCCCCGGGATAAAGTGATATTGGGTTTTGCTATTTAGAAATAGTCAGTATCAGCCCGGAGTCTGGAATTGTGCCGGGTATGGTGATAGGCTCGCCCTCGCCACTTTATGAGACCGTAATAAATTCGGCTAAAAGTGGGTATGCTGGTTACACGGTACACCTCTGCCTACCCCTGATTACAGGTGGAGTGTATATGTATGTATAATTATATCTACATTAATTAATATATCGCATGGTTGTGACAGAACAGTTCAAGTGTCTTATAATGGTCTAGGTTTTTGTTTATCAAAATCACTTATATAAACTGTAGGGGTGTGTAAGAATGTCTGAATTCCGCTCAAAGTAGTGACACGGAGTCGAAGCAGCTCCGCAGTGGTCATACGTCTCTGCAACTTACCAAAGTAAAACTGCCTGGCAATACGGTTTATTTTGCGACGTAACCGGTACTTCCTACTTTGCTGGTGATAGGATATTCATATTCGCCCGGTTAGTGACCACCGTACACAGTGTGTAAAACCTGCCATAGTGGCACACGCAAGTGTGTCGGGTTCCGAGATCTGCCAGTGTACCCTACATTTTGTCGGGTGTCTATAGTTGGGATACGATGTTTGGCCATTTTGCGGCCTTCCGAGTACTCTGACACTAGCCCCTCGACTGCTTTTTCATATTCTTACCCATGGCGTAGTATGGAGAAGTAGGACGACATGATTGTGTTAAGTAGCGAGGGATATAATCTCTTGCTACTCGATACTCTATGTAAATGGACTGTGCTTACCATCAGGTGCAGTGTTGTCCCTTTGTCGTGCCAGTATATAAAAAACCTTCCCCTCTACCCTACGTTGTCAAGATCTACAAGCGACAGATCTTTGAGTCACTGCACTGCTTAAGTCACCCTGGAGCCAGGGCATCCATCAGATTGGTGAGTGACCGTTACATGTGGCTGGGCATCCGCAAGGATTGCTGCTAGTGGGTTCGCAACTGTCTGGCATATATGAGGTCTTCGGCTGGATACCGATGTTACTTCGCGAGATATAGTGGAGACTCCGAAGGTCTTCAGGTTATGCCAGCCTTAAGCTGTCGATGGAACCTCTTTTTAACCGACTTCACAAAAAGGAGGTTAACAATTCGTCGGTTTTTTTATGTATGTTCCCCGATTACTCGAACACGCCTGGACCGATTCGAGAAATTCTTTTTTTGTTTAGGGTATACTTCTCTGGTGGTCTCATTGACACCAAGTCCACCAAGAATCTGATGATGGGATCTCCGAAAAATAAACCCTTAAATTTTATAGTGACGCATAATTTATTTTTTATTGAAGTCGGTATATAATAATTACTTTTTATGAATTAAAAAACCTTTTATTATTTGTGAATAAACTGTTTCTTTGTGTTCGTACTCAGGACGATTTTACGACAAGCCGGCTATTCGTCATACGCCCACACAAATACCTATATATTATTTATCAATATCAATTTGACAACCTCCGTGGCGCAGTTGGACTGTGAAACGAGAGGCCGTGGGTTCGATTCCCACACCGAGACAAATGTTTGTGTAACAGACATTTGTGTCCGGGGTCTGGACGTTGTGAGACCGAAAGTCTCTCGTAGTCCCTGATACTACAACACAAGACTCGCATCTTGATGTGCGATCGGGGCTATGTATGTGGCTGTTGGGTGTTATTTTTATAATATCTTATCTTACTTCTTACTACGATAGTAGCAGCGATAGCCTAGTTGGTTGCGGTACGGACTGCCAAGACGAAAGTCGTAGGTTCGAAACCCAAGTGGCATACACCTCTGACTTTTCTAAAGTTATGTGTGTATTAAAATGTTAATTATCGCTTGCTTTAACGGTGAAGGAAAACATCGTGAGGAAACCTGCATATCTGAGAATTTTTCGAAGGTATGAGAAGTCTGCCGACCCGCATTAGACCAGCGTGGTGGACTACGGCCTAACCTCTCTCATTAGTAGAGGAGGCCCGTGCCCAGCAGTGTTTGTTACTCAATCACGTCAGAACGGCTGGACGGATCTGGTTGAAATTTGAAACAGAAATAAGTTGAACGCTGTCGAAGCCGCGAGCAACATCTCACCTTTATTAGGTAATATTTAAGCAGACTGAGGGATTTATTCAGTTTCAACATCCCAGGCTTCCGATTTTCGCCACTGATAGGACTAAAATATTCATACTTATTATAGGTACTATTTACTTAATATTACAATATAAAACTTGAATCAACATCTATACGACTATTGTAAATGCTTCACACTGCACCTGTGCCAATACTACGTTGAACAATTCCGACAAAAACATCGCATTCCTATCATTGTGACAATATTTCAATTTTATTTAGTCGTTTCAAAAATACTGTTCATTAAATTATTTCGTTGTATTATTTTTGCGTAAAAATTCTGAGTTAAAATTACAACCAATAAATGTGTGACCGCGTCACATATTATACTGAATGAGATAGTTTTTAATAGAAATAATATACTGCAATGATTCTCGATCTCTGTCTGAACGAGTATTCTGTATATATAAAAGAAGAAACTGACTGACTGACTGACTTACTGACTGACTGATCGATCAACGCACAGCCAAAACGGCTGGGGTTAGAGACTTGAAATTTTGACAGTAGGTACCTTTTATGACGTAGGCATCCACTAAGGAAGGATTTTTGGAAATACCACCCCTAAGGGGGTAAAATATGGGATGAAAGTTTGTATGAAAATCCGTCATTTTTGAAGTTAAATTGATGAAAATTAGTATTAGGCATTTTAGTTAAAATTAAAAAATATATGTTTCAGGATTTTCGGAAATTCCGCCCTTAAGGGGGTAAAATAGGGGATGAAAGTTTGTATGAAAATTTTTGATGACCTCCACGCGTGCGGAGCCGCGAGCAACAGCTAGTGTACCAATAAATGAACTAAAAGTACTAAGCATATCTTAGCGCGGAATAGTTCAATCTCGGACAGTGTGCGAAATGAAATCCTTTTAGAATCTAGTAATACTCAATTCACGAATAGGGTATATTATATCAATATTTCATTTTTTGCTACTCAATGTAATCATGCTGGCCTGCTATTTCACACTACGCCATGGGCTAGAAGGTGAAGAAGCGGTCGAGGGTCTATTGTCAGAGTATTCAGAAGGCCGCAAAATGGCCAAACGTCGTAACCCAACTCTAGACCCCCGACAAAAACCAGATGTACACTGATTCGAAGAATATTTCTATGTGCCTTTCCATACTCGAATATTTTGACTAAAGAACAAAACAGGCACATATATGACATGAACATGTTAATGTACAACATTTCTTGTAATAATCAGGCTATTTCCTATTTTGATACAAATGTTTTTATTAAGAGATTTAAATTAACAAAAGATACTATGTATCTGCCTTATGTATATAAGAAAGATCTTGCTAAAACATTAGCATTTTATTTATTAAGTATTGACACAGATAACAGTAGTTTATCTAAGTATTCTTCAAACATTAGCTTGACTAATGGCGATAATAATGATTGTTTACATAGTGACATAGTTACTTGTAGTACTGTTTCTAATTCAAATGTTAGTATACTTACTAACAATATTATTTACACACCTAATAGTTTAAACTAAAGGGTGCGACAAGGGGCAGGCTGAATTGTTTGAATGTAGTTCATCAAAATATACAAGGTCTGCCCGGCAAAGATTTAGAAATAAGTTTATTTTTGGAAAAATATAATGTTCATGTTTTCTGTGTAACTGAACATTGGCTTAAAAATTATGAACTGAAATATCTTAATAATGAAAAATTTGTAGTACAAATTGCTACTATCCGTGGTGGTTCTTTGATTATTGTCTCTACTATTCTGAAATCAAGACCTAGACAAGACATAGTAAATCTCTCTATCGAGCGCACTGTTGAGTTGTCTTGTGTCGAGCTTGAGCGATATATTATAATTTGCGTTTACCGGCCCCCACTTAGTGATTTGAATTTATTTGAATCAGTTACAGAAGATGTACTTACTAAAATTTGTGTTACTAAAAAGAATATAATTGTTTGTGGTGATTTTAACATTAATATCCTAGAGGGAAATTCAGCTAGTAGTAGATTGCTGAATTTATTTAAATCATTTGACATAAAGCATATATTTAACGCACCAACTAGGATAACATCACATTCATCAACTTGCCTTGATAATATATTCTCCAACTGTGATTCAACTAGCCACATGATTCTCAGTAATTTAACTTCTGATCATTGTGGGCAATTTGCAGCTTTTAAAAATATTGAAGAAATACAGTATGCGAAAATAACTTGCAGGCCTATTACAGACATGGGAATCAACATTTTTAGGAACGGTATTGTTAGCAGACTAAATCCCTCATTGTTAAAAGCTAAAGATCCTAATAAAAATTATAAGAATGTATTTAATATAATTAAAAATGAATTTCATAATACATTTAAAAAGAAAAAAATAAATGTTATAGGTACTTCCAAGCTTAATGAATGGGCGACTCCAGGTATTTATAAAAGTCGAGCTACTCTGTATGAGTTGTATGGAATGAAAAAATATAAATTTGATAGCGAATTCCTATAATACGTTAGAGACTACTCTAAGATATTTAAAAAAGCATGTAATCAAGCAAAAGCAAATTTTATAAGCAGGAAAATTAAAAACTCGTGTAACAAAATTAAGTCGACATGGGATATTATAAATAAAGAAACTGGGAATTTACGAACACGCGATAACCAGTTTGAGTTAAATATAAATAATAAAATTGTATGTGAACAAGTGGAAGTTGCTCAGGCATTTAATGATTTTTTCGCGAACATACCTGTAGCTACTACTTGCTCCTTAAATTCTTCACCTAGTCGTGCTGTATCTTTGCTGCGTGAGAGCGTGTCGCAGTGTAAATTTTTATTTAAATTCGAGCGCATAGCTCCCGCTGAAGTAATCAGTATTGTAAAAACTTTAAATCCAAAAAATACGGGTGATTTGTGGGACTTTTCTGTAAATTTTCTAAAAAAGATAATAGATCTAGTAGCTCCCTACCTTACGGTGATTTTTAATAAGTGTATAGATACTGGTATCTTTCCAGATTTAATGAAATATAGTAAAATTATACCTTTATATAAATCAGGTTCGAAAAAAGACCCCGGTAATTTCCGGCCCATCTCAATACTACCGACCTTTAGTAAGATTTTTGAGAAACTTATACTGAAGCAGTTGATTAACCACTTCAAGGCTAACAACCTCTTGCACGCTAATCAGTTTGGTTTCTCAAAAGGTCGTTCGACTGCAGACGCGGGAGTTGCACTCATTCAACACATATTTGATGCGTGGGAGAGGTCGCAGAACGCCATTGGAGTTTTTTGTGATCTATCGAAGGCATTTGATTGTGTGCACCATGACACGCTCTTACGGAAACTTCGTCATTACGGTATACACAACATTGCTCTTGACGTTGTTTCTTCGTACCTGCACCAAAGAGTTCAGTGCGTAGATCTGAATGGAGTGAAGTCCGAGGATCTTCCTGTACGACTGGGAGTGCCACAAGGTTCTATACTGGGTCCGTTCTTGTTTCTAGTGTATATTAATGATTTACCTTTTTATTTAAAAAACATGTGCAATACAGTGCTATTCGCTGATGACACTTCACTCGTTTTCAGAGTGGATAGGAATAGAGATAATTTTGACGAAATTAATAGTACACTTTCACAAGTAACTCAGTGGTTTACGGCAAACAATCTTGTACTTAATGCCAAGAAAACTAAATGTGTAAAATTTGTAATGCCAAATGTCACAAATCTAGGACCTAATTGTAAGGGTACTTTAGATTTTTATGGAAATATTGGGGGTCACTTACGGAATATTTGTGGGTAGATTGGATACTCGGTGGGGAAGATTTGTTATAAAAGGGAAAGCCTGAACGCTCGCGGAGCGGTCTATACGAAACTAGCGAAAATGCTGCTCGGTTTTAATCAGTGTGTGTACATTCGTTTTCAGTTTAGTTTGTGTTTAATCGATGATGGCTAATAGTTCAGAAGTGAGATAGTGAATCAACACCGACAATAGTGAATAATATGAAAACCCGATGTTTGGAACAACGATGCTGTATGGATTTATTGGAAATTCGGTGAGTCGCTTCTGGTTTTATTTTTGTACCTTTGAATAAAGATACCAATATTAGTTGGTAGTGAAAATGTGTAACGCATAATGCGTAGGATTTCTTGATAAAATTGAATTGGCTCTGGTTCGATTCCAGTACGTAAGGAATATTTATATTTATGCCGGTGGTAATTATTATAGTTTGAGTTTTAATTCGTTCTACCCAGTATTTAATGAATTTTATAACAGTTAAGTTAAACTGTGCAATTAGTCAAGGTGAGAATATGAGGTTGTGTGTGTCCCATTGATTTACCTATTTAGATCAAAGTTGGGATCCGTGCCAATGGTTCATATGATTGTCCGTGGCCTGTTTCTTGTATACTCAAGGTCTTTTGGTTGACTGTGAGTTAGCAGTCCGTGCTTAGGCTATATGAAAAACTTAAGTGATTGTGATAAATTAATAATATGTAATTAATCCGATTATATTGTTAGTTTTTATTGATTAAAGAAAGTGGTAGATCCAAGTGTTGTTGTAAACTTGAACATAACTTGGTTACTTTAAAGGGATTGGAAGGGATATATTTATTTATTTATTTTATTTTCATAGTTATATTTTTTACATAGTTGTCTTAAATTAAATTTGATAGTAATTTGATCGAGATCATGTTTTGCTTAACTTTTATCCACACTGTGATATTCTAAGGTGTGAAAATATTATTGCAGAGATTTTGTTGATGATGATGATGATGAAAATTGTTACAAGTTTCGTAATTTGCAACTACCCTTAGTTGTTACGGAAAGTTTATAATGTTGTAATCCTCCGTAAATGATATTGCAATTATTTGTGTTAAATAACTACTTGAGCTTTGGTTTAGGTATATTTGGAAAGCCGCAATTGGTGTGGAAACCGGAGTGTATGCGATTGGGCTAAGTGGCCTAGTATGACGGTTTGAAGCTGTACTTTATTATTTTTGGTTTTATGATTATTATTGGTTTTCGGGAGTGACTTATGACAATTTGTACATAGCCTCTTTGCGAACGTGCAAAGTGCCGATGTCTCAATCCGGTAAAGTGACTAACCCATTCACATGGTTCATGTAAACAGGACGGGTCAAGTGAGGAACATATGGAAAGCGATTAAGAATAAAAATATAGACATGATAGTGACTGCATCGGTGGCCCAGTTGTGATAGGCGCGTGTGTTGCGACTGTTGTGCTGTGGTCTCGGGTTCGATCCCCATGTCGGGTGAAGTGATGTTGGGATTCTCTATTTGGAAGTGCACGGAGTCAGCCCGGAGTCTGGAGTTGGACCGGTGTGGCGATGGGCTCTCCTTCTGTCGCATTGTGGGACCGTGATGGGTTTGCCGGGGTGTGCTGGTTGTACCTCTGCCTGCCCCTTCGGGTATTGCGGGTGAGTGTATATGTATAAAGTGATTGATAGCGATGATGACCTTTCTATACGTAATAATGATTTGGCTGTAGGACGAAGTAACAAAGAAGGTTTTTTTCGGGGGTAGGTGTTAAAAAAGTTAAGACGTATTTTTTTAATCAGCTGTGATTTTTTATTAAAATTAAATAGTAATATCATCAATTCTATACTTATGTTGGTTTGAGTTGCTTGTTATACAGTGTAGTAACATAGCACTTACATATTCAGGACCGCATGTAAGATAATTAGCCTAAAACACCACCTGCCAGCTGAGCACCTACACAGTTTTTATTATTTTAAATTGATATAATATAATTATATTTCACCAATCACTATGGCACAACTATCCAACATACAAGACACTCAGTACAAGCTGGAGGAATGCTTCACCCAAAGAATGGCAGAACTCGAAGCAAAGTTGCAGTCTGGCGGTCCAAGCAAGGACACAGTAGCGCGGGTTGCAGAAGAGTTCCGAACATTTAGGGAACTGATGTTTGAGATGCTGGGGTTGTTGAGAAAGCAAATTGCAGACTGTGTCCAAATGGTAGATATTATGGAGACACGACACAGGAGGAAAGCTCTTGTCTTCCTTGGAGTTTCTGAGTCTACCAATGAAAATTGTACATCTGTCATCCTGGAGGCAATTAATAACAGCATGGGGTTGAAGGATATACTGGCATCTAACATCTCGGCATGTCACAGAATTGGTACACCCAACCAGGATCATCACCGGCCAATTCTAGCCTGGTTCTCTGTGGTTGAACATCGCTCAGCTGTGTGGAGGGCCAAGTCGAAGCTTAAGGGTACGCCGATTTCAATAAAAGAGTTCTTGACTAAACCTCGGCAGCTAGTTTTTTCCAAAGCCCGGCAACATTTTGGGATGCGTGCAGTGTGGACTCAAGACGGAGTCGTAGTAGTGAAAGTCTCAAATGGAACTCGCCATAAGATCGCCTCCCTCGATGAGTTGAATCCTTTAATGGTTAAACATCCCAAAGCGGCGGACACTTCACCGTCGACGTCCAGAAGTGATTGCATTTCTGCGACAACTCCAGGTTTGAATGTCAAGTCGCGTAGGAAGTGATTATTGCGAAACTTTATTGTATCCATTGATTGTTTGTTTATGAATCCTCGGTGCCTGCCTTCACGTTATAAATATTATTAGAGTTAGTAGGTAACTTTTCACTGTGTTCTTACTTGTTATCACTTGTGACTCTTGTTAAAAGTACCTACAGGCTACAATAACTTATTTTTGTTTGTCAAATGTCAATATGACATTAACATAAAGTGTCCTTTTTAGGCTATAGTCAATCGACCATACTGCCTAGTCTTACGTTTAATTAAAGTGTTCAATGACGTTAAGGTTTCAGTCCGAAACCGGGTTCATATTGTTTATTTTTCTTTCACTTGTAGATTTTTTATATATTATGTCTTTTTTTTTTGTCATAACTATTTATCTTTGTTTATTTTAAGTGTGGGTCAGCTGGCGGGTGGTGCAGAGATTATAGTTTTGCGCCTCACTGGTCAGCCCGTTTATATTTAATTACTTTTCGTTTTTATCGTATTTATCTATAACTATTATTTATATTTTCTTATTATATATATTTTATATATACACATACACTCATATAGATTTATATATATATCATGTTTTCTGGAAATGAGTCATTTTATTCAGCAAATGAGTCTGCAACTTCGTCCGGTGACGAAAGTTTTTGCTCAGCCAATGATGGCCTCGGTGACTTGATACGCCAAACATTTAATCAACCAACTGTTAAAGATTTCGTTGTGTGCCATATTAATGCGCAAAGTGTACCAAGTCACTACAGCGATTTATTGGAGGCTTTCAGTGATGTCAACGTCCATGCTGTTCTGATATCTGAGAGTTGGCTCAAACCTCATCTTCTTTCAGCCCTATACCCTCTTCCTGGCTTCATTTTAATCAGGAATGATCGAGTTGACAGGAGAGGAGGTGGGGTTGCTGTTTTTCTACGTAGCGATTTTAAATATAAAATAGTTGCCTCGTCCTCACCTTCTTGTTCTCCCTCTGCCGAATATCTCTTCCTTGAGGTTTGGGTCCATGGAGTGAAATCCTTACTTGGTGTTGTCTATTGTCCCCCGTCTCTTAATTATTTCTCCAGTCTGGAATCAGTTCTGGAATCTATAGGATCTGAATATGCACATCACATCATCATGGGTGATTTCAATACCGACCTCCTTACCCACCAATCCACGCGGTCCCTTAAGCTTCTTGAAATGCTTAATTCCGTTAGCCTCCATGTCCTACCATTGCATGCCACTCACCACAATGCTGATGGGCATGACACTTGGCTTGACCTCCTCATTACCTCAGATCCTTCTCTCGTTTCCTGTCATGGCCAATTTCCTGCTCCTGGCTTCTCTCACCATGACCTCATCTACTTATGCTACGCCCTAAAACCTGCTAAACCCCATCCCAAGGTATTGCGCATGCGTTGTTTTAGCCATATGGACGTGGACAGCCTCGGTAGGGATGCTGCTGAGTTAAACTGGAATTCTCTTTTAGCGGCCACTTCAGTTGACGATAAAGTGAAAATTTTCAACACCAACGTCCTCGCACTTTTTGACGTCCACGCCCCTTTCAAAAAAGTTAAATTGAAGCGTCCTCCTGCACCGTGGATGACACGTGGTGTTCGGATGGCGATGAGGCGAAGGGACCGAGTTTTTCGTAGATATAAGAAGGACCGTTCGGATGAAAATTGGTGCCTCTTTAAGGCTGCAAGGAATCGGTGTAATCAGATGGTACGGGATGCTAAACGCCGTCATATTCTTAATAATATCACTTCTTCTTCCCCTGCTAGTATATGGAAGTTCCTCAGGACATTAGGAATTGGCAGGGAGAAAAGCTTGGACTTTCGTGGGGCGACTATTGGTTTGGATGATATTAATGTTCATTTCTCTACTGCTGTCTTAGTTGATCTCCAAACCAAACGTCGTACCATGGATCTCATAGATTGTCTCCCCAGGCCTGATATCGACCCTTTCCAGTTTTCTCCAGTGCCGCCAGATGAAATCAAAAAAGTTATCCTTTCCATCAAGTCCAATGCGACTGGCTACGACAACATTAGCCGTCGTATGATTATTCCCATACTGGACCATCTTCTCCCTACCATTTCCCATATCATTAATGTCTCCCTCTGCACTGGTGTTTTTCCGTCCTTATGGCGGAAAGCCTTTGTTATACCTCTTCCCAAAATCCCTAACCCCTCTTTGGCGATGCACTTTCGCCCCATATCCATTCTCCCTTTCCTTTCCAAGGTGCTGGAGGCCTGTGCACACAAGCAGTTGACTGGGTTCGTGCACCTAAATAACCTATTGTGTCCTCTGCAGTCTGGCTTTAGGCCTGGCCACAGCACCGTTTCCGCTCTCCTCAAAGTGACTGGCGATATTAGAGCGGGCATGGAAGATACCAAAGTCACCGTGTTGGCTTTGGTTGATTTCTCTAATGCCTTCAATACCGTCAGTCATGACATCCTTTTATCAATCCTCTCCCATTATTTGATCTCTCCGGCAGCACTGGAATGGTTTTCCTCTTATCTTCAGGGGCGCCAGCAGTCGGTGCGCCTTGGTGATTCTTCATCAAACTGGTGCGATATTGACTCTGGAGTCCCTCAAGGCGGCATACTTTCCCCATTGCTATTTTCAATCTTTATTAACCTTATAACTCAAAACCTTCAGTGTGCGTACCATTTGTACGCTGATGACTTGCAAATATATTTTCAATCCAGAGTCGAATGCGTGGCCGACGCTGTGGAAAGGGTAAACTCGGACCTAGCACATATAAAAAGCTGGTCTGACAGTTTCGGCTTAGCTGTGAACCCCACGAAATGTCAGGCCATAATTTTGGGTAGTTCAAGGATTACAAGCAGATTGGGTTCTATGACGATTCCGGCTGTTGTTTTCGATGGCTCAGTCATTCCTTGGTGCCCGAGTGTTAAGGACCTTGGGCTGCACATCGACTCCACTTTGAGCTGGCGGTCCCAGGTGAACTCTGTAAGTCAGAGAGTCACCGGTACCCTTCGTTCTCTTTATCGCCTGAAGAATTTTCTCCCTGTTAAAACTAAGACAATGCTCGTGCAAGCCTTAATCCTTCCGATAATCGACTATGGTGATGTGTGCTATTATGATCTGAATGCAGACCTACTCAACAAACTTGACCGTCTTCGTAACAACTGCATTCGATTCATTTTTAATCTTCGTAAATATGACCACGTTTCTGTCTATCGCTCGCAATTAAAATGGCTACCGATTCGCCAGCACCGATCTATGCGAGCACTAACTACTCTTTTCTCGTTACTTACGTCTGCTACACCCCCCTCTTATTTATCTTCACGCTTTCAATACCTTTGTGACAGTCACAGTAGAAATCTTCGCTCATCTAGCAATCTTCTCCTTAAGTGTCCCCCTCACAGCTCTGACTTCTTACACTCTTCTTTCACTATCCAATCAATTCTTCTCTGGAATTCGCTCCCTCTCGATATCAGATCGTGCACCAGCCGGTCGACTTTTAAGCTGAGAGTTCGCCAATTATTGCTGAGTGGAGTGGCAGAATCATCTCACAATTAATGTATGTTATATATTTTATATATTTATATACATAAGTATATATGTAGTTGAAATATATTTTATATTTATGTCTATATATGTATACATATGTTATGTATTTGGATTTATTTATGTATGTATTTACATATTATTGTGTTAATTCGTTTCTTTTGTTTACCATTTTCCTCTATATCTTATGCACCTACCTTGTTCATCTCTGCATCACCCTAAGGTTGACTGGGAGAGAATGCCTCTGGCATTAAGTCCGCCTATATACCTTGTATATGAAGTGTATAAATAAATAAAATGTTCTCGATATTGAAAAATCTAATTATGGATAAAAATGTTAATAATTAATTTGATTTGATATAATGAATTCTTTGATAATTTGTTAGTGTTTCGTAATTATTTGAGTATTGAATTGACGAGTATCATTGATTGTATTTCGGAAGCGCAGGAGGCCAATAGGCCATTGTCGGAGGAGTGTCTTATGGTCATTGTGAAGATGTGTGTGATGGTCAACTTGCGAAGTATCTGATGGTTACACGGATTAGAGTGTTTGCATACACAGGAGGGCGATAACCCAATTATGGAGTATGCTGAAACACAATGGATTGATGGATGGTATTGTTATATGTTGATAATGTTTAAGCGAATTGAACTTGATTTGAATGCAAAGATCGACAATGAATATGATTAATGGAAATTGGATGAATGGATGAATGGGTCAATTGGAAGTCGGCAGGATGAACGGAGTGAATGACTTGCGATTGAATGTGCTTGAGATGAAGAGCATTTGGTTGGATACGCCCGATGATAAGCGCTTATGAATGCATATGCCTGAGGTTAAGGGCTTGTGGATGAGTGTGCCCGGGGATAAGGGCTTGTGGATGAGTGTGCCCGGGGTTAAGGGCTTGTGGATGGATGTGCCCGGGGTTAAGGGCTTGTCGATGGATGTGCCCGGGGTTAAGGGCTTGTCGATGGATGTGCCCGAGGTTAAGGGCTTGTCGATGGATGTGCCCGGGGTTAAGGGCTTGTGGATGGATGTGCCCGGGGTTAAGGGCTTGTGGATGGATGTGCCCGGGGTTAAGGGCTTGTCGATGGATGTGCCCGGGCTTAAGGGCTTGTGGATGGATGTGCCCGGGGTTAAGGGCCAACTAATGAGCTTGCCCGAGAGCAAGATACCATCAGTGATTGTGCTCGCGATAAAGGGCCAATTAGTGATTGTGCTCGCGATAAAGGGCAATTAGTGATTGTGCTCGCGATAAAGGGCCAATTAGTGATTGTGCTCGCGATAAAGGGCCAATTAGTGATTGTGCTCGCGATAAAGGGCCAATTAGTGATTGTGCTCGCGATAAAGGGCCAATTAGTGATTGTGCTCGCGATAAAGGGCCAATTAGTGATGCATTAAAGATATAGGGACTGAAATTGATAACGAATCTGGTGATTCATCGAGTGATAATGTTGATGTTGATGCTGATATACAAAGCGAAGGGACTCGCTTGAAGCAGGATGGCCGAGCTGTAAGGGTACTTTAGATTTTTATGGAAATATTGGGGGTCACTTACGGAATATTTGTGGGTAGATTGGATACTCGGTGGGGAAGATTTGTTATAAAAGGGAAAGCCTGAACGCTCGCGGAGCGGTCTATACGAAACTAGCGGGAAACTAGCGAAAGTGCTGCTCGGTTTTAATCAGTGTGTGTACATTCGTTTTCAGTTTAGTTTGTGTTTAATCGATGATGGCTAATATAATATAGTTATGAACAATGAGGTTTTAGAAACTGTTGATTCTACCGTGTTCCTAGGCATCACATTGGATAAGAAACTCCAGTGGGGCACGCATATTTCGTGCTTAGCTGGGAAACTTAGCTCTGCAGTGTATGCCATTAGGAAAGTTGGACAATTGACTGATGTAGAAACTGCTCGTCTTGTTTACTTTAGTTACTTTCACAGTCTTATGTCTTATGGTATTTTGTTGTGGGGTAAGGCTGCTGATATTGAGAGCATTTTTATATTACAAAAACGAGCAGTTCGTTCAATTTATCAGTTGAGTACAAGAGTCTCCTTAAGAGATATCTTTAAAGATATAGGTATTTTAACTGTTGCATCCCAATATATTTATGCAAATGTAATATACATTAAGAAAAATATCAGTTTGTTTAAAAAGAAAAGTGATATACATACTATAAATACTAGATACAAGCATAAACTGTGTATGCCGTATTTTCGCTTGCAAAAAGTACATGCTTCTTTTGTGGGGCTTAGTATTCGTTTCTATAATAATATTCCTGAGCCCGTGCAAATATTGCCCATCGACCAATTCAAAGTCGAACTAAAAAACTTTTTAGTGAAAAGGGCTTATTACAATATAACGGAATATTTAAATGATAAAAAACCATGGCCGCTCAGCTAAACACAGCAACACACTGATATGTACTTATTTTATAATATACATAATTATTACTCATTTTATACAATGTATTTCGGTTTGATGTATATTGTTTTCACAGGACGCCGGAGTCGTAATAGTCTTGGCTTCTTGTTTTTTTAAAGCTATTGTCTTGTGAATTTGTATCTCTATCATTCTTTGACACAATTAAGGTATGTCAGGCTCGCTTAAGGGTCTGTGCTTGCGGCGGCGTTATGTGCCGGGTCGGTCACTTCCCTGTGCCATGGTTGAGGAGGCCGATGGCTGGCACATGCGTCATACTCGTGAACGGGTGCTGCTTGTGTGGACTGGTCTACCTGGATTGCTCATTGATTGTTAGTTAGAGAAAATAAATAACAGGTTGTATAGCCTCATTTACGACTCTGCCTTGTATTAACACTGTACTGTTTTTTTTGTTTCATGTGAATGTGACTTGTTTAAGGATGTATGTATTTTATATGTAAATTATTTTATAATGTAAATTGTAATGACAAATTACAAAAGACCTACGGCTGAGTTTCTTGGTGCTTCTTCTCAGACCAGTGGGCATTTCCGAAGCACCAGTAGACCTTAACATTATTATGACATGTAAAAAGTGCCCATAGTGGCCTAATTTACAAAATAAATGATTTGATTTGATTTGAAGAAAAAGTTCCCCGGTTGATAACGCTGTACTCATAGTGCCAGTTTTACAGATGGCGACATGACTTCTGTATACAATTAAAATATAATTGCTGTGGGTGAAGTCGACGCCATTTTAGGGGAACGCTTAGCTTCAGGTCACGTTACCTTCTGTGATATCCTCTATTTATTCATTTATCAAAGGTATTCACTAATAAAAGCCATTCGTGAGTGTTTCTGAAACGCAGTCATGATAAAAACAACATGGCACTGGAGACTAAAATCTAAATATATTATTTCTCAAAGATGTATTTTGTCGGTACGCCATAACTTCTATGATTCTTTATCAAATTCAATGATTCAAACACCATTTTGAAGCTTATGTTTGCCGCTACTGACGAAAAATAGACAAATGATTTTCAATTATAGGTTATCTAAAAAAAATGGAAAATCATCACAGTGCTCATCATCATCTTCATCATCATCAATAAATTTTATTTACTTATTTAATTTTCTTTAAAAAAAAGCAGCGATAGCCTAGTTGGTTGCGGTACGGACTGCCAAGACGAAAGTCGTATGTTCGAAACCCAAGTGGCATACACCTCTGACTTTCTAAACGCACTATGTATTAAATGTTAATTATCGCTTGCTTTAACGGTGAAGGAAAACATCGTGAGGAAACCTGCATACTTGAGAATTCATATAAGAATTTCTAAGGTATGTGAAGTTTGCCAACCCGCATTAAGCCAGCGTGGTGGAATAAGGCCTGACCTCATTAGTAGAGGAGGCTCGTGCCCAGCAGTGGGACAATGTTTAATACAGGGCTAGTATTATTATATATTATTATTTAATTCTCTTATTATGTGACATTGGCAAATTGTGGAGTTGTTCCTCCGCAGAGGCCATTAAAGCAAGAAGGAAGAATATAAATCAGACTATAATCGAATTCTTTTTTTTATTTCGCTATTAAAGTCGCTGTTAAAATTATAAATTATTATAATGAAAGTCAAATAACGTAAATAAAAAATCATCAATTTAAATTTCATTCCTATAGTACTTTTATAGAGCATTGTTCTCAAATTTTTCACCGTCGGAAATCGAACCAACAACCGCGATAAATATTAGTCTATTTCAACGCAGGATGCCTAATTACAATAAAATATAATAATCTTACAAACTATGAAAAAGAAGTCAATAACGCTCTAAATCAGACTATCATATGGCTTGAAAACAATCAACTTAAAGTTAACTTAGAAAAAACTAAAGTCATGCATTTCTCTCAAAGGGCCAATAAAATTAATATTAATATCAATCACAAGGATAATAAAATAACAGAGAGCAATAGTATTAAGTTTCTAGGAGTGCATATAGATAGAAAATTAACATGGAAAAGCCACACTGAAATGTTATGTAAGAAACTACACAAATATTCATATGCACTACACGAACTCTTAAAAATAGTAGACCAAAAGGCTGTTCTGGTAGCTTATAACGGATTTGCTGTTACGAACCTAAGATTCGGAATAATATTTTGGGGTAATTCTACTGAATACCAGTCCGTTTTCATAGCCCAAAAGAGATGCATTCTATCTATATGCGGCATTAAGTCTAAAGATAGCTGTATGCCATACTTTAAATCGCTGAAACTTTTGACACTCGCTTCCATTTATATATATGAAGTTGCCGTATTTGTAAAATGTAACCTAACTTTATTTGTTACCAACTCCCAAAAAAACTATACGCAAATTAAGAGGAGACAATCTTTTAAGTATTGAAGAAGCGAAGACCACACTAAAGCATAGAAGTATACAATCCAAGAAGTTGTCTTCTGCACTGAGGCACCTGTAGCGATTGTCCAGCCTCTCAGTTGTTTTGCCTGAATCTTGAGATTGCATCTAAAGAATACCTTATAAGTTGAATCTCACTTTGCCCCTTTCAGGGATGATTTTTCAAAAACGTTGAAACACGTGTTTCTCTATTTCCTACCAATAGCCTTAATATGAATTTTCAGATCCCTAACTTGAGGAATGATAGATTTCCCATACAAATATTGAACTCTTATTTGTCCTCTTTCAAAGTTGTGTTTTGAGAAAAAAGATAGCCTATGTCCTTCTACAGGATATAATCTCCTTGCCAAATTTCATCACAATCCGGTCAGCCATTTAGTCGTGAAAAGGTAACAAACAAACGAACGGACGGATGGACTGACGGACTGACGGACTGATGGACTGACGGACTGATGGACTGACGGACGGACGGACTGACGGACTGACTCTCTCTTTCGCACTCTCTCACTCTATCACTTTCTCACTCTATCATTCTCTCACTCTATCACTCTATCATTCTCTCACTCTCTCACTATTTAACTTCGTGTAAAAATGTGAAACACGTATTTCTTTATTTCCTACCAAAACCCTAAATATGAATTTACAGACCCCTAAGTCGAGGAATTATGGATTTCCCATACAAATGTTGACCTCCTATTTGACCCCTTTCAAGGTTGTTTTTTGAGAAAATATATAGCCTATGTCCTTCTCCAGGATATAATCTATTCCCTTACCAAATTTCATTACAATCCGTTCAGCCGTTTAGTCGTGAAGAGGTAACAAACAAACAGAGTTACTTTCGCATTTATAGTATTAGTATGGATATGCTCTAGAAGCAGATTTCGGCGGACCTTACCTGTAACCTAAGACCAATGTATATACCCGATGTCATGAATAAACATTTTGAATTTGAATTTGAATTTGAATTAATATACTACATTAGTTTTAAGCCACAGTGGGTTATCATTTTAATTATTAAAAAAACATTAAATGATAAAAAGTAAAAACAATATTATTTTCATATTTTATTTCAAATTACAACTAACGCCTTAGAAATAAACCCGAAACAATCATTCGTATGAATAAATCAATAACATTCAGAACGCGAGCGCCATCTTGGTAGAAACGGAAAACTACCATTCGTGGTAATATTTTCAAAAACTACCACATAGTAGTAGAATTTTACTGGGACACTTCCATCATTTGGGGTGCATCTGAAATAGAATATATACAAAATAAATAAGTCGCATGCATAGAATTAAAAAAAAAATTTACGTGTGCGTCTCGGGACGTTCGACAGAAGTGATAACTTAAACTAATCTAAGTTGAACTATTTAATATTAAAATTGTTTAACTAAAAAAGCTTAGGTTATTACTTAAACTTTACAAATACACATACACTCACGCCTGTAATCCCCGAAGGGGTAGGCAGAGGTGTAACGAGTACACCCACTTTTCGCCGAATTTCGGTCCCATAATGTGATAGGGGGCGAGCCTATCGCCATACCGGGCACAGATTCCAGACTCCGGGCTAATACTGAGGAATTTCTAGATAGTAAAACCCAATATCACTTTACCCGACCCGGGGATCGAACCCGAGACCTCAGCACAGCAGTCGTAACGCATGCGCAATTACAACTGCGCCACCGAGGCAGTCTTAAACTTGATGTATTTTAATATGATAATGTGCGGAAAGGTTATTTAATAATAAAATCTTTTATTGATGATAAAATATATTTTACCCACTCGATCCCACTCAAATCACAACGCATCTAAAGAAGTTCCACTTCAAAAAAATATAGCACAGAGATTATGGAACGACAGAAATAGAAATTAATAAAGAAGCCAGACAGTGTGGCGCCGTAACGCGTTACGTTACGAAGCGGTTTACCCTTCCATAACAAGTTATCACTACAAAAATGTCAAAAACACCCAACAGTCACACACACAGTCCTGACCCCAGACTAGGTCCTATATCGTGGGTTTTAAAAAGGACTACCTACACCCAGACCTGAAGCATCTGTCTGTCACACAAACATTTGTCTCGGTGCGGGAATCGAACCCACGACCTCTTGTTTCACAGCCCTTGCTGTATTGACCCCATCGTTAGTTATATTTCGTGTTTGTATGGATCATATGACATAGTAATAGACATATCACAAAAGCTGGTGGTAGGATATTTATATCCGCCCGGATAGCGACCACCGAACACAGGGCGAAAAACCCGCCAAAGTGGCACACGCAAGTGTGTCGCGTTCCGGGATCAGCCAGTGTACATCCGGTTTTTGGGGGTCTAGAGTTGGGGTACAATGTTTGGCCATTTTGCGGCCTTCTGAGTACTCTGACAATAGACCCTCGACCGCTTCTTCACCTTCTCTCCATGGCGTAGTGTGAAGAAGCAGGCCGGCATGATTGTGTTGAGTAGCGGGGGATAGATCGTCTCTCGCTACTCGATACTCTAATTGGACGGCACTGCGCTTACCATCAGGTGAAGTGCGGTCACTTTGCCGTGCTAGGATAAAAAAATAAAAACTGTAAAATCAATCATTGCTGTCTTTTCATGAGAACCATTTAATTTTTTTTAACCTCAAGTTTCATAAGGGCACTGGTGTTCGGAAAAAGATTTTTTTATACTGGCAAGGCAAAATGACCACACTGCAACTGGATGGTAAGCGCAGTGCCGTCCATTTCGAGTATCGAGTAGCGAGAGACAATCTATCACCTGCTACTAAACACAATCATGCCGGCCTGCTTCTTCACACTACGCCATGGGCAAGAAGGTGAAGAAGCGGTCGAGGGTCTATTGTCAGAGTACTCAGAACATACACACAACATACAAACTGACAAACGGAGACAGACAGACAAACAAACCTACAGAAAGACAAACGGACACAGACAGACATACAGACAAACAGACAGACAAACAAACACACAAACAAACAGACAGACATACAGACCAACAAACAAACAAACAGACTGACAGAGAGGGCCACTTCCTTTTATACTATGTATAGATGAACCATACCTCCAGAGCCATCGTTGAACATAAACTCATCCTGGTACTCCTTCAGGAACTGTTCAGATCGGTGCTCGTCCAGGAACAAGGAGTAGACTTTCTTAACATCTTCCATGCTCACCTGTAACAGATTTTTTTAATGCCTAAAGTCAGAAAAAAAAGAATAACTTTTGTTTAATACAAATTTTATTTTAATACTGCCTCTGACACATTCTATCTATCTATTGGTTAACACAAATTGACCCGGTAGGTGGCGCTGCTGTATGTCACGAAATTTGAATTGCTGGGATTTGTGGGAGAAATGCTAAATATCATATCGTCGGTGAAAAAAATATATATTTTTATTTTTTTTGTTAAAATGATCGAGATCCTGTATCCGAACGCATCTGTTTCCGGGATTATTTGCCTGTTATTATATAGGTCTTAATAGCGTTATATCATTATAAGCATGTCATACACTTAGCGAATTATTTAACAACAAAAAAAAAACCTTTTTTGTCTCTGCTGTAAAATCAGTTCTTGGTGACATAGCTCGTTTTGCAGTATCACAGACGATATGTAATATGTCTGCCGGGCCTGCTAGTTACTACATAAAAACTCACACATCTTTTTCGTTTGAGGCATAGGTTGTGATTCTATCCAGCCGTGTTTAGAAAAATATTGTTACAAAATAAAATTTAATTTTAATAATAATAATGTATAGCAGCGATAGCCTAGTGGGTTGCGGTACGGACTGTCAAGACGAAAGTCGTAGGTTCAAACCCAAGTGGCATACACCTCAGACTTTCTAAACGCACTATGTATTAAATGTTAATTATCGCTTGCTTAAACCTGCATATCTGAGAATTCTTATAAGAATTTCAAAGGTATGTGAAGTCTGCCAACCCGCATTAGGCCAGCGTGGTGGACTAAGGCCTGACCTCATTAGTAGAGGAGGCCCGTGCCCAGCAGTGGGACATTAATACAGGGCTAGTATTATTTTTTATTTAATAATAATGTAACCTCAGTGGCTCTCCTGCGCCTTGCCACGAGTGACGCCGTGGTGATGAGTTGTATCGCGTACCGCAGTGACGTCTCCGTCGCGACGCGCGTCAGGACCGTCAGCGCGTCACTAGTCATCTGACAGTCTTCCTCCTCGCATCTGAAGAGATTTAATGAAACTTTGGCAACTTATCAAACTTTTCAGCCTCCGTGGTGCAGTAGACAAGTAGCCGGCTGTGAAACGAGAGGCCGTGGGTTCGATTCCCACACCGGGACAAGTGTTTGTGTTACAGACAGATATTAGTGTCCAGGGTCTGGGTGTTGTGAGAGGGTGCGTCTCTCTAGGTCCCTGATACCCACCGGCCATGACACAAGACTCGTATCTTAGTGTGGGGTCGGGGCTATGTGTGTGACTGTTGGATTTATTTATTATTCTTTCTTTCACCTTATATTCAATATCTCCCGTAGTTCCTGGTGTGAATACGGCGTAGTGGGCACTATGATCATCCTGTCCAGTAGATCCAGGGGTATCCCGTGCGGACTCTTGTAGCTGGTGCCCCGGATGCGTGTGATGCCGCGGTTGGTGGCCATGATGACCACGGGCGCCGTCTCTGATTCCAGGGCTCGGTTCAGGAACGAGAAGCACTCGATGTCCAGCATGTGGGCCTGGAAATGGTGATCATAAAACAGCTGGTGACTCGGTGGTGCAGATGTGATTGCGGTACTGCTGTGCTGAGGTGTCAGGTTGGATCCCCGGGTTGAGTAAAAGTGATATTGTATAGTAAACTACAATTTCCATCTATCCCCCGCTACTCAACACAATCATGCCGGCCTGTTTCTTCACACTACGCCATGGGCAAGAAGGTAAAGAAGCGGTCGAGGGTCTAGTGTCAGAGTGAGTACTCTACCTATCATCATCGTACCTCAACACTAGACCCCCGACACAAACCGGATGTACACTGTCTGATCTCGGAACGCGACACACTTGCATGTGCCACTACTGGTATGTGTATGGCGGGTTTTACACCCTGTGTACGGTGGTAACTATCCGATATGAATAAATATGGATATCCGGATATGAATATCCTACCACTAACAACATTTGATTTAATTTGACTGAAATAAACAATTTTATTGTTTTTAATATATAAACGACAAACCGAACAGACATTGGTACTCGACAAAGTAGACTTTTATTCTACTACAATAGGGTAATTGACTCGATTTTTTTTATTAATTTAATCCACAAGTTACATTACCTAAAACCTATCAAAAGAATTTTATAAATCCGAACAAAAATAAGTAATTAGACGCCATTCAAATCTGCTGGAAGAGGTAATTGTCAAATGACAGTAAAAGGATGCATGATATGTACCGTGACGTCACAGTTCTCAGAATGGCCATTACTGTGCCGTTGTGCGAGGGAGATAGTGAGATGTTCCCACTACGCCACCATTTTTGCGCATACCTTTAAGTATTTGCTCATACCAATATTAAAAATAAAAATTGCGACCTCATTTTTCAAGCAATTTTGATTCTGTTTTCACAAAAGGGTTTCTTTTGCGTATTATATTCGGTTGCATATAGAATAACGTACAAAATTAAACACAGGAAACTACCGTATTGCGGTACGGCTGTGCTAAGGTGTCGGGTTCGATCCCCGGGTTGAGTAATAGTGATATTGTATATTACAATATGAGGATGTTACCTCGTCAATGAACAGCACCCCTGGTATCATCTCAGCCTTCCCCTCTTCCCTCCACTCGGCCACTTTGCTGTTGATCTGCTCGCGGATCTCAGATTTTATCTCTCCGGTGTCACCTGAAATACATATTTACTTTTTGAAGTTATACTTCTTTAGCCGCGTTATGAAAACATGATGAGAGTGAAATTTTAAGATGCGCGTGAATCAAAAGTCACACCTCTGAAGTTGCCCTAAGTACCAGGCTAGCAGAAATGTAAGGAGATACGATACCGTTTCAAATGCAAGGTTTGTTTGTTCCTAGATACTTCTTGGGTACGTCATCCTACGTCACTGACATTATTCTCTTTAAGTACCAGGCTGGCATGAAATGTAAGGAGATTTGTTTCAGTAATTCGGTCTTGCATAATACTATAACATATAACATGAGATTTGGGGAAGTGCATGTAAATCTAACTGAGAAAGTATACAAACCACACAGAATAAATTAATAAACACGGCAAAGTGACCGCACTGTACCTGATGGTAAGCGCAGTGCCGTCCAAATAGAGTACTGAGTAGCGAGTGACGTTCTATCCCCGCTACTCAACACACTCATGCCGGCCTGCTTCTTCACACTACGCCATGAGCAAGAAGGTGAAGAAGGGGTCGAGGGTCTAGTGTCAGAGTACTAAGAAGGCCGCAAAATGGCCATTGTACCCCAACTCCAGACCCCCGCCAAAAACCGGATGTACACTGGCTGATCCCGGAACGCGACACACTTGCGTGTGCCACTATGGCGGGTTTTTCACCCTGTGTACGGTGGTCGCTATCCGGGCGGATATGAATATCCTACCACCAGCTTAAATACATAAAATACTAAACAAAGAGATCCATACAAGCTTATCATTTACAAAAAAACATCAGGTCCAAAAAATTAAGCTAAGAAATTCAGATTGTTTGGTTACACGGTCTCCCAGAACAAATTATGGGAAAAAAAATTGAATTTCAAGGCGTTAAAATATATAATAAGTTGCCTATCAATATAAAAAATACTAAAAGAATGTCTAAATTCAAAAAATTACTAAAAGAGTATAATATTATGGAATATACTACATAAATTAAAAATATATATTGTGTTCGTCTGGTCTTTGTATACTATATTAAAAATACAAAAACTTTATGACTGCCTCGGTGGCGCAGTTGTAATTGCGCATGCGTTACGATTGCTGTGCTGAGGTCTCGGGTTCGATCCCCGGGTCGGGTAAAGTGATATTGGGTTTTTCTACCTAGAAATACTCAGTATTAACCCGGAGTCTGGAATTGTGCCCGGTGTGGCGATAGGCTCGCCCCCTATCACATTATGGGACCGAAATTCGGCGAAAAGTGGGTGTACTGGTTACACCTCTACCTACCCCTTCGGGGATTACAGGCGTGAGTGTATATGTATGTATGTAAAAACTTTATGATTATCATTTATGTCACTTCTAGTTACACTATCAACTTTACATCCGTGTTTCTCGGATTGAGGTGTAATATCTATTTTGTGTTGTGTATACCCTCACTTCAGATTAATATTAAAATGTCTACAAGTACGCTCATTACGATTTATTGTTAATGTTATGATTTCTCAGTAAGTGAATTATTGTAAATTCTTTATGAGAAATAAAGTCTTCTTAAACCGTAATACTATAACATATGTACCGGCCACAATTATTTTGTTTTTACTTTTCAGTAATTCTGTCTTGCATAATACTTTCACGTACTAGAAACAATTTATTTATTCTCTTTAAGTACCAGGCTGGCATGAAATGTAAGGAGATTTGATACCGAAATTTAAAATGAATATTATGTACTATTCGTAAATATTTGTAAAAAAAATTGTGCTTATATACTTTTTCAAGTGCTCCAATATAATTGAGGTTAACTATCCGTATGTATTATTTATTGATATAATATAAATATCATTGATATTAATTATTAAAATTATTAATATTTGCATACAATAATAATACTAGCCCTGTATTGAACATTGTCCCACTGCTGGGCACGGGCCTCCTCTACTAATGAGAGGGGTTAGGCCTTAGTCACCACGCTGGCCTAATGCGGGTTGGCAGACTTCTCATACCTTCGAAAAACTCTCAGATATGCAGGTTTCCTCACGATGTTTTCCTTCACCGTTAAAGCAAGCGATAATTAACATTTTAATACACACATAACTTTAGAAAAGTCAGAGGTGTATGCCACTTGGGTTTCGAACATACGACTTTCGTCTTGACAGTCCGTACCGCAACCAACTAGGCTATCGCTGATTTGCATGCAATTAAAAACTATTTTTTAATGATGGCTAAGAAGTATAACTTCTCACGCGCGTATATAAGTACACGCACCCCTTTTTATTTGAAACTTGACAGCCTTCATGGAGCAGTGGGATGGAAACGAGAAGCTCTGGATTCGATTCTTGTGTGAGACAGACAGATGTTTCAGGTCTGGGTGAACCTAGTCCCTCGTAGTCAATACCCACGATACAGGATTGACCTAGTGTGGGGTCAGGACTGTACGCGAATGTTGAAGGGGCAGATAGAGGTGTAACCAGTATACCCATATGTCACTTATTACCGTCCCATGATGTGATATAGAGCCTATCGCCATACCGAGTACAATTTCCTGTGGACTGATTCTATGTATTTCGAGAAAAAAAGAATATCAATTTACCAGAGCCGGGGATCGAACCCGAATCCTCAGCATAGCAGTACGCATAAAAGCACCAGGTAGGCTTAAACCTGATTGATCAGAATTAAGATTTCCTCCCTTTAGTAACGCATTTTGTCCTATTCGGAAAACTTACATCTAACATACAAAAAACAATAAAAAAAAACCAAGATGGCTATTTAAGAGTCTTGCGACCTTCTGAGTACTCTGACACTAGACCCTCGACCGCTTCCTTACCTCCTTGCCCCATGGCGTAATCTGAAGAAGCATACATCAATGTATTGAGTAGCGGGGGATAGATCGTCTCTCGCCACTCGATACTTTGATTGGACGGCACTGCCACCATCAGGTGGAGTGTGGTCACTTTCCCGTGCCAGGATAGCATCTACGGCCGATAGGACATATACCAACAATATGCATTATGATAGTGCCTCACCCGAGAACAGAGCCAGGAACCCGTGCGTCCGTGAGTTGATCACGTCCACCTCGTGCAGTGTGACCGTGTGGACAACCTCCTTGCGTTTCTGGAGCTCTCCTTCTGGACACTGGACGAAGCGGGCTTGCTGGCCTGAGGGTATTATATTATTTATTTAACCACTCGCGAATCACAATCACCTTCAAGAAGAGAGCATATTCTTTCCTGAAAGGCCGGCCACACAAGCCCTCTGGTGCTGCAGATGTTCATGGGCGGCGGTGATCAGTTTCCATCAGGTGAGCCCGTTTGCCCCCATTTTCAATAAATAAAAACACAAGTTTACCGCAGTCTCTCCAAAATGAATTTTATTTCCATAATATTAAAGTTAATAAAAAACAAATTTGCCTCACTATAAAATTTGGGACCACCTGGGAAGTATGATATGAGTGATCCTATTGGCACCAAGTCAGGATCTGATGATGGGATCTCAGAAAAATCGAGGGCAACCCTCAAACTTTATAGTGACGCATAATTTGTTTTTTATCAAAGTCGGTGTACTTTTTATGAATTAAAAAACTTTTACTTATTTAATAAAAAAAAAAGAGAAATGTAAAAAAGCTACATATACCGGTAGCGTCATAGTCTCTCGCCCGCGCGAAACTTCGCCCCAATTTGTTTATCTTGCCGGTTGCTTTGTCTATTGTAATCACATCTCCCGCTTGCACCTAGAATAAAAATTATACAATACTAGCCCTGTATTAAACATTGTCCCACTGCTGGGCACGGGCGTATACTAATGACGTCTGGAAGGTGGTCAAATTACTTTGAAAGATTTGTTACATACATACATACAGGTGAAGCAAATATAAAGCGTGGAACAAGCGCCCCTAGCTTATTTACTAATTTGAAGTCACTTTGTCATAAATTAATAACTTTTATTAAAGAATAAATTTATAAGTATTGCTGCCTCATAACCTGATGAATTGTTTCTTCAGAAAAGGCCTGACTGCCTCGGTGGCGCAGTTGTAATTGCGCATGCATTGCGACTGCTGTGCTGAGGTCTCGGGTTCGATCCCCGGGTCGGGTAAAGTGATATTGGGTTTTTCTATCTAGAAATTCCTCAGTATTGGCCCGGAGTCTGGAAAATGTGCCCGGTATGGCGATAGGCTGGCCCCTATCACATTATGGGACCGAATTCGGCAAAAAGTGGATGTACTAGTTACACCTCTGCCTACCCCTTCGGGGATTACAGGCGTGAGTGTATGTGTGTGTGTGTGAATTGTTTCTTATTGTCTATGTTGTTTGTCTATATGTTTTATGATTGTGTTTTGTTAGTGGTTCCATATATTTTCTTTGTCTGTCGCTATTAAAACATTGCTATGAAAACGTTGTAGAATTCTTATTCAATTCAAGAACTTTGACAGCCTCCGTGGCGCCGTGGGCGTGTAGCCGGTTATGAAACGAGAGCCGGTGGGTTCGATTCCCACACCGGGACAAACGTTTGTGTGACAGACAGATATTAGTGTCCGGGGTCTGGGTGTTGTGAGAGGGTGCGTCTCTCTAGGTCCCTGATACTCACAACACAAGACTCGTATTTTAGTGTGGGATTGGGGCTATGTGTGTGACTGTTGGGAGTTATATAAGATAAATTACCTTCTCCTTAAGTAACGAGTCAATCATCTTAGCGCCCATGTCATAGTTTGTCTCCATGTCTGTGGTCTTGAGAGTGAGCTTGCCGACTCGGGCTCCGCCCCCTCCCGCAGCTCTTTCCACCACCACTTCAACCACTTCGCCCTCTATAATCTCTGATTCTTCCCTAAAATGATAAAACTCTACTTTTTAACCGACTTCAAAAAAGGAGGAGGTTAACAATTCGTCGGAATCTTATTTTTATGTATGTTCCCCGATTACTCGAAGACGCCTGGACCGATTCGAGAAATTCTTTTTTTGTTTAAAAGGGTATACTTCCCAGGTGGTCCCATTGGCACCAAGTTAGGATCTGATGATGGGATCTCAGAAAAATCGAAGGCTACCATAAAATTTTATAGGGACGCATAATTTGTTTTTATTGAAGTCGGTGTACTTTTTATGCATTATAGTAACAATAAAAAACTACTTAAGGTGGGTATCTTAAGAAGCACATAAATGATAACTGTAGTGATCAATTTAATGAAAAAAATTACACACCTCAGTGCCCACCGTTATCAACATGTCAAGATGTACCAAATAACAATAAGTCCCAAGTGTGCATGGACAGCATTTGTTTTTTATCCCCTCACGGCCAACTGACCACTCTGCACCTGATGGTAAGCGCAGTACCATCTAATTAGAGTATCGAGTAGCAAGAGACAATCCATCCCCCGCTACTCAACACAATCATGCCGGCTTGCTTCTTCACACTACGCCATGGGGCAAGGAGGTGAAGAAGCTGTCGAGGGTCTAGTGTCAGAGTACTCAGAACATCGTACCCCAACTCTAGACCCCCTACAAAAACATGTACACTGGCTGACCCCGGAATGCGACACACTTGTGTGTCACTATGGCGGGTTTTTCACCCTGTGTACGTCGGTCGCTATCCGGGCGGATATGAATATTCAACCACCAGAGAAAGAGTGCCTCAGTAAGCTCGTAGCTTTTGACTTCCGCATATAAACCTATTAAATAACAGCGATAGCCTAGTTGGTTGCGGTACGGACTGTCAAGACGAAAGTCGTAGGTTCGAAAAGTGGCATACACCTCTGAATTTTCTAAAGTTATGTGTGTATTAAAATGTTAATTATCGTTTGCTTTAACGGTGAAGGAAAACATCGTGAGGAAACCTGCATATCTGAGAGTTTTTCGAAGGTATGAGAAGTCTGCCAACCCGCATTAGGCCAGCGTGGTGGACTAAGGCCTAACCCCTCTCATTAGTAGAGGAGGCCCGTGCCCAGCAGTGGGACAATGTTTAATACAGGGCTAGTATTATATAAACCTATTTAGGTAGGTAATAACTCACTTGATTCTTATCCCAATGGACTTTCTGATGGCTTGTGTGAGAGCTTCAGTTTTGCTCATCTCCAAGGAGAATATTTCAGAGCCTGCAAACAACAAATGGTATATGTTAATTTTAGGCAACTCACAAAATATGTAGTTAGAAATAATAACACACTCTGACAATAGACCCTCGACAGCTTCTTCACCTTCTTGCCCATGGCGTAGTGTGAAGAAGCAGGCCGGCATGATTGTGTTGAGTAGCGGGGGATAGAATGTATCTCGCTACTCGATACTCTAATTGGACCGCACTGCGCTTACCATCAGGTGCAGTGCGGTCACTTTGACGTGCCAGGAAAAAAAAAAAAAAAAAAAAAAAAAACACATTTGAAAATAACATACATATACACTCACATAGTAACTTGACCTGGGGATCGAACCCGAGACCTCAGCATAGCAGTCGTAACGCATGCGCAATCACAACTGCGCCACCGAGGCAGTTGCAAATAGCAATCTATATAAATAAAATTAATATAGATTCACCGTTTGGTCATGTATCACCGAAAAATATCAATTTAAATAAAATTCGGCACACGGAAAGTCCATGACCTGGATTAAAACACAGGCTACTCTTATCAGCTGCAGATACAATAGCGTAGTTAATACGATTTTGTTTATTATATTTACTAACCGACTTCAAAAAAAAGGAGGAGGTGCTCAATTCGTCGGAATCTTTTTTTATGTATGTTCCCCGATTACTCGAAGACGCCTGTACTGATTCAAGAAATTCATTTTTTGTTTAAAAGGGTATAATTCCCAGGTGGTCCTATTGGCACCATGTCAGGATCTGATGATGGGATCTCAGAAAAATCGAGCGCTACCCTCAAATTTTAAAGGGACGCATAGTTTGTTATTTATTGAAGTCAGTGTGCTTTTTATGAATTTAAAAACCTTTTTAGTCATCAAGTTACCTTACTTAACACCTAATGTTAAAAGAATTCGAATTATGCATCTGAACAAAAATAAGTATATTAGACACTATTCAAATTTGCTAGACGGGGTATTGTAGTCTACTTGACTGTTTTGGATAACCATTTTATTTTATTCTTTTAGTCTTTAAAATATTATCATTAAATTATCTTTAAATTATGCAGATACCGAACTTTTGCTAACCACTACAAAATAGAAGTCATTTTAGTACAGAAATCTCTACTTGTGTATGTACTTATATATATATATATATGTTTATGTCTATGTCTTTTATATATATTTATACATTTATATATATATATCTACGAATTTATATGTTATTATAACAGTGTTATCTATTTATAAATAATTTATAATTCACTTTAATGTTCATAGTTACAATTTTTCTTTTCGCAATGCCATTTGTTGCATGTTTGTAGTTTGTACAGCCCACTCGCACATTTATAAAATGATTATTGTTAACCTATGTGGTCTCCCGCGATACAGGTTCGCCTAGTGCGGGGACCATTGTATTTTTGTTAAAAAATGTAAAATGTGTTTTTGGACAATAAATAATTTACTTACTTACTTACTTATTAATAAACAAAAATCATAAGTTTGTTAAAACATAAGCTTTAATTATCATATTTATAAACCAACTTTATTTTTCCTATACTAAACACCAATACCATGGCCTCTCGTGTGACGTGACCATCTGCAAAACTAACAGACGTTTGGCTCAGTGTTTTACATATTTCGAATTAACATAGACCGTTAAGAAAAATAGGACTCACCTGCCATGCTTGTGAACGGTGTGTCAGGACCTAAGGCTTGTGCAAGCCCCATGGCTATGGCTGTTTTGCCTGTGCCGGGTTGCCCAGCAAATAGCACCGCACGACCAGCAATTTTACCTAGAAACAATATTAGAGTGTTATAAGGTTATATAATTACTTATCATGCACACCGCTAGAGAACTCTTTGCCAGAGTCCATGTTTCCCGAAAATTATAACCTGGGTATCTTTAAGTCAAGAGTGAATAGGTATCTTCTAGGCAAGCCTGCTCCACCGTAGACATCATCACTTACCATCAAGCGAGATAGTGGTCAAAAGAAAGCCTATTTCGGTAAAGAAAGGGCGTATTGGACTGCCTCGGTGGCGCAGTTGTAATTGCGCATGCGTTACGACTGCTGTGCTGAGGTCTCGGGTCGGGTAAATCTGTGCCCGGTATGGCGATAGGCTCGCCCCCTATCACATTATGGAACTGAAATTCGGCGAAAAGTGGGTGTACTGGTTACACCTCTGCCTACCCCTTCGGGGATTACAGGCGTGAGTGTATATGTATGTATGTAAAGGGTATTTTGTCAAAGAAATCCTGGATAATAGGGTAGTTTCAGATATTTATTTTATTATAACCAAACTTAATGAGCAGCGATAGCCTAGTTGGTTGCGGTACGGACTGCCAAGACGAAAGTCGTAGGTTCGAAACCCAAGTGGCATACACCTCTGACTTTTCTAAAGTTACGTGTGTATTAAATGTTAATTATCGCTTGCTCTAATGGTGAAGGAAAACATCATGAGGAAACCTGCATACTGAAGGTATGTGAAGTTTAGCAACCCGCATTAGGCCAGCGTGGTGGACTAAGGCCTGACCCCTCTCATTAGTAGAGGCCGTGCCCAGCAGTGTGACAATGTTTAATACAGGGCTGGTATTATTATATTATTATAAACTTAACCTCTCAAGTATCACAAGAACACCAGTGTTCAGAAAAAGGTAATAAGTAGCGAGTAAAATACAAGCCAAAATCAACTTTATTCCCATAATAATAACGTTACAAATACACTTAATTAAGTCAATAAGGTGAGTATTGCCAGTTTTTGTGCGGACATCAGTTTCTGGATGATCCATGACTGGTATTGAAAACCAGAAGTGGCAGGAATATTTTAAGAGAAATAACGAATAATCAACCGATAGCGTTATATTTTACAAACTTATGCTAACTACAAATATACAAAACGCGATGTCTAATACGTCCTTTGTCCTTGAATATCGTCGGCGAAAGAGACCGCACCCCCGCGCACCCTCGTATTTATAGCGTACTGCTGGGTCCGGCTTTGGGGTTGCAAGTTTTTCGTAACACGAACATATTATTGAAAGAATTTCTTAAATCAAATAGCCAACTATCAATATCAAATAATGTATGGCAAGAAACATAGCACCCTATTAAATATGTTTCATCCAGATAAATTAATGACAGGAAATGAAGAATATAGAAATGCAGTAGATTTTTTACTGCCTGGATATACAGACGAGCAGACAGGCCACCTGATGGTAAGTAGACACTGCCGCCCATAAACTTCTGAAATGCCAGGGCACAGCAAAGCCGCTGCCTACTGGTAAGTTCATTGTCCATGCACAATATATTAAAATTACTAAACTCAATAAAGATCATAGTGTATGATTTTTTTTAAAAGTATGTACATAAATTAATTTTTACCAGTCATGTATCAATGGCATGCGGGCATACAATACTGGCAACGCGAGCCGTTCTTACATGCTATTTTAAACTTTAATATTATGGAAATAAAATAGTTTTTGGCTTATATTTTACAGACTCTACTCATTCCCTTTTGGACACCTGCACCCTGATGATTCTAGAGTGGTTAAGGTTCTAATAAGATTATATTTGCATTTAAATGCATTTGATTACACCCAACAGTCATAAACATAGCCCCAATCCCACACTAAGTGGGTGCAGTGGGGACAGGGCACTGCTAATGCATTAGTTTGTTTTGCATTAATTAATTAGGTAATATATTAATCTTTTTTTTTTGATTCGCTGGATTCTCTTTGATTCGCTGGATTCTCTCAGGACTGGGTCGCGCCGCGTAGTATCCAGCGGTAATATAAGCCCGCTGAGTTTGTTTCGCCGGGTCTTCTCAGGCTGGGTCGCGTTTGGATCCGGTGGTAGATTTTAAAACGTGCGACGTCTCGGAAATACCCATGGTCCTTATCAAATCCATTTAAAAATATGTATATTTCACTGGTATTTCTTTGAATAACATTAAAAATATAAATTATAAACACCTTATAAATGAATAAATTGATTGCTAGTGTATTGATGATGCTATGTATGCTATGTATACATAAGCTGATATCCTTTTCTTAAATTTCTTTACTTTTTTTTTAATGTACTGACTTGTCATAAGAGCTATGTAATTGCCTACATGATCAATAAACGATTTCATTTCATTTCAATCTTGTCTGTACACTTACCCATTGCTGGGCATGGGCCTCCTCTACTAATGTGGGCCTTAGTCCACCACACTGAACTACAGTGGGTTTGTAGATTTCACATATTATTGAAAACATTATTGTATGAGTTAGGTAGGTTTAAAAAAATTATATATTTAACTAGCTGTTGCTCGCGGCTCCGCCCGCGTGGAAGTTGTATTTGGGAGAAAAAGTATACAATATATACCAATTTTCATGTTTAACTTCAAAAATGACAGATTTTCATACAAACTTTTATCTCCTATTTTACCCCCTTAGGGGTGGTATTTCCAAAAACCCTTCCTTAGTAGATGCCTATGTAATAAAAGGTATCTACTGTCAAAATTTCAAGTCTCTAACCCTAGCCGCTTGGGTTGTGTTTTGATCGATCAGTCAGTTTCTTCTTTTATATATACATCTGTATATATAAAAGAAGAAAGGGCAGGTAACTTCATAGTGAATATACATACTTTTTTGTTCCATCCTTTTTTATAAAGGAAGAAGGCAAAGGTTCTGCCACCAAGGAAATGTATGTACAACACCTTCTTCTTCTTCTTTTATAAATTAGATGGCTCCACCGTTTCACCAGTGATTTTGCCAATGTCAAGTAAAGTGTTGTCACTTGTCAGTATGAATTTCAACTTTATAGCTTTGTTTAACATCCGGCCCGAAGTTACTTAAATGAATTCTAGTCGGTCAAATTAGATCTTTATAATATTATTTATATAAATTCGAAATTTTAATATACCGAAATAATGAAACAATTATTAAGATTTTAGAATATGGAGTTAGTTATGTTATAATATAATATAAATAAATAAAGTAAAAGCCCTTAACCGACATAAAAAAAAACAATAAACTTAAATTATAATCAAACACATTGTTATTTAAAATTAATAAAAAAGGAGAAAATATAAAGGGGGGAATTACCAGTGTTAGGACATGGTATGGTATGTTACCAGTCTGTGGGTTCCACGTATGTTGCATATGTCATACCATGCACGCCATTTTATTTAAACATAAATTTATTTTGGAAACATAAAAGGGTGGGAAATTAATGGTCAGTGACTGTACTCTTATGATAGGATTTAAGACAGTAAAGCCAAAACTACTTCAATGCCAGATCTATGACAATTATATAGTGTATCTTTAATTTTCAGGCTTAAGAAGAACTGCTGTTTTTGAAAAGATGATTTAAGAATGTCCTGGAGTAAACTCAGGGAATCAGAGAAGATGATGGTTTTATTCAGACTATGGGAAAGGACAAATTGGGCTGCTTCCAGGATAGCTGTAGCTTCACCGGTAAATATAGAAGATTGAGGAGGACATTTAAAGTTAAGAATAATCCTATATTTTGGGATCCACACAGCAGCTCTGACTGGGTCAGAGTCAGAAATCTTGGAAGCATCTGTAAACAGATGGATCCAATCCCTCCACTCCTCCGTCAGTATTCGGGTGAAATTGTTAGCTGCATCAAGATCCTTTTTGTGGATACCAAAATAAAGGAGAATGTTAGGTTTAAAAATTAGAGATTGGAAATCAAATGTAAAAAGGAAATGGGGGATAGTTTGGAATATTTGAAGGGAAGAGTTGGAAAATTTTAAAAAGCTTTTGATGAGTAGGGGAACTTTGTGGAGCCAATATCTGGAATTGTGGACTAATTGGGAAAGAATGGGAAGTTTATCATGGAGTGGATGGGATGATTTCTGAAGGGTATTAAAAAAATACCGATCACAAAGGTATTGCCTGCGAAGAAATAGGGGAGGCTCTAGGCATTCAACTTGTAGAGCATTGATTGGGGAAGATTTCATGGCTCCTGTTATTATACGAAGGCATCTTGATTGGAGTTTATCCAGAATTTTTAGGGCTGCTTTGTTGCATGGTTCTAAAAGGAAGGATGCATAATCAAAATGACTCCGTACAATTGCATTATACAGCAGCTTCTGATTATGTGGATGAGCACCCCAACGGACACCTGAGACTGCTCTAATAACATTGATGCCTTTTTCACACTTGTTTTCTATATGTTTTAAATAAGGAATACCTGACAATTTAGAGTCAAGAATTACACCAAGGAACCTAACCTGGTTTTTAATTTCGATTATTTTATTTTCAACAGATATAACAATTGGAGGGAACAGTCTTTTACGAGAAAAAACCACAGCTACACTTTTCGAAACAGAAAGAGAAAGATGGTGGTTGTCAAGCCATTGGTTCAAATAATGCAATGCTACGTTCATCTTACTTGAGTCTCTTATAACTGATTTGGAGGAAGTGTATAAGACGACATCATCTGCATATTGCAACACATTGACAAAACAGTTTACAGATTTCTCAAGTTCTGCCGTATAAATGTTATATAACAATGGGCTGAGGACAGAGCCTTGAGGGAGACCTTTCCAGACCGTCCTTGGAGAATGATTATAGTTTTTGTCACTAAGTAAGATAGAACAGCCCATGAGAAGATTGAACAATATGTTGATCATCCTCGCCGGTATACTCAGCTGGAGCATTTTCTGCCTGAGTAAGGGAAGATGAACATTATCGTAAGCTGAGCTTATGTCAAGGAATACTCCAATGACATCTTCATCATGGGAAAAGGCCAAGCGGATATCTGTAGTGAAGATGGACAGGTTGTCCATGGTACTCATGCCCCGTCTAAAACCAAATTGGGAGTACCTGTTATAATGATATGCGCTTACCATCAGGTGCAGTGTGGTCACTGCCAAACCAGGATAAAAAAAAATTATCCGTTTTCATGGCAACGGAAAGTTTTGTCAATTTACCTTCTCGAATCATCTGCAGGACCACTCCGGCGGCCTTCCTTGCCATTTTCTGACCCACCATGCCCTGAGACACTGCTCTGGGCTCCAAGGAATCATCGAGACCCAATCCCCTGATATGGGAATGCGCGCCAATTCTTTCTATGCGCGTTATGTTTCGAACTTCTTGCACTTGCGCCGCGGCTAAAGACTACAACAAAATTGTTTAATCAAAAACATGCTTTTAGGTTATGTTTTTCGGCGTTTTTGGTTTATAGACACTTACCGCCATGATTAAATAATTTTAAGGTCTCAGTAACACTGATACAACAGGCCTAATATATGTTCCGGGCTTTTTATCTTTATCCGAACAATTTAATTTGAAATCACAATTTTAATATTTCGCTATCAAACGACCGAGTACCAAACTTTAATTTATTTATTTCATAGCCATGGATACATGTTTTTTTTTATTCGTTCAAAGGACAGACTATAGGCAATCAACCATACTGCCTAGTCTTACGTTTCCATGGATACATTTTCCTTATATATAAAAGTACTCTGTGGGATACATCTACTTAATGTTTTATCAAAGGAATCTGTGCCAACTATCGAGATCCGTCCACACTCCACATATTGGTGATTTGCTCAGTGATCAGTTGAACGTCGAACGAGAATGTAATCCTCATCCACAAAATCGTCACGCATATGGAAAATGAAAAAGTAATTGAATTAAAGAGCAGGCACGTCCAATAATATGGAACGCATTTCGGAAGGATTATATAAATAAAAATTATCAGCATGATACTTATTATTTATATGATGATGAATGGCGCACCATCCAACATAATATGAGAATGATATACTCAATTTAAAATTTTAAAAAAACGAGAAGATGAGTAGATACATATGGCCTTAATATAAAGGAATTTTTAAATTAATTGAGCCTTTTTTTTCAGTAACAAATATAAGTTACAATTTGCACTTAGTACTATATAAGCGCGTAGAGCAATTTCGAATTTTGAATCGGACATCTTCACATTGGCTCTGACATGAAAGAATTAGTTTAGCCAACGTGTGTATATTGGCGGCCGGGCATCATGGCAAAGCTGTGAGAGGATTTACTCATTCCTCTCACATCGCCAGATATAGTCAGGATGCACATCGTATGATAGTTATGTAGAAAAACACGAGATTAACACTTCAGAATTTAGAGTTTAATAAGCTACTACCAGTTTGGAATGCAGTTATCCATGGGGAAGAATCTGGCAAGAAACCCCATGGTTGCTCTTTTAAACACAGCACAATCTAAGTTACTATAACTGATACTAATTACAGTTTCACATCACGTTAACTTACTACTTTAAACAGTATTTCGGCATTACGCCGTCTAAAGCTACTAACGGTTCAATGATTACTCCCGAGTTGTTCGTCAAATGGCGAGATGCTCTTTTATATTGTGATTTTCGTTGTGCTCCACTCTGTGAGTGAGAAAATCCGATAAACAAATCGAAACTACCTTCAAAATAGCAAAGCAAGTGACGGTATCCAAAATTTACAATAAATAAAGTTATTTGCAAGTGCAATTCGGCACCCGTATTCATGACGCTCCCACATGTGCTCCTCACCAAATCAATCGACCAACGTTGTTACCAGCACTAGAACCAATGTGTGGAGCAGGCGTAAAGCAAAAACCTTAAATCGAAAAAATAACACTGAAATGGCCTAAAAATGTAAAACAATGAAATAATTTACACTTATTAATATTCTTTATTTATAAGTTATGCAATATTTCGCTTTCTATTGATTCAGACTTTTTAAAATCATGCATTTGCTAGATAAGCCTCTAATAGAGCAAGCCCCGGGCACTATATACTTTTGTCCTTACTAAAAATATAATCTATAAATAATATTATTTTTATAGCTATAAATCTTCTGTCATCATTACTGTTTAACATTTTTACTATCGCTCTCTAGGAGTGATTTCGTCAATGACGAAATAATATACAGTTTTTTCGTCATCGGATTTCGTGAAAAGGAACGGAAGTATGTAACAGGAAGTCGGTGAAGCACGCGTTATTTAATTTTTTGAAGTGAAAACTTCTTTAGGCGCGCTGTGCACTTTATTTTGTGGGTATTGAAAGAGACTGTTATAGTCGACGCGTCATTGCCATACTCGCTCGGCGACCGTTTATTCATAATATTATGGCGTTGGGAGCAAATACTTTCCATTTTTATTCTGTGACTATGTACACTTGGTACAGAAAATTATAATTTTGCAGGATTTGAACTACCGGTATGATAATCCGATCGTATAAGGAACGAAGATACCACACATTATAATTTAATTAATAACCTCGCCTTGATGAAGTTTTCACTTCTGTTGTATTGGCTTAATACCACATAATTTTTTTTTAATTCACCAATTGCTAGAAATGCCCACTGGTCTGAGAAGAAGCACCAAAAAACTCAGCCGTGTGAATGAAATCGAATTTAATCGAATGGAATAAAAGTGAATCGTATATTTGATAATCGTATCAAATGGAATCGATTAAAATATAATGGAATCGATTGAAATGAACTGGAATTGAATGAGTTCGATTGGAATCAAATGAAATCGACTGGAATCGAATAGAATCCAATGGAATCGAATATGTTCGAATGGAATGGAATTGAATCGAGTCGAATGAAATCAAAAGGAATCGAACCGAATATAATCTATTGCAATGGACTGGGAATGAATGGAACGGACCGGAATCGAATCAAATGGAATAAAAGGGAATCGATTGGAACGGAAGGGACTGGAATCGAAAATAATCGATTGGAATTTAATGAGTTCGGTTGGAATAGAATGGAACGGAATTAGAATACTTCAAGTTTAATTCAATAAAATACATACAATTTTCATCAAAAATAACTATTCTTCGTTACCGACGATATTTCAAATAATAGATGAATATTTCAGGCTATAATTACGAAGGTGAGATGTCAGATGTTACACACTATAAGCGACTACTGTAAGGCTCGTTCGTTTTAATTTATTTTATTAAGAAGCAAGAGCCACAAGAAATTCCTCAGCAGATTTAAAAACAATCTGTTGTGGAATTTCGTTTTCTCAAATATCAGCGCTCTATATGTACTACGTACTAGATGCGCCGACCAGAGTCCAGAACAAACATCATGTTCCACAGAGTTGCGGTTCCGGTACCGCACTGACGTTAGTTTGCTACATGCTACCAAAGTATTTACATACGATTATATATATACGATTTCTTTATTTTCCACTAAAATTTACACTTTGCATTATTTTTGAGCCACCTAAATAATCTGTATATATAAAAGAAGAAACTGACTGACTGACTGATCGATCAACGCACAGCCTAAACGGCTGGGGTTAGAGACTTGAAATTTTGACAGCAGGTACCTTTTATCACGTAGGCATCCACTAAGGAAGGGTTTTTGGAAATACCACCCCTAAGGGGGTAAAATAGGGGATGAAAATCCGTCATTTTTGAAGTTAAACTCATGAAAATTAGTATTTGGCATTTAAGTTAAAAATAAAAAATATATGTTTCAGGATTTTTGAAAATTCCGCCCCTAAGGGAGTCAAATAGGAAATGAAAGTTTGTATGAAAATCCGTCATTTTTAAGTTAAACGCATGAATATTGGTATTTTGTATTGTATAATTTTCTTCCAAACATGACCTCCGCGCGGGCGGAGCCGCGAGCAACACCTAGTTGTAAATAAAAAAAAAGTTATTTGTTACAACAAAATACATGATGAAATACATTATGTAAGTAAGTACAATGTTACACAACTACATATTATGTATGTACAATGTTACACAACTACACAATCTCCAGGATAGTTCCTCAAATACCTTATAGTTATGAACTGTCGCATCTGCTCATTGCTTGCTCACTGTGATGCTCTTCGGTCAAATAAATATAGTTCTTAAAAAAGAGATAGATGGCATCAGTGTGCGGAAAAGGTATTTGGAACATATTGTTTCTACGACAGTTCAGTGTCTATCGGTAGAATATATGTCAATGGAGAATATCTTAATATTTTATATAAAATCATATAAAATAGATAAATGTAGCACTACAAGTAGACGTATCTGCCTATATAATACCAGAGAAAATGCGAAGGTACTAAAACTAATTGTAAATATAGATTATAAATGAAAGTGTCATCTTTGCACAGGAAGGAGGTTTATTAAAGAAATATTTCACGATATAACAAGCTGTAAAGTCAATAAATAAAGACAATAAATAAGATTGTATTATCTCAAGGCCTAAATTTGTAAATAAAAAGTTTTTTTATTCATAAAAAGTACAGACTTCAATAAAAAACAAATTTATTGAATTATGCGTCACAATAAAATTTGAGGGTTTCCCTTGATTTTTTTGTGATCCTATCATCAGATCCTGACTTGGTGCCAATGGGACCACATGCGAAGTATACCCTTTTAAACAAAAAAGAATTTCTCGAATCGGTCCAGGCGTCTTCGAGTAATCGGGTAACATACATAAAAAAAAGATTCCGACGAATTGTTAACCTCCTCCTTTTTTGAAGTCGATTAAAAAGTCCCTTGAATACGTCTAAACATATAAAACGCCTAAGATAATCCCGACCCACTTATTTACACCGTGAAATCGGAAGAAAAACCCCTAAGGGATCGTCCATTAATCACGTGAGGCTCGAAAGGGAGGGAGTTGTTCGGCAAAAAATCACGCAATTTCAAAAGGGTTGAATATTATAATCACAAGGGGGTCCCCACCCTTGGGGGAATATATAATTACATATCACGTGTATTTATTTTTCGTTGAACCCACGATTTCTAAACCAAACAGCGGCGCGTGGCCAGCGGTGTGGACAGTACTTTTGTTCAAAGAAGAATGTTTAAGGCATATTTAACTTTATGTCACAAGCAACCTAATGATCGTATCTATAACCTGATGATTACGCATTCTCACGCGACGATCGATCGCTAGAGATAATATCCTGAAAATTTCAATATACTTTGTACCAAAAAAATACATGTGATTTGCAGTGCAGTAGTATGCAATCTAACACCTCACCACATATCACCATTGACGGTGTTTCAATAGTTGTTAAAAACATTACGTGGTTAATGGACGACCCCAAATTAGTTTGATGGAGGTTGAAGAACATCTTAGACCCCCGATTGTCTGCCCTACCCGCTCGTGGTGGACGCTAGCTAACTAACAAAACCCTGGTTTTCACCAGTAACAATAACAGATATGGTGGAATAGTGAAGATACTAATTCCCCGGGCGGGCAGCAGCGTCCTTGGGACCGTTCCAGCCACTGCAGCACAATCCTGTAAGCCAAACGTGGTAACTGGGGCTGCTCCGACAGTATGTCTCGGAGTGAGCTGCTGGACACGCGTTGGTAATGTGAGCAGTAAGCAGTGCAACCGAGTGCAGACACATAATACTGTCAGAGTGGATACCTGCTCGACGGTTTGGTTCGGGTGGCTTGTAAAGAGTAGCGAGTACCGACGACAGGCGGGACCCATCCACCTCTTACCCAAAGGACTCTTCAAACAAATCACTGTTTCTTATAAATCAATTGTGGATTTTTTTCACATAAACATTATAGCTTTTCTCCTGTGTGTGATCTAGTATTATGATTTTTTTAACTTTTGCATGCACATGTAAGACTACAGTATTCACATTTAAAAAGGGGTTTCGCCTGTATGAGTTCTAACATGTGCTTTTAAAGTTCCATTTTGTGAACATGTATAACTACAGTATTGACATTTAAAAGGTTTTTCGCCTGTATGAGTTCTAATATGTGTCTTTAGATTACCCCTATCAGCACTTGTGTAACTACAGTGTTGACATTTAAAAGGTTTTTCGCCTGTATGAGTTCTAATATGAGCCTTTAAATTACCCCTATCAGCACTTGTGTAACTACAGTGTTGACATTTAAAAGGTTTTTCGCCTGTATGAGTTCTAACATGAATCTTTAAAGTATCATTTTTTGAACATGTATAACTACAGTATTTACATTTAAAAGGTTTTTCGCCTGTATGAATTCTAACATGTGCCTTTAAATTACCCCTATAAGCACTTGTGTAACTACAGTGTTGACATTTAAAAGGTTTTTCGCCTGTATGAGTTCTAATATGTGCCTTTAAATAACTACTTAATACACTTGTGTAGCTACAGTATTGACATTTAAACGGTTTTTCGCCTGTATGAGTTCTAACATGTATCTTTAAAGTACTATTTAGTGAACATGTATAACTACAGTATTGACATTTAAAAGGTTTTTCGCCTGTATGAGTTCTAACATGTAACTTTAAATAACTACTTACAACACTTGTGTAACTACAGTGTTGACATTTAAAAGGTATTTCGCCTGTATGAGTTCTAACATGTATCTTTAAAGTACTATTTAGTGAACATGTATAACTACAGTATTGACATTTAAAGGGTTTTTCGCCTGTATGAGTTCTAACATGTGCTTTTAAAGTACCATTTTGGGAACATGTATAACTACAGTATTGACATTTAAAAGGTTTTTCGCCTGTATGAGTTCTAACATGTGCTTTTAAAGTACCATTTTGTGAACATCTATAACTACAGTATTGACATTTAAAAGGTTTTTCTCCTGTGTGAGTTTTAATATGTGTCTTCAAGTTACTATTTTGTGAACATGTATAACTACAGTATTGACATTTAAAAGGTTTTTCTCCTGTGTGAGTTTTAATATGTGCCTTCAAGTTACTATTTTGTGAACATGTATAACTACAGTGTTTACATTTAATAGGTTTTTCATCTTTATGAGTTCTTATATGCAGCTGTAAATTACTTTTGCTTCTAGAAGTATAGGCACAGTATTTACAATTAAACAATTTTTCATCCATATAAATGTCAAAGCCTTTTTTCAATTTCCGTCTTTCAGTACCTCTTCTGTGACATATAGATTTTTTTATTTTTATGACTGTCTTTTTTGGTTTCCTATTTACAGATTTATGTTCATTAATATGTTTGGTAAGAAGAGCTTTCGTACTATATGTTTTAGCACAATCATTGCATACAAGGGTATTTTTATCATCTTTAATTAACAATTGATTATTATAAATCTCATCACATCCTATCTGGGATGATTTATTTTCATTAGTTACTAAGATTGGTTTAGTTTCTAGGGTGGTTTCTATTCTATTTTCGATGGCACAGGCTTTATCTTGTTCAAAGTTATGTTCTTCGTCCAGCCTAAACTCGTTTTGAAATTCACCTTGAGAAATAAAAAATATATTACAGTACCAGAGTATTTTTAGATAATTGTAATACAGGACCATCAAGTATTAGCTTTCTATCTATACTCAGATTTTTAATTAAATAGACTAAACTGACAGCTGCGATTCATCTTTTCTTTTTTTAATGTTGCAAGTGTAGAGGATAGTGCTGTAGTATGGCTGATTATGCATGATTCATCGACATGTTATGACATGACCTTTCGATTTAATTTTACTGAATTGTGTTAATAAATGTTTAATATAAAAGTAATGAAATGAATATAAAAAAAATATAAACGTAATAAATTAACTTTATTGTAATAAATAAGAAATCAAGAATAAAATAAATGCGATTGTTGGAATTGACAACATTTCAAAATCTAAACTAGCGTAAAATAAAAATACCGTTTCTCAGGTTTTCTATTCTTAGTTTAAATATATATTTTATATTATTTTTAATACTTTAGTTTCGAAGAAAAAAATTAAAAACCGAAAAATGCTTGATGACGTCATACATACGGTTGAATGAAATAGTTTCTTGGCTCACCTTACAATTTATTTTAAAAACCAATAGATTGTCATTTGTTAAATGTCAATGCCACAATACGTCAATAATTCGCCAATCAAAAGACAGAAGTTTGAGTTGTGACAACTCACATCTGTCACTTGTCAGTTTTTTTTTGCAAAGCAAAGGTCATTACGTCTAGAACCGTATATATGACGTCATTTGGTGCTTACGACGATTTAGAATAAAACAAAATTCAAAGTGAAAATCATAATTGAAAATATCTGAATATTGAAAAAAGAAAAAATATGGGTCTCATAATTATAAATTTATTTTTCTAATAGTATACAAATTAGAGTATGTTAGAAAAATGAAATAATGTCAATTTAGTTACATTAGTTAGTTAGTAAATAGTCAGAAATAAATAGTGATAAATAAAGTACGGTTTTTCATTTATTTTTCTATTTATTGATAGATTGATTGATCAATGCAAATTAAAAATAATACTTTCTTATAAAATAAAATTATTCACAATGTTTGATTCCTTATCGAAACACTCAATAACTCAGGATACAACACTATTTTCACTTTATGATAAACTGGCAACCCACCAAATGTCAGTTTAGTATATTTAATTAAAAATCAGAGTATAGCTACCACCATACAGGCTACTGCAATAAGACTCAAAATATAGCTTTTATTATTATAAAATCACTATTAAAACGTTTTAGCTTATGTTTTATACTTACTGTCATCATGAGGTTCATCTTTGACAATCACTTCATTACTGTCACTTTCACGTTGGTTTTCTATTTTTAAAATATTTTTATAATCTGGTACCCCTAAGGAATCTAGTTTCGCAACCATCAACGAATTTGCCAGACCGTATGTCACCCTGTCTACAAAACCAATGGATTTTAGATGCATCTGAAAACAAAAAAATATATTTTTTCTACATTATCACACATAGTGATCACACTGGACCTGATGCTATGTACATTGTACAGGGGAGTTCAAATATATATCAACCACTTCTTCACCTTCTTGCCGATGGCGTAGTGTGAAGAAGTAGGCCAGCATGATTGTGTTGAGTACCGGGGGATTGTCTCTTGCTACTCAATACTCTAATTGGACTGCACTGCGCTTACCATCAGGTGCAGTGTGGTCACATTGCCATGCCAGGATAAAAAAATATATGACAGAGACCACTCTGCACCTGATGGTAAGCTCAGTACTGTCCAGTTAGATTATCAAGTAGTGAGAACAAACTATCCCTCACTACTCAACACAATCATGCAGGTCTGCTGTGTAGCCTATTCAGCGCCATGGGGCTAGGTGAAGAAGTCGTTGATGGTCTTGTGCCAGACTCCTCTGAAGGCTGCAACACGGCTTAAAATTGTACCCCAACTCTATACCTCCAACAAAAACCAGATGTACACTGGGTGACCCCGAATGTGACAAACTTGCGTGAGCCACTGTCGCAGGTTTTACACCCTGTTTGATGGTTGCTATCCAGGTGGGTATAAATATCCTACCACCAGAAAATCATTGTATCTTAGAGTCGAAATCAAACAAACACCAAAGCTTGCTCACAGGAAATCTGACCTTGGACTGTTCAGAGCAAAAAATAAATGGTTATTTAGATGTACCTCACTACCAATCGGCAAAATTTGTTTAAGCAACTCTTCAGAATTCTGTGATTTTATAACAAGTTGCTGGCAGTTCTTTAGCTGACTATAACATATGTAACATGCATAATCTAGCCTTCCCTCTTCTTGAACCTGTGAATTAAATTTAAAAATAAATAAGGATGAATGATGATGAATACTTTAATGGTTCTGGAATACCAACACGCTTAATACCTAACATATTATAATCATGTATGAAAAAACTTTTATATTTACGCAGGAACAGCACAAAGTATCAGATGGAAACTAACATTGTTATTTATTAACTTTTTGTACACATCTTGAACCTCCGACCCCAATATTTGATGCATTCGAACATTGTCATCCAAACATATGCGGCAAAGTTTTAATTCAAGCATTTTGTTCTCTGTACTACACGCAGAGTAAATGATGTTGTTGTTACTTGTTATTGTACCACTTATGTCCTGTAGATCTAATTCTTATCTTAATTTTATTAAAGCTTCGTCGTTGTCTAATGTTTTAGTCAATATTTTCCGCACTGAGCATGTAATTTTAAGAGACGGAACTTAGAACATTTATTTTTAAGGTATTTTTTAGAATCTTTAGCCAACCATATAAAAAATACAATGCTACCAACGTAAATTCACTGACAGTGACAACGATGACCTTAAAGTGAAAATGGCAGATAGGGATGAGCGATGTAAGGGTCGATAATTAAAATTATCGATATATTTAATTTTATCGATATCGATAAAATAAAGTCGATATAAGGTCATAATGTGTTAAATTTATTTAAAATCGAAGCGGGGAAAAAAAACAATTGTGCAGTATTAAAATATTTATTAATATATATACAATAACTATGGTAATATGTGGTATAAAAATATTGTATGTGGTATAGGTGTTGTTTTTAGATAAAATAAAAGAATTGGTTGCTTGAACTTTGCCTTTATGCCTTGCAACATAAACACCAATGCATGGTCAGCGATTTGCGGGCTACGTCCCAATTCTGTCATAATATGTCATCATACAATCACATAAACTAATCTGATATGTAATATTCCACATTCACAAAGAAAACGGAAAAAACAAACAGAAAAATCACATCACAAACACATTTACGAAACGGCTGACATGTTTGTGAATAAGTGTGACCATAGATTTATACCGATATCTCCTACACGTAATTCCATAATTGATAAAGGTTGTCAAATATGTTTATTAATTCATATTAAATATCCCAGAACATAATGTAAAACTTATTAGCACTATATTCTGTCAAAAAAAAAACAAATGCAAGTTTATTTGAAGTTTTCACAAAAATATACTTAGAAATACATTCTACTACAATAAAAATCTTTATGGCGTGATGTTGGTAGTACTGGTAGAATTGTCTTATTGTTGGCAAAGCATTAAGCAATAATTTCATACAAAATTTAATTTGTTCGAAGTTTCCCAGGACTGATTTTCCGTATATAGTATAATACTCTTTGGTCAGAAGCGCGGGAACGTCGAAAAGAAAAGGCGCAAATTTTTAAAATTATTTATTTAAAATAACTAAATACGACTTAAGTGTAAATAGTTGTCAAATCTTTATATCTTCATATTAGAAAAAGAAGTTTGTCCAATATGGGGGGGGCAAAGAAACGAAAGAAAAAGGAAGGGGCAGGAGTTGATGAGGCAGAATTGGCGGCATCAGATTCTTCGTCCATGAAATCTGTGGAAGAAGTAGATATGTATCAAACCTTTCAAATACCAAATTATCATAGATTATACCCTGAAAATACAGGTAACATAGAATTTATCGTATTTTTAGAAAGTATTGAAAACAATAAACCTTTGGGGGACCGTGACATGATGTCATTGGCAAACAACCTAAAACGATACAATAAAGGCATAAAACAACTAGTCCGCATCAATAAATATAAGGTGGGCGTTATTTTTGATAGCGCAACACTCGCAAATGCTGCACTGTCAAATAAACAATATTTAGTAAATAATAAGCTTAAAGCTAGTATTCCAGCCGCCGCTACAGAGGCTACTGGTGTAATACACCATGTTCCAATTAATTTATCAAATGAACAAATCTATGCCACACTTACTACTAATAAAAACATCATTTCTATTCGTAGAATTATGAGAAGGATTAAGAATGATAATAATACCTTTGACCTACAACCCACAAAGACTGTATGTATAACATTTTCTTGTCAGAGTTTACCAGAGAGTGTTGACCTTAATAGTTGGCGTTTTGAGATCTCACCATACATTCCACCAGTCAAACAGTGTTTACGTTGTCTCAGGTATGGCCATTTGGCAAAATTCTGTAAAAATTCGGAAAGATGTTCAATCTGTGCTGGCAGTCATAATTTCAAGAGTTGTACTATTGCTCCAACAAGTGCTAGTTGTATTCATTGCAAAGGAAATCATATTGCTATTTCTTCCCAGTGCCCTGTAAAACAAGATAAAATAAAACAAAACAAAGATAAGTTGATTAAAAGATCATTTGTTGATGTTGTCAATGAAAAATCATTTCCTGTCTTAGGTGGCAGGAAAAAAAGTCCTAATGAACTTTTTATATCACTTTTAGATTCAGACCATTTTCTAAAGGTACTTGTTGATGCAGTTATTAAAATCATCACCATGAGCCAAACAAAAGAAACTAGCATCTGTAGTAAAACTATTAAAGAATTTCTCATTGAAAACATGCAAAAAGAACATAAAGCTTCTTCTTAATATTTTCTCTTTTATGGTTTATATAAATATTGTACAATGGAATGCCCAGAGCTTACTTAATAATCGATATATTTTTTCACATTTTCTTTATGAGAAGAGCATTCATATTGCCGTTATTTGTGAGACATGGCTTAAGCCAAGTCATCATATTAGTTTTAAAAATTATGAGATGGTCAGGTTAGACAGTGGCAACGATCATAATGGCGTTGCTATTTTAATACACAAATGTCTCAATTTTAAGAATTTGGACACTTTTAGTGACAATTCCATTCAAAATGTAGCAATTCGTTTATATTATGGTAATAATAAGGAACTAACTATAGTAAGTTTTTACAGTCCCAAGTTATGTTCCCCACCTTTTACTAAACATAAATTTAATAATTTAATTCAAAGTCTACCTGAGCCGTTCCTTATAGCTGGAGACTTCAATGCCTTACATCAAAACTGGGGTTGCATGACATCTGACACTCGTGGATCTTATGTATTAGAATGTATAGATGATAATTTGTTAGTAATTCTAAATGATGGTCAAATGACAACAGTGGGTTCCCATAAATGGAGACAAAATGCACTTGATCTTACAATAGCTTCTCCTGATCTTGCATTCTCTTGTGATTGGTCTGTGCATGATGACCCTCTAGGAAGCTATCATTTACCTGTAATTACAAAAGTTTATGTTAGAAATGTTTCTGGTGACAAACAAATTATACTACCTGATAGTATGCCATATCCTCAACAACATAATTATCGTATTATTAACTGGAACTCATTTAGCCAGAATATAGATAGTTTGTTGCATAATTTCTATTATAATCAAGAAAATCCCTTAAAATCATACGAAGAATTCGTGAATTTGTTAAATACAGCTATTCAGTCATCTATGCCAGTTGGGCATAGTCTTAACTCTCAGAAACAGTCCAACACTTATTTTAATAGAAATAGAAGACCTCTGCCTTGGTGGAATGCTAGGTGTGCTTCTGCTGTTGAACAGGCCAAACTTGCATATGTCAACTTCAGGCGTAATCCTACTGAACCCAATTACATAAATTTCAAAAAGTTGCAGGCTATTAAAAAGTTGACCTTGAAGCTAGAAAGGCAAAAAAGTTGGGAAAATTTATGTGAGAGCTTCAACAGAACTACTCCTCTATCTAGAATCTGGTACTACATGAAAATTTTTAAAAATGTTAATTCCAGCTATAATTCCTGTAACAGACTAGATTGGATTTTTGATTTTATTAGAAAATACACACCTTCCACTGTTGAGGCTGAATTTAATTTAAATAATAACATTATAACAGCTTCCAGTCATGATTATCTTACAAAATCATTTACATTAGCAGAGTTAAATTCAGCCCTTTCTTCTAGACGAGATACAGCCTTTGGCCTCGACGGTATTCCATATAAAGTCCTTAAACATTTATCAAATAATTCAAAACACGTTATGTTAAATATTTATAATCTGTTATGGAATAATTCAATCATTCCCTTAAGCTGGAAAGTAGATTGTTTAGTACCAATTTTAAAGCCTAATAAAGAGAAAGAACAGGCAGATTCTTATAGGCCTATAGCTTTAACTTCATGCATGGGAAAAATATTTGAACAACTGTTAAAACAAAGATTAGAATTTTTTATAGAAAGCAATCATATCTTACCATCAAATCAGTTTGGATTCCGCAAAGGTCTCTCTTGTCGTGAAAGTATTTCTCACTTACATTTTGATATTTTCAAAGCATTCAAGAATAATGAGGTTTTAATAGGTATTTTCTTTGACATTGTTGGGGCATTTAATAATGTCAATCATCACATTTTAGCATCTGAATTGTTGATCATCGGTATTCCTGAAAAAATTGTGAAATGGATTATTAACTTTTTACATGGAAGAGAAGTCTATGTAAAATTTCAAAATCAACTTATTGGACCTAGGATGTCTTTCAAAGGTGTGTGTCAAGGAGGAATTTTAAGCCCTTTAATATTTATTTTGTATATATATAGACTAAACTTAATTTTAGGTTCAGATGTTAGTAATTTACAATTTGCTGATGATCTTGTCCTTTATGCATCAGGGTCTAATGTAAATAGCATAGTTAACACTCTTAATGCATCTTTGAGCAGTCTTCACAGTTACTTTAGATATCTTAATCTTGATATTAATGTCGACAAGACCAAAATGGTAGTATTTAACAAAATTCGTCCTTTTAAAATAAAATTATTTTATGATCAAAGGGAAATTCCACAAGTGTCAGATGTGAAATTTTTAGGTGTAATATTTACTAATAATCTTTCATGGAAGAAATATGTTGATTGTATTATGGAAAGGGCAGGCAAAGCCTTCAATATTTTGAAATCACTTGCAAGAACATATTTGGGTGCTGATCCAAAAATTTTGCTCATGTTGTATAAATCACTTGTCCGTAGTCACTTTGAATATGGTTTTCTGTGCTTTGCATCTAATGACAGGCTTGTTCAGAAATTGGATATTTTGCAAAATAAAAATCTTAGATTAATTACTGGTGCTATGAGGACTACTCCTATAAATGCATTGCAAGTAGAATGCAATACTCCACCTTTAATATATAGATTTAAATTTCTAAAATTTTGTTTTCTTCTCAAATTGTTATCTATGGATAATAATTTATTGCTGAAAAAATTAAAATATTTTCATTCTCAATATCCCTATATTTCCACTACTAATGTACCTTATGTGCTTCATGATTTTTCATTCACAATTCAACTAGATCAGAAATATAAAATTTATAGACATGAAAACTGGGCTTGCTATATTGGTAGTTATGAGAGCAAATTTACTGATATACAGATCAATATAAATAGCGATATGAAGTATAAAGAAGAAGTAAACACTGTTTTAGCTGAATGTACTGAATATAGAAAAATATTTACCGATGGTTCCAAGTCGAGAAATGTATCAATGGCATTTTATATTCCTCATCTACGTTTTGGTTTTGCTCGCAAACTTCCGCCTGAGCTAAGTATCTTTTCTGCTGAAGCTTTGGCTATCTTAGTTGCATTGCAATATATTGAACAAGCGAATGATCAACGTTGGCTCGTTATAACAGACAGCATGAGTGTTTTACAAGCCTTACAGAGTAATCATTTGGACTGCAAAACGAATTACATTATATATAACATCAAAAGTCGTTGGCTTCACTTAAAGAGTCAAGGTAAACAAGTGCATTTTTTTTGGACACCTGCGCACGTGGGTGTTACAGGTAACGAGCAAGTGGATTTATTGGCCAAGTTATGTGTTGACAGTGACAGCGGCACTCCTATAGATGATGTTGCCATGCCATTTTCAGACTTAAAAGTAATTATAAAAGAGACTATGCAGAATGAGTGGACAGAGTATTGGGCGAATTCTATAAAAATTAAAGGTTCATATTATGCTGCAGTGAATAATGATGTGGGAAAGAGTCCATGGTTTTCCAGAAGTAAATTTAATACGCAAAGAAAATTTTTCACAATAATTAATAGACTTAGATTTGGCCACGGTAAATTTAATGCCCACCTTAACCGAATGCGCATTATTTCGTCCCCCATATGCACCGATTGCAAACAGAATGTGCAAACAATTAATCACATACTGTTCGAATGCCCTGCCTTCAGCATACAAAGATTGTTACTTATTGACAAGCTGATTAACATTTATGAAAAACCTGAGCTTGTCCCGCGCTCTATAGAAACAATTCTCAAAAGGACAGACACTTATAAAACAATTTATAAATATATTCTCGAGACAGTAACGGACATATAAGGAAGTGACGTGGCTTCGGCCGGAGAATTAAATAAAAAATGGATAAACGAAATTTAACGAAGACTTGGCTTAGGCCTTAGGAAAAATAAAAACATATATTGGAAAAATAAATAAGACTTGGCTTAGGCCTTAGGAAAAATAAAAACATATATTGGAAAAATAAATAAGACTTGGCTTAGGCCTTATAGGAAAAAAAAACCTATATTGAAAGATAAAATTGAAGACTTGGCTTAGGCCTCACTGGGAAAAAGACAACATATCTTTATACACGATTGACGAGGCTGTATGGGCTGGAACCCTTTGCCTTCCCATTACAAGGGAAAAATGAAAAAAAAAAAAAAAAAAAAAAAAAACTCTTTGGTCAATATTTAAGAAGTTTTTTATTTTATTTATTTACTCTATAAAAGAGAAGGCAAAGGTTCTCCACCATGCAGCCATGTCTGTCGTTATTTTTTCCCTTAGAGTTGTTAAATACTCTAAGTTTTTTCCAAATCTGAGTTAGAATTAAAGTCTTCTTCTTCTCTGGTTTTCACTTATACAAAAGGCCGAAGCCATGTCTGCAGTCTTCATCCATTCAAAAGGGAGAAGCCATGTCCGATATTTTTCTCATTCTAAAGGCGGGAGCCATGTCTGAAATAAACACAATCCAAAAAGCCGAAGCCATGTCTGTAATAGTCACAATTTAAAGGCCTAAGCCATGTCTGAAATCACAACATCACATCACATTCCCCTTTTTTTTATTTTTAGTATCTCTAAACTGCTCTTTGTTTTAATGCTCTTCGGAGGGTTTTTTATTTTTGTTCATTCTCTTTTTTATACAAAAGAGAAGGCAAAAGGTTCAAGCCCATACAGCCTAGTTAAACGCATATATAACCTGTTTTTTTCAGAAAGGCATAGGTATAGCTTGTCAAAAAACTCATGGCAACAATTGAGGGCGCCACTTAATTATGCATGGTATCACTAAAACTACACTGTAAAACTGATTTGATACTTGACATTATTCATATTTACTTACCTAACTAAAAAAAATCTAAAAAGGTTTTGTACTGATGTAAACATGTCAATCTTTCTAGTATCCCCCTAAGACAAACTATTTACTTGATATTCCCAGCCGTTACCTTCGACCAAATTATTATTTATTTATTTATATATTTAAGTAATTGAACTGGTGTTAATTTAAAACAACAGGTTGACAATCAAAATAGTTATTTAATTAAAAATCATCAAAATCCAAATGTTGAAAATCTTCCAAGTATTCATTTGGTGTAAATGTGGTAGTTAATTCATCATTGCTGCTGATGTTATCTTCATGGTAGCTGCGGTTGTAATCATCATTAACTTGTATTACCAGTGATTTTATATCTTGATACAGAGTCTTGTCTCTTTCTAGGTACTCTTGTTAAATTTAGATCACATGCTGACAACTTTACGCTTCTTCTGTTAAGCGTTTAATGTCAACCGCCCCTTGATGTAGGGAAGCATTTTTTTTATCAAGAGCCCATATTAGCTCTATGGGGTTGAGATCACAATGATAGGGTGGGAGTCTTACCATATCATGGCCAAGATTACCCAAAATGCCATCACTGATATTAGGTATATTTTTTCTGTTAGCCATTTTTTTTATTTAAGGATTTCGTTTCTGAACGGTAGTCTTCTGTTTATTGTTACCACTGATAACTAATAGACTATTTTGCAGAAATCCTTGTTCACTTACGGCATGCACTATTATGTATATTTTCCTTTCCTTTCCTGAAAAGTGAGAGCAACAAATTTATATTATAATCATAATACACAACGTGTCAGTTTTAATTTTGGTATTTTGCTCTAATATGCCATATAACCATATGAACAGCCTAACTGTGGATATTGGTTTAAAAAACCCTTTGTAAATTATATTAGCGAATAATCTTACAATAATTTTAATTAAAAATATGAAACATCAAATAGAATAAGCATCGTCCTCGCATATACGTATGTGAATTAAATTGACAATGTAAAATAATTATATTGTAAATTAATAATATATTTAGGTTAAGCAAAACCCAATAATAATATTTTTCATCAAGTCAATTTTATTACACAATAATGTATGTGAAATATCTATGAAATTAAATGAAATCGTTTATTGATCGAGTAGGCAATTACATAGCTCTTATGACAAGTCAGAACATTAAAAAAAGTAAAGAAATTTTAAGAAAAGCATATCAGCTTATGTATACATAACATACATAGCATCATCAATACACTAGCAATTAATTATTCATATGGTATTTAACATTATTATTATTTATTTATTATTAATTATTTTTTATTTTTATATTATGGATTAATATTATTCAAGGTAATACCAGTCAAATATACCAGTCTATGTTATTAGAACCAAGTATGGTAAGTATCAAATAGGTTAGAGTGTACTATAAAATTACGATTCATAACCTCAAATTACAAAGGATGTAAACAAACTTATATTTTAAGGAAATAACTATCACAGTATCAGAAAATTAATTAAAATACAAATAAAAACATCAAATAAATCGTTTACTTACCTGTCAACATAGCGACGAGGGCATAAACATTGTCTTAACTGGGTAACAAACTACCATTTTGTTGTTTAGCAATACAGGCTTAGTAAACTGTAGAAATAAGGTTTTACGCAGCATCAAGATTCTCTATGTAAATGTTACTCTTAAAAATATATCTAAATAAAAAGAATGTGTCAAGTCGTTCAAAATATAACGACAGTAAATTTTAATAAAAATATTATTTAATTGGTAAAATTCTTTATTGTGTGTTCCAAAAAACAACAGGTTAAGGGAAAATAGCCATTACAAAAAATATGGCTGGAACATCATATAGGATAGAACCCTTAAATAAAACCAACTATGACACTTGGAAAATTCAGGCTCAAGCTATACTAATTAAAGCAGGACTTTGGAAATACATTGAAAATCCAAAGAAACCCAATGAAAACGATCAAATTGCAATTGACAAATACGAAGAATGCGAACTTATAGCAAGGTCAGAACTGTTACTCATTATATCTCCACAAGAGCTTAAAAATATAAAAAACTGCTTAACAGCTCAAGAAATTTGGAAAAAGCTAAAAGATATTTACGAAAGTCAAAGACCAACAAAAAAGGCGTATCTTCTAAGAAAATTAATAATCTGTAGACTTAACGAAAATGATGATTTGAGAGAGCATTTAGACAATTTAACAGATACAGTTGACAAACTCGCAAGTATGGATATTGAAATTAATAAAGATCTTTTCTCTATAATAATGCTATACTCTCTGACATCAAAATTCGATAGTTTTAGAATTGCAATAGAATCACGAGACATTTTACCCTCATCAGAGGAACTAAAAATTAAAATATTGGAAGAAGCAGAAGCCAGAAAATACAATAATGAAAATATTGAAAATAATGCAATGTATACGAAGAAAAACAATGAAAAACCAAAATGGAAAAGATATAACATATTCTGCCAAATATGTAAAAAACCAGGACATAAAATTGAAAACTGTCGCTACAATAAAAATGGACTAGAAAAGTCTAACAATATAGAGATATGCTTAGCTAGTGAAACAAGCGAAAATAAAAGGCAATGGTGCTTAGACAGTGGTTGCACATCTCATATGTGTCATGATTTAGAAGAATTCATATCTTTGAACAAAACTGAAGGAAAATTGAAATTAGCAGGAAAAGACCATGAAATTTTTATTCAAGGAAAAGGAGATGTTAGTATTAAAGTAGAAAATAGAAAAGTCAAACTACAAGAGACATTATATGTACCAAATTTATCTACAAATCTATTATCAGTTGGAAAAATAACTGAAAAAGGAAAAACAGTACTATTTAATAGAAATTGCGCTACAGTAAAAGACATAAGAACAAATAAAATTGAATTAAAAGCTAAGAAAATAGACGGTCTATACTACATATTAGACAAAAAGAATAAAGACCAGAAAAATGACAACCAATACCTAGAAGAAGCTACATTCAAAACAGAAATAGAAGAATGGCACAGGAAGCTTGGACATATTAATGAAACTAGTCTAAAAGAGGCTTTAAGAAATGAAACAATGAATGGATTAAAATTCAATATTAATGATAAAATAGATTGTGAAATATGCATCAAAGGAAAAATGAGTAGATTACCATTTCCGAAAAACAGCGATGTACAAAGAACAACAGAACGTCTGGAAATTGTACACTCTGATGTATGTGGACCCATCAACGTAGAATCCATTGGTGGATCAAAATATTTTGTCACATTCATTGATGATTTTACAAGATATACCAGAGTATATATCATTCATAAAAAATATGAAGTAATAAGGAAATTCAAAGAATTTAAACAAGAAATTGAAAAGTCTACGGGACATAAAATAAAATATCTACAAACCGATAATGGTACTGAATATATAAATAGCGAATTTAATAACTATCTTCAATCTTGCGGTATACAAAGAAGGTTAAGCTGTACATATACACCACAGAAAAATGGCATAGCTGAGAGAAAAAATAGAAGTCTACTAGAAAAAGCGAGATGCTTACTACTAGATGCTAAAATGCCAGAAAAATTTTGGGCAGAAGCCATATGCACTGCAAACTATATTGCAAATAGAACTCCATCAAGAGCGATTGATAATAAAACTCCATTCGAAAAATGGGTTGGGAGAAAACCATCTGTAAATCATTTTAAAATCTTTGGCTCAAAAGCGTTTGTTTTGAACAAGAACAACAAAAGAAAGAGAAAGTTTATTTCAAAAACAACTGAAGGAATATTTATTGGATATTCAGAAATAAGTAAAGCATATAGAATCTGGATACCAGAACAAAAATATGTGATAGTTAGTAGAGATGTGAAGATAATGAACAAAATGTATAATGAAAATGAAGAAATAAATAAGAAACAAGAAGAAAATGATGAAATAGAAATATTTATACATAACAAAAAGGAGAGAAATGATGACGATGTTTCAAAACAATTTCAACTTATTGATCAAAATGAAACATTTTATGAAATTGATAATGATGAAGAGTTAGTTCGTGAAAATGAAGTAAACATTGAAAATGTTATACAAGAAAATGAAAAACAAGCAACAATTATTGGTAACACGATTAATAACAATAATGTGGTAAATGAAAATGATGAACGAATAAATGGAACATCTTCATCAACAATTAATCAAAGACCTCAAAGAAATAAGCAGGCACCTATTAGGTTAAAAGATTATACAATGTGTATAAAGAAAGAAGACGAAATTGATGAATGGACTGATGCAATCGTGGCAGAGATTACTGCACATTTGAAAAATGAAACTTGGTCGATTGTTAAGAAACCACCTGGTAGAAAGCCAATTGATAGTAAAATGATATTGAAAGAAAAACTTGGACCAGATGGACAGGTAGAGCGAAAAAAGGCTCGTCTAGTAGCTAGAGGTTTTTCACAAATGCCAGGAGTAGACTACCAAGAAGTTTTTGCACCAGTTACTCGACTCAGTTCAATAAGATTACTAGTTGCGTTAGCTGTACAAGAAAATATGCAAATACATCAAATAGATATCTGTACTGCATTCTTAAACGGTGATATAAAAGAAGAAATCTATATGAAAAAACCAGAAAAGCTGGAATTATATCTTGAAAAGATTATTGAGTCTACAAAAGATTTAAAAATTAAAGACATAGCAAGAAAAATGCTAAAAGATTTAATGAAAGATAAAGATAATACAATTTGTAAATTAAATAAAGCCGTTTATGGACTCAAACAGTCTGGTCGACAGTGGTATATGAAACTTGATACGGAATTGAAATCAATTGGATTCATTCCTACCAATGTTGATCCATGCATGTACATATATGCGAAAGGGGGAGAGAAGACCATTGTTAGCATATATGTAGACGACATCATAATAGCTAGTAAATCACAGCACAGAATAAATGAAGTTAAACAAAACATAATGAAGAAGTTTGAAATGAGAGATCTGGGTAACCTCAACTATTGTTTGGGAATAAAATACGAAAAAGGAAATGATTTTATAAAACTCAGTCAAGAAAAATACATCGAAACTATACTTGAGAAGTTCGGTTGTCAAGACTGCAAACCAAGTTCTACTCCAATGGAAACAGGCTTAAAATTGGAAAAAGGCTTAAACCCAACAAAAGAAAAGGATATACCTTATCAAAGCCTAATAGGATCGCTAATGTATTTAGCAGTAGCTACTCGACCAGATATAATGTTTGCCGTGAGCTATTTAAGTCAATTCAACAATTGTTATACTGGCGAACATTTCAAATCAGCAAAAAGGGTCCTAAGATACTTAAAAGGTACTATAAACACAGGACTCATTTACAAGAAATGTAATGAAGGAACTTTACAAGGATTTTGTGACGCTGATTGGGCAGCATGCCAGATTGATAGACGATCATATACGGGATACATATTTACCTATGGATCGACACCAATATCGTGGGAGTCAAAGAAGCAACGGACCGTTGCACTATCGACGGCTGAAGCTGAATATATGGCACTTACAGAATCCGCGAAAGAAGCTATATATCTGAAAAATCTACTTAACGAGCTCCACGTTGAGATAGCAACAGTGACTGTTTGGAATGATAATCAGGCAGCACAAAAATTAGCAAATAATCCTATAATCAGTTCTAAATCGAAACATATCAAGATAAAGGAACATTTTATCAGAAATACTATAAAAGAAAACCTGATAGAACTGAAGTTCAAAGGTACTGAAGAAATGGAAGCTGATATGTTAACTAAAGCTACGACAGCAATAAAAATGAACAGCATCAAGAAGAGCTTAAACATTTATTAGAAAATGCTTCGTAAGGGGGAGTGTAGAAATAAGGTTTTACGCAGCATCAAGATTCTCTATGTAAATGTTACTCTTAAAAATATATCTAAATAAAAAGAATGTGTCAAGTCGTTCAAAATATAACGACAGTAAATTTTAATAAAAATATTATTTAATTGGTAAAATTCTTTATTGTGTGTTCAAAAAAACAACATAAACATTATATATCATTTTTCTGCCCTCACTTCGAATTGTTTTCTTCATTTTTAATACAAAAGTATAATATACCGCAGTATAGTTGGTTAATATTATCGATTTCACTATGTTTACATAAAGAAATGTTTGGATGTACGAAAGTTGATATGAGAAATTACATTGGACATATGTCGATTGGGGTTGCCAAGCATAAAAAATATTAGTTTGCAAATTGTCCACTGCCATGAGTTTTTTGACAGACTATATATGGTATAGTGGGAGCATTTTTAACTGTGAACTGAAAGGCGTCGCCACTATCTTTCTAGTGTTGCCAATTAATTGTAATATACAAATTTCGGGATATAATTCGGGATAAATGCGAAAACATCAATGCTCAAGCACAGATTTGAGACATCAAATTATAATTATGCATCACTCAAATCTGTACTTATCTGTTTTAAGAATATGGAACTTAGTGTTAGTGCTCGGTAAATGTCTGAATAACTTTCTGTCACTATCGCTTACCACATTTATTATAAAAGGTTCATCTAAATATTAATTATATTGGGTTGAAGTCACAGTGATAGGGTGGCAAATACAAGCACCTGTGTCCATTTTCTGCTAAAATATTTTCAATTTCATATATGGGCTCAAGCCCATTTCTGGTACCAGCTTCATTTGCGTCTTGTTCCTATTTGTCATTTTTTTAAATCAATCCTTATACATGAAATTATAGTTATTACGTTTTATTACTACCTTTATAGGTTTATGTTTAATACGTGGACACAAACTCCAGAGGGTAACGGAGCCTCCTGCTGAGCTTCTTCCTCAAAAAATTATTTCAGTTTTAGAATAATATTCTGGTCATTTTTGTATAGCTTTCGGCATATTTAACAAGTAATTTCTAAAATATTGCAATAAATAACACAGAGCCAAAGAGCATTATAATACTACTGAAATAGAGTACCTACTTGTACGTTTTTCATGCCAATCGTTAAATGTCAAATGACAGAACATTTATTCTTTAACACTAGGTACCACTAGTGATGTTTTATTGCTAGAAAAATCCTGCAGGTGGCGCTACTACCGATTGTTTAATATTTTGGTGTCCAGTGATTGTTAATATACTGCAAAATAAGGGTTCTAAAAGTACATAACGTGACGATAAGCCCAATTCACAAAAATATTTCAATATCCGTCGTCGCAATGTAATCTGTTAGACCCTTTTTAGCAGTATACAACAATCACGAAACACTGAGTATTATTATAGTGATAGTGTGGTGATAATTAGAAAAACCTTAATAATCACAATATGGATTTATTACAATACTATTTTATAAGGTAATAACAATGTATGTACAGAACCTAACATAACAATAACAACATCCATTAACACAAAATAAATATATATTAGGTACTTAAATATATTTCAGAACTTTCCAGATATTTTTGAAGGCTTGCTTTAGAAACTTATTATAGAACATATTCCTTGAATATTCTAGTACAAGCTGAAAACATCTGGAATATTCCAGAGAAGTCCTCATTATGTCATACACATATACACTTAACGTCATTCAACACAACCTCGAGTTTATATAAGTCATACAATATGTTAGAAAAAGATAGAAACTTTCCAAAAATCATTTTTGCCTCCAACACCCACTTGCATCCACAATTCACGTACAACTAGCTCCCTACCATATAATACATGCTAGCATAACACAGATAAAAAAAATCATATTATCTTTGTCTTTATTAACACACAGTGATTACAATTTTATATCCTTCTATTCGAATATCATTATTCGCTACCTATTGATATCAAGAAGAGTATTTCGTAGAGCTAAGTAAATCCGATTAATCTATGAAATAAACCACATGAGCATAAAAACTTTGAAAACTCCTTGAAATGAAAAAGAAATTGAGACCGATTGTACAGTCTTCCACCATGTGTGGTTTTCATAATGTTTTGATGAAAAACTTGTTTTTATGCATCTAACGTATTAATTTAACAATAAATTATAAGATACATTAAATAATATTATGAACTGCTAAATAATTTCGCCATTACATACATAATATTATGTTGTCCGTTTGACGTCCAAAGTCCTTTTATGAGAGAGTACATCCGTTTTCTTTCCTTACACAGCCGCTAGATTTGACTCGTTTCCGCCCGCTATACGCCTTGATCGCCCTCTAGGTACCTTAACTCAAACTATAATAATGACAGAAGCCGCCATCTTTTGCTCATTGTTGCAAAGTTTTTCAAACTGTGCACACCGTTGGATAAAATTATTATAGTGCGATAATTTTTCTTAAAATTTTCGAGATTAAAGTAGAAAATTTACTTAGTAATATTTAAAAGTGATTAGTTTCCGTCCGTTTTGTTATTGGAGTTATGCAAGAAATATCAGCAAGAAAACGGTCGAAATATGTTTTCGCCAAATGCGGGCCGTAGCAACAGCGTGCCAGACCGCGGCACCGTACGACTTGCAGAAAGATAACAAGGAATAAAGGTTTGAATTGTCTCAGCACCTGGTAAGTCAGCTTAACAACATTATAATAATAATTTTTCTGTTACCGTCACTACCAAATCTAATTTGATCACGCGACTATTTTTCTTACGTACGATATAAGTTTTTCATCAAGCATCCACCTTCAGGAAGAATTGATATATTTGCCAATATGAGCGTTTTAAAGAAAGTCCTGTTCTTGACTTGTCACAATATGCAAAGATTCAATTCTTCTGATTGGAAAAGGTGCTCTTTATGCAGATATATGATGGAGATGACGCATTTTTGCGGCGCTGTCTAACGCCCCTGTGGCGCAATATTAAAATATTAAACCATAAATTTAGATGTGGAAATTTCGAGCGTGTGACTCTCCTCGCGAGGTTTATCTGCATCGTTGAAGCAAGTGTATATATGGTGAATACACGTGTAATTTGGAGGAGTCAGAGGTGTATACTAAATTTGGGCTGAACGAGCCCGCGACATTCGTCTGGACGATCGGTACCGCTTTTAGCTGGGCTATGGCTGCTTTTAATTATTTAGCTATTATTATTTTATTATTTTTAAAGTGGGTATACATCTACATGTATGTCTACACATACCACCATCTTTGAAATAATTTCATCCACAAAACTTGCAAATATTTGCAACAACAATTTTGAGGACAAAAAAGGAAGAGGGGAGCATAAAAAAGGCGCCCTTAAACAGGCAAAATGCGAAAAAGACCATAAGTTACGTTTCTATCCAAACAAAGCTGTTTTGATAATTATATCTGGGTCTCGAATTGCATTCAACTGTACACTTCTTTTAATTTTACCAACATTAGATGTCATGACTGTCTTTTAAAATTAATTCATTGGAAATTCAAAGAAGGTAAATTATTATAATCTAATAATTTTATAGCCTGGTTGTCTGACTACTTCTTTTTATATGCGCGCTGTTTTAATAACCAAAACACACTCCGTGATCGTGCTCAAATAATATTGTAACTATTCATCGGGGGCGATCTGTGTTCACCTCGACCACAGCCAACGTCCATACCACTTTGAATACACCGGTTCTCGTCCGATCACCAAAGTCAAGCAACGTTAGGCGCGGTCAGTACTTGGATGGGTGACCGCCTGAGAACATCGCGTGATGTTACACAAGGCGCACACACAATTCGTGGCACTCTGTGGCGCAGTTGTAATGTAAACGTGCGTGTTGCTACTGCTGTGCTTGGGTTTTGGGTTCATTCCCCGGGTCGGGTAGAGTGATATTAATAATAATAAGTAAGCAGTCACACACACACACGGCCCCGACCCCGTTACACTAAGATGCGATTCTTGTGTTGTGGGTGTCGGGGACTGCGAAAGACATTCGATCTCACACCACCCAGACCCCGGACACAGATGTCTGTCGGTCGCACAGACATTTGTCCCGGTGTGGGAATCGAACCCACGGCCTCCCGTTTCACAGCCGGCTGCTCGCCAATTGCACCGCGGAGGCTGTTGAATATTGGGTTTTTCTATTACGAAATATCAGTATCAGTTCAGTATGGCCAGAGGCTCGCGTCTGTCACAACGTACGACGGTTATGGGTTCGGTGAAGTGTGGGTGTGCTATTGCACCTCTCGTATAACTGAATCGATCGCGTAATGTTCAGCTTAAAGGCTTTAAATCTATTTATGGCGCCGCGGAATTACGTCATTTCCATCAAAATCGCGTAACAAAATCTGAGTCATATCAGAGCCAGATATGCTACCTACTACGACCTGCCATTTGGCCAGGCAGCGGCACCGAAGTGGTTCACTTCATTGACAATGTAGGGTACCAGAATATACTCCAGTCACAGGCAAATTCTGCAATAAACTTTTTAGCCAGCCTGGGCTAGTTTATAAATTTGGGTAAATCGATCACTGCCCCGACGAGATCGATAGAATATCTGAGTATCAATTGGGGCACAGGAAACAACAGAATCCTTGCCGCAAGATACAAGATACACCAGAGCCTTCAACAACAGGTTCAACGCCTCTTAGGGTACCTAAATGATGCAATCTTCATCACCCTCTGGGGAAGGTTGCTTTTCCATTCTTTGCAGCGTCAGAACCTCTACCACAAGAAGAAAAACCAGAGCCTGCCTACACGCCCGCTGCCGGCAATTAGGCCCTCTAGCAGGCCAACGCCTCTAAGGGTACCTAAATTATGCGACCTTCATCACCCTCCGGGGAAGGTTGCTTTGCCATTCTCTGCAGCGTCAGAGCCTCTACCACAAGTCACAAGATACACCAGAGCCTGCCAACACGTCCCGCTGCCGGCAATTAGGCCCTCAAGCAGACTCAACGCCTCTTAGGGTACCTAAATTATGCGACCTTCATCACCCTCCGGGGAAGGTTGCATTGCCATTTTCTGCAGCGTCAGCAATTTGAAAAATACCACGCGAGCCTTCTGTATATTTCGGAATAGTCCTTGATAGATCTCAAATGGTGGCTAGAAAACATTGCTCTAGAGTCTGATACATACATAGATGCTTCCTATGACATCTATTATGACAGATGCTTCGCATAGACAATGGGGCCATTTAGTAAATTACAAAACCAGTCAGATTTATTTATATAAGAAGTGTAGTAAAAGAGCAACTTCAAATTTAGCACGGTGATTGCTACAACATCAAGAAGCAGCAGCTCTCGCACACACACCAGTGATTCTTAATGAGCGAAAACAGATCAGTAGAACAGATCATAAACATCTCCTACTGAAGTTGCTGTTGAAGGACTAACCGGCTCTGATGGACAAGCTCAATATTGTACTCATCTCTCACTACTTTCCGGGATTGTACAATACGGAAGCCGGCAAACTCTCACGCACGGGCTCCGAGTGGCACCTTATAAACAAGGCTACGTCAAAGTTTTTGAAACGATGGGAACACCAAGTAGCGACCTGTTCTTCGTACCAACATCGCATAACACTTATCGAACGCCTATTATCACAGGTCAGCTCCCTGATTCCCATCAATAAAGTAAATTTCGGTTGAGATCATGCTGGAGACCATAAGTATTATGTCTCAATTGTGATTAAACAGTCACATTCGGGCTGTCAAAATAATCTAACTTCTTATTACCGAAACTCTGACAGTGAGATAAGTGCTTAGCAAATTTGTTTTCATTAAATAAATTGCCGTAGAATTCTTATGCATTTTTCAACAAAAGCGTCAGTGTGTAAAACTATTACAGATGTAAAAGTTTCAAGTAATTTTATTATAAAACGTATTACTAACAATTAGCTAATTCACGTTGCCTAGGTCATAACCAATATGAGGCTAAAGTTGGTTAAAAATTATTTTTCATAAAAAATACTTACTGAAAATTATATTTCAATATATACGGCATTGATTTTATTAGAATCAGACCGCAGGATACTTGGTTTAGCCTTGTTGCATTGTTATCCTGATAATCATCATTATCAATATTCATCAGATTATCAATATCATTACATTACATTTTATTAATCCTGTTTTTGGATCAAAGGCAATCATTTGAATACCAACATTCTGGGTTGAAATTTATGAGTTAAGGATGTAGATTTATAGATATCCAGATGAGAACACTAGGCCAAAGTAGCTACTTTGGCTTAGGACGATAGTAAATGCAACTAAAGATATATGAGGTTCTATCAAAGTTTGTCTAAAGTTCCAGTTCGGACAGCCATGCCAAATATTAATGTCGATTACGTACTTATTACGATTATTAGTTGTGGCTGGAATATATGCATTACCTGGTAACAGTAGAGCAGCCGTTTCAACCTTTAACTGGGCACAAATTATCCTAATACTGAAATCCTTACCAACGCCAATTGGAAGTAGGCATGTATCTTTAGGAAATTCTATCTGAAACTAATAGCATTTCAGAAAATTCTTTCTAAATAACTTTTATCTATCTGAATAAATATCTATCGTTGTAATATGTAATTACTTATGAAAATAATTATGTGAATTCAATTGTGGCACATATATTATTACGCTTTCTATTCTCACATTGTTGCATTTAAATGTCATAAGCCGCCAGGAGATAACAAACACGTCTCTCATAAAAGGACTTTGGACGTCAAACGGACAACATAATATAAAAATTTTACCTTCCAATAAAATTTGTATTATGTTTCCTCAGACGTCCAAAGTCCAGGTAAGCTCTTCCTGGGCTTAATTAATATCATTATGAACCAAACAATGAGCAAAAGATGGCGGCTTCTGTCATTATTATAGTTTGAGTTAAGGTACCTAGAGGGCGATCAAGGCGTATAGCGGGCGGAAACGAGTCAAATCTAGCGGCTGTGTAAGGAAAGAAAACGGATGTACTCTCTCATAAAAGGACTTTGGACGTCTGAGGAAACATAATACAAATTTTATTGGAAGGTAAAATTTTTATATTATCTTTTTAATAAATGGCATATTAAATACTAAAGTTCGAATCCCAACAGACAGTAAATACCTAATTAATTATATTCTTAAATACCTATATCGCAGGTAAGTTATACAAAAAAACACTTGCAATAATTATAAACATAAACATAAAATAACCCTTCAAACTACACAGGGTATTATAGTAATAACGAATCGTATCGCAATAAGCATTTACTTAGGCACTGTGTATATACTATATAGCCTGATGTGTGTATGTTATTTTTTTTTTATCCTGGCACGGCAAAGTGACCGCACTGTACCTGATGGTAGCGCAGTGCGGTCCAAATAGAGTACTGAGTAGCGAGAGACGATCTATCTCCGCTACTCAACACACTCATGCCGGCCTGCTTCTTCACACTACGCCATGAGCAAGAAGGTGACGAAGGGGTCGAGGGTCTAGTGTCAGAGTACTAAGAAGGCCGCAAAATGGCCATTGTGCCCCAACTCCAGACCCCCGACAAAAACCGGATGTACACTGGCTGATCCCGGAACGCGACACACTTGCGTGTGCCACTATGGCGGGTTTTTCGCCCTGTGCACGGTGGTCGCTATCCGGGCGGATACGAATATCCTACCACCAGCTATGTATTGTACAAAGATTGCATAATACATTTTTGTGGAATTATATTGAGTCGTTTTTATCACTAAACTAAGTAATTGCAGTGAAACAATTGGGTCTACAGTGATCATACTTTTAAGTCCTTTATACAGTGAGCCTATCGTATCGCCATGTTAATACATTGTAAACTTAGAACTTTAAACGGCTCTAAAATAACACTACCTGCAATCATGAAAATAAACTCTCCAATTTTATTTAGGCTTGCAGCGGAACATCTTATTTAAAAAAAATTGAAATAACTCAGCTCTAACGCTATCTATCAAACGCTACATGTAATGCTTGCTTGCTTCAATTCTCCATATGATTTATCTGCTTCTAACACCAATTGATAATATTCCCACTATTGCTGCTAAATCGATCATTGTTTTCTTTTTTCTTAATTTGGCTATTATAATATATATTTTTTTAATTATAGTTTTTATTCCTGGAGTTAACTTAGTTTGGCTTAATAGCCGTTTCATCGTTCTTGATGATGGCAGAGTGAAAATATTTGCTTAAAAATCTGTAATACTTCGGACTCTTTTTAACACTACTTACAATGATAAAAATCTTCCCTTTGCTTTCTTTTCTGTCTGTATGTTAGCAAAGAACTGTGCTGGTTTTGTCGTAATTTTCGTAAATTTCTGTAATGCCACATTATCACACAACTTTCCGGCATATTGCGGTTGTTGTTTAAATTGTCCTCTTTTACGCAATCTAGGCACATATCTCCCTGCGTGTTTTATATTTTTTTGGCATAATCAAATTTTTGTATTGTATACCGCGTTTCGTCTAGGTCTACTTGTGACACTATTATAATGTTCTTTTTGTATATGAACCCGACCTGAAAAATAAGAAATAAAAATAATTTGAAAATAAAAGCTAACAAATAAAACAATTTATAGTATCCTGATCTTATATATATACAAAAATATCTACAAGCATATAAAAATGTTTCAATATACTTAAAACTTAATCTGTCACTCATATCAAAATATTGTACATTGAAGATACAATTTTCAATGAGACGCGATGTGCGCGGCGACGATTTACGCCACCTACATAAAAATTAATAATAATAATAATATAACACTTTATTCTTACACCACAACATACAAAACAGGTTACAGTATCAACTTATTTAGGTGTTACAAATTGGCGGTCTTATCGCTAAGAGCGATCTCTTCCAGACAAAATTCAACCTACTTAAACAATGTCTAATAATAAAAAGTGAGTGCGTAGAATTATTTTCATTTATTCCGCTTATCACCGCACTGTCTATTTGACCACTAAGCTACATCCCGCCAAATCTGTGTTTCTGTTTGAAGGAATTGTAATTAAAAATTTGGAGGTTTATGTTGTTGTGGCGTTTATCATCAGGCGAATTGATTGTTTGTTTTATCTATGCTAATATTATAAAGAGGAAAGATTTGTATGTAAGTATGTTTGTAACGAATTGGCTCAAAAAGTACTGGACCGATTTTAATCATTCATATGTATAAAAGGTATAACAAGAAATAAAATATATTACGTACTTATAACATTAGCAACTGGATGATATAGGCAGCTTGCGGCATCCTCTGATGTTGGGGAAAAGTTACTGAATTGTTCTGGAATGCAATTCAATTTTATGTAGGATGAATTTTCTCATAGTTCAAGCTTACTTCGTGTGTGTATTTGTGTGATATACGCACGTACAACAAAAAATCACCTGTGTAAACAATCGCAACGGGTGAGACAGTAGCTTGCGATTCTCGTATGGCATATAATCGCATTCGAGTTTTTAGTTCTCGCATGCGTTTAAAAGTTATGATTTAATAATTTCCTGTTGAGTATTGCTTGCGTAAATTATTTTCCTCTAAGTTCTAAATAGATCTATCCATCTAGAAATCTTTAGGGGAGGGCTATGTTCAGCAATGGACTTACTTTGGCTGATGATAAAACACTTATTATTACACGGCCCCTAAAATGCTTTGAGCATAAACGAAAATTTCATTTTTTTTCTTTTTTTTCAACACTGTTTGATCAAGGACTTTTATCCAAATTACTAAATTTTTCACCTAAAAGTAACTTTACTGAGAAAGTAGTGAATTGGGCCTGAAATACAAAACAGTAAAGTAATATTTATTATTTATATAATATTACCTAAATACTATAACACTAATGAGCGCTAGGAACCGGCCTCCTCCACTAAAAAAACATACATAAGGACTTTTATCCCTGAAGGGGTAGACAGAACTGCAACTAGGGCACCTACTCTTTGCTGTGTGTGTTCCGTACCATAATGTGATAGGGCTATCACTATATCTGCACAAATTCCACGTAAAGAAAAACCCAATATCACTTTACCCGACTCGGGAATGGATCGCGGGACTTAAAATTGCTGGTCTTACCAGGCCCTCTATACAACTACCCTACAGAGGCAGTCCATTCCTTCTCCTCCATAACTGAGAGATTTCACATTCAACTATTTTTTAAAAATCTAAACTATGTAGATTTCCTTATGAAATAAGTAATTGAATAGGGAAGAACATAGCTAGTTTAACTGACACCAGTTTTCAACAAAAATCTAATTTCTTACTTACCGTCAACAACACAGCCAAAATAACATTTGCGTTTATTTTTCGGCATATTCATAATCCAAAATCCGTTTGAATATCCAAGTGTCTCCGAAAAGCAATCAAATCAAAACCAAGTCCGAGCCAGGGGTCAAATAAAATAACTAGAGTACAGAAGTCCGAAAATCAATCCAAGTCGCCACGTAATAATAAAGAAGTCGCTCAACACAATACACACAAATTGCAAAGATAAATTTAAAATATGGCAACCAGATAACGGAAACACGACGATATTACCACTTAATTATTCTACATGGTACTACGAGATATATTATTCAGCTATTGGATAGCAAAACTTATTTTAAAATTCTGTGACTCTACATTTTTATATCGTTTATCCAGAAAATAATTTAATACATTCATTATAAAGATCTACGTAACTTTTATGTAACACGTTAATAAGAATAATAATATACCATTTTAATTCATTCTATTAGTATGGCAAGCTAACCAGGCACACTTCAATTTGAAAGGTAGGTAACCATGACGATTAAAAACAACTAAGAACCTCTGCTTCTTTATAAAGGTCATTCGTGGAAAATCTAAAGGGTTTATTAAGCATCACTTTCAAAACAGCACGCTGCGCTCTCTCAAGAGACAGCATAATCGTTTAACTAGTACAGCCCCAAACACCAACGCAATACGTTAGCAATGATTGGCAGATAGCAGAATACACCAATTTTAAAATTTGTACACTGTACAGTCGCATAGTAATTTCGTCATGTCTGTTACCTTGCGAATTCTATTGCCTATAGGTACTATATGGGAGTCAAAACTTAGGCGTTCATCCAAAATTAAACCTAGGCACTTTAATTCTTTGGTTCTCCGACTATGCTCACAATCATAGCTCGAAACAAGGGCTGAAACACATTTGTGAACCTTAAGATCTAACATGGTGTCTGGGATGGGATTTCGCAGTCTTAGGAAAGCATATAAATTTCGTTTTACTAGCGTTGTGGGCAGTGACGTAGCTATAGCTTTTACATGGGGGGGGGGGGGGGTCCGGGGGGAAAAGCCAAAAATCTAACCGCTCAAATCATAGTTATTTAGAAATTACTTAAACATAGAATGGGAAAACGCTAGTTAATAAAAATTTGCTACTTGCTATTTGGATTTGGACTTTGGATGGATGAAAATCTGCCGTAGATTTTCATTCATTTTTGTTTTATTGTTTACATAACAACTGTCAAAACATCAAGTGTCAAGTGAAATCAATTTATTTTTGGTAAATAACTATTTTAATGTTGCTTATTACCAAGATGAGATGTTAGAACTCAGGGAGAAAATACTCACGCACTCGAATCAACTTCGTATACGAAAAATAATTCAAATTCGAACTTTTTTCGAGTGAATGTAAAGTTAAGCTATTATGGAAATGTCGAGTCTGGTGTTTCTCGAAGGTCTTGATGGTACGAATATAATGTCAAATGTATTGTTCATAAATAAATTATTTTAAAAATAGAATTCGAAATCAAAATATTCTATTTGAGCTATTCTAAAAATTACCATTCGAACATTTCTCGAAGGTTATCGCTCGAACTGCTTCGACTGGTACAGACCGGTCGAGACGTACATCTCGAATTCGAACCATTCAATATTGTGTCCTAACTTAATGATGATGATGATGTCCTCCAAGAAGTATCCTTCGACGGCGAACCTTGCATTTTTGGAACAAGTTTTTTTCGCCAATGTAAGCATATGTGACTAGCTAGCCCTAATTTTGTTTTAAAAGCCCTGTCACAGGACGTACAGAACAGTTGTCTAGAAGAGTAGCTGTAAGAGTCAACTCAAACTGGCGCAGAGTCGAAACGTTGCATCACGTACTATTTTTCAACTAAAATGCATGGCGTCGCGCGTCGTTTACACTTAGGGCCAACCCTATGTGTACACAGTTTTAGGTCTTATTTATTGCAGCTCACGCTGGGCGTCAAGGCATTGGATACATACATGTTTCCTCAAAATGTGCACATGATTTTCCTACTGAGCTACGCCATTCGGTCTAGTGACACGAAAGTTCTTCCCAGCAGTCACAGCCCAGTGAACACGTTTATGTAAATATGACATCAGTATGATGTCGTTCAATATCATGCTTTACATAACATAAGACTAAGGACTGACTCATAAATGACTCATTATTTCGCACCTAGTGACGTCAGATAGTGACGTAAGTCACGTGACATAATGATGATGTCAACCGGACATCCTCATAAACTCAGTTTTACGTACTACTGACGGAATAATGACGCTTAATTTATTTAGAAATTACATTGATGTCGCTTCTTATTTTTATTTAATTATTGATTTTTAACTAATTAAAACAACAAATTATTTCTTCTTTTTTATTTCACAAGTATTTATACATTACATAAGAAATCTGTTACAATTTCTGGATAATAACCAAACAAATAATATATTAGAATAAAATTATTAACTCCTCACTTTGGCTGTTGTTTGCTACAGTTTAGCTTTCTTTTGTTGACCAAGTAGTTCAACTGCGCGGTTACCAAGTCGTAAGTTGAAAGCCCTGTCACAGGACGTACAGAACAGTTGTCTAGAAGAGTAGCTGTAAGAAGCTGTAGCTACGGCAAGCTAGATTTGACCACATAAGCCAAATCGGGAAGAAACTAGCTTCGTACCCAGCGGGTAGTAAAGCGTTTTGGTCCCTGGCAAAATCAGTTGAATCGAACTTCCGTCGCCCCTCACTTCCTCCACTGCTGAGACCCGACGGGTCTTTGGCTCACTCTGCTGAAGAGAAAACAAACTTGTTTGCTTCTCTTTTTGCCGAATCTTCGCGTTTAGATACTGCTGGCGAAGTACCTCCTAGTCTACCAGTTTGCGAGACACATTTGTCAGAAATTCGCATTCGTCAGACTGAGGTAAGAAGAACGCTGCGTAATCTGGACGTGAATAAAGCCAACGGCCCAGATGGGATTCCAGCAATTGTACTGAAAACTTGTGCGCCTGAGCTCTCTCCTATTTTGACTCGCCTGTTTCGTCTCTCTCTGGTCACTGGGCAAGTGCCTGAAGCCTGGAAGCAAGCTAACGTGCAACCTGTGCCCAAAAAAGGTAGTCGTGCTGAGCCTGCCAACTATAGGCCCATCTCGGTTACGTCCATACTTTGCAAAAGTATGGAACGTGTACTGATTGGCAGGCTCATGGCATACCTAGAAGCGAATGACCTCCTAAGTGACCGACAATACGGATTTCGCCGAAACCGGTCAACTGGAGACCTTCTAGCGTATGCCACTCACATCTGGAGCGAGGCCGTCGAGAAGCATGGGGAAGCGCTTGCCGTTTCACTTGATATCTCGAAGGCCTTCGACAGAGTGTGGCATGATAGCCTCTTAAGCAAGCTTCCATCATATGGCTTGCCCACTGGGTTATGTGCTTGGATATCGGACTTCTTGAGGGAACGATTGATTCGAGTGGTCATTGATGGCTGCTCCTCCGATCTATTGGCTATCAATGCCGGGGTACCTCAGGGGTCCGTACTTTCTGCGACTCTATTCCTGCTGCACATCAATGATCTGCTTAAGCCCAGTACTTTTGGGTACGCTGATGACAGCACAGTGGTAGAAAGTTACATATCTAATGCACGAACCAGTGGAGTGCAAGTCCAGGCCCTCAGGGAGGCCTTGGTAGAACGCTTGAACTTGTCCTTAAAGGCAGTCTCCGATTGGGGCGATGCCAACCTGGTCAAGTTTAATGCCACTAAGACCCAGGCTTGTCTATTCTCTGCTAAACGGAGTCCCTTCGAACTGACTCCTACTTTCAGAGATGTGTCCGTACCGATAACTGACCACCTAGAGATTCTTGGTGTAACTTTGTCTCCAACTCTCAGTTTTGGCTCCTACATTGAGCATAAAGCTCAATTGGCTGCCAAAAAGCTGGCTATCCTTGCGAAGGTGAGACGGTACTTCACGCCGGGACAGCTCCTTGATCTGTATTTTTTTTTTTTTTTTTTTAGTGCCTGGATAGGCAGACGAGCAGACGGGCCACCTGATGGTAAGTAGTCACCGCCGCCCATAGACTTCTGCAATGCCAGAGCACAGCAGAGCCGCTGCCTACCGTTAAATTTGATTTGTATCAAGCGCAAGTCCGGTCGTGCATGGAGTACTGCTCTCATCTTTGGGATGGATCAGCCAAGTACCAGCTTGAGGCATTAGAGGCAATCGAGAGACGCGCCAAGAGACTCGTAGGCAACGATTCCATAGTCGAGGCAAGGCTGCAAAGCCTTGAACACAGACGTAAAGTTGCTAGTTTATCGGTATTTTACCGGATACATTTCGGCGAGTGTGCCTTGGAATTACATAATTTAATTCCCCCAACCCCTTTCCATCATAGGACGACAAGAGACTCGGCGAAGCGTCATCGATACATGGTTGTTATTCCACCAGTGCGCACGAAGCGTTTTGCTAGTACATTTATCATGCGCACCGCTAGAGAGTGGAACTCTTTGCCGGAGTCTATATTTCCCGAAAATTATAACTTGGGTATCTTCAAGTCAAGAGTGAATAGGTATCTTCTAGGCAAGCGTGCTCCACCGTAGACCACATCATCACTTTCCATCAGGCGAGATAGTGGTCAAACGCAAGCCTATTTCGATTAAAAAAAAAAAAAAAAAAAGCCAAGTTGGTTACCAGCGATTTTTTCCAAATTCGGCAGAACCCCAAAAAGGAAATTTCGTCAATATAGTTTCTGGAATGGAAAAATTGTTAGCCTCATTTTAATTTTAATAATAAATAAAAAAATGGAATAGTGTATGTACCTTGATTTATATTTATCAGAGTCAAATCTTTAACAGGATATTTTGAGATTCTCCCATCCCGTTCTCCCATTTGGCAAACGGTGAAAATATTTTTTTAAATATTCTGTCCATATACTCTTTTCCGTTAGACTCACCGATTGGCAGTATAAGTTTGATCTGAAAATGATTATACTATAAATTTCTCATTATCTGAAACAGACACGTCTAAATATATTATTATAACAGTCACAATTTTAAAATAATAAGGATATACTTATTCCCAGGTGATATTACAAATAGCCAATAATAAAATAGAATTTGTCGTTATGTTAAAAACTTATTATGCGATATAAAAAATCATTTGTAATTATTAACCAAGGCACTCGCTAGTCTCTATTCGTTCAGTGAAAATGGTGCCATCATTGAGCGGCGTGCGCGCCAAATTTGAAGGCAAAGGGTTCAATTCATACGGCCTCATCAATCGTAGTATATTTAACATGGAATTATTTGCAGTAAAGCCTAAGCCCAGTCTTCGTTTTATTTAAAATTGTTGTAAAATTCACATTATTTTATTGAAGTAAGTATTAAAGTATTTCTTTAATGCTATAAATTCATGTATAACGTCTTATGTCAATATTTTGCCGTGCATATTATTACTTTTATTAAAAATCCAAGTTATCCATTACATCATAATATTTCTTCACTTTAAGATTTAATTCTTGTAATTTCAATAAGTTATTTTCGAGCCGACAATTTATAAATAAAGATCACGTTTATCGAACGGCTTAGTAGCTTCTTTTAAAAAAGTTCTGCAACAAACAAACTGTTAAAAACAATAATATTTTTTAAATGTAAGGTTTTAATTTTTTTTTCGGGGTTAATTAATATATAATATATAATAATAATAATTGAAACATTTAGGTATAATTATTATCGGGCAGTTAGTAACTTAGGTCGTAATTCTGAAATAATGTTTGACTGACGTTACCTAAAAACATATTAAGTTTAGAATAATTATGCCTTAAAACATTAATTTTGCGTGAGAAAATTAACATCATTGCTACGTCAAATGTACGTAGAAAAAGGATATTATTATTATGATGACAGAATTATATCATAAATAATACCAATAAAGGATGTCACTTATACGTTAAAATTACATAACCGTGACATTATCTAACTATGACTTATCTGTTATATCATATCAAGGTCATGTGTTCACTGGGAGGGTACGTCGCAAGATGCTAAGTAACGCTTGATGATATTGTAGTAGGTAGAAAATGACATCCAGGCTTACGCCATTCTTGAGCGAGTTTGCCTTAAACCACTGAAACCTAATGGTGTCTAAAACATATAGCGTCTTGACAAATTTCATATGAACTGCATCAGGTGAATTCTCCGGATAAAGTGGCAAGATTGTTTCCTTAACATTAATATTTTACCACGTTTATAGCTAAGCGGCAAAGAGTTTATGATCTTGGAGGTGGTGCGGTAATGTTGTACGTATGAAGGCCTCTAGACAACCAAAGATATTGTTTTATTTTGGTCCTAACTTACTGCGTATATGATGCCATATGCTGATGTGTTTACCCATAAAAAGACTCAATCTCGTGTTTTTATTATGATTTAACCAAAAGTCTTAGAAAGATAAAATACTTGGAAGAGTCCAAAAACATGTCCAAGAACTGGACAGTGGATGCACATTTGATGAGGCCCGTGACAGTATGGATATTAAAATACTTATAGATTTTTAGTTCGAAATTCAATTTTTTTAGTAGAATCTCATAGTAAAGACTCGAATTCAAATGGATATGGATGCAACATTCGAACAATATAACTTCATAGTTCGAAATTATGTAATAGAGAAATTATTCGAACTGTAGATTCGAGTACGAAATTATTTTGAATGAAAGGAGAATTGCCCTCCAGATACTTATGGTACATCATATACTATCACTCTCATCACTACTAAGTAGTCACTACTTAAGACTCGGTCGTATTTTTTTAAATAGATGTGCCCTGAAAAAAAAGCAGTCTTGTTTTACCAGTTGATTTAAGCGCTAAAAAGTACACGAAAAAAATTTAACTAGGCTCAAAAGTCGTGGAAAAATCTGTTAATTCCAAATATGCATATAGCTGAATGCTGCAATAATTGACACTTAAATCAAATAGCCTGTTAACCGTCTATATTATCCGCTATCAATAATTTGCGGTTTTTTAGTATGTCGTAGGCTAAGGGGGGTGTCCGGACCCCCTGAACCCCCCCCTTATATACGCCCATGGTTGTGGGTGAGTTGTTTTGAAGTCAGATCTGGCCTGAATGTAGTCCCTTTTCAGCAGCATGCCCAACACTCTCCCAATTCTTACCATGAAAGAAAATATATGCTCAAATACTAATTCCCCGGGCGGGCAGCGGCGTCGTTAGGACCGTTCCAGCCACTGCAGCACAATCCCGTTAGCCAAACGTGGTAACTGGGGCTGCTCCGACAGTATGTCTCGGAGTGAGCTCCTGGACACGCGTTGGTAATGTGAGCAGTAAGCAGTGGAACCGAGTGCAGACACATAATAGTGTCAGAGTGGATACCTGCACGACGGTTTGGTTCGGGTGGCTTGTAAAGGGTAGCGAGTACAGACGACAGGCGGGACCCATCCATCTCTTACCCAAATTTACCCGAATGACTCCTCAAACTGTTTCTTATAAATCAATTGTGGATTTGTTTCACATATACATTTATTGTATATGCTTCGAAATAAATCACGTTCGGCCTCAAGAAAATCGTATAATCCACACGTCACCAAGATGACAATCATTCAAGTTAAAAAACTAGTGCTATGAAACATTGTAAAATACCAAGTAGTATTTACTACAAATATTACATCTCTCCACCACTAATTTAAAACATTAACTGAAATTATAATAACAATAATAATAACTTAAAGGAAACATAAATGCAATAACTTTGCCAAACTAATATTACAACTCAAGGATGATACAAACATAACTTAATAACAAGTTGTATGACTATTAATAAACAAATCTACACTCTATAATTAACATTTTTGTTGCGCGTTGCCCTGACAGGATAACGGGAAGAACAGAGAAACTGTTCCTTTTGGTTTCGACCGCCGTCACGGTCTATTTCAGATATCTCATCAGGAAGGATTTCCTGATCCGACTCTGCAGATTGGTACTGTTCTTCGATAACTTCTCTAGATACCTGGCCTTGGTCAACGTTATTACCGTTAAGGTTATCATCCGAAACTATCTCTTCGGTAACTTCTCTAGACGCCTGGCCTTGGTCAACGTTATTACCCGATACTAACTCTTCTGTATAGGGACATCGATCATAACTCACTTCACTGTCTGACCCATGTATAGTCTGTGACCACAATTGATCGATATGTCTTTTCACAGTTATTCGCAATTCTGGTATATAAATCGAAAACATCCTTAATCCTACCCTTTCTCTAATTATTCCCGATTGCCATGTAAAGTTCTTCCCATTATTGTAGTACTGTTTTACTAAGACCTTATCACCCACATTAAATTTCAATTTTCTTTTACCTCTAAATTGCTTATGCTGTGTATTCTGTTGTGCAAGCACATTCTGAACAGCAGCGGTTGACGATGACACTACGTTTACATTATCATTATCACTACCAGCATCAACTTTTAACAAATCCAGCCGGCAGCGAAGAGACCTTCCTAACATTAATTTTGCTAGAGAGAATCCTGTTGTGCAATGGACCGAATTTCTGTAATCAAATAAAAACTTCTGCAATTTACTTTATACTTTTTTGGTCTGATGTTAATTTCAAAATAATTTTTCAAGCTCTTTTTACGGTTTTAACACGGTTCTCGGCTTGCTCATTTGATGCTGGGTGATAGGGTGCAATAGTTATATGCCGAATTCCGTTACTGTTACAGAATAACTCAAAATCTCTAGATGTAAAATTAGTAGCATTATCAGTCACCAACGTTCTTACTAACCCAAATAAAGAAAGAAAGAAAGAAAGAAAGAAAGAGTTTATTTGGTTTTTCACTAAAATAAAAAGTGAAGACAAGAAATACAAAAACACGAAAAACCAAAAAGGATCAAACTCAGCTTAGTGCTGCAGCATATGCTACAGCGCTGATTTTCAGTTTGACCTTTTTTTTCTTTGTTGTCATTGCTTATAAATAATAAAAAAATAAAACAAAAGTACCTGCTACAATAAAAATTAAAAAAGACATACCTAATACAAAATTACTGATCCAACAGAAAGGCACACTCTATTGCTAAACACTTATTTACTATCGACAAACTACCACATCACACTTAACTAAAACTAAACCAAAACTACTGATACTTACTACACTAAAAACAAAACTACTGACCGCTTCACTGCATGACGTCGGTGTGTGCGAGTGTCAGGGTGTCTGGTGTTGCGTGTTAGGTTTTAAGCATACCGTCGAGCTGGTTATTAATAAAAATGAAATCTTTTATTTTATTCCTAAAAGAACGGACAGTGCAAGAAAGATTCCTCAGCGGAGGCGGAATAATGTTCCAAATTTTCGCTGCGGTATACTTAAAACTACCTTTGAAAGATGTTGTTCGATGATAAGGCACAACTAGATGGGCAAGACGGGTGCGAGAAGACCACTCCAATTTATTAAACAAGTAAAGAGGTTTGCAGTTTTTTAAAATACCAAATAAGAGGGTCGCAAAATGAATGTAGCGCCTTGAAGACATATTAAGTATTTTAGCCCTATTTATATATGGCGATATGTGGCTTCTGGGTGGGACGTCGAAACAAAACCTGATGCACGCATTTTGAACACGCTGTATCAGTGTCTTCGATTTTGCCAATAATCTTGGACCGTAAACAGTGTCAGCGTAATTGAATTTTGACAAAACTATTGAGTCCATTAGATTTAAGCGTACCTGGAGGCTTAGATATTGGCGAGTCCGATACAAAACTTTTAAGCGGAAAAAACAATTGCGTGCAACTTCGTTTATATGCGATTCGAATCTCAATTCTGAGTCCATAATCAGACCTAAATTTCGTGCCTCCCGCACTTGGGCAATGGGCTCATTTCTTGCCATAACCATGAGATTTTGGGACGTAACTTTCTCCACTTGCTGTCTAGTACCTAATACCATGAACTTAGACTTGCTGGGATTTAATACTAGACAATTACGCATTGACCAATCAATTACACTGTCAAGATCCTCGTTGATTTTCGCAACAGCCGAGTGTACTTCGTTGGGGTGAAATGATAAGTACAATTGAAGGTCATCGGCGTACAGATGATACTTACAATTTTTAATGCAGCCTATGATATCAGCACTATACAGAATAAAGAGTAAGGGGCCAAGAATAGACCCTTGAGGTACTCCTCTTGTAACCGGAACTAGAGACGAGAAAGTTGAAGAGCCGTCTTCCTTAAGTACTTCGACGCACTGGGAACGATTGCTGAGATAACTATCAAACCATTTGATTGTTGGTATATCAAAACCATAAAAGGACAATTTTGATAGTAACAAGGGTAAATTAATAGTGTCAAAAGCACGGGAGAAGTCCAACAAAACAAGAATAGTACTCAAGCCAGCGTCCTGAGCCTCTAAAATGTTACTCGTGACGTCTAGCAAGGCAGTGGCTGTACTACGATGTTTACGGAAGCCTGATTGGACTTGAGGTAGAATGTCATGGTTCTCAAGATAATCCAAAAGCTGCGAGTTAACCACTTTTTCCACAACTTTGGATAAGCATGGTAGAATGCTTATCGGGCGAAGGTCTTTAGCATGCGATGGATTGGCAATCTTAGGTAACGGTCGGACTTTAGCAATTTTCCACTGGTGCGGATAGGTACATGTTATAATAGATTTGTTAATTATTGATGTTATTGCATCCAAAGTAGAGGGCAGAGTTAGAAGAAGCATGTCTAATGATATCATGTCATTACCTTGTGCATTAGATTTAAGAGAGTAAATGATGCGTCGAACACAGCTATGATTAACACATTTTATGCTAAAAGTAGCAGATTCTAACCTATGGAACTCGAAATAAGTTAAATCAGACATGCTCACTGTATTCAGACCCGGAGCGTTGAGGAAATGCTTATTTAAATCCTCAGCATTTGTGAGATGGGGAGGGAGATGAATATCAGGCTTAGGAGGGAGAACATTCAGCTTAAGGTGTTTCCATAAAAATTTAGGATCTTTAGAATGGCGATTAATGTACTGCGTGAAATACGCGCGCTTTTCATGACAAATACTGGAATTAACTAGACATTTCAAATCTACTAAACATTTCATTTAATTTATCAAGCACAGTCTCAGTATCTGAACGCGCCATCATAAAACATTCAATCCATTTAGAATGTGCATATATAGCAATTAAAAACAACTTGTCACTTAACGACAGCATATCCAGGTGAAGACGTACCCAGGGACGTTTAGGATAAGGCCATGATGCAAGTGGAGCGCGAGGAGGGCTAGGTCGCAGTGAGTTACATATATCGCAAGAGCCTATTTTCTCTTCAATATCGTGATCTATACCTGGCCACCACATACGAGCCCTTGCCTCCGATTTTGTTTTAACCATACCAAAATGTGAACTATGCAATTCTTCTAAATCCTTTCTCTGAATTTAGACGGAATAACCACTTTATGACCACGTAAAATACATCCACTTTCAAGCGTTAACTCTAAACGACACAAGAAATAAGGTTTCAATTCTAAATCGCGTATATTACTAGGCCAACCTTGTTTAATAAAATTTATCACTTTTTGTAAGACACTATCCCGCTCTGTTTCACCTCGAATGTCATTTACCGAAATTGGGTTCGTTTACAGGTCAGCAATAAAATTTAATGACACAGAATCATTAACATTTAATTCATCTGTTTTATCACCAATTCCTGAGGCTACTGTAGACCTCGAAAGAAAATCCGCTACATTGTCACCGCTTTTAATGTATTCTATTTTATAATTATACGCAGATAAAAAACATTGCATATCGCTGTAATCTATTTGCAGCTAATTCTGGAATACCTTTCTTGTTACCAAAAATAATAGTAATCAGTGGCTTATGATCGGTTCTTAAGGTGAGGTGGACTCAGACAGTTCAGTTCAAACTACATTTTTAAACTAATTATTCGATGTTAAAAACTAAAAATATTAACAATATAAAAATTAGCCATGACAGATGAACATATTTACAAAACGATTGTGTTTCTCGATACACGATTCATTAAAGTTGGCTCGATAGAAAATATTCGCAAAGATGCATCGAAATTTTAAAATTTCAATCCACACGACCCCAAATGAATCCGTAATATACGGTTATAAAGAAAAATATTGAAACGAAATTTTTCTATAAAATTTTCAATGAACTGCATTAAACGAGTGTGTGAATATTTTATTACATCTATATATATAAAAGAAAGTCGTGTTAGTTACTTCACTTATAACTCAAGAACGGCTGAACCGATTTAGCTGAAAGTTGGCAGGGAGGTAGTTTAGAGCCAGGAGAAGGACATAGGATACTTTTTATCCCGTTCGACATCATTCCCGTGTGACTTGACATTTAACGTCAGTCACTATAAAACGTGGTATAACAAAAAAGATTCAGACTTGGAATAACAAAATTGACGTATAATGACAGCTATGTAATGACGTATGGATGACAATTTGATATTTGTAAGAAATCAATAATAAAACTATTTCTATTAAATAAATAATTCACATTATTGCCCAATTGCCCATTCGTATAAACAGTGAAGTGAACTATAAAACTCGGTATGGTTGAAAATTTCCATTCGTATAAACAGTGAAGTGAACTATAAAACTCGGTATGGTTGAAAATTTAAGTTTTTAGGTGAAGTGAAGTTTAATTAATAATGCCGCGACCAAGACGATCGAATCTTTCCCGACAAAGCCGTGATGCAAGAAGAATACGAAATACTGCAAATGAAAGGACTGAAGAAGAACAAGATTTAAGTTTTTAGGTGAAGTGAAGTTTAATTAATAATGCCGCGACCAAGACGATCGAATCTTTCCCGACAAAGCCGTGATGCAAGAAGAATACGAAATACTGCAAATGAAAGGACTGAAGAAGAACAAGAAATTGCACGTGAACAGCGCCGCGATAGTATGGCTCGACTTCGTGCTTCTCAATCACGAGAGCAAAGTGAAGCAGCCCGTGAAACAGCTCGGTTGGCAATGCAGAATCGTCGAGCGAACAACAGAGGTCAACAAATAGATAATTTGCGACGCAGAACAAGATATTTATCAAGTGCTGATTTGAATCGAGCAGCGTTTCAATACGATTGCAGCAATGATTACAGCTTGCATCCTAGCGTTTGCATTGGGCAAATGGACGTAGTTTGCGAGTATTGTGGTGCATTAAAGTTTTCCGGAGAAACGCCTGGATTATGCTGCCTTAATGGTAAAGTGAAATTGCCATTGTTGACTCCGCCACCTGAGCCATTGTATTCATTGCTTTGTGGCGAAACACAAGAATCACGCCACTTTCTTGCAAATACTCAAAAATACAATGGTTGTTTCCAGATGACGTCATTTGGGGCAGATATTATCGAAGAACGTGGATTTAATCCGACATTTAAGGTATTTATTGTTGTACTTATATACAATGTAGTTAAAGAATAACTTACTTTATCTATTGGTACCTATGTAGTATATTTGCTAATTCTGAACTCTACTCTCCCACCGAAAAAAGTGTTTATAACCCAGTTAATACTGTCTGGTATTTATTTTGTAGATACAAGGACAGATTCATCATCGAATTGGATCATTACTACCTTTCGAAGATACACAGAATAAATTTTTACAAATATATTTCATGGGCAACATGGAAGAACAACTTGATCGACGCCTAGAGATCAATGCAGGAATGAAGCGAGCAATTCTTCAAGACTTGCAGTGTCTGCTTCATGAACATCATGCGTTGGTCAGGTTGTTTAAGAGTGCTTTAGAGCGCATGCCAAGTGATGACTATAAAGTTGTTATCAAAGCAGATAAACGACCATCTGGAACACACGAAAGGACATTTAATGCTCCAACAGTAGACGAAGTTGCCATCCTGATTGTTGGTGAACAATTGGAAAAACGCGATATTGTGCTTACACGTCGCGATACTGGGCAACTGCAACAAATATCTGAAACTCATCGATCATATGACACATTGCAATACCCGCTGATGTTTTGGCAAGGAGAAGATGGATATTATTTTAATATTAAAATGAAAAATCCATTGAATGGTGAGTATCAGTATCATAATTTATTTCATTTATTTGTGAAAGACACTGATTTAAAATAATGCTTATTAAAAAAATGGTTAATGTCTGTATTGTTTGCCTTTGAAATGGTTAATTATCAAATTTTTAATTTCAGGTGAAGAAACTACAAAGAAAGTTAGCTCAATGAATTATTACGCATATCGTTTGATGATTCGTCAAAATGCTGACAACTATTTGCTGCGGTTTCGTCGATTGTTTCAGCAGTATTGCGTTGACATGTATGTAAAAATAGAAACGGAACGTTTAACATTCATTAGGTTGAACCAAGCCAAACTGCGTTCTGAGGAGTACATCCATTTACGTGATGCAGTTAGTACTGAAGGAAATGCAGCTAATATTGGTCGATTAACTATTCTGCCGGCGACATACATTGGTAGTCCACGTCATATGCATGAATATGCACAAGATGCAATGACATACGTTCGTCATTACGGTCGGCCTGATCTCTTTATTACTTTTACCTGTAATCCAAAATGGATAGAAATTACTCAATTGCTGCTTCCCGGACAAACATCAAGTGATAGACACGACATCACAGCACGTATATTCAGGCAAATTCGGTCCCTGATGAACTTTATTGTTAAACAACGCGTCTTTGGAGATACTCGATGCTGGATGTATTCAATCGAATGGCAAAAGCGAGGCCTGCCGCACGCACACATTCTTATTTGGTTAGTGGAAAGAATTCAGCCTGACCAAATAGATGATATCATATGTGCTGAGATTCCTGATTATGAAGTCGATCCAGACCTACATGATGTTGTTACTACTAATATGATTCATGGACCGTGTGGTGCCATCAATCCCCAATCACCTTGCATGGTCGATGGAAAGTGCTCTAAACGATATCCACGGAAATTAACGGCGGAGACTGTCACTGGCAATGATGGTTATCCGCTGTATCGGCGTCGATCACCAGATGACAACGGTCGAACTGTCACAACGAAAGTGAAAAGAATGGATTTCGTTGTCGACAACAGTTGGATTGTTCCATATTCGCCACTTATTTCTAAATCATTCAAGACACATTGCAACGTTGAATACTGCAATTCAGTTAAGTCCATAAAATATATTTGCAAATATGTCACGAAAGGCAGTGATATGGCGGTTTTTGGATTGCAATCCTCGAATACCAACGATGAAATTTCACGCTATCAAGTTGGTCGTTATGTGAACTGTAATGAAGCGATTTGGCGTATATTCGCATTTCCCATTCACGAACGTCATCCTACTGTTACGCATTTGGCGGTGCATCTGGAGAATGGTCAACGAGTATATTTCACGGCTTCGAATGCTACGCAACGTGCTGAAACACCTCCAGCAACTACATTGACGAGTTTTTTTTCAATATGCCAAAGCGATCAGTTTGCACGAACTTTTCTTTACTCGGAGATGCCACGTTATTATACTTGGAATGCTTCATCGAAGAATTTTCAAAGACGGAAGCAAGGCGATGCGGTTCCTGGGTATCCAGATGTGCGTTCTACTGATGCTCTTGGTCGTATGTATACAGTTCATCCAAAGAATAATGAATGTTTCTATTTGCGGTTGTTGCTGGTAAATGTGCGTGGGCCAACGTCATTTGAGTCACTACGAACTTTTAATGGTGTAATATTCCCAACATATCGTGCTGCATGTGAAGAATTGAAGTTATTAGAAAACGATAGTCATTGGGATACGACAATCGCTGAAGCCATTATCTCTGCATCTCCAAGTCAGATACGCACATTATTCGCTATCATAATTTCGACATGTTTTCCATCAAACCCATGTAACCTGTGGCACAAATACAAGGATAATATGTCAGAAGATATTTTACATCAAATTCGTGTCAGTTCCAGAAATCACGATATTGAGATGAATGAGGAGATACATAATCGTGCTTTACTCTTGATCGAAGATATGTGTTACCTCATGTGCGGTAATTTATTAATCAGGTTAGGAATGCCAGCACCATATCGTGAAATGAATGACGCATTTAATCGAGAATTGGAAAGGGAACGTGAATATGATCACCAGGAATTAGATTTAGTAGATCAAACGAATGTACCCCTGTTGAATTACCAACAAAAGGAAGTTTATGATACTTTAATGAAGGCAATCGATGATGAAAATGGTGGTTTATATTTCCTAGATGCCCCTGGTGGAACTGGCAAGACATTCCTCATGTCATTAGTTTTAGCAACTGTTCGGGCGAGATTTAACATAGCGGTTGCAGTTGCTTCTTCTGGAATAGCAGCCACATTGTTAGAAGGATGCCGTACGGCTCATTCAGCATTCAAATTACCGTTAAATCTTCAAACTATTGAAGAACCAACGTGTAATATTGCAAAACACTCAGCAATGGCCAAAGTTTTAGCGGTATCGAAAATCATCATCTGGGACGAATGCACAATGGCACATAAACGTGCATTAGAAGCACTTAACCGAACATTAAAAGATTTACGCAATGACTCGAGATGTTTTGGAGGAGCAATGATTTTACTTTCTGGCGATTTCCGCCAAATACTACCAGTAATTCCAAGATCTACGGCTGCCGACGAAATAAACGCTTGCCTCAAATCGTCAAATCTATGGCGCCATGTGAAGAAACTGCAACTGACAACAAACACGAGAGTTACATTGCTTAATGATACATCTGCTGAAGATTTCTCGGAGCAATTGCTGACTATCGGTAATTGTCAAGTACCTGTCGATGAATCGAGCGGATTAATATCATTTCCAAATAATTTCTGTAATTTTGTCTCATCAAAAGACGAACTTATCAACAATGTATTTCCAGAAATTATTTCTAACTACAAAAATTATGAATGGATGAGTGAACGAGCAATTTTAGCGGCTAAGAATAAAGATGTAGATGACATAAACTACATAATTCAAAATAAGATCATTGGAACAATGCATTCATTCAAATCTATTGACTGCGTCACAAATGAAGATGAAGCCACCAACTATCCAATTGAATTTTTAAACTCTTTGGACGTGCCTGGCTTACCACCGCACAATTTACGCCTAAAGGTTGGCTCCGTAGTAATCATGCTTCGAAACATAAACCAACCAAAACTGTGCAACGGTACGCGTTTGGTGGTTAGAAAATTGACGAACAATGTAATTTACGCTACGATAATGATAGGAAAATTCAAAGGTGAGGAAGTTCTCATTCCGAGGATACCGATGATCCCAACCGATATGCCGTTTGAATTTAAAAGACTTCAATTTCCGATACGTCTTGCATTTGCCATGACCATCAACAAATCACAAGGCCAATCCTTAAAAGTTTGTGGTTTAAATCTAGAACATTCATGTTTTTCCCATGGTCAATTATACGTGGCATGTTCACGGGTCGGAAGACCATCTGCGTTGTTTGTTTTTGCGCCTGATAATAAAACAAAAAATGTCGTGTATCACAAGGTACTTAAATGAAGAGCAACCTATGTACTAAAATACAGAAATAATTATGAATGATTGATGTAGAAATTTAATTTTTTTTGTATTTTTTCCAATAAAAAAAAAATCTGCTTATTTATTGACATTAAGGCGGAACAAAGTTCGCCGGGTCAGCTAGTATTTTTATAAAAATCGGTTCAGTGTTTTCAGTTCAGTCGTGAAAATGTAACAGACAGAAAACTTTTAACCACTACTAATTTACCATTTTAGAGGATACATTTAAAAAAATACGTGTACGTTTATTTGTTTGTTTGAACGCGCTAATCTCAAGATGTACTGTTTCTAATTGAAAGATTATTTTAGTGTTGGATAACTCATTTATCTGGGAACGCTATAGGCTATATAACATCACGCTATGACCAATAGGAGCCGAGCAGCAATGAAAAATTTTGCAAAAACGGGAAAATATATTCCTTTTGAGAGCTAGTTTTGCGTGCGCTGCGTATTTGGTTAGTTAGTTACGTTACGCAAGTAAGTAAGTAAAGTTACGCAACAATCATGTATGACGGAATTGTTCCTGTTAAAAGGTTATAAAAAAGTCCGCGATAGCATATATCTATCTTTTTCGGTTAGCTCACCTTAACCTGCCTCTGCCTTTTTAATGGTAATGAAATTTGTCCTAAAACAATACATTATTTGCGAAGGAGTTTTTATAAATTTGGTATTTATTGCATACTTTTGCTCCCCAAAATAACCTCCACGCGGGCGAAGCCTCGAGCAGCAGCGAGAAGTATATAAAAGACGTGATTACTTTCACTCATATTGCAACTTATTTCACAGAATATTAAAACTGAGTAATAATAATTGACATTGTTATCATTATGATTTGTAATAATATAGGTACATATAAATAAAATAGTAAATAAATACACCAAAATGTCACACATATATTTCTAACCCCACACTACGTCAAACCTATATCGTGGGTATCGAGAACTACGAGGGAATATAGTCCCATAACATCCAGACCCGAAACAAACATTAGTCTGTAACAATAAAATTCGGTAACTTTGGTGCGAGAATCGAACCCACAGCCTCTCGTTTGAGGCCGAGGCTGTCATATAGGTTTTAATTTCAATAAAATAACATATTAGTCGAGAGTTTTAAAAAAATATAAATTTATGGCATTTTACGTTCTATTTAATCTGATTTATTTGACATTTGCTCATTTCACTGTTTTAAATAATGAACAACCTATATATGAGCGCCTATCGCTACTCGTCGCGGGGGGAGCCCCTGCGCACGCCGCCAACACCATAGCGTCTCACCCCCTCAATCATACCACAGCCCAGAGCGGACAAAGCCTTAATATAAAAGGAGTCATGCGACCATATAAGTAATGATGGAAACGTTTAATAGCAAACACTATCGCAGTGGCTTCTTTCTGAATTTGTGCGTAGTTACATTCCGCTTTGGAAAGCGAACGAGAGGCATAAGCAACTACCCTTTCTGAGTTATCTGGTAATTGCTGCGCAATGTTACGACTACTGGATATGCAGGATTATAGTGCGCCAGGACACGGTCTGATGACAACTCTTTTTTAATTTTCATAAACGCCTCCTGTTGTGCCTGTCCCCATATCCACTTAGCATTTTTTTTTAATAATATGTTTAAAGGGTTTAAAATACTAGAGGTGTTTGGTACAAAACATCTATAATCTATACTATTATATAAAGCTGAAGAGTTTGTTTGTTTGCTTTGTTTGTTTGTTTATTTGAACGGGCTAATCTCAGGAACTACTGGTTCGAATAGAAAAAATCTTTTAGTGTTGGATAGCCCATTTATCGAGGAGCGCTATAGGCTATATAACATCACGCTATGATCAATAGGAGCGGAGCAGCAAAAAAAATGAAAAATGTTGCAAAAACGGGGAAAATTGATTCCTTTTGAGAGCTTCCGTTGCGTACGCTGCGTTAACGGTTAAAGTTACATAACAATCATGTACGACGAAATTGTTCTCTTAAAAAGTTCTAAAAAAAATTCCGGGATAGCATATGTCTATCTATTTCGGTTGGCTCACTATAACCTTTTTAATGGTTATCGAATTTGTTCTGAAACAATGCATTAATTGGAAAGGGGTTTTTATAAACATGGTATTAATCCTTATCCAAATAAATACTTTATTCATTACAAGTATTTAATTTTGAACAAAGTTGCCCTTTACGTCATTTGATTTCAATGAATATCTTAGGAGATATAACAGTTTTAAAATATCTCCGCAGCAAAATTAATATTGTTGTTTGTATGTATGTTTCTTACCTTTTCATGACTAAACGGGTGAACGAATCCTAATGAAATTCAGCAGAGGGATAGATTATATCCTAGGAAAGGACATAGGGTATCTTTTGTCTCAAAAATTATCTTGAAAGGGGTGAAATAGAGGTTAAACGTTTGTATGGGCAATCCGTAATACTTCAACTTAGGGATCTGAAAATTCATATTTAGGCTTTTGTTAAAAAATAAAGAAATACGTGTTTCAACGTTTTTACCAAATCATCCCTTAAAGGGCGAAGTGAGGAGTTAACTTATGAGGTATGCTTTAAATGTAATCTCAAGCTTCAGGCAAAACACTTTTTTTGTCGCTGGGAAAGCATTTTATTACTGCCGTCCGCTTCGTGGGGAAGCGGAATGAGAATAAAACGGTTATGCTGGACTAGCCGGTCTTACGACCCAGCACCCCCTCGCCCGGATGATGGCTATCCGGACTGCGGCTGGGCCGAGTCCCTACTACTTATGTACACCCAACCGGACACTACCAGCTAAAACCCCGCGGTGGCCTTCTTCGACACTTACGGAGTGATCCCGGGGTATTATAAGGAGTGCTAGAAGTTTAAGTTAGGAGTTGTGCCTGTCTAGCCATCTAGACAATCACAACACCTGAGATTCAGGACGATCGCTAAAGGTGTCTCAGTGCAGAAGACAACTCCTTGCATTGATACTTCTGCTCCCGAAAATAACCTCCACGGGGGCGGAGCCGCCAGCAACAGCTAGTAATTAATAAAGCCTAGAAATGATTTAAGTTCGCTAAAATTCTTTGGATACGCACAATCAAGCATCGCTTTAACTTTCTTCTCCGACTTATGTAATCCCTCTTTGTCAATAACGAAACCTAAGTATTCGACAGATGGTTTAAAAAATTCACACTTTTTCGGTTCTAACCTAAGGCCAGCCTCCTGCAACCTTTCAAGAACCTGCTCTAACCTTTTGATATGCATGAGCCTATTCGGAGCCGTCACTAAAATATCATCCAAAAATATGCAAGTTCCTTCAATGCCCGATAATAATTGTTCCATTGTCCGTCGAAAAATAAATCGAGCATTTGATAAACCAAATACTAAACGGTTATATCGAAACAAACCTTTATGTGTATTAATACAAGTCCATTTCTTTGATTCATCCAATTCCAGTTGAAGATAAGCGCGAGAAAGGTCTAATTTAGAAAATTCTACCCCACCGTGCAGTGTAGCGAATAAATCCTCAATCCGCGGGATTGGATAATTATCTAAATGTAGGACTTTGTTAATAGTTACCGAGAAATCCCCACAAATTCTAACCTCACCATTAGGTTTTAACACAGGCACAATTGGAGTAGCAAAATCGGAGCTATCAACCCTCTCTAAGATACCGAGTTCAACTAGCCGATCTAACTCTTTTCCCACCTTTTCTTTTAAAGGTAATGGAACTGGACGAGGCTTAAAAAACTTAATTTGTGCATCTGGTTTAATTTTTAATGTAATTTTATATTTAATGAATCTCCCCAATTCATTAGAAAATAATTTGGAATATTTGGTCGCTAACCATTCATTATTATAATTTCCTGGTTCCATGTGTGTTAAATTCATACTGCATAATACTAACTTAAATGTACTAATAAAATCTCGACCTAACAGAGTAGGTTGTTCAGTTTTAGTGCTAACTACAAAAAAAAATCTGATGATATACCTTCGTAAGTTACTGATAATGATAGATAACCCAATGGTACAATTTTGCTGCCATCATAACAATTCAAAATCACTTTGCAAGGTTTAAGTTTTAAATTTGCAAAATAGCATTTAAAAATTATAGAGGACATAACAGAAACGGAACTCCCGCTGTCTATTTCACACAATACTTCTTTGTTCGCAATCCATACGGTTTTACGCATAGGTTCTCCATTTATGCTTTTAATATTATATAGATCATAAATACCTTCCAAAATGTCATCATCATTCGCTCCTAAAAAATTAGTATTTTTAACGTGACTTTTACACATTCTCTGCAAATGGCCTTTCGTATTACATTTCCTGCATTTGTAGTTGACAAAACGACACTTTTCTTTATTATGACCCTTGTATCCACATACAATACAGGAAATTATAGGGCGTCATGAATCCTGAGTACTCGGTGTATAGGTGCGTATTGCCAAAACTCTATGGTCTGACACTTCTTCTTTAACCCGCAAATTTACTATTGCTGATCTGGCACACCGAATGTTTTGTGCCAATTGCAAAGCATCATCAAACGTCAACTTATCAACACTTTCCGTAAATATTTTTTCTTTCTCTTTAGCGTTTTCTAGACCTATTACAAAGCGGTCTCTCAATGCAGTTTCTAATTCGGATTTAAAACCACAATATTGAGCTAAGTTCCGCGCGCTGCCCAATCAGCTAATTCTTCGCCAGGATGCTGAACAGCAGAATAAAATTTGTATCTTTCTGCGAAAGAGCTCTTCTTAGCTAAGAAGTGACCATTTAAGCGTAAAACTAGCACCTGGAAATTTATATCCGGTAAATCAGTTGGGAACACCAGATCCCTGGCAAGACGATACGTATTCTCCACAAATGTTGTTAACAGTAGAGATTTCCGTCTTTCACCTGACTCTTCGGTTTTACTAGTAATATAATTTGCCAAACAATAGTGCTCAAAACGACTTCTGAAAATGTCCCACTCTTGATTCCGCTGATCAAACGTGAGACTACTGCCAAACATAACAAATCGTTCCGAAGCCATTTATTCAAAATGTTTGAATATTCCACAATTAATTAATAATAAATACCTCGTCGCCAATTATTGTATATGCTTCGAAATAAATCACGTTCGGCCTCAAGAAAATCGTATAATCCACACGTCACCAAGATGACAATCATTCAAGTTAAAAAACTAGTGCTATGAAACATTGTAAAATACCAAGTAGTATTTACTACAAATATTACAACATTATAGCTTTTCTCCTGTGTGGGATCTAGTATTATGATTTATTAAACTTTTGCATGCACATGTAAAACTACAGTATTCACATTTAAAAGGGGTTTCGCCTGTATAAGTTCTAACTTGTGCTTTTAAAGTAGGTACCATTTTGTGAACATTTATAACTACAGTATTGTCATTTAAAAGGTTTTTCGCCTGTATGAGTTCTAATATGTGCCTTTAAATTACGCCTATCCGCACTTGTGTAACTACAGTGTTCACATTTAAAAGGTTTTTCGCCTGTATGAGTTCTAATATGAGTCTTTAAATTACTACTTACAACGCTTGTGTAACTACAGTGTTGACATTTAAAAGGTTTTTCGCCTGTATGAGTTGTAATATGTGCCTTTAAATTACGCCTATCAGCACTTGTGTAACTACAGTGTTGACATTTAAAAGGTTTTTCGCCTGTATGAGTTCTAATATGAGCCTTTAAATTACTCCTTTTAGCACTTGTGTAACTACAGTGTTGACATTTAAAAGGTTTTTCGCCTGTATGAGTTCTAACATGTACCATTAAAGTACCATTTTGTGAACATGTATAACTACAGTATTGACATTTAAAAGGTTTTTCGCCTGTATGTGTTCTAATATGAGTCTTTAACTTACTACTTACAACAGTTGTGTAGCTACAGTGTTGACATTTAAATTTTTTTTCATCTGTATGAGTTCTAATATGTGCCTTTAAATTTCTACTATCAACACTTGTATAACTACAGTGATGACATTTAAAAGGTTTTTCGCCTGTATGAGTTCTAACATGTACCATTAAAGTACCATTTTGTGAACATGTATAACTACAGTATTGACATTTAAAAGGTTTTTCGCCTGTATGAGTTCTAATATGAGTCTTTAAATTACTACTTACAACACTTGTGTAACTACAGTATTGACATTTAAAAGGTTTTTCTCTTGTGTGACTTTTAATATGTGTCTTCAAGTTACTATTTTGTGAACATGTATAACTACAGTATTGACATTTAAAAGGTTTTTCTCCTGTGTGAGTTTTAATATGTGCCTTCAAGTTACTATTTTGTGAACATGTATAACTACAGTATTGACATTTAAAAGGTTTTTCTCCTGTGTGAGTTTTAATATGACTCTTTAAATTACTACTTACAACGCTTGTGTAACTACAGTGTTGACATTTAAAAGGTTTTTCGCCTGTATGAGATCTAATATGTGCCTTTAAATTACACCTATCAGCACTTGTGTAACTACAGTGTTGACATTTAAAAGGTTTTTCGCCTGTATGAGTTCTCATATGTGCCTTCAAGTTACTTTTTCTTGAACATGTATAACTACAGTGTTGACATTTAAAAGGTTTTTCGCCTGTATGAGTTCTAATATGTGTCTTCAAGTTAACTTTTTTTGAACATAAATAACCACAGTATTGACATTTAAAAGGTTTTTCGCCTGTATGAGTTCTAACATGTGTCTTCAAGTTAACTTTTTGTGAAGATGTATAACTACAGTATTGACATTTAAAAGGTTTTTCATGTTTATGAGTTCTTATATGGAGCTGTAAATTACTTTCGCTTCGAGAAGTATAGGCACAGTATTTACAATTAAACAAATTTTCATCCATATAAATGTCAAAGCCTTTTTTCAATTTCCGTATTTGAGTACCTCTTCTGTGACATATAGATTTTTGTATTTTTATAACTGTCTTATTTGGTTTCCTATTTGCAGGTTTATGTCCATTAATATGTTTGATAAGAAGAGCTTTCGTACCATATGTTTTACCACAATCATTGCATACAAGAGTCTTTTTATCATCTTTAACTAACAATTGATTATTATAAATCTCATCACATCCTATCTGGGATGATTTATTTTCATTAGGTACTAAGTTTGTTTTAGTTTCTAGGGTGGTTTCTATTCTATTTTCAATGGCACAGGCTTTATCTTGTTCAAAGTTATGTTCTTCGTCCAGCCTAAACTCGTTTTGAAATTCACCTTGAGAATGAAAAAATATATTATAGTACCAGAATATATTCATATAATTGTAATACAGGACCATCAAGTATTAGCTCGCTATCTATCTAGCTAACACCATACAGGCTATTGCAATAAGATTTTAAATATTAAGCTTTTATCATTATAAAATCACTATTGAAACATTTTTGCTTATGTTTTATACTTACTGTCATCATGAGGTTCATCTTTGACCATCACTTCATTACTGTCACTTTCACATTGGTTTTCTATTTTTAAAATGTTTTTGTAATCCATTATTTTTAAGGAATCTAGTTGCGCAACCATCAACGAATTTACCAGACCGTATGTCAGCCTGTCTACAAAACTAATGGATTTTAGATGCATCTGAAAACAAAAAAAATATAATTTTTCTATACTATCACACATAGTGATTACACTGGACCTGATGCTATGTACATTGTACAGGGTAGTTCAAATATATGTGGGAAACGGAACGCAAAGAGGAAATGAGAGAGAGCGGATGATGTGTGAAAGGGACAAGGTACGGAAGGCGAATGTAAAAAGGAAGATGGCGAATTAGGACTTTAAGACGGAAAGTGTACCTATGCATAAAAACGATTAAAGAAGTAATTAACATAATTAAAAGGCTGTTTTACTGGAAATACAAATTTACCAACAATTTTGGGGGCTCGTCCAGGATCAGCAGAACAAAAATATACGGTTGCAAGAAGTTTTTCAAAAAGAAGAAATCTAACGGCACGTGGTTGGGTAACATTCAAAATTACTTATTTAATTGATTTATTACACCAAGAGAGTCTTGAACAGTTTTGTGATGAAAGAGAGGAATTAAGAAAAAGAGCCAAGGAACAAATACTAAAGGTTCAGGAAGAAAGCAGAAGTACCTTTAACAAAAAGAGAAAAGAACGTACAAAGTATGAAGTAGGAGATAGAGTAGCGATACAAAGAACACAGTTTGGCCCAGGACTCAAATTAAAACCTAAGTACCTCGGACCATATAAGGTAATTAAAGTTAAACGCAAAGACCGCTATGATGTTGAAAAGGATGATGTCACCGCTGAAGGTCCTATAAGGACTAACTGCTCAGCCGATGGTATGAAGAGGTGGCCTATATATAATTATGTAGAGTGAGTATGATTTCAAATCTGAAATTGTATGTAGTGTGAATAGCAAGACAGAATGATGGATGTTGCAAGTTTATTTCTTTATTTATTTTTATGTTCATTAATTTTGAAGAGAAACTCATTCTATAAATTGTACTAGATTGCTAGTAATAAGCTGAACTATATTGTAAGTTGTTATTGTATGTTGTTAGTTTATGTTAAGATGTAAGTAGTTAGTATATACGGAATTATAATTTTTTAAGATGTTGGTAATGCATGATGATGTAAGAATGGCATGATGAAAGGAATATGTTTAGCTTGCATGTCTGAGGACAGACATGAATGTCGGATGGCCGAATGTGGGAAACGGAACGCAAAGAGGAAATGAGAGAGAGCGGATGATGTGTGAAAGGGACAAGGCACGGAAGGCGAATGTAAAAAGGAAGATGGCGAATTAGGACTTTAAGACGGAAAGTGTACCTATGCATAAAAACGATTAAAGAAGTAATTAACATAATTAAAAGACTGTTTTACTGGAAATACAAATTTACCAACATATATATTGACTGCTTTTTCACCTTCTCGCCCATGGGCCCCATGGCATAGTGTGAAGAATTAGGCCGGCAAGATTGTGTTGAGTAGCAGGGGATTGATTGTCTCTCTCTCAATACTTTAATTGCACTGCACTGCGGTTACGGGCAGTGGAGTGTGGGCACATTGCTGTGCAAGGATAAAAAAATATATGTACATGATAGAGTGACCACTCTACACCTGATGGTAAGCTCAGTACCCTCCAGTTAGATCATCAAGTAGTTGGAAAAATCTATCTCAACACAATCATACAGGCCTGCCGTGTAGCTTATTCACACTACCCCATGGGGCTAGGAGGTGAAGAAGTATTTGCAGGGTCTAGTGTCAGAGTACTCCAAAGGCTGCAGCACAGCTAAAAATTGTACCCCAACTCTATACCTCCTACAAAAAGCAGATGTACACTGGGTGACCCTGAATGTGACAAACTTGCGTGAGCCACTATGGCAGGTTTTACACCCTGTGAATGGTGGTTGCTATCCAGGCTGATATAAATATCCTACCGCCAGTCAATCATTGTAACTTAGAGACCAAATCAAACAAATATCAACACCGAAGCTTGCTCACAGGAAATCAGACCTTGGACTGTTAGAGTACTTGGACTGACAGAGCAAAAAATAATTAAAAGATGGTTATTTAGATGTACCTCACTACCAATCGGCGAAATTTGTTTAAGCAACTCTTCAGAATTCTGTGATTTTGTAACAAGTTGCTGGCAGTTCTTTAGCTGACTATAACATATGTAACATGCATAATGTAGCCTTCCCTCTTCTTGAACCTGTGAATTAAATTTAAAAATAAATAAGGATGAATATACTTTAATGGTTCTGGAATACACTAAACACTTTTATATTTACGCAGGAACAGCACAAAGTATCAGATGGAAACTAACATTTTTATTTATTAACTTTTCGTACACATCTTGAACCTCCGACCCCAATATTTGATGCATTCGGACATTGTCATCCAAACATATGCGGCAAAGTTTTAATTCAAACATTTTGTTCTCTGTAATACACGCAGAGTAATTGATGTTGTTGTTACTTGTTATTGTACCACTTATGTCCTGTAGATCTAATTCTAATCTTAATTTTATTATAGCTTCGTCGTTGTCTAATGTTTTAGTCAATATTTCAGACAGGGGGGTGCCACTTAGAATAAACCATAGACAACTGTCACAGCCGTTCTTTATTTAAAATAAAATTGGGGCTTACCCATTTAGATGACATTATTATACAAAAGATGAAAATCATAAAATATGATACCACATTATAAAAAAGTAATTATATTTTAGGTGATTTGTGGTTTTTTTAATAATATAACTAAAATAAATTAATATACTTTTTATTTCCAACTTAATTAACTGTTTCAGGTACCATTCTGCGTATGTCTGAATTTTAAATAGCAATTGTACTTACGGAAATGTCATCAACGACAAAACATCTCGAGTTGCCAAATTTTATGAGAAATTTTAATAGTAGTAGAATTTAAAGTTGTAAATAAATGACGGAATATTAGTTGAATTTACATGTAATTTTATAATAAGTCGATATTTCTTATTCATTTCATAAAAATAAAATAAGTGTATACTTCCATGTATTTATTTTATTTTTATTTACTAATAGAACAGACTTTGTAAAAATATGGTAGATTAATTGTAATTTTAAGTAGAAACTTTGTGCGTTTCATAAATTCTGTTGCAAAATTTTCAAAATCTTGTCATTGTGGGTTTTATTTAAATATATATTTCATAAAAAAATCGTTGGAATGAATTTGAACTACAAAAATGATTCAGATATTCACGTAAACTATGTTTTCAATGTATTTTATATTTAACGAGAATAAATAAAAGAGAGCAGAAGTATTTAAATTGTATATATAACGGTAAGTAGCCATTTTTAAAAATTCTCAGATTTCGTTTCAGATGACATAACTGATCTTTGTATATAAAAACATACACATATTATATAATTTATTTCAGGCTAGTCTGACTCTCGACACCCTCGAAACTGTTTAACCATGGAGTGTCTCGGGAATATTACTTCAGGTATTATTATACTTCTCACTAATTTACACTATCATTATTTATTTTATAATCCTAATTCTGCCTGCCTTGGTGTTACGTAGTTGTAATTGCATACGCGGTACGACTGCTGTGCTGAAGTCTCGGGTTCGATCCCCGGGTCGCGTAAAGTGATATTGGGTTTTTCTATCACGTAATGCTCAGTATCAGCCCGGAGTCTGGAATTGTGTCCGGTATGGTGATAGGCTTGCCCCCATCACATCAGTTAGTGTATATTTATGTATATAATCCTTATTCTATATTTATTATCATGTAAATATATATCACACGAATTTTCGTTTTGTTTTAGAACAACATATAGGGATGTCCAGAAACCTTGTGTCCAGAATTTTATTTAATGTGTTAAAATTTCCACTAATTAAATATTTCCATTACTTTATGAATAACTACAATTATTACACCAGTATACCAAGACAATTCTCCTGATATAACCATTAGGTTTTATTAAATAATTGAACTAGTCAAGCCACCTAACCCTGGCTTCATATAACAATGCAGTTTACTTTACATTTATGGCTAGACTTTCTTACAATATTGAGTTACACTGTTTTTTTGACTAATATCAATTGGATTCATTTTTCGATTTATATATTAAAATATTCATAACTTTTCAGGTGGCGTGTAAATATTACTCAGGAGCATAGTAATTATAGTCTCACAAGTAGACCAAGATGGAAAACGGCGTATGATTCGTAAATAATATAAAAAATCCGGAGTGATATATATCGCTTATGTTTTTTTAATCACTAACTAAAAATGCTAATAAAGTGAGTAATTATGCAGCGTTTTAAAGGGACACGTAAAATATTACAAAAGTGCCACTGTTGTTGTAACAACTGTTATTGCGATACTTATTTTCTCAATAGAATTTATGTTAGTGTTCTCAAATAACGTATAAAATAACTCTATAAATAATTATAATATTACTTATTGCTTTTGATACAGTTTATTGGTAATAAAGATTATCGAGAAAAGAAGATCAAAATTTATAATGTTACTAGGAAGACAAATAAATGTTGTAAGAATAATTTTATATCAAAGAACCAAAAAATAAATATTTTTGATGCACAATATTTTTAATAATCATAAAAAGTGTATTGTTTATATATACCATTTGTATATCCCGTCTTTATTATGTAAGTATCGGCCAATCTGAACATTTTATCATTTTATTGTGGTCAGCATATAAATTATTAGAAATGACTTGTGTTGAATTAGAAATTATAATTTACAGTTCGCCAAGTTTTCCCATTCTGTACCTACTCTAGATAACACATTCTGTTTATAATGTTAAATAATGATTATTTATTTATATAGTTTTTTATTATGCCTTACTTACGTTTTATGTCTAAATTGGGGGATAAAATAAAATTTACTACATTTAAAAATAAGGTTTTTATGACTTTGATTGTTGAGTATGTACCATTACTATGGGCAATAGTCCCATAAGGGAAGATGTCATTTTAGTAATTAAAGTTAAGCTTGCCACCATTAAATATTCTTCATTCATCCAATTCTTAATTTATTTTGGTTCGATGTTAGTGAAAAATACACCCGATAGTCACACACAGCAAACCTACGCAGACACAACATGCAGACCCGAAACGTATAATTGTGGTTCACAAAGGCTTTGTCAGGCTATGGCAGATTTGTCTTGGTGCAAATATCGAAACCGCGGCCTCTCGTTTTACATCGGGCTACTCGCCCACTGTGTGTGTGGGGGCTGTCATTTAGAAAACATACATAAGATTATTATGCAAATTAAAATAGACAAGCGTTTATGCTGCCATCTGCTGGTTTTATTAAGAACTAAACGTCAACAGCTCCATCCCTCTTGGCAGGCCAAAGACCCTTATAATTTGACAAGGATTGTTGATTGGCTGAAAATAGCGTGAAGTTGTATCTCTATTTCCGTATATAGTATAATACTCTTTGATTTCAGATGTATTCACAGATTACTTAGAGAAGCTACGCTTCAGATGGCTATCTTCCATAGATCAAAATTGGCTAGTTTAAACGTCATTATTAATGAACATGACAAGTTTTATTTTTTTAATTTTCCTTTGATCGCTACAAAGATTTTACCTGGATTTAAAAAAAATGAATATAATATCTGGCTCTGAATAGTGGCCTTTTAAGTCATTTTGATTTTATTCGGAACCCCTTCAAGTAGGTAATACAAATATTTATATTTATTTATATGTTGCATCTTAAAATGAAAACACCTTTTTTATTTATAACTTGTTTTATTTTTTTACATATTTATTGTATGCTTTAAGTTGCGTGTGTGGCAATCTTTTATTTTTTTTAATCTAAGTACATCTGTGCCCTTTTAAATGTTGTTAATTATATTACACCAATTATTCATTGTTACTTAAAGATATATTAAGAAAGCATTCTAATACAGCATTCTTATGGAATTCGCAATTAAGGGAGTTAAGGAAGAGATATTTTTAATTGTAAAACAATTAAATAAAATGTACATTTTTTCTGAGGTTGTATTTCCAAGTACTCATTTGCTTCCTTGATAACACTACCAAACAATCTCACAGCTTGTTCCGATGGGTAGGTTAGCTTTCTTTTTTTAATACATTTGTATTCACGTATTTATAGTTTACTTATATTAATCGTTTCACGTTTATATAGTTATTAATTGAATTTTCCTCTACATTTGTTTCCAATATGGACATGTCACTTTAACATTGCTTGCACTTATTTTTGGCAAGATATTTTCTTACCACCCACCCAGCTGTGTAAGCACGTGAATGGACATGAATTCGTTCTTGAATGGCTGTGTTAGGAACACTGTCTAGATTTACATTTAAAAACTTAGAGGATTCAGGAGAGTTAACTTCTTTAGGAGTCATTTTAATTGATTTAAAAAGTGTCTTTAAATTTATTAGCTGCTCGCCTGAATCCTCTTCACAATAAAAGCTCTCTGAATGAAATTTAATAAATCTTGTGATTAACAATGACTTGGTCACAAACTAAAGCTATAGGCAACAGCCCAGTATTGCTAATTGCATTTCCAATTTCGCAAGTCGGTGAAAGCATTTTTTTATGAACACTCACTCGCTTCATTTTTCTTGCCAACACATTAGGTATGCGAATGTCTGCATCTGAAATCATAAAAAGAATGATATAGAAATAGAAATAAAACCTAAATCTTATCATTATCTTCATTAGCCAGAAGACATCCACTGCTAAGCTTATGCATTCATGTGATTAATTAATTAATAGTTTAACAATTATACAGTAAAATGTTTTGGTGACTGTTCCTCTTCTAAACCATTTAAAAAGTAATATATTAACAAATTTATAAAAATAAAACAAAATAAAATAAACCCAACAGTCACCTCACACTGCATAAAACCTGTAACATGGGTATCAAGAACTATGAGGAACTACAGTCCCACAACACCCAGGCTCAAAACTAATATATGTATGTCACACAAAAATTTGTCATGCACGGATATCAAATCCATGGAGGTATTGAACAAGTATAGTAAATTAAATTAAATACCTCTAGTATTGTGTGTTTGAGAAGTTGAAGGTAACTGTTCAACAATCTCTTCAATCATTGTCACCTCAGGTTGCATAATAATGGTTCCTGAAATAGAATTTAAATATGTGCTTATAACTGCAACTTAGGTTTAAGTACATAGTTGACTGAATATTTATAAAAAAAAAATTTGATGCATATAACATGTTACGGTTTAAATGTTAATTCATACTACATCATTTTGGTGTGCAGTCTTTACGAGACAGAAATATAAGGACATAATATACCTTATATATATTAAATTTCGAATATAATGTTTAAGTAGACCAAAATAAGTAACTCTGAACAGTCTCATATCATTATACTTTACTGTTTTAATTAATCTAAAAGTTTAAGAAGATTTTGGTAATTATTGTGATTGTTAAAAATAATTAAAAATATAAATTGTTAAAGAATATATAAATAATTAAATTTATTTCGATGGATTTTTGCACATATGTAGGCTATGTGCTGGTTCAACATTGTGTGATGCACACTGTTTCATCTTGGAAAATTTGCAAAGTTGTACTTTTGGACTCAGGTATATCTTGGATGTGGGTGGGGCCCTAAACAAAGACTAGTATAATATAAAAGAACCAACTATTCTTTTTTGATCAGGTTAAACAAATGGACACCCCCAAAACAACATAATAGTTTGTAAGATTTACTAGAGAAAAATAGTAACTTACCACTATCAAACCTAATATGTTTCTCTGCAGTTCCAATCTTACAATATGTATGATCATTGTGCTGTTTTTTTCTACAATAATCATGATCTTGCAGATTCTCTGAAATTTATAATATTAAGATATAAGTTGGATTTTGTAGAAGGATTAAAAGAAGCTAAACTATGTAATAAAACACATTATCGTGAAATTAAATTACACTATTATATTTAGGTTTCTAATACACTTACTTGTGAATGGTTTGAGGAATGCCACTGTTAATTTCACTTTGAGAAAATAAAGTCGGATAGGCACCAACCCTAAGACGAACTCTCAAAACTTGGCGCAATAATTTTTTTTCTCAAAGTGTTTCTGGCACACCTGTTGTTAAGTTTCCTCCACATTTAAACATCCCAATCTTTCACAATTTATAAAATGTAACCACTTCTGGAGTCCTGTCTCACTTTTGGGAAATCTATATAAATTAACGTCCTTTCGTCTACTCGCACAACTCACAACACAATACTGGTCTTACATGTTGCACAAATTATTAGTATAGCTTCTATACTGAGAGGATAATTTACAGAATTTAACCAACGCAAAATTTCACTCGATCAACTTTGAATAGTAATGGCGCCGTGGGAATTACTTTGACAGTTGTTAATTGTAAACAAATTTTTAATGGGTGTCATAGGAAAGAAGTAAGAGGCGAGGGGAGGAGGGCAAATGTCATCTTCATTAGTAGGAACCATAGACAAATCACGATGTAAGGCGAAATTTTTTATTATGAAGATAGCCTGCCGTGGATGTATTATAATTTTCGTTTTTTTTTTAAGTTTATTTACTCTATAAAAGAGAAGGCAAAGGTTCTCCACCATGCAGCCATGTCTGTCGTTATTTTTTCCAAATCTGGGCTAGAATTAAAGTCTTCTTCTTCTCTGGTTTTAGCTTATACAAAAGGCCGAAGCCATGTCTGTAGTCTACATCCATTCAAAAGGGAGAAGCCATGTCCAATTTTTTCTCATTCTAAAGGGGGGAGCCATGTCTGAAATAAACACAATTCAAAAAGCCGAAGCCATGTCTGTAATAGTCACAATTTAAAGGCCTAAGCCATGTCTGAAATCACAACATCACATCACATTCCCCTTTTTTTATTTTTAGTAATTCTCTTCGGGGGTTTTTTATTTTTGTTCATTCTCTTTTTATACAAAAGAGAAGGCAAAAGGTTCAAGCCCGTACAGCCTAGTCAATCGCATATATAACCTGTTTTTTTCAGTAAGGCATAGGTATAGTGGGACCATCTTAACTGTGAACTGAAAGGCGTCGCGGTCGCCACTATCTTTCTAGTGTTGCCAATTAATTGTAATATACAAATTTCGGGATAAATGCGAAAACATCAATGCTCAAGCACAGTTTTTTTTTTATTTTATTTATTTGGGATAAAAAACAGTTACACAATAGTTAGTTAGTACAATAATAACATAATGCAGAAATATAATTGTATAACCTACTACTTTATCCACAGTTTATAAACTAGTAATAGGAGCAGATGAAAAACAAAAAGTAACAAATCAGAAAGTTCTAAAAGGAGAAACAAATAAGTAATATTCGAATTGGATTTACACCTAATGAGAATTTATAAAATTTTTGAAACCGTTTTTTTAAATGTGTTTGGTGCTAGTGAGAATAAATCAATTGAATTAAAACTATTATTATAATTGGCCATAAGGCGACGTAAAGGTGCACGCAAGCCCGCGTTAGTCTTACATGTACTGACGGCAAACAACCGTCTTGCGCGCACCTCACGGCACGAGTAAGTTACCTTGGGATAACTTACTCCGTTACGATTATGAATCGTTCTCCAAACATAGAACTGCCTTAAAATTGAAAATTGCATGTGTATACCGATCGCACATAAACTATATTGAGGGTAACATTATGTCCAACCCGCGAGATTTCTGGGCATACATAAATAGCTTGCGCTCTAAGAGAGGATTCGAACATATAATTAGTTTTAGCAGTTAAACACACCCTGGTAGGCACAGCAGCAGAGGCATTCGCAAAATTTTTCTCTGGCGTATTCTTGGACAAAATTCCTCTCTTAAAAATCGATAACTTGTGTAGTTTAGAAAATTGCAACAACAGTTTTCTTGTTAATATTTCTAATTTTGTAGAGAAAGATGTCGCTTAATAATAAGTTAAAATCGGTATTAATAAGTTAAAATCTGATAATTCATTTGGTCCAGATCAAATCCCACCTTTTATTATAAAATATTTGCAGAAGCTTTTATTGCCACCATTATGCTATTTGTTTAATTTGTCCTTGCAGAAAAGGGCATATCCTCAGCAATGGAAGCTATCTAGAGTTACCCCTATACCCAAAAGCTTAAATAAATCCAATGTCGAGGAATATCGCCCCATCGCAATTCTGTCAACAGTCGCCAGTTTATGAAAATGTACTGCATAAACACATTTACAAACAAATTGAAATACACCTGGCGGATCAACAACACGGTTTCAGAGCTAGAAGATCCGAGATAATAATCTTCTTATCCTCGTAGGTTATGTTTCATCCAAGGTCGATGTTGGTAGCCAAGTAGATGTGATATATTTCGATTTTAAGAAGGCATTTGACAGAGTTGATAACGACATTTTACTGTGTAAACTAAATAGTCTAGGTTTTACCCCGAAGCTATTGAGACTGTTGGCTGATTACCTTCGCGATCGCCAACAATTTGTACGATTGGGCATTTACGAGTGAAACTTCCATCACACTCGCTCCGGAGTCAGTCAAGGATCAATACTCGGCCCTTTACTTTTTCTAGCCATGGTCAATGACCTGCCTTTGGTGCTCAAACACTCCAAATTCCTCCTTTATGCGGACGATCTGAAAATATATAGGGAAATCACATGTGAAGCGGATTGTGTGAAACTGCAAGAGGTCATAGACGGCGTGCTCAACTGGAGCGGAGATGATAGGATGGAATTCAATCTCAAAAAGTGCCATGTAATGACTTTTGGTCGGATGCGATACCCAATCTATTCTAACTATAAACTAGAAGAAACCGCCATAAAAAGAACCATGACAATGAAAGATCTGGGTGTCCGCGTTTGACCAGAAACTTACCTTTCATGATCACGTTGTATCTGTGGCCAAGGATTCCTTCCGTAAACTTGGTTTTTTCCTGCGAAATACTTACGATTTCCAGAGTCAGCACGCCATTAAACTTCTCTATAACACTCTTGTGCGAAGCAAACTAGAACCTAGTGCTGCTGTGTGGAATCCACACGAAAGTAAATATCTATTACTCGTGGAAAAAGTACAGAAGACTTTTCTACGATCCTTATACAAACGCGTGAACGGATACTATCCATACATGTATCCAACTCTGTTCCTACTTGGCTGTCTTGGATACAGTTCTCTTCAGGTTCGGCGTCAAATGCAACAAATCTTGATTGTTTATTAAACCATCCACAATCAAATAGATGTACCAGACCTACAATAATGCTCTTTTTCGCATTTTTGTGCCTGATAATTACTGCAGAACTCGAAACCATTCGTTATTCTCAGTACCGCACGGTTGAACTGTTGCCAGAGCAATGTCTCCGCTACCTCGCACCCTCAAGATGCTTAACAGATTCCTGGACTCAAAAACAGAGTGTGTCATATTTGCGAGTGACAGACGTATATTTTTGTTAGAATGCCTGAGGCTTTGCGAGTACGATGTATGAATGTTGCGTTTAATTATTAAATACTGTGTATTTTAAAGTTATTAATCAATGTAATCGAATTAATTTAACGTCAATAAATATAATGTAATATCTGTGAATAGTGTAAGTGGTGTTTGTACCGTTCTATTCAATAAATAAATAGCTACTGTGGCGGGCTTTTTTGTAGACATTTCCATAATACATTACATATGTGTAACTCTAGCGGTTTTGGCAGCGCACGCCAGAATAGCTCGTAGATGGTAGATTTTTTCCTACTTACTTGACACTTATCATCATATTTTGGACAATTCACACAATATGTTAATAAATTGCAGCCTATGTGTTAATCTGATGTATAAGCTATATTATTTTACAGTTTCATTAAAATCCATTCAGTAGTTTTTACGTGAAAGAGTAACAAACATCCATCCATCCATACTTACAAACTTTCGCGTTTATAATATTAGTAAGATTCTACTATACGTGTGTATGTCACTGAACTCCTCCTAAACGGCTGGACAGATTTGAATGATTTTTTTTGTATGCGTTTGGGTGGCGCCCTGGATGGTTTATATTGAGAATTGGACCCGGTAGGTGGCGCTGCTGTCGGTGTGCCGCTACTTTTCCGGGCAGGACGACATCTGCACGGTCCGCTAGTAACTAGCATAATTTTTAATAAGCATGTATTATTGTAACAACTGTTGATAAACCAATAAAAAATAAATATTTAGGAAAAAAAAACTAAAACTTTATGTATTTGCATTTTTTTTAGTGCTTACAGATTTAAAAATATATGGAATTTTTTGATGAAATAAAACAAAAGAATATCAATTTTCAATGTATTATTTAATAAATTATTTGTTACAAAACGTGTTCAAAATGAAAATTACGCGCTCTGATACATACTCTATACCTTCTAAAGATCTTTTTATTCTAGCCGCAATCCTTTGATCGCTGATTTTCTGTGCAGCTAAGCACACTCTCTCTCGTAGCTGGTCCACTGTGTTGATGGGGTCGTGGTCCCGATCCATCATCGAGGTGTACACTTCATCGAGATGTTCTCGAACACTTTGCATTCAAGCGACCATACATTTTTATGGTAGGGTGAAAGTGAGGAAAAATATTATTAGTTTAAAAAAACTATGCTTGTGTTATAAAAATAATAGCTAGCACATCTATTCAGGAATACTACCCAAAACAGATAGCAAAAGTGTCTTCATTTGCAATCTTGGCGTCAAAATTAATAAAGAAGGGTGAAATAATTTTAAAATTTCGAAAATGCCGAATATCACGGAAATCGGGACACTTTTACTAAACTTAACAAATTTTTATCTGAACCGGCACAATGGCCTCTACCCACAGGTACCTTTATATCCACTCATTACGCTACACCCTGTATATAACTCCACTGTTATATACCGGGTTTGACGGTCGAACTCTAAGAACCTCTGCTTCTTTATAAAGGTCATCCGTGGAAAATCTAAAGGGCTTATTAAGCATCACTTTCAAAATAGCACGCTGCGCTCTCTCAAGAGACAGCACAATCCTTTTATTACTACGGCCCCAAACAGCAACGCAATACGTTAGCAATGATTGGCAGATAGCAGAATACACCAATTTTAAAATTTGTACACTGTACAGTCGCGTAGTAATTTCGTCATGTCTGTTACCTTGCGAATTCTATTGTCTAGAGGGACTATGTGGGACTCAAAACTTAGGCGTTCATCCAAAAGTAAACCTAGGTACTTTAATTCTTTGGTTCTCCGACTATGCTCACAATCACAGCTCGAAATAAGGGCTGAAACACATTTGTGAACCTTAAGATCTAACATGGTGTCTGGGATTTCGCAGTGTTATGAAAGCATATAAATTTCGTTTTACTAGCGTTATGGGTGAGTTGTTTTGAAGTCAGATCTGGCCTGAATGTAGTCCCTTTTCAGCAGCATGCCCAACACTCTCCCAATTCTTACCATGAAAGAAAATATATACTCAAAATACTGTTTCCCCGGGCGAGCAGCGGCGTCGTGAGGACCGTTCCAGCAACTGCAGCACCATCCCGTTTGCCAAACGTGGTAACTGGGGCTGCTTCGACAGTATGTCTCGGAGTGAGCTCCTGGACACGCGTTGGTTATGCGAGCAGTAAGCAGTGGAACCGAGTGCAGACACGTGACGGAAATCACTGTTTCTAATAAAACTCTTGTGGCTTTTTTCACATATACATTATAGCTTTTCTCCTGTGTGTGATCTCGTATGTTGATTTATAAAACTTTTGCATGCACAAGTAAAACTACAGTATTCACATTTAAAAAGGCTTTTCGCCTGTATGAGTTCTAACATGTACTTTTAAAGTACCATTTTGTGAACATTTATAACTACAGTATTGACATTTAAAAGGTTTTTCGCCTGTATGAGTTCTAATATGTGCCTTTAAATTACGCCTATCAGCACTTGTGTAACTACAGTGTTGACATTTAAAAGGTTTTTCGCCTGTATGAGTCCTAATATGAGTCTTTAAATTACGCCTATCAGCCTTTGTGTAACTACAGTATTGACATTTAAAAGGTTTTTCGCCTGTATGAGTTCTAACATGTACCTTTAAAGAACTATTTTATGAACATGTATAACCACAGTATTGACATTTAACACGTTGACTGCGGCGCACACGCAAGGTGTGTTTTTGATTTTGCTACGCGCATGCGGCCGTCACACGCTAGGTGCATTTTAAAAATCTCTATACAAGAGTGCGGCCGGCACACGCTAGGTGTGTTTTAATTGCGCGACGCCTGTGCGGGCGGCACACGCTAGGTGCGTTGTAAATAAATATATACAAAGATTGTGGCTTCACCCACGTATTTTTATTTAATATTTTATTACTTTTCTTAGATAGCCATGGTTTGATTTATATTTATAGGAATGATTATCCTAAATGTTAAAGCTAACTTGAGCGAGTAATTTAGATAAATCTTACATAATATAAGTACAGTAGAAACCGAATATAACGACATCGTTTATAACGACGCATCGGTTATTACGACCGAATGGCAAGGTCGCGGCCGAATCCCTAATAAACATTTAAGTAAACATACCGCCTATCACAACATCGGATACAGCGACATATCGCTTAGAACGATGGAATTTTATCGATATCCATCTATAACTACCAATCGTTGTGCTTGTACAGTCAGCAGCAGAAGTAGCTAAACAACCAAGGTGTTCATATAGTACTCTACTACACACTCAAAGTGACCAAAATGATCTACACACCAAAAGTTTCTAAATGTTGTGATCACTCAATCTGTCAATTATAACTGAGCACATACATTGTCAAATATTTAGTAGCAAACTGAAGGCCGTTGTTATGATAAACAATCTGGTATCTAAGCAGATTTCCAGAACAAATTAACAAACACGAATAATAAATCCTATATATATATATATATATATGTATTTAGACTCATAATTGTTTGGAATAACATTACTATAATGCCATGATTTGTCAAATGGATTTATTTTATCAAATACTAGTCAAGTATTGATTTCATTCCTTGTATGACGTCAGTGACGTATCTTTGTTTCGAATTACTTCAATTCTATTCAAATTATATGAAATCAAAATTAAATATATCCACTGATATATTTTCCCATGCTTACGATTCATACAAGCGCTCCTTACTCACCTGCCAAATCCAAAGCCAAATAATTATGAATTAAAGATATAGATATAGTGTTATTATAATGTTAACATAATGTAACTTATGATGTTTAATTTTTTTTTTTTTTGTAAGATCTAAATAACTATTTAAGATTCTTGTAATGTAGCATTAAATTATCCACATTATTAAATATGTCATGCATGTGATGATGATTACATTGTGTTTTAAATAATTAGTTTAACAATATGTAAATTGAATTAATATGTAATCATTGTTGGTGTGCTAAAAAATAAAAATAAAGTGATTCGATTTTGCCTTCTCCGTAAGTAATCTTTACTAGCGGACCCACATGGAATGTATCACTAATTAATCTCAGAACTATTCTTTTGATAACTTAAAAAAATATATTAAAATTATAAAAATTTAAAATCGCTGTGATTTGAAACTTGGTGAAACAAAAATTTTAAATACATTACCACTAAGAGCCAATCACATAATATAAGTCGGCAAGAAAATGAGATAGAATACATTACACAGTATATTATATTCTAGGTTTATGTATTGTTTTAATGTGTGTTAATACGCGTGTACGCGCCTGCGTATAACAATGCTTACTCGTAGGTTACTTTTTTCATTTTAGTTTTTTTATGTTAGTACGTGTGTTAATAAGCTTGTATGCATCTGCGTATTACAAAGCTGACTCGCACGTTACTTTCTCAAATTTTAGGTTTTGTTATGTTGGTATGTGTTAATACCCGCGTATGCGCCTGCGTATTACAAAGCTTACTCGTAGGTTACTTTTCTGAAGTTTCAAGTTTTTTATGTTAGTATCGAATGCATGTTTGCGCATGCATATTAAAAAGCTTACTCATAGGCATTGACATATATTCTACCGATAGACACGAATTGTCGTAGAAACAATATGTTCCAAATACCTTTTCCGCACACTAATGCCATCGATTCCTTGTCTAAGACCAAGACCAAAAAGTATCACAATGAGCAGATGCGACAGTTCATTTCAATTTTTAACCGACTTCAAAAAAAGGAGGAGGTTCTCAATTCGACGTGTATTTTTTTTAATGTTTGTTACTTCAGAACTCCGTTATTTATTGACCGATTTGGAAAATTCTTTTATTACAGAGAATATGCTTCCAGATTGGTCCCATAGAATTTTTATCAAAATCGGTTGAGTAGTTAGGTTGTAAAACCAAAATAACTTGAAAAAATATGTTGTCTGGATATACGAAACTGCGAATTTTGCTTTTCTGACACTTTTTCAGTGGTGTTTTCTTTTGGTACTCAATCCAACGTACCTATTTTATATTTGTACCACTAAAAGCAAAAAATAAATTATTACTTTTTAAATAAAACCGTGTTCAAAAAAACCCGGACACAACTAAAAAGCAATAAATAATTCGTTACATTTACATCAATTAATTACATACTATTGAAATCAATTATTTGGAGTCGTAATATTAATGTTTAATACAGGGCGTATTAAACATAGTCCCACTGCTGGGCACGGGCCTCCTCTACTATTGAGAAGGGTTAGGCCTTAGTCCAGCACGCTGGCCTCATGCGAGATCTACCTTAGCCTCAAGTTATTACAGTAGATTTATTGACATTTTTGGAAGTGTTTTTACAATAACGCTGTATGTGTACTGACATTTCTACAAGCGGGCACTTACTCCTTTAAAAAAGAAAAATAGGAATTGTATAAAAATGATGTGGATAAACAATACAAAGAATGTGAAATAATACAATAGTACAATTCATCCATCAAGTGCCTATTTTGCACCCTCTGATCGATTGATCTATGACTGTTAGAAGCGTGATAACTCCGTCCCTTTTTGGGGAAAATGGGACAAGCTAATGCCCAATTTTGTTGTTAAAAATAGACTCTCCCATATTCAGAATTGAAATTACTTAATTATGTCATTTACCTTACATACTATTAACCGTTGCAATGTAAATAAATTTAAAGCTGATTTGTTTGGGAATGTTGCTACAAATAATTAAAATTCATTCGACACTGAAAGATGCATTGTGACGTGATTTCTTCGGTAGCAAGAAACAAATGTCAATGCGTGTCTTCAGTTAGAATAGCTCATAGGGATTACAATGCCAGTTTAAATTATCCAATTTCCAAGTTGACATTGCTTGGAATCAACCACCCCCAGGGCAGGCGGCAGTACTAAAACGCTTTCCCCGCGATAACAAAAAAGTTTTTCGTTACGTTTTTCTTCACCGTTAAAGCAAGCGATAATTAAAAATGAATACACACGTAACCATAGAAAAGTCAGAGGTGTATGCCATTAGAGCTGGTTTTGAACATACTACTTTTTGACAGTTCAAACCACTACCAACTAGACAATTGCTGCTATCCAATAAATTATAAAAAAAATATACTACAAGTAAGTTAAATATCATGTTAGGAACATCACAAAACTATGCAAGATGGATATTTAAAAGGCACAAATACAATGTTTATAATTTATGATTTACACGACACTGTTACACATCTCAGTGCTTAATATTAACACACACGCATGTAAGGATTCACTTAAGGCTTCTCTTTATAATTAATCTACCAGTATTACCCTCTAAGCTGAACTGCGCAGCTATTGAACTGATTGCGATTAACTCTTACAAGACCGAACCACGGATACACTGGCTATCGTCTCGTCTACTTTACAAAGCAACTGAACCAACTGAACACCGGAGCGCGGAAGGCACTCAGTTTTATATTAAACATTTACTACTCCCACTTTGGTTGTCATAATTAAGTACCCCCAACTAGTCTCCTAAATACCTCCGTTATACCTTCGGTATTTCTAATAATAGGAAATACCCTAATACAACACAATTCCACAATGTGATAGCATGAAATGCCGCTGCGTAATAGAACATAAAAAAAAGTTTATTGTATTTACGTACATTTTATATGGAAAATGTTTTCACGCTCTGGGAAAGTATTTACAATTAATAATAAGGGCTATACATAACTTCTAGGGAATTATTTTTTCGATATATCGAATCAAATATTAGACGGAGTCATAAAAATAGACGAAAAAAATTATTACTTTTTAAATAAAATAAAACCGCCTTCAAAAAACCCAGACACAACTAAAAAGCAAAAAATAATTGGTTACATTTAAATCAATTAATTACATACAATTTAAATCAATTATTTTTGGAGTCGGTATCGGTATTGTTTTCTTTACTCTTAGATTCATAAAAACCAAGTATGGCTCTTTTTGTATGCCTGATTATTTTGTTTTTTTTTTTCTATGTTTTGGCTGGCGGAGTTCTGAGGTAACACACATAAAAAAATACACATCGAATTGAGAACCTCCTCCCTTTTTTTAAGTCGGTTAGAAAAACACTATTAATATATATAAGATATACAAGGTTAGTCAAAAAGGGTTTACTAAGCCGTGGCCATAAAGTTTCGGTGACAAGGATTACAATCGTGAATATCTCATCTCTTAAAGGCAATATTTTTATTTTCATACGAAGATCAAATATTATTTATTTTTATTTTAAATACGCACAACCCTGTACGTATAGGTTAGAGAATTTAGTCAATTCCTACTGTGAAGATTTGTTTACAAATGTGTTAAAATCGAGTGTGTAGATCATTTTGACGCAATGGTTGCTCACGATAATTTGACTACTTTTGTTGTGTAGATGTTATTGATTTTCTTGGGTGTATAGAATTATTTGAACACATTATGTGCTCATATATATCTGCTGCTGACTGTACCACCAAAATAAAACAATACGAACAATTTTCAAACTTATTCTAATCTATGAAGGAATGTTTTGACTTATTATTATATAATCAAGCAATTAGATAGATTAGATTAGGTAATCAAGCAATCCTGACGATAATGAAACGTAAAACGCAAAACAATATTGAGACTCAGCTTAAAAAAAAAACAGACAAAAATGACCGATTACCTTAAAAACTGATTGTAGTCTATACTTTTGCTAGCTGTACTTTTGGTACTGCAAGTTTTTCAGAATAAACATTTTTATTAAAAATTCTAAACATACATATGACTACTTGTGTATATTGCTTATAATAACTATCGGATATAACGTCCGAAGTTTTATGGTCCCCTCAATGTCGTTATATCCGGTTTTGACTGTATATACTCAAATTTCATACATAACATTTATTTCAAACACGTAAAACATCTACCTTTTTATTACATCTAAACAGGGACACAAATTTTAACAAAATACAAAAACAGCTTTGGTAGCTGTTGATCTAAATAGAAAATGGTAATAATATCTAAAATTTTATTTAAAGTTTTAAATTAAAACGATGCGCACTTACTGTTTCGCAAGTAATTCAACAGTACCATAAATAGGAGGGGAAAAGTGGCTTATAAATCTGCACGGCCAGACATGGTTTTTAGCTTAGCGATAATTTCAACACGCCCGGCGCATAGCACCTCACTCGCGTTCGGGAATGTTACGCGAGTGCGGGAAACGCACCTAGCGTATGCTAGCCGCACCTGTTTCGCCTGTATGAGTTCTAATATGTGCCTTTAATTTACTCTTATTAGCATTTGTGTAACTACAGTGTTGACATTTAAAAGGTTTTTCATCTGTATGAGTTCTAATATGTGCCTTTAATTTACTACTATCAACACTTGCGTAACTACAGTGTTGACATTTAAAAGGTTTTTCGCCTGTATGAGTTCTAACATGTACCTTTAAAGTACTATTTTTTGAACATGTATAACCACAGTATTGACATTTAAAAGGTTTTTCGCCTGTATGAGTTCTAACATGTACCTTCAAAATACTATTTTTTGAACATGTATAACCACAGTATTGACATTTAAAAGGTTTTTCGCCTGTATGAGTTCTAATATGTGCGTTTAAAGTGTCATTTCGTGAACATTTATAACTACAGTATTGACATTTAAAAGGTTTTTCACCTGTATGAGTTCTAATATGTGCCTTTAAAGTACTCCTATCAGCACTTGTGTAACTACAGTGTTGACATTTAAAAGGTTTTTCGCCTGTATGAGTTCTAACATGTACCATTAAAGTACCATTTTGTGAACATGTATAACTACAGTATTGACATTCATAAGGTTTTTCGCCTGTATGAGTTCTAACATGTACCATTAAAGTACCATTTTGTGAACATGTATAACTACAGTATTGACATTTAAAAGGTTTTTCGCCTGTATGAGTTCTAACATGTACCATTAAAGTACCATTTTGTGAACATGTATAACTACAGTATTGACATTTAAAAGATTTTTCTCCTGTGTGACTTTTAATATGTGTCTTCAAGTTACTATTTTGTGAACATGTATAACTACAGTATTGACATTTAAAAGGTTTTTCTCCTGTGTGAGTTTTAATATGTGCCTTCAAGTTACTATTTTGTGAACATGTATAACTACAGTATTGACATTTAAAAGGTTTTTCGCCTATATGAGTTCTTATATGGAGCTGTAAATTACTTTTGCTTCTAGAAGTATAGGCACAGTATTGACAATTAAACAATTTTTCATCCATATAAATGTCAAAGCCTTTTTTCAATTTCCGTTTTTCAGTACCTCTTCTGTGACATATAGGTTTTTGTATTTTTATAACTGTCTTATTTGGTTTCCTATTTACAGGTTTATGTCCATTAATATGTTTGATAAGAAGAGCTTTCGTACTATATGTTTTACCACAATCATTGCATGCAAGAGTCTTTTTATCATCTTTAATTAACAATTGATTATTATAAATCTCATCACATCCTATCTGGGATGATTTATTTTCATTAGCTACTAAGATTGGTTTAGTTTCTAGGGTGGTTTCTATTCTATTTTCGATGGCACAGGCTTTATCTTGTTCAAAGTTATGTTCTTCGTCCAGCCTAAACTCGTTTTGAAATTCACCTTGAGAATGAAAAAATATATTATAGTACCAGAATATATTCATATAATTGGCTATTTGACAACATTGAAAATACACTGCAAATTGTGGTCATCCTGTTAGACAATAGCTTAAAAAACCATATTTCACTTAATTTTAAACAAAATAATGTATATTTTTTGCAAATTAAACGAAATAAAATACAACATTTATTTAAAATTTTATCTGTGATGTGAACGCTCTGTGATTGGTTGCAACTCTGGTGACGTCACACGCAAGTAAACATAGTAGGGATCTGACATTGAGTGAAAAAAATCGATTTTTCTCACTTGAATAATAATCGATTTTCTAAAATTGATTTTTTATAAGAAAAATAATCGATTTATTTCTTAAAATTGTGCGTGATATGTTTTTCTCTGTAGTAAGAAATTAATATTAACAATTTATTAGGAGTCTTCAGTTTGGCATTAAAGTCACCCATTTCACCGCTGTAGGAAGCCTTGGTACGAGACATAGCTTTCCCTATGTCTTCGTACGTTGGGGCGTACACTTATATAACCTTCAGAGTATATTTTTAAGATAAGGTACGCCACTCGAGCTGATACGCTGCCAACTTCCACAGCGTTGCTTTTTAGTGACTTGTGGATAATAAATCCGACGCCACCTTGGGATGGTTGGTGTCCTTCTCGGAAGTAGAGTAAGTGACCAGAATCTAGGGCCATCTTCTCCTCCCCCTGTCTTCGGATATCGGATAGCCCTACGCTATGCCAGTTAATAGTTAATGTGACTTACCTCTTCTTCCAACTCAGCGATGTGCTCGTCCAACCGCAGAGAGCGTCCGTTGTACGTCGCCAAAAATAGCTTTTTGTGGTACCCTACCGTAGCCCGGGGATTGTAATGGGTGCCTTCAATGCCAATGTACAATAGTACAAGGACACGGCGAATCGAGGGTAGGATCATTCGGCTTTCGGTGCAGGAATCACAGGGGGCAAATGCTAGTCAACTTTTTCGAGACCCGGGGCCTCTTTTTGATGAATTCATTTTTCCAGAGGAAGTGGACTTGGCGAAGCCCCAATAATGTCACCAGGAATTAGATCGACTTCATTATGACTGATAAGCGCCAAATATTCAGAGATGTCTCTGTGATCAGTAGGTTTAACACCGGTAGTGATCACCGACTGGTAAGAGTCACTCTGAATATAAAAGTTAAAATTGACCGAGCGCGCTTAATGAAGTCGACTCTCCGACCAACTTTAACTTTAACAAAGAGATAAAGAAGCTAATACGCATAGCTGTTTCGAGAGATTTTAGTTCGCGTCAAAGAGTATTAAAATACTACTAAAAGTTCGCGTTTTGTTTTCTAGGTGTTATTGAGCTATTTTTGAAGCAGGTTTATGATATTTTTATATAAAAGTAACTAGTAGTATAAATATTACTTCCAAAACGGAAAATGGAATCAAATTTTGTGCGAGCTGATAACAGCAACTTTATGGTATATGTAAAATTATATATTACTTACATCAAAGTGATCTTCACATATAAACACATTTGAATGCAATAAAATGCTCCTTGGGTCTCTTCGAGCTAATTTTAACCACATTTCTCGTCTTTTGGGATTTGTTGGAACAGAAACAAACTGTTTCTGTGGACTCTTTATAGTCGTGTTTGTACATTGTGGCACTACACACCATTTATACACCATTCTATTTGCTAACTAATTAATTTAGAAGAAAATCTAAAATTCACTTCACGTTTTCGGAGGGTTATTAGTAGGTATGTTGATAAAATATCGAAATATCGATATTTTGTTTCCATTAATCAAACTCCGATATTGATATATGTAAAAATATCGAAAATCCGTCATTTTTTAAAATATCAACATCCCTAGTTATTAGCTTGTTTACTTGCATGTGACGTCACACCAGCGCCATTACAGAAATAGCGTTTTTGCCGCGGTTTTGGAGATTTAAACTTTAACATTGCTTTTTATTAAAAATAATGCATATTTTCCTGAAATATCAATGTAGTGTGCTTATTATGTAATAAAGAATAGTTTTAAATCATTATCGAAAATGAGTCAAATAGCCAATTGTAATACAGGACCATTAATTATTGGCTCTCTATCTATCTAGCTAACACCATACAGGCTATTGCAATTAGATTTAAAATATTAAGCTTTTATTATTATAAAATCACTATTGAAACATTTTTGCTTATGTTTTATACTTACTGTCATCATGAGGTTCATCTTTGACGATCACTTCATTACTGTCACTTTCACATTGGTTTTCTATTTTTAAAATGTTTTTGTAATCAGGTATTTTTAAGTAATCTAGTTGCGCAACCATCAATGAATTTACCAGACCGTATGTCAGCCTGTCTACAAAACGAATGGATTTTAGATGCATCTGAAAACAAAAAAAAATTAATTTTTCTATACCATCACACATAGTGGTTACACTGGACCTGATGCTATGTACATTGTACAGGGTAGTTCAAATATATATTGACCGCTTTTTCACCTTCTCGCCCATGGGCCCATGGCATAGTGTGAAGAATTAGGCCGGCAAGATTGTGTTGAGTAGCAGGGGATTGATTGTCTCTCTCTCAATACTTTTATTGCACTGCACTGCGGTTATGGGCAGTGGAGTGTGGGCACATTGCCGTGTGAGGATAAAAAAATATATATACATGACAGAGTGACCACTCTACACCTGATGGTAAGCTCAGTACCCTCCAGTTAGATCATCAAGTAGTGGGAAAAATCTATCCCTTACTACTCAACACAATCACATTTGCTATCCAGGTGGGTATAAATATTGTACCACCAGTCAATCATTGTATCTTAGACACCAAATCAAACAAACACCAAAGCTTGCTCACAGGAAATCTGACCTTGGACTGTTCAGAGAAAAAAATAATTAAAAGATGGATACTTAGATGTACCTCACTTCCAATCGGCAAAATTTGTTTAAGCAACTCTTCAGAATTCTGTGATTTTGTAACAAGTTGCTGGCAGTTCTTTAGCTGACTATAACATATGTAACATGCATAATGTAGCCTTCCCTCTTCTTGAACCTGTGAAGTAAAATTAGTAATAAATAAGGGTGAATATACTTTAATGGTTCTGGAATACCAACACGTTTAAAACCTAACATATTATAATCATGTATGGAAACACTTTTATATTTACGCAGGAACAGCACAAAGTATCAGATGGAAACTAACATTTTTATTTATTAACTTTTCATACACATCTTGAACCTCCGACCCCAATATTTGATGCATTCGGACATTGTCATCCAAACATATGCGGCAAAGTTTTAATTCAAGCATTTTGTTCTCTGTAATACACGCAGAGTAAATGATGTTGTTGTTACTTGTTATTGTACCACTTATGTCCTGTAGATCTAATTCTAATCTTAATTTTATTATAGCTTCGTCGTTGTCTAATGTTTTAGTCAATATTTCAGATGTATTATAATTTTCGTTTTTTTTTTAATTTATTTACTCTATAAAAGAGAAGGCAAAGGTTCTCCACCATGCAGCCATGTCTGTCGTTATTTTTTTCCAAATCTGGGCTAGAAATAAAGTCTTCTTCTTCTCTGGTTTTAACTTATACAAAAGGCCGAAGCCATGTCTGCAGTCTACATCTATTCAAAAGGGAGAAGCCATGTCCGATTTTTTCTCATTCTAAAGGCGGGAGTCATGTCTGAAATAAACACAATTCAAAAAGCCGAAGCCATGTCTGTAATAGTCACAATTTAACGACCTAAGCCATGTCTGAAATATTTTTTTCACTTTTAAGCACAACACAACATCACATCACATTCCTCTTTTTTTAATTTTTAGTATCTCTAAACTGCTCTTTGTTTTAATGCTCTTCGGGGGTTTTATTTATTTTTGTTCATTCTCTTTTTATACAAAAGAGAAGGCAAAAGGTTCAAGCCCATACAGCCTAGTCAATCGCATATATAACCTGTTTTTTTCAGTAAGGCATAGGTATAGTGCTTAGAGTAGGCAACCAAAAGGAGTTAGGAGACGCCATTACGCTCGAATCTGGAACAAAAAATTCAGCAATGTCGGTGGGGGGCTTCGTACACCTACAAATAAACATGTGCACACAAATGCAAAATGTAATCACGTCGCTACGCACGCACACTACACCATTTCATACAACACTGGCAAATTTATGCACACAGTTACAAATTTATCTTGGTGTCTAATGTATTTACAGTGTCATATATTGACAACTGTGTAAAAACAGTAGAGCGTAGCAATGTCGATACGAGGTATAGATAGCGTTGTCCTTATCTATCGATAGATAAAATAAAACAATTTTAATTTATGAAATGTTTTAAGATTATTTTTTATGTGTATCATCTTTTCTATCGCTTTCTTGCAATCTCTGGGTGTGATTTCTTGAAAGGGAAGTAGGGAGGTATAGTTAAAAAAGTGTAAATTAATATTTCTAATTTAATCGAAATGCTACAAAGATAATAAAGGTAATAATAGTGAGAAAAATACAAGCCAAATAAGCAAAAATAAAAAAAAATTAGAAAATGAATTTTAAATAATACGCCTTTAATTTATTTAAAATGGATATCCAGCTGTTGTTACATTACTTAGGACTAAGTTATAATGACGTAACAATAATCTTACTATTAATGAACAACATTTTAAGAATCCGACTCCGCCTCCGCCGGCGTGGAAGTTGTTTTTGAGAGAAAAGGCATACAATCCATAGAGGCATATTATGCTATTACATCCCTCTAGCATCTGCCTAGTAGCCGGATGCCGGGCGGTCACTATGCGGAGACACGAGGATCTTGTATTTGAGCTCAACCAGACCCTAGATCTCATATTTTCGCAGGATATCAGGAATAGGATTGAATTCAATGCCAGGCAAACGTAGGTGTGCGCGTTTTCATGCCACAAATCCCCCTTTTCTCCAGTCTCCACTTTCAGAGTGTTCCAATGACACTGCAGAATGATGTTAGGATCTTAAGGTATAGATATCGGATTTCATTTTGCGGCGGCGATTTCTAACGCCCGGTTAGCGTATATTAGCGTGATGCTAATATAAAGCGCAGGTACAGCCGGGAATGGAATACTGCTTCCACCTCTGTCATGGTTCCGATAATTGCTTGCTCGATGGTTGATCTGGATTGCAGCGACGGGCCATCCGCATTATGAATGATGCAGACGTGACCAACAGCTTAGAGCTGCTACAGCTGCCCTGGGACATTTCTTCGCTTAGCATGTTCTACCGTCTGTAACGCGTACCGGCTTGCGGAGCTACAACACCGTGGTGTCTATTACCCTGGCCTGAACCAAGAGGTTCGCGAATTTGTATCTTAGCCGCACCATCAAGTCGTGGAAAAGTTTGCCAGCGCACGTGTTCCCTACTTCCTGTATTCCCGGGTTTATTAAGCGTACTGGGAAGAAGCTTCTGACTGACTGAAATGATTGTGTCACTTTGCGAGGGATGTTTGTTCTCGCTACTTGATAGTCTACTTGGACAGTACTGCGCTTACTATCGGATGCAATGTGGTCACTTTGACGTGCCAGGATAAAAAAAATCGTTTTAGTTGTACTCGTATACAGCGAAATTATATTAAAAACATCGAATATTACGCAAGCACCTTAATGATGATAAAAAAAATGTTGTCATGTATTCGTACATTAAGTACATATTCATCGACCCACTGCTGGGCACGCGTGGCGTCCTCTATTGAAAACAACAATTCACATCAAGCGAGTGCTAATTTTACAGCTAAATCCTAAAATCTAATTTTAGCCTGCAACTGAGATCTAAATGTACTTACATATACACTCACGCCTGTAATCCGCGAAGGGGTAAGCAAAGGTGTATCCATTACACTCACTTTTCGCCGAAGTTATTACGGTCCCATAATGTGATAGGGGGCGAGCCTATCGCCATACCGAGCACAATTCCAGACTCCGGTCTGATAATGAGAATTTCTAAATAGAAAAACCCAATATCACTTTACCCGACCCGGGGTTCGGACCCGAGACCTCAGCACAGCAGTCGTAACGCATGCCCAATTACAACTGCCCCACCGAGGCAGTCTAATATTAGTCAGGCAGATCTAAATGTATTAGATGATTTTATTAACTCGTGAAGAATCATGACATATCGATTTAGATTTTTTGTTATCCTGGCACCTTTAAGTGACCACACTGCACCCGATGGTATTATAATATTAAGATTATATTAAGATAGTATGCATACATAAGTAAGCACTCACACCTGTAACTTCCGAATCGGCGGGTAGAGGTGTAAGAGGTGTGTACATTTCGGAGAGTTTATTACCGTCCCATAAAGTGATGGGGGTGAATCTATCGCCACACCGGATACTATTCCAGACCGCGCCGGGCTGATACTGAGTATAAAGATGAAAAATCTATTATCATTTTACCCGACCGTGGTATCGAACCCGCGACCTCACGCACAGAGGTCATACCGCGTATGCAGATACAACTGAGCTACCGAGACAATCTTATCTTACACTAATTATAGATCTTGAATGTCCCAAAAGTCGATGTCAAGCCGGAACCGGGTGAAAAGGCAAGTCATACCGGTTATCAAAAAAATATAAAAAATCTATGTTTTTAAAATTATAGGCATGGCCCGCGATTTTTCAAAGTATAATCCTAACTTTGCGCATTTGTGTGATCTTACGTAAGAACTGTTGAGACTCCCTCCCACTCCTTGTAAGAAAAAGTTAGACATGATCAACTCCCCCCTACATCATCTTACGTAATAAATGAATGGCGCCAAAATTCATACCTAAATATTTTTTAAATATACCGGATACATTTTTAGGATCAAATTTCTTTGACAAATACTTTATTCTGGTTTTGGTATATTTTGTGACATTCCTAGTGTGTAAGAACTATTTACGTTAAAAGTATGTGTTTAGAAGACAGTCCAGATGGATTAGTAATTTTATCGATAACCTTTATAAGTTTATCTACAACACTATTTGAGTCTTGCATAAACGACAGTGTTACCACATAAACCACCCAAAATGCCAGTGTAATAAAGTTTATGAAATTGTAAACTTAGTCAATATGTCAACTCTCCTAATATTTTTAAATTAAAAATTAAGTTAAGGAAGCATAAATAAAGAAATCCTACTAATATTATAATTGCGTATGTTTGGACGGATGCATGGTTGTTTGATATCCAATCACGCTACAACGGCTGGACGGATCTACTTAAAATTTGGCACAGAGATAGATTATAGTCTGGAAAAGCACATAGGCTACTTTTATCCCGGAGAAATGTACAGTTCCCATTGGATAGTTTAGTTTTTCACATAGCAAGGGATGGACATGATTTTTTGCATAGTGGCAGTTTAGGGATCAGAAAATGACAATGGCCACTTTTATCTCGAAAAAATGCACGCTTCCTATGGGGTAGCAAGGCAAATATAGAAGGTTAAAATGCTCCAAGACCTATACGCGGGCAACATTAGTTAAAAATGAATATTAAAAAAACAACTTGCGTTTAAGATATTGAATGCAAATAAATTTTGCACTAACGGTAGCTATTAGTTTAACCTGGCAACATTTATTACCCGATGATAATTTTTAGAAATTATATGTTTTGTTGGTTTTAAGGATAATATTACTTTAAAAAAATACGTCCAGGTGAAAAATAATGTTGTATTTTTGTGAGTTTGATGTGTCAGATCTATTTTTACATGTTAATACCGCTACAGGCTCGCAATTTCAAGGAGCTCCATTCGCACGTGATGTCACTTTTTTAGTGGCGGATCACGAAGCGCAACTAGTTTTATAGAACGTGTATGAGCACCGTGCTCTTACATTTGTCAAACGGAGTAAGCGCTCAATGGCGTCTCCAGTTATAAATACTCTAAGTTATAGTGGGACCATCTTAGCCACAGAACACAATATACCCTACCTTAACTGTGAACTGAAAGGCGTCGCGGTCGCCACATTTTTTTTTTAATTTATTCATGTCCATGGATACTAGTCCTTCAGACGTGCGGTCGCCACTATCTTTCTAGTGTTGCCAATTAATTGTAATATACAAAGGACAATGGCGAAATCGTAGTTACAAAAAATATTGCGTTTAGGAATTTCATACTTTGTAATTTAAATATCGTTATTTTGCATGATTTTTCAGCATACTAACAATAGCTGTGTAAGTATAGATAAGTTGTATAATTTATTAAAAATCTCAATTGATTTTTTGGTAACGTGTTATGGCCGAAAGATTTTTTAATGAATGGCTTAAGGTCTTTTAGTCCAAAGAAAAATGGTTTTCATAAGAATTCTATAAGCCGTTAAAAAAAACTATAAAATCAATGCAAGTGTGTGTGTTCTTACAATTACAAATAACAAAAATAAATCAGCTTTACTTTTTACCAACTTAGTGAATGACTGGATCGTCTGTTATTTGGCTGTATAGTTATGACCATAGCTTATCTTATTTAGGAAAAAAACCACTACTTCCGTCATTTCATACTGACATATTGTGACATAATTTGAATACACGAATACTTGAAAGATTTCACTTAGAAAATAATCTAGCAAACATGACTGTGGCCACAAATGTGATCTGGAGATCGGCTAATTTCCAAAGCATAGCAGACCGATATAACATGCTATATTTGCCGTGAGAACGTACCGAATTCGACAAACACGTTCCTATTATGGTGAATATTCCTATTACGTTTCCACGGTAGTTCTATAATTGAAGTGTGCAAAGAAACAATTAGTTCATCTTAATTTAATTTAAGAGGCAGTTCAGATACCTTATTGATAAGAGGTAAAATAAAATCACACCATGTTTCAAATAAACAGTATTATGTTTAATTACTAATTGAAAATAATGTACCTGGTCCGACCAGGCCGGTCGAGCAGGCATTATAGAATACTATTGTAGTTGCTTGGTTCTGCGTCGAACAGTGGGCTGCTGCGCTCATACCATGATAGTAATCTGGTATTTGGGACGGGCCAGATATCAAGACATATCTGCCCCTGCAGCGTTTTTAGATATATAAGATAGGATAATTATGAAGATGAATAAACATAAAAAACAATAGTGTTTTATTTTTATTTAAAACCCGTTTTATTTTCTAATTTAATTTCTAAGTCCAGATTTAGGGTCTGAAAATATTTTCTGCACAACTATTGACAAACTCTGTGTCTTCCATTCCAACTTAGCTTGTATTGAAATAAATTATATGTGGCTTATGTTACTTTTGGTATAAATCTAATGGTGAATTATTAAAAACGGTTCAGCAGTTATAAGTTTAAAGGATTTATCGATTTCAAAAAAATAAATAAATTATTCCTATAATTAAGTATAATGTGTTCATATCTGAACATGTAAACGTAAACACGAATATAAACACTTGTGTGTAAGTACCTACGGTGTAGCGGATCATCCTTCCCCACAATAGTTATAAGTCAAGTTCAGTAGGTACATGTTTAATTCACGACCCTGCCTCAGGTGACAATATCAGTAGTATTATAATGCTCTTTGGAAAATAACCTTTTTATCAGCTTCATAGATAAAAATATTTTATTCAGAAATGTCAAATAGATCATAACCTCAAAATGTTTAAATTGAAATATCTTTAGTTTTAGACCTTTTCATCAGAAATCCATAATACATTATTGTTTAGGAATTGCTGTTAATTTTTTTGATATTTTTTTCACTTCTAAACGCTACATATTTATGTCAACTAATTTCATGTATGGGAACCTGCCATTGTTCTTTCGGGATAAATGCGAAAACATCAATGCTCAAGCACAGATTTGAGACATCAAATTATAATTATGCATCACTCAAATCTGTACTTTATCTGTTTTTAGAATATGGAACTTAGTGTTAGTTCTCGGTAAATGTAAGTAATAAAAAAACAAAAGATAATATATGCTTAAAAATTTATTGGAAACCCGGTCTACAGTAATTATGATCTTGGTTGATGGCATTCATGGAAGGATTGCAGCCTGCATTAATCTATGCATCATCACAGTCTGAATCACTTTCTGTGTCACTATCGCTTACCACATTTATTATAAAAGGTTCATCTAAATATTAATACAAGCACCTGTGTCCATTTTCTGCTAAAATATTTTCAATTTCACATATGGGCTCAAGCCCAGCTTCATTTGCGTCTTGTTCCTATTTGACATTTTTTTAACTCTTTTTTTGTATAAAGGACATTGTATTAGTAGTTATATTTAAATGAGTTTATCGTAAGCTTCCCTAATACAATGAAAAAACGAACAGTGAAAAATTTATTGGGTAATTAAGTTATATGAGGGGTGTACTCATATAAAATGAAACATAAGAAACTCTCGGGGAATAATCTTGTATTCTTGGTTCACAAATGCTTAACATAATTTAGTTCGTGGGTTAGGTGTACCAGGTGCGCGCACTACCAAGTCGCGTGTGATGCCGGCGACGACTCTATAGGCACTGCTTGGGGAGCCTTGGGGCGGCGCGTGCGGCATGGCGCGATGCGCGGACGGTGGTTTTTCAACAACTCACCGTAGAGCGAGACGGCAGCTAATCTAAGTACCGTGCGGGAAGATAGCCGCGAGTGGTACGGTTTGGCAAGACCGCCGTACGGGTTACTATATACTCCCCCTCTAGTCCAGGGGAACGTCCTCGCTCCTGGACTAGGACCTTTCTTTTACTAACGGGGCGTCCTCGTTTCCTTTTTGGGATGACGGGATTAGGCGGTAAGCTGCCGTCTTTACTCCTGTATCTAAAAAGATCCTGGTTGTGATACTTACCAACGATAGTATCGGGTTGGTCCACTTGAGACAACATATAAGTTGTAGGACTTACTTTTTCCAAAATTTGGTACGGCCCATCACGCTTTGGCGCAAATTTCGCAGTTACATTTTTCGTAGCGCTGCTGAGTACATGGGATTTAAGCAGTACCAAATCACCTACCTGAAAGGTTTCTGCAGGTCGGCGAGATTGATCGGCATACTCCTTCGTCTTATCTTGTTGTATTTCAACACGCTCACGGATAGCCGAAAAGGAGTTGACGAACTTCCTAAGGTAGGGAGTTATTTGTGGGACAAAATTTTCTTTGTCCAGGATGGCACGAAGGTCATGGGTGACCTCAGTGGGGGACCTCATTTCTCTGGCAAAGGTCAAATATGCCGGAGACTTTCCTGTTGTTCGGCATTGGGAACTATTCAGGGCAAAACGAATTAGGGGCAACTTCTTTGGCCATGATGTGTGGTCTTCCTCCACTAGATATGCTAACATTGACTTTAGATCTCGGTTTTTGCGTTCTGCGGGGTTTGACTGGGGATGGTAGAGAGGCACGAAGTTTTGCTTCACTCCCAGGACGGACATGCATTGGCGCATGACTGCAGAAACGAATTGCACTCCGTTGTCGGCTTAGAGTAGGCAACCAAAAGGAGACGGCATTACGCTCGAATCTTGAACAAAAAATTCAGCAATGTCGGTGGGGGTCTTCGTACAACTACAAATAAACATGTGCACACAAATGCAAAATGTAATCACGTCGCTACGCACGCACACTACACCATTTCATACAACACTGGCAAATTTATGCACACAGTTACAAATTTATCTTGGTGTGTAATGTATTTACAGTGTCATATATTGACAACTGTGTAAAAACAGTAGAGCGTAGCAATGTCGACACGAGGTATAGATAGCGTTGTCCTTATCTATCGATAGATAAAATAAAACAATTATGATTTATGAAATGTTTTAAAATTATTTTTTATGTGTATCATGTTTTCTACGAAAGAAAAGGGACGAATAATTATATAATATATATAATTATATATATAATAATTAATCAAAATACTGTAAAGATAATAAAAGTAATGAGTACTGAGAAAAATACAAGCCAAATAAGGAAAAATAAAAACTAATTTTTTTTTAAATGAATATTAAATAATACGCCTTTAATTTATTTAAAATGGATATCCAGCTATTGTTACATTACTTTTTTTTTTTTTTTTTTTTTTATCGTGGCTCGGCAAAGTGACCACACTGCACCTGATGGTAAGTGCAGTGCCGTCCAGTTATAGTATCAAGTAGCGAGTGATAATCCATCCCTCGCTACTCAATACAATCATGCCGGCCTGCTGTGTAGCTTCTTCACACTACGCCTAAAGGACCCAGGATCATAGGAAGGAGGGAACACGGTAGCTGGCAAACTGTTCCACAGCTTAATGGTGCGGCAAAAGTACGAGTTTGCGAACCTCTTAGTTCGGGCCGGGGTAGTAGACACCACAAAGCTGTGGCTCCGCAATCCAGTACGCGTGGTTCTGGTATGGAAGGGAGAGGATGGGATAAGATCAAACAATTCTTCAGAGCATTCACCATGATACAGACGGTAGAACACGCTAAGCGAGGAAATATCCCTACGCAGCTGTAGCGGCTCCAGGCTATTACTCACGTCTGCATCATTCACAATGCGGATGGCCCGCCGCTGCAACCCGTCCAAGGCATCGAGGAGGTATTTTGCGGAACCGTCCCAGAGGTGCGAGCAGTATTCCATTCCCGGCCGCACCTGTGCTTTATATAAGCGGTAGAGCTGACCGGGCGTGAAAAACCGCCGCACCCTGTTCAGGATTCCGACCCTGCGGGAAGTGGCGGATATTACGCCCTCGATGTGACTCCTTGGATTAAGATCGCAGCGGATATCCATACCAAGGACACTAAGGTCATTCCGCATTGCGAGTGGAACACCCTGAACTTAGGACTAAGTTATAATGAGATAAAAATAATCTTACTATTAATGAACAACATTTTAAGGATACCACGACATGCGTTGAGAAAAAAAAGTAACACCAGTATTCAATAAAAGTAAAAGGTTAATTAAATTTTCAAAAATAACAATGCGCATGACCAATTAAGAATTTAATTAATAATAAAATATATATATATGTTATATCTAAGTATAACAATATTATAGAATTGTAGCTAGAGCTTACCATTTTGCCACAACAGCTTTTTTGAATTTTGGCAATTTATCAACAAATACATCATACATACATCGTTTCACAAATAGAGTTATATGATTTGGACAAACGGGATATGGCAGAGAATTGTTTTAGGTTGGTTCTGGTCTCTTGGTTTCTTATATAAGTAAACTCGTCTTCTTCTGTTTTCCTAATGAAAACACGACCTTGCTTAATCTACACGAATTTGTACTCTTTATCTTTGGCGATCTGGCGAGCCGCTGCGAGTAATTTGTTTTTATGTGATAGGTGCTCAAAAATGTATCCCGAAGCCTAGGGGTAGCCAATTTAACAATGAATGACCGAGGTCTCTTGTCGTCTCTGTTACTTTTTACCACACGAGTGCAATGATGAATGTCGGATTCTTTCAAGTCGCAGGATACCTTAGACAGCTGAGTAATCATAGATAGCAAGTTTTACTGTTTGTGCTCGGGGACACACTCTATCTCAAGATTGTTAAAACGGTTATGCTGCTCAGCAACCTGAAGCCTGATTTGCAAATCCTGTAACATATTTGTTAACTGATTGTTCTCTTTCTTTAGCTCTCCCAGTGTGTCTTGGTATTTGGCGATGGTGGATTTGGTGGTTTCATAATTTTCATTCAGAAACAAACATTATTCTCCAAAGCAGTTAATTCCTGTTTTATAGATTGAAATTCGGTTCTCACCATCTGCTTAAGGGTTTGGTTAAGCTCCTGTGCTAAAGCCAATTTCATGACATTGAATTCTTCTCTTATTATTTCCCTAACGTCTTTCTTTGTAATAACTGACGCGGACGAGTTTAAGCCGGAACTTCCACTAATTGCGCTAGTATCAACAGTGGCTTTGTTTCGATGCGTAATATTGTCATTAAAAGGTAGCGAGTCATTATTGTTCCTTGACTTGCCGGGTGAGTCAATGGGACGTAAAGGTGTATAACTATTATCAGTTTTTGGTTGCTTTGCACATCATCCGTGACACTTCCATTTTTTTTTGGTCAACACTAATTGTAGAGAAGCATTTTTCAGGTATGTCAGCACATGGAACACAACCATGACGGCCGTTGCAAATTATTTTAAAATGTATTTGATGATTACTCACTCGTTTTGGGGTATTCTGATTCAGCAAAGATACCACCAGAAAGTACACAACACGACCTTTCCAATGGTAGTTTGTGAGAAAATGTTCTGTTATTCCATAAAATTTCAAATTAAATAAGCGGAGCCTAGAAATACAGTGTTACTGGTAACGAATGCGATTAGCGAATGAAATTATTGTATGTCATTGAGAGCGATTATCGCCTGTATTGTTTGGTGTGGTAGCCGGCTAACGGCTATCTATTATGAAGAGCATATGAAAAGGGCTTGACATCTCGACATGAATACAGGGTGTCCCAAAAGTCGACGTCAAGCCGGAACCAGGTGAAAAGGCAAGTCATACCGGTTATCAAAAAAATATAAAAAAAAAAAAATTGCAATTTTAAAATTATAGGCATGGCCCGCGCTTTTTCAAAGTATAATCCTGAAGGCGGGTGGTAAACCGGTCCTTATGGCCCTTCAGAAGTTGTTCGACTCCGTCTTACTGGAAGGGAGAACGCCAAAGGCATGGAACAGAAGTGTGGTGGTCCTGTTCTTCAAAAAGGGTGATAACACCCTACTGAAGAACTACCGACCCATCTCACTTTTGAGCCATGTTTATAAGCTGTTTTCAAGAGTCATTACGAATCGCACGCAGGCTAGATGACTTCCAGCCTCCCGAACAAGCCGGTTTCCGGACAGGCTTTAGTACCGTAGACCACATTCATACGCTCCGACAGGTTATACAGAAGACTGAGGAGTATAACCTGCCCCTCTGCTTGGCGTTTGTGGACTACGAGAAAGCCTTCGATTCGATCGAAACCTTGGCTGTACTACAATCTCTCCAGCGGTGCCAAGTGGACTACCGCTATATCGAAGTGCTGAAGTGTTTTTACGAGAACGCCACTATGTCAGTCCGACTCCAGGACCGGAATTCGAAACCTATTCCGTTGCAGCGGGGAGTAAGGCAGGGAGATGTTATTTCTCCTAAACTATTTACCACTGCACTGGAGGATGTTTTCAAGACTCTGGACTGGAGAAAGCTTGGCATCAACATAAATGGCGAGTACATCACTCACCTTCGGTTTGCTGACGATATAGTAGTATTGGCTGAGAACATGGAGGACTTGAGTACGATGCTCGATGACCTCAGTAAAGCTTCGAAGCGAGTTGGTCTAAGGATGAACATGGATAAGACGAAGATCATGTCTAATGCCCATGTAGTACCAACTCCCATAAAAAACGGAGACTTTACACTCGAAGTTGTAGCCGAGTATATATACCTAGGACAGACTATCCAATTAGGTAGGTCCAACTTCGAGAAAGAGGTTAATCGTCGAATCCGACTCGGTTGGGCAGCATTCGGGAAGCTACGGCACATCTTTTCGTCCAATATTCCGCAATGTCTCAAGACGAAAGTCTTTGACCAGTGTGTGTTACCAGTGATGACATACGGAACTGAAACGTGGTCTTACTATGGGCCTCATAACAAGGCTCAAAGTCACCCAAAGGGCAATGGAGAGTGCTATGATGAGAGTCTCTCTGCGTGATCGCATCAGAAATGAGACCATCCGCAGCAGAACCAAAGTAACCGATATAGCCCTCCGAATCGCTAAACTTAAGTGGCAGTGGGCGGAGCACATTGCGCGTAGAACCGATAGCCGTTGGGGCAAAAAGGGTCTGGAATGGCGACCACGTACCGGAAGGCGCAGCGTGGGTAGACCCCCCACAAAGTGGACTGATGACCTGGTAAAGGTCGCGGGAGTCCGCTGGATGCGGGTGGCGCAGGACCGGTCATTGTGGCACTCTTTGGGGGAGGCCTATGTCCAGCAGTTGACGTCCAGCTGACATAATGATGATGATGATGAATCCTAAATTGCGCATTTGTGTGATCTTACGTAAGAACTATTAAGACTCCTTGTAAGAAAAATAAGACATGATCGACTCCCCCCCTACATCATCTTACGTAATAAATGAATGGCGCCAAAATTCATACCTAAATATTTTTTAAATATACCGGATACATTTTTAGGATCACATTTTTTTGACAAATACTTTATTCTGGTTTTGGTATATTATGTGACATTCCTAGTGTGTTAGAACTATTTAGATTAAAAGTATGTGTTTAGAAGACAGTCCAGATGGATTAGTAATTTTATCGATAGCCTTTATAAGTTTATCTACAACACTATTTGAGTCTTGCATAAACGACAGTGTTACCACATAAACCACCCAAAATGCTACACTGGCATAAAGTTTATGAAATTGTAAACTTAGTCAATATGTCAACTCTCCTAATATTTTTAAATTAAAAATTAAGTTAAGGAAGCATAAATAAAGAAATCCTACTAATATTATAATTGCGTATGTTTGGATGGATGCATGGTTGTTTGATATCCAATCACGCTACAACGGCTGGACGGATCTACTTAAAATTTGGCACAGAGAAGGATATAATCTGGAAAACTTTTTATCCCGGAGAAATGTACAGTTCCCAGGGGATAGTTTAGTTTTTCACAGAGCAAGGGATCGACATGATTTTTTGCATAGTGGCAGTTTAGGGATCAGAAAATGACAAAGACCACTTTTAATTCGAAAAAATGCACGCTTCCTATGGGATAGCAAAATATAGAAAGTTAAAATGCTCCAAGGCCTACAAGCGGGCGGAGCCGCGGGCAACATTAGTTAAAAATGAATATTAAAAAAACAACTTGCGTTTAAGATATTGAATGCATATAAATTTTGCACTACTGTGGCAAAAAGTTTAACCTGGCAACATTTATTACCCGATGATCATTTTTAGAAATTATATGTTTTGTTGCTTTTAAGGATAATATTACTTTAAAAAAATACGTCCAGATGAAAAATAATGTTGTATTTTTGTAAGTTTCATGTGTCAGATCTATTTTTACATGTTAATACTGCTACAGGCGGGCTTTTTCACGGAGCTCCATTCGCACGTGATGTCACTTTTTTAGTGGCGGATCATGAAGCGCAACTAGTTTTATAGAACGTGTATGAGCACCGTGCTCTTACATTTGTCAAACGGGGTAAGCGCTCAATGGCGTCTCCAGTGTTAAATACTCTAAGGTTGTCGGATATTACTCGACGAGGCAAACCAAATCGTAAAAAATATTCTTCAATAAGGACACGGGCACACGCTTCAGCTGTAGCATCTTGGAGAGCGAACAATTCTACCCATCGTGTGGCTGTGTCTTCTATAAGAAAAATCCAACGCTCCCCCTGGTCTCCTTCTGGTAAAGGGCCGAAAAGGTCTATAGCGAGCACCTCTTTCCGTTGATTCATGACCGGAGTTTGCAAAAGACCGGGTGGTTTGGCATTTGATGTCTTATAGCGTTGGCAGTGAATGCAGGCTCCAACATAATTGGTGATTATTCTCCGCATTCCTGTAAAATAATATAATTGGGCTACCTTTTGGTACGTTCGATCAATTCCAGGGTGGTCTGCTAACGGAGAGTCATGCAGTTCTTTGAGAATATTTACCATCTGATCAGCTTGAATGACGAGTTGAGGGGACTCACTTTCTGAATCTGGGTTATATCTATACAAAGCGCCTTGATTCATTAGGTATCCACGTTCATACCATCTCTGTGAACTGACCTCATCAGTACCTTCAAGTTCTCTAACGATTTTCATCAGCTCGGGATCGGCAAGTTGCTCTTGTCTTATCTGACTAGGCGACTTCGTTGGTAAATCACAAATAGTGGAGCAAATACCACAATCGTTGCGATTTTCGCTCGAACAGATTGGTCTGCTGAGTGTATCTGCTACAACGTTGGCTTTTCCCGGAGTGTACTCGAACTTGATATCGAAGGACTGGAGTTTTAAGGCCCAACGGACTAACCTACCCGTTGGCGATTTTAAAGATAGTAGCCAACGGAGTGGTTGATGATCACTTCCGATGATAACTGGTTGACCGTCGAGGTATGACCGAAAGCGTTCGACTGCCCAGACGACGGCGAGCGCTTCTCGTTCTGTAGTCGAGTAGTTTCGCTCTGCGTTGTTTAGAAGTCGACTGGCATATTCGATAGGTCTTTCTTGTTTACCTTCTCCCTGTAGTAAAACTGCGCCTAAGGCGAAGTTGCTTGCGTCTGTACGCAGAATGAAGGGGATGTTAAAATCAGGTTGAACCAGTATCGGTGCGGATGTAAGCAACCGTTTTAGCTCACTGAAAGCCTGGGATTGTTCCAAGTCCCAGGTCCAAATTTGCTTTTTTCTAGTCAAACGTGTTAAAGGCTCGGAGACTTTAGAAAAATTTGGAATGAATTTTCTGAACCATGAGCACGTTTGAAGGAAAGTGCGCAAGTGTTTTAAATTGACGGGTTCCTTCATATCTAATATTGCACTCACCTTTTGAGGGTCGGTGGCAATACCATCTTGGGTAATTATGTGCCCAAGGTATCTTACGCTCTCTCTCGCAAAAGCACACTTTTGCCGATTTACATGAAGGCTAAACTCTTTCAGACGTCTCAACACCAGTTCCAGGTCTTCCAGGTGCTGCTGGAAACCCTCGGAGATCACCAAAATATCATCTAAATATGCTAAAATGGTTACCTCTTTCAGAGCTGCGCAAGAACGGAGTCGGTCAATTAAGCGTTGAAAGGTTGCCGGAGCATTTTTAAGGCCAAACGGCATCTTCTTGAAACGGTAGGTGCCGAGAGGAGATATGAAGGCAGTTTTATCCTTATCAGACTCACTGATCTTTACTTGCCAGTAAGAGGAACGAAGGTCTAAACTACTCATATAACAATTCCTCTTTGATGACTGTAAGAGCTCATCGATGCGTGGCATCGGGTAGTTGTCAGTCTTGGTGACTGCGTTAAGGCGTCTGTAATCCACGCAAAACCGAATTGTACCATCGGACTTCGGCACCATTAGTGCCGGGGCACACCAAGCTGATTCACACTCTTCGATAATGTCATCGTACAACATTTTGTTTATTTCCTGATTCATCAACTCCTTTTTTGCTGGTGTGAGCCGGTACGGCGGCACTGCTATAGGTGGATGATTACCTGTATCGATGCGATGCTCAGCATACGGAGTTGGATCTCCCCCTGCTTCAAAGATATTTGCGTGTCTGATGAGGACGTCAGCGAGTGCACTGCGCTCAGCTGGATTAAGTTTAGAACCTTCATCATCACGGAGAACATTCATAGTGGAGCAGTTTATATGTCGGGAAGTAGGTTCAAAAAGCAGCTTATGTTTAATATCATCATTACTATTACTAAAGTACCAAATTTCTTTCTTGAAATTAATTACTACTCCGGCGGCCGTAATGAAATCGATGCCTAGGAGTGTTTCATTATTGTCGGAATCGGGGAAAATTAGAAATGGTATTTTAATGACTTTATGGTCTAAACTTACCGCCAAAGTAGTAGTAAGAACTTCCATGTCTCGTTCGTGACCATCAGCAAGCTTTATCTTACGTGTTGAGGAGACGAGGGGTTGACCTTTTCGTAGAAGGAGAGCATATAGTGTGTGACCAGCAATGCAATGTTTCGCGGCGGTGTCTATTAAAGCTGTACCGTTAACGCCTAAAATTTTTATTTTAAAAATCGGACGTACTTCGCGACATGAAATTGGCCTCTCACGACTGTCTTCCGACGTTACAACATCTCCACTACATATACAGTCATTATAATTTCCATTACTATTAAAATTATTTACATCATTTTCACCCATTGACAAATTCCGAAAATTTATAAATTTTGACTTACATACTTTTTCTCTTGGGTATTTATAATTTATACATTTTGTATCATCATTTAAACATTGAAGTGATTTTTCTGATGTACTAGCTCTCTTACTATAATTTGTACAATGCAAAACATGCCTAGCTCTTGGATTATAATCGGCATCGTTACATATTGCATCATCGATTTTGTGGGAACAAAAATGTTTCGTCTTAACATTACATCTTAGAGTATTTAACACTGGAGACGCCATTGAGCGCTTACCCCGTTTGACAAATGTAAGAGCACGGTGCTCATACACGTTCTATAAAACTAGTTGCGCTTCATGATCCGCCACTAAAAAAGTGACATCACGTGCGAATGGAGCTCCGGGAAAACGCGAGTCTGTAGCGGTATTAACATGTAAAAATTGATCTGACACATCAAACTTACAAAAATACAACATTATTTTTCACCTGGACGTATTTTTTTAAAGTAATATTATCCTTAAAACCAACAAAACATATAATTTCTAAAAATTATCATCGGGTAATAAATGTTGCCAGGTTAAACTAATAGCTACCGTTAGTGCAAAATTTATTTGCATTCAATATCTTAAACGCAAGTTGTTTTTTTAATATTCATTTTTAACTAGATGTTGCCCGCGTATAGGTCTTGGAGCATTTTAACCTTCTATATTTGCCTTGCTATCCCATAGGAAGCGTGCATTTTTTCGAGATAAAAGTGGCCATTGTCATTTTCTGATCCCTAAACTGCCACTATGCAAAAAATCATGTCCATCCCTTGCTATGTGAAAAACTAAACTATCCAATGGGAACTGTACATTTCTCCGGGATAAAAGTAGCCTATGTGCTTTTCCAGACTATATTCTATCTCTGTGCCAAATTTTAAGTAGATCCGTCCAGCCGTTGTAGCGTGATTGGATATCAAACAACCATGCATCCATCCAAACATACGCAATTATAATATTAGTAGGATTTCTTTATTTATGCTTCCTTAACTTAATTTTTAATTTAAAAATATTAGGAGAGTTGACATATTGACTAAGTTTACAATTTCATAAACTTTATGCCAGTGTAGCATTTTGGGTGGTTTATGTGGTAACACTGTCGTTTATGCAAGACTCAAATAGTGTTGTAGATAAACTTATAAAGGCTATCGATAAAATTACTAATCCATCTGGACTGTCTTCTAAACACATATTTTTAACGTAAATAGTTCTAACACACTAGGAATGTCACAAAATATACCAAAACCAGAATAAAGTATTTGTCAAATAAATTTGATCCTAAAAATGTACATACATACATATACATATACACTCACGCCCGTAATCCCCGAAGGGGTAGGCAGAGGTGTAACCAGTACACCCACTTTTCGCCGAATTTCGGTCCCATAATGTGATAGGGGGCGAGCCTATCGCCATACCGGGCACAGGTTCCAGACTCCGGGCTAATACTGAGAATTTCTAGATAGAAAAACCCAATATCACTTTACCCGACCCGGGAATCGAACCCGAGACCTCAGCAAAGCAGCAGTCGTAACGCATGCGCAATTACAACTGCGCCACCGAGGCATCCTAAAAATGTATCCGGTATATTTAAAAAATATTTAGGTATGAATTTTGGCGCCATTCATTTATTACGTAAGATGATGTAGGGGGGAGTCGATCATGTCTAAATTTTTCTTACAAGGGGTGGGAGGGAGTCTGGGAGGGAGTCTCAATAGTTCTTACGTAAGATCACACAAATGCGCAAAGTTAGGATAATACTTTGAAAAATCGCGGGCCATGCCTATAATTTTAAAAACATGCAACTTAGATTTTTTTATATTTTTTTAATAACCTGTATGACTTGCCTTTTCACCCGGTTCCGGCTTGACGTCGACTTTTGGGACACCCTGTATTCAATTCAAGATCTATAATTAGTGTAAGATAAGATTGTCTCGGTAGCTCAGTTGTATCTGCATACGCGGTATGACCTCTGTGCGTGAGGTCGCGGGTTCGATACCACGGTCGGGTAAAATGATAATCGATTTTTCATCTTTATACTCAGTATCAGCCCGGCGCGGCGTCTGGAATAGTATCCGGTGTGGCGATAGATTCACCCCCATCACTTTATGGGACGGTAATAAACTCTCCGAAATGTACACACCTCTTATACCTCTACCCGCCGATTCGGAGGTTACAGGTGTGAGTGCTTACTTATGTATGCATACTATCTTAATATAATCTTAATATTATAATACCATCGGGTGCAGTGTGGTCACTTAAAGGTGCCAGGATAATAAGACTTGATGGTGCGGCGAAGATACAAATTCGCGAACCTCTTGGTTCAGGCCAGGGTAATAGACACCACGGTGTTGTAGCTCTGCAAGCCGGTACGCGTTGTTCTGGCGTGTATAGAGGAGGATGGGATAAGACCAAACAATTCTTCGGAGCATTTGCCATGATACAGACGGTAGAACATGCTAAGCGAAGAAATGTCCCTGGGCAGCTGTAGCAGCTCTAAGCTGTTGGTCACGTCTGCATCATTCATAATGCGGATGGCCCGTCGCTGCAATCCAAATCAACCATCGAGCAAGCAATTATCGGAACCATAACAGAGGTGGAAGCAGTATTCCATTCCCGGCTGTACCTGCGTTTTATATTAGCATCACGCTAATATACGCTAACCGGGCGTTAGAAATCGCCGCCGCAAAATGAAATCCGATATCTATACCTTAAGATCCTAAAATCATTCTGCAGTGTCATTGGAACACCCTGAAAGTGGAGACTGGAGAAAAGGGGGATTTGTGGCATGAAAACGCGCACACCTATGTTTGCCTGGCATTGAATTCAATCCTATTCCTGATATCCTGCGAAAATATGAGATCTAGGGTCTGGTTGAGCTCAAATACAAGATCCTCGCGTCTCCGCATAGTGACCGCCCGGCATCCGGCTACTAGACAGATGCTAGAGGGATGTAATAGCATAATATCCCTTCATGGATTGTATGCCTTTTCTCTCAAAAACAACTTCCACGCGGGCGGAGGTGGAGTCGGATTCTTAAAATGTTGTTCATTAATAGTAAGATTATTGTTACCTCATTATAACTTAGTCCTAAGTAATGTAAAACAGCTGGATATCCATTTTAAATAAATTAAAGGCGTATTATTTAAAATTCATTTTCTATTTATTTTTTTATTTTTGCTTTTTGGCTTGTATTTTTCTCACTATTATTACCTTTATTATATTTACAGCATTTCTATTAAATTAGAAATATTAATTTACACTTTTTTAACTATACCTCGCTACTTCCCTTTCACGAAATCACACCCAGAGATTGCAAGAAAGCGATAGAAAAGATGATACACATAAAAAATAATCTTAAAATATTTCATAAATTATAATTGTTTTATTTTATCTATCGATAGATAAGGACAAAGCAACCTATACCTCGTGTCGACATTGTCACGCTCTACGTTGTTTACGCAGTTGTCAATATATGACACTGTAAATACATTAGACACCAAGATAAATTTGTAACTGTGTGAATAAATTTGCCAGTGTTGTATGAAATGGTGTAGTGTGCGTGCGTAGGGACGTGATTACATTTTGCATTTGTGTGCGCATGTTAATTTGTAGGTGTACGAAGCCCCCCACCGACATTGCTGAATTTTTTGTTCAAGATTCGAGCGTAATGGCGTCTCCTTTTGGTTGCCTACTCTAAGCATTACATACAAAATCGGAATTATTTTCCTCTGAACGAGTACATGCACACTTAGCATTATGCGGAATCCAATTTCGATAACATAAAGCACTGTTTTGAATGTTGGAAGCTATGTCTGATTGGCACTTCGCCGACTGAGAATTTAATTCTAGCAAACGTGCATCCTTAAGCGGGTATTCAAAAACGTTTTTGCGGCGGTCAAAGCAATAATTTTGTAAATTATTACATGCAACATTCACAACAGGCAAATGTGAACACATAGAATGGTCACTATTATTTATATTAGCAATATGCGCAGTACTTTTGTTAGTGCAACTAGCATTACAATATTTATTTGACGAATCACCACAGTTTAAACACTTTAGCGAACTTGCATATTTATGCGAACGTGATAACTCGACACTATAGAAGCGTTCATTATTCGTTTCACCATTATCACACATTTGCGCGGGAAAGTTAGATAAGCTGGACTCACCTTTATTTGCCAACTTACGACATTGGTCTCGTGTGTGGTTGTATCGCCGACAGTATGTACACTGAGGACGATGCTTCCTGGCATCACCGGAGCTCGAAGTAGCAGCTGGTGGCGTTGTGGAGACCGTTGTCGGTTGCGCGACTCGGTGCGGCGGCACGGCGACGTTTGCGCGGGGCGCGGTTGTCGGAGGTCGCGTGGCAACACGCGGTGGCGGCGCGAGAGCGCGGCCGGCGGCGCGTACATGCGCGATCGTGTTGCTAGGCGGGCTGGGGGATGTGGGCGAGGCGGCGCGCGTGGCGTGATCGCTCTGCGCGGGATTACCCCCTTCCTTATGAACATCTTCTATGCTTCTTGCTAGTTTCAATAGCTGATCGAATGATGAAAACTCTTCTCTTCGAAGTCTTTTCTTTATTTTCTTATTTAGAAGGCCGTATGTCATATCTAACTTGGCATTTTCTGATAGATCGTCCTTCGGCAGTTTCGCAAATAATGCTCTAATTTTTGACACAAATAAATCGGTATTTTCGTCACGATGTGGATTGTTAAAAATATCGATATAGATCCTATGCGGCGGTCGGCGGTCTCCAAAGGCGCTAATCAAGTTCTTCTTCGCCTCCGTCCAGTTTGTAATCTGGCCCTTGATTCCTTGCCACCAAGTAGCGGCGTCCTTCGTGAGCAGCATAGAGAGACCTTTGACTACATTCGCGTCTGACACTTTGCAACAATCGATGTAGCTTTCGACGCTGTCTATGAAGGTCGTCACAGACTCTGTCGTCGAACCGCTGAAAGTAGATTTGCAGCGAGCTAGGGTCGAGTCGTTGTTAACTGTGGGTGCTGAACTTCGCATCATGGATTCCATTATGTCACGGAAGGCTTCTGTTTGCGATCTTTGCAGTGCGGTTATAATGGCCGTTACACTGTCTTGCGTAAACGTGGCTCCTGGTATCATAGGAGTCGACGTAACTGCTTCGCCGGCGATGTCGGGCACGCGGCGTGGGCGCTGCGGTGTCGGATCATCACCTGGGACGGGGGCAGTGGGAGCATGATCTGAATCGTCGTGTGATGAGGGAGGCGCCGGCGGGGCGGCAGGTTCAAACGTGTCCGCATTGGCAACGTACTCGTCCCGACGCTGGCGACTCCGACTCCGTGTTTCCATTTTGTAGGTACACAATTACTCTACAGTCTACACGGGAAAATCACTATATACTTCACAAATACACTACAAAGTTATTAACACTGTTGTAGGTATACTGACACGGTAACACGCGGTACGCTGGCAGCCATTTTAACGTTGAGGCGCCATATATGAGGGGTGTACTCATATAAAATGAAACATAAGAAACTCTCGGGGAATAATCTTGTATTCTGGGTTCACAAATGCTTAAAATAATTTTGTTTCGTGGGTTAGGTGTACCAGGTGCGCGCACTACCTAGTCGCGTGTGATGCCGGCGACGACTCTATAGGCACTCCTTGGGGCGGCGCGTGCGGCATGGCGCGATGCGCGGCCGGTGGTTTTTCAACAACTCACCGTAGAGCTAGACGGCAGCTAGTCTAAGTACCGTGCGGGAAGATAGCCGCGAGTGGTACGGTTTGGCAAGACCGCCGTACGGGTTACTATACTACTGTGGCGGGCTTTTTTGTAGACATTTCCATAATACATTACATATGTGTAACTCTAGAGGTTTTGGTAGCGCACGCCAGAATAGCTCGCAGATGGTAGATTTTTTCCTACTTACTTGACACATCATCATATTTTGGACAATTCACACAATATGTTTATAAATTGCAGCCTTTGTGTTATTCTGATGTATAAGCTATATTATTGTAGTTTCATTAAAATCCATTCAGTAGTTTTTACGTGAAAGAGTAACAAACATCCATCCATCCATACTTACAAACTTTCGCGTTTATAATGTTAGTAAGATTCTACTGTACGTGTGTATGTCACTGAACTCCTCCTAAACGGCTGAACCGATTTGAATGATTTTTTTTGTATGCGTTTGGGTGGCGCCCTGGATGGTTTATATTGAGAATTGGACCCGGTAGGTGGCGCTGCTGTCGGTGTGCCGCTACTTTTCCGGGCAGGACGACATCTGCACGGTCCGCTAGTAACTAGCATAATTTTTAACCCCTCCAGTCAGGAAGGATATTAAAAAAAAAGTCGGGAGTAAAGCAACAAGCTTTTATTTCCATAGCATTAAAGTTAAAAATTGCATGCAAGAACGGCGAGTGTTGCTAGTGTACGCGCCGCCGGCGTGTCTATCCGTCATGACAGTTTAATAAGCATTTATTATTGTGACAACTGTTGATAAACCAATAAATAAATAAATATTTAGGAAAAAAATTACTAAAACTTTATGTATTTGCATTTTTTTAGTGCTTACAGATTTAAATATATATGGAATTTTTTGATGAAATAAAACAAAAGAATATAAATTTTCAATGTATTATTTATTAAATTCTTTTTTACAAAACGTGTTCAAAATGAACATTACGCGCTCTGATACATACTCTATACATTCTAAAGATCTTTTTATTCTATCCGCAATCCTTTGATCGCAGTGAAATTTAGACGGCACTCGAAACATAAAGTCGCAGAACAAGGTGCAGGATGGTTACGCAGGTAATGCGAGGAGCCAGCGCGAAGCACGGAAGGGCCCCCGATGCCCCCCTGTATACAGTCGCCGGGATCCACTCCAGTCTCCCACGCTGGCACGACGACTGTACTACAGGATTTTCGCCAGTTGGGGGGACAGCTTCCCGGGGAGGGAATTTTTGAAAAGTGTATCCCCGGGTTCAGGTCTGTACTGACTGGCAGGCGGCCGGCGGTGGCCGTTCCCATCGGGTCTCCCTGTACCCCACGCCAGCCCCCCACAGATGATACCCACGCGACGACCAACACCAAAGTTCCGCATATTACGAGTACCGTCCAAACTGCACCACCAGGGAAAGGAGAGGAGAGAGGGAACGGCTATCTAGCCCTTCCGCCGGAACGCATTTCTACTTCGCGGCAGAAATAGGCTGGACGGTGGTACCAATCCGTTCGGGCCCAACTCTAAGTAAATAAAATTACTCAAAGTTAAGCCCTACCACCAGTAACGGGACGGGAAGGGATGGAGGAGGACATCAGAGCCACGGGTGGAGTGATGGAACGCGGCGCTGACGGCTCAAGTGGCCGGGGTTGCACTCCCGAACCGTTCTAAATGACAACCGGACAGACTGACATAAGACCGGCCTCTGACACTCTCTATCGTAGCTGGTCCACTGTGTTGATGGGGTCATGGTTTCGATCCATCATCGAGGTGTACACTTCATCGAGATGTTCTCGAACACTTTGCATTCAAGCAACCATACTTTTTTTTTTATTAGGGTGAAAGTGAGGAGTAATATTATTATTATAAGTTTAAAAAAACTATGCTTGTGTTATAAAAATAATAACTTACATTCGATAACACATCTTTTCAGGAATACTACCCAAAAACAGATAGGAAAAGTGTCTTCATTTGCAATATTGGCGTCAAAATTAATAAAGAAGGGTGAAATATTTTTAAAATTTCGAAAATACCGAATATCACGGATACCGTGACACTTTTACTAAACTTAACAAATTTTTATCTGAACCGGCACAATGGCCTCTACCCACAAGTACCTTTATATCCACTCATTACGCTACACCCTGTATATAACTCTACTGTTATATACAGGGTTTGACGGTCGAACTCTAAGAACCTCTGCTTCTTTATAAAGGTCATCCGTGGAAAATCTAAAGGGTTTATTAAGCATCACTTTCAAAATAGCACGCTGCGCTCTCTCAAGAGGTAGCATAATCGTTTAACTAGTACAGCCCCAAACACCAACGCAATACGTTAGCAATGATTGGCAGATAGCAGAATACACCAATTTTAAAATTTGTACACTGTACAGTCGCGTAGTAATTTTGTAATGCCTGTTATCTGGATGGGTTGCAGCGGCGGGCCCTCCGCATTGTGAATGATGCAGACGTGAGTAACAGCCTGGAGCCGCTACAGCTGCGTAGGGATATTTCCTCACTTAGCGTGTTCTACCGTCTGTATCATGGCGAATGCTCTGAAGAATTGTTTGATCTTATCCCATCCTCTCCCTTCCATACCAGAACCACGCGTAGTGGCTTGCGGAGCCACAGTTTCGTGGTGTCTACTACCCCGACCCGAACCAAGAGGTTCGCAAATTCGTAATTTTGCCGCACCATCAAGCTGTGGAACAGTTTGCCAGCTACCGTGTTCCCTCCCTCCTATAATCCTGGGTCCTTTAGGCGTAATTAACACAAAACTTAGGCGTTCCCAAAATTAAACCTAGGTACTTTAATTCTTTGGTTCTCCGACTATGCTCACAATCATAGCTCGAAATAAGGGCTGAATCACATTTGTGAACCTTAAGCTTTTTTTTATCCTGGCACGGCAAAGTGACCGCACTGTACCTGATGGTAAGCTCAGTGAGGTCCAAATAGAGAACTGAGTAACGAGAGACGATCTATCCCCGCTACTCAACACACTCATGCCGGCCTGCTTCTTCACACTACGCCATGGGCAAGAAGGAGAATAAGCGGTCGAGGGTCTAGAGTCAAAGTACTCAGAAGACCGCAAAACGGCCAAACATCGTACCCCAACTCTAGACCCCCGACAGAAACCGGATGTACACTGGCTGATCCCGGAACGCGACACACATGCGTGTGCCACTATGGCGGGTTTTCTACCCTGTGTACGGTGGTCGCTATCCGGGCGGATATGATTATCCTACCACCAGCTAACGTGCTGACACCTGACATAAATCACTGTTTCTTATAAATCTCTTGTGGCTTTTTTCACATATACATGACGGGTCGGGCGGTCATCGACAGAGGCAGTGAGAGGGCTTACACGTCCCTCTCTGATCTCCAAATATGGTCAGGATGCATAGCGTATCATAGTTCGGTAATAAAACACAAGATTAACACTTCAGAGTATATTTAAGCTACCACCAGTTCGGAATGCAGTCATCCATGGGGAAGAGCTGGCAAGAAACCCTCATGGTTACTCTTTTAAACACATCACAGTTTACATTACAATATACGGTACACAATAACACTTTCACATTACGTTAACTTACTTCTTTAACAAAGTTCCGACATTACGACTGACAAGTTACTAACTGTTTCAATGATAATTCACGAATGCCGCACCAAAGACGAGGTGCTCTTTTATATTGTGATTTTCGTTGTGACCCACTCCTCTGCGAGTAAGATCACTCGATAAACAAGTCGAAACCACCTTCAAAATAGCAAAACAAATGGCGCTACCCACAGTTTACAATAAATAAAGTTATTAGCAAGTTCAATTCAGTGTCCGTATTCATCACGATCCGACATACATTATAGCTTTTCTCCTATGTGTGGTCTAGTACTTGGATGGATAGCTTGGCTACATGGATGGATAGTGCTTGGATACATGCTTGGCTACATGAAATGAAATGAAATGAAATCGTTTATTGATCATGTAGGCAATTACATAGCTCTTATGACAAGTCAGTACATAAAAAAAAAAAGTAAAGAAATTTAAGAAAAGGATATCAGCTTATGTATACATAGCATCATCAATACACTAGCAATCAATTTATTCATTTATAAGGTGTTTATAATTTTTATTTTTAATGTTATTCAAAGAAATACCAGTGAAATATACTTATTTTTAAATGGATTTGATAAGGACCATGGGTATTTCCGAGACGTCGCACGTTTTAAAATCTACCACCGGATCCAAACGCGACCCAGCCTGAGAAGACCCGGCGAAACAAACTCAGCGGGCTTATATTACCGCTGGATACTACGCGGCGCGACCCAGTCCTGAGAGAATCCAGCGAATCAAACTCAGCGGGCTTGTTTTTGGTCCGGTTCATTATTTCTAGTAGATGACCTGTCACATATTAATTGCCAATTTATTGTTTTATATTTTATACGCGATCGGTCGTCATAGTTTATTATTTGTTATATTTTAAGTGTATTCAATATTACGACATGTAATTTATTAATATTTTATAAATTTAGTTAATAATTTATTTTATTTCTACAACTAACATTGTGTAAGCTACAGGGCGCCAGGTCGCAGTGTGCAGAAAGGAACCGAATGCCAGACATCCCTATCCTCTAGATATTGTTGAACATTATAATAGCCCATCAGAACTGTCCATTAGAACACGTTTAGTGTGAGCCTTAAACATTTTAGCGGGCATATCAACCACGTTATTGGGGATTTTGTTATAAAATTTAACACAGTTACCCATAAAAGACTTTTTAGATCTCACCACTCTAAAGGTGGGTACGGTAAGTTTGTCTTTATTTCTGGTGTTAATGTTATGAATTTCACTATTTTTATGGAATTTACTTATGTTTTTGCGAACGTACATAATGTTTGGATAGATGTATTCAGACGGCACAGTTAATATATTACTCTCCTTGAATACAGATCGTAAGGAATCCCGACTACCCAGGTCGTAAATAGCTCGGACTGCTCTTTTTTGTAATATAAATATGGTGTTTATATCAGCAGCTGATCCCCACAATAGAATGCCATAAGACATAATACTGTGGAAGTATGCGAAATATACCAGCCGTTTAAACATCTGTTAAACGTTTTATTTTCCGGACTGCAAAAGCCGCAGCACTTAATTTAACGGATAACCTTTCTATTTGAGGACCCCATTGAAATTTACTATCTAGAGTTATTCCTAAAAAAACTGTTGAAGAGACTAAGTCTAATGTTTCTCCGTTTAGTTCCAGGCACGAATTTATATTTGGTACATTAGGTAATGCAAATCGAATGCATTTCGTTTTTCCTGGATTCAGTAAAAGATTATTAGCAGAAAACCAATTTGAAATTAATTTTAGAACATTATTTGGCGTAACTAGGTCTTTATCCTTACGATTTACTTTAAATAATAAAGATGTGTCGTCAGCGAATAAAACAATGTTTGAAGCCTTCTCTACCATATAAGGAAGGTCATTTATCTATATTAAAAACAAAAAAGGGCCCAGAATGGAACCCTGTGGAACTCCTATTTTAACTGTAGATCCTATTGAAGTGACGCCATCTATAGATACTTTTTGTTCCCGACCCGATAATGACATGGATGGATACATGAATGGATACATGCTTGGCTACATGCTTGGATGGATAGTGCTTGGATACTTGGATGGCTACATGCTTGGCTACTTGGATGGATAGCTTGGCTACATGGATGGATAGTGCTTGGATACATGCTTGGCTACATGGATGGATACATGCTTGGCTACATGCTTGGATGGATAGTGCTTGGATACTTGGATGGCTACATGCTTGGCTACTTGGATGGATAGCTTGGCTACATGGATGGATAGTGCTTGGATACATGCTTGGCTACATACTTGGCTAAAACTTTTGCATGCACAAGTAAAACTACAGTATTCACATTTAAAAAGGCTTGTCGCCTGTATGAGTTCTAACATGTGTTTTTAAAGTACCATTTTGTGAACATTTATAACTACAGTATTGACATTTAAAAGGTTTTTCGCCTGTATGAGTTCTAATATGTGCCTTTAAAGTACTCCTATCAGCACTTGTGTAACTACAGTGTTGACATTAAAAAGGTTTTTCGCCTGTATGAGTTCTAACATGTACCATTAAAGTACCATTTTGTGAACATGTATAACTACAGTATTGACATTTATAAGGTTTTTCGCCTGTATGAGTTCTAACATGTACCATTAAAGCACCATTTTGTGAACATGTATAACTACAGTATTGACATTTAAAAGGTTTTTCGCCTGTATGAGTTCTAACATGTACCATTAAAGTACCATTTTGTGAACATGTATAACTACAGTATTGACATTTAAAAGGTTTTTTTCCTGTGTGACTTTTAATATGTGTCTTCAAGTTACTATTTTGTGAACATGTATAACTACAGTATTGACATTTAAAAGGTTTTTCTCCTGTGTGAGTTTTAATATGTGCCTTCAAGTTACTATTTTGTGAACATGTATAACTACAGTATTGACATTTAAAAGGTTTTTCTCTTGTGTGAGTTTTAATATGAATCTTTAAATTACTACTTACAACGCTTGTGTAACTACAGTGTTGACATTTAAAAGGTTTTTCGCCTGTATGAGTTCTAATATGTGCCTTTAAAGTACTCCTATCAGCACTTGTGTAACTACAGTGTTGACATTTAAAAGGTTTTTCGCCTGTATGAGTTTTAACATGTACCATTAAAGTACCATTTTGTGAACATGTATAACTACAGTATTGACATTTATAAGGTTTTTCGCCTGTATGAGTTCTAACATGTACCATTAAAGCACCATTTTGTGAAAATGTATAACTACAGTATTGACATTTAAAAGGTTTTTCGCCTGTATGAGTTCTAACATGTACCATTAAAGTACCATTTTGTGAACATGTATAACTACAGTATTGACATTTAAAAGGTTTTTTTCCTGTGTGACTTTTAATATGTGTCTTCAAGTTACTATTTTGTGAACATGTATAACTACAGTATTGACATTTAAAAGGTTTTTCTCCTGTGTGAGTTTTAATATGTGCCTTCAAGTTACTATTTTGTGAACATGTATAACTACAGTATTGACATTTAAAAGGTTTTTCTCTTGTGTGAGTTTTAATATGAATCTTTAAATTACTACTTACAACGCTTGTGTAACTACAGTGTTGACATTTAAAAGGTTTTTCGCCTGTATGAGTTCTAACATGTACCATTAAAGTACCATTTTGTGAACATGTATAACTACAGTATTGACATTTATAAGGTTTTTCGCCTGTATGAGTTCTAACATGTACCATTAAAGCACCATTTTGTGAACATGTATAACTACAGTATCGACATTTAAAAGGTTTTTCGCCTGTATGAGTTCTAACATGTACCATTAAAGTACCATTTTGTGAACATGTATAACTACAGTATTGACATTTAAAAGGTTTTTTTCCTGTGTGACTTTTAATATGTGTCTTCAAGTTACTATTTTGTGAACATGTATAACTACAGTATTGACATTTAAAAGGTTTTTCTCCTGTGTGAGTTTTAATATGTGCCTTCAAGTTACTATTTTGTGAACATGTATAACTACAGTATTGACATTTAAAAGGTTTTTCTCTTGTGTGAGTTTTAATATGAATCTTTAAATTACTACTTACAACGCTTGTGTAACTACAGTGTTGACATTTAAAAGGTTTTTCGCCTGTATGAGTTCTAATATGTAATTTTAAATGATTCCTATTAGCACTTGTGTAACTACAGTGTTGACATTTAAAAGGTTTTTCGCCTGTATGAGTTCTAATATGTGCCTTCAAGTTACTTTTGCTTGAACATGTATAACTACAGTGTTGACATTTAAAAGGTTTTTCGCCTGTATGAGTTCTAATATGTGTCTTCAAGTTAACTTTTTTTGAACATAAATAACCACAGTATTGACATTTAAAAGGTTTTTCGCCTGTATGAGTTCTAACATGTACCTTTAAAGTACCATTTTGTGAACATGTATAACTACAGTATTGACATTTAAAAGGTTTTTCGCCTATATGAGTTCTTATATGGAGCTGTAAATTACTTTTGCTTCTAGAAGTATAGGCACAGTATTGACAATTAAACAATTTTTCATCCATATAAATGTCAAAGCCTTTTTTCAATTTCCGTCTTTCAGTACCTCTTCTGTGACATATAGGTTTTTGTATTTTTATAACTGTCTTATTTGGTTTCCTATTTGCAGGTTTATGTCCATTAATATGTTTGATAAGAAGAGCTTTCGTACCATATGTTTTACCACAATCATTGCATACAAGAGTCTTTTTATCATCTTTAACTAACAATTGATTATTATAAATCTCATCACATCCTATCTGGGATGATTTATTTTCATTAGGTACTAAGATTGGTTTAGTTTCTAGGGTGGTTTCTATTCTATTTTCAATGGCACAGGCTTTATCTTGTTCAAAGTTATGTTCTTCGTCCAGCCTAAACTCGTTTTGAAATTCACCTTGAGAATGAAAAAATATATTATAGTACCAGAATATATTCATATAATTGTAATACAGGACCATCAAGTATTAGCTCTCTATGTATCTAGCTAACACCATACAGGCTATTGCAATAAGATTTAAAATATTAAGCTTTTATTATTATAAAATCACTATTGAAACATTTTTGCTTATGTTTTATACTTACTGTCATCATGAGGTTCATCTTTGACCATCACTTCATTACTGTCACTTTCACATTGGTTTTCTATTTTTAAAATGTTTTTGTAACCCATTATTTTTAAGGAATCTAGTTTCGCAACCATCAACGAATTTACCAGACCGTATGTCAGCCTGTCTACAAAACTAATGGATTTTAGATGCATCTGAAAAAAAAAAATCTACATTATCACGCATTGTTATTACACTGGACCTGATGCTATGTACATTGTACAGTGTAGTACAAATATATTTAGACCCCTTTTCCACTTTCTCGCCCATGGGCCCCATGGCATAGTGTGAAGAATTAGGCCGGCAAGATTGTGTTGAGTAGCAGGGGATTGATTGTCTCTCTCTCAATACTCTAATTGCACTGCACTGCAGTTATGGGCAGTGGAGTGTGGGCACATTGCCGTGCGAGGATAAAAAAATATATAAACATGACAGAGTGACCACTCTACACCTGATGGTAAGCTCAGTACCCTCCAGTTAGATCATCAAGTAGTGGAAAAATCTATCCCTCACTACTCAACACAATCACATTTGCTATTCAGGTGGGTATAAATATCCTACCACCAGAAAATCATTGTATCATAGACACCAAATCAAACAAACACCAAAGCTTGCTCACAGGAAATCTGACCTTGGACTGTTCAGAGAAAAAAATAATTAAATGATGGATACTTAGATGTACCTCACTACCAATCGGCAAAATTTGTTTAAGCAACTCTTCGATCGCAGGAATCTAGAGAAAAACCTGTCAAGCCTCCTCCCATCTATGTAGATAAAGTTGAGAATATTCAACCACTGGTTGAACTTCTTAATGAGTATGCCAGTGAGAAATATGTGCTTAAAGTGTTGAACCAAAATCGAGTAAGAATACAATCCAAAACATCTGACGTGTTTAGAGATGTTGTTAAACAATTAGAATTAAAAAATACCGAATTTTACACATATAAACCTAAACAAGACAGGTCTTTCAAAGTATTTCTTAAAAATCTACATTCATCTACCGATTTAAATGAATTAAAACAATCTTTGGCAGACATAAACCATAAATGCACTAACGTTTGGAATGTCAAGCAACGGAAAACAAAGAAGCCTTTGCCTATGTTCATTGTAGAGCTGGAACCAAATGATAATAACAAAAATATATACGAAATTAAGTACCTCTTAAATTGCCGCATTTCCTTCGAGCCCCCTCGAACTAAGAGTGAGATACCTCAGTGCGGAAGATGCCAACAGTATGGACATACTAAGGCATACTGTCATAGAAATCCTAAGTGTATTAAATGTGCTGGAGATCACCTATCAGAAGACTGCTCACGTAAAACTAGATCTGATCAAGTAAAGTGTATCCTGTGCGGTGGAAATCATCCTGCAAATTATAAAGGGTGCCGAGTCTATCAGGATCTACAAAAAATCAAATTTCCTGGCAAACCACTCCCAACAAAGAGAAAATCTTTATTACAACTCAACCAGCCGCAACAAACTGAACAATCAGTACAAAACAATGACTGTCCAAGCCAAACACACTCACACGACACTCATTATAGAGACGCATTACTTAAAAAACAGGACGAAGGAAGAATTTCGGAAGACAAATCTAGCTCAAATGACTTACGTGAATTAATAGTAATGATGAAGGAAATGATGCAACAACTAACCACAATGACTAACTTATTTTTAACGCTCACGACAAGACTGACAAATTCGACTCCATAAAAATTGTTATATGGAATGCCAATGGGCTGTCCCAACACACCCTCGAGGTGAAATCTTTTATGGAATTGCATAAAGTTGACATTCTTTTAATTTCAGAGACGCACTTTACAGAAAGGAATTACTTTAATCTAAATAAATATAAGTTTTATCATACAATGCATCCTGATGGCACTGCACATGGTGGCAGTGCAGTGTTAGTAAAAAATAATATCAGACACTACGAGATGACAAACTATTGCACAAGCGAAATCCAGGCAACAAATATAATAATTGACGATTGGTCCGCACCATTCACAGTCTCGGCTGTGTACAGTCCGCCAAAACATAAAATAAAAAAAGATGATTACGAGAAATTCTTCAACTCCCTGGGGCAGCGCTTTATTGCTGGCGGTGACTATAATGCTAAACACTCCTTCTGGGGCTCACGCACAATAACACCAAAAGGCCGACAGCTGCTAAGGGCCGTCGAGAACCTAAAACTAAACGTTATCTCGTCTGGAGAACCGACATACTGGCCAACTGATGTTAAAAAGAAGCCTGACCTGATAGATTTTTGCGTGGTTAAGGGAATAGCTGATACATATTTTACGTGCAAATCAAGATTCGATCTTTCATCCGATCATTCCCCTGTCGAAATACACTTGAATAGGAATATAACACGAATCACAAAACCATGTCGACTACATACTCGAAAAACGGATTGGGCACAATTTCGCGAATCCATTGAGGCGTCAGTAAACATTAACATCCCACTAAACACGGACGACAACATAGAGGAAGCTATTGAACACATTAACCACTGTATTCAGCAATCAGCCTGGCTTGCTACACCTGCGAATGTGGATATAATTCCCAATGAACACAAGTACCCTATTAAAATTAGGGAACTATTAGCTCTGAAACGTAGAACTCGAAAACGATGGCAACAAACGCGATATGGTGCTGATAAAACTCTACTAAACTCTTTGACATCACAGCTAAAATATTTATTAAGTGAAAATCGAAATCAGAACGTTGAAACATATCTTTTTTTTTTTTTTTTTTAAATCAAATTTTTATTTTGGGGTTTTTATCCATTATGGACATGCCAACCCCATCGTACCTTGTTACAATATATAGATAAAATTAAAATGACAGACAATCTTACTTTGAACTATTATTACTATGACGCGTCACTGCTGAATGAAAGTTACTAAACGGCATAGTTTTTTTGCCTCCTCCGATTTTGGCTTTGATAAGATACCTTGTATTAAACCTACATCCAATCTATTTAGTTTTAATTCTTTCAGCAGTGAAACGCGTTCATTTTGATTCCGGATACATTCCATCAGCAAGTGTTGTACATCTTCAATTTTGTTGCAAGTAATGCAGTTAGGAGATGTACTTTTCCTCATCAAGTATGCAAACTTTGCTGATGGATAGTGTCCGGATCTAAGTCGAAATGCTAGCTTTACATAATTTCTGCTTAAGTTAGTGTCATCAAACCAAGGTACTCGAGGCAGCTCACCCTGTATGGTCTTATACCATATGCCTTTGTCTCTAGATTTAAATTCAAATTGAATTTTCCAATCATCTAAACATAGTGTTTTAAATTTAGGTGTGAATTCCCAATGGTCCGGTGAGAAGTTAAATAATTTGCCATCTGTTGCTGCTAACTTAGCTACACGGTCAGCTTCCTCGTTCCCCTTTAGGCCAATATGTGCTGGAACCCATTGCAACTTCAGGAATTTACTTCTTTTACTAAATGAGATAATAGCCTTAAGAATGTCATAGGCTATCGATGCACCTCTGAGACCAGAGGCGCTTCGAGCCAGATGTTGTAAGGCACTCTTACTATCTGAAAAGATAACAACTTTGTTCAGATTAAGACTGATTCCGTACGATAAGGCCTCATATATTGCAATGAGTTCCAGCGACATTATTGATACATCACAATTAATTTTAAAACCAACTTTATGCTGTAATGTTTTGTCATAAAATCCTGCTCCTAGACCATGATTTCCTTTGGATCCATCTGTAAATATACTGTGCCACCCAGTATATTTTTCGTTTATTTCCGCGATAACATTGTTAAACAAAATATTGGGGTCATAACATTTTTTGGAATATTCTATACTTTCAAGATTTACACTAATGTAATTCTTAATATTGATATTTGTAACCCATGTATCTAACTGAAACATGCCAATAATACCATCAGTTTTTACATTAATTTGACTCATATCCTTGTAAGTTCTAACAAGTAAAGGTTTTCTTTTGTTTTTCCAATAGCTTAAATTACAAAGAGCACTTAAGTCTAAAATAAGGGTAGCAGTTACATTATTGGACCAAGATATTAACTTCAAGTTGTATTTATATGCTAAGTATTGCCTTCTTAATGATAACGGTATTATATTTAACTCACTTTCCATGACGTGAATCGGTGAACTTTTAATAAAACCGCCTATTATTCTTAGAGCTTGATTTTGTAGTTTATCTAGCTTTACAATATGTGTTTTCGCACTGCAGTCAAAAATGAAACAACCATAATCCATTCGGCTTCTAATTAATGCGATATATAGTCTGCGTAAGTGAATTGTGTGAATTCCGAAAGATCTTCCTGCAAGTACCTTTAATATATTTAACAGCTTTGAACATTTGTCAATTATCATATTTATGTGTTTTCCCCAACGCAGACTTCTGTCTAGCCATATACCTAAGTACTTGATGCATTCTGAAAAACCTAAATTACAAGTCGCTATTTTTAATGTGGGTAGAATTTTTCTTCGACCTCTACTAAAAACGCAGTAGTTAGATTTACTAGAAGATAGTTCAAGCCCGAGATTACCCAACAGTAGAGTAATTGAATCGATTGCTTTTTGCATATACATTTCACTTTTATAAATATCTTTGTCTCTAATATACAAAACATAATCATCTGCATATTGTGACATAACTACATTAAGAGGCAATCGTGTTAAATTGTGAGTTATTAAATTGAAAATTAAAGGAGACAGAGGATCTCCCTGGGCTAAGCCTTTATTGGTACATCTAGTACTTATTGTGTCATTGTTATTATTCGTTTTAATTTTTAACCATCTTTTACTTAAAAACGACCACATGTAAGTACAAAATTTTGATCCTACTTTTAATTGATCTAAAATAATCACTGCTACGTCAATCGAAACATTATTGTAGGCATTCTCAATGTCCAGAAAACAAGCTAAAGTTGGTAAATTCTTGGAAAATCCTATTTGAATATAAGTAACTAAGCGAGTAATGGCGTCCAAACAAGAATGGGACTTCCTGAAACCAACAGTATATGATGATAGAATTCCTTTTTTTTCGGTGTACCATTCCAGACGTTTAAATAGCATTAAATGAAATATTTTGCAGAGACAGGACATTAGAGAGATGGGACGAAGTTTAAGTTCAGGGCTATTGTTATTAATTTTAGGTATAGTGATAATTTGAATATTACGCCATTGATAGGGAACAGTACCGGTATTGAAAATGTTATTGTATATATCAAGTAGAAGAAATTTAGCTACATCAGGTAAGTTATAAATCATGGAGTATGAAATCCCATCCTCACCCGGCGCTGAATCTTTTTTTTTAAGGCAGTTTTCGAGCTCCTGCATACTGAAATTACATTCTAAAGTTTCGTTTTTTGAAATAAAGTTGGGCATCAAATTCAAAGCATAATCAGGAGTGAGCGAATATAGCAATTTCTTTTGAATGTCAATAGGAGGATAGCTTTTTGTTTGCCTAAAACCTTTTATCCATCTCATACGGCGCCACATCTCTGTAGCCGAAACTGTCTGATCAATTGAATCACAAAAATTTTCCCAGCTTAAAGATTTAGCTTTGCTTATTAATTTCTGCGATTCTTTTGTTTTTTCTTCAAGCTTACATAAATTTTCTGGGGTAGGGTTACGACGAAATTGAGATAGGGCCAATCTCCTCTGTGCAACTACTTTTGACAATGCGGGATTCCAGTAATCTTTTGGCTTAAATTTATTTGTGGGTTTAAAACAACATTTGATATATGGAATGTACTGGTCACCCGCATCGTTAATTTGGTCTACAAAATGGTTATACATATCTTGAGAATTAGTATAATGATTATTACAAATAAAGTTTTTTGATAGATATTTCCTATATTCTACCCAATTACCTTTTTTTAAATTTCTTTTTTTACTAGTACTGAAGCTGTTTGTAATATTAATTGATATTTTAATGATTAGATGATCACTACCGATATTTTCGTTTATCACTTGCCAATTGAATTTTAACGCAATGTCGGTCGATACAAATGTAACATCTGGTGAAGTCTGCTGTAAATTACCATTAACCAATTTAACACGGGTAGCCATCCCGTTATTAAGAGAAACAAAACCATTTTCTAAAGCCGAATCCATAATTTGTGTACCTCTAGTATCGGTTTTGCCTGACCAATTGGTATGATGACCATTGAAGTCACCCGCTATTATTGTTGATTTAGGGAAACATGCAAAAATTTCATCCCAATCAGATAAATTGGTTTGAACAGACGAAGGACAATACACACTTACAATGTATTCTAAATCTTTACAATTAATTAATTAATTTAACACTTACGATCTCTATACCCGAATTAGTAAAATAAATTTGTTTTGAGTAAGATTGAATGGATTTATGTACTATTATTGAAACACCGCCATAAGAATCGGATCTATCTTTTCTATACACATTATATCCATTAATATTAATATAGGTATCTTTATCTAACCATGTCTCACTAAGTATACCTATATGAACATTTTCCTGATTTAATAGTTCCCTAAATGAAATTAATTTGGGGCGTAAACTTTGTGCGTTCCATTGGAATATATTTATTCGTATGTTATCATGACCATTATTATCCATTTATAAATCTAAAAAAGGACTCAATATAATCTCCATTAGAAAAAAAGGTTATTAAAATATCTTTTAGTTCCTCCCAAATCATTTTTAAAACCAAAATAAGTTTGCCTTCTAATTTATCTTGCGACATAAAGATATGTTTCATTTTTAACATTAGTTTTTTAAATTCAAATCTAGATTGTAAATCTTCTCTGTTATAATTTTTTCTTTGTTCTTTGTTTTGATTGCTATTTTCTCCCTCCACTATCTGTTCTGAAGACGGCTGCGTTAATTCTGTTCTCTGCCTATTGTCCCGAGATTCCGAAGGCGGATATACAATGTTTGGTTCCCCACATGTTTCGCTTGAATACTCCATTGTGCTTGTACCTGTTGGCCTTGGTTCTTGATGCACTATCGCCTTAGCGACTACATTACTATAACTTCTTGCTGTATTTGTGGGTAAAGGATCCTTATTTAAGGTTTGAGAGGAGCATTCTGTCCTATTGCTTTTGTCAATAAACAATTGCAGGGCTCTTCTATATGGTATCTGTTCCTTACTCATGATTATTCTAATTTGTTTTTCTTTACAATACAGGGGGCATGTTTTATTCAGCACTATATGTGGGCCTTTACAATTTAGGCACTTAAAATCTATAATGTCACAGTTTTCATGGTTTCCGCCACATTTTGGGCACAGTTTCTTCTGTGTTGGGCAAAATTTAAATATGTGCCCGAACTGCCAGCACCCTGAACATTGAGTTACTGGGAATACATAGGACTCAACCTTAAAACGACAGTCGTACGCGTATATATATGGGGGTAAAACGTTTCCTTTAAAACAAATTCTTACGGACTCACTATCGACCCATTTACCCTCTGCATTTAATCGCTTAAGTCGGTTAATAGAAATAATTTCCGTCTGACTTTTTATTATATTCAGTAATTCTTCTTCTTTCAACTCTATGTCTACTCCTTTCACAACTCCATATGAAAATGACAGTTCATTTACCTTTTGACACCTGAAGCCCATTTCTTTTAATTTGAGACAATCCAATAACTTACTGGCATTTTCATCATTATTGAATTGAACTAATACTTTGTTAAAACTTTTATACTTAATTCTGTTTATACCTGTGATCTTCTCAGATCTGAGGAGTTTTGCCAAAGCCATCTGCTTGGGCAAACTTTCCATGGCAGTGATACACACTTCATACATATTAATTTCTTCTAAGTTGTCGATTTGCTTTTTATTTCCATCTACCCTCTTGTTACCTTGTATTTCTATAGAATCACTTCTAATAATTCGTTTAGGTCTCCTTCTATTAACAGTTATAAATTCATCTTCCGTGCTATTGTCATCTTCCCTGTCTTTTCTTTTTACAACACTTTTTCTCGTCTCTTCAGTCATATTTATATCATTCGGACTTACCACTTTTGTTGTTTTATATTGTCGTTCGCAATCGGCTAAAAACTCCGAATCACTGCCATCTTCTGCATCACTACTACTTTCTTCCATTATAGAGATATTACGTAGGTAAAATACACACGTAAAATATTTATTCACTCGGTAAAGATACTAATACGCGTGCGCTCCGCGCGCGATTCACCGGGCGAGTCGAAACATATCTGAAGAGCTTAGATGCTAATGCCACGTCCGATTATTCCCTGTGGAAGGCCACAAAACAGCTGAAGCAGCCAATAACATCTCAGCCTCCCCTACGTAAAACAGATAACAGCTGGGCAGTTAATGACACTGAAAAATCGCATACATTTGCTGAACATTTGACAACTGTATTTACGCCAAACCCAGACCAGGGGTCCACCCAGACTGGAAATGTACTTGACACACTAAATGAAATTCATCAACTAGATCCCCCAATCAAGAGCTTTACTAAACAAGAAGTAATCGTAGCAATAAGCAAACTTAAACTAAATAAGTCCCCTGGATATGATCTGATTACGGCGAAAATTTTGCGTGAATTACCTAAGAAAGGCATACGATTTCTAACATACATTTATAATGCAATATTGAGAAGAGCGACGGTGCCTACGCAGTGGAAAGTGGCTCAAATTATTATGGTCTTGAAACCCGGAAAAGATCCAGGGGACGTCAAATCATACAGGCCTATCAGCCTACTGCCAATCCCGTCAAAAGTAATGGAGATTCTGTTTTTGAATAGACTAAAGGTAATCATAAAAAACAGGAACCTAATCCCCGATCACCAGTTTGGTTTCCGACAAAAACATGGCACTATAGAGCAAGTCCATAGACTTGTTGACAATATAAATAGAGCCTTTGAAAGAAAACAGTATTGTACAGCTACATTTCTAGACATTTCACAGGCGTTCGACAGGGTTTGGCATGATGGGCTCCTGTTTAAAATTAAGAATACTCTGCCAGTAAATTATTATCTGTTCCTAAGATCATATCTGGAAAAGAGACACTTCCTTGTAAGGCAAGGTGATGAAGTAACGTCGTTACATGCAATACATGCAGGAGTACCACAAGGCAGTGTTTTGGGCCCTACTTTGTATCTTCTCTACACTGCAGATCTTCCTTCTACAAATGGAGTTGTCACTGGTACCTTCGCAGATGACACTATCCTCAGATGAATCTCCGGATATAGCATTAGAAAAACTCCAAAGCAGTCTTAATAAAATTTCACATTGGCTAAAAGACTGGCGTATTAAGTCTAACGAAACTAAATCTGTCCAAATCACTTTCACAACTCGAAGAAATACATGTCCACCAGTAACTCTGAATGGAGTCCAAATTCCACAAGCTGATGAAGCAAAATACTTAGGGATGTATCTTGACAGACAGTTGACATGGAAAAAGCACATTTTTACCAAACGCCTAGCAATGGGACAACAAGTTCGCAAAATGTATTGTAATGTATAAAGTCGCAACTCTCCTTAGAAAACAAGTTATTACTCTACAAATGTATAATAAAGCCAGTCTGGACTTATGGCCTGCAACTATGGGGCACATCGGCAAACTCAAACATCGAGATTTTACAAAGATTCCAATCAAAAATACTGCGAATAATAACTGACGCACCGTGGTATGTAACTAACAACAGGTTACACCATGACCTGAACATAAAAACTGTTAAACAGGAAGTAAAGGATAGCGTACAAACATATAAAACAAGAATATTACTACACCCTAATGTACTTGCGAAACACTTGATGAATGAACCAATCCAGCCTCGGAGATTAAAAAGAAAAATTCCACAAGATCTGCTAGTGTAGCCAGATGTGATAAAGCGGACGTGTCATTGGACTCGTACCGTACAAGCCCGTTATATTATACCCACTAATTGCTGAATGTCTTTCAGACAGATTGCAAGAGAAAAGTAACAAAAAAAAAAAAAACTACTCAACACAATCACATTTGTTATTCAGGTGGGTATAAATATCCTACCACCAGAAAATCATTGTATCTTAGACACCAAACCAAACAAACACCAAAGCTTGCTCACAGGAAATCTGACTCTTGGGACTGTTCAGAGCAAAAAATAATTAAAAGATGGATACTTAGATGTACCTCACCAATCCGCAAAATTTGTTTAAGCAACTCTTCAGAATTCTGTGATTTTATAACAAGTTGCTGGCAGTTCTTTAGCTGACTATAACATATGTAACATGCATAATGTAGCCTTCCCTCTTCTTGAACCTGAGAATTAAAATTAGTAATAAATAAGGGTGAATATATTTTAATGGTTCTGGAATACCAACACGTTTAAAACCTAACTTAATATAATCATGTATGGAAACACTTTTATATTTACGCAGGAACAGCACAAAGTATCAGATGGAAACTAACATTTTTATTTATTAACTTTTCATACACATCTTGAACCTCTGACCCCAATATTTGATGCATTCGGACATTGTCATCCAAACATATGCGGCAAAGTTTTAATTCAAGCATTTTGTTCTCTGTAATACACGCAGAGTAAATGATGTTGTTGTTACTTGTTATTGTACCACTTATGTCCTGTAGATCTAATTCTAATCTTAATTTTATTAAAGCTTCGTCGTTGTCTAATGTTTTAGTCACTGACGTATATTATATGGACAGGATATCTAATACAAAATGACAGCTATTTTCTTGACTTATTTAAAGCGCCCCTCTCGAGTGTATTTGAAACTAAATTTGACATATAATAGGGACGTTGATATTTTTTTAAACATCGGATTTCCGATATATCGCTATTTTTAAATATATCAAATCAAATCATTTATTTTGTAAATTAGGCCACTAGGGGCACTTTTTACATGTCATAGTAATGTTAAAATCTAAGTCTACCGGTGCTTCGGAAATGCCCACTGGTCTGAGAAGAAGCACCAAGAAACTCAGCCGTAGGTCTTCTGTAATTTGTCATTGCTTTTTTGGCGGGTAGGTGTGAAAACGTGTAGACGTTTTTGCATAATCAGCTGTGTATTTTATTTAAAATTAATTACAATTTTGGACATATTTTATGTGGAAATACCTGATTTGTATGTGGCACTGTGCAAAATCACTATAATCACATTTGCTACACTGTATGTGAGATAACTATTATAGTACACCACCTGCCAGCTAAGCACCTGCACACTTTAAGTGTACTATAAGTCTATAACACTATAATGGCTCAACTCGCAGACATCCAAAGTGCTCAAAATAAGCTTGAGGATTGCTTCTCCAAAAAGATGGCAGAACTTGAAGCAAAGCTACAAACTGGAGGACCGGCCAAGGACACCGTTGCACGCGTTGCTGAGGAGTTTAGGACTTTCAGGGAGCTCATGTTTGAGATGCTTCGTCTGCTTAGAAGACAAATCACTGAATGTGCCCATTTGATTGATGCAATGGAGACAAGACACCGTCGGAAAGCGCTTATGTTTCTTGGAGTGGCAGAGAGCGCTAAAGAGAATTGCTCCACAGTTGTTCTGAACATCATTAATGATACAATGGCACTGAAGGACATATCCATCTCTAATATCTCTGCCTGCCATAGAATTGGGACCATCAATCAAGATCACCATAGGCCAATCTTGGTCAAGTTCTCCCAAGTTGAGCATCGATCTTCAGTTTGGAAAGCCAAATCAAAACTGAAGGGTTCATCCGTATCGGTGGAGGAGTTCCTCACTAGGCCCCGGCAGATGGTTTTCGCAAAGGCACGGCTGCACTTCGGCATGCGTGAGTGTTGGTCTCAGGATGGCACTGTTGTTGTAAAAACTCCGGATGGTAGCCGCCACAAAGTTACTTCCATGGATGAGCTAAATCCATTGATAGGTAAATATCCGAAAGCGGCAGACACTTCATCGTCCGAGCCTAGAACTAGTAGCAGGTCTACGACAGCTTCTGGTGCTAACCTTAAGCCACGTTAGATTAGTTACTTAAAGCAAGTTATTGTGCCGACTCTGTTTAGTGTGATAACTTGTTCAATTTTTCATCCCACTTTTTATGTTATTATTTGTCCTAAGTAACAGTTCGGTAGTATTATAATGCTCTTTGGTAACAGTTTTATGTTTTACCTACTTCTAAGATTTCTAAACTAATTATTTATTATGTAACTTAGAGTATTTAACACTGGAGACGCCATTGAGCGCTTACCCCGTATGACAAATGTAAGAGCACGGTGCTCATACACGTTCTATAAAACGAGTTGCGCTTCGTGATCCGCCACTAAAAAAGTAACATCACGTGCGAATTGAGCTCCGTCAAAATGCGAGCCTGTAGCGGTATTAACATGTAAAAATAGATCTGACACATTAAACTTACAAAAATACAACATTATTTTTCACCTGGACGTATTTTTTTAAAGTAATATTATCCTTAAAAGCAACAAAACATATAATTTCTAAAAAATATCATCGGGTCATAAATGTTGCCAGGTTAATCTTTTAGCCACAGTAGTGTAAAATTTATTTGCATTCAATATCTTAAACACAAGTTGTTTTTTTAATATTCATTTTTAACTAATGTTGCCCGCGGCTCCGCCCGCGTGTAGGTCTTGGAGCATTTTAACCTTCTATATTTTGCTATCCCATAAGAAGCGTGCATTTTTTCGAGTTAAAAGTGGTCTTTGTCATTTTCTGATCCCTAAACTGCCACTATGCAAAAAATCATGTCGATCCTTTGCTCTGTGAAAAACTAAACTATCCCATGGGAACTGTACATTTCTCCGGGATAAAAAGTAGCCTATGTGCTTTTCCAGACTATAATCTATCTCTGTGCCAAATTTTAAGTAGATCCGTCCAGCCGTTGTAGCGTGATTGGATATCAAACAACCATGCATCCATCCAAACATACGCATTTATAATATTAGTAGGATTACTTTATTTATGCTTCTTAATTTATAATTTAAAAATATTAGGAGAGTTGACATATCGACTAAGTTTACAATTTCATAAACTTTATGCCAGTGTAGCATTTTGGGTGGTTTATGTGGTAACACTGTCGTTTATGCAAGACTCAAATAGTGTTGTAGATAAACTTATAAAGGTTATCGATAAAATTACTAATCCATCTGGACTGTCTTCTAAACACATACTTTTAATGTAAATAGTTCTAACACACTAGGAATGTCACAAAATATGACAAAACCAGAATAAAGTATTTGTCAAAAAAATGTGATCCTAAAAATGTATCCGGTATATTTAAAAAATATTTAGGTATGACTTTTGGCGCCATTCATTTATTACGTAAGATGATGTAGGGGGGGAGTCGATCATGTCTTATTTTTTCTTACAAGGGGTGGGAGGGAGTCTTAATAGTTCTTACGTAAGATCACACAAATGCGCAAAGTTAGGATTATACTTTGAAAAAACGCGGGCCATGCCTATAATTTTAAAAACAAGCAACTTAGATTTTTTTAATTTTTTTTGTTAACCGGTATGACTTGCCTTTTCACCCGGTTCCGGCTTGACGTCGACTTTTGGGACACCCTGTATTTATGTCGAGATCTCAAGCCCTTTTTATATGCTCTTCATAATAGATAGCCGTTAGCCGGCTACCACACCAAAACAGGCGATAATCGCTCTCAATGACATACAATAATTTCATTCACAGCATTTGCTAATCGCATTCGTTACCAGTAACACTGTATTTCTTGGCTCCGCTTATTTAATTTGAAATTTTATGGAATTACAGAACACTCCATTTTCTTACAAACTATATACCATTGGAAAGGTCGTGTTGTGTACTTTCCGGTGGTATATTTGCTGAGGTATAATCGGAATACCTCAAAACGAGTGAGTAATCAACATTTTAAAATAATTTGCATCGGCCGTCATTGTTGTGTTGCATGTGCTGACATACCTGAAAAACGCTACTCTACAATTAGTGTTGACCAAAAAAAAATGGAAGTGTCACGGATGATGTGCAAAGCAACCAAAAACTGATAACAGTAATACACCTTTACGTCCCATTGACTCACCCGGGAAGTCAAGGAACAATAATGACTCGCTACCTTTAATGACAATATTACGCATCGAAAAAAGCCACTGTTGATAGTAGCGCAATTAGTGGAAGTTCCGGCTTAAACTCTTCCGCGTCAGTTATTACAAAGAAAGACGCTAGGGAAATAATAAGAGAAGAATTCAATGTCATGAAATTGGCTTTAGCACAGGAGCTTAACCAAACACTTAAGCAGATGGTGAGAACCGAATTTCAATCTCGAAAATCAATTCATAAAACAGGAAATAACTGCTTTGGATAATAATGTTTGTTTCTGAATGAAAATTATGAAAACACCAAATCCGCCATCGCCAAATACCAAGACACACTGGGAGAGCTAAAGAAAGAGAACGTTCAGTTAACATATACGTTACAGGATCTGCAAATCAGGCTTCAGGTTGCTGAGCAGCATAACCGTTCTAACAATCTTGAGATAGAGTGTGTCCCCGAGCACAAACAGTAAAACTTGCTATCTATAATTACTCAGCTTACTAAGGTATCCTGCAACTTGAAAGAATCCGACATTCATCATTGCACTCGTGTGGTAAAAAGTTACAGAGACGACAAGAGACCTCGCTCAATCATTGTTAAATTGGCTACCTCTAGGCTTTGGGATACATTTTAGCGAAAACAATAAATTTTAATAAGGCAAATCCAAACAACAAGCTCAGTACTGCTCACATAGGCATTGGAGGTAATAAATCGCCACTTTACATTGTTGAGCACCTTTCACCTAAAAACAAATTACACGCAGCGGCTCGCCAGATCGTCAAAGAAAAAGAGTACAAATTCGTGTAGATTAAGCAAGGTCGTGTTTTCATTAGGAAAACAGAAGAAGACGAGTTTACTTATATATAATGAGATTAGCCCGTTCAAATAAACAAACAGACTCTTCAGCTTTATATAATAGTATAGATTAAATAAATTAAAGGCGTATTATTTAAAAAAAATCTAAAAAATAAAGTTTTTATTTTTGCTTATTTGGCTTGTATTTTTCTCAGTACTCATTACCTTTATTATCTTAACAGTATTTCGATTAAATTAGAAATATTAATTTACACTATTTTTAACTATACCTCTCTACTTCCGTCCCTTTTCACGAAATCACACCCAGAGATTGCAAGAAAGCGATAGAAAAGATGATACACATAAAAAATTATCTTAAAACATTTAATAAATTATAATTGTTTTATTTTATCTATCGATAGATAAGGACAACGCTATCTATACCTCGTGTCGACATTGCTACGCTCTACTGTTTTTACACAGTTGTCAATATATGACACTGTAAATATATTTCACAACATGATAAATTTGTAACTGTGTGCATAAATTTGCCAGTGTTGTATGAAATGGTGTAGTGTGCGTGCGTAGCGACGTGATTACATTTTGCATTTGTGTGCACATGTTTATTTGTAGTTGTACGAAGCCCCCCACCGACATTGCTGAATTTTTTGTTCAAGATTCGAGCGTAATGCCGTCTCCTTTTGGTTGCCTACTCTAAGTTATGTAAACATTTCAATGACATTGTTTCTTTTTTATTTTTGTTCTAAAAGGAACCGGCTAAGGTCGAAGACCATGCTGCCAGGTTTTGGTTTTTTTTCGTTCTGAAACAAGTATTACATTCTTGCTTTATATTCTTTAAGTGTAAACCTTGTAAGTGTAAATTCTTTTTTTTTGTATTTAATTCTTGGGATAAGTGTTATAATATTGCTTGGTTATAGTAATTGCATTTAATATTTTTATCTTGATTGTATTTATAGTGTGTGGGTCGGCTGGCGGGTGGTGCAGAGCATTTATTGCCTATCAGGTTTGTTTATATAAGTTATATAATTATATTATATTTTAGTTATATTGTATTGTATTTTATTTATATTATATTTTATATACCATATATTTTACAGATGGGTTCTGATAATGAATCTTTTCATTCCGCATATGACTCTGTGTCTCTGTCAAGTAGCGATAGCTTTTGTTCCACGACCGACGGGCTTAGTGACTTGGTATGTCAAACTTTTAACCAGACTGATACTTTGCGTACCTTTAACGTGTGTCACATAAATGCACAAAGTATACCAAGTCACTATTGCGACCTCTCTGAGACTTTCGCTCATGCGAACGTTCACGCCGTCCTAATTTCGGAGACTTGGCTCAAACCTCATCTCCCTTCTGCCTTATACCCTCTCCCTGGCTTCGTTCTGATCCGAAATGATCGAGTTGATAGGAGAGGGGGTGGAGTTGCTATTTATCTTCGTTGCGATTTCTCTCATAAAATAGTTGTCTCTTCTTCTTCTCTTCTATCTGCGTCTGCGGAGTATCTTTTTCTTGAGGTTTGGGCCAAGGGAGCGAAAGCCCTTCTTGGCGTTGTCTATTGCCCCCCTTCTGTTGACTACTTCTCCAGTCTCGAATCGTTTCTGGAATCTTTAGGGTCAGAATATGCACACCATATCATAATGGGTGATTTCAACACCGATCTCCTCTCCCGATGTTCATCCCGTTCCCGTAAACTCCTAGATATCCTTGAGTCTGTCAGCCTGCATGTCCTACCTCTGCAAGCCACTCACCACAACACCGACGGAAACGACACATGGCTTGACCTCATCCTTACCTCTAGTCCTCCACTTGTCACCCACCATGGTCAATTTCCCGCCCCTGGTTTCTCTCACCATGACCTCATCTTCTTATCCTACGCCCTAAAGCCTCCCAAACCCATTCCAAGGGTGATGCACTTGCGTTGTTTTGGCCGCATGGATGTAGATACGCTTTGCAAGGACGCTGCAAAATTAAACTGGGACAACCTTTTCGCTGCCACTACTGTCGACGAGATGGTTAATATCTTCAACAAAAACATCCACTCTTTATACAACACTCACGCTCCTATAAAGAAAATTAAATTGAAGCGTCCCCCTGCACCGTGGATAACGCCTGGAGTTCGAATGGCGATGCGGCGTAGGGATCGGGCCTTTCGTAAATACAGAAGGGATCGTTCGGAGGCCAACTGGGCTTCGTTTAAGACTGCAAGGAATCGTTGCAACCAGATGATACGTAATGCTAAACGCCGCCATATTCTCAGTAACATCACCTATTCCTCTGCTGCTAATATCTGGAAATTCCTCGGAACTCTAGGTATTGGTAGTAGAAAACCTATTGACTCCCGGGGCGCGACTGTTGGTCTGGATGATCTCAACCGTCATTTCACAACTTACCCTTTGATTGACCAACAGACCAAGAGTCGAGCTTTGGATTTCTTATCCGGGCTTCCCACTCCCGATATCAACCCCTTTTACTTTTCTCCAGTGTCTACTGGTGAGATCAAAAAGATTATCCTATCCATTAAGTCCAATGCTACGGGCGTTGACGACATCAGCCGTCGCATGGTAGTTCCAATCTTGGACCGCCTGCTATCTCCCATTTCCCATATCATCAACTTCTCTCTCAACACTGGCACTTTTCCGTCTTTATGGCGGAATGCCTTTGTCATTCCTCTTCCAAAAATACCCAATCCCTCACTTCCCAACCACTTTCGCCCTATATCTATCCTTCCCTTCTTATCTAAGGTACTGGAAGCCTGTGCACACAGACAGCTTTCGCAGTTTGTGTTCCTGAACAACCTGCTAAGCCCTTTCCAGTCTGGGTTCAGACCAGGCCACAGTACCACTTCTGCCCTTCTCAAAGTGACTGACGATATTAGGGTGGGCATGGAGAAAACCAAAGTTACAATACTGGCTTTGGTCGACTTCTCGAACGCCTTTAATACCGTCAGTCACGACATCCTCCTATCGATCCTTTCCCATCTTATGATCTCTCCAGAAGCGCTAGAATGGTTCTCATCTTATCTTCGTGGGCGCCAGCAGTCGGTGCGCCTTGATGTTTCAACATCTAATTGGTGTAATATCGACTCTGGTGTCCCTCAAGGCGGCATTCTCTCCCCGTTGTTATTTTCTATATTTATCAATCTCTTGTCTGTAAATCTTCAGTGTGCATATCATCTGTATGCCGATGACTTGCAGTTGTACTCTCAGGCTGGCGTCGATTGTGTGTCCGCAGCTGTGGCCAGTGTGAATAAGGACCTGGTATACTTAAAAGGTTGGTCTGACAGTTTTGGTTTGTCCGTCAACCCAACCAAATGTCAGGCTATTATCGTGGGTAGCTCAAGATTATTGAGTAGACTGGATATCTCAACTGTTCCATGTCTTGAGTTTAATGGCACGGCTATTCCTTGGTGCCCCTGTGTTAAGGACTTAGGGCTACACATAGACTCCAGCCTGAGTTGGCGGGCCCAGGTAACCTCTGTATGCCAGAGAGTTACTGGTACTCTTCGCGCCCTATACCGGTTGAAGAATTTCCTGCCATCTAAGACCAAGACAATGCTTGTGCAAACCCTTATTTTCCCTCTGATTGACTATGGTGATGTGTGCTGTTTTGACCTGAATGCAGATCAGCTCAATAAACTTGACCGACTTCTTAATAACTGCATTCGATTCATATTTAAGCTTCGCAAATACGACCATGTATCATCCTATCGTTCTCAATTGAAATGGTTACCTATCCGTCAGCGCCGCTCTTTGCGTGCACTCACTACCCTCTTCTCTCTTCTTACGTCCCCCACTCCACCTTCCTATCTAACGTCCCACTTTCAGTACCTTGGTAGTAACCACGACAGAAATCTTCGCTCTTCAAGCAGTCTTCTTCTCAAATGTCCACCACATAGTTCTGACTTTATCCACTCTTCTTTTGTGGTTCAGTCAATACTCCTCTGGAACTCGCTCCCTCTGGAAATTAGGTCGGCCACTACACGCCTAACTTTCAAAACAAGAGTTAAGAAGTTGTTGTTTGATGGTGTCGCGGAGTCATCACGATAGTATGGTATTCATATTTATGTATATATGTGTGTATGTATATATGTATGTATGCTTGTATATAGAATTATATTATATATTTTACTTTTTTTTTGTGTATTGTATGTGTATTACTATATATTTATGTATGTAAGTCTTATATATGTATTCGTATATGATAAACACTTTCTATACTTCCTTTTCTTATTATATACACCTGCCTTGATTATTTTCTGCACCATCCAAAGGTTGACTGGTAGAGAATGCCTTAGGCATTAAGTCCGCCTGTACATATATTGTATGAAGTGTAATAAATAAAAAAATAAATTACATTCCAACAAAAAATCACACATAAAATACATTTTTAAATAAGTAACATTCACATGACAAAAAAAAATACGGTATACATGTCAATACAAGGCAGAGTCGTAAAAGAGGCTATACAACTTGTTATTTAATTTTATCCAACTAACAATCAATGAGCAATCCAGGTAGACCAGTCCACACAAGCAGCACCCGTTCACGAGTATGACGCATGTGCCAGCCATCGGCCTCCTCAACCATGACACAGGGAAGTGACCGACCCGGCACATAACGCCGCCGCAAGCACAGACCCTTAAGCGAGCATGACATACCCTAATCGCGTCAAAGAATTATAGAGAAACAAATTCACAAGACAATAGCTTTAACAAAAAACAAGAAGCCAAGACTAATACGACTCAGGCATCTTGTAAAAACAATTTACATTAAACAGAAATAATCAATACATAATCATTTATTGTAATAGATCTGGAAGATTCAGAGCAATTTAATCCCAAGCCTTCTTGTCGTCAAGATAATCGGAAATTTTGTAGTAACCTTTTCTACTAAGCTTGGTTTTTATTATGTTTTTAAACTTATTTATTGGTAATTCTCTTATGTCATTCGGAAGTTTATTATAAAAGCGTATACTTTGCCCCATAAAAGAATTACTGATCTTGTGGAGACGAGTCGAGTGTAACACAAGATTATGCTTGTTCCTTGTGTTTACTTTGTGAATATCGCATTTTTTATCAAATTGTGCAATATTTTTACGCACATACATTAGATTTTCAAAAATATATTGCGATATCACGGTGAGAATGCTTATTTCTTTGAATCTTTCTCTAAGAGAAACTTTGGGTCCAAGATCATATACAGCCCTAACGGCTCTTTTTTGTAAAGTAAAAATTACATTAATATCCGCAGAGTTTCCCCAGAGAAGAATTCCATACGACATTATACTGTGAAAATAGCTAAAATAAACTATTCTTGCCGTATCTACATCAGTCAAACGTTTGATGGTTTTAACTGCATACGCCGCATATGCATATAAATATCGGAGTTTGATATACCGATATTTTTAAATATATCGGAGTTTGATATATCGATATTTTTAAATATATCAATATCGGAGTTTGATATATCGATATTTTTTAATATATCAATATCGGAGTTTAATATATCCGAAAAAAATATCGATATTTCAATATATCGATATTTTTATTAAAAATTTTGACTCGTCTAAGGGTCTGGTCCTGACGCCATACATCCTTTCTTCGTGAATCGGGGCGCCAATGAATTTAATAGATTCAAAGATCTTGGAATCATATTTGACGACACCTTAAAACGTGATATTTTTTAGTTTTTTTTAAATTATAATTTTTTGCCATGAACTTAATATTATTTTCTACTTTTTAGTTCGGCTAGCTATTAAAGCGTGCTATTTTTTAAATATAATTTATAGTCCCAAAACACTTAGAGTATTTACCCAAAACAGCATCAAACCTAGTTATAATAAAATATTCGATTGTAAATTAAGACCCCATAAAAAATATGATCTAAAATGATACCTTATATTTTTTATTATCTTGGTGAACCTATAGATCCTATAGAACCTATAGGTCCTTGATACATTTGTAAATATTCAAGTAAATCGGATGTCTTGAAGGTGGTGAACATTGCGTTGAAAGATTCCGTAACATATATACTTAGTCTACTTAGATACAATTGTAGCTAATATAAAGTGTGTAAAGACAATCATAATGGTAATGAGCTACAAAATTATTTAGCTACACAGTTTATAATCCACTATATTTATTATCAAAATTTAAGTGAATACTATACTAAGCAACTATACTAAACTAGCTGTTGCTCGCGGCTCCGCCCGCGTGGAGGTCATGTTTGGGAGAAAAAGTATACAATACAAAATACCAATATTCATGCGTTTAACTTAAAAAAGACGGATTTTCATACAAACTTTCATTCCCTATTTTACCCCCTTAGGGGCGGAATTTCAAAAAATCCTGAAACATATATTTTTTATTTTTAACTAAAATGCCAAATACTAATTTTCATGCATTTAACTTCAAAAATGACGGATTTTCATACAAACTTTCATCCCCTATTTTACCCCCTTAGGGGTGGTATTTCCAAAAACCCTTCCTTAGTGGATGCCTACGTGATAAAAGGTACCTACTGTCAAAATTTCAAGTCTCTAACCCCAGCCGTTTAGGCTGTGCGATGATCGATCAGTCAGTCAGTCAGTCAGTTTCTTCTTTTATATATAATGTTGCTCGCGGCTCCGCCCGCGTGGAGGTCATGTTTGAGACAAAAAGTATACACTACAAAATACCAAGTTTCATGCATTTAACTTCAAAAACGAAGGATTTTCATACAAACTTTCTTCCCCTATTTTACCCCCTTAGGGGTGGAATTTCCAAAAATCCGGAAATATATATTTTTTATTTTTAACTGAGAGGCACAATACCAATATTCATGCGTTTAACTTCAAAAATGACGGATTTTTCATACAAACTTTCTTCCCCTATTTTACCCCCTTAGGGGTGGAATTTCCAAAAATCCTGAAATATATATTTCTTATTTTTAACTGAAAGGCACAATACCAATATTCATGCGTTTAACTTCAGAAATGACGGATTTTCATACAAACTATTATCCCCTATTTTAACCCCTTAGGGGTGGTATTTCCAAAAACCCTTCCTTAGTGGATGCCTACGTCATTAAAGGTACCTACTGTCAAAATTTCAAGTCTTTAACCCCAGCCGTTTAGGATGTGCGTTGATCGATCAGTCAGTCAGTCAGTCAGTCAGTCAGTCAGTCAGTCAGTCAGCTTCTTCTTTTATATATACAGATAGGGAAAGAGGAAACACATATTATAGTAATCGTCATTCTATTTTTCTAGAATTTTACAGCATTTTCATGACAGTGAAGCAGTGTGGGGTCAACCCATTGATATATAGAAGGGGATATCACACAAGATCACGTGACCTGAAACCAAATGTTTCCCTAAAATGGCGTCGACTCCGCCCACTGCAAATTGTGTTGTATACATTTCATCGATAGTATTCATATTGTATTATCGATAAAATAGTTTTTTGCACACATAGACAATAATGTATTTGACTCAATTAAGGACAATTTATCACCATTATTCTGATAGATCATAAAACAAACATAAAATAATAAATAATGACATAAATTATCTTTTGGCCTTAGAGTAGGCAACCAAAAGGAGACGCCATTACGCTCGAATCTTGAACAAAAAATTCAGCAATGTCGGTGGGGGGCTTCGTACACCTACAAATAAACATGTGCACACAAATGCAAAATGTAATCACGTCGCTACGCACGCACACTACACCATTTCATACAACACTGACAAATTTATGCACACAGTTACAAATTTATCTTGGTGTCTAATGTATTTACAGTGTCATATATTGATAACTGTGTAAAAATAGTAGAGCGTAGCAATGTCGATACGAGGTATAGATAGCGTTGTCCTTATCTATCGATAGATAAAATAAAACAATTATAATTTATGAAATGTTTTAAGATTATTTTTTATGTGTATCATCTTTTCTATCGCTTTCTTGCAATCTCTGGGTGTGATTTCGTGAAAGGGAAGTAGGGAGGTATAGTTAAAAAAGTTTAAATTAATATTTCTAATTTAATCGAAATGCTGTAAAGATAATAAACGTAATAATAGTGAGAAAAATACAAGCCAAATAAGCAAAAATAAAAAAAAAATGAAAATGAATTTTAAATAATACGCCTTTAATTTATTTAAAATGGATATCCAGCTGTTGCTACATTACTTAGGACTAAGTTATAATGAGGTAACAATAATCTTACTATTAATGAACAACATTTTAAGAATCCGACTCCGCCTCCGCCCGCGTGGAAGTTGTTTTTGAGAGAAAAGGCATACAATCCATGGAGGCATATTATGCTATTACATCCCTCTAGCATCTGCCTAGTAGCCGGATGCCGGGCGGTCACTATGCGGAGACGCGAGGATCTTGTATTTGAGCTCAACCAGACCCTAGATCTCATATTTTCGCAGGATATCAGGAATAGGATTGAATTCAATGCCAGGCAAACATAGGTGTGCGCGTTTTCATGACACAAATCCCCCTTTTCTCCAGTCTCCACTTTCAGGGTGTTCCAATGACACTGCAGAAGGATGTTAGGATCTTAATGTATAGATATCGGATTTCATTTTGGGGCGGCGATTTCTAACGCCCGGTTAGCGTATATTAGCGTGATGCTAATATAAAGCGCAGGTACAGCCGGGAATGGAATACTGCTTCCACCTCTGTTATGGTTCCGATAATTGCTTGCTCGATGGTTGATCTGGATTGCAGCGACGGGCCATCCGCATTATGAATGATGCAGACGTGACCAACAGCTTAGAACTGCTACAGCTGCCCTGGGACATTTCTTCGCTTAGCATGTTCTACCGTCTGTAACGCGTACTGGCTTGCGGAGCTACAACACCGTGGTGTCTATTACCCTGGCCTGAACCAAGAGGTTCGCGAATTTGTATCTTAGCCGCACCATCAAGTCGTGCAAAAGTTTGCCAGCGCACGTGTTCCCTACTTCCTGTATTCCCGGGTTTATTAAGCGTACTGGGAAGAAGCTTCTGACTGACTGAAATGATTGTGTCACTTTGCGAGGGATGTTGGTCCTCGCTACTTGTTAGTCTACTTGGACAGTACTGCGCTTACTATCGGATGCAATGTGGTCACTTTAACGTGCCAGGATAAAAAAAAATCGTTTTAGTTGTACTCGTATACAGCGAAATTATATTAAAAACATCGAATATTACGCAAGCACCTTAATGATAATAAAAATAATATTGTCATGTATACGTACACTATGTACATATTCATCGACCCACTGCTGGGCACGCGTGGCGTCCTCTATTGAAAACAACAATTCACATCAAGCGAGTGCTAATTTTACAGCTAAATCCTAAAATCTAATTTTGGCCTGCAACTGAGATCGAAATGTACATACATATACACTCACGCCTGTAATCCGCGAAGGGGTAAGCAAAGGTGTATCCATTACACTCACTTTTCGCCGAAGTTATTACGGTCCCATATACGGTCCCATGATAGGGGGCGAGCCTATCGCCATACCGAGCACAATTCCAGACTCCGGTCTGATACTGAGAATTTCTAAATAGAAAAACCCAATATCACTTTACCCGACCCGGGGTTCGGACCCGAGACCTCAGCACAGCAGTCGTAACGCATGCCCAATTACAACTGCCCCACCGAGGCAGTCTAATATTAGTCAGGCAGATCTAAATGTATTAGATGATTTTATTAACTCGTGAAGAATCATGACATGTCGATTTAGATTTTTTGTTATCCTGGCACCTTTAAGTGACCACACTGCACCCGATGGTATTATAATATTAAGATTATATTAAGATAGTATGCATACATAAGTAAGCACTCACACCTGTAACCTCCGAATCGGCGGGTAGAGGTGTAAGAGGTGTGTACATTTCGGAGAGTTTATTACCGTCCCATAAAGTGATGGGGGTGAATCTATCGCCACACCGGATACTATTCCAGACCGCGCCGGGCTGATACTGAGTATAAAGATGAAAAATCTATTATCATTTTACCCGACCGTGGTATCGAACCCGCGACCTCACGCACAGAGGTCATACCGCGTATGCAGATACAACTGAGCTACCGAGACAATCTTATCTTACACTAATTATAGATCTTGAATGTCCCAAAAGTCGACGTCAAGCCGGAACCGGGTGAAAAGGCAAGTCATACCGGTTATCAAAAAAATATAAAAAATCTAAGTTGCATGTTTTTAAAATTATAGGCATGGCCCGCGATTTTTCAAAGTATAATCCTAACTTTGCGGATTTGTGTGATCTTACGTAAGAACTATTGAGACTCCCTCCCACCCCTTGTAAGAATTATTACTTTTTAAATAAAAATTAAACCACCTTCAAAAAAACCTAGACACAACTAAAAAGCAAAAAATAATTGGTTACATTTAAATCAATTAGTTATATGCAATTTAAATCAATTATTTTTGGAGTCGGTGCCGGTGTTGTTTTCTTTACTTTTAGATTTATAAAAACCAAGTCTGGATCTATTTTATATTTTTTTGTATGCCTGATTATTCTGTTTTTTCCATGTTTTGGCTGGCACCGACTCCAAATAATTGATTTAAATTGCATATAACTAATTGATTTAAATGTAACCAATTATTTTTGCTTTTTAGTTGTGTCTGGGTTTTTTTGAAGGCGGTTTAATTTTTATTTAAAAAGTAATCATTTATTTTTTGCTTTTTAGTGGTAAATTATATAAAATCGGTTAAAAGCTGCTGAAGATATTAGAATTTACGTGTATTTTAATTTTATCACCCCCCTCCCTCAGCCCCACCCCTTTTACCGTCTCTCACTGAAACTTAACTTTTATAATGAACTTAATGCAAAAAGAACCACTGGAATACTACTTAATTTTAAGGAGTTACCCTCTCCAGCTCCGAAGATATTCATCAGATCTTCACCATATTTTTATGGGACCAAATGACAAGCACCAGCTTTCAATCAAAGAAAGAATGGTCGAAATCGGTTCACACAGTACAGAGAAACGAGGTAACAAACATAAAAAAAAAAGCAACATACAGTCGAATTGAGAACCTCCTCCTTTTTTTGAAGTCGGTTAAAAAGTTAGACATGATCGACTCCCCCTACATCATCTTACGTAATAAATGAATGGCGCCAAAATTCATACCTAAATATTTTTTAAATATACCGGATACATTTTTAGGATCAAATTTTTTGACAAATACTTTATTCTGGTTTTGGTATATTTTGTGACATTCCTAGTGTGTTAGAACTATTTACGTTAAAAGTATGTGTTTAGAAGACAGTCCAGATGGATTAGTAATTTTATCGATAACCTTTATAAGTTTATCTACAACACTATTTGAGTCTTGCATAAACGACAGTGTTACCACATAAACCACCCAAAATGCCAGTATAATAAAGTTTATGAAATTGTAAACTTAGTCAATATGTCAACTCTCCTAATATTTTTAAATTAAAAATTAAGTTAAGGAAGCATAAATAAAGAAATCCCACTAATATTATAATTGCGTATGTTTGGATGGATGCATGGTTGTTTGATATCCAATCACGCTACAACGGCTGGACGGCTACTTAAAATTTGGCACAGAGATAGATTATAGTCTGGAAAAGCACATAGGCTACTTTTTATCCCGGAGAAATGTACAGTTCCCATTGGATAGTTTAGTTTTTCACAGAGCAAGGGATCGACATGATTTTTTGCATAGTGGCAGTTTAGGGATCAGAAAATGACAAAGACCACTTTTATCTCGAAAAAATAGCAAAAGTGGGATAGCAAAATATAGAAGGTTAAAATGTTAAAGTACGCGGGCGGAGCCGCGGGCAACATCTAGTTAAAATAGAATATTAAAAAAACAACTTGCTTTTAAGATATTGAATGCAAATAAATTTTGCACTACTGTGGCTAAAAGTTTAACCTGGCAACATTTATTACCCGATGATAATTTTTAGAAATTATATGTTTTGTTGCTTTTAAGGATAATATTACTTTAAAAAAATACGTCCAGGTGAAAAATAATGTTGTATTTTTGTAAGTTTGATGTTTCAGATCTATTTTTACATGTTAATACCGCTACAGGCAGGCATTTTGACGGAGCTCAGTTCGCTCGTGATGTCACTTTTTTAGTGGCGGATCACGAAGCGCAACTATACTAGGGCCATTTTAATAGGTCACTTTTGACATCTGTCAGTTCTAGCTAAATAGTGATATGACCTGCTTAAAAACATCGATTAGATTATTTGAATCGATAACGACTTCAAACATATATGAATTGAGTACAGTTATTGTGAAAATTACTTATAGGTACTGTTATTTTAATTAAGTCCCATTGAAAATCAAATAATCGTCAGTCAAATTCCTGTCTCATTATTTTCTATCGTAAATTTAGGAAAGAAAATAAAACAAGAACATACTTAAACAAAAAAAAATGCATTTATTCTGTTGAAATATTAGAATTTCAACTACTGTTACCATCATCACTGCTGTCCGCGCTCAGAGATATTATTAATTCATTTTCAATAATATTGTCTATTTTCACGTCTCGTTCAAAATCATGTAGAATTATGTTTTTTGTTTTTTCGCCGACTTTTCTCGAGTCTTCTGTTGTGACTTCTGCACACGCATTTTGTAGCAGAGCTAGCATTTTTGCTGTACTGAAGGGTGGCTTAGTATTATTACGCGCTGCATGACCCTTTATTTGTGCCCAAATAAGCTCGATAGCGTTATACTGACAGTGGTAGGGAGGCAATCGAATAACTTCGTGTCCATGTTCTAGGGCTAATTCATCTAGTACATAACGAGGCTTGGACGGCTTAGTTGCTTTGACTAGATTCAATAACTCAACTTTAAAGTTGGGCTTGCACACCATTTCTCTCCAGCCACGAGAAAATTTCTTGCTTTTTATTAGCTTGAGTTGGTGGTTTAACAAATTGTATAGAATGATACGGAGCATTGTCCATTATAATTATCGATGGGTTTTCTAAGCTAACTAGCAACTTTTTAAGCCATTCTTTAAAAATCTCAAAGTTCATTTCCTCATGGTAATCGCTTGTGGTTTTAAAAGCAAATGCCAGGAGGCAATCTGGAATAAATCCTTGGGAGGCTGAGCCTGCGTGACATATAATAAGGCGGGCAAATTTTCCTGATGGAACTATTGAGGGGGAGGCCGCTGTATCATCGGTCCATGTGTGGGAAACCGTATGGTTCGCATTCAACCATGTTTTGTCAATAAACATGACATTGTCCCAATCTGTTATTTTATTTACTTAACGTAAGAATGTTACTCTCTTCAAAATAATATCGTAACGTTCCAACAGGATTTTCCGCTTGTCAGATTTTTTATATCTAAAGCCAATGGAGTTCAAAACCTAAAAATTTAGCATAAATGATTTTGTTACTATTTGATTATTTTGTATTTTCTTAGTTTATTAAAGATATAATATGTATTATTAAATCACAATGTGGTTTTTAATTTATGGTTAAACATTCCTTCACAAATAATCATTGCATTCAAATCAACTTATCGACCGATAAATCGTTTAATTTTTGGGTAACATCCCTAATGTTAAAAAACAAAAAGGGTTCACCGACGTAACCTTGTAACGACGTTCAGTGTTTTAGAACAAAAATTGTTTATTATATTTATAACGGTTTAATTATCAAAGTAAATCGTACATTTGCCTTCTTTTGTCGTTATTACAATGAATATGTATTTTTAACTGAAAAAAGTTAAGCAATTGAGCAGTTCTAATTTTGAAAAAATAAATAATATTGTGTGCCCTCATTACAAGGTTACGTTGTTGAATTTTGATGAAGTGTCAAATGTGACCTATTATAATGGCCCTAGTATAGTTTTATAGAACGTGTATGAGCACCGTGCTCTTACATTTGTCAAACGGGGTAAGCGCTCAATGGCGTCTCCTGTGTTAAATACTCTAAGCTTTTGGCACACGTTTGGCGTGTCGTTCATTTACAAAATCTTCTAAATAAATAAACAAATATATTTTTATTAAAATAATTTATTCATGTCGAAATAATACGGACTTAGTTTATTTTCAATGTTCCGGATGTTTTTTTTCATGTCTTTTAGACGCACGACTTCCAAAGTTCTATTAATACAGTTTTTTCAAAATGCTTAGAACATATTCTTATAGCTGACACGTGTTGTATATTTTCAGGCCTATGCTGTCATACCATACACTCCATCTTTTATGGATATATATCATCTTTATATCATTCACTGGAAATCTGAAATTATAATACACAAAATTAAGATATAAACATTAGTCTCGTGTGAGCACACTTTCGGAGCAATCGTACATTTCGCTGGTTGTTAGAATAAATATATCGTCAACATTTCTTTTTTCGTGACGCCTACAATGAAAACATGCGGAGTTTGTTGTGTACAATTTAAAAGGACGTTCAACAGTCACTAACCTTACTTTGTTTAATGACTATGTCACTGCAGCTATGGATCGGGGTAAGCAGGTTGATGTTATTTACACAGATTATAGCAAGGGATTTGAACGGATCGACCATGAGATCTTACTACATAAACTGTATAACATTGGCATAAGAGGAGATCTACTCAGGTGGTTCTCCTCCTACATTAATAATAGATCTCAGGCGGTGGCACTCAATAATTATATGTCCAGCTGGGTTTCCGTGCCCAGCGGTGTACCTCAAGGCTCGCTAATGGGCCCGCTGCTATTTGTGATCTGTGTAAATGACATTGCCTCTTGTCTTGTTTCATCTAATTTACTGTGTTTTGCGGATGATATGAAAATATTTTCCACCATAAGTTCGTTTGATGGCATGACTGCGCATGATTCAGGAGGACTTAAGCCGTCTGGAGGATTATTGCAGTAATAACAAGCTTGACCTTAATCCTTTGAAGTGCTCTGTCATTACGTTTACCAGGAAAAGGATGGTCTTGGCCACAAATTATATGTTGGGTGGTCAAAACTTACCGAGGTGTAGTGACATACGATACTTGGGTGTCCAACAAGACAGCGGTCTACTCTATGATAAACATGTTGATACTATTGTTAAAAGGGCTTCTAGATCGCTTGGATTCATTATGCGGATTTCTAAATGCTTCACTGAAGCTAAAACCATTAAAATACTCTACTGTACGTACGTTAGGTGTCATTTGGAATATGCCTCGACAATATGGGATCCGCGCTATTACAAGTATACGGATCGTATTGAAAATGTCCAAAAGCGCTTTATTAGGTATCTTTGTTATCATAAAAAAATTCCTTACTGTTCAAAAAACTATTCGAAAATTTGCCAAAAATTCCACTTATTGCCACTTATAAATAGAAGAGGGATAGCGGATATTCTTTTTTTATTAAAAATAATTAATGGAGATATTGATTCCCCTGAACTTCTTTCAAAAATTAGTTTTAATGTACCGTGTAAAACACTCCGTTGTAATCCACCCTTATTTATTCCACATACGTCCACAAACTATTGGCAAAATAGTTTTATTGTGCGAGAGAGCACAACTTTAATAAGATTTGTAAACAGCACGATTTGGACCCTTTTTTGACCACTGTTACCTCGGCGAGGAGAAATTTGAGCCTTGATTTCTTTAGTCAGAAACTTTAATATTATTAATATTATAACCTGTCAGGTCATAAATTCTGTCACATGTTTAATATAAAATAATTGAAACAAGTTTATTCATTATGTAACCATTTATATACCAAAATGAACTTAACAAAACATAGATTCTTATGACACTAAAGTTTATTCAAAATGACCTCCGTGATTTTGAATACAGGCCTTCAATCTGCGCGGCCAGTTGTCTATCGCAGCACGAACGAGGTCCATGTCAATATCGGCGGCTGCCTTAATCAAGGATGTCTTGAGTGACTCCTAATTGGGATGAGGCTTTGAGCACGCCTTTTCCTCCAAGTGTTGCCATATCTTGTAATCTAACGGATTCAAATCTGGACTGGAGGAGGGCCAGTCTTCGTGCCGGATGAAGTTGATTTCACGCGCCGCCAGCCAGTCTTGTGTGCTCTTCGCTCTATGAGCTGGCGCCGAATCTTGTTGGAATACCCAGTGCCTGTTATTGAACATGGTATGAGAAACAGGTTCCACAAGGTTCGTCAGGACTGTATTTTGATACACAACTGCATTCGTTTTTACACCTTTCTCACAAAAATGTACCTCTGTTAAGCCCCAATAAGAAACTCCCAACCATACCAGGAGCGAGGATGGAAAATGACCTCGTTGGACACGCGGAATACGGTTGCTCGCTTCTTCACTACTGTGTGCGTACACCTTATCATTTTGTTTGTTGTAGCTCTCTTCTACGGTAAAAAATTTTTTCATCTGAAAAAAGAATTTCCCGATATTTTTTTCCCGCGTACCGCTTCAACAAAGCGCGACATCTCTTCAGTCTCAGGTCCATTAGACGAGCATTCAAACGATGTCCTGTTTTTCTTCGATATGCCCGAAGCCCTAAGTCTTCATTTAACACCCTTTTCACCGTGGTTCTGCTTAACCCCATCTGAAGGGCCAACAGTTTCTGCTTACGTTTGGGATTTCTTTGAATTCGCGCCTTCACAGCTTTTATCACTGCTGGAGTCCTAACAGACCGAGGGCGACCACTTCTTGACATGTCATCTACACTAGAGTCTTCATTGTATCGTTTGATGGTACGATAAACGAATCTTTTGGTTATATTCAAATTTTTCAGTATGTCAAAAATTTTAATTGGCGCGTAACCGCAACGATACTACTGCAACACGGTCTTCTTTAAGCGTCCACTCCATATTTAAAAATGAGTAAAATTCTAAAATGTATACATTTTTATTTTCATGAACAATTTGAAATTCGAATTCAATAAACTTTTTTGTGGCCAGCATTCTAAAATTCAATAATAATCGATTTTTGAAAAAATCAGTAATTGCGTTGCATCGTTGCGGTTACGCGCCAATTCAAATTTTTGACATACTGAAAAATTTGAATATAACCAAAAGATTCGTTTATCGTACCATCAAACGATACAATGAAGACTCTAGTGTAGATGACAGGTCAAGAAGTGGTCGCCCTCGGTCTGTTAGGACTCCAGCAGTGATAAAAGCTGTGAAGGCGCGAATTCAAAGAAATCCCAAACGTAAGCAGAAACTGTTGGCCCTTCAGATGGGGTTAAGCAGAACCACGGTGAAAAGGGTGTTAAATGAAGACTTAGGGCTTCGGGCATATCGAAGAAAAACAGGACATCGTTTGAATGCTCGTCTAATGGACCTGAGACTGAAGAGATGCCGCGCTTTGTTGAAGCGGTACGCGGGAAAAAAATATCGGGAAATTCTTTTTTCAGATGAAAAAATTTTTACCGTAGAAGAGAGCTACAACAAACAAAATGATAAGGTGTACGCACACAGTAGTGAAGAAGCGAGCAACCGTATTCCGCGTGTCCAACGAGGTCATTTTCCATCCTCGCTCCTGGTATGGTTGGGAGTTTCTTATTGGGGCTTAACAGAGGTACATTTTTGTGAGAAAGGTGTAAAAACGAATGCAGTTGTGTATCAAAATACAGTCCTGACGAACCTTGTGGAACCTGTTTCTCATACCATGTTCAATAACAGGCACTGGGTATTCCAACAAGATTCGGCGCCAGCTCATAGAGCGAAGAGCACACAAGACTGGCTGGCGGCGCGTGAAATCGACTTCATCCGGCACGAAGACTGGCCCTCCTCCAGTCCAGATTTGAATCCGTTAGATTACAAGATATGGCAACACTTGGAGGAAAAGGCGTGCTCAAAGCCTCATCCCAATTAGGAGTCACTCAAGACATCCTTGATTAAGGCAGCCGCCGATATTGACATGGACCTCGTTCGTGCTGCGATAGACAACTGGCCGCGCAGATTGAAGGCCTGTATTCAAAATCACGGAGGTCATTTTGAATAAACTTTAGTGTCATAAGAATCTATGTTTTGTTAAGTTCATTTTGGTATATAAATGGTTACATAATGAATAAACTTGTTTCAATTATTTTATATTAAACATGTGACAGAATTTATGACCTGACAGGTTATAATATTAATAATATTAAAGTTTCTGACTAAAGAAATCAAGGCTCAAATTTCTCCTCGCCGAGGTAACAGTGGTCAAAAAAGGGTCCAAATCGTGCTGTTTACAAATCTTATTAAAGTTGTGCTCGCTCGCACAATAAAACTATTTTGCCTATAGTTTGTGGACGTATGTGGAATAAATAAGGGTGGATTACAACGGAGTGTTTTACACGGTACATTAAAACTAATTTTTGAAAGAAGTTCAGGGGAATCAATATCTCCATTAATTATTTTTAATAAAAAAAGAATATCCGCTATCCCTCTTCGATTTATAAGTGGCAATAAGTGGAATTTTTGGCAAATTTTCGAATAGTTTTTTGAACTGTAAGGATTTTTTTTATGATAACAAAGATACCTAATAAAGCGATTTTGGACATTTTCAATACGATCCGTATACTTGTAATAGCGCGGATCCCATATTGTCGAGGCATATTCCAAATGACACCTAACGTACGTACAGTAGAGTATTTTAATGGTTTTAGCTTCAGTGAAGCATTTAGAAATCCGCATAATGAATCCAAGCGATCTAGAAGCCCTTTTAACAATAGTATCAACATGTTTATCATAGAGTAGACCGCTGTCTTGTTGGACACCCAAGTCTCGTATGTCACTACACCTCGGTAAGTTTTGACCACCCAACATATAATTTGTGGCCAAGACCATCCTTTTCCTGGTAAACGTAATGACAGAGCACTTCAAAGGATTAAGGTCAAGCTTGTTATTACTGCAATAATCCTCCAGACGGCTTAAGTCCTCCTGAATCATGCGCAGTCATGCCATCAAACGAACTTATGGTGGAAAATATTTTCATATCATCCGCAAAACACAGTAAATTAGATGAAACAAGACAAGAGGCAATGTCATTTACACAGATCACAAATAGCAGCGGGCCCATTAGTGAGCCTTGAGGTACACCGCTGGGCACGGAAACCCAGCTGGACATATAATTATTGAGTGCCACCGCCTGAGATCTATTATTAATGTAGGAGGAGAACCACCTGAGTAGATCTCCTCTTATGCCAATGTTATACAGTTTACATCCGGGCTAATACTGAGAAATTTTTAGATAGAAAAACCCAATATCACTTTACCCGACCCGGGGATCGAACCCAAGACCTCAGCACAGCAGTCGTAACGCATGCGCAATTACAACTGTGCCACCGAGGCAGTTGGTAAACTACGTAACCTGTTTGAGTCGTCGATCCCTCAATGCTTAAAAACAAGAGTTTTTAACCAGTGCGTCCTACCCGTAATGACCTACGGGGCTGAAACGTGGACACTCACCAATGGACTGGGCAATGCTTGGGGTTTATATGGTGGATAGAGTTAGCAATAAAGAAGAAGAAACAAAGTCATAGATATTGCTCGCAAAATTAGCATGCTAAAGTGGAAGTAGGCTGGACGTCTGCAGACGGACAGATGGCCGATGGAGCAGACATGTGTTGGAGTGGAGACCGCGTTTAGGCAAACGTAGTGTGGGACGCCCAGCGCCCTGCCGCACGATGGACCGACAACTTGAAGAAGGTGGCGGGTAGTGGTTGGCGTTCACTTGGGGAGGCCTATGTCCAACAGTGGACGGCAACAGGCTGAGTATACTGCAATACGTTTTATTATATTTTTAATTTTTTGGTTGGTGCCAAATCTTTTTCCTTGTGTATTTTTCACGGTATTGCAGACGGTATTCAAGATAATAAGATAGTAGACTTGACAGGTTAATCGTTGTAAGAATGAGTAATGAAATTTTTCAGCGTAGTCTGTTAGTCCTACGTATTCATTTTATTTTGTTCAGATTGACGATTAACACTATTGTCACACTTCATGGGTTAATAAATGAGGGAAAGCATAGGAACATCTTTTCTCTTTAGACGCTTCCGAGGTTAATTAAAATGTGTTATTTAGTACATCGTGTTACCCCAAAAGCCTCCTGTATTTTTAATAAAAACATGTGTAGTATACAAAAAAATCGAATTTTAAAAATCGTTTTTATAAAATCGTTTTTTAAATAATCGTTTTTTTTAATTTAAAAAATCGATTTATAAAAATCGTCTTTTATGAAAAAATAATCGATGTTTATAAAAATCGATTATTTTTTCACATCCCTACTACGTTTTCATGTAAACATTACAAATGTTTATTTTTTTATTATGACTAATAGAAGTATTTCTGGTTACAAATATTAGCAGAAAACACATAGGAAATTCTTTATATGGACTCCAAACCAAATATATGCATAAATTAAACACAAAAATAGAAAAATATACAACTAACCCGAAAAATTACAATCCTTCGTTATATCTTCGACAATCTGAACTGTATCCTATGATGCCACACTTTGTCATATTTTCTTCGATCTTATTGTCTTTTGTACCACAACAAAAAATACTAAACTTATACACGCACAAATCACTCGAAATCGAAAAACAAATATCGCATGATACATCAATGACAGTCTGACTACTTAGCAAAGTGTTTTCCTAAAATGGCGTCATGTCAAAACATGAGCTTCAAAGCGGAGCTTGATGACATATCAAAAATTGACAACTGAAAATTTAAAACAATTACGTATACTGTACTCTTTTGACATAAGTAATTACAACGAGTTGGAATGGGAGAGCAATGTTTCTATTAGTGAAGTTCATATTTGCAACATGTTTGTATAACTAGAAATGATATAGGCAAATAAGTGCATATCCCCTTCTATTATATCAATGGGTCAACTTTATCAAGCTCTGGTTCAGTGTTGGGTCTGCACTAGACACAGTTTTGCCAACAATAATTTTTCAATCCCGTCAACTTAAGTAAGAAATTCCGTCAAAAACTCGTCAAACAGCTTTTTCCGTTCTGGGGGTTGGGGGGGGGGATGTGTTTGAGGGTTACTTCGTTCTGTCTGAGACTGGTCGTTTGTAAAGGTAACCTTAATTTTACATATGTAGTATGACAATCGAGTACTGAATTCCCAAAATATGAACCCGTCAAAAACAACCGTGAGCCCATATTATTTCCCGTTTTCCATTCGTCCAACCCGTCAGATCTGGCGGGAAATCCATCAAGTTGGATACACTGACTAGACAATCTTAGAATTATAACATTAGGAACGAGTCTTAACTGCTGACTGACAGCCCGTGACCACGGCTGATGCAACTCGGTCGAAACGTCGGGAAATAATTGTGGTTTATACATACATATACACTCACGCCTGTAATCCCCGAAGGGGTAGGCAGAGGTGTAACCAGTACACCCACTTTTCGCCGAATTTCGGTCCCATAATGTGATAGGGGGCGAGCCTATCGCCACACCGGGCACCATTCCCGACTCCGGGTTAATACTGAGTATTTCTAGGTAGAAAAACACAATATCACTTTACCCGACCCGGGGATCGAACCCGAGACCTCAGCACAGCAATCGTAACGCATGCGCAATTACAACTGCGCCACCGAGGCAGTCTGGTGTGGTTTATACCATTAAAATATTGCGCGATTAAGACGAGATTATTTAAATCGCGAGCTTCGATCAACAATACAACTAGATATCGGGTCGGCGCACCAAAAACGTCTCGGCAAATAACAGCTCACTTTCGAAGTGAGCTCTTATTGTTGTTTAGTTCGTTCCAAACAGAGCCAACGTGAACACGTTTCACAATGCCGCAGTGTGTGTTCAAAAATTGCAAAAATAATGCCCGAAAAAACAATTTATCAGCCGGAGTGTCTTACTTTCGGTAAGTATATCTAGAATAAGTTATATTTTAAGCTTTATACTAACAATTATTATGAAATTTTGAACAAAATTACCGATTTTAAACCATTGCAATTACATCGCTAAGAATGGATGGCCAAGGTCAGCCAATACACGTGCTAGTTTTGTTCAACAGAACAGTAGATGCTTGGAGTAGATTTGTATTGTAATTTTTTTTATATCTTGTTAGCAGAACTTCAAAATTTATTATCTTACTTTTGTGTCTGTTTGTCGAACTCTCATTAGTTATTTACTTTCAAAAATATCAAACAAATTGCAATAAACTTTCTTCTACATTAGATGAAAGTCCATCTTCTAGTGTTATGCCGCAAATAGTAGGATATATTTCGGGATTTGTTGTCAGTAAATTGGTAAAAAAACTGAAGTGTGACCAGTGTATAAATAACTTGTGTGCAACAGAAAAATAATTCGTTAACAAATTAATAGACTAAAGAGACATGGGAGGATTATTCTATGCCTCTACCGATGTATTTAATATCGGCATGAAAACTGAAAGCGTGATTAGAAATTTTATTCGCGTGAGTGGAGGTAATCTTTACACAAAAAGTATGATAACAACTTTATGTGTACAATAGTTTTAAAATTATATATTGTCAAAAATGTGTTTCCTGGGGGAGAAGAACACAATCACGAAATTACTTTACTCAAATCAGTAGTCGAAACATTTACTAACGTAAGGTTACATTATATATGTAAAAGAAACGGGAGATATAAAACACAAATCAAAACGGCAAACTCAACCTATTTAAAGGAAATTAATTAAGGTACGCAGAATGTAAAAATCTTCATTGTTGAATTGTTACTAAACATTTAGATTTTTGGTTTGTTAATTGCACTGAACTGTACTTTTATTATGATTAAGAGATGATAAGATTGTAAAAATGATTATAAAGATGTGAAATTTTGTGATATTTTTAATTGTGACATCCAGCGATAGACACTCTGGCCAGCCACTGAAATTACATAGCTTTAAAAAACAACAAGCGTACTTACATTCTCTTTACGTTTCACTTCTAGCAAAAATAAATGTATATTAACAAACATAGATGCAACAAACAAAATAAACTTAGTAAATATTTGACGTACACAAGTACTTAAAATGTTATTTTAGAGTTCAATGCGGCTCCATACCTCCTGTAGTAAAATTCAAAGAAGCAAATAGAATCGAAACAAAACGACGTAACTCGCAAGACAATTACAGAAAAAAGCACTTTATTTTTTGCCATCTTAGGTTGATTTCACAATAAATGTTATTTAACCTATGTATTTTCATTTCTATGTAGTTTATTGTTTTGCGATGAATTATCGTAAGTATTTTAAAGATTTGGAACTTTATTACTAGGTACTATGGTTGCGATTACTTTAAACTTAAAACGGTTTTAAAACTTTTATCTCAGTTCGTTAGTAAAAAAATATAGATGTGTAATAGCGCGTGTGTAATAGTGTGTGTGTATTCACGCGGACAGATTTTAGCTTTGATTTTATATGCGACCCGTTATCTAGTAGTATTGTTGATCGAAGATCGCGAGAGTCTAAAAACATTTAACTTAGAATTTCCAAAAACATATTATATATGCGATTGACTAGGCTGTATGGGCTTGAACCTTTTGCCTTCTCTTTTGTATAAAAAAGAGACTGAACGAAAATAAAAAAAAACCCCCGAAGAGCATTAAAAACAAAGAGCAGTTAAAGAAAATAGAGACACTAAAAATAAAAAATATCGTAAATTATAATAATACTGAAATATTGGCTAAAACATTAGACGACGACGAAGCTATAATAAAATTAAGATTAGAATTAGATCTACAGGACATAAGTGGTACAATAACAAGTAACAACAACATCATTTACTCTGCGTGTATTACAGAGAACAAAATGCTTGAATCAAAACTTTGCCGCATATGTTTGGATGACAATGTCCGAATGCATCAAATATTGGGATCGGAGGTTCAAGATGTGTACAAAAAGTTAATAAATAAAAATGTTAGTTTCCATCTGATACTTTGTGCTGTTCCTGCGTAAATATAAAAGTGTTTTCATACATGATCATAATATGTTAGGTTTTAAGCGTGTTGGTATTCCAGAACCATTAAAATATATTCACCCTTATTTATTACTAATTTTAATTCACAGGTTCAAGAAGAGGGAAGGCTACATTATGCATGTTACATATGTTATAGTCAGCTAAAGAACTGCCAGCAACTTGTTACAAAATCGCAGAATTCTGAAGAATTGCTTAAACAAATTTTGCCGATTGGTAGTGAGGTACATCTAAATAACCATCTTTAATTATTTTTTGCTCTGAACAGTCCAAGGTCAGATTTCCTGTGAGCAATCTTAGTTGTTGATATTTGTTTGATTTGGTCTCTAAGTTACAATGATTGACTGGTGGTAGGATATTTATATCTGTCTGGATAGAGACCACCATTCACAGGGTGTAAAACCTGCCATAGTGGCACATCAAGTATCTGGGTGGCACCGAATCACAAGTCTGTCGCATTCGGAGCCACCCAGTGTACATACTATTTTTGTTGGAGGTATAGAGTAGGGGTACAAATTTTGGATGTGTTGCAGCCTTCAGAGTACTCTAACACTAGACCCTCAATGGCTTCTTCACCTCCTAGCCCCATGGGGTAGTGTGAATAAGCTACACAGCAGGCCTGCATGATTGTGTTGATGGTAAGCGCAGTGCAGTCCAATTAGAGTATTGAGTAGCCAGAGACAATCTATCCCCGCTACTCAAGAAGGTGAAGAAGTGGTTGATATATATTTGAACTACCCTGTACAATGTACATAGCATCAGGTCCAGTGTAATCACTATGTGTGATAGTATAGAAAAATTATATTTTTTTGTTTTCAGATGCATCTAAAATCCATTAGTTTTGTAGACAGGCTGACATACGGTCTGGTAAATTCGTTGATGGTTGCGAAACTAGATTCCTTAAAAATACCGGATTACAAAAACATTTTAAAAATAGAAAACCAATGTGAAATTGACAGTAATGAAGTGATGGTCAAAGATGAACCTCATGATGACAGTAAGTATAAAACATAAGCAAAAATGTTTCAATAGTGATTTTATAATAATAAAAGCTTAATATTTTAAATCTTATTGCAATAGCCTGTATGGTGTTAGCTAGATAGAAAGAGAGCTAATACTTGATGGTCCTGTATTACAATTATATAAATATATTCTGGTACCATGATATATTTTTTTATTCTCAAGGTGAATTTCAAAACGAGTTTAGGCTGGACGAAGAACATAACTTTGAACAAGATAAAGCCTGTGCCATAGAAAATAGAATAGAAACCACCCTAGAAACTAAAACAAACTTAGTAGCTAAAGAAAATAAATCATCCCAGATAGGATGTGATTTGATTTATAATAATCAATTGTTAATTAAAGATAATAAAAAGACTCTTGTATGCAATGATTGTGGTAAAACTTATAGTACGAAAGCTCTTCTTATCAAACATATCAATGGACATAAACCTGTAAATAGGAAACAAAATAAGACAGTTATCAAAATAAAAAAATCTATATGTCACAGAAGAGGTACTGAAAGACGGAAATTGAAAAAAGGCTTTGACATTTATATGGATGAAAAATTGTTTAATTGTCAATACTGTGCCTATACTTCTAGAAGAAAAAGTAATTTACAGCTCCATATAAGAACTCATACAGGCGAAAAACCTTTTAAATGTCAATACTGTAGTTATACATGTTCACAAAATGGTACTTTAAAGGTACATGTTAGAACTCATACAGGCGAAAAACCTTTTAAATGTCAACACTGTAGTTACACAAGTGCTGATAAGCGTAATTTAAAGAAACATATTAGAACTCATACAGGCGAAAAACCTTTTAAATGTCAACACTGTAGTTACACAAGTGTTGTAAGTAGTAATTTAAAGACTCATATTAGAACTCATACAGGCGAAAAACCTTTTAAATGTCAACACTGTAGTTACACAAGTGCTGATAAGCGTAATTTAAAGACACATATTAGAACTCATACAGGCGAAAAACCTTTTAAATGTCAATACTGTAGTTACACAAGTGTTGTAAGTAGTAATTTAAAGACTCATATTAGAACTCATACAGGCGAAAAACCTTTTAAATGTCAACACTGTAGTTACACAAGCGCTAAAAGGAGTAATTTAAAGGCTCATATTAGAACTCATACAGTCGAAAAACCTTTTAAATGTCAACACTGTAGTTACACATGTGCTAATAGGAATCATTTAAAGTTACATGTTAGAACTCATACAGTCGAAAAGCCTTTTTAAATGTGAATACTGTAGTTTTACTTGTGCATGCAAAAGTTTTATAAATCAACATACTAGATCACACACAGGAGAAAAGCTATAATGTATATGTGAAAATAGCCACAAGATTTATAAGAAACAGTGATTTATGTCACGTGTCTGCACGTTAGCTGGTGGTAGGATATTCACATTCGCCCGAATAGCGACCACCGTACACAGGGTAGAAAACCCGCCATAGTGGCACACGCATGTGTGTCGCGTTCCGGGATCAGCCAGTGTACATCCGGTTTCTGTCGGGGGTCTAGAGTTCGGGTACGATGTTTGGCCGTTTTGCGGTCTTCTGAGTACTTTGACTCTAGACCCTCGACCGCTTCTTCTCCTTCTTGCCTATGGCGTAGTGTGAAGAAGCAGGCCGGCATGATTGTCTGGGGAAACGCGGGAAAGATCGTCTCTCGTTACTCGATACTCTAATTGGACCGCACTGCGCTTACCATCAGGTGCAGCATGATCACTTTGCCGTGCCAGTATAAAAAAAACTCGGTTCCACTGCTTACTGCTCGCATCACGAACGCGTGTGCAGGAGCTCACTCCGGGACATACTGTCTGAGCAGCCCCAGTTACCACGTTTGGCTAACGGGATGGTGCTGCAGTTGCTGGAACGGTCCTAACGAAGCCGCTGCCCGCCCGGGGAATTAGTATTTTGTGCGTATATTTTCTTTCATGGTAGGAGTTGGGAGAGTGTTGGGCATGCTGCTGAAAAGGGACAACATTCAGGCCAGATTGACTTCAAAACAACTCACCCATAACGCTAGTAAAACGAAATTTATATGCTTTCATAAGACTGAGAAATCCCAGCCACCATGTTAGATCGGAAGGTTCACAAATGTGATTCAGCCTTTATTTCGAGCTATGATTGTGAGCATAGTCGGAGAACCAAAGAATTAAAGTACCTAGGTTTAATTTTGGACGAACGCCTAAGTTTTGAGTCACACATTGTCCCTCTAGACAATAGAATTCGCAAGGTATTTTTTTTTATTCTGGCGCGGCAAAGTGGCCACACTGCACCTGATGGTAAGCGCAGTGCCGTCCAGATAGAGTATCAAGAAGCGAGAGACAGTCTATCCCAGCTACTCAACACAATCATGCCGGCCTGCTGTTTAGCTTCTTCAAATTACGCCTAAAGGACCCAGGATCATAGGAGGGAGGGAACACGGTAGCTGGCAAACTGTTCCACATCTTGATGGTGCGGCAAAAATACGAATTTGCGAACCTCTTGGTTCGGGTCGGGGTAGTAGACACCACGAAACTGTGGCTCCGCAAGCCAGTACGTGTGGTTCTGGTATGGTAGGGAGAGGATGGGATAAGATCAAACAATTCTTTAGAGCATTCGCCATGATACAGACGGTAGAACACGCTAAGCGAGGAAATATCCCTACGCAGCTGTAGCGGCTCCAGGCTGTTACTCACGTCTGCATTATTCACAATGCGGAGGGCCCGCCGCTGCAACCCATCCAGATAACAGGCATTCCAAATTACTACGCGACTGTACAGTGTACAAATTTTAAAATTGGTGTATTCTGCTATCTGCCAATCATTGCTAACGTATTGCGTTGGTGTTTGGGGCTGTAGTAATAAAAGGATTATGCTGCCTCTTGAGAGAGCGCAGCGTGCTGTTTTGAAAGTGATGCTTAATAAACCCTTTAGATTTTCTACGAATGACCTTTATAAAGAAGCAGAGGTTCTCAGAGTTCGACCGTCAAACCCTGGATATAACTGTAGAGTTATATACAGGGTGTAGCGTAATGAGTGGATATAAAGGTACCTGTGGGTAGAGGCCATTGTGCCGGTTGAGATAAAAATTTGTTAAGTTTAGTACAAGTGTCACGGTATCCGTGATATTCGACATTTTCGCAATTTTAAAAATATTTCACCCTTCTTTATTAATTTTGACGCCAACATTGCAAATGAAGACACTTTTCCTATCTGTTTTTGGGTAGTATTCCTGAATAGATGTGCTATCGAATGTAAGCTATTATTTTTATAACACAAGCATAGTTTTTTTAAACTAATAATAATAATATTTAATAATATTTTTCCTCACTTTCATCCCACCAAAAAAAAAATGTATGGTCGCTTGAATGCAAAGTGTTCGAGAACATCTCGATGAAGTGTACACCTCGATGATGGATCGGGACCACGACCCCATCAACACAGTGGACCAGCTACGATAGAGAGTGTGATTAGCTGCACAGAAAATCAGCGATCACAGGATTGCGGATAGAATAAAAAGATCTTTAGAAGTTATAGAGTATGTATCAGAGCGCGTAATGTTCATTTTAAACACGTTTCGTAACAAATAATTTAATAAATAGTACATTGAAAATTGTCATTCTTTTGTTTAAATCTGTAAGCACTACAAAAAATGCAAATACATCAAGTTTTAGTATTTTTTTTTATAAATATTTATTGGTTTATCAACAGTTGTTACAATAATACATGCTTATTAAAAATTATGCTAGTTACTAGCGGACCGTGCAGACGTCGCGGTCGTCCTATCCGGAAAAGCAGCGGCACACCGACAGCAGCGCCACCTACCGGGTCCAATTGTGAATCTAAAGCATCCAGGGCGCCACCTAAATGCATACAAAAAAAAATATTCAAATCGGTCCAGCCGTTTAGGAGGAGTTCAGTGACATACGCCCGTACAGTAGAATCCTACTAATATTATAAACGTGAAAGTTTGTAAGTATGGATGGATGGATGTTTGTTAATCTTTCACGTAAAAACTACTGAATGGATTTTAATGAAACTGTACAATAATATAGCTCCAACATCAGAATAACACATAGGCTGCAATTTATAAACATATTGTGTGAATTGTCTAAAATATGATGATAAGTGCGCTGCCAAAACCGCTAGAGTTACACATTGTAATGTAGGTTAATTATACAATAATAATTATCACAATTATGTGGGTAGACTACGCTGCATTTACTAACTTGTCAAATGTATTGTACAGCCAGTCCGCTAATAAATGTAATTGCGTGAAGACATCGTGTTTGCTTTCTTACCATACAACTCATTGGCGACGAGGTTTTATAGAACCAAAGTGTGTGTAACAATTTGTAGCCATGCCTATAGGAAAAATAAAGGAGTTTGACGTACTTAAAGACGTACTTTAAGTACGTCAAAGACAACTTTTGAACTTTTTCGTTTACTTAAAGACAACCCAAGCCCAGTGAACTAACCGTGAGATATAAGTTCAGACATAGGACACAAAAAAATAGTGAAGGTATCTCCGAGTACGTGGCAGTGTTGAAAAAAATGTCGTAAGTCATGCGAGTTCGGCAGTTGGCTCGAGGAAAGTTTGCGGAACCAGTTAGTATGTGGCATAAGTAGTGAAAACATTCGACAACGCCTATTCACGGAGACTAAACTCGATTTCGCAAAGGCATACACGATCGCTATAAACATGGAAGCGGCAGAGAAAGATGCGGCCACGGTGGAAGGTCATAAAAGATCACCGAGCGAGGCGACGACGATCGAGTGTCAGGCAATTTCGGCGGGATCAAGATACAGGAGCCACGGCGGCGGAGCGGCGGCGCGAGGCAACGGCGGCGGAGCGCCGGCGCGGGGCTACGGTGGCGGAGCGGCGCGGGAGGCCGTTTCGCAAGGGGCGCGGCGGCCAAGCGGCGCGCGCGCATCGCTGGCGCCCGCGCCTGCCCGGCCGGGTGAGCGTGTGCAGCGGCATTAACCGTGCGGGGTGTGCGGCGGCTCACATGACGCTTCTAATTGCAAGTTTCGTCATTACACCTGTCGCGTATGTAATAGATTAGGGCATTTGAGACGCATGTGCCCTAATTTAGCGGAGCAACACTGTGTGGAGGGTATGGAGAAACAAGATCATGTTTGTGACAGCGACGATAGTGAAGAGGTAATTTATATTGATTTCAATAAATTGTCCTTAAAGGATTTTAATACCAATCAATGTTGACAATAAATTAATAAATATGGAATGAGATACGGGAAGCGCAGTGTCTTGCATTAGTCAGCAGATGTATCAAAGATATTTTAATAATTTAAAAATTTGTCGTTGTAATTTAATGTTAAGATATTATACGGGGGAAGTCATAAGGCCGTTAGGAATGATTCAGATAAAATTCAGAAACATTAGACATATATAATTAAAAATGGCAAAACAGCTTTACTGGGAAGACAATGGCTGGCAGAATTAAATATTCAGTTACCTAAGTTTGAAAGTAGTACATTAAATTCATTGAATAGTGAGTCATTGTTGTCTGATCTCAGTTCCAGATTTTGTAATGTGTTCGCCGAGGGACTGGGCCGGTATATACTGGGGGGCCGGTGAGCATCCACGTGCGAGAGGGCACGCGGCCGGTGTTCCTGCGCGCGCGACCCCTGGCGTCTGCACTGCGTGCGCCGGTGGAGCGTGTGCTGGAGCAGCACGTGCGGGACGGCATCCTCACCCCGGTCGAGCGGTCCGATTGGGCCACGCCGATCGTGCCGGTAGTAAAAAAAGACGGTAGTATAAGGATTTGCGCTGATTATAAATTAACATTAAATAAAGTTATAGAGATTGACCGTTATCCATTACCGACGATTGCTGACTTGTTAGTCCGTTTAAATGGGGGACGGCGTTTTAGTAAGATTGAGCTTTTTTTTTTTTTTTTGTTTTCGCGGGGAAAAGCGATTTATCACTACCGCCCCGCCGGGGGGGTGGCGGGACGGTCATGTTGGGTTCACCGGCCTTACGACCCAGCGTTAAGCCGTCCGGGAGAGATGTTGACATCCGGACGACCGCTGGGCCGAGTCCCTAACAAATTCGAGGGCGAGAAGCGCCCCATTTTCGACCGAAACCGCCCCTGCGCGGTGTCGCCTTGCGGCCCGTCTCCAAGTGGGGGTGGGCTCAGAAGCCCCCGCGCACCGAAGGACGCCCTCGGCGTCCACGGCAGCAACGAGGCCAACCACCCGTGCTGCCGTCATCCCGGGGTCGCCCGGTGTGCCGACGAAGTATATACAAAATGAGAACAATGTACAAACAAATTTCGACACACCGGAAAGGGCGCTACGACAGCCCCCCGCTGCGCGCCCGCGACCCCCGATGCCCCTATTAGTCGCCTCTTACGACAGGCAGGGGATACCGTGGGATTCTCCAAACGCCCCCAAACCACAGGGCGGGAGACGCCGGTCAGTCGTCAACCCGGCGCCTCCTCCGTCTCGACTGGCGGCGGGAGGGATCGCCTTGTTGTTCACGATCCCTCTCGGCACTCTCCTTCTGTGAGATAACCGCCTCACAGAAGAGGGCCACCGCACGCCAGGACCTCCGACTGTCGACCATGGCTGACACCAAAGCCGGCAGCGAGAGGTCTCCTCCAACGACTGCTGCGAGAGCGCTGCGCTCTTCATCCCAGGCTGGGCACTCCTCAACAGTATGTTGGGCCGTGTCACGCGGACAGTTGTAACAGTGGTGACACACGGCCGACCCTTCTGCGCCGGCTATGCGACACAGGTACTCGCCAAAACAACCATGGCCCGTGAGCACCTGTGTCAGCCGGAACGTCGCCGCGCCGTGGCGCCTGTCCAACCACTGACGGAAGACAGGACGCACTGCCGCTACGACCCGCTGACCCGAAACTGGGTTCTCCAGTCTGAGACTCCACTCCTCCACGGCGGCTCTGCGGAGGGAGCCACGGATGGCCTCCACCTCTCTCAGGGCCGGTCTCTCCCCGCGCCTGAACGCCTCCTCCCGCCAATGAAATGAGGCGGAGAGGGCCCTTGCGTCCAGGTCCCACGGTATGAAACCGGCCAAAACACAAGCCGCCTCGAAAGAGACCGTGCGGTAGCCCCTGATCCCCCCCTGTCCCGAGGCCCGAGCGGTCGGGACGAATTTCGCCGACCTTAATACTGTCCACCCCACACTCACCGGCCTTTGAGAGGGCCGCTGCGACGGCTGCCGGGGTGGCTGTGTAGTCCAGGCCCGAAAGTCGTATCTCCGCGCACTTTGTGGGCCGGGATACACTGATGTATTCCGAACCCTCGAAACACTCCCTTAGCCTCGCGGCTAGGGAGTCGGCCCTCTCTTCACTATTGGCCCCGGGCACCTCATACATGGGGGCACCCGTGGCCGCAAATTTTGGCCTTAGCCTCTGTATATTGAGGCCGGTGAGGTCCACTTTATGTTGCGCATCAGTAAGTACTTGGGCGTAGGAGATGCCCTTCTCCACGGCGGCCGGCGTCAATGATATAATTACCGCCGCAGAGCGCGGCGGCCGAAGCTTAGGCTCAGCCTTGCGCTGCTGACTTGCAGCTGGTGCCGCGCCAGGGGAGGCCTTTTTCTTCCTCTTGGCCGCCACCACGTTCCACGGCGTGTCAAGGGACACCGGGGCAGGCGGTAGCGGACGAGGCTCAATAGGTGGGGGGGCCTGAGGTACCACTTTCTTGTTTCCTCCCTTCTTTTTGGCGGACACTTTTGTTGTTGTGGAGGACGCCGTTGGCTCAGTAGTTCCCTTATTTTGGGGTAATTTTTGCAGACCTGATGGCCCAGCGACAACCGATGTCTGCACACCCGATGGCCCAGCTACTGGGTTCAAAATGGTCGAGGGACCAGCAATTGGGGCGACGGTTGAGGGAACAGGAGACAGAACTCCTTTCCCCTTCCCCTTCCCCTTTCCTTTTCCTTTACCGTCCTCTGCCTTAGACATACTTGGTGCTGACGGATCAAACTCCATAGGCTCAGCATTGGCCCTCAAATCGTGAGCCAACGATGGTCTCTTAGCCGGTCCTAGTATGATTGACTCGATTCTTGCTGTTATGCGCGCCTCGAGCCGCTCCAATTCCTCCCCCGTAGGCTGCGCCTTGAGACTTGCCTCCAACATATCTAGGCGGCGGCGAAGGGAGGCGTTTTCCTGCTCCTGAAGCTTTTTGTCCGCCTCGTGGCGGGCGCACTGCTCCCTCAGCCTACTGGCCTCTGCTTCGAGACGGGCAATCGCCGTGGACTCCGGCTGTGCCACAAATCTCCTGATTGTGTCCACCGCCATCTTTAGGGACTTTTGGTATGTCCCTTTCAAGTGGCCAGATTTGGTGGACACAATTTGGATCATTTTGCTGCACTCTGTCAAGTCGTCGAGGAGGATGACCCTGTCTTCCTCCATACGCTGGACCTTTCGAGGCGGTGGAGGAGGCGACTTCATAAAGGAGCGGAGCCTCTCCTCCATTTCCTCTTCCGCCTTCCGGCTGGCTTCCTCGCGCCTTTGGGCTTCCAACTCACGTTGGGTCTTTCGCATGCCCACATATTTGCCAGTTGAAGGCGGACGGACTTGACCCTTGATAGCAGAGTGAACTGGGGCATCCATCCCACTGTCAGACTCGCTTGAAAATGCAGAGCGGGAGCGGACAGAGTCCGTCTCACTCCACTGCCACATTCGACCTCTCTTCGAGCTCGAAGAGGCGCGACTTCTCCTGGCCTCGGTCACTCGAGCCGGAGCTGACATAGATGTCTCCATGGCCACCATCTCTGTAGGCGTCTCACCTACCATCTCCACTACCTTAACGTCGTCAGGCTTGCGCCCTCCGACCTCCGCCTCTCCGGATCCAGAAACCGGAACCGAAGCAGGCAACTTCTACAAGACTATAATAGGGTTTTTGTTAAAAGATTCCATTTTGAGTCCCACGAGTATGGGGGAAATAAACCGTCCACCCAGCCAGAGCCCCCTGTAGCTGGGTAAGCCTTTACGTACACGGACGAGGCACAGGCATGTACCCCTCCGGCGTGGTTCGCACTAGCGACCGAACTACCCATCGGCCATGCATCCCCTCACGGTGCGCCGCCGCTTGGGATTCGGGGTAACTTTTTATAGAGGTTTTCTCCCTCGCAGTCCAGGCGGTGAAGCCAAGACCCTCGGTCCGATCGGAGCGCGAGACGTGACCACAGACCTCCATATGACCGGATTACGATATACGACGGTGACAGCAAGAGAGAACTTCCCCCTACTGCCCGCTCGGCGGCGGGGTGAGCGCACACCGAGCCCGCCGACACCCCCAGGACAGAACCCGAGGGGAACCAAAAGGTGCCCTCTCCAAACACGAAGACAGCCGCCACAACAGGTGACGACTGCCAAACACCTTCGGTCAGGATATTAGCCGTCGGTCAACGTGACCGCCGTTGCCCAGGGTGCACCACGAGGAGGTTTCCTGACTCCGCACCCCTAGTAAGATTGACCTGTCTCAAGCGTACGCGCAACTGGAGTTAGATGACTCTAAGAAATATACTGTGATCAACACGCATAAGGGTTTATTTGTTTATAATCGCTTAGTGTATGGCCTTGCCTTGAGCCCAAGTATATTTCAACGGCGTTTGGAGGAGATGTTTGCAGACCTGCCTAGTGTCGGCGTATTTTTAGATGATATAATAATTACGGGTAAAACCACATCAGAACACATCGATAATTTATCTAAGGTGTTTGAACGCTTGCAAAAATATGGTCTACGAATTAAAAAAGAAAAATGTGAATTTTTCAGAGAATCTGTAAGTTATCTCGGTCATGTTATAAGTAAAGACGGAATTCATACTTGCCCGAATAAGACTAAAGTAATTTCTGAAACGCCACCACCGGCTAATTTGCTAGAACTTCGATCATTTATCGGAATGATCATGTAATACGCTAAATTCATACCCAATATAAGTACCATATTAGCACCATTATACAATTTATTAAAGACTAGCGTTGGGTACGAATGGAGTCACGAATGTCAGAAGGCATTCGAGTTTCTCAAGGCTAATTTGGTGAGCAGCGAGGTGCTTATGCACTACTCGGGGAAGCTGCCGCTGGTGCTGACGGCGGACGCCAGCGCCGTGGGCGCGGTGCTGGCGCACGTCACGCCGGCCGGCGAGAGGCCCGTCGCGTACGCCTCGCGCTCGCTCACACCAGCTGAGCGGCATTACGCGCAGATTGATCGTGAAGCCCTCGCAATTATTTTCGGTATACGTAAATTTCACCAGTATTTATATGGAAGACATTTCGTGCTTAGGACAGATCACAAACCATTAACTTATATTCTGGGAGATAAGGCGGGTATACCGGTGATGGCGGCTTCGCGTTTACAGCGTTGGGCTGTACTCCTGTCAGGGTACCAGTATAGTATTGAATACGTTACCTCTAAGAAAAATTGTGCAGATGCTTTATCGAGACTTCCACCAGGGGCGAGGGAACGAGACAAGGATAAAGTCGTTAAGGAGGTCACATATAGTAATTTTGTTGAAAATTTCTTACCCGTGTCAGAGCCCAGTGAACACGTTTATGTAAATATGACATCAGTATGATGTCGTTCAATATCATGCTTTACATAACAAAATGACTCATTATTTCGCACTTAGTGACGTCAGATAGTGACGTAAGTCACGTGACATAATGATGATGACAACCTGACATCCTCATATACTCAGTTTTACGTACTACTGACGGAATAATGACGCTTCATTTATTTAGAAATTACATTGATGTAGCTTTTTATTTTTATTAAATTATTGATTTTTAACTAATTAAAACAACAAATTATTTCTTATTTTTTATTTCACAAGTATTTATACATTACATAAGAAATCTGTTACAATTTCTGGACCATAACCAACCAAATAATATATTAGAATAAAATTATTGACTCTTCACTTTGGCTGTTGTTTGCTACAGTTTAGCTTTTTTTTGTTGACCAAGTTGTTCCACTGCGCGTCGGTTACCAAGTCGTAAGTTGAGAGCCAAGTTGGTTACCAGCGATTTTTTCCAAATTCGGCAGAACCCCAAAAAGGAAATTTCGTCAATATAGTTTCTGGAATGGAAAAATTGTTAGCTTCATTTTAATTTTAAAATAAATTAAAAAAAATGGAATGGTGTCTGTACCTTGATTTATATTTATCAGAGTCAAATCTTTAACAGGATATTTTGAGATTCTCCCATCCCGTTCTCCCAATTGGCAAACGGTGAAAATATTTTCTTAAATATTCTGTCCATATACTCTTTTCCGTTAGGCTCACCGATTTGCAGTATAAGTTTGATCTGTAAATGATTATACTATAAATTTCTCATTATCTAAAACAGACACGTCTAAATATATTATTATTAACAGTCACAATTTTAAATTAAAAATAATAAGGATATACTTATTCCCAGGTGATATTACAAATAGCCAATAATAAAATAAAATTTGTCGTTATGTTAAAAACTTATTATGCGATGTAAAAAATCATTTGTAATTATTAACCAAGACACTCGCTATAGAGTTCTGTGCACTCGCTCGTCTATGTTCAGCGAAAATGGCGCCATCATTGAGCGGCGTGCGCGCAAAATTTGAAGGCAAAGGGTTCAATTCATACAGCCTTATCAATCGTAGCATGGAATTATTTGCAGTAAAGCCTAAGCCCAGTCTTCGTTTTATTTAAAATTGTTGTAAGATTAACATTATTTTATTAAATATTATAATATTGTATTAAACTATGCTATAAATTCATTTATAACGTCTTATGTCAATATTTTCCCGTGCATATTATAACTTTTATTAATAAATCCAAGTCATAACATCATAATATTTTCATTATTACTGAAAATATAACTTCACTTTAAGATTTAATTCTTGTAATTTTAATAAGTTGTAGGGGTTGCTTCTGCCCTACTCAATGAAGTTTATAAAATTGCAGGGTTGCGAATAAAACAATAACGTTGTATCTGACTCGAATGCCGCCAGTGATAGGTGTGTGCTGTGTCGCTCTATTTGATAGACTCGTATGGAGCGTAGCGCGGCCGTGACTTTTGTATAGTCATACTCTCTGCGCGGCACCCCCGTTCTGGCCATATGAATATCTACTGTCAGCAGTCGTGGTGTTTATTAATATAAACATAAAATACAATGGTTCTTACAGCTATTTCTCCGTAGGTAAAAGTTTACATTGAATCTAATAACTAGGCTTTGTTAAAGTAGAAATGCGTCGTTTATTTTCTTGGTAATCCCGGCATACGTCCTGTATGTGTGTGGCCGTGATGCCACAAAGTTATTTTCGAGCCGACAATTTATTAGTTATATTTATAAATAAAGATCACGTTTATCGAACGGCTTCTTTAAAAAAAGTTCTGCAACAAACAAACGGTTAAAAACAATATATATTTTATATATATATTAAGGTTTTCATTTTTTTCGGGGTTAATTAAAAATATCAGCATGCCCAACCTTATGCTAAATAATTTGTCTAAGCGGAATCCTCCGCTTAGCAGATGATCAGAGATAAAGTTTAATAATGCACGAATAAATGTGGAATAATAATTGAAACATTTAGGTATAATTATTATCGGGCAGTTAGTAACTTAGGTCGTAATTCCAAAATAATGTTAGACTGACGTTACCTAAAAACATATTAAGTTTAGAATAATTATGTCTTAAAACATTAGTTTTGCGTGAGAAAATTAACATCATTGCTACGTCAAATGTACATAGAAAAGGATATTAATATTATATCATTATGATGTCAGAATTATATCATAAATAATACCAATAAAGGATGTTACTTATACGTGAAAGTTACATAAACGTGACATTATCTAACTATGACTTATCTGTTATATCATATCAAGGTCATGTGTTCACTGGGAAGTGTGTCGCGTTCCGGGATCAGCCAGTGTACATCCGGTTTTTCTCGAGGGTCTAGAGTTGGGGTACAATGTTTGGCCATTTTGCGGTCTTCTGAGTACTCTGACAATAGACCCTCGACCGCTTCTTCACCTTCTTGCCCATGGCGTATAGTGAAGGAGCAGGCCGGCATGATTGTGTTGAGTAGCGGGGGATAGATCGTCTCTCGCTACTCGATACTCTAATTGGACGGCATTGTGCTTACCATCAGGTGCAGTGCGGTCACATTGCCGTGCTAGGATAAAAAAAAGTTATCTATTTACACGTATATGAAATAAAACATCAAGTAGTTTTTCATCTGTATGAGTTCTAACATGTTGTTACGCGCGATATTTGGGACAAGCAATACGTGAACAATTGGAAAGAGGGACAGAGAAAAGTAGAGATGGAGAGAAGCCAGAGGAGAGCTGAGGCGGAAGCAGTGCAGAGGAGAGGGAGTTGAGAGAGGGGAGGAGAGGAGAAACATATTATAATCTTAGAATTTAAAAAAACATATTATATATGCGATTGACTAGGCTGTATGGGCTTGGACCTTTTGCCTTCTCTTTTGTATAAGAAAGAGTATGAACAAAAATAGAAAAAACCCCGAAGACATACTGGACAGGATATTTGATCCACGAAAGTGTGCCTATTTGATTTTCGCCAAATTGGCGCTGATAGCAGTAGTGAGCGTCCGTGGAACTAACGATAGAGTTGAGACACGAAGAATGATATATCGACAATGTGAAAATGCTTTTGTCGGCACAGCATGAAATCATAAATAATAGTAGATCCAAACTAAAAAAAATATATCTATATGTATTGTCGATATGAAACTTGGGCAACCCTACCTAGATATAATTAATATATAAATTTGCTATTACAAAACAAATTAACATAAAAATATGTCTTATTAGAGTTATTTTTTGCATACAAATTATAATTTCATTTTTAAAATTACTAGTTTCAATATACATAGCTAAAACATGATGCAAGTTTACTAACTTGTGAAATGTTACTCCACTTCTCGTTTGGAAACGGGTTATACAATAAACACAAACTCTCATGGTTTAAAACCACACACAAATAATTCTTCAAATTCAGGTCTTCAACGCAATAATCAGTTAAAAGCCACTGACAAAACAGACACACTAGAAACAATAAAACGGCCATATATATATATATATATACACACATATGTATGTATATATGTGTTAGGAATGTTGATAAAATATCGATATTATGATTTAGAAATATCGATATTTATTACTAATATTTTTTTGGACGATATATCGATATTTTGATATTGAAATATCAATATCAAATGTCAACTTAATCTACGGTACTTTATTTACACTATAATATGTGTTTCCTCTTTCCCTATTTAATTTAGTTGCTTAGTATAGTATTCACTTAAATTTTGATAATAAATATAGTGGATTATAAACTGTGTAGCTAAGTAATTTTGTAGCTCATTACCATTATGATTGTCTTTACACACTTTATATTAGCTACAATTGTATCTAAGTAGACTAAGTATATATGTAACGGAATCTTTCAACGTAATGTTCACCACCTTCAAGACATCCGATTTACTTGAATATTTACACACGTATCAAGAACCTATGATCTATAGGTTCACCAAGATAATAAAAAATATAAGGTATAATATTAGATCATATTTTTTTATGGGGTCTTAAGCAATCGAATATTTTATTATAACTAGGTTTGATGCTGTTTTGGGACTATAAATTATATTTAAAAAATAGAACGCTTTAATAGCTAGCCGAACTAAAAAGTAGAAAATAATATTAAGTTCATGGCAAAAAATTATAAAATAAAAAACTAAAAAATATCACGTTTTAAGGTGTCGTCAAATATGATTCCAAGATCTTTGAATCTAATTAATTCATTGGCGCACCGATTCACGAAAAAAGAATGTATGGCGTCAGGACCAGACCCTTAGTCGAGTCAAAATATTTAATAAAAATATCGAAATATCGATATTTTTTTTTCGACATATCAAACTCCGATATTGATATATATATATATTTTTAAATATATCAATATCGGATTTCCGATATATCGATATTTTTAAATATATCAATATCGGATTTCCGATATATCGATACTTTTAAATATATCAATATCGGAGTATGATATATCGATATTTTTAAATATATCAATATCGGAGTTTGATATATCCGAAAAAAATATCGATATTTTTATTAAAAATTTTGACTCGTCTAAGGATCTGGTCCTGACGCCATACATCCTTTCTTCGTGCATCGGGGCGCCAATGAATTTATTAGATTCGAAGATCTTGGAATCATATTTGACAACACCTTAAAACGTGATATTTTTTAGTTTTTTATTTTATAATTTTTTGCCATGAACTTAATATTATTTTCTACTTTTTAGTTCGGCTAGCTATTAAAGCGTGCTATTTTTTAAATATAATTTATAGTCCCAAAACAGCATCAAACCTAGTTATAATAATATATTCGATTGCTTAAGACCCCATAAAAAAATATGATCAAAAGGAAAATATGTTTTGCTAAGGCGATGTTTTTATTATTTTTAAGATTTGTAAACCATCGACTGTTGTGTATCATTGTCGATATATCATCCTTCGTGTCTCAACTCTATCGTTAGTTCCGCGGACGCTCACTGCTCGACTGCACTGCTATCAGCGCCAATATGGCGAAAATCAAATAGGCACACTTTCGCGGATCAAATATCCTGTCCATATAATATACGTCAATGTTTCCAATACACTCGAGAGGGGCGCTTCAAATATGTCAAGAAAATAGCTGTCATTTTGTATTAGATATCTTCTTCTTCTTGCTTTAATGGCCTCTGCGGAGGAACAACTCCACAATTTTGCCAATGTCACGTAATAAAAAGTTAAATAAGTAAATAAAATTTATGTGATGATGATGATGAAGGATGACAAAATAGATATCATGTCCAGTATAATGCTCTTTGATGTCCAGTATAATAGACGTCAGTGCCCGAAGAGCATTAAAAACAAAGAGCAGTTAGAGAAAATAGAGGCTCTAAAAATAAAAATTTCGTAAATTATAATACTACTGAAATATTGACTAAAACATTAGACAACGACGAAGCTATAATAACATTAAGATTAGAAATTAGAATTAGATCTACAGGACATAAGTGGTACAATAACAAGTAACAACAACATCATTTACTCTACGTGTATTACAGAGAACAAAATGCTTGAATCAAAACTTTGCCGCATATGTTTGGATGACAATGTCCGAATGCATCAAATATTGGGGTCGGAGGTTCAAGATGTGTACAAAAAGCTAATAAATAAAAATGTTAGTTTCCATCTGATACTTTGTGCTGTTCCTGCGTAAATATAAAAGTGTTTTCATACATGATTATAATATGTTAGGTTTTAAACGTGTTGGTATTCCAGAACCATTAAAGTATATTCACCCTTATTTATTACTAATTTTAATTCACAGGTTCAAGAAGAGGGAAGGCTACATTATGCATGTTACATATGTTATAGTCAGCTAAAGAACTGCCAGCAACTTGTTACAAAATCACAGAATTCTGAAGAGTTGCTTAAACAAATTTTGCCGATTGGTAGTGAGGTACATCTAAATAACCATCTTTTAATTATTTTTTGCTCTGAACAGTCCAAGGTCAGATTTCCTGTGAGCAATCTTAGTCGTTGATATTTGTTTGATTTGGTCTCTAAGTTACAATGATTGACTGGTGGTAGGATATTTATATCTGTCTGGATAGAGACCACCATTCACAGGGTGTAAAACCTGCCATAGTGGCACATCAAGTATCTGGGTGGCACCGAAACCAAGTCTGTCGCATTCGGAGCCACCCAGTGTACATACTATTTTTGTTGGAGGTATAGAGTAGGGGTACAAATTTTGGATGTGTTGCAGCCTTCAGAGTACTCTAACACTAGACCCTCAATGGCTTCTTCACCTCCTAGCTCCATGGGGTAGTGTGAATAAGCTACACAGCAGGCCTGCATGATTGTGTTGATGGTAAGCGCAGTGCAGTCCAATTAAAGTATTGAGTAGCCAGAGACAATCTATCCCCGCTACTCAAGAAGGTGAAGAAGTGGTTGATATATATTTGAACTACCCTGTACAATGTACATAGCATCAGGTCCAGTGTAATCACTATGTGTGATAATATAGAAAAATTATATTTTTTTGTTTTCAGATGCATCTAAAATCCATTAGTTTTGTAGACAGGCTGACATACGGTGTGGTAAATTCGTTGATAGTTGCGAAACTAGATTCCTTAAAAATACCGGATTACAAAAACATTTCAAAAATAGAAAACCAATGTGAAAGTGACAGTAATGAAGTGATGGTCAAAGATGAACCTCATGATGCCAGTAAGTATAAAACATAAGCAAAAATGTTTCAATAGTGATTTTATAATAATAAAAGCTTAATATTTTAAATCTTATTGCAATAGCCTGTATGGTGTTAGCTAGATAGATAGAGAGCTAATACTTGATGGTCCTGTATTACAATTATATGAATATATTCTGGTACTATAATATATTTTTTCATTCTCAAGGTGAATTTCAAAACGAGTTTAGGCTGGACGAAGAACATAACTTTGAACAAGATAAAGCCTGTGCCATAGAAAATAGAATAGAAACCACCCTAGAAACTAAAACAAACTTAGTACCTAATGGAAATAAGTTATCCCAGATAGGATGTGATGAGATTTATAATAATCAATTGTTAATTAAAGATGATAAAAAGACTCTTGTATGCAATGATTGTGGTAAAACATATAGTACGAAAGCTCTTCTTATCAAACATATCAATGGACATAAACCTGTAAATAGGAAACCAAATAAGACAGTTATCAAAATAAAAAAATCTATATGTCACAGAAGAGGTACTGAAAGACGGAAATTGAAAAAAGGCTTTGACATTTATATGGATGAAAAATTGTTTAATTGTAAATACTGTGCCTATACTTCTAGAAGAAAAAGTAATTTACAGCTCCATATAAGAACTCATACAGGCGAAAAACCTTTTAAATGTCAATACTGTAGTTATACATGTTCACAAAATGGTACTTTAAAGGTACATGTTAGAACTCATACAGGCGAAAAACCTTTTAAATGTCAACACTGTAGTTACACAAGTGCTGATAAGCGTAATTTAAAGACACATATTAGAACTCATACAGGCGAAAAACCTTTTAAATGTCAACACTGTAGTTACACAAGTGTTGTAAGTAGTAATTTAAAGACTCATATTAGAACTCATACAGGCGAAAAACCTTTTAAATGTCAACACTGTAGTTACACAAGTGTTGTAAGTAGTAATTTAAAGACTCATATTAGAACTCATACAGGCGAAAAACCTTTTAAATGTCAACACTGTAGTTACACAAGTGTTGTAAGTAGTAATTTAAAGACTCATATTAGAATTCATACAGCTGAAAAACCTTTTAAATGTCAACACTGTAGTTACACAAGCGCTAAAAGGAGTAATTTAAAGGCTCATATTAGAACTCATACAGTCGAAAAACCTTTTAAATGTCAACACTGTAGTTACACAAGCGCTAAAAGGAGTAATTTAAAGACTCATATTAGAACTCATACAAGCGAAAAACCTTTTAAATGTCAACACTGTAGTTACACAAGCGCTAAAAGGAGTAATTTAAAGGCTCATATTAGAACTCATACAGTCGAAAAACCTTTTAAATGTCAACACTGTAGTTACACAAGCGCTAAAAGGAGTAATTTAAAGACTCATATTAGAACTCATACAAGCGAAAAACCTTTTAAATGTCAACACTGTAGTTACACATGTGCTAATAGGAATCATTTAAAGTTACATGTTAGAACTCATACAGGCGAAAAGCCTTTTTAAATGTGAATACTGTAGTTTTACTTGTGCATGCAAAAGTTTTATAAATCAACATACTAGATCACACACAGGAGAAAAGCTATAATGTATATGTGATAAAAGCCACAAGAGATTTATTAGAAACAGTGATTTCCGTCACGTGTCTGCACTCGGTTCCACTGCTTACTGGTCGCATAACCAACGCGTGTCCAGGAGCTCACTCCGAGACATACTGTCGAAGCAGCCCCAGTTACCACGTTTGGCAAACGGGATGGTGCTGCAGTTGCTGGAACGGTCCTCACGAAGTCGCCGCCCGCCCGGGGAATTAGTATTTTGTGCGTATATTTTCTTTCATGGTAGGAGTTGGGAGAGTGTTGGGCATGCTGCTGAAAAGGGACTACATTCAGGCCAGATTGACTTCAAAACAACTCACCCATAACGCTAGTAAAACAAAATTTATATGCTTTCATAAGACTGCGAAATCCCAGCCACCATGTTAGATCTTAAGGTTCACAAATGTGTTTCAGCCCTTATTTCGAGCTGTGATTGTGAGCATAGTCGGAGAACCAAAGAATTAAAGTACCTAGGTTTAATTTTGGACGAACGCCTAAGTTTTGAGTCACACATTGTCCCTCTAGACAATAGAATTCGCAAGGTATTTTTTTTTATTCTGGCGCGGCAAAGTGGCCACACTGCACCTGATGGTAAGCGCAGTGCCGTCCAGATAGAGTATCAAGTAGCGAGAGACAGTCTATCCCCCGCTACTCAACACAATCATGCCGGCCTGCTGTTTAGATTCTTCAAATTACGCCTAAAGGACCCAGGATCATAGGAGGGAGGGAACACGGTAGCTGGCAAACTGTTCCACATCTTGATGGTGCGGCAAAAATACGAATTTCCGAACCTCTTGGTTCGGGTCGGGGTAGTAGACACCACGAAACTGTGGCTCCGCAAGCCAGTACGTGTGGTTCTGGTATGGAAGGGAGAGGATGGGATAAGATCAAACAATTATTCAGAGCATTCGCCATGATACAGACGGTAGAACACGCTAAGCGAGGAAATATGCCTACGCAGCTGTAGCGGCTCCAGGCTGTTACTCACGTCTGCATCATTCACAATGTGGAGGGCCCGCCGCTGCAACCCATCCAGGTTACGATCCTCCATCCATTACAAAATTACTACGCGACTGTACAGTGTACAAATTTTAAAATTGGTGTATTCTGCTATCTGCCAATCATTGCTATCGTATTGCGTTGGTGTTTGGGGCTGTACTAGTTAAACGATTATGCTGCCTCTTGAGAGAGCGCAGCGTGCTGTTTTGAAAGTGATGCTTAATAAACCCTTTAGATTTTCCACGAATGACCTTTATAAAGAAGCAGAGGTTCTCAGAGTTCGACCGTCAAACCCTGGATATAACTGTAGAGTTATATACAGGGTGTAGCGTAATGAGTGGATATAAAGGTACTTGTGGGTAGAGGCCATTGTGCCGGTTCAGATAAAAATTTGGTAAGTTTAGTACAAGTGTCACGGTATCCGTGATATTCGACATTTTCGACATTTTAAAAATATTTCACCCTTCTTTATTAATTTTGACGCCAAGATTGCAAATGAAGACACTTTTCCTATATGTTTTTGGGTAGTATTCCTGAATAGATGTGCTATCGAATGTAAGCTATTATTTTTATAACACAAGCATAGTTTTTTTAAACTAATAATAATAATATTTAATAATATACTTCATCACTTTCATCCCACCAAAAAAAAATGTATGGTCGCTTGAATGCAAAGTGTTCGAGAACATATCGATGAAGTGTACACCTTGATGATGGATCGGGACCACGACCCCATCAACACAGTGGACCAGCTACGATAGAGAGCGCTATTAGCTGCACAGAAAATCAGCGATCAAAGGATTGCGGATAGAATAAAAAGATCTTTAGAAGGTATAGAGTATGTATCAGAGCGCGTAATGTTCATTTTGAACACGTTTTGTAACAAATAATTTAATAAATAATACATTGAAAATTGTCATTCTTTTGTTTTATTTCATCAAAAAATTCCATATATCTTTAAATCTGTAAGCACTACAAAAAATGCAAATAAGTCAAGTTTTAGTAATTTTTTTTCATAAATATTTGTTTATTTATTGGTTTATCAACAGTTGTTACAATAATACATGCTTAGTAAAAATTATGCTAGTTACTAGCGGACCGTGCAGACGTCGCGGTCGTCCTGTCCGGAAAAGTAGCGGCACACCGACAGCAGCGCCACCAACCGGGTCCAATTGTGAATATAAACCATCCAGGGCGCCACCCAAACGCATACAAAAAAAAATCATTCAAATCGGTCCAGCCGTTTAGGAGGAGTTCAGTGACATACACACGTACAGTAGAATCTTACTACCTAATATTATAAACGCGAAAGTTTGTAAGTATGGATGGATGGATAATGGATGTTTGTTACTCTTTCACGTAAAAACTACTGAATGGATTTTAATGAAACTGTAAAATAATATAGCTTATACATCAGAATAACACATAGGCTGCAATTTATAAACATATTGTGTGAATTGTCCAAAATATGATGATAAGTGTCAAGTAAGTAGGAAAAAATCTACCATCTGCGAGCTATTCTGGCGTGCGCTGCCAAAACCGCTAGAGTTACACATATTATGTAATGTATTATGGAAATGTCTACAAAAAAGCCCGCCACAGTAGCTATTTATTTATTGAATAGAACGGTACAAACACCACTTACACTATTCACAGATATTACATTATGTTTATTGACGTTAAATTAATTCGATTAGATTGATTAATAACTTCAAAATACACAGTATTTAATAATTAAACGCAACATTCATACATCGTACTCGCAAAACCTCAACATTCTAGCAAAAATATACGTCTGTCACTCGCAAATATGTCACACTCTGTTTTTGAGCTGCAGTCTCGACATTCATAACGCACACTGTTGTTATACATCGACCGTCAAATAATATCACAAAAGAGCGGTTGCCGTAGCGACGTTTAAGTCTATTGCAAGTCTCGACTGTTGATATACCACGCAGAATCGTTTTATATAGACGCACTCACTTGGGATTCCGTGGAAAGGCCGTAAGGTCGTTGCCTTTGAAGACACGGCCGTAGTTCTTCTACAAGTTCAGCCAAAATATCTTTGTTGATTCTATATAATTTTATAAACTCGCTTTCTGCTAGATCAAGTGGATTTTGCATCCTTCGTAAATTTCTGGCTGTTTGCCGTCGATTCACTATTCCGTCTCGGTGTTCGAGCATAAATAAATTCCACGCCAAGTATTCTTCAGCCATTATTAATGATTTTTAAGGTAAATAAAGGAAATTTACTCTTGAAATTAATATATGAACCGTAACGCAAATTTAGCACGCTGTTAAATTCCGCCGCTAAGACATCGACCGTAATTGATATACTGACAGTCAATGCGTTATGATATCGTCAATAATCTATATTTTAAAATGTCGAGACTACCAAAAATTGTTATGATGAGTTCGTTATGTCATACCGACCAATCACGATTGTTATGCGAGCGTTTTGTATGTCGAGACTGCAGCCACTGGTACATCTATTTGATTGTGGATGGTTTCATAAACAATCAAGATTTGTTGCATTTGACGCCGAACCTGAAGAGAATTGTATCCAAGACAGCCAAGTAGGAACAGAGTTGGATACATGTATGGATAGTATCCGTTCACGCGTTTGTATAAAGATCGTAGAAAAGTCTTCTGTACTTTTTCCACGAGTAATAGATATTTTCTTTCGTGTGGATTTCACACAGCAGCACTAGATTCCAGTTTGCTTCGCACAAGAGTGTTATAGAGAAGTTTAATGGCGTGCTGACTCTGGAAATCGTAAGTATTTCGCAGGACAAATCCAAGTTTACGGAAGGAATCCTTGGCCTCAAATACAACTTGATCATGAAAGGTAAGTTTCTGGTCAAACGCGACACCCAGATCTTTCATTGTCATGGTTCTTTTTATGGCGGTTTCTTCTAGTTTATAGTTAGAATAGATTGGGTATAGCATCCGACCAAAAGTCATTACATGGCACTTTTTGAGATTGAATTCCATCCATATATTATCTCTGCTCCAGTTGAGCACGCCGTCTATGTCCTCTTGCAGTTTCACAAAATCCGCTTCACATGTGATTTCCCTATATATTTTCAGATCTTCCGCATAAAGGAGGCATTTGGGGTGTTTGAGCACCAAAGGCAAGTCATTGACCATGGCTAGAAAAAGTAAAGGGCCGAGTATTGATCCTTGACTGACTCCGGATTGTTTGTAAATGTGTTTATGCAGTACATTTTCAAAAACTGGCGACTGTTGACAGAATTGCGATGGGCGATATTCCTCGACATTGGATTTATTTAAGCTTTTGGGTATAGAGCTAACTCTAGATAGCTTCCATTGCTGAGGATATGCCCCATTCTGCAAGGACAAATTAAACAAATAGCACAATGGTCGCAATAAAAACTTCTGCAAATATTTTATAATAAAAGGTGGGATGTGATCTGGACCAAATGAATTATCAGATTTTAACTTATTAATACCATAAGCGACATCTTTCTCTACAAAATTAGAAATATTAACAAGAAAACTGTTGTTGCAATTTTCTAAACTACACAAGTTATCTGTTTTAAGAGAGGAATTTTGTCCAAGAATACGCCAGAGAAAAAATTTGCGAATGCCTCTGCTGCTGTGCCTACCAGGGTGTGTTTAACCGCTAAAACTAATACTAGGTTCGAATCCTCTCTTAGAGCGCAAGCTATTTATGTATGCCCAGAAATCTCGCGGGTTGGACATAATGTTACCCTCAATATAGTTTACTAGCTGTTGCTCGCGGCTCCGCCCGCGTGGATTTCATATTGGGGAGAAAAAGTATACAATACAAAATACCAATTTCCATGCGTTTAACTTAAAAAATGACGGATTTTCATACAAAATTACATCCCCTATTTTACCCCTTTAGGGAAGGAATTTCCAAAAATGTGAAAAATATATTTTATTTTTAACTAAAACGCCAAATACAAATTTTTATGAATTTAACTTCAAAAATAACGGATTTTCATACAAACTTTCTTCCCCTATTTTACCCCCTTAGGGGTGGAATTTCCTAAAACCCTTCCTTAGTGGATGCCTACGTTATAAAAGGTACATACTGTCAAAATTTCAATTCTCTAACCCCAGCCGTTTAGGCTGTGCGTTGATCGATCAGTCAGTCAGTCAGTCAGTTTCTTCTTTTATATATACAGATGTGCGATCGGTACGCACATGCAATTTTCAATTTTAAGGCAGCTCTGTGTTTGGAGAACGATTCATAATCGTAACGGAATAATAATAATCCCAAGGTAACTTACTCCGTTTCCATGTTGCGTGTAATTTCAGTTTTAATTTGGAATCTCTAATTAATTCGACAGATAACGCCTGATTTTGTTCCCGTTACGGTGTTTTTTTGGAATACAACAATCGAAAATTGTATGTATGACTTGGTAAAAATAGTTGGTTGCCGAGACAACATCACTAAAGCTATATAAATTAGCCCATGATGACTCAGCGAAAAGTGTGACAAATTGTTCAAAATCACACTTCCGGAAATTCCAGTCAATATTGGGATTGATGTTGCTGGGCTCAGGAAGATCCGCGCGTTTGACACTGAAATGAAAAAAAATGATCCTTAATGAAATGTCTAGTGCTGGGTGGTATGCATCGGGGGGTACAATTCCGTCGGTTAAAGAACCGCATGTAGTGCCAATACTTCCATTTTCCTGGACCAAAACCACATCTAGCACACCTCCATACAAATTTGTCACATCGTTCCTCTCAACCAGATTGCAAAAAGATATAAAATAACAATAATAATTAATTACATTATTTCAAATGCACATTTGGTAGTAATAAATTGATTCCTAAATGAAATTAGATACATTAATCGCTTCTGGTAATATTATAAATGCGAATGTTTGGATGGATGGATGTTTGTTACTTAATCACGCTTCAACGGCTGGACGGATCTGGTTGAAATTTGACACAGAGATAGATTATAGGCTATAGCTAGATAGCATATAGGCTACTTTTTATTCCGGAAAAATGTTAAATAGTTTTTCACAGAACAAGGGATCGACATGATTTTTTGCATAGTTGCAGTTTAAGGATCAGAAAATTACAAAGGTCACATTATATCCCGGAAAAATGCTAGCTGCTAGGATAGCAAAATATATAAAGGTGTAATAGCTTAAGAAATGTAATCTTTAACATTACGAAAATGTATTAGCCGCCCTTTTAAAAAACTACTTGATGTTTTATTTCACTAATTGGATCTAGGATACGTGTAAATAGATAACTTTTTATGAAAGAAACAACGTGATTTCTGTTTATAGGCATTTATTAAATACTAGATGTTGCTCGCGGCTTCGCCCGCGTGGAGGTTATTTTTGGAAGGAAAGGTACAATCCATCGAGGCATCTTAAGCTATTACACCTTTCTATATTTTGCTATCCCATAGGATGCGTGCATTTTTCCGGGATAAAAAGTGGCATATTATGTCATTTTCTGATCCCTAAACTTCCACTATGCAAAAAATCATGTTGATCCCTTGCTCTGTGAAAAACTAAACCATCCCACGGGAACTGTACATTTTTACATTCCGGGATAAAAAGTAGCCTATGTACAGTCAGCAGCAGATATAAATGAGCACATAATGTGTTCAAATAATTCTATACACCCAAGAAAATCAATAATATCTACACAACAAAAGTAGTCAAATTATCGTGAGCATCCATCGCGTCAAAATGATCTACACACTCGATTTTCAAATATTTGTAAACAAATCTTCACAGTAGGAATTGACTAAATTCTCTAACATATACGTACAGGGTTGTGCGTATTTAAAATAAAAATAAATAATATTTGATTTTTGTATGAAAATAAAAATATTGCTTTTAAGCGATGAGATATTCACGATTGTAATCCTTGTCACCGAAACTTTATGGCCACGGCTTAATAAACCTTTCTGACTCACCTTGTATCCATACTAATACTATAAATGCGAAAGTAACTCTGTTTGTTTGTTTGTTTGTTACCTCTTCACGACTAAACGGCTGAACGGATTGTAATGAAATTTGGTAAGAGAATAGATTATATCCTGAAGAAGGACATAGGCTATATTTCTCAAAACACAACCTTGAAAGGTGTCAAATAGGAGGTCAAAATTTGTATGGGAAATCCATAATTTCTCGACTTAGGGGTCTGTAAATTCGTATTTAGGCTTTTGGTATGAAATAAAGAAATACGTGTTTCACATTTTTACACGAAGTTTAATAGTGAGAGAGTGAGAGAGAGATAGAGAGTGAGAGAGAGATAGAGAGTGAGAGAGAGATAGAGAGTGAGAGAGAGATAGAGAGTGAGAGAGAGTGAGAGAGATAGAGAGCGAGAGAGAGATAGAGAGTGAGAGAGAGATAGAGAGTGAGAGAGATAGAGAGCGAGAGAGAGATAGAGAGAGAGATAGAGAGTGAGAGAGAGATAGAGCGTGAGAAAGAGATAGAGAGTGAGAGAGAGAGAGTGAGAAAGAGTGAGAGAGTGAGAGAGAGAGAGAGTGAGTGAGAGAGTGAGAGAGTCCGTCAGTCCATCCGTCCGTCCGTTTGTTTGTTTGTTTGTGTTCATCACATTTGGCAAGGAGATAGATTATATCCTGTAGAAGGACATAGGCTATCTTTTTTCTCAAAACACAACTTTGAAAGGGGTCAAATAAGAGTTCAATTTATATGGAAAATCATTCCTCAAGTTAGGGATCTGAAAATTCATATTAAGGCTTTTGGTAGGAAATAGAGAAATACGTGTTTCAACGTTTTTAAAAATCATCCCTGAAAGGGGCAAAGTGAGGTACTTATGAGGTATTCTTTAGAGGAACAATTTCGTGATATATGATTGTTACGTAACTTTAACCATTTACGCAGCGCACGCAACGGAAGCTCTCGAAAGGAATAAATTTTCCCCGTTTTTGCAATATTTTCATTGCTGCTCCGCTCCTACTGGTCATAGCGTGATGTTATATAGCCTATAACGCTTCTCGGTAAATAGGCTATCCAACACTAGAAGATTTTTTCAATTCGAACCAGTAGTTCCTGAGATTAGCACGTTGAAATAAACAAACAAACTCTTCAGCTTTATATATAAGTATAGATTTAAGGTGATTTATTTATTTTCCACTAAAATTTAAACTTAGCATTATTTTTATTTATTTATGTGGCTCCAATAATACCTCACTTTGAGTCACCTAAATAATTGTAAACACAAAAGTTTAAAATAAAAGTAATTTGTTTTAACAAAACACATGATGATGAAATACATTATTTTGGGCTCTGCCACTATTGGGTAATAAAATTAAATTTTACACAACTACACAATCTCCAGGATAGGTCCTCCAAAATTGAAATGAACTGTCGCAACTGCTCATTGTGATGCTCTTTGGTCTTTGGCTTTGAAAAGGGATAGATAGCATTAGTGTGCGGAAAAGGTATTTGGAACATATTGTTTCGTGTATATCGGTAGAATATATGTCAATGATCATGAGTAAGCTTTTTAATATGCATGCCCAAACACGCATTCAGATACTAACATAAAAATCTTGAAACTTCAGAAAAGTAACCTACGAATAAGCTTTGTTATACGCAGGCGTGTACACGCACATAAGCTTACGATAAACTCATTTAAATATAACTACTAATATAATACCCTTTATACAAAAAAGAGTTAAAAAAATGTCAAATAGGAACAAGACGCAAATGAAGCTGGGCTTGAGCCCATATATGAAATTGAAAATATTTTAGCAGAAAATGGACACAGGTGCTTGTATTTGCCACCCTATCACTGTGACTTCAACCCAATAGAATTAATATTTAGATGAACCTTTTATAATAAATGTGGTAAGAGATAGTGACACAGAAAGTGATTCAGACTGTGATGATGCATAGATTAATGCAGGCTGCAATCCTTCCATGAATGCCATCAACCAAGATCATAATTACTGTAGACCGGGTTTCCAATAAATTTTTAAGCATATATTATCTTTTGTTTTTTTATTACTTACATTTACCGAGAACTAACACTAAGTTCCATATTCTAAAAACAGATAAAGTATACAGATTTGAGTGATGCATAATTATAATTTGATGTCTCAAATCTGTGCTTGAGCATTGATGTTTTCGCATTTATCCCGAAATTTGTATATTACAATTAATTGGCAACACTAGAAAGATAGTGGCGACCGCGACGCCTTTCAGTTCACAGTTAAGGTAGGGTATATTGTGTTCTGTGGTTAAGATGGTCCCACTATACCACAGGGCTGACATTCCTTTTATAATTCCCAGAAAGAGCAGGATGCACTTATTACGAAAAAGCTAAGGCAATAGGAATAGACATATTATTTGCTGACACTATCTGAGTTTCACAACTTTTTGGTTGGGCTTTTAGTTCAGGGGGCCTAGACAAAAACCAAGCGTTTCGTTTTCCGTTCACGCTAACGCTTGAGCGTTAGCGTGTCGTTAGCGTGACCAAATTGGTAGACAAGTTACTAATGAGCACCAAACGCCTATTCCGCAGCGTCGAAAGGAAAACTAAATAAAATAGTGTGAGGCAATTGTCAAATGTAATCGCCCGCTATTCCCGCTGGTTGTGTTTGTGCGCGTGAATTTAAATATTTCGAAAGAGTTAAAGAATTCAATTTAATTTTTAAGTGTTTTAAATACAAGTAATGTAAATTATTTATTGTAAATATAAAGATCTAAATATTAATTCTAAATTTACGATGAAATATTTTAATTTGGGTCACTTTAAGAGTAACAGTGTGATATGAAGCAACAGTGGTAAATTACAAATACTTTTTCAAATTTTAGATGGAATCTAGACTACGTGCAAGCCCTGAACAATTTATTTTATTATTAGAATTTATGGAAAGGTAGGTCTATTCTCATTTATTACAAAGTAATTTCGGTTTTCAACTCGTAATTATGTTATTTGAAGACGATGTAATGCATCATGTAAATAATGATACAACCGCGTTACGTATTATAAAATATTTATTATGTAGTTGGTATTATTATTCTTAAAATTGATTATAATAATAAATATTAACTCTTTATTGTAGACCTTGTCACAAAACATATAAGTTAATATTTGTGACAATTGTAGTAACAAAAATAAAAAAATATGCCGTCTGAATATAAAGTACTGTTATGTTCTTTGGAGGTGTGGTCTATATAAATAGACAGCCTTATCAAAATTAACATTAATAATAATGTCAGGCAACCCTTTAAACATATTCTACCTTATCAATATACCTAGTTTAAGAATGCCAAAATCCATAGGCATTCAGGTGCCTATTTCATATTCCCACTGTATTTTAATTATTAATTGTAACCTGCATACTATTTCTAGACATGGTGATCTTTCAAGGCCACAACCTGGACAACAAGGAAGACGAAGAGGAGAATGTATGTGGCAAGAGTTAGCTGAATTGTTAAACTCTATAGGTGGTAGTGGTGTGAACAAAACTGCAGAAAAATGGAAGAGGGTGATAACACTACAATTATTAACATATACCACAGTATTTAGTTCTAAGTGATTAGTACTAAGGTCTTGAAAGTAAAATGGTAAGGTATACCCATATAACACTGAACACTGATACAATTCAGTCTTTGTATTATTAGTATTATTTAATCACTAAAAACAGTTTAACACCTACCTACTTATTCTTAGAGGTAAATTTTCTTTCCATACTATATTTATAACTGACTTATAGAACAAATCTTGTTAATGATGCACTTTGCATACAGATTTCTTAATTTTTAAATAACATATTGCTTGTATACATATAACCATCTATAATTTTTATTTAACAGGTATGGTCTGATTGGAAAACTAAAACTAAAAAGAAGGCATCATCTATCAACAGGGACTTATACGGCACAGGAGGTGGGCCTTCTAAAATAAAACCTTTAACCCCTCTTGAAGAAAGATTAATGAACATAGTGGGAATTACTTCAGTAACAGGCCATCAAGCATTACAGGAAGCAGGTTTCGAAGTTGGTGTGCTTTAGTATATTGAATTGTTAACATTAATACTCAAGTAATCTGAGTAACCTAGTTATACTGTTATATCTCGTAATTAATCATCATTATTTTTTAGGTTCCAATGCAATCACTGCCACAGGTAGACAGGATACCTTCACCAATAATTGAGCTGACATTGCCACCACTATCAGTCCCAGACCATGCAAATTACACAAGAACTCAATTAGCCACAGCTGATTTTACACCTTCCCTACAGCAGCCGTCTCCTCTCACCACTCCAGTGCCTGGCCCTTCAAATACAACTGTGCAAGGTAACTACAGGAAATAATTAACGAAGAAAATGTGATGATGACAGTTCTTATCTTATAGATATTGGAACTATTCGTGGTGCAATAGACATTATAATAGCTGCATATTTATTATCAGATTTTGCTCTGTTTATTGGTGTTCTAGGGGATTGTATCCTACAATTACTACACCTAACTTTGATTGTCAACCCCTTTTGGTGGAACAATAATTCACAGTACTAAGTTTCATCAAAATCTTTCAAATAAATGTACTTTACATAATCAGCATATTTTTTTACAAAATTCTTACCATAAAAAATTATTGTGACTTAAATATAAATGCTAGGTTTTTCAGTAATAGAAAACAGCTAAACAATGCCATTTTATTTACAAACATCGAAATTTGGAATAAAACTTTTTTGATCAAAATAATATGTATCCATAATATTACTAAGAGATAATGTTATTCATTGTTGAAACAATTTAAGAACCAATTTCGTTACGTCTATTTTTAATACAAATATTCATGCATGTTTTAAAAGGTACTCCCTAAAAATGTTAACATGCACTCGACATATTTTTTGCACTCCATTAAAATGTTTAAATGCACTCAACATATTTTTTGTATATGGTAATGCTTGATATTTTTTGTTTTTAAAATTTACTTTGGATTTAAATAATGTTTTGCATGATTAAGGTTAAGTGTTTCTCTAGCTGGCTAAAGTGGCTACGAGGTCTAAAGGCTGAGGAAAACTAATGCAATGCACTCGATATTTTTTACCCATAACATCTTTTTTATAAATATGTAGATTATTAGCGCAGCGAGCGAGTAGCCGGCTCTGAAACGAGAGACCGCGCCGTGGGTTCGATTCCCGCACCGAGACTTGTGCGACTGACACATAGCTGTTGCGGGTATAGGTGTTGTGGGACCGTAGTTCCTCGTAGTTGTTGATACTCACGATACAGGTTTTATCTAGTGTGGGATCAGAACTACGTGTGTGACTATTGGGTGTATTTATTTATTTATTACAATACACTTTTATTCAAGTTTAAAAAAGAAATGTTAATATTTTTATGCAGCGAGGTCTACATCCTGCTTGTCAACTCCACGTCGCCACCGTGTGAGACAACGCAGACGCAGGCTGACCCCGTTTGATAGGGCTACAAGTGAGTTCGTGGCTGTCGAAGAGCATCGGCTACGTTTGGAATGCGAAAGGGATACTCGATTATATGATTTGGAAGCAGAACGCAATAGAATAGAGTCCGAACGCCTTCGGATAGATGCACAGCGTATTCAGCTGGACCAAGAACGGGTTCGTCTAGACGCAGAGCGGATTCGGGTTGAAGAAGAGCGCGTTCGAAGGGAGGTTGAAGGAATGCGTCACACAACAGCTTTATTTAATAGCGTAAACAATTTAAACAGTACCGTTACGGCACTTCAGTCACGACTGGAAACTTTTTTTGAAACTGCAGATCGTTTTAAAATTAATTAGTATTTTGTTATACACAGCATTTTTATAGATACTACGGGACCTTATACTCCTTTCTCTTGTAATATTTTTAACCGACTTCCAAAAAGGAGGATGTTAACAATTCGTCGGAATCTTTTTTTTTATGTATGTTACCTGATAACTCGAAGACGCCTGGACCGATTCGAGAAATTCTTTTTTTGTTTAAAAGGGTATACTTCCCAGGTAGTCCCATTGGCACCAAGTCAGGATCTGATGATGGGATCTCAGACAAATCAAGGGCAACCCTCAAATTTTATAGTGACGCATAGTTTGTTTTTTATTGAAGTCGGTGTACTTTTTATGAATAAAAAAACTTTTTTTATATCATGACTAGATTTTTGCAATGCTAGTTACTTGCCTGTTCTTCTCTAGCGAAAATGCATTCCGAACTGGCGGTAGAGTAAAAAAAGATTGACTGAATCTAAATATTGTAGGTATAGCAAATCATGGGTTCAATAAATATTTGATTTTGATTGATGTGTCTTGGAACCCATCTAGTCAAAGTGTTCCTGAAGTATAATTAATTTTCGCAATAGAATATGTCATATTATTCTGCATTAATTATTCTTTTTATTAGGTTAAAAATTGTGTAAATTATTTAGTTGTTATAATTGAATTAATGTATATGTGTATTAAAAGAAATATACAACAGTCAAGTAATTTGATGAAGTTTCCTGAGATCATTATTTAATCAAACCGAAGTCTGAGAACTTTCAGAAATATAAAATATAATTTCAGGCACTTAGCCCATTTTCAATATTATTCCATAAGGTACTTAGCCCATTTTCAATATTACTTCTTATGGCACATAAGACATTCTAAATTATTGAATGGTTATTCTGTATTACTTTCTACGACTCCTATTTCTTTTTAATTATTACGATTTCGTGTTAAGTTGTAAGACATATGTATAATTGACTAAATAAAAGTAAATAATTATTTCAGTGAAGTATTATGTTTTTTTTATTATATCTCTAAATAACTAAATTGACACTTAGACCCTTAAGACTTACAACCCTTCAATTATTATACATACAAAAAAACATTGCATCCAATACAATATTCTAAATGACTACGAGCATTATCCTTCACAGACATAAACTAAAAATAACACATTACAGTGTGCCTAATGGCAATTATTTTTGTAATAGTGTAATGCTAATATTTGTGATGACCATGGGAGAGTTTAATAATCTCAATAGAAAACAAAACTATTTATAATTTTTTTTATCTACTACCAATGTATAACAATTTCAAACACACTGAAGTTAACAAAAAACACTTAGTAACATATATTCACAATATTTTTTTCATTTTCATTTAAAAATTCAATTCGGCAGACTCATTAATCCTAATCTTTCAACACTGTCATTCCGAAAAGGCGGTGCGGTGTTTGTTGGCACTACATCGGCCCCTTCTGAAATAGGAAAATTCTTTGAGGTAGGTACCATTCACTGGTATATGGTGGCCAACAACTTGGAACTGCTGTTTCAGATTCAGTTTCAATTTGATAACTATTTCAATCAACAAAATAGAAAATGATTAGTTTATGGTAAATCACGATTTGTTGGAATATAAATAAATAAAAAATACAATGTATTGGGAGAAGGATTACACATTAGTAAACTTAAGTTTCTTGGTCTCTACACTAAGCATTATCTGTATCGTAGGTAAATATAAGATTTTATCAAGCAATGCATATTTTTAACTAATCCATGAATTTATTAACTGTCATACCTACTCATCACCAGCTTTAATAGATAATAGAAGGTTTTATCAGACATAATGTACACATTTTATTGAATTTTATTGTATTTATAGTCTTAACAAAAGACTATTTAAAACAGCTCTTCCTTGGAGCAATTCACTCTGACTACCAACATTAGGAACAATTTCAGCATTACTATGATTATCATCCTCTTCATCTATCATAACAGGTGGAGGTAAATTGGCATCCAAAGCTATATTGTGTAAGACACAACAAGCAAGCACAATTTTCCCAGCCACAACAGGCTGGTAATGCAAAACCCTATGTTTCAGTAAACATCTCCAACGTGATTTTAACATACCAAAGCATCGCTCTATGCAGTTCCTGGATTGCATATGTCTCTGAGTATATGTATCTTCAGCAGATCCCGGTGTTGCATTCAGTATAGGTGTCATTAGCCATGGTCTCTGAGGGTAACCAGAATCACCTGTAAAATATATTATAAAATGAGCAATAGTACATTGAATTTACTTATAGCATATTGGCTGGTGACTATCCAGCCTTTTAACTCATTTTACTTTATTATATTATTATGCTAGTGTTTTCCAAACTCAGAACACAGTTTACACCATGTATGGCCAAATTAAGAATGTGTAATTAAAAAACAGAGTGTGCCATAATGTGTTAATTGATTATTCAAACAATAATCAAACATTTTTTTAAACAATAACACCTCCATAAAAATAAATTATGCAGGTATATTTAGTTATATAAGGAATAACGTACGAAATAGAAATGTTTGTATAATGCCACTTGTTACTTAATTACCTAATAACCACACTTGTTCTCCATTTTCATGCAGTCCTCGTAGAAATATTTCCACTTTGCTGGATGCCCATATGAATGAATCGTGAGTTGCTCCACCAAATTTTGGATTCACATTCATTATTTTTAAATTACTGTCACATACCTATAGATCATGAAAATTATTAATATATAATCAATTTCTTTAAATTATCATCTTGCTTGTATCAACTAGATGATTTCTTATTTTAGATATTGTAAAAGGTACTTACTATTTGCACATTCAATGAATGATATCCTTTTCTATTGAAAAATAGGTGCTCATCTTTGGATGGCCTAACAATTGCTACATGTGTGCAATCTACACATCCAATAGTGCCTGGTAGTCTAAATTGCCTCTGAAACCTGCATTTAAAAATCTCAATAAATTTATAAATCATAACTTAAAAGATATTCAAACTTCACTTGTTATTGTAATATTGAATTTATAAAACAAATATGCTTTCATATAAATACAGTAGGTGAAAGATTTTTATAAGACAATTTTAATTGTGGTTTACTCTTAAAAAGTATCAATGTAATATAGGTATAAATTATATAACATAATAAAAATGAATGAACATAAAAAAAATAAATCTTACTGATGTCTTATTATAGCTCGTTCTTGATGTGTCTTTGGAAACACAATCCATTTATTTAAAATAGCAGGGTGGTTTATTGCATCTATGACTTGATGTATGCATCTACTGGTGGTTCTTTGAGGCAAATGTTGTGTAAGGCCAACAAGACGTTGATATGATCCAGTAGCAAAAAAATGAAGAGTACATAAAACCTGAAACATGGTTTAAAGTTTTAAGAGTGATGGCAATCAAACAAAAGAAGTAACATTTCCTAGTAAAACTTATGTAGTTAGTGTCGTACATACCTTGACCTCCAAACTTATTTCTTGTGTGCCTTTTAATGATGTTAAGCTTCGTAGATCATAACAAAGAAGTCGAAAACTTTCTTTGTTTAATCGAAAACGATTGATAAATTCCGACTCCGGCATCTCTTCAATTATTTCCATTCTACGGCGATATGTTCTTGTTCTACGTCTTTCCAACGTCGCTTCAGTATTAGCTACCCAAAATAGTCTTAAGCTGTGCATTTTAAAGGTTTATTTATAAAAATAGACACATTCACTCACAAGAATTAACTACTTTTATAGCAAGCGTGAGTAAAAATTCTCTTAGCGTGACCCTCCGAGCTCACGCTAATGAAGCGTGATGCTCTAACTCTAAATTGGCATTAACGTCTGTCAAAGCTGGCACTTGTCTACCGTTTGTATGAAAAGTGAGCGTTTCGACGCCACGCTAACGCCAGTATTCCTTTCCACGTGCGGAATTGGCGACTTGTCTACCAAGCTTTGCAGTGGTCACGTGACTTTTCTCAAGCAAGTGTCATTTCCATACAATTTGATCTTTCCTTAGGCGTTAACGCCAACAGAAAAGGGTTTTTGTCTAGGCCCCCTGGCCAGATAGTCTGAATGTCAACAAAATATATTATCCGTGATTGTGTAAATGTATCATTATAAATTGTGTTTGAATACATTTCGCGTCGTATTTAAGTGTTTAAAACGTGTTGAATATGGTACATTGCAGTGTTCTTGGCTGTAAAAGCCTAAATAAGCGAAAATATGAAAATATAATGTTTTATTCGTAAGTAGCAAATTTACGTTACTATTTATCATGTTTCATAAAAATAATTATAAAATATTGATGTTATACCATTTTCAAGGCATTCCTTGCTGCAGAAGTAAAATAAATCTATATAAAGTCAGTCAGTCATCAGTCAGCTGTGAGCACTTGACAACAACACACGCACCAACGCAAATAAAAACTCGCCAGTTATTCTCAACATTGGGTCATTTTGTCTTTTATCCAATAAATTAGTAAAATTTGCCTCCTAGTAAAAAATGTTAAAGTGTGCCCAGTGCAATGTTAGCTACAATGATGGCGTCCAATGTGGTACCTGCAAAAAGCACATGGACTTCGGTTGTGCAAACATAACAGAAACTGGATGGAAGAAATTAGGCGCTGATAGAAGATCATCCTGGAAGTGTGCACCATGCCGGCTTGCTTCACCGTCTATTCCCGCTACAGAACAGGTCTCACTTAAGGTTGTACTCGACGAGATTCGTGATTTGAAATACCAGTTATCTATTTTACCATCTCTAACGGATGATGTACGTAGTATCAAGGAGGAACTAAAAGATCTTAAGACTTGCTGTGAATTCAGTGCTGGCATGGTAGAAGAATTCTCTCATAAACTTGCAGATCTGGAGACCAGAGTTGTTAACATGGAAGGCCTGCAGAATACCGTGCATACGTTGGAGTCTGATATGGAAAGGCTGAAGTCCGAGTCGATGGTTAGCGATCAAAGATCTAGACTGAACAATGTGGAAATAAAAGGTGTTCCTTTGAACAAAAATGAAAACTTATTTCAAATTGTTGAATCAATTAGTCGCGAAGTAAATTTCCCATTCCCAAAAACTCAGATTAACTACATTTCTCGAATACCAATGTACAAAACAAAAGAAAAGGCGATTATAGTCAGTTTTCTCAACCGCTATATGAAAGAAGACTTTGTAGCTGCTGCTCGGGCCTGTAAGTCCCTCTCTTCTCTTGATCTGGGGTTTCAGGGAACATCTAGTCGAATCTATGTCAATGACCACCTGAACGCTGATAGTAAAATGTTGCTCAACAAAACTAAATTGTTAGCAAAACAAAACGATTATAAATATGTCTGGGTGAAGCATGGGAAGATACATCTTCGTAAGGATGATACTTCTAGGGCATCAGTTATATCTAAACCTAGTGATTTAAACAAATTTATTTAGTCAGTTTCTTAAGTCATGTAACGGAATCCACGAAATTAAAAATAGTCTTTATAAAATTAAGCACTTATTTAGTTGGTATTTATAAAATGTTTAGAATCTATGCTTTGTTATTGGCTTCGACATTCTTTTGTCTTTCTATTTGCATTGTTCCAATTGTTCGGGTAGTTTTAAATATAAGTGTCTCGTTTACGCTTACATTTAAACCACGACATATTTGTCTCCTTCACACGTTCGAGTATTATTTCTTAGTTGTTTACCCTCAATGGCTATTACACTTTTTGCACTGTGTTATGATGTGTTTAGTTAAACTCGTTAGCGGCCTATCCAATTTAAAAGCATACTTTTTATTTAATGTATGTTTATGTAATGTAATAATTATTATTCTATTATCTGGACTATCGGACTTTGGTGATTGCAATGCCTCAATTTAATAATAAACTCAATATATATTACCAAAATGTAAGGGGACTTCGTACGAAAACCGATGCATTCTATCGTCAAATTTGTCTTAACAATAATCTAGATATTATTGTACTGACGGAGACATGGTTGGAGGATGGCATTTTGGATACAGAATTGTTTCACGGTCAGTATATGGTATTTCGCCGTGATCGAGACTATAATATTACTGGGCAGTCCCGTGGAGGAGGTGTTCTCATAGCAGTACGTAAGGACATTCCGACTATTTTAAAACAGAGTTTTCAATCGTCGGCGGAAGACCTGTGGGTAACACTGACTTTGCGTGGACCTACCATTAAGAATCACATAAAATTACATATCTGTGTCATATATCTATGCAAACAAAATCAAGGTTATTCTTTTACAACTCAATTATCTAATTTTCTTACTAAACTTAACAGTATAATGCTAGAATGCAACTTGGATAAATTTTTGTTACTGGGTGATTTTAACATGAGTGGTATAATTTGGCAATTATATAATGGAATTTTAACACCAACTAATGTCTCCACCAGCGACGAAACGATGCTCGTGGATGAGATGCAATTATTAGATCTCAAACAGTTTAATGCAGTCCCTAATGGGTCTGGCAAAATTTTAGACCTAGTCTTTTCTAATGATGAGATCACTGTCAGTGAATGTTTTGATTCTCTCGTACCGATTGACTCCTATCACCCTGCTCTTTTAATAAAAACGGATTTCATCATTTTAGCGCCACTCAAACAAACGTCTTGCAATCGATTTTTGTTTGACAAGGGTGACTTTGACACAATTAATGAAAAAATATCATCTATTAACTGGGAAGGTACATTTGCTTCTAGGTCCATGGATGAAGCCGTTTCAGAGTTTTGTAGTATACTGTCGAATCTGCAAAACGAGTATATTCCAGCCAAAATTCCTACTAATTATTCGTATCCTGCTTGGTATAGCTTACCTCTTATAAAACTAATTAAAGAAAAATCTAAATTTCTTCGCAAATTTAAGCGATATGGCAGACTTTCCGACGAATCAACTTTTAAACTTTTGCGTCAAAGAGTTATTAACTTGGAAAATCACTGTTATAATAACTATCTTGCATCCACGGAATCATTTATCGAAAAAGACCCTAAACATTTCTGGACATTTGTAAAGCGACGGTCTACATCTCATGCTGTACCTAACAACTTGAAATATGGCAACTTAAATATCAACACCGGGGAAACAATATGTGACGCCTTTTCCTCTTTTTTCTACTCCTCTTTTAATCCTTTAAATAGCTATTACACAAACCCTACATATTCTTCCAACACTCATTTTATAACAGCATCTGATATATCGGCTATTGAAATAAATACTGACTTGATTCAAGGTTGTTTACTTAGTCTTGACTCTTCCAAGTCCGCTGGACCAGATAATATATCACCTAAGTTTTTGATAAAATGTGCCAAAAATATTGCTGTACCCATTCTTTTGTTGTTTAAAAAATCGTTAACGTCTTGTATCGTCCCTCAGATTTGGAAGTCCGCCTACATTACACCTGTTCATAAAAACGGCTCTAAAAGTGATATAATCAATTACAGACCAATTTCGAAATTGTGTGTAATAGCGAAAGTTTTTGAACGTATTGTTTATAACCAAGTTTATTTAGCCTTAAAGACCTCGTTTACTCCTAGTCAGCATGGATTCCTGAGAGGGAGATCCACTGTCACCAACCTCGTTCTCTTTAATGATTTTGTAACTGAGAGTATGGATAAGGGCATGCAGGTAGATGTCGTGTATACAGATTACAGTAAGGCCTTCGATCGGATAAACCACAATATTCTGTTAGAAAAGCTCTCAAATGCAGGCATTAGAGGTGATCTTTTGAGATGGTTTGCTTCTTACATCAATAACAGGTCCCAAGCTGTAGTCTTAAATAATTGCACGTCCTCCTGGGTGTCTATTCCCAGTGGAGTTCCCCAAGGGTCTTTATTGGGACCTCTACTGTTTGCGATATATATAAACGACATCAATACCTGTTTTCACACCTCTCACCTCCTTTGTTTTGCAGATGACATGAAAATTTTTGCTGGTATTAATTCGTGGGCTGACGTGAAATTACTCCAGGCTGACTTGTCACGCTTATATCATTACTGTAAGGACAATATGCTGGATCTTAATCCATTAAAATGTTCTACCATCACATTTAGTCGGAAACGCAACAACTTTCTCACAACATACCAACTTCATAATCAACCGGTGCCTAGATGTAGTGTTGTGCGTGATTTGGGTATATTATTCGACTCCAAACTTCTCTTCGATGTTCACATCAATAAAATAGTGGCTAAAGCTTCTAAAGCACTTGGTTTTATAATGAGATGTTCGGGAGGCTTTACCAAAGCTAAAACACTGAAGATACTATATTGCACATTCGTTCGAAGTCACCTGGAGTATGCTTCACAAATTTGGAACCCTTATTATGATAAATATATAGATAGAATTGAAAATGTTCAGAAAATATTTATCAAATATCTGTGTTATAAATTAAAAATTCCTTATAAATCTGAAAACTATTTAAACACTTGTAAAAAGCTACATATTCTTCCGTTAATTAATCGTCGTAGAATCGCTGATTGTTCACTTTTAATAAAAGCTATGCGTAATGAAATCGACTGTCTAGACTTCTTACATAAACTCAAATTTAATGTTCCCTCTAAAACTATTAGATACAATCCCCCTTTATATGTTCCGTCGTCGTCTTCTAATTATAGACAAAATTCATATATGGTACGAGCAACCAGAGATTTTAATGGTATGTGCAAAGAGTACTCACTAGACCCTTATTGTGTAAGCGTGTCGATAGCCAAGAAGCAACTTGCATGTAAATTCTTTCAAACTAACTTTAGATAGATAAGATTGTATGTACCTACTGTCATTGTATATGCTACATAGAAATAGCTGGTGCTACGTTTCTGGTGTTAGTGTGTAGTGCTCTTAAGAAATGTATCGATTTTTTTATTACAGTGTATATTCGTGATAACCTTTAAATGGAGTAATATTACCTAATCTGTAACTTATATTTTTTGTATACCATTGGTTGTCCAATAAATAAATAAATAAATAAATAAATAAATAAATAAATAAATAAATAAATAAATAAATAAATAAATAAATAAATAAATAAATAAATAAATAAATAAATAAATAAATAAATAAATAAATAAATAAATAAATAAATAAATAAATAAATAAATAAATAAATAAATAAATAAATAAATAAATAAATAAATAAATAAATAAATAAATAAATAAATAAATAAATAAATAAATAAATAAATAAATAAATAAATAAATAAATAAATAAATAAATAAATAAATAAATAAATAAATAAATAAATAAATAAATAAATAAATAAATAAATAAATAAATAAATAAATAAATAAATAAATAAATAAATAAATAAATAAATAAATAAATAAATAAATAAATAAATAAATAAATAAATAAATAAATAAATAAATAAATAAATAAATAAATAAATAAATAAATAAATAAATAAATAAATAAATAAATAAATAAATAAATAAATAAATAAATAAATAAATAAATAAATAAATAAATAAATAAATAAATAAATAAATAAATAAATAAATAAATAAATAAATAAATAAATAAATAAATAAATAAATAAATAAATAAATAAATAAATAAATAAATAAATAAATAAATAAATAAATAAATAAATAAATAAATAAATAAATAAATAAATAAATAAATAAATAAATAAATAAATAAATAAATAAATAAATAAATAAATAAATAAATAAATAAATAAATAAATAAATAAATAAATAAATAAATAAATAAATAAATAAATAAATAAATAAATAAATAAATAAATAAATAAATAAATAAATAAATAAATAAATAAATAAATAAATAAAACCAATTTTAAATTTCTTGTATTACCTAGTCAAATTCGGAAATTGTTTAAATGTCATTTGCTGCTGTTTAGATGTTTAGCTGTGCATGACAATTTTAGGTAAATTTAACATGGCTGCATAATACACATTATGGGTATACCAACGTTTACGACATTTAATTACCTCTTATTTATATAATAATATATAAATAAAATAATGTCTCAGCGTTTCCCAAGAGTTTAATAAAAAAAATACAGTTTAACTAACAAAATAAAAGTGAACAGTGATGTGAACAGTTGTACTAATTAATATCAGAAAATTACATTATAAAATATTGAATTGTTATTGTTGGCAATTTTCTATTGCAAATAAAATCAAAGTAAATAAGTAAACATTATTTTATTTAATTATGTATAGGTTATTAATGAATTTTATATAAATTCCCATATAAAATTTCACTGATTGTTATATAGGTAATTATTTATTATACCTTGGCAGCGGAGTTGTAAATGCGTACGTGGAACGACTGTTGGGCTGAGATCTCGGGTACGATCCCCGGGTCGAGTAAAGTGATATTGGGTTTATCGAGGTCGAGTAAAGTGATATGGATCACGTAATGCTCAGTATTAGCCCGGAGTCTAGTATGAGTTATATATCTATACTCACGCCTATAATCCCCGAAGGGGTAGGCAGAGATATAACCAGTACACCCACATTTCGCAGAATTTCAGTGCTATACTGTGATAGGGGGCGAGTCTATTGCCATACCGGGCACAGGGTATATACTATGTATATGTGTGTTTATTATGCGTAGTAGTACACTTAACTGCCTCGGTGGCGTAGTTGTAATTGCGCATGCGTTACGACTGCTGTGCTGAGGTCTCGGGTTCGATCCCCGGGTCGGGTAAAGTGATATTGGGTTTTTCTATCTAGAAATTCTCAGTATTAGCCCGGAGTCTGGAACCTGTGCCGGTATGGCGATAGGCTCGCCCCCTATCATATTATGGGACCGAAATTCGGCGAAAAGTGGGTGTACTGGTTACACCTCTGCCTACCCCTTCGGGGATTACAGGCGTGAGTGTATATGTATGTATGTATGTAGTACACTTAACTTGGAATATTTATCACATCGTCAGATTTGTCATAAGTTAGTGAAAAGAGTCATTTCAACATTACTCTTTTCGCTCTCATTGTTGTTTTATACATCGCGATGTTGTTATTCACATTTAAAATTTCTGGATAACTGTCGAGAAAAAAACATTCAACTGAATCAGTCGAGTGACAGTCACCAAAAATTTAACTGAATAAATGGATATAATAGTATTGGGATTATTTTTTTATCCAACTTCAAAAATGAGGAGGTTCTCAATTCGTCGGAATCTTTTTTTTGATATGTTCCCCGATTACTCGAAAACGCCTGGACCGATTCGAGAATAAATTTATTGTTACTAAATTATTGTGCCTATTATGTAACTGTGTCATACATGTATCATAAAATTTTAAAATTTATCTTACATGAAACACGCCCACCTGAGATTTCAAGAACTGGGTAAAATAATGTTAGTTGATAACCCCATAGAGTTCACCTGTCCCTTTCGGGTGCACGCCTATGCCTCATCTATGGTTGTACATACTATATCTATGCACTATACCTATGCCTTACTGAAAAAAACTGGTTATATATGCGATTGACTAGGCTGTATGGGCTTGAACCTTTTGCCTTCTCTTTTGTATATAAAAGAGAATGAACAAAAATAAAAAAAAAACCCCCGAAGAGCAATAAAAAACAAAGAGCAGTTTAGAGATACTAAAAATTAAAAAAAGAGGAATGTGATGTGATGTTGTGTTGTGATTAATAAGTGAAAAAAATATTTCAGACATGGCTTAGGCCTTTAAATTGTGACTAATACAGACATGGATTCGGCTTTTTGAATTGTGTTTATTTCAGACATGACTCCCGCCTTTAGAATGAGAAAAAATCGGACACGGCTTCTCCCTTTTGAATGGATGTAGACTGCAGACATGGCTTCGGCCTTTTGTATAAGTTAAAACCAGAGAAGAAAAAGACTAATTCTAGCCCAGATTTGGAAAAAATAACGACAGACATGGCTGCATGGTGGATAACCTTTGCCTTCTCTTTTATAGAGTAAATAAATTAAAAAAAAATGAAAATTATAATACATCTCAAATATTGACTAAAACATTAGACAACGACGAAGCTATAATAAAATTAAGATTAGAATTAGATCTACAGGACATAAGTGGTACAATAACAAGTAACAACAACATCATTTACTCTGCGTGTATTACAGAGAACAAAATGTCTGAATTAAAACTTTGCCGCATATGTTTGGATGACAATGTCCGAATGCATCAAATATTGGGGTCGGAGGTTCAAGATGTGTATGAAAAGTTAATAAATAAAAATGTTAGTTTCCATCTGATACTTTGTGCTGTTCCTGCGTAAATATAAAAGTGTTTTAATACATGATTATAATATGTTAGGTTTTAAGCGTGTTGGTATTCCAGAACCATTAAAATATATTCACCCTTATTTATTACTAATTTTAATTCTCAGGTTCAAGAAGAGGGAAGGCTACATTATGCATGTTACATATGTTATAGTCAGCTAAAGAACTGCCAGCAACTTGTTATAAAATCACAGAATTCTGAAGAGTTGCTTAAACAAATTTTGCCGATTGGTAGTGAGGTACATCTAAGTATCCATCTTTTAATTATTTTTTGCTCTGAACAGTCCAAGGTCAGATTTCCTGTGAGCAAGCTTCGGTGTTGATATTTGTTTGATTTGGTCTCTAAGTTACAATGATTGACTGGTGGTAGGATATTTATATCTGTCTGGATAGAGACCACCATTCACAGGGTGTAAAACCTGCCATAGTGGCACATCAAGTATCTGGGTGGCACCGAATCGCAAGTCTGTCGCATTCGGAGCCACCCAGTGTACATACTATTTTTGTTGGAGGTATAGAGTAGGGGTACAAATTTTGGATGTGTTGCAGCCTTCAGAGTACTCTAACACTAGACCCTCAATGGCTTCTTCACCTCCTAGCTCCATGGGGTAGTGTGAATAAGCTACACGGCAGGCCTGCATGATTGTGTTGATGGTAAGCGCAGTGCAGTCCAATTAGAGTATTGAGTAGCCAGAGACAATCTATCCCCGCTACTCAAGAAGGTGAAGAAGTGGTTGATATATATTTGAACTCCCCTGTACAATGTACATAGCATCAGGTCCAGTGTAATCACTATGTGTGATAATATAATACTAGCCCTGTATTAAACATTGTCCCACTGCTGGGCACGGGCCTCCTCTACTAATGAGAGGGGTTAGGCCTTAGTCTACCACGCTGGCCTAATGCGGGTTGGCAGACTTCTCATACCTTCGAAAAATTCTCAGGTATGCAGGTTTCCTCACGATGTTTTCCTTCACCATTAGTGTGATAATATAGAAAAATTATATTTTTTTGTTTTCAGATGCATCTAAAATCCATTAGTTTTGTAGACAGGCTGACATACGGTCTGGTAAATTCGTTGATGGTTGCGAAACTAGATTCCTTAAAAATACCGGATTACAAAAACATTTTAAAAATAGAAAACCAATGTGAAAGTGACAGTAATGAAGTGATTGTCAAAGATGAACCTCATGATGACAGTAAGTATAAAACATAAGCAAAAATGTTTCAATAGTGATTTTATAATAATAAAAGCTTAATATTTTAAATCTTATTGCAATAGCCTGTATGATGTTAGCTAGATAGATAGAGAGCCAATACTTAATGGTCCTGTATTACAATTATATGAATATATTCTGGTACTATAATATATTTTTTCATTCTCAAGGTGAATTTCAAAACGAGTTTAGGCTGGACGAAGAACATAACTTTGAACAAGATAAAGCCTGTGCCATCGAAAATAGAATAGAAACCACCCTAGAAACTAAAACAAACTTAGTACCTAATGGAAATAAGTTATCCCAGATAGGATGTGATGAGATTTATAATAATCAATTGTTAATTAAAGATGATAAAAAGACTCTTGTATGCAATGATTGTGGTAAAACTTATAGTACGAAAGCTCTTCTTATCAAACATATCAATGGACATAAACCTGTTAATAGGAAACCAAATAAGACAGTTATAAAAATAAAAAAATCTGTATGTCACAGAAGAGGTACTGAAAGACGGAAATTGAAAAAAGGCTTTGACGTTTATATGGACGAAAAATTGTTTAATTGTAAATACTGTGCCTATACTTCTAGAAGCAAAAGTAATTTACAGCTCCATATAAGAACTCATACAGGCGAAAAACCTTTTAAATGTCAATACTGTAGTTATACATGTTCACAAAATGGTACTTTAAAGGTACATGTTAGAACTCATACAGGCGAAAAACCTTTTAAATGTCAATACTGTAGTTACACAAGTGCTAAAAGGAGTAATTTAAAGGCTCATATTAGAACTCATACAGGCGAAAAACCGTTTAAATGTCAACATTGTAGTTACACAAGTGTTGTAAGTAGTAATTTAAAGACTCATATTAGAACTCATACAGGCGAAAAACCTTTTAAATGTCAACACTGTAGTTACACAAGTGCTGATAGGAGTACTTTAAAGACTCATATTAGAACTCATACAGGCGAAAAACCTTTTAAATGTCAACACTGTAGTTACACAAGTGCTGATAGGAGTACTTTAAAGGCACATATTAGAGCTCATACAGGCGAAAAACCTTTTAAATGTCAACACTGTAGTTACACAAGTGCTAATAGGAATCATTTAAAGTTACATGTTAGAACTCATACAGGCGAAAAACCTTTTAAATGTCAACACTGTAGTTACACAAGTGTTGTAAGTAGTAATTTAAAGACACATATTAGAACTCATACAGGCGAAAAACCTTTTAAATGTCAACACTGTAGTTACACAAGTGCTAATAGGAATAATTTAAAGGCTCATATTAGAACTCATACAGGCGAAAAACCTTTTAAATGTCAACACTGTAGTTACACAAGTGCTAATAGGAATAATTTAAAGGCACATGTTAGAACTCATACAGGCGAAAAACCTTTTAAATGTCAACACTGTAGTTACACAAGTGCTAATAGGAATAATTTAAAGGCACATGTTAGAACTCATACAGGCGAAAAACCTTTTAAATGTCAACACTGTAGTTACACAAGTGCTAATAGGAATCATTTAAAGTTACATGTTAGAACTCATACAGGCGAAAAACCTTTTAAATGTCAACACTGTAGTTACACAAGTGCTTATAGGAATCATTTAAAGTTACATGTTAGAACTCATACAGGCGAAAAAAGAGGAAAATTAAATAAATAAGACTTGTCATGTTCATTAATAATGACGTTTAAACTAGCCAATTTGATCTATGGATAGCACAGATTACTTAGAGAAGCTACGCTTCAGATGGCTATCTTCCATTGTTCAAAATTGGCTAGTTTAAACGTCGTTTAAACGTATTAATGAACATGACAAGTCTTATTTTTTTAATTTTCCTCTGATAGCTACCAAGATTTTGACCTGGATTTAAAATAAATGAATATAATATCTGGCTCTGAATAGTGGCCTTTTAAGTCATTTTGATTTTATTCGGAACCCCTTCACTTGAAGGTAATACAAATATTTATATTTATTTATATGTTGCATCTTAAAATGAAAACACCTTTTTTATTTATAACTTGTTTTATTTTTATTTTTTTACATATTTATTGTATGCTTTAAGTTGCGTGGGTGGCAATCTTTTATTTTTTTAATCTAAGTACATCTGTGCCCTTTAAAATGTTGTTAATTATATTACACCAATTATTCATTGTAACTTAAAGATATATTAAGAAAGCATTCTAAATACAGCATTCTTATGGAATTCGCAATTAAGGGAGTCAAATGAATACTTGGAAGAGATATTTTTAATTGTAAAATTAAATAAAATATTCATTTTTTCTGAGGTTGTATTTCCAAGTATTCATTTGCTTCCTTGATAACACTACCAAACAATCTCACAGCTTGTTCCGATGGGTAGGTTAGCTTTCTTTTTTTAATACATTTGTATTCACGTATTTATAGTTTACTTACATTAATAGTTTCACGTTTATATAGTTATTAATTGAATTTTCCTCTACATTTGTTTCCAATATGGACATGTCACTTTAACATTGCCTGCACTTATTTTTGGCAAGATTTTTTCTTACCACCCACCCAGCTGTGTAAGCATGTGAATGGACATGAATTCGTTCTTGAATGGCTGTGTTAGGAACACTGTCTAAATTTACATTTAAAAACTTAGAGGATTCAGGAGAGTTAACTTCTTTAGGAGTCATTTTAATTGATTTAAAAAGTGTCTTTAAATTTATTACCTGCTCGCCTGAATCCTCTTCACAATTAAAGCTCTCTAAATGAAATTTAATAAATCTTGTGATTAACAATGACTTGGTCACAAACTTAAGCTACAAGCAACAGCCCAGTATTGCTAATTGCATTTACAATTTCGCAAGTTCGTGAAAGCATTTTTTTATGAACACTCAGTCGCTTCCTTTTTCTTGCCAACACATTAGGTATGCGAATGTCTGCATCTGAAATCATAAAAAGAATGATATAGAAATAGAAATAAAACCTAAATCTTATCATTATCTTCATTAGCCAGAAGACATCCACTGCTAAGCTTATGCATTCATGTGATTAATTAATTAATAGTTTAACAATTATACAGTAAAATGTTTTAGTGACTGTTCCTCTTCTAAACCATTTAAAAAGTTATATGTTAACAAATTTATAAAAATAAAACAAAATAAAATAAACCCAACAGTCACCTCACACTGCATAAAACCTGTAACATGGGTATCAAGAACTATGAGGAACTACAGTCCCACAACACCCAGGCTCAAAACTAATATATGTCTGTCACACAAAAATTTGTCATGCACGGATATCAAATCCATGGAGGTATTGAACAAGTATAGTAAATTAAATTAAGTACCTCTAGTATTGTGTGTTTGAGAAGTTGAAGGTAACTGTTCAACAATCTCTTCAATCATTGTCACCTCAGGTTGCATAATAATGGTTCCTGAAATAGAATTTAAATATGTGCTTATAACTGCAACTTAGGTTTAAGTACATAGTTGACAGAATATTTATAAAAAAAAAATTGATGCATATAACATGTTACGGTTTAAATGTTAATTCATACTACATCATTTTGTTGTGCAGTCTTTACGAGACAGAAATGTAAGGACATAATATACCTTATATATATTAAATTTCGAATATAATGTTTAAGTAGACCAAAATAAGTAACTCTGAACAGTCTCATATCATTATACTTTACTGTTTTAATTAATCTAAAAGTTTTTGGTAATTATTGTGATTGTTAAAAATGAATATATAAATAATTAAATTTATTTCGATGGATTTTGCACATAGGTAGGCTTATGTGCTGGTTCAACATTGTGTGATGCACGCTGTTTCATCTTGGAAAATTTGCGTAGTTGTACTTTTGGACTCAGGTATATCTTGGATGTGGGTGGGGCCCTTAACAAAGACAAGTATAATATAAAAGAACCGACTATTCTTTTTTGATCAGGTTAAACAAATGGACACCCCCAAAACAACATAATAGTTTGTAAGATTTACTAGATAAAAATAGTAACTTACCACTATCAAAACTAATATGTTTCTCTGCAGTTCCAATCTTACAATATGTATGATCATTGTGCTGTTTTTTTCTACAATAATCATGATCTTGCAGATTCTCTGAAATTTATAATATTAAGATATAAGTTGGATTTTGTAGAAGGATTAAAAGAAGCTAAACTATGTAATAAAACACATTATCGTGAAATTAAATTGCACTATTATATTAGGTTTCTAATACACTTACTTGTGAATGGTTTGAGGAATGCCATTGTTAATTTCACTTTGAGAAAATAAAGTCGGATAGGCACCAACCCTAAGACGAACTCTCAAAAGACTTGACGCTATATTTTTTCTCTCATAGTGTTTCTGGCACACGTGTTGTTAAGTTTCCTCCACATTTAAACTTCCCAATCATTCACAATTTATAAAATGTAACCACTTCTGGAGTCCTGTCTCACTTTTGGGAAATCTATATATAATCTATATTAACGTCCTTTCGTCTACTCGCACAACTCACAACACAATACTGGTCGTACATGTTGCACAAATTATTAGTATAGCTTCTATACTGAGAGGATAATTTACAGAATTTAACCAACGCAAAATTTCACTCGATCAACTTTGAATAGTAATGGCGCCGTGGAAATTACTTTGACAGTTGTCAATTGTAAACAAATTTTTAATGGGTGTCATAGGAAAGAAGTAAGAGGCGAGGGGAGGAGGGCAAATGTCATCTTCATTAGTAGGAACCATAGACAAATCACGATGTAAGGCGAAATTTTTTATTATGAAGATAGCCTGCCGTGGTCAATATTTTAGAAGTATTATAATTTTCGTTTTTTATTTTAAATTTTTTTTTCTTTTATGTCTCCGCACTTCATGTACATGTAGCCAATGTCAAGTATATGATTTGAACGAGTGTTGAGCGAGTTGAACTTTTGATACTGGTATCAACGGGTAAAGGTAGGGAAACTATTTGATTTATAAACGGAAAAAGGAGACGATTCCTGAATGGCCAGGGATCCACCCGAAAAGTAACGAGAATCCCTTAGAAAAACATTTAAATGCTAATTCTTAATTTGGAAAATAATTGGTAATAAGTTTTTTTTTGAACGGAAATTTCGCAATGGCCTGAAGGGCACTAAGGGAATCTGAGAAGATGATCACTTTACTGAGGTTAAGAGCCAAGACGTATTCAATACCTTTTAGTATTCCAAGGCATTCACCTGTAAAAACTGATGACTGCGGAGGAAGCTTTACTTTTTGAACTATATTGTATTGGGAATGGTAAACGCCAATCCCAACACATTGAGAAGAAGAAAATTTTGAAGCATCTGTGTACAGGAAATGGAAACCCTCAAAATCACTCAGAAAGGAATTAAAAGAAATATTAACATTTGGCGAGTGTTTATCAACACTATTATAAATAATATTCGAGGAAAAAATTAAGGAATCATAGGAATTGGTAAATAAAGGGAGCTTGTTGGAGCTATGAGTAGGAGCAGATAGAGATAGAAATTTTTAGTAACTTTTGACGAGACATGGAGGAGATTTATGAGACCAGTAATTAGATGAAGTTATATGTGTTTGAAGAGACTCTAGTAACGGAATGAGAGGATGATTCGAAAATTGAAAAATTCTGAACAAATATCTGTCGGAAAGAAACTGTCTTCTTAGATACAGTGGCGCTTCGCCACACTCTACTTGCAATGCATTGATTGGACTGGATTTCATTGCACCTGATACAATACGTAACGCTTTTGACTGTAGACGATCTAATTTTTGAAATGAATTTATAATACCAGGTTCTAAGAGAAAAGTACCATAATCTAAAACACTTTTGATCAGAGCATTATAAATAAGCTTTAGAGAACAAGGGTGGCCACCCCACCACACGCCTGCTAAATATCTCAGCATATTTAATTGCCGTTCCACTTTATTTACAACATACTCACAGTGAGCAGCTCCAGAGAGTTTAGAGTCCAAGATGACACCTAAGTATTTGAAGTTATTTTGGACTGGAATGGGAATATTATTATAGACTATGTTTATAGGAGAAGGATTTCTACTACGGGTATATAAAACAGCTGCACTTTTAGATGGGGAAAGTTCTAAGCCATTGGCATGAAGCCATGAGCATAAAGAATGTAAAGAGGAATTAAGAACAGAACAAGAATGGTTAACGGAATCAGAAGAACAGTAAAGAAGTATGTCATCTGCATATTGTAATATCTTAACATCAGTATCGATAATAGATGCCAAATCAAAAGTATAAATATTGTACAGTAAGGGGCTAAGAACAGAGCCTTGTGGCAGACCTCTCCAACCAACCCGCGATGGCTGCTGGGGATCTGCAGGCGACATTATAATTGACCGTTCATTTAATATATTAAGAATGAAGTTAATGAGATTTATTGGCACCTGTAGCGAATGTAACTTATTTTGCAGGACTGATAGCAGAACATTATCGTACGCGGCCTTAATGTCTAAAAATACAGCAACAGTTGAGCGATTATTAGAAAAAGCCAACCTGATATCACATAATAGTATACTCAAACAATCCATCGTACTTTTCCCTTTCCTAAAACCATACTGAGACTCGGCTAGTAATCCGTTACTTTCAATATACCACTCTAGACGATTTTTAATTAAATGTTCTGCTAATTTTATTAAAACCGATGATAAGACTATGGGACGATATGACGAAACATCAGATGGGTTTTTTTGTGGTTTAAGAATTGGCAACACAATTTGACATTTCCATTCTCGAGGTATGTTTCCTGTAAACATAATGGAATTAATGAGATTTAAAAAATATTTTATTTATTTATTTACTCTTTATTGTACACTTAAAAATTATTAATAAAGAATGATCACACTTATATATTAAAGTACAAATGGCGGTCTTATCGCTCTAGGCAATATCTTACAGACAACCATGGGATGGATATATGAAGAGGAGAAAGAGAGGGCAGTCTAAAGTTTCAAGCTCCAACAAATATAAATAAAGAAAAGAATATTTTTAAATATATACATACTCACATAAATATATATATACATATACACATACACATATATACATGTACGATAAATAAATAATTACACATAATTTATATAGATAATATCATAAATAAATATTTGTAAAAATAAACTATAGATTACCAATAGATTTAATTAAACGAATTAATACTTAGGGTGTATCTGTTGAGAGAGAGAGGTAGTGTTGTTTGACCATTCTTTTGAACGATGCCAGTGTTTGAGCCTGTCTCACCACAACTGGAAGTGTGTTCCACAATCGAACAGCTTCTACTGAGAAAGACTTGTCCATGAAAGTTGTGGTGTGCACGGGCATCCTCGGCTTCAGATTCTCCGACGACCTCAAGGATCTTGCATGTGACTCATGGAGAAAAAGAAAGCGTTCTTTGAGATAAGAAGGGGCAAGAGGATTAAACAAGATATTGTGCAGAAGAGAAAGAATGTGAGCATTCCGACGAAGTCGTATAGGTAACCACTTGAGCTTAGAACGAAACTTGGAAACATGGTCATATTTGCGTAATCCAAATATAAATCTTATACAGAAATTTTGGAGACGCTCAAGTTTATTTAATTGGTCCTCGGTGAGATCAAGATAGCTGACATCGGCATAATCAAGGATAGGGAGTAGGAGGGTTTGCGCAAGTGAAATCTTCGTGGTAACGGGTAGAAAATTTTGTAACCTTCGCAAGGACCTTGCCGAGGCAAACAGCTTTCGACTAAGTTCTCGAAGCTGCGGACCCCAGGTGAAGGACTTGTCCAAATATAGGCCAAGGGTTTTGACTGAATCACTATAAGGGACAGTGATACCGTCACAGAAAACTGATGGTAGATGAACCCAATCCAGTTTCGAAATCATCCTAGGGCTGCCGACAACAATGACTTGAGTTTTGGAAGGATTAACCTTCAATCCATAGGCTTTGCTCCATTTACATATGTGTTCGATATCAGTGTTAATTTCTCCAATCGCATCGACCATCTTGTGCAAGGGTGCCCGAGTATATATTTGCAGATCATCAGCATAGAGGTGGTAGGAGGAGCGAAGATTATTGGAAATGGAATTAATAAAGACAGCGAAGAGTAAGGGAGATAAAACACCGCCCTGAGGAACACCAGCAGATACAGAGCACCAGGAAGAATAACTTTCCTCGATACAGATGCGTTGCTGGCGTCCATACAGGTAACTACGAAACCAATCAACTGCCATTGGAGATATGTTAAGCGAACACAGTACACTAAGTAGTACATCAAAATCGACGGTGTTGAAGGCATTACTGAAGTCCAGCAATCCTAGGACAGTCAGCTTTCCTTCCTCCATACCTGATCTGATGCCATCGGTAATATGAGTCAGAGTGGTAGTCGTACTGTGTCCAGGACGAAACCCCGATTGGAGAGGATTAAGGAGATCATGTTTGGAAAGGAAGTCATTCAGTTGGGTATGGATTAGGCGTTCGAGGACTTTGGACAGGAAAGGAAGAATGGAGATAGGACGAAATTCGAAAAAAACAGAAGCATTCGATTTTTTGGGAATTGGAATAATATGTGTTTTTTTCCAAGCAACAGGAAATAACCCAGTAGAAATAGAATAGTTGAGGATATGAGAAAGGATTGGAAGGATTTCGTTTTCGAATATGTATGGAATTTATCGCTTAGATGGGAAAAAAATGAATAGGGAATACCGTAATAGGCAAGTTCAATGGTGAATGATTTTCAGAATTTGTATTTTTAGTTATAGAAGACAAAAGAATATTCTGAGGAACCCATGGAGGAGCGAGTTTATCCAGAAAGTCACAAGCCAAAGATTGAAGAGTTCTAGGACCAGAGATATCAGATAGGGCAGATCTAAATCTTCTGATGTTACTCCAAACAACTGAAGGAGGGGTATTTGGGGAAATAGTGGAACAGAAGCTATGCCAGCCTTTAGTCTTTTTCTTTTTGAAAAGTTTTCGCGTTTGTGCAATAATATTGGAAAGATATGCAAAGTTTTCCTGAGACATGTTTTGGTTATATGTTTGCTCTTCTTTCTTCCGTTTCTTAATAGCCTCAGTGCAATCAGAGTCCCACCAGGGAGGCATAGGAATTTTCCTACATGTTGAAGCTGTAACTGACTTTTTAAGAGGAAAGATGTCATCAGCAGCCGATGTCAACGTGTACTAAAGTCATAGCACATGTACGTTCGCTGCCCTCAGTCACAACAGGAAGAGATGGAAGCAACATGTCTACCTTATTTCTAAACTCATCCCATTCATTGCTACATTTGGTGGGGGGAAGCTTGTATTTTAAATAAGGTTTTTTAGGGAAACATGAAGAACTATTGTGGAAGAAAGGATAGGAAATTTTAATAGGAAAATGATCACTGCCAAAAGAAGAAGAAAGAGCAGTCCAAGAAAGAAGGGAAGCGAAGTTAGGGGTGCAGATAGAAAGATCTACTGCGCTTTGATTAGTATGGTTGGGGTCGTTGCGACGAGTAGGAGCCCCTGTATTTAGTATACACAAGTTGTTTGTGTCTAATATGTCAAGTAATGCTTCACCATATGAATTTGAAACAGAGCTACCCCAACATTGATGGTGACAATTAAAATCACCTAGAAGTAAAAACGGCCTTGGAAGAAATCTAAGAAGGGAATTAATTTCATTAAGTAAAGAAGAGGAAGGATGAGAAATATAAAGGGAGACAAAACAAGTATTATATACACTTACAGCTACAATAGAGATTTGTTCACTATGAGAAGGTAAACAAATAGTTGAGAAAGGAACAGAATCTTTGATGAGTAAGGCAACACCACCATACCCATCAGATCTGTCTTCTCTAACAGTAATGTACCTTTGTATTTTAAAAACATAGTTGTGTTTAAACCATGTTTCAGATAAAGCAATTACAAAGGGTTGGTATTTATTAATAAGATGAATAAGGTCACACTTTTTATTAATTATGCTGCGGCAGTTCCATTGAAGAATGTTGTTGTTGTCCATTAAGGACGGAAATAGAGGGAATATCAAGTAGAGGTGCAACGTGGGACGGTGAGATATTGAATTTTGTAAAAGGTTAAATAATGCTGTAATAAATTCTTTAATATTAAATTGAGATTCATTTTGAGTCTCGTCTTTCCTAGGGCTGAAGGCACAGCCATTTATTGCATAGTGATGCCCAAAACATAAGCAGCACTGTGCATTTATTTCTTCTGTTTCACATACTTCCCCAGAGTGGAGTTGCCCGCACTTATAACATCTAGGTTTAGATCTGCACTGAACTTTAGTGTGGCCAAACCGACAACAGTTAAAACATTGTATAGTGGGGTATATATATAGGTCTACTGGCAGAGCATTAAAACACATAAAAATACGTTTAGGCAAAATTTGACCATCGAAGGTCACAACCACTGTTTGAGAGGGTTTCCATACTGCTGAACCATCTTCATATGATTTAAAATTTAATCTTCGAACTTTTAAAATAGGTCCACACCCTATCGGGACAGAAGAGTTCTCAATAACCTCCTCCGGAGACCATTCAGAAGGAACTCCTCGCACAATGCCCATTCTTGTAACATTGAACGATGGAATAAACGCCTTATAATCTTTTTTCAAAAGGTTTTCATCATTAATAAAAGAATTTGCATCCATGAAAGTAGTGAAAGCTAAAGATATTTTGTTTCTACCTATCCTTTTGAGGCTTCCATTAATAATATTTTTAAAATTGTATTGTTTCAGAAACTTTCCAAAAGCAAGCGGATGCAAAATGGAGTGATCATTTTCCGCAGAGGTATTTTTCTGAACATGTATAATAAAGGGCGCGATATCATTTTTGTCATATAAATTCCTTCCCACCATTTGCGCGGGAATTTTGGATGTTGATGGTTGTTGTGGTTGTACGACTCCATTATTATTTTTTATTATAGGTTGCGACTGCACCGACAACGAGAGGCCAGTGTCTGTACAACCGCATCCAGACGAAGTGTCGTTATGACCATGTTTCCTCCTTCTTTTATTGCAGACTTTGCATATAATAATAAGTCGACGACTTCGTTTGAGCGGCCTGGACGATGAAGAGCCATCTGTGTCCATACCAGACTCGGAAATGGCTTTAGACAAGCAAGGTTGCAACTGCAACTGCCTGCCGGAGGGACAAAGCCTCCCGGGTCAGGCGGATCATTCATTTTAAACTACTATACCTGAGGAATTGTATTTACAAAAACTTACCAAAATGATGAAAATGTAAACTAAGAAATAATAAAATGATAAAATAAACTACAAATATATACAAAGACTCCACTGATAGAAATATTTACAAAAAATATTGTGAATAAATTTAAAGAGCAAAAAAAATCACGTCCACGCCTACGAAGTTTCCCGCGCTTTTCCTATTTTTAATTTATTTACTCTATAAAAGAGAAGGCAAAGGTTCTCCACCGTGCAGCCATGTCTGTCGTTATTTTTTTTCCAAATCTGGGCTAGAATTAAAGTCTTCTTCTTCTCTGGTTTTAACTTATACAAAAGGCCGAAGCCATGTCTGCAGTTTCATCCATTCAAAAGGAGGAAGCCATCTCCGATATTTTTCTCATTCTAAAGTCGGGAGCCATGTCTGAAATAAACACAATCCAAAAAGCCGAAGCCATGTCTGTAATAGTCACAATTTAAAGGCCTAAGCCATGTCTGAAATAATTTTTTCACTTATTAATCACAACACAACATCACACGTTCCCCCTTTTTTTAGTATCTCTAAACTGCTCTTTGTGTTTAATAAATAATAGTAATCGTCATTCTATTTTTCTAGAATTTTACAGCATTTTCATGACAGTGAAGCAGTGTTGGGTCAACCCATTAATATATAGAAGGGGATATCACACAAGATCACGTAACCTGAAGCCAAATGTTTCCCTAAAATGGCGTCGACTCCACCCACTGCAAATTGTGTTGTATTCATTTCATCGATAGTATTCATATTGTATTATCGATAAAATAGTTTTTTTGCACACATAGACAATAATGTATTTGACTCAATTAAAATTAAGGACAATTTATTACCATTATTCTGATAGATCATAAAATAATAAATAATGACTGAAAATTATCTTTTGGCACACGTTTGGCGTGTCGTTCATTTACAAAATCTTCTAAATAAATAAACAAATATATTTTTATTCAAATAATTTATTCATGTCGAAATAAAACGGACTTAGTTTATTTTCAATGTTCCGGATGTTTTTTTTCATGTCTTTTAGACGCACGACTTCCAAAGTTCTATTAATACAGTTTTTTCAAAATGCTTAGAACATATTCTTATAGCTGACACGTGTTGTATATTTTCAGGCCTATGCTGTCATACCATACACTCCATCTTTTATGGATATATCATCTTTATATCATTCACTGGAAATCTGAAATTATAATACACAAAATTAATATATAAACATTAGTCTCGTGTGAGCACACTTTCGGAGATAATCGTACATTTCGCTGGTTGTTAGAATAAATATTGACAACATTTCTTTTTTCGTGACGCCTACCATGAAAACGTGCGGAGTTTGTTGTGTACAATTTAATGATGGAGTACGGTGTGGGAGCTGTCGTGTTCATCTTGACTTTGGATGTGGAGGCATCACCGAAGCAGGTTGGAGAAAACTAGGCTCTGACAGAAGGTCGCATTGGAAATGCCCTAAGTGTAGAATTCTGTCGCCCATTGCTACTGCCGCCGACCCCCTCGCTTCCCTGGATACCTTACTTTTGGAACTCCGAGATTTAAAACGTCAACTTTCCAACCTACCTATTCTAGTTGGTGACATAAAATTAATAAAAGATGAATTGGCGGAGCTCAAAGTGGCGTGCGATTTTTTTAGCAGCAAGCTTGATGAATTCCACACTAGAATTACTGAGCTTGAATCCAGAACTAGTGACCTTGATAAGCATGCACGGTATATCCAATATGCTTCAACCCGAAATATCTAAGATAAAGCGTGAACAGTTATCATATGACCAGCGATCCCGATCTAATAATGTTGAAATAAAGGGTATTACCGTCAAAAATAACGAGAATCTATTTTCCATTTTTGAAGGCATTGGACAGACGGTTGACTACGTCTGTCCCAAGACTCAGATTAATTATATTTATATTTATTTAATTATATTAAAAAGTAATTATAGTCAGTTTCCTAAATAGATACATAAAAGAGGATTTTATTACGGCTGCCCGTGCTGCGAAACGCCTCTCATCAACAGATTTAGGATTTCAAGGCTCACCTCAACAGGTATATATCAATGATCATCTGACCGTGGATTATAAAAGACTATTAAGTTCAGTAAAATTATCTGTTAAAGAGTAAAAATACAGTTTTGTATGGGTTAAGCACAGTAAAATACATGTAAGGAAAAACACAACCTCCAAATCATTCATAGTAAGAAATGGATCTGATTTAAACAAAATTATATAAAGAGTTTTCCAAACCTTTGTGCAAATCTGGTGTTGGCAGATGGGCTTTATAGACTACTATAAACTCTATAATAATAATACTAGCCCTGTATTTAACATTGTACCACTGCTGGGCACGGGCCTCCTCTACTAGTGAGAGGGGTTAGGCCTTAGTCCACCACGCTAGCCTAAAGCGGGTTGGTAGACTTCACATACCTTCGAAATTCGTATAAGAATTCTCAGATATTCAGGTTTCCTCACGATGTTTTCCTTCACCGTTAAAGCAAGCGATAATTAACATTTAATACACACATAACTTTAGAAAAGTGTGTGCCCCACTGTGCTGGAAAATCTTACGTAGATAAAAAATTAATTTTATTTAAAGGACAGTAATAATTACTGGTTTTGAATTATTCATTGTTAATAAAGTTATTATGTCTATTATGTAACTGTGAGTTTTTGTTTCAAGAAGTTATTACTATTATTATATTATGTCTATACCCGTACCGACACGTATTAGGCCAGCGTGGTGGACAAAGGCCTAAAGAAGAAACTGACTGACTGATCGATCAACGCACAGCCAAAACGGCTGGGGTTAGAGACTTAAAATTTTGACAGTAGGTACCTTTTATGACGTGGGCATCCACTAAGGAAGGATTTTTGGAAATACCACCCCTAAGGGAGTAAAATAGGAGATGATAGTTTGTGTCAAAATCCGTCATTTTGAAGTTAAGTTTATGAAAATTAGTATTTGGCCTTTTAGTTAAAAACAAAAAATATATATTTCAGGATTTTTGGAAATTCCACCCTAAAGGGGTGAAATAGGGGAAGAAAGTTTGTATGAAAATCCGTCATTTTTGAAGGTTTAACTTCAAAAATGACGGAATGTTGATGAAAATTGTTATTTTGTATTGTATACTTTTTTTCCCAAACATGACATCCACGCGGGCGGAGCCGCGATCAACAGCTAGTACCTCATATTTTTTAAATTTTATCTTAATTTGAAAGAGGCACGCCTAAGATTTCAAGAACTGGGTAAACTAATGTTAGTTGGTAACCCCATAGAGTTCAGCTGTCCCTTTCGGGTGCACGCCTATGCCTCATCTACGGTTGTATATACTATATCTATGGTTTGAGGGTTACTTCGTTCTGTCTGAGACTGGTCGTTACTCGTTTGTAAAGGTAACCTTAATTTTTACATATGTAGTATGACAATCGAGTACTGAATTCCCAAAATATGAACCCGTCAAAAACAACCGTGAGCCCATATTATTTCCCGTTTTCCATTCGTCCAACCCGTCAGATCTGGCGGGAAATCCATCAAGTTGGATACACTGACTAGACAATCTTAGAATTATAACATTAGGAACGAGTCTTAATCTGCTGACTGACAGCCTGTGACCACGGCTGATGCAACTCGGTCGAAACGTTGGGAAATAATTGTGGTTTATACCATTAAAATATTGCGCGATTAAGACCCATTCCTAATTTTATAATATGTATTCAAATCGCGAGAGTCTAAAAACATTTAATCTTAGAATTTACAAAAACATATTATATATGCGATTGACTAGGCTGTATGGGCTTGAACCTTTTGCCTTCTCTTTTGTATAAAAAAGAGACTGAACGAAAATAAAAAAAAACCCCCGAAGAGCATTAAAAACAAAGAGCAGTTAAAGAAAAAAGAGACACTAAAAATAAAAAATATCGTAAATTATAATACTACTGAAATATTGGCTAAAACATTAGACAACGACGAAGCTATAATAAAATTAAGATTAGAATTAGATCTACAGGACATAAGTGGTACAATAACAAGTAACAACAACATTATTTACTCTGCGTGTATTACAGAGAACAAAATGCTTGAATCAAAACTTTGCCGCATATGTTTGGATGACAATGTCCGAATGCATCAAATATTGGGGTCGGAGGTTCAAGATGTGTACAAAAAGTTAATAAATAAAAATGTTAGTTTCCATCTGATACTTTGTGCTGTTCCTGCGTAAATATAAAAGTGTTTTCATACATGATCATAATATGTTAGGTTTTAAGCGTGTTGGTATTCCAGAACCATTAAAATATATTCACCCTTATTTATTACTAATTTTAATTCTCAGGTTCAAGAAGAGGGAAGGCTACATTATGCATGTTACATATGTTATAGTCAGCTAAAGAACTGCCAGCAACTTGTTATAAAATCACAGAATTCTGAAGAGTTGCTTAAACAAATTTTGCCGATTGGTAGTGAGGTACATCTAAATAACCATCTTTTAATTATTTTTTGCTCTGAACAGTCCAAGGTCAGATTTCCTGTGAGCAATCTTAGTCGTTGATATTTGTTTGATTTGGTCTCTAAGTTACAATGATTGACTGGTGGTAGGATATTTATATCTGTCTGGATAGAGACCACCATTCACAGGGTGTAAAACCTGCCATAGTGGCACATCAAGTATCTGGGTGGCACCGAATCGCAAGTCTGTCGCATTCGGAGCCACCCAGTGTACATACTATTTTTGTTGGAGGTATAGAGTAGGGGTACAAATTTTGGATGTGTTGCAGCCTTCAGAGTACTCTAACACTAGACCCTCAATGGCTTCTTCACCTCCTAGCTCCATGGGGTAGTGTGAATAAGCTACACGGCAGGCCTGCATGATTGTGTTGATGGTAAGCGCAGTGCAGTCCAATTAGAGTATTGAGTAGCCAGAGACAATCTATCCCCGCTACTCAAGAAAGTGAAGAAGTGGTTGATATATATTTGAACTACCCTGTACAATGTACATAGCATCAGGTCCAGTGTAATCACTATGTGTGATAATGTAGAAAAATTATATTTTTTTGTTTTCAGATGCATCTAAAATCCATTAGTTTTGTAGACAGGCTGACATACGGTCTGGTAAATTCGTTGATGGTTGCGAAACTAGATTCCTTAAAAATACCGGATTACAAAAACATTTTAAAAATAGAAAACCAATGTGAAAGTGACAGTAATGAAGTGATGGTCAAAGATGAACCTCATGATGACAGTAAGTATAAAACATAAGTAAAAATGTTTCAATAGTGATTTTATAATAATAAAAGCTTAATATTTTAAATCTTATTGCAATAGCCTGTATGGTGTTAGCTAGATAGATAGAGAGCTAATACTTGATGGTCCTGTATTACAATTATATAAATATACTCTGGTACCATGATATATTTTTTTATTCTCAAGGTGAATTTCAAAACGAGTTTAGGCTGGACGAAGAACATAACTTTGAACAAGATAAAGCCTGTGCCATAGAAAATAGAATAGAAACCACCCTAGAAACTAAAACAAACTTAGTAGCTAAAGAAAATAAGTCATCCCAGATAGGATGTGATGAGATTTATAATAATCAATTGTTAATTAAAGATGATAAAAAGACTCTTGTATGCAATGATTGTGGTAAAACATATAGTACGAAAGCTCTTCTTATCAAACATATCAATGGACATAAACCTGTAAATAGGAAACCAAATAAGACAGTTATAAAAATAAAAAAATCTGTATGTCACAGAAGAGGTACTGAAAGACGGAAATTGAAAAAAGGCTTTGACATTTATATGGATGAAAAATTGTTTAATTGTAAATACTGTGCCTATACTTCTAGAAGCAAAAGTAATTTACAGCTCCATATAAGAACTCATATAGGCGAAAAACCTTTTAAATGTCAATACTGTAGTTATACATGTTCACAAAATGGTACTTTAAAGGTACATGTTAGAACTCATACAGGCGAAAAACCTTTTAAATGTCAATACTGTGGTTATTTATGTTCAAAAAAAGTTAACTTGAAGACACATATTAGAACTCATACAGGCGAAAAACCTTTTAAATGTCAATACTGTAGTTATACATGCTCACAAAATGGTACTTTAAAGGTACATGTTAGAACTCATACAGGCGAAAAACCTTTTAAATGTCAATACTGTAGTTACACAAGTGTTGTAAGGAGTAATTTAAAGGCTCATATTAGAACTCATACAGGCGAAAAACCGTTTAAATGTCAACATTGTAGTTACACAAGTGTTGTAAGTAGTAATTTAAAGACTCATATTAGAACTCATACAGGCGAAAAACCTTTTAAATGTCAACACTGTAGTTACATAAGTGCTAATAGGAATCATTTAAAGTTACATGTTAGAACTCATACAGGCGAAAAAAGAGGAAAATTAAAAAAATAAGACTTGTCATGTTCATTAATAATAACGTTTAAACTAGCCAATTTGATCTATGGAAGATAGCACAGATTACTTAGAGAAGCTATGCTTCAGATGGCTATCTTCCATTGATCAAAATTGGCTAGTTTAAACGTCGTTTAAACGTATTAATGAACATGACAAGTCTTATTTTTTTAATTTTCCTCTGATAGCTACCAAGATTTTGACCTGGATTTAAAAAAAATGAATATAATATCTGGCTCTGAATAGTGGCCTGTTAAGTCATTTTGATTTTATTCGGAACCCCTTCAAGTAGGTAATACAAATATTTATATTTATTTATATGTTGCATCTTAAAATGAAAACACCTTTTTTATTTATAACTTGTTTTATTTTTATTTTTTTACATATTTATTGTATGCTTTAAGTTGCGTGGGTGGCAATCTTTTATTTTTTTAATCTAAGTACATCTGTGCCCTTTAAAATGTTGTTAATTATATTACACCAATTATTCATTGTAACTTAAAGATATATTAAGAAAGCATTCTAATACAGCATTCTTATGGAATTCGCAATTAAGGGAGTCAAATGAATACTTGGAAGAGATATTTTTAATTGTAAAATTAAATAAAATATTCATTTTTTCTGAGGTTGTATTTCCAAGTATTCATTTGCTTCCTTGATAACATTACCAAACAATCTCACAGCTTGTTCCGATGGGTAGGTTAGCTTTCTTTTTTTAATACATTTGTATTCACGTATTTATAGTTTACTTACATTAATAGTTTCACTTAGAGCATTTAACACTGGAGACGCCATTGAGCGCTTACCCCGTTTGACAAATGTAAGAGCACGGTGCTCATACACGTTCTATAAAACGAGATGCGCTTCGTGATCCGCCACTAAAAAAGTGACATCACGTGCGAATGGAGCTCCGCAAAAATGAGAGCCTGTAGCGGTATTAACATGTAAAAATAGATCTGACACATCAGACTTACAAAAATACAACATTATTTTTCACCTGGACGTATTTTTTTAAAGTAATATTATCCTTAAAAGCAACAAAACATATAATTTCTAAAAATGATCATCGGGTAATAAATGTTGCCATTTTTTAACTAGGTGTTGCCCGCGGCTCCGCCCGCGTGTAGATCTTGGAGCATTTTAACCTTTTATATTTTGCTATCCCATAGGAAGCGTGCATTTTTTCGAGATAAAAGTGGTCTTTGTCATTTTCTGATCCCTAAACTGCCACTATGCAAAAAATCATGTCGATCCCTTGCTCTGTGAAAAACTAAACTTTCCCATGGGAACTGTACATTTCTCCGGGATAAAAAGTAGCCTATGTCCTTTTCCAGACTATAATCTGTCTCTGTGCCAAATTTTAAGTAGATCCGTTCAGCCGTTGTAGTGTGATTAGATATCAAACAACCATGCATCCAACCAAAAATACGCATTTATAATATTAGTAAGATTACTTTATTTATGTTTCCTTAACTTAATTTATAATTTAAAAATTGTAGGAGAGTTGATATATCGACTAAGTTTACAATTTCATAAACTTTATTACACTGGCATTTTGGGTGGTTTATGTGGTAACACTGTCGTGTATGCAAGACTCAAATAGTGTTGTAGATAAACTTATCAAGGTTATCGATATAATTACTAATCCATCTGGACTGTCTTCTAAACACATACTTTTAATGTAAATAGTTCTAACATACTAGGAATGTCACAAAATATACCAATACCGGAATAAAATATTTGTCAAAAAATGTGATCCTAAAAATGTACCCGGTATATTTAGGTATGAATTTTTGCGCCATTCATTTATTACGTAAGATGATGTATGGGGGGAGTCGATCAAGTCTTATTTTTTCTTACAAGGGGTGGGAGGGAGTCTTAATAGTTCTTACGTCAGATCACACAAATGCGCAAAGTTAGGATTATACTTTGAAAAATCGCGGGCCATGTCTGTAATTTTAAAAACATGCAACTTAGATTTTTTATATTTTTTTGATAACCGGTATGACTTGCCTTTTCACCCGGGTCCGGCTTGACGTCGACTTTTGGGACAACCTGTATTACATTCAAGATCTCAAGCCCTTTTTATATGCTCTTCATAATAGATAGCGTTAGCCGGCTACCACACCAAAACAGGCGATAATCGCTCTCAATGACATGCAATAATACCATTCGCAGCATTTGCTATTCGCATTCGCTACCAATAACACTTTATTTCTTGGCTCCGCTTATTTTATTTGAAATTTTGAGGAATAACAGAACATTTTCTCACAAACTATATACCATTGGAAAGGTCGAGTTGTGTACTTTCCGGTAGTATATTTGCTGAATCGGAATACCTCAAAACGAGTGAGTAATCATCAAATACATTTTAAAATAATTTGCAATGGCCGTCATTGTTGTGTTCCATGTGCTGACATACCTGAAAAACGCTTCTCTACAATTAGTGTTGACAAAAAATAAATAAATGGAAGTGTCACGGATGTTGTGCAAAGCAACCAAAAACTTTACGTCCCATTGACTCACCCGGCAAGTCAAGGAATAATAATGACTCGCTCCCTTTTAATGACAATATTACGCATCGAAAAAAACCACTGTTGATACTAGCGCAATTAGTGGAAGTTCCGGCTTAAACTCGTCCGCGTTAGTTATTACAAAGAAAGACGTCAGGGAAATAATAAGAGAAGAATTTAATGTCATGAAATTGGCTTTAGCACAGGAGCTTAACCAAACCCTTAAGCAGATGGTGAGTATCGAATTTCAATCTATAAAACAGGAAATAACTGCTTTGGAGAATAAAGTTTTGTTTCTGAATGAAAATTATGAAACCACCAAATCCGCCATCGCCAAATACCAAGACGCACTGGGAGAGCTAAAGAAAGAGAACGTTCAGTTAACAAATAAGTTACAGGATCTGCAAATCAGGCTTCAGGTTGCTGAGCAGCATAGCCGTTCTAACAATCTTGAGATAGAGTGTGTCCCCGAGCAAAAACAGTAAAACTTGCTATCTATGATTACTCAGCTATCTAAGGTATCCTGCGACTTGAAAGAATCCGACATTCATCATTGCACTCGTGTGGAAAAAAGTAACAGAGACGACAAGAGTCCTCGCTCAATCATTGTTAAATTGGCTACCCCTAGGCTTCGGGATACATTTTTAGCGAAAACAATAAATTTTAATAAGGCAAATCCAAACGATAAGCTCAGTACTGCTCACATAGGCATTGGAAGTAATAAATCGCCGCTTTACATTGTTGAGCACCTATCACCTAAAAACAAATTACACGCAGCGGCTCGCCAGATCGCCAAAGATAAAGAGTACTAATTCATGTAGATTAAGCAAGATCGTGTTTTCACTAGGAAAACAGAAGAAGACGAGTTTACTTATATAAGAAACCAAGGGACCAGAACCGACATAAAACAATTCTCTGCCATATCCCATTTGTCCAAATCATATAACTCTATTTGTGAAACGATGTATGTATGATGTATTTGTTGATAAATTGCCAAAATTCAAAAAAGCTGTTGTGGCAAAATGGTTAGCTGTACATACAGCTAACTATTTTTTCTTATAGCTACAATTCTATAATATTGTTAGACTTAGATATAATAAATATATTTTATTATTAATTTATTAATTAAATTCTCATTTGGTCATGCTCATTGTTATTTTTGAAAATTTAATTAACCTTTTAGGTACTTTTATTGAATACTGGTGTTCCTTTTTTTTCTCAACGCATGTCGTGGTATCCTTAAAATATTGTTCATTAATAGTAAGATTATTGTTACCTCATTATAATTTAGTCCTAAGTAATGTAACAACAGCTGGATATCCATTTTAAATAAATTAAAGGCGTATTATTTAAAATTCATTTTCTAAAAAATATATTTTTTATTTTTTCTTATTTGGCTTGTATTTTTCTCACTACTCATTACCTTTATTATCTTTACAGTAATAATAATAATAATACTAGCCCTGTATTAAACATTGTCCCACTGCTGGGCACGGGCCTCCTCTACTAATGAGAGGGGTTAGGCCGTAGTCAATCTTTACAGTATTTCGATTAAATTAGAAATATTAATTTACACTATTTTTAACTATACCTCTCTACTTCCGTCTCCTTTCAAGAAATCACACCCAGAGATTGCAAGAAAGCGATAGACAAGATGATACACATAAAAAATAATCTTAAAATATTTCACAAATTATAATTGTTTTATTTTATCTATCGATAGATAAGGACAACGCTATCTATACCTCGTGTCGACATTGCTACGCTCTACTGTTTTTACACAGTTGTCAATATATGACACTGTAAATACATTAGACACCAAGATAAATTTGTAACTGTGTGCATAAATTTGCCAGTGTTGTATGAAATGGTGTAGTGTGCATGCGTAGCGACGTGATTACATTTTGCATTTGTGTGCACATGTTTATTTGTAGTTGTACGAAGCCCCCCACCGACATTGCTGAATTTTTTGTTCAAGATTCGATCGTAATGCCGTCTCCTTTTGGTTGCCTACTCTAAGTAGTTTCACGTTTATATAGTTATTAATTGAATTTTCCTCTACATTTGTTTCCAATATGGACATGTCACTTTAACATTGCCTGCACTTATTTTTGACAAGATTTTTTCTTACCACCCAGCTGTGTAAGCAAGTGAATGGACATGAATTCGTTCTTGAATGGCTGTGTTAGGAACACTGTTTAAATTTACATTTAAAAACTTAGAGGATTCAGGAGAGTTAACTTCTTTAGGAGTCATTTTAATTGATTTAAAAAGTGTCTTTAAATTTATTACCTGCTCGCCTGAATCCTCTTCACAATTAAAGCTCTCTAAATGAAATTTACTTCTTCTTCTTCTTTTATTAATTTGGACTCCACCGTTTCATCGGTGATTTTGCCAATGTCAAGTATCAGACTTCCTTACGTTACGGCCCGACGCGACCTACACTATACACACAGATACATAAATAATAGTTAAAAACCGATAAACTAAAGCTAAGAGTGAACATTGATTTATGGAACTAAATTTTTTAAATAATAACATATACCTAGTAAGGTCATAAATTCTGTCACATGTTTAATATAAAATAATTGAAACAAGTTTATTCATTATGTAACCATTTATATACCAAAATGAACTTAACAAAACATAGATTCTTATGACACTAAAGTTTATTCAAAACGACCTCCGTGATTTTGAATACAGGCCTTCAATCTGCGCGGCCAGTTGTCTATCGCAGCACGAACGAGGTCCATGTCAATATCGGCGGCTGCCTTAATCAAGGATGTCTTGAGTGACTCCAAATTGGGATGAGGCTTTGAGCACGCCTTTTCCTCCAAGTGTTGCCATATTTTGTAATCTAACGGATTCAAATCTGGACTGGAGGAGGGCCAGTCTTCGTGCCGGATGAAGTCGATTTCACGCGCCGCCAGCCAGTCTTGTGTGCTCTTCGCTCTATGAGCTGGCGCCGAATCTTGTTGGAATACCCAGTGCCTGTTATTGAACATGGTATGAGAAACAGGTTCCACAAGGTTCGTCAGGACTGTATTTTGATACACAACTGCATTCGTTTTTACACCTTTCTCACAAAAATGTACCTCTGTTAAGCCCCAATAAGAAACTCCCAACCATACCATGAGCGAGGATGGAAAATGACCTCGTTGGACACGCGGAATACGGTTGCTCGCTTCTTCACTACTGTGTGCGTACACCTTATTATTTTGTTTGTTGTAGCTCTCTTCTACGGTAAAATTTTTTTCATCTGAAAAAAGAATTTCCCGATATTTTTTTCCCGCGTACCGCTTCAACAAAGCGCGGCATCTCTTCAGTCTCAGGTCCATTAGACGAGCATTCAAACGATGTCCTGTTTTTCTTCGATATGCCCGAAGCCCTAAGTCTTCATTTAACACCCTTTTCACCGTGGTTCTGCTTAACCCCAACTGAAGGGCCAACAGTTTCTGCTTACGTTTGGGATTTCTTTGAATTCGCGCCTTCACAGCTTTTATCACTGCTGGAGTCCTAACAGACCGAGGGCGACCACTTCTTGACCTGTCATCTACACTAGAGTCTTCATTGTATCGTTTGATGGTACGATAAACGAATCTTTTGGTTATATTCAAATTTTTCAGTATGCCAAAAATTTGAATTGGCGCGTAACCGCAACGATGCAACGCAATTACTGCAACACGGTCTTCTTTAAGCGTCAACTCCATATTTAAAAATGAGTAAAATTCTAAAAAGTATACATTTTTATTTTCATGAACAATTTGAAATTCGAATTCAATAAACTTTTTTGTGGCCAGCATTCTAAAATCAAAGTTTTTACTGTGTGACAATACTTATGACCTGACTGTGTATATATACGTAAAAAAAAATATTGAAAATTATTCTTATTAATTGTCAAAAAAAATAAATTATGGATTGATATATAACATGTGCAACTGAACAGGTGAACTGGTAGTGGTGGAGGCGTAATATTTATTAAGTAGGTAGGTACCAAATAAATATCACGCAAGTTATGAATGAACCGAACAAGATGGAGGTGGTAATATTTATAGATACAGGTTGTTCATTTTAATAAACTTGGACAGTAAGATAATGTTATGGGAAAAATCACAAGTTAAAAGGGTTTTAACATTTACAGGACGAGGAAATTCATCAGGGAGAATATCATAGATGGAGAATGGGACTCTAGGACACTCAAAGAAGATATGTTCCAGGGAGCCCTCATCTAAACCACATTCGCATACGGAATGATCACGAACACGGATTTTAGCAAGAAAGACAGGGGAGCATACATGTCCTAGACGGAGACGGATTATAGTTGACGTTATTCTTTTATTTATATTTTTGAATTTGAAAAACCACGGTTTCTGGGGGATTGTGGGCTGGATAGAGGCATAATGAATACCTTTATTTAATCTAGTGATCTGCCAACAGTTGTTCCATGCGTTCATTAAGTCAGATTTGGTTGTGCATCTTAAGTCCCTAGCATAGCAGAAGCTGTGAGTTATATTACCAGAGAGGACAGCATTGCGTGCATACGAATCAACAGCTTCATTACCAGTTATACCACAGTGGCTAGGAATCCATGCTAATACTATTTCTAAGCCTGATATATGACACTTTCTGAGAGTCTGAAAAAATAATGACTCTGCTTAAACTATGGGATTGGACAAACAAAATAGCTTCCAACATTGCAATTGCTTCTCCTGAAAATATTGAGGTTTGGGGGGGACATTTAAAATCTAAAATTATTTTATATTTAGGGATCCACACAGCAGCACCAACACAATCTCTATCAGAGAGTTTGGATGCGTCTGTGTAGATAGGAGTCCAGTCATACCATGATTCTAATAAAATACTATTGAACTTTTTTTGTGCCTCAATATCATTTTTGGAAATTCCAAAATTAAGGATAATTTTGGGTTCATATATTAAGGAATGGTAGTCAAAGGTGTAAATAAAATAAGTGTTTGTTTGAAATATGTTTAAGGAGGCATTGGAGAACTTTTGAAAGGATTGAACCAGAAGAGGAGGAGATTTGTTGGACCAGTATCCCGGCTCTTCAACAGAGCGGGAGAGGGAGAGGAGTTTATTATGAAGGGGGTGAGATGATTTTTGAAGAGAGTTAAAGAAAAACCGGTCACAAAGATATTGTCTACGAAGACCAAGAGGGGGTTCCATACATTCTATTTGAAGAGCATTAATGGGAGAGGATTTCATTGCACCTGAGATAATGCGAAGGCATTTAGATTGTAATTTGTCTAATGAGGATAAAGCAAGTTTATTACAGGGTTCTAGAATGAAGCAGCCATAGTCAAAATTACTACGAATAATTGCATTGTATATCAGCTTTTGGTTATATGGGTGAGCACCCCAACGTACACCAGAAAGAGCCCTGATCACATTTATTCCTTTTTCACATTTATATTATTTATTTTTGCTGGTGGTAGGATATTCGTATCCGCCCGGATAGCGACCACCGTACACAGGGCGAAAAACCCGCCATAGTGGCACACGCAAGTGTGTCGCGTTCCGGGATCAGCCAGTGTATGTCCGGTTATCGTCGGGGGGCTTGAGTTGGGGTACGATGTTTGGCCGTGCGGGTATAAGCCGGTTCACAGTCGGTTGGAGGCGTGTTGATCCGTCGGCCAGGGAGACCTGTAGAAACGGTGGTACCGCTGGCCGCCCGCGGTACAGTACAGGGGCCCAATCGTGGCTAACCACCACGAGAGGCTGCCCCACCATGCCGCGCATAATCTTGGGTGGGTCGGTCGTGCCGGTTGGTGACCGGATGTGGGGTCCCGGCGGCCTATCCCGGGAGGGTACGGGGGCCCTTCCGTCCGGCGGATCAGCTCACCTCCTCTCGGCTCTTTTAGTGGACCGGCGCTTGTTGCGGCCCTCTGACTACTCTGACACTAGACCCTTGACCGCTTCTTCACCTCTCCCTCCCATAACTCCATGACAGTGCAAACTAAGAGAGCAGGTTCTACAGCGGTGCGTAACCCCACCACCGCATTCACAATGGAGTTCGCTAACATCCGCGGACTCCATTCTAATCTTAATGCCGTCCACCACCATCTTGAGACGGCCCGGCCTGCTCTGCTCTTCTTGACGGAGACACAGATTTGTAGTCCGACCGATACTTCATACTTGCTTTACCCCGGCTACTCGCTTGAAGAAAGCTTCAGGCCGAGGGCCGGGGTATGCCTGTATGTTCGGTCGGACGTCTGCTGTCGCCGTCTGCGCTGCATGGAGGACCCCTCCTTCTCCACCCTGTGGGTACACGTCGACCTCGGCTCCCAGAGTCGGGTTTACGTGTGCCTTTACAGGTCACACGACGGGGACGTAGTGACAACTCGGCTATTTAATTATATTAGCCAGGCGACAGACGACGCGCAGGAGCAGTTTCCAACAGCGGAATTGGTAGTTCTGGGGGACTTTAATGCACACCACGAGTTGTGGTTGGGCTCCTCCAGAACTGACCATGCAGGCAGGACTGCTCATGCATTCGCTTTGACCAATGGCTTGACACAGCTGGTGGATCAGCCTACCAGGATCCCAGATGCGGCAAGTCATGCGCCCTCTCTGCTGGACCTACTGCTGACGAGTCATCCGACCGGGTATAAAGTGACGGTTGGTGCTCCCCTGGGTACCTCCGATCACTGCCTGGTTGGGACGTCGGTTCCTTGCGCTTTGCCTCAACGTCCCGTGAAGGTCAAGCGCAGGGTCTGGCACTACTCGTCGGCAGATTGGGATGGTATGCGGGATTACTTCGCATCCATCCCTTGGCGGCAGCGCTGCTTTGATGGAAAGGATCCTTCAGCGAGTGCTGACGCCATTGCTTGCGAGATCAGAATAGGAATGGAATATTACATTCCTTCCTCTGAGATCGCAGGCAAGGGCCGAGGACGCTCCTGGTTCAACCGTGCATGCGCCGATGCTGTTGGCAAGAAACAGGCGGCGTATCGTGCTTGGATCGGGGGTCGCGCTACGAAGGATCCCAACCTCAAGTCACTCAAAGCAGCCTACAACCGTGCTGCCAAGGTCTGCAAGAGGGCGTATGTTAAAGCGGATGCCCAACGCGTCTCCAAGATTGGATGTGCTTTGGCTGATAACCCAACAAGCAGTCGTGCTTATTGGAGCTTGGCTAAGGCCGTCCAATCTAATTTCTGTCGCCTTTCGCTGCCACCGCTGAGATATCGAAATGGAACACTAGCCCATAGCTCGCAGGAGAAGGCCGATTTATTGGCAGACCTCTTCGCGGCTAATTCGAGACTCGAGGACTGCAATACTCATTTACCATCTACGCTGCCCGGTTGCGGTCACACAATGCCTGATATCCGTATCAGGCATTGTGATGTGCGGCGTGAGCTGCAGTCTCTCGAAGTCCGGAAGGCTAGTGGTCCTGATGGTATCCCAGCGCTTGTACTTAAAAAGTGTGCAGCGGAGTTGTCTCCTGTACTGACGCGCCTATACCGATCGTCCTACCTCTCAGGTATTGTGCCTGAATCTTGGAGGGAGGCTAATGTGCAGCCGATCCCCAAAAAGGGTGATCGGTCAGACCCTAACAATTATCGCCCAATCGCCATAACCTCAGTGATGTGTAAAGTCATGGAGCGACTGAAAAACAGCCAATTAGTTCGCTACCTAGAGGATCACTCGTTGATCAATGACCGCCAATACGGGTTCCGTCATAACCGATCAACGGGTGATCTTCTAGCGTTCGTATTACATCACTGGGGAGAGGCGATTGACAAGCATGGCGAGGCTCTGGCTGTGAGTCTCGACATAGCAAAGACATAGCATAGTTTGATAGGGTCTGGCATCGTGGCCTTCTCTCCAAGCTCCCGGCATACGGTCTGCCCGACAACCTGTGCAAGTGGATTTCCGGCTTTCTGCATGAGCGTAGAATACGTGTCCTCGTTGATGGACACGCTTCGCAGCTCATGTCAGTAAATGCCGGAGTACCACAAGGTTCTGTGATTTCGCCCACCTTGTTTCTTCTGCATATCAATGATATGTTGTCGCTTGGCAACATTCATTGCTATGCAGACGACAGCACGGTTCATGGGCGTTATAGCAGCAAGCCGCCTGGTTGCCGGGCGGATACTGAGAGGAGACGCGAGGATCTTGTCGTTGAGCTCAACCAGACCTTGGACCTCATCTCATCATGGGGTACCAGGAATCGGGTTGAGTTTAATGCCAAGAAAACCCAGGTGTGCGCGTTCTCGTGCAAGAAGTCTCCGTTTTCTCCCATCCCCGTTCTTCAGGGTGTTCCACTCGCAATGCGGAATGACCTTAGTGTCCTAGGTATGGATATCCGCTGCGATCTTAATCCAAGGAGTCACATCGAGGGCGTAATATCCGCCACTTCACGCAGGGTCGGAATCCTGAACAGGGTGCGGCGGTTTTTCACGCCTGGTCAGCTCTACCGCTTATATAAAGTGCAGGTGCGGCCGGGAATGGAATACTGCTCGCACCTCTGGGACGGTTCTGCAAGGTACCTTCTCGATGCCTTGGATGGGTTGCAGCGGCGGGCCATCCGCATTGTGAATGATGCAGACGTGAGTAACAGCCTGGAGCCGCTACAGCTGCGTAGGGATATTTCCTCGCTTAGCGTGTTCTACCGTCTGTATCATGGCGAATGCTCTGAAGAATTGTTTGATCTTATCCCTTCCTCTCCCTTCCATACCAGAACCACGCGTACTGGATTGCGGAGCCACAGCTTCGTGGTATCTACTACCCCGGCCCGAACCAAGAGGTTCGCAAACTCGTATTTTTGCCGCACCATCAAGCTGTGGAACAGTTTGCCAGCTGCCGTGTTCCCTCCTTCCTATGATCCTGGGTCCTTTAGGCGTAATGTGAAGAAGCTAAACAGCAGGCCGGCATGATTGTGTTGAGTAGCGGGGGATAGACTGTCTCTCGCTACTTGATACTCTATCTGGACGGCACTGCGCTTACCATCAGGCGCAGTGTGGTCACTTTGCCGCGCCAGAATAAAAAAAAAAAAAAAAATTATTATAAATATATTTTAAGTGTGGAATACCAGTCATTTTGGAATCTAAGAAGACTCCTAAAAACTTAACCTGACTGTAGATATTAATTGGTTGTCCTTCAACTGCCAAAGAAATAGGGGGGATGGATCTTTTCCTACTAAACACAATTGCTTTACATTTAGTGGTGGAAAGGTAGATGGTGATCATTAAGCCAAATATTTAAGTACGAGAGAGCTAAATTTAATCTATTAGAAGCGGTCTCAAATGATTTGTCAGAGATGTATAACGCGATATCATCAGCATATTGGAGAATGCTTGTAAAACAATTTACAGATTGGTCAAGATCTGATGTATAGATATTGTATAATACCGGACTAAGAACCGAACCCTGAGGAAGGCCTTTCCAAATCAGCCTAGGATGAAGGTTGGCGCCATTAGCACGAAAGATAACTGTACGGCCCATGAAAAGATTGCAGATGAAGTTGATCATTCTCGGCGGAATACTCAGATATAGCAATTTCTGCCTGAGTATGGGGAGGTGAATACTATCATAAGCAGATGATATATCAAGGAAAACACCTACGACATTTTCTTCGTGTGAGAAGGCTAAGCGAATATCAGATGTTAGAATGCTCAAGTTATCTAACGTGCTCATACCACGTCGAAAGCCAAATTGAGAGTTTGAGAGGAGTCCTCTGCTTTCCAGTATCCAATCCAATCGGTTTTTTATTAGAATTTCTAGTATTTTACAAATAGTCGATGAGAGGGCAATAGGTCTGTAGGAGGAAGCCAGTTTAGGATCTTTATTAGGTTTGAGGATGGGAATGATTATTTGAGTCTTCCAACAGTTAGGTAGGGAGCCATTGATGAATATTGAATTTATGATGTCCAATAAAATTGATTTGGCAGAATCAGAAGCTTTACAGATGAAAGAATATGGGATTCCATCTACCCCTGGAGAGGAGTCTCGGAGGTTGGATAGAGCACAGCGAAGTTCAACAATAGAGAAAGGGTTATTCATATTATCCATGGAGTATGAAGGGAGCAGAGCAGGAAAGCAATCCTCAGTAGGAACAAAGTCAGGGGCAATATCTGTGTATATATAAAAGAAGAAACTGACTGACTGACTGACTGACTGACTGACTGACTGATCGATCAACGCACAGCCTAAACGGCTGGGGTTAGAGACTTGAAATTTTGACAGTAGGTACCTTTTATCACGTAGGCATCCACTAAGGAAGGGTTTTTGGAAATACCACCCCTAAGGGGGTAAAATAGGGGATGAAAGTTTGTATGAAAATCCGTCATTTTTGAAGTTAAATTCATGAAAATTAGTATTTGGTATTTTAGTTAAAAATAAAAAATATATGTTTCAGGATTTTTGGAAATTCCGCCCCTAAGGGGGTAAAATAGGGAATGAAAGTTTGTATGAAAATCCGTCATTTTTAAGTTAAACGCATGAATATTGGTATTTTGTATACTTTTTCTCCCAAACATGACCTCCACGCGGGCGGAGCCGCGAGCAACAACTAGTTATTTATAAACTCAGGAAGCCAGAGGTTAATATCATTGTTACAATTGGAGTGTGTAGACTGAGATCTACGATATATACTCATTTTTTTCCAAACAAGGGATGGGGGGGAACGGGGTGAAAGGGATTCACAAAAATTTACCCAGCCCTGAGCTTTCTTTTTCGACAGAAGTCTCTTGCATTTGTGGTGAGATCTGATGCGTATTTGGCTCCCTCTGAATTTCGCACGTGGACAGCTTCCGTACAGTCAGAATCCCACCACGGAGGAGAGGGAATTTTGCGAGTGGCCGAGTTTTTCAATGGGATTGAATTGGCAGCAGCTGACATAATAGCTAACTGCAAATTATTATAGACAGACAGAAGGTTATCACTATTTGTAGACGATAATAAGGATATATTTAAATCTAGACTGTCCCTGTATTTGTCCCAGTCAGCTTTAGGTAATCTATATTTTAAAAGAGGGATATCTTTAGGTTTAGGGGGTAGAAAGCAATTCCATTTACTTAGAAGTGGGAAGTGGTCACTACCGTAGGAAAGAGGAAGAATGGACCACGATAATGAAGGGGCTAAGACAGGAGAAGCAAGGGTAAGATCCACAGGGCTAGCATTTTGTGAAGGCGAAATCCGTCGGGTTGAAGATCCATCGTTAAGAACACAAATGTTAAGATCATCAAATAGGTCGAGAAGAAGGGGGGAAACAAGGTCATTATAGTGGGAGCCCCACATAATGTGGTGAGAGTTGAAGTCGCCCATAATAACTAATGGAGAGGGAACAGCCATTAAGACTCTACGAAGATCGAGAATGATAGATGCATTGGGGTGGGGGATATAAACAGAGATAAAGGAAATATTTAAAGCTCTAGCAGCAACTATATGGAAGGAAGAATTATGGGGAGGGAGCGAAATCTGGGAATATGAGATATTTCTTTTAATAATAAGGGCACAACCAGCCCATCCGTCATCTCGGTCATCCCTGAGGCAGCCGTAACCTGGTATCCTAAAAGGAAACCTAGGTCTCAGCCAAGTCTCTGAGACGGCAAAGACGACAGGATTGTGACAATTGAGGAGGTGAATGATCTCATGTTTTTTTATTTTTAATGTTCCTGCAGTTCCATTGGAGGAGATTGGGAGCCATTGTAATTCAATTCTTTAAATAAATGATGTAATAGAGAAAAGACCTTAGGGGGAAGGGCATCACTGAATTTACAGGTAATATTCAGTAGGGTAGAGAGCAATAGCTCGATAAGATTATCGTTGGGGGAAGGGGAGGAACAAGAAGGTCTTGGAATGGATGGATTTGAAGAGGAGAGTGCACAGCCATTGGGAAGGGAGGGTTTAGGGTCATTGGTAATAATTTTCTGAGCATAAGGAAGGAAGTCATATCCTTTAGGCAGGGTAGGAGAGGGACGACGAGGAATAGTGATGGTTTTTTTATAAGAATGAGGATGATTGGAAGAGGTGGAGGGGTTAGACGTTGTTGGGGGAGTTATTGTGGGCGTTTTAGTCATGTCAGCAAAGGTTTTCCTTACTGGACGGTATCTTTGCGATACTTCCGAGAACGAGATGTTCTCTTCTGACATCACTAATTTGATGGATTTTTGCCTGCAGTGTTTAGGGCAATTGGGGTAAGTAGCCATGTGGCTACCGGAGCAAAATAAGCATGTTGAGTCTTTATCAGGAACGGGGCATGAGTTACCTCTGTGCTGCTGGGCACAGCGGTAACACCGGGGCTGTGACCTGCACTGGGATGTTACATGTCCAAAACGGCAACACTGCCGGCATTGGATAGTGGGAAGCTGGTACAAGAATACAAGTAGGGAGGAATTGTAACAAAACACCCTTTCCGGAAGGTGGCGACCACGAAATGTTAAAACTACTGTGGTTGAAGGAGTCCACTCTGTCACTCCGTTGTTAACAATTTTTTTATTTAAACTTCGGGCTTTCACCACCTGACCACAATGTTCCGGATAATGTAGTCCTGTGATTAACTCATCCAATGACCAATCAGGGGGTATATTTCTTATAACTCCCATGCGAGAAATGTGAAATCTGGGAATGGTAGCTGTTAGATTGTTATTCTCTACAATAGAAGATTTTAGAAAATTATTTGCTGTTGTATGTGACTCAAATGCCAAACTGATTTTACCGCGTCCGGCCGATTTTATACTCCCCTGAACTATGCCAGGAATATTATTTTGATGTAAGATTTTTGCTAACTTCAGGATCTGTAGCTGATCATTAGATTTTGAAGAAAGCTGGACTATGAATGGTGTATTGTCAGAGGAAAGGTATAAGAACTTGTCTTCAAAATCAGGACAAGTGTATACATCCTGAACAGATGTGGCAGGCGAATTTTTTTTTTTTTTTTGGGGCTGAGTTGCATCAGGGAGCTCCAGAGAGCGTTTTAAGGGCTTTTTTGAAGTTGCGTTAGAGGTATCCATGGGGGAAGCGCCGCCTCCTCCATCCGGTGGTTCGTCTTCCCCAACCTCCATGTTACCTTACGTTCACAACACTGCACAATTCACCAGTCGACACTAACACACAAAAAAAACAAATAAACTGAATAGTTTAACACTTAAATGAGGATAAAACTCAAATATAATGCGAAACCGCCTCGACACGTGCTTAACCTAATACTGCGACGGGCCGAATCCAAATGAAATTTAATAAATCTTGTGATTAACAATGACTTGGTCACAAACTTAAGCTACAAGCAACAGCCCAGTATTGCTAATTGCATTTACAATTTCGCAAGTTCGTGAAAGCATTTTTTTATGAACACTCAGTCGCTTCCTTTTTCTTGCCAACACATTAGGTATGCGAATGTCTGCATCTGAAATCATAAAAAGAATGTTTTATAGAAATAAAACCTAAATCTTATCATTATCTTCATTAGCCAGAAGACATCCACTGCTAAGCTTATGCATTCATGTGATTAATTAATTAATAGTTTAACAATTATACAGTAAAATGTTTTAGTGACTGTTCCTCTTCTAAACCATTTAAAAAGTTATATGTTAACAAATTTATAAAAATAATACAAAATAAAATAAACCCAACAGTCACCTCACACTGCATAAAACCTGTAACATGGGTATCAAGAACTATGAGGAACTACAGTCCCACAACACCCAGGCTCAAAACTAATATATGTCTGTCACACAAAAATTTGTCATGCACGGATATCAAATCCATGGAGGTATTGAACAAGTATAGTAAATTAAATTAAGTACCTCTAGTATTGTGTGTTTGAGAAGTTGAAGGTAACTGTTCAACAATCTCTTCACCACCACAATCATTGTCACCTCAGGTTGCATAATAATGGTTCCTGAAATAGAATTTAAATATGTGCTTATAACTGCAACTTAGGTTTAAGTACATAGTTGACTGAATATTTATAAAAAATAATATTTGATGCATATAACATGTTACGGTTTAAATGTTAATTCATACTACATCATTTTGCTGTGCAGTCTTTACGAGACAGTAAATGTAAGGACATAATATACCATATATATATTAAATTTCGAATATAATGTTTAAGTAGACCAAAATAAGTAATTCTGAACAGTCTCATATCATTATACTTTACTGTTTTAATTAATCTAAAAGTTTAAGAAGATTTTGGTAATTATTGTGATTGTTAAAAATGAATATATAAATAATTAAATTTATTTCGATGGATTTTTGCACATAGGTAGGCTTATGTGCTGGTTCAACATTGTGTGATGCACGCTGTTTCATCTTGGAAAATTTGCGTAGTTGTACTTTTGGACTCAGGTATATCTTGGATGTGGGTGGGGCCCTAAACAAAGACTAGTATAATATAAAAGAACCGACTATTCTTTTTTGATCAGGTTAAACAAATGGACACCCCCAAAACAACATAATAGTTTGTAAGATTTACTAGAGAAAAATAGTAACTTACCACTATCAAACCTAATATGTTTCTCTGCAGTTCCAATCTTACAATATGTATGATCATTGTGCTGTTTTTTTCTACAATAATCATGATCTTGCAGATTCTCTGAAATTTATAATATTAAGATATAAGTTGGATTTTGTAGAAGGATTAAAAGAAGCTAAACTATGTAATAAAACATTATCGTGAAATTAAATTGCACTATTATATTTAGGTTTCTAATACACTTACTGGTGAATGGTTTGAGGAATGCCACTGTTAATTTCACTTTGAGAAAATAAAGTCGGATAGGCACCAACCCTAAGACAAACTCTCAAAAGACTTGACGCTATAATTGTTTTCTCAAAGTGTTTCTGGCACACGTGTTGTAAAGTTTCCTCCACATTTAAACTTCCCAATCTTTCACAATTTATAAAATGTAACCACTTCTGGAGTCCTGTCTCACTTTTGGGAAATCTATATATAATCTATATTAACGTCCTTTCGTCTACTCGCACAACTCACAACACAATACTGGTCGTACATGTTGCACAAATTATTAGTATAGCTTCTATACTGAGAGGATAATTTACAGAATTTAACCAACGCAAAATTTCACTCGATCAACTTTGAATAGTAATGGCGCCGTGGAAATTACTTTGACAGTTGTCAATTGTAAACAAATTTTTAATGGGTGTCATAGGAAAGAAGTAAGAGGCGAGGGGAGGAGGGCAAATGTCATCTTCATTAGACGCAACCATAGACAAATCACTATGTAAGGCGTTTTTTATTATGAAGATAGCCTGCCGTGGTTGTAATTTAAAGGCACATATTCGAACTCATACAGACGAAAAACCTTTTAAATGTCAACACTGTAGTTACACAAGTGTTGTAAGTAGTAATTTAAAGGCACATATTAGAACTCATACAGGCGAAAATCCTTTTAAATGTCAACACTGTAGTTACACAAGCGTTGTAAGTAGTAATTTAAAGGCACATATTAGAACTCATACAGGCGAAAAACCTTTTAAATGTCAACACTGTAGTTACACAAGTGTTGTAAGTAGTAATTTAAAGACACATATTAGAACTCATACAGGCGAAAAACCTTTTAAATGTCAACACTGTAGTTACACAAGTGCTAATAGGAATAATTTAAAGGCTCATATTAGAACTCATACAGGCGAGAAACCTTTTAAATGTCAACACTGTAGTTACACAAGTGCTAATAGGAATAATTTAAAGGCACATGTTAGAACTCATACAGGCGAAAAACCTTTTAAATGTCAACACTGTAGTTACACAAGTGCTAATAGGAATAATTTAAAGGCTCATATTAGAACTCATACAGGCGAAAAACCTTTTAAATGTCAACACTGTAGTTACACAAGTGCTAATAGGAATCATTTAAAGTTACATGTACTCTTTTGTACGAAAATTATAACTCTTTATTTTTCAAGCCAAATTATTTGATGTGACTTATTCGAGCATAGTAGTAATATATTGAAGCCGTTCCAACCATAAAACATTACAATTTAAACATCGGATTCCAATGTCTTCGAAAGCCGATTGTCAATGCACTGTGTGACGCGATCTTTTCTACCTTTTTTAAGAATCTCAATGTTTCCTAAATGAGCTCATGAACCAAATTGAAGAAAAGTCCCGCCCGGGTCCTAGGCCCGTCAAATCTAGTCTTATGAAGATATAATTAATCCAGAAGATTAAAAAAAACTATTTTGAAAGCTAATTTTCATCTTTACACTGCTATAACTCGATCCATGTGAGACTTACAAAAAATTGTAACAACATATATTAAGTGTGAAATTTTGTATTGAACGTTTTTAACCGTGGGATCTACCGCTGAGGTATTATATTGAAAAACCTAGATTTCTCAGACTTTCATCCACGATGGCCGCCAGAGCGACCACTCGTCAAAGTTACAAACTTGGATTTTTCATCAGAGTCACGAGCGTAGCCAGATTTGTGTACCGGAGGAGGTTAAAAAAAACAAATTCAAGATAATAATAGTGTTAATTAAGTAATCATTTATACTCCTCGACTCATAGTATTTTGAATACTTCGCTAGGGATTTAGACCTCCGACAACAGACTGCAGCAACTTGTTATAAAATCACAGAATTCTGAAGAGTTGCTTAAACAAATTTTGCCGATTGGTAGTGAGGTATATCTAAGTATCCATCTTTTAATTATTTTTTGCTCTGAACATTCCAAGGTCAGATTTCCTGTGAGCAAGCTTTGATGTTTGTTTGGTTTGGTGTCTAAGATACAATGATTTTCTGGTGGTAGGATATTTATACCCACCTGGATAGCAACCACCATACACAGGGTGTAAAACCTGCCATAGTGGCACACCCAAGTTTGTCTCATTCGGGGTCACCCAGTGTACCTACATCTGGTGTTTGTAGGAGGTATAGAGTAGGGGTACAATTTTGAGCTGTGTTACAGCCTTCGGAGTACTCTGACACTATACCCTCAATGACTTCTCCACCTCCTATTTAAGTCGTGTCTGAAATATTTTTTTCACTTATTAATAACAAATAAAACATCACATCACATTCCCACTATTTTCAGAATTAAAGTCGTCATTTTTTGATGTCAGGCAGAGGTGTGCCTGCACATATAAAGGAAATTAAATAAAACACAATTTTAAATTATATACTTATTTCAATATTACAGCAGCCTGTATCATAACAATTTATTTCTAATTCTTTATGACATTATATACACATAATTATCAACTAGTGAGCCTGCTTTCACAGGGGCTAAAATTAAATATAAAAGATTGCTAAACTGCCTAATAAGAAGATATTTAGTAGATAAATTTAAAATTCATGAGTATTTTTGTATGTTTTATGGATTAGCCTAGGTCAGTGGTTGGCAACCCGCGGCTCGCGAAACTTTCACGAAATGTTTAGTGCAGGCGCGGTATTACCAAATTTAATTTAATTTACTGTCTCCAACTAACGCAAAGCTGAAGTAAAAAAAATGGCTCTTTGAATAAATTTCAATAATGCATTTTCTATATTTGGCTCTTTTGGGTGATAAGGTTGCCGACCACTGGCCTAGGTAAGCGATAAAAGTAATTTTTTTGCGACTTGGTTCCGAAATATCTTTATTATTTACACGTACGAAGTTATAATTAAGTCTAATATACATAAACCTTCTAGAAAAAATATTTACATGACGGTGTACCGTTTCCGTTGCGCGGGTTAGAAGGAGTTACCGGATAAACCGACAGACGCAGAAGATGACTTCATTTTATATTTTGTCGGGTGTCTAGAGTTGGGGTACGATGTTTAGCCGTGTTGCGGCCTTCTGAGTACTCTGACACTAGACCCTCGACGGCTCCTTCACCTTGCCCATGGCGTAGTGTGAAGAAGCAGGCCGGCATGATAGCGTTGAGTAGCGAGGGATAGATTGTCTATCGCTACACACACCTTAAAACGTTAACCGCGGCACCAACTACCATAATAATAATTAGCATAGTATTATAAATGTAACGATATTTCTTTTATTATTGGCTAAAATTGGCCTATGTAAGTTGTGCATGCGGTATTAGCCTATAAGTAATTGTTGCACTGAAGTACGTTTTTTTTGCCTGATTTATATAGAATATTGAATATGTGTACACAATTATTGGCTAATCAAATAAATATATAAAAAAAAAATAATACATCTATGCGGGTCGCAACACGCTATGTGTTTCCCGGACTTATCGATAAAACACGCCCAGCGTGTAAGACCGCATATGAAACGCAATGAGAAACACCAGGCGTTTGCGCTGAGTGAGCGTGAAGTTTATTCGTGTTAAACGATCCGTATTATATTTTTAGGTTTTTAACTCTGTTTACGTCAATTTTGCCAATGAGGCCGATAAATTATACGTTAAAATTAAAACGTTTTTTAATACGCGACAACACCGAAAATTGTTTTAAAATATGCAGCCGGCATGCGTCTGGCGTGTTTGTAATTTCGCACCTTGTATACAGCCGGCAAACACTTTGTGTGTTTGTAATTTCGCAACTTGCATACACCCAGTACACGCCAGGCGTGTTTGTAATTTCGCAACTTGTATACAGCCGGCACACGCCAGGCGTGTTTGTAATTTTGCATCTTGTATACAGCCGGCACACACTTGGCGTGTTTGTAATTTCGCAACTTGTATACAGCCGGCACACGCCAGGCGTGTTTGTAATTTTGCATCTTGTATACAGCCGGCACACACTTGGCGTGTTTGTAATTTCGCAACTTGTATACAGCCGGCACACGCTTGGCGTGTTTGTAATTTCGCAACTTGTATACAGCCGGCACACGCTTGGCGTGTTTGTAATTTCGTACCTTGTATACACCGTCTAAGATGAGAATAAGATGTACAACACAATACAGTAATGGCCATTCGGGTGATGTATCGACTCATATCGTGCATGCTTTTCTCTCATTCGAACCTTTCCACTAGATTGAATCACTTCTAACTTATTTTTGAACGGATTTATGAAATTCTTTAGAATAAGCTTACGGTAACAAAACTTATTGATTTAAATAATAAATATTGTGTCAAGTACCCTATTGAATCACTCATACACAAGTAAAATGTGTCAATCCTTGTGAATCACTCATAGACAATAAGCGTTTCACCTTCAGTCATTTCCAAACTTGGATCATCACGCAGAACCTCCTCGATATCACCAGTCTTCCTCGCCTTACGGGCCGGCAGGACTGAATGGTCCTTCTTGATATGCCTTTTCAAGTCTATAAGCCTTCTGAACTCTTTTTTGCACATTAAACAGTCGGCTTTATCCTTCCTCTCCTTATGAACCAGCCAGAGATGGTCCAACTTCTCTTTCATGCTGCTATACATCTTGCCACACAACTGACACTTGATCTTTATATCAGCTCTGTCGTGGAATTTTCGGATGTGTTTCTTGTAGGCCGACTCCGAGTAGGACACACAATGACACAGCTGGCAAGTGATGGGTTTTGTTGTGCGATGCATCTGGAAATAATAAAACTAAAGAGAACACGGACACCATAATTAGTTGCTTATTACCAAGAGTGAGGGAGATAATGAAAGAAGACTGAAGTGCTGACATCGAAGGTGTTACCGCACGATGTCGACGAGAGCCGACTTTACTCGAACGAGCGTTACATAGCCGAGCGTGACGGCTCGGTCTCATTCAATATCCACAAAATAAAGTGCCTAGTGCGCGTAAAGAAGATTTCACTTCAAAAGTAGCGCGCGCTTCCCCACTTCCTGTTACACACTTCCGTGTCTTTTCACGAAATCACTCCAAGAAATTGATAGTTAATGTGTTACACATCAATAATATTAAAAGCATACCTCCAAGTGTTTCACCAGCGATACCTTCGACTGAAACTTCTTCGAGCATATATCACATATGACCGCTTGCAAGTTGTGCACTTTCTTGTGCTTGGTGAAGTTACTGGAGTCACTGAACGCTCTGTCGCATATCTCACATCTGTACACAGGCAGGGAGCCGTGGTCGCGCATGTGTAGCTTATAATGGTCTGGCTTCTCGAAGCTCACGTGGCAAATTTGACACCTGTAATGCGAGATTGATTTAGTTGACTGGTGTGGTAAATCATTAAATTTGATGAGAGTTATAGAACTAATGGCGTACCGACAAAAAACACCTTTGAGATATAATATAAAGAGATGTTTACCTTAAAGCTCCGTATAGAGGTTTGTTAGAGTAAGCGTCCGTCAATAGATGCTCAATCAAATGCCTTTTGGAATCGTCTTTCCTGTCAAAATGTCTATGGCATATCACACAATCCATTAACATGTGTTTTTTGCTCGCTACGAGATTTTCTGCAAACAGTATATATTAATATATAAATAGAGTGTCTTATTAAACGTTTATTATGTTTACGCGAATATTACACATGGGGGTAGATTGTCTCTCGCTACTTGATACTCAAATTGGACGGCACTGCGCTTACCATCAGCTGCAGTGTGGTCACACTGCCGTGCCAGGATAACACAAACCTGCTAAGTAGCTTCATAAACGTCTAAAGGAGCCAGGATCATATGAACGTGGACACATGTGGACCAACCAACTGTTTCACAACTTATTGAAGAGGAAAGATACAAATTTGCTTTTCGTTTGGTTCAGGCCGGGGTAGTAGACCAGAAAGCTGTGGCTCAATAAGACATTATGCATGGTTCTGGTGTGGAAGGGAGAGGATAGGATAAGATTAAATACCAGTCCAAAGCTTTATAATAAACTACATACCAATAACCATTTTAAGTCCTTCAGATTGCAACGACATGTCATTTGCAACACGGTCGTCCAATTCATTTCTCTTCCACCCAGTTTTGAAATGTGTGTCCCAGTGACTGTACAGGTTATAATGTTCCACTTTACTTTTACACTCTTTGCATTGGTATATATCTTTGCTCCTGGCATGTTTGCGTTTCTTTCCCGGAGCTGATTTATCAATCACTCTCATCTTCAAGTAAGTCTGTTTGACATGGTTAGTCACGTGTGGTAACAGCTCGGTCACATTCTCGAAGGACTGAAGACATACTGGACAACACATATATTCTATTCCATGTGTAGTGAAATGTAGTAAATATTTCTTGGCGGTGAGAAATGTTTTGTTGCATCTGGAGCATGGGTAACTGGATTTTGATTGTTTGTGTTCCATTGGTTGGAGTCGAGGGTGCGATGACTCTGGAATCAAGATCTCATTGTGTTCAACTTCTTCGTTTATGATTGAATGGTCTTCGGGCTCTTGTTTTATAGCTTCTACTAGTTCATATTCTGGTTCTGCGGGCAACTCTATGGATAGGCATATTATATTATCATCATTTTCTTTATCCATCGGTTCTGATTTTATTTCCGTTTTTATATCCTCCGGTAGTATCGTTTCCTGTAATATAAAGTGTTATATTCAGAAGTCTGTTTTTTTTCGTCACGGAGGCTGTCGAACATCGTAATATATCTCTGTAGCAATCTTACATCACCCAGCGGTTCCTCATGAAACTCGAAAGTTCCATCTTCATGAGATAGAGTCTGCTCTTCTACTGTTGCAGAACAGCCGGAGTGGACCTCAGCGTCCACCTCCATTTCCTTCTTGATTTCCGTTAATGCTATTTTCAGTTCATTTTCAGGATTTACTTCGCTTTTGGTCTGATAAGATTTTTTCACTTCCTGCGTTTTGTAGACGGGGACATCACCTTGAACTAATGTTTATATATAAAGCGTTTCCTACTCGAGTCAAAAAAGCAAGCGATAACCTAGTTGGTTGTGGTACGGACTGTCAAAGCGTTCGGAACCCAAAACCCACGGCAATTTGTCTGTACATTAAATATTTTTGCATAATGTTAATTGTAACGTGTCATATTATCAAGTCAGCCCAAAATAATTATTTTTGGAATTATTGTCTGTCTGTCAAGGCTTCCAAAGTACTGTGTTACGACAAAAGAAACGAAAATAAAATCATATTTCTTTTAAATCGGTGTATTCAACCAACAGTAATACATGCGTGAACGAATATATGTATTATGCAAAGAGAACCACGTGAATCTTACATTTTTCCGGGACAAAAAGTAGCCTATGTCATTCTCTGATTCCTAAACTAACACTATGCCAAAAAACATGCCGATCGCTTACTAATAATAAACAAAACAAAGACTATACAGAGAGATAGACAAAAATTATAAAAAATCCAGATTCGATTCATTGAGCCATAATATGAATATTTCACGCAAAGTCGGGTAAATTACTCATGTGTACAGACAGAAGCTACAGATTTATATATTATGCCGGGATATAATAGTAACTATTCTGTTCTCAGTTTTGCCAACAAATGAGGCTTTTTACCTTAAAATGTTTGTTTTACGCGACAAGACCAAAAATTTATTTAAAATATTTAACACACTGCAACGCACACGCTTGGCGTGTTTATAATTTTGCACCTTGTATACAGCCGGCACACGCCTGGCGTGTTTGTAAATTCGCACCTTGTATACAGCTGGCACACACTTGGCGTGTTTGTAATTTCGCACCTTGTATACAGCCGACACACATTTGGCGTGTTTGTAATTAAGCCCCTTGTATACATCCGGCACACATTTGGCGTGTTTGAAATTTCACACCTTGTATACACCCTACACGCCTGGCATGTTTGTAATTTCACACCTTGTATACAGCCGGCACACGCCTGGCGTGTTAGTAATTTCACATCTTGTATACCGCCTAAGATACTCAATTTATTTCTTCCATAGAAAACATTGTATGAAAATATCAAACCAAATGTAGTACTTTTGAGACAGTTAGTAATAGAATAAGAAAACTTATGTGGATATTTAAGACTTTGGGACATGTAGCTTATTAGAGAACATTTATATAGCACTTTGTACAGTTCATATTAGGATATTGCTCGCCTATTTGGGGAGGGGCTGCAAAAAAGAGATTCTTAGACTTATAAACTTACACTAATTAACGATGTTTGTTAACGAATAAAATAAATAAATGAAGTTAAACAACAGAGTCCTATTAAAGAGATTTCCTTTTTAGAGATAACATACGTGTGCGTCGTACTGAGATATACAACACAATACAGTAATGGCCATTCGGGTGACGTCACGGCTCATATCATGCATCCTTTTCTCTCATTTGACAACTACCCCTTCCACCAGATTGAATAGCTCCCAACTTATTTTTGAACGGATTTATGAAATTCTTTCGAATAAGCTTACGGTAACAAAACTTATTGATTTAAATAATAAATATTGTGTCAAGTACCCTATTAAATCACTCATACACAAGTAAAATGTGTCAATCCTTATGAATCACTCATAGATAATAAGCGTTTCACCTTCAGTCATTTCCAAACTTGCATCATCACGCAGAACCTCCTCGATATCATCAGTCTTCCCCGCCTTACGGGCCGGCAGGACTGAATGGTCCTTCTTGATATGCCTTTTCAAGTCTATAAGCATTCTGAACTCTTTTTTGCACATTAAACAGTCGGCTTTATCCTTCCTCTCCTTATGCACCAGCCAGAGATGGTCCAACTTCTCTTTCATGCTGCTATACATCTTGCCGCACAACTGACATTTGATCTTTATATTAGCTCTGTCGTGGAATTTTCGGATGTGTCTCTTGTAGGCCGCCTCTGTGTAGGACACACAATGACACAGCTGGCAAGTGATGGGTTTTGTTGTACGATGCATCTGGAAATAATAAAACTAAAGAACACACGGACACAATAATAAGTTTCTTATCAACAAGAGCGAGGGGGATAATGAAAGGAGACAGAAGTGCTGACATCAAAGGTGTTACCGCACGATGTCGACGAGAGCCGACTTTACTCGAACGAGCGTTACATAGCCGAGCGTGACGGCTCAGTCTCATTCAATACCCACAAAATAAAGTGCCCAGCGTGCGTAAAGAAGTTTTCACATCAAAAGTAGCGTGCGCTTCCCCACTTCCTGTTACACACTTCCGTCCCTTTTCACGAAATCACTCCAAGAAATCGATAGTTAATGTGTAACACATCAATAATAAAAACATACCTCCAAGTGCTTCACCAGCGATACCTTCGACTGAAACTTCTTCGAGCATATATCACATATGACGGCTTGCAAGTTGTGCACTTTCTTGTGCTTGGTGAAGTTACTGGAGTCACTGAACGCTCTGTCGCATATCTCACATCTGTACACAGGCAGGGAGCCGTGGTCGCGCATGTGTAGCTTATAATGGTCTGGCTTCTCGAAGCTCACGTGGCAAATTTGACATCTGTAATGAGAGATTGATTTAGTTGGGTGGTGGATCATTAAATTTGATGAATAATTATAGAACTTATGGCGTACCGACAAAAAACACTTTTGAGCTATAATATAAACAGATGTTTACCTTAAAGCTCCATATAGAGGTTTGTTAGAGTAAGCGTCCGTCAGTAGATGCTCAATCAAATGCCTTTTGGAATCGTTTTTCTTGTCAAAATGTCTATGGCATAACACACAATCCTTGTTTTTTTTGCCCGCTACGAGATTTTCTGCAAACATTATATATTAAATATACTTATAAATAAAGTGTCTTATTAAACGTTTATTATGTTTACGCGAATATTACACATAAAATAAAGTAATTTTACGGATTTTATTCACTCTTTCGTGTTGTTTTATTAACGTTTTGTCGTAGGTCTAGAGTTGTGGTACGATGTTTCGCCGCCTGTTGCGGCCTTCTGAGTACTCTGACACTAGACCCTCGACCGCTTCTTCACCTCCTTACCCCATGACCCAGTGTGAAGAAGCAGGGCGGCATGATTGTGTGAAGAAGCAGGGCGGCATGATTGTGTTGAGTAGCGGGGGTAGATTGTCTCTCGCTACTCGATACTCTAATTGGACGGCACTGCGCTTACCATCAGCTGCAGTGTGGTCACACTGCCGTGCCAGGATAACACAAACCTGCTAAGTAGCTTCATAAACGTCTAAAGGAGCCAGGATCATAGGAAGGTGGAAACATGTGGACCGACCAACTGTTCCACGACTTATTGAAGAGGAAAGATACAAATCTGAAAGAGAAAGCTGTGGCTCAATAAGGCAATATGCATGGTTCTGGTGTGGAAGGGAGAGGATGGGATAAGAGTAAATAGAGGTCGAAAGCTTTATAATAAACTACATACCAATAACCATTTTAAGTCCTTCAGATTGCAACAACATGTCATTTGCAACACGGTCCAATTCATTTCTCTTCCACCCAGTTTTGAAATGGGTGTCCCAGTGACTGTACAGGTGATTATGTTCCACTTTACTTTTACACTCTTTGCATTGGTATATATCTTTGCTCCTGGCATGTTTACGTTTCTTTCCCGGAGCTGATTTATCAATCACTCTCATCTTCAAGTAAGTCTGTTTGACATGGTTAGTCACGTGTGGTAACAGCTCGGTCACATTCTCGAAGGACTGCAGACATACTGGACAACACATATATTCTATTCCATGTGTAGTGAAATGTAGTAAATATTTCTTGGCGGTGAGAAATGTTCTGTTGCATCTGGAGCATGGGTATCTGGATTTTGATTGTTTGTGTTCCATTGGTTGGAGTTGAGGGTGCGATGACTCTGGAATTAAGGTCTCACTGTGTTCAACGTCTTCATTTATGGTCATATAGTCTTCGGGCTCTTGTTTTATAGGTTCTTCTAGTTGATAATCAGGCTTAGGCAAGTCTATAGATAGACATATTACATCTTCATATTCTTCGTCCATTGGTTCTGATTCTATTTCCATTTTTATATCCTCCTGTAATATCACTTCCTGTAATATAAAGTGTGAAATTCTGAGGTCTGTTTAGTTTTTTATTTTGTACATCTTTCTTCTGGCTTTCCTGCAATCTGTGGGAGTGATTTTGTGAAATGGGACGGAAGTGTGTAACAGGAAGCAGTGGAAGCACGTGCTTGCTGCGATGAGAGCGGCGGTGCTAGAGTTGGCCGTCAGATGGTACCAACACATTTTCCGAGAGGTTTGATTTTGGATTTCGAATGTAATCGAATCAATGGAATGTGTCTATCTATACGAATTACAAAGTCTGTCGAATGTCGAAGTATATCTCTGTAGCAGTCTTACCTCACTCAACGGTTCCTCATGAAACTCGAAAGTTAAATCATCATCATGAGATTGAGTCTGATCTTCTACTGTTGCAGAACAACCGGGGTGGGCCTCACCGTCTGCTTCCTTTTCCTTCTTGATTTCCGTTAATGCTATATTCATTTCATTTTCCGGATTGACATTGCTTTTGGCCTGGTAAGATTTTTTCACGTCCTGCGTTTTGAAGACGGGGACATCACCTTGAACTAATGATAATTTGATAAACTTGAAATAATTTATATATAAAAGCATTTCTGGCTCGAGCCAAAAAAGCAAGCGATAGCCTAGTTGGTTGTGGAACGGACTGTCAAGGTGAAAGTCGTATGTTCGGAACCCAAAAGGCATACACCTCTGACTTTTCTAAAAGTTACGTGTGTATTAAATGTTAATAGGGTAGTTGACTCGATTTTTTTTATTAATTTAATCAACAATATACATTACGTAAAACCTATTATCGAAAGAATTTTATGAATCCGAACAAAAATAAGTAAATTAGACGCCATTCAAATCTGCTGGAAGGGGTAATTCAATTGTAAAATGACAGTAAAAGAATGCATGGTATGTACCGTGACATCACGGTTCTCAGAATCCCCATTACTGTGCCGTTGTGCGAGGGAGATAGCAATATGTTCCCAGCCCGCACCCATTTTCGCTCACGCCTGTGAGTATTTACTCATACCAATATTTAAAATAAATATTGTGACCTCATTTTCCAAGCAATTTTAATTCTGTTTTCGCTAAAGAGTTTCTTTTGCGTATTATATTCGGTTGCATATAGAATAATGATCCTATTGTCGCTTGCTTTAAGGGTGGGTGAACGAAAATATCGTGAGGAAACCTGCATACTTGAGAATTCTTATGAGAATTTCGAAGGTATGTGGAGTCTACCAACCCGCGTTAGGCCAGCATGGTATACCAGCATTGGGACAATGTTTAATACAGGGCTAGTATTATTATTTCCGGCTCGACTGGGGTTGTAACACTGTCCTAAAAATGATGGTTGTGTTGTTACCACATTGGTCAGTGATCTTACTGGGGACACTTAACAGTCCCCTTTTCTTTCCCTTTAAGATATATATCCTATTCATTTATATGCCCTTGGGATCACTAACTAGATGTCCCTCTTAATCGTTAGACGGCTTTTATTACTGCCGACTACTTAGGTGGCGAATTTGTAATTGCGCATGCCTTACGACTGAGCCCACCTCTTCACCTTACTGAGGTCTCGGGTTCGATCCACGGGTAAAGTGATATTGGGTTTTTTTTAGAAAAACTCAGTATCAGCCCGGAGTCTGGAACTGTGCCCGGTATGGCGATAGGCTGGCCCCCTATCACATTATGGGACCGTGATATATATGGTGAAAAGTGTGTGTACTAGTAACACCTCTGTCTACGCCTTCGAGGATTAAAAGTGTGAGTATATATGTATGGCTCTTATTGAAAAAAGTTAACGTTTTACAATAGGATACTTTAATCTTGTACATTATATGCAACCAAAAGCGATACAAAATGTCACGCATTTTACAGGGAATAATTTTTTTTTTGAGTTTGGTTCTAAATTTGTTTGTTTGTAATTTCGCACCTTGTATACAGCCGGCACACACTTGGCGTGTTTGTAATTTCGCACCTTGTATACAGCCGGCACACACTTGGCGTGTTTGTAATTTCGCACCTTGTATACAGCCGGCACACGCCTGGCGTGTTTGTAATTTCGCACCTTGTATATAGCCGGCACTCACTGGGCGTGTTTGTAATTTCGCACCTTGTATATAGCCGGCACTCACTTGGCGTGTTTGTAATTTCGCACCTTGTATACAGCCGGCACACTTGGCGTGTTTGTAATTTCGCACCTTGTATACAGCCGCACACACTTGGCGTGTTTGTAATTTCGCACCTTGTATATAGCCGGCACTCACTTGGCGTGTTTGTAATTTCGCATCTTGTATATAGCCGGCACTCACTTGGCGTGTTTGTAATTTCGCATCTTGTATATAGCCGGCACTCACTTGGCGTGTTTGTAATTTCGCACCTTGTATATAGCCGGCACTCACTTGACGTGTTTGTAATTTCGCACCTTGTATACAGCCAGCACACACTTGGCGTGTTTGTAATTTCGCACCTTGTATATAGCCGGCACACACTTGGCGTGTTTGTAATTTCGCACCTTGTATACAGCCGGCACACACTTGGCGTGTTTGTAATTTCGCACCTTGTATATAGCCGGCAATCACTTGGCGTGTATGTAATTTCGCATCTTGTATATAGCCGGCACTCACTTGGCGTGTTTGTAATTTCGCATCTTGTATATAGCCGGCACTCAATTGGCGTGTTTGTAATTTCGCATCTTGTATACATCGGCACACATTTGGCGTGCTTTAATTAAGCATCTTGTATACAGCTGTCGCACATTTGGCGTGTTTGTAATTTCGCATCTTATTTACATCCGGCACACATTTGGCGTGTTTGAAATTAAGCAACTTGTATACAGCCGTCGCAAATTTGGCGTGTTTGTAATTTCGCATCTTATATACATCCGGCACATTTGGCGCGTTTGTAATATGGCACTTTGTATACAGCCGGCACACATTTCACATTTGGCGTGTTTGTAATTTCACACCTTGTATACACGGTCGAAGATGAGATTGAGATGTACAACACAATACAGTAATGGGGTGATGTATCGACTCATATCGTGCATGCTTTTCTCTCATTCGACAACTACCCTTTCCACTAGATTGAATCATTTAACTTAACTTATTTTTTAACGGATTTATGAAATTCTTTCGAATAAGCTTACGGTAACAAAACTTATTGATTTAAATAATAAATATTGTGTCAAGTACCCTATTGAATCACTCATACACAAGTAAAATGTGTCAATCCTTGTGAATCACTCATAGATAATAAGCGTTTCACCTTCAGTCATTTCCAAACTTGGATTATCACGCAGAACCTCCTCGATATCATCAGTCTTCCCCGCCTTACGGGCCGGCAGGACTGAATGGTCCTTCTTGATATGCCTTTTCAAGTCTATAAACCTTCTGAACTCCTTGTTGCATATTAGACAGTCGGCTTTATCCTTCCTCTCCTTATGCACTAGCCAGAGATGGTCCCATTTCTCTTTCAAGCTGCCATACTTCTTGCCACACAACTGACACTTGATCTTCATATCAGCTGTGTCATGGAATTTTCGGATGTGTCTCTTGTAGGCCGACTCTGTGAAGGACACACGATGACACAGCTGGCAAGTGAAGGGTTTTGTTGTGCGATGCATCTGGAAATAATAAAACTAAAGAACACACGGACACAATAATAAGTTGCCTGTCACCAAGAGCGAGGGAGATAATGAAAGGAGACTGAAGTGCTGACATCAAAGGTGTTACCGCACGATGTCGACGAGAGCCGACTTTACTCAAACGAGCGTTACATAGCCGAGCGTGACGGCTCAGTCTCATTCAATACCCACAAAATAAAGAGCCCAGCGCTCGTAAAGAAGTTTTCACTTCAAAAGTAGCGTGCGCTTCCCTACTTCCTGTTACAAACTTCCGTCCCTTTTCACGAAATCACTCCAAGAAATCGATAGTTAATGTGTAACACATCAATAATATTAAAAACATACCTCCAAGTGCTTCACCAGCGATACCTTCGACTGAAACTTTTTCGAGCATATATCACATATGACGGCTTGCAAGTTGTGCACTTTCTTGTGCTTGGTGAAGTTACTGGAGTCACTGAACGCTCTGTCGCATATCTCACATCTGTACACAGGGAGGGAGCCGTGGTCGCGCATGTGTAGCTTATAATGGTTTGGCTTCTCGAAGCCCATGTGGCAAATTTGACACCTGTAATGAGAGATTGATTTAGTTGGGTGGTGGATCATTAAATTTGATGAGGATTATAGAACTTATGGCGTACCGACAAAAACACCTTTGAGATATAATATAAAGATATGTTTACCTTAAAGCTCCGTATAGAGGTTTGTTAGAGTAAGCGTCCGTCAATAGATGCTCAATCAAATGCCTTTTGGAATCGTCTTTCCTGTCAAAATGTCTATGGCATATCACACAATCCATTAACATGTGTTTTTTGCTCGCTACGAGATTTTCTGCAAACAGTATATATTAATATATAAATAGAGTGTCTTATTAAACGTTTCTTATGTTTACGCGAATATTACACATGGGGGTAGATTGTCTCTCGCTACTTGATACTCTAATTGGACGGCACTGCGCTTACCGTCAGGTGCAGAGTTGTCACACTGCCGTGGCAGGATAACACAAACCTGCTAAGTAGCTTCATAAACGTCTAAAGGAGCCAGGATCATAGGAAAATAGAAACATGTAGACCAACCAACTGTTCCACAACTTATTGAAGAGGAAAGATACAAATTTGCTTTTCGTTTGGTTCAGGCCGGGGTAGTAGACCAGAAAGCTGTGGCTCAATAAGGCAATATGCATGGTTCTTGTGTGGAAGGGAGACGATGGGATAAGAGTAAATAGAGGTCGAAGCTTTATAATAAAATACATACTAATAACCATTTTAAGTCCTTCAGATTGCAACGACATGTCATTTGCAACACGGTCGTCCAATTCATTTCTTTTCCACCCAGTTTTGAAATGCGTGTCCCAGTGACTGTACAGGTGATTATGTTCCACTTTACTTTTACACTCTTTGCACTGGTATATATCTTTGCTCCTGGCATGTTTACGTTTCTTTCCCGGAGCTGATTTATCAATCACTCTCATCTTCAAGTAAGTCTGTTTGACATGGTTAGTCACGTGTGGTAACAGCTCAGTCACATTCTCGAAGGACTGCAGACATACTGGACAACACATATATTCTATTCCATGTGTAGTGAAATGTAGTAAATATTTCTTGGCGGTGAGAAAAGTTTTGTTGCATCTGGAGCATGGGTATCTGGATTTTGATTGTTTGTGTTCCATTGGTCGGAGTCGAGGGTGCGTTGACTCTGGAATTAGGATCTCATTGTGTTCAACTTCTTCGTTTATGATTAAATGGTCTTCGGGCTCTTGTTTTATAGCTTCTACTAGTTCATATTCTGGTTCTGCGGGCAACTCAATCGATAGACATATATCATCTTCATTTTCTTCATCCATCGGTTCTGATTTTATTTCCATTTTTATATGCTCCTGTAATATCGCTTCCTGTAATATAAAGTCTTAAATTCTGAGGTCTGTTTTTTTATTTTATACATCTTTCTTCTTGCTTTCCCTTCAATATGGGACGGAAGTGTGTAAGAGGAAGCTGGGGAAGCACGTGCTTGCTGCGATGAGTGGGGTGTATAGTTGGCCGTCACATAGTACCAAAACATTTTCCAAGAGGTTTGATTTTGGATTTCGAATGGAATCGAATGGTTTCGAATGAAATCGATTCAAATGGAATGTAAACGAATCGAATGGAATGGATATATCTATCTATACGAATTACAAAGTCTGTCGAATGTCGAAAACTGAATAGCTGTGTAGCAATCTTACCTCACTCAGCGGTTCCTCATGAAACTCGAAAGTTAAATCATCATCATGAGATAGAGTCTGCTCTTCTACTGTTGCAGAACATCCGGGGTGGACCTCAGCATCCACCTCCATTTCCTTCTTGATTTCCGTTAATGCTATATTCAGTTCATTTTCCGGATTGACATTGCTTTTGGCCTGATAAGAATTTTTCACTTCCTGCGTTTTGAAGACGGGGACATCACCTTGAACTAATGATTTTACATAAAGCTTTTCCGGCTCGACTGGGGTGGTACCACTGTCTTAAAAATTATGGCTGTGTTATTACCACATTGGGAAGTGATCTTAATGGGCCCACTTTACAGTCCCAGGCTATAATCTATCTCTGTGCAAATTTCAACCAGATCCGTCTAGCCGTTGAAGCATGTTTGAGTAACAAACCATCCATTCGCATTTATAATATTAGTAGAATTCAGTTATATAGTGTTGTGTGTTTAATAAATAGATAAAAAAAATCAAATAGAAATATAGGGCGGACAGTGGTAACAATCCAGTCGAACCTATTCATATTGTTCTGTCTATAGTGTGCCTCTATAGCTTGAAAAACTCAAATCTTTACTTACTTTCTTGTGTCTGAATACCCAGTGGGACTATCGCTTTCTGTATCACTGCTCCTTCAGGAAAATAAGATTTTGGCAGTAAAACCTGGAAATATTTTTTTAAATCCACTTAAAAATACTTTGATTTTGTATGACGATAAAAATAATAGTAAACTAAGTGATTAATAAAAACTTAGATGATATTATGTGTACATAAAATGATATGGTTTCTTTCTTTTTTAATGTACTGACTTGTCATAAGAGCCATGTAATAAGGTAAATTGCTGTTTACTTTTATATATTATTTCATATGCAAGAGAATATAATACAAAAACCCCTTTTGTGCAAACAGAATAAAATTTGCTTCAAATATAAGTTCGCGCAGTAGGCGAGTAGCCGGCTGTGAAACGAGAGGCTGTCGGTTTGATTCCCACACTGGTACAAATATTTGTGTAAGGGTGTGGGTGTTTTGAGATCGTGCGTCTCTCGTAGTCCCTGATACTCACAACACAAGACTCGTATCTTAGAGTGGGGTCAGGGCTAGGTGTGTGACTGTTGCGAGTTATTTATTTTTTTATCAATAGAATTATTTTTTAGAAAATATAAATTAAACCAATACCAACCAACGCCGGTCTACCAACCCGCATTAGGCCAGCGTGTTGGACTAAGGCCTAACCCCTCTCATGAGTAGAGGAGGCCCGTGAGCAGTGGGACAATGTTTAATACAGGGCTAGTAGTATTATTATTATAAAAATTAAACCTCTCCAGTAAAATTACTAAAATGGCGCTTAAATCAAATAGCCCGCTAACTTGGGATATAAATAAATACACCCAACACACACATAGTCCTGACCCCACACTAGATCAAACCTGTATTGTGGGTATCAACAACTACGAGGGACTACGGTACCACAACACCCAGACCCGAAACAAATGTCAGTGTCACACTTGTATATGTGCGGGAATCGAATCGCCTCTCGTGTTATAACCGGCTAGTCGCTCGCTGAGACTTGGAGGCTGCCATATAAACTTTACCTTTTCAAAATAAACCCTCTTTTTATGGCTTGGCGTACTATGCACCTGATGCTTATGGCGTTTAGCTGAAATTTCATCCAAATACACCACCATTTGGGTACAAATAATACATTTGTAAGCCATTTTGAATTGATCCGTATGAGTTTGATAATGTAAAGTCTCCATACATTTTTTAGGTAATCTCTGCCCACATATCTGACAGTTAACATTACTTTCAGTCAATCTTGTGTGTATATCAACCAACAATGTACTTGTAAACCCACGATTACATCTCTCGCAGTTGAAATTCATCAACTTCTTAGGGCAGTGATGCACTCCATGAATGAAATATCTCAAATTGCAAGTGGAACATATTTTGTATTGAGACTGAACTGGATGGTCTGATCTGACTGAATGCCTCGTAACCAAATGCTTTTTCAATTTCTCTTTAGTTGGGAACAGACAACAGCATAGAGAACAGATCTTCATTTCCTCTTGTCTTTCTATTTCTCTATGTTTCAAATACTGCCAGCATACTCCTTGGTGCGCCTGTAGGTCCGTACAAGTATAAAAATAATCCTCGCAGTACCTACAAAGGTATGATGCATATTGTTTTTTAGATGAGACATGGAATTCGAACGGATTGGCACATTTCCAACATTCTCCGTCTGCTTTAAAATATTGGATCTTTGGTACATTTATCGTACCATAAGCTATAATGTTTGCTTCATGTAATTGTTCTTCTAGTTCAATTTGGTATGTATCTATGTGATGTCTTGGTAAATGAGCTCTAAAAGGCTCTAAGTGCCACCAAGCTTTCTTGCAAATGTAACATTTATAGAATATGGGTGTCTCACGATATTTCGAAATGCTAATCCATTCTTTCCATTTATTATTTATGACGTCTTGAATTTTGTCATTTATCGGGTCATTGTCTACCACATGTCTTAATACCATACCCCAGTTATTTTTTAACTCGATTGCCAAAATTTTATCTGCTAGATTGGTTGACGTACTGGCTATTGCGTTTACTTCATCGTATAATTGTTTTAAATCTATATCAGCAATTTTTAAAGGCGCTATCAGTGTCGCCCCTGTTAACTTCTCATTCCTTAATTTATCTTGGTTATTTCTACTCTCATCGTTCAAACTTTGAGCTTTATTAGACTCTTCCAGATTGATAATTTCGATTTTAATGTTGTGTTTTATGTCTTCATTATGTTCCTTAACTTCTACTCTTACACAGAACTTAATCTGTGGATTCTCTTCATATCCACTTTCGTTTATTTCCTTTTTAATGTTCGCTATGTCAATAAGAAGTTGATCCTCACTTTCATTTTCTATCTTCACCCCATATTCATCTGTGTGTAATTGCTTCTGAAATGAGATTTAAATTAAAAACATTCTCAGATATACAAAAATATTAAGAACTTTTTTTTTTGTGCCTTGATAGGCAGACGAGCAGACGGGCCACCTGATGGTAAGTAGTCACCGCCGCCCATAGACTTCTGCAATGCCAGGTCACAGAAAAGCCGCTGCCTACCATTGAACTTTCAAAAAGTTAAACTGTTTGGTGTAAGAAAGGGATAAAATAGTAAATTAAAAACCAAAATAAGGTTACTATACAAAAACAACAAAGTGTGTCACATTCCGGGATCAGCCAGTGTACATCCGGTTTTTGTCAGGACTCTAGAGTTGGGGTATGATGTTTGACCGTTTTACGCTCTTCTGAAGTACACTGACACTAGACCCTCAACTGCTTCTTCACCTTCTTGCCCATGGCGTAGTGTGAAGAAGCAGGCCTGCATGATTGTGTTGAGTAGCAGGGTATAGATTGTCTCTCACTACTCGATATTCTAATTGGATAGCACTGCGCTTACTATCAGGTGACCATACTGAAGAAGCGGTCTAGTGTTAGAGTACTCAGACGGCCGCAACACGGCCAAACATCATACCCTAACTCCAGAGCCCCGACAAAACGGCAGCATGTTTTTACATATTTCGATAATTTATTCATTGCAGTCTACCCACTTTCGCCACGTCTCTACAATGATATAGTGCAATAATTGAGGATAATAAAGTGGATACACGCATTAAATAGGTAAGCAACGGTAGGCAGCGGCTCTGCTGTGCCCTGGCAATGCAGAAGTCTATGTGCGGCGGTGACTACTTACCATCAGGTGGCCCGTCTGCTCATCTGCCTATTCAGGCATTAGAATGTTATGAAACGACTTCGGTCTAAAACATAAGCACAAGCATTAATCGTGGCGAAAGCCATGTAGTTTCGTGTGTCATACAAAACGGTGATCTACCTGCAATTCCTGATTATTGCTAACATCCAAATCTTTAATATCATGCCCGTCCTGTTTATCTGTTTCGAACTTCCGTTTACTATTTTCACTCATGTTTCACCATTAACACAACATCTTCCACGAAGATAGATTTAGAACACGATCATTACAAAGTCTTGTAAGTTGTAAGTGAATGCAAAGAAATTTTCAAGTGAAAGTAATGATAACCGGAGTAAATGAACTACATGTTATTTATGTTACATCTCTTTCTAATTTGTGTATATTATTTTGATGTAGTAAGGACGGAAAACGACCGCTAGAGGGAGTTTTAATTTGGTCGGTTTATATACTCGTACGTCGCGTACGTCGCTCCCGTTTGCTTGTCAGCTTGGCTGAGGCCCACAGATTATAAAGAAAAGCTACGCTTCTCAGGCCAAAGCATAAAAAGCTCAGGCTGTCGTAGTGATGGATTGACTCGGTTGCGCTTAGATCGAGTTGAATTCTTCTTAACTCGAGTTGGATTGCTGCGGTAAATGAAGAAGCGAACTGATTGACGCACTCACGATAACGGGCGCATTGATCTTTTGTGTGTGACTATATTTATTAGGCTAGACTGCCTCTGTTGGGCTGCTGGACTGCTGTGCTGTGGTCTCGAGTTCGATCCCCGTGTCGGGTAAAGCGATATTGGGTTTCACACATCTATAGGCTGTCGGGTAGATGCAACTGGATGCAACAATACAATATTTCGTTCGTTTAGAAATATGCAAAATATAATAAATAAATTAGACCGAATAATTCAAAAGAAAAAAATTTACTGGTAAAACAAAATTAATTTAATATCTTAAGTAGCATCTTTGGTTCTTATTTATTAGTGATTTTAATATTTTTTTGGTCTACAAAAAAAAATCATTTTTTAATATATGTACAGACATTTGGCAAGGAATCTGGTTTGAAATCTTATTTATCCTTAGAGTAGGCAACCAAATACTCTAAGTATTTATCTATGAGTCTAGTACTCTCTGCCGATGAATAATAACGATAGACAAGGCTGCATGGTTCAGAACTTTTGCCATATCTTTTGTATACAAAAGAGAAAAAAAAAAAAAATATATCGGGTACTTTTCTGTGGTAATACCACTGACGTCTATTATATGGACAGGATATTTAATCCGCGAAAGTGTGCCTATTTGATTTTCGCCATATTGGCGCTGATAGCAGTGCAGTCGAGCAGTGAGCGTCCGTGGAACTAACGATAGAGTTGAGACACGAAGGATGATATATCGACAATGATACACAACAGTCGATGGTTTACAAATCTTAAAAATAATAAAAACATCGCCTTAGCAAAACATATTTTAAACTACTATATTATGTTTAAAACACTTAATATAATATTAAACCCACCGGAAAATATTGTGGGCACACTGCCCTTTTTTTAACTGGGTCCGTGAAACATGTCTAATAAAACTATCTTCCATAAAATGTTTAGAACATAAATAGCTATTTATGTTTGGAAACAATTTTTCAACATTCATGTTTCTCATAGTTTTTGTATCACCGAGTCAGTTGGAAACCTATAATGGAAATTTTATAATGTAATTTTATGATTTGAAATGAATATTTCCTATTCCTTAGACAGAATATATCGATATGTATTGTCGAAATTAAACTTGGGCAACCCTAGCTAGATATAATTTATATATAAATTTGCTATTACAAAACAAATTAACATAAAAATATGTCTTATTAGAGTTATTTTTTGCTTACAAATTATAATTTCATCTTTAAAATAACTAGTTACAATATACATAGCTAAAACATGATGCAAGTTTACTAACTTGTGAAATGTTACGCCACTTCCCGTTTGGTAACGGGTCATACAATAAACACAAACTCTCATGGTTTATTAACCAAAACCACACACAAAGAATTCTTCAAATTCAGGTCTTCAACGCAATAATCAGTTAAAAGCCACTGACAAGACAGACGCACTCGAAACAATAAAACGGCCGTATATATATATATATATATATATATATATATATATATATATATATGTTAGGAGTGTTGATAAAATATCGATATATCGATATTATGATTTAGAAATATCGATATTTATTACTAATATTTTTTTGGACGATATATCGATATTTTGATATTGAAATATAAATATGGGAGATAGATATTTATACTCGTAAATTATTGAAACTACTAAATCATCGTCAACTTAATCTACGGTACTTTATTTACACTATAATATGTGTTTCCTCTTTCCCTATTTAATTTAGTTGCTTAGTATAGTATTCAGTTAAATTTTTATAATAAATATAGTGGATTATAAACTGTGTAGCTAAATAATTTTGTAGCTCATTACCAGTATGATTGTCTTTACACACTTTATATTAGCTACAATTGTATCTAAGTAGACTAAGTATATATGTAACGGAATCTTTCAACGCAATGTTCACCACCTTCAAGACATCCGATTAACTTGAATATTTACACACGTATCAAGGACCTATGATCTGTAGGTTCACCAAGATAATAAAAAATATAAGGCATCATTTTAGATCATATTTTTTTATGGGGTCTTAATTTGCAATCGAATATTTTATTATAACTAGGTTTGATGCTGTTTTGGGACTATAAATTATATTCAAAAAATAGCACGCTTTAATAGCTAGCCGAACTAAAAAGTAGAAAATAATATTAAGTTCATGGCAAAAAATTATAATTAAAAAATACTAAAAAATAACACGTTTTAAGGTGTCGTCAAATATGATTCCAAGATCTTTGAATCTAATAAATTCATTGGCGCCCCGATTCACGAAGAAAGGATGTATGGCGTCAGGACCAGACCCTTAGACAAGTCAAAAATTTTAATAAAAATATCGATATATCGAAATATCGATATTATTTTCGGATATATCAAACTCCGATATTGATATATTTAAAAATATCGATATATCGGAAATCCGATATTTTAAAAAATATCAACATCCCTATTATATGTCAAATTTAGTTTCAAATACACTCGAGAGGGGCGCTTCAAATAAGTCAAGAAAATAGCTGTCATTTTGTATTAGATATCCTGTCCATATAATAGACGTCAGTGGGTAATACGAATATCAACGAATATAATACGCAAAAGAAACCCTGTTGTGCTTCTGTTGTGTAAACAGAATGGCGTCCATTCTACTTATTTTGTTTGGGTTAATAAAATTAATTCGGTAATAGGTTTTAGGTAATGTAACCTATATATACAAAAATCGTGTCAACTACCCTATTGTAACTCCATAGAAAAAAAGATCATATGTTTACACATTTACACTATTAGCGCCATTGCCAGTGTTGCCAACAATATTTTTTCAATCCCGTCAACTTAAGTAACAAATTCCGTCAATTTTTTTTTCCGTCCCGGGGGGAAGGGGGGGGGGGGTGTGCCTCGTGCTGTGTGAGACGGCTCGTTTGTTAATTATTATTACTTGATATTAACATCACCTTTAATTTTTACATATTTAAATTGATCATATTGTTTCCCGTTTTCCATTCGTCCAACCCGTCAGAACTAGCGGGAAATCCGTCAAGTTGGCAACACTGGCCATTGCGGAACAGCATAAAAAAAATGCGTTTCCAAATTCCGAAACCTACTTGCTTCCCGTGATATGTTTCCCTAACTTTATTGTCGTTGGCGTAGCACAGCAACACAGTGCTTGTAGCCATATATAAACGTCTGAAGGACTAGTATCCATGGACAAGAATAAATTTAAAAAAAAAAAAAAAACCATATATAAAAAAATGCGCGCGTGTTTTTAAAATGTATACCTAGATGTAATATTGTTCCATTGTGTTAAACTGAAAAGACTTAATAAAAACCATCCAGTTGGATAGCATTTAACACTGAATTAAGGATAAACGAATTGAAACGACACGTAATTAGTTTCATTTTTTATTTCTTCAAATTGTTTAAATAATTATAATATCATTATTTAAAGGCATAACATTTAATTTTAGTTCTGGCTTCCATGCTTCATATTTTAAAAAGTTATTGATTATTGAGACCATCACTTCCACGCACTAGAATACATTTTTGGCAACATCTAAGAATTATGAGTTGCTTCATATTCTTTTAAACTTGTGCACAAATAATGGTTTCTTGTGTTTACGCGAATATTATACATTGAAATAAAACAAGTTTTACGGATTCTATCGCGGTTTATTTTACTTTTTTAACCCGACGTTTCGAAGGCTTTACAGCCTTCATGGTCACGGGGGAGACTGAGTTGTATGTCGTCACGAAAGTATAGTGCAATGTGGATAGTAGAAACATTAAAAAAGTAAAATATACCGCGATAGAATCCGTAAAATTGGTTTTATTTCAATTGTGTATAAATGTATGGTTCCTGATTTTCTGATGAAATGTGTTTTTTTTTATTCTGGCGCGGCAAGGTGACCACACTGCACCTGATGGTAAGCGCAGTGCCGTCCAGATAGAGTATCAAGTAGCGAGAGTCAGTCTATCCCCCGCTACTCAACACAATCATGCCGGCCTGCTGTTTAGCTTCTTCACATTACGCCTAAAGGACCCAGGATCATAGGAGGGATGGAACACGTGTGTGTTTTAAATATGAATGCACACACATATCAAGAAGCTTTTCGGGCGTCACCTGATTTATTTAGATTGCATCAGCTAATATAAATCATCTTCATTCAACTCAACTGTTTCTTCATTATTTTCATTATTAATATTAAAATGAGCAGTAAAAAAGCTTTTTAACCGACTTCAAAAAAGGAGAAGGTTAACAATTCGTCGGAATCTTGTTTTTTTATGTATGTTACCCGATTACTCGAAGACGCCTGGACCGATTCGGGAAATTCTTTTTTTGTTTAAAAGGGTATACTTCCCAGGTGGTCCCATTGGCACCAAATCAGGATCTGATGATGGAATCTCAGAGAGATGAAGGGAAACCCTCAAATTTTATAGTGACGCATAATTTGTTTTTTATTGAAGTCGGTGTACTTTTTATGAATTAAAATATTTTACTTATATTTATCCTGGCACTGCAAAGTGACCACACTGAAATAAGTTGATAGAGCTTCAAGTAAATAAATAAATAACACCCAACAGTCACACACATAGCCCCGTTCTCACACTAAGATACGAGTCTTGTGTTGAGAGTATCGGGGACTACGAGAGACTCTCGGTCTCACAACACCCAGACCCCGGACACAAATATCTGTCTGTCACACAAACATTAATCCCGGTGTGGGAATGCTGGCTATATTTGTGGATCGCTTAAACATTTATCTTACTGCTAGATCGCACCTCTGGCGTTTCGTTCCTCAGCTGTCTATTCGATTTAGAATCTAGTTCAGAGACAGATGCACATATAATAAGCATTTTTGAAGCGAACTTTCAGAATAGAGGACAAGTATTTTTTGTCCTGGCACGGCAAAGTGACCGCACTGCACCTGATGGTAAGCGCAGTGCGGTCCAATTAGAGTATCGAGTAGCGAGAGACGATCTATCCCTCTACTCAACACAATCATGCCGGCCTGCTTCTTCACACTACGCCATGGGCAAGAAGGTGAAGAAGCGGTCGAGGGTCTATTGTCAGAGTACTTAGAAGGCCGCGTAACGGCCAAACAACGTACCCCAACTCAAGACCCCCGACAAAAGTACTGAACTCGAGTGACCCTGAACAGATATGTCTATTAATATATCATGTGTGCATGTTATTTTATTTTTGCCATAAGAACGCCTATGAAGTTCTATAATTGACAAGCAATCGTAAAAAAATAACTTTCTACTTCATGGACGCCGTATCAAAAAACAACACAGTAATTCCAAATTCCAATTGCTGGTGGTAGGATATCATATCCGCCCGGATAACGACCACCGTACACAGGGTGTAAAACCCGCCATAGTGGCACACGCAAGTATGTCGCGTTCCGGGGTCAGCCAGTGTACATCCGGTTTTTGTCGGAGGTCTAGAGTTGGAGTACGATGTTTGGCGTTGTTGCGGACTTATGAGTACTCTGACAATAGACACGTTTCTTCAACTCCTTGACCCATGGCGTAGTGTGAAAAATCAACACAGCAGGCCGGCATGATTGTGTTGAGTAGCGGGGGATGAAATGAAATGAAATCGTTTATTGATCAAGTAGGCAATTACATAGCTCTTATGACAAGTCAGAACATTAAAAAAAGTAAAGAAATTTTAGGAAAAGCATATCAGCTTATGTATACATAACATACATAGCATCATCAATACACTAGCAATTAATTATTCATATGTTATTTAACATTATTATTATTTATTTATTATTAATTATTTTTTATTTTTATATTATGAATTAATATTATTCAAGGTAATACCGGTCAAATATATATATATTTAAATGGGTTTGATATGGACCATGGGTATTTCCGAGACGTCGCTTGTTTTAAAAGCTACCACCGGATCCAAACGCGACCCCGCCTGAGAAGACCCGGCGAAACAAACTCAGCGGGCTTACATTACCGCTGGATACTACGCGGCGCGACCCAGTCCTGAGAGAATCCAGCAAATCAATCTCAGCGGGCTTGTTTTTGGTCCGGTTCATTATTTCTAGTAGATGACCTGTCACAAATTACATTGCCAATTTATTATTTTATTTTATACGCGATCGGTCGTCATAGTTTATTATTTTTTAAGTGTATATAACAACATGTCATTTATTAATATTTTATGAATATAGTTTTTATTTTGTTATACTATTTGTATACACTAACATGGTGTAAGCTACAGGGCGCCAGGTCGCAGTGTGCAGGAAGGAACCGAATGCCAGACATCCCTATCCTCTAGATATTGTTGAACATTATAATAGCCCCTGTCCATAAGATGACGTTTAATATGAGTCTTAAACATTTTATTGGGCAAATCAATTACGTTATTGGGGATTTTGTTATAAAATTTAACACAGTTACCCATAAAAGACTTTTTAGATCTTACTACTCTAAACGAGGGTACTGTAAGTTTGTTTCTGTTTCTTGTATTAATGTTGTGAATATCACTATTTTTATAGAAATTGCTTATATTTTTACGAACGTACATGATATTTTGATAGATGTATTCTTTGATTGATAGATTGTCTCTCGCTACTGGATACTCTAATTCGACGGCACTGCACTTACCATCAGGTCCAGTGTGGTAACATTGCCGTGCCAGGATAAAAAAAACACTTCTGTCAGTAATCCCCATGACTGCCTATGTTTTTTTTATACTATAACTATCATAAAAGAAGGATCTGTGTTTTGATCTATGTAATACTAGCTGCTGCCCGCGGCTCCGCCCGCGTGGATGTTATTTTTGGGAGAAAAGGTATACAACCTAATTCACCCTCTTAGAGGTGAAATTTTGAATAAACGCCGATATACGTGTACATTTATATCTAACCGGATGCGGGTATATGAAATTTCATGATACTTGCTTTGATGCCCGCTGTACACATCGGGCCAAGCTGCTGGGCCAGCATGTTGGAGCAACGTGTAGAGGACTACATAAAGGCAAAGAGTTCCACTCTCTAGCGGTGGGCATGATAAATGTACGAGCAAAACTTCGTACTTCGATGAGGCAGTAGTAGTTCGCTTATTAACATATAGATATCCTGGTTACGGTATAAGGCCGTGGCCTGTAAGTGGTAGAGCCACGCTGTAGACATATTTGTCTATAGCATGAATGGGCCGGCTCGACCGGGGTCGTACCACTGTCTCACAGAAAACCAACGTAAAGTTACAGTATAATGTCGCGTTTCGTATGGTAAGTGAGATATTCGGAGGCCCAGAATCCCCCTTCCCTTCCCTAATCCCTATTCCTGTCCTTTAAGGCCGACAGCGCATACATGATACTTTCGGTATTGTGGATGTTCATGGGCGGTGGAGATCACTTAACATCAGGTGACCCACTGGCTTGTTTGTCGGACTATACTATAAAAAAAGGCCAAAGTTATGAAAATATCGTATTGTCATTGGTCCATGAAAATTTTCAAGTAGGTACCTATATAGTATTTTTTGTTAATATCTGTGTGTGTATGCGCGTGTATGTGCGTATATAGCGGCATCTGTTAATTAACAGCTTCCGTGGCGCAGTTGGCGAGTAGCCGGCTGTGAAACGAGAGGCCGTGTGTTCGATTCCCACACCGGGACAAATGTTTGTGTGTCAGACAGATATTTGTGTCCGGGGTCTGGGTGTTATGAGACCGTGAGTCCCTGATACCCACAACACAAGACTCGTATCTTAGTGTGGGGTCGGGGCTATGTGTGTGACTGTTGTGTGTTAATATTTATTTAGTTACTAGCTGTTGCTCGCGGCTCCGCCTGCGTGGAGGTTATATTCAGGAGCAGAAGTATACAATCCAAGGAGTTGTCTTCTGCACTGAGGCACCTGTAGCGATTGTCCAGCCTCTCAGGTGTTGTGCCTGAATCTTGAGCTTGCATCCAAAGAATACCCCATAAGTTTAACCTTACTTTGCCCCTTTTAGGGATGATTTTTCAAAAACGTTGAAACACGTATTTCTTTATTTCCTACCAAAAGCCTACATATGAATTTACAGATCCCTGAGTCGAGGAATTATGGATTTCCCATACAATTTTTTAACTCCTATTTGACCCCTTTCAAGGTAATTTTTTGAGAAAAAAGAAAGCCTATTACCTTCTCCAAGATATAATCTATTCCCTTACCAAATTTCATTACAATCCGTTCAGCCGTTTAGCCGTGAAGAGGTAACAAACAAACAAACAGACTTACTTTCGCATTTATAGTATTAGTATGGATTTATTAACGTGAAATTGTAATCTGTGGAAACTGCCATGGAATGTGTATTATTGTTTGTTTATTTTTAATTCTTGATGTATTTATGCTTCTATTGTTACCCATATAAATATCGGAAGTCTTGAAGATGGTGCAAATGACGGTAAATATTCCGTTACATGCAAAGATACAGGTGAAATAGATAAAGTAAAAAATGCATACAATGAATCAAGTCAAATCAAGTCTCGAGCTGCACACAGTAATAACAAAGATGCACTTAAGTTCAGAGTGCACACCAAAGAGGTGCACACTACACAGGATGCGACCTCAACTCGCCTACTGCTCCAGTTATCTACAGGGTGTACAAAACATTGTAATCGCTACCATTGTAACTCGAAAGTGTCCTGGTTAAAGCTCACCTGATTAAATCCTACTAATATTAATAAGTTTTTTTATCCTGGCACGGCAAAGTGACAACACTGCACGTGATGGTAAGCGCAGTGCCGTCCAATTAGAGTATCAAGTAGCGAAACACTCTATCCCCCGCTACTCAACACAATCATGCCTGCTGTGTTGATTTTTCACAATACGCCATGAGTCAAGGAGGTGAAGAAACGGGTCTAGTGTCAGAGTATTCATAAGTCCGCAACAAGGCCAAACATCGTACCCCAATTCTAGACCTCCGACAAAAACCGGATGTACACTGGCTGACCCCGGAACGCGACATACTTGCGTGTGTCACTATGGCGAGTTACATCCTGTGTACGATGGACAATATCCGGGCGGATATGACTCTCCTACCACCACCCATATACCTAACAGTCACACACAATGGGTTAACGTGGGTTTCAAGAACAAGGAGAGACTGCGGTCATTTTTCTCGGAGCGGGAATCAAACCCACGGCTTGATGTTTCACAGCCGGTACCTCGCTGTCAGATGCCGTCATAGATTTTTAAATTGTAGAGCCATCAATAGATTATTAAAAGTCACATATGCGCAGTCCTTTAATCCCCGAAAGGGTAGGCAGAGATGCAAGCAGTACATCCAAATTTCGCCGAGCTTTCATGAAATTTATAATTTTATTAAACTCATAATGGTGCCTTTCTTTAAGTGAATATTACTCGTTGAAAAAAAAAATTACAGATGTATCGCGGGTTATTTTACCTTCTTAGTCCGACGTCTCGAAAACTTTACAGCCTTCATAATACGAGTCGGACAAAAAATAAAACCCGTAAAATTGATTTAATTAAACATACATACATATACACCCACGCCTATGATCCCCGATGGGGTAGGCAGAGGAGTAACCAATACACCCACTTTTCGCCGAATTTCGGTCCCATAATGTGATAGGGGGCGAGCCTAACGCCATACCGGGCACAGGTTCCAGACTCCGGGCTAATACTGAGAATTTCTAGATTTCTATCTAACCCAATACCCGACCCGGGGATCGAACCCGAGACCTCGGCACAGCAGTAGTAACGCATGCGCAATTACAACTGCGCCACCGAGTCATTCCGAGTGATTTAATTAAACTCGATAGAAAAACTGTCTTTTTCGAAAACACATGGTAGTACTTCATAAACAGTCCTGTTATGGGAGGGTAGTAAACCTCCCTGCACCCTCTGAGAATGCCCCATCCCTCTCCAACGCTTAAAACATTATATTTCTGTCTCTCGCCCATAACCAACCCTCTCTCTCTACTAATCGATTTGCTTCACATTGCTTTTGAAATCGCGAGCTGTGTACGTCGGAATCTCTTAAAAATCTTGTTATTTCGTCACATATTCGCAAAAATATAAGTGGGGTCTAAAATACGTGTGCCTTGTGACATTTATTGAGTATTTTTGTGTGGTTTACGTTCGGTTTTGGGAATTGTTGGCTGAAAGTTTGTGTAGGCGGACACCCGGTATGTATGTTATTTTTAGATATTTCTTTAAATATTTTAAATGTTCTAGAATGTAATATGTGGAAAAATAGCCATAATTTATGAAAACGATTGAAGATATTTTTTAAGGCGTAATTTTGGCGGTCAAATAAAAATTGTTTTTTTTTGTTTTACATATAAATTTTAATTTTACAAATTTCTAGACGGATATTGTTGTAAAAGTTGATTTTGTTAAAAGTTTTTTTTTAAATATCCCAAATTCCTACTTTATGAACGTAGCTACGATTTTGTAAATAACTAGACATAGATTTAGTTAGTTTAACTGCATAATAAAGGCAATTGTAAATCGTCAGCGAAGTTCCAATAGTGCTTAAGTCAAAATTTTAGGAATTTTACAAGGGGTACAAAATGTGCGTAAAGGAAGTCAAACCAAAAAGTTTCTATATTTATTTTGATTTAGTTTGATTTGATTTAGTTTTTTAATGTCTTTTTGAAAATACAAGGACTTAAGAATTGGATATTATCAAGTTTGGCTTAGACCGTGTCAAACTAAAATATAAATCAAATAATTTTGTAAATAGGCCAAAGTGGGTACTTTTTCCATGCCAGGGTTGTATTAAAATCTATCGGTACTTCGAAAATGCTGTTCATTAAAAGACCTCTCATCTGACACTTTCAGATTAGGAAATGTCGCTTTTAGGTTATTTTGATGATTATTTTTCAAGTTTAGAGGATATTTTGACATCGTAGTTGGCATCACTATCTATTTTTCCATGTTAAATACATAGTTCTCGTCTAGTATTAGACTGCCTCGGTTTGTAATGACTGCCTCGCAGTTGTAATTGCGCATGCATTACGATTGCTGTGCTGAGGTCTCGGGTTCGATCACCGGGTCGGGTAAAGTGATATTGGGTTTTTCTGTCTAGGCCCGGTTTCTGGAATCTGTGTCCGGTATGGCGATAGGCTTGCCCCCTATCACATTATGGGACCGAAATTCGGCGAAAAGTGGGTGTACTGGTTACACCTCTGTCTACCCCTTCCGGGATTACAGGCGTCAGTGTATGTGTGTCTGGGTGTTTCTTACATTGAGAATTTACTCTTGATTCGACAGGATCGTCGAAATATACATCACATAGCTATAAACTCCTTATTCACTCGTTCGTCGGAGAGCAATTTCCGTCGAGCAGTCGGATATTATCGGATATTGCCAATTAAGGAGCAGACAACGGCGGCTACGAGTTTTACAGCCTTATGTTAGAACAACACGCGACCTCTTTGCTAAGCGTTGGTTTCAGTACGTCATTAGTCAATCTTCAGACATGACACAGACCTTTCGAATGGAAAAATATCGGACATGGCTTTGTCCTTTTACTATGGTTGACTATCTGACTTTTCAATTTGAGCATAGACTTGAAAAATAACGATAGACTAGGCTGCATAGTAGAGAAACTTTGCCTTTTATTTTCTTATAAAAAAAATAAATAATCATAAAAAAATGTTATTGGTCAGATTTTTTTTGGCGGCAAAATGAGCCAATGATGTATATATCTGATTACAGATCATAAGTCAAGGTTATATCTATGTGATATCTATATATCATAGATTAATTATATACGTATAGGGCGTTTGACAGCCTCCGTGGCGCAGCGGGTGAGTAGCCGGCTGTGAAACGAGAGGCCGTGGGTTCGATTCCTGCACCGTCCAAATGGACGAGTGACAGACATATATTTCTTGTGGGTCTGGGTGTTGTGGGACCGTAGTCCCTCGTAGTTCTTGATACCCACGATACAGATTTTACCTAGTTTGGGGTCAGAACTATGTGTGTTACTGTTCGGTGTATTTTATTTATTTATATTAACGTCCTGAAACCTATACATTTATCATTACCTTTACCTCTCGTTTCTTAAAAAAGAAAAGTTCATAGCTCTAGATGCGGCTATAGTTCATTTGTTGTCTATGAAAACGCTTATACAAGTATGAAAACAGTACGTTAATGGGGCAACGGGGAAGCGTGCTACGCTAAAATGGCGGGAAACTATATGCGCGAGGGCGGGGAAAATGCGTAAATGGTAGTGATGGGGCTGTGTTTATTTATCGATAAGTAAATACTTGAAGCCTTGGCCTTGAGTGTTCAGTTTATTCTAATTAATCGTACGTTCAAATACGAATTGCATTTTAAGTGTTTTGAATTGAATTTAAAATAAATATAAATTATTTTATTTTAAATTCAATTTTTTGTTCTTTTTTATCCTGGCACGGCAACGTGGCCATTCCGCACCGGATGTATGCGCAGCGTCCAATTAGAATATCAAGTAGCTATAGACAACTATACCTCGCTATTGGACACTATTATGCCGGCCTGTTAAGTAGCTTCTTCATACTACGTCTAAGGGACCATATTAGTAGCACTGTCTTAATAAAAGCTTTTTGAGGTTTTGGTGGTCATCACTTACCCTCAGATGACCCATTTGAACATTTGACCACTATAAAATTTCAAATAAGTAACTATAAAATGATCCTTCAAATTGTTTACAAGTATCTGTTTTTGTTCAATCGGTACCTCACAAAAGTATGCTATGAAAATGTGTATGTTAAACTACATATTTGAAAAACATTACAAAAATAAAAAAGAATATCGACTCTTACACAACCCTATTATTAAAGGTAGTTAGTTCCCTCCGTTTTTCAACCCCTTTATAAGGGATGCACCCTCGTGCAGCTTTCTATGCGTTATAATTTGGTAAACAAACAATTTTGAATGCGTTCGAAGTATAAAGACTCGTTGAAGAAAGAAAAATGCAGTTCTTTTTTGTGGTTTTACAGGATGACTAGCATTTAAGGCTTGCCACATACTACGATGTTTTAAAGCGCTGATGTTCCATATTCAAATTTTTCATATTATTATATCGCCAGTATCACCATTAACTCAATTCAAAGATATAAGTGAATTTTTTCCTCCAAAATCCAGGCTATAGTCGTACGACCATACTGCCTAGTCCTACGTGAAAATAAGTTTTATTTTGTTCTAAATTCAAACCTTTGGGCTTTTTTATACTGGCACGGCAAAGTGACCACACTGCACTAGCTGATGGTAAACGCAGTGCGGTTCAATTAGAGTATCGAATAGCGAGAAACAATCTATCCCCCGCTACTCAACACAATCATGCCGGCCTTTTTTTTTTTTTTTTTTGTCGCGGGGAAAGCGTTTTATTACTGCCGCCCGCTCCGGAGGGAAGCGGATTAAGAATAAAACGGGTATGCTGGACTAGCCGGTCTTACGACCCAGCATCCCCCTCGCACGGATGATGGCTATCCGTGCTGCCGCTGGGCCGAGTCCCTAACCCCTATATACAACCCACCCGACACTACCAGCTAAAACCCCGCGGTGGCCTTCTTCGGCGCTTACGGAGCGATCCCGGGGTATTCTAAGGAGTGCTAGAATTGCAGCCGGAATCGCCCCTGCGCGGTGCTGCGTAGCAGCCCATCTCCATGGAGGGCTAAGGAGCCCCCGCGCACCGAACAACGACAGCGAACGAGGCCTGACCCGCGCTGCCGTCCATCTCGGGGTCGCACGATGCTCCGAATTTGGGAGTGCATCGATACGGGCTGACAGCCCTCCGCTGCGCGCCCGCGACCCCCGATGGCCCCTATTAGTCGCCTCGTACGACAGGCAGGGGTTACCGTGGTGGAATTCAAACGCCCCCATTCCACAGGGCGGGAGACGCCGGTCAGTCGTCCACCTGGCGCCTCCTACGTCTTCTCTGGCGGCGGGAGGGATCATATCGTTCCCGATCCCTGTCAGCACTCTCCTTCTGCGAGATGACGTTCTCGCAGAAGTGGGCCACCGCACGCCAGGACCTCCGGCTGGCGACCATGGACGACACCACGGCCGGCAGCGAGAGGTCTCCTCCGACGACTGCTCTGAGAGCGCTGCGCTCTTCGTCCCAGGCTGGGCACTCCTCCAACGTATGTTGGGCCGTGTCTTCGCGGCAGTTGCCACAGTGGTGGCACACGGCGGACACCTCCTTTCCGAACCGACACAGGAACGAACCGAAACACCCATGGTCCGTTAATACCTGTGTCAGTCGGAACGTAGGCGCCCCGTGGCGCCTGTCTAGCCATCTCTTTAGGACAGGACGCACTGCCGCGACAGTCCTCAAGCCCGCAGTCGGGCTCTCCAGCCTGGTATGCCACTCCTCCACGGCGGTTCTGCGAAACCGGGCCGCAATCTCCCTCGGGGCCAGTCTCTCCTGACGGCGGCTGGACGCCTCCTCCCGCCAGAGGAACGCTGACGAGAGGAGTTTGGCGTCCAACTCCCAAGGGAGTGTGCCGGCCAATACGCAGGCCGCCTCGTGGGAGACCGTGCGGTAGCCCCTTACTATTCGCTGCGCCACCAAACGCTGCGGTTTGCGCAGCAGGGCGACGCAGCGGGCGTTCAGGGACTCGGCCCATACGGGACATCCGTACAGGGCCATTGACCGCACGACTCCAGCGTATAAACTTCGGCAAGGGCTATTAGGTCCCTCCAGGTTCGGCAGCAGGCGTCCGAGCGCGCCCGCCGCACGGTGGTCCCGTTCGAGAAAAAATCGGACATAGGGAATTTAAAAAATTAAAGTCGTAATTGTATAAAACTGAATATGCCGATCGATTCGTATATTAAATAGTAACTAAAATGATTTTTGCGTTTTTTAAGATTGGACTTATAGTTTATGAGTAAATCGAATAAAAAGACGGCGCTCGAACCGTTCGAGGCGGTCCTCCTCTCCAGAAGCGGCTCCAGTTTGGGCCGCCGGCTGTGACTGTCCTTGTATCGCTTGGACAGTCGCCACCATCTGATCCAGGGTCCGCTGTTGGGACGCAAGGGAGGCCTTGAGGACGGCGATTTCCCGAGCCATCGCCGCCTTCTCAGCCTCCAGCCTGCCCACCTCTGCGGAGGCTGACTCCTCAGCCCTCACCAACAGCTCTTTCGCCGCGAGATTCAGCCTCTGCTGCTCCGTCCCTTGAATATTTTGTGCCTTGCTGGCCACGTCCTGGATGATGGCTGACATCTGCAAGCGCCAGTCACGGTCACCAGTTACTTCCATCGGCGTGGTATCTTCGTCAGACACCACAGCCGATAGAGCAAGCACTTTTGGGGCCGGTTCATCGTCACTGTCGCTTGCAGATGCGTCCAGTTGCCGAGCTCTTGCCGCCCTCTTCGAGCGCGTCATTACGCCGCTCGTTCCGGTATCCTCCTCAGGAGCTGAGACAGTTGAGGCAGCCTTAGCAGTTGCCTTCTTAGCCTTTCGCCCAGCATCATCCGTCTTCCCAGGGTCACTTTCGTCCCCTGGGATAGACATTTTTCCCACAGCATCCTCTTTGTTTTTTTTTTGTTTTAGATTAGATTTCATTGTTAATCCCACGAGTATGGGGGAAATATTCGGTCCACCCAGCCAGAGCCCCCTGTAGCTGGGTAAGCAAATTCTGCACGAGGTTCAGCACGTTCCCCGCCGGGGTTCGCACTAGAGACCGAACTACCCATCGGCCATGCATCCCCTCACGGTGCGCCGCCGCTTGGGATTCGGGGTGACTTTTTATAGAGGTATTCTCCCTTGCGGCCCGGGCGATTAAGCCAAGACCCTCGGTCCAGTGGGAGCGCGAGACATGACCACAGACCTCCTTTTAACTGGATTACGATATACGACGGCGGCAGCAAGAGAGAACTTCCCCCCTACTACCCGCTCGGCGGCGGGGTGAGCGCACACCGAGCCCGCCGACAGTCCCGAGACAGAACTCGAGAGTAGCCCGAGGAAACGAGCCTCTCTGCCAATCGACAGTCGCCACAAAAGGCGACGTCTGTCTACTACCTTTTGTCAGGATATCAGCCGTCGGTCAAAGTGACCGCCGTTGCCCAGGGTGCACCACGTGGAGGTTTCCTGACTTCGCACCCCAATCATGCCGGCCTGCTCTTCACACTACGCCATGGGAAAGAAGATGAAGAAGGGGTCGTGGGTCTATTATCAGAGTACTCAGAAGGCCGCAAACGGCCAAACATCGTAAACTAACTCTAGACCACAACAAAAACCGGATGTACACTGGCTGATCCCGGAACGCGACACACTTGCGTGTGCCACTATGGCGAATTTTGCACCCTGTGTACGGTGGTCGCTATCCGGGCGGATATGAATATCCTACCACCAGTAAAGGTTTTTTGGTTTTGTCTTATGCTTCATTATCCTCAGAAAAGCCATAGATAGGTATGTATGACTTGACTTGTAAGGCAGCGTATAGGACATAAAGGTCGGGCAACAGCATTTTAATTAATTTTTTCTATGAAACTCCATATGCAATATATTATTAATGTATCTTCTGGGTAACCTCGAGAGTCGTGGGAGACCCAAAAAGAGGTGGATGGATTGCGTGAATGAGGACATGCGCGTGAAAGGAGTGAATGCAGATTTGACGCATGATAGGGCTGCGTGGAGAGTTAAAACCAATTGTGCCGACCCCACTTAGTGTGGGATAAGGGCAGGTAAATGATGATGATCTTCTGGGTAACCTGCACCACTAACGGTTCTCAACTAGCAATCTTCCGGCGAGTTGTCGTTACATGTCTTGCTGCAGAGTTTTTTTTAATGCCTGGATAGGCAGACGAGCAGACGGGCCACCTGATGGTAAGTAGACACCGCCGCCCATAGACATCTGCAATGCCAGGGCACAGCAGAGCCGCTGCCCACCGTTGAACCTCGATAGACAGACGAGCCACCTGATGGTAAGTAGTCACCGCCACCCATAGACTTCTGCAATGCCAGGGCACAGCAGAGCCGCTGCCTACCGTTTGAGGCGAGGTATTGCCGGTGAATGTGTGCTTCACCCTATAAGCCGATCAGTGACTTATTCATTAATTTTATGTCCATTGCTTGTTTTGTTCACAGGTAATCGTCGGCATGCCGTGGTCCGCGTGAGATGGACGGCATTCAGATGGAGCCAATCGGCAAGTATAAGGCCGATAGGAACGGATCTGCAAAAGGTAAGCTTTTGGTATCGTATTGTAAGGGTACTTCTTAATACAATAATTTATTAATGACTTCCGACTTATATCTACTCTTAGATTTTAATGGAAATATCGGAGATCACTTACAAAATATTTGCGGGTAGATTGATAAGTTATAGACTCAGTGGGGAAAGCTTTGTTACAAAAAAGAACGCCTCAACGCTCGCGGGGGCAGTCTATACGAAACTAGCGGGAGTGTAGCTCGGTTTTAATCAGTGTGCGTACAGTCTTTCTCAGTGTAATTTGTGTTTAATCGATGATTGCTAATAGTATTGAAAAATTAAACACAAGAAATTAGTCACAGATAGCCTCAACCCCACAGAAAGATAAAATTATTTTGTATAGATTACGGGAAAAACGAGAGAATTTCGGTCTCACCACACTCGTGACTCCTATTTTATACTGGCACGGCAAATTGACTATACTCCACCTGATATTCAGTTAGAGTATCAAGTAGAGATACAATCAATCCCTCACTACTCCACACAAACATCCTGTGTAGCTTCTTCACACTACGCCAAGGAGTGAAGAAGCGGTCGAGGGTCTAGTGACAGAGTACTCGGAAGGCCGCAACACTGCCAAACATCGTAGCCCAACTGTCTAGGGCTACCCCGACAATAACCGGATGTACGCTGGCTGATCCCGGAACACGACACACTTGTGCCACTATAGCGGGTTCTACACCCTGTGTACGGTAGTCGCTATTCGGACGGATATTAATATCCTACCACCAGCAATCCCTTGCTCTGTGAAAACCAAAAACAAATATATCCCACGGGATACGTAATTTTTCCGGGATAAAGCGTAGTCCTTGTGCTATTGCAGGCTATAATCTATCTCTGTGGCAAATTTGAACCAGACCCGTTCAGCCGTTCTGGCGTGATTGAGTAACAAATATCTATTCATTCATCCAAACATTCGCTTTAGCAGTAAGATTACTCGCTCATTCATTTATTGGTGATTTTTGTTTCAGTGGCTGCTTGGCGTAACATGGTCGATCAAGACTTAGATGATGTAGCATTTTTGGCTGGTGAGTAACATACTAAATAAAATGTAATATAGTACTCACTGTAATCCTCGAAGGAGTAGGCAGAGGCGTAACCAGTACCTCCATTTTCGCCAAATTTATTACGGTCCCATAATGTGATAGGGGCCGAGCCTATCGCCATACCGAGCAAATATTGGCAAATCTGTCACACAAACATTTGGGAATTGAGCCCACGGCCTTTCGTTTCACAGCCGGCGCGCCATGTATGGAGGCTGTCATCATGTTTATGTTTGTTTTATCTTCCTCAGATACAGACAAAGCGAGAGAGGCGAGGGAGCTACGTGATGGTCCGGTGGCAGTGTGTTCCCAACGCAGAGCGATATGCATAACAGCTCTCATCTTTGGAACCATATTCGTGGTCGCTCTGGTGGTTGTTTATGCTTCTCCTCAACCAGGTTTGTGTTCAGATATCATTTATTTATCCTGTGCACTGCACCTGATGGTAATACTTAAATTAACCGCGATAGAATCCGTAAAATTAGTTTTATTTCAATATATGCTAAACCTTTTATACTAGATTGCCCGTGCACCGCTGAAGTGACCCTCTTACCCGGCCAGCCTCCAACTGACGCCGAAACTAACGCAGCTGCTGCTAATAAGTAAGTTTAGTATAGGTTTTTTATCGATGGCCAATTTTTTTGTTGTATTTTTGCAACGTGTATAATTAATAGAACATTATAATTTATTTACGTTTTTTTGTAATGATTTAGGCTATCCGATCTTAAAATGAATACAACATGGACACCATAGGCTATCTAGAAATTCTCAGTATTAGCATTGAGTCTGGAATCTGTGCCCGGTATGGCGATAGGCTCGCCCCTATCACATAATGGGACCGAAAATCGGAGAAATGTGGGTGTACTGGGTACGCCTCTGCCTACCTCTTCGGGGATTACAGGTGTGAGTGTATATGTATGGACACTATAATAAGCTGTCAAAGTATCACCGAAATTAGTTACCGACCGCGTCGCCGCGCTGGTGCTCCGTGCAACGCGCGGTTGTTGAACGGAGCATCAGCTGATATTTTAACTTTCGTTACATTACATTGTTAGAAAAATTATAATTGAAATGATTATTTTAATGGATGTTCGGTGTATTTATGTATTTAAAATTGTGTTGTTAAAAATCAATTACAATTATATCGCAATATAGTTGTGTGTTTTTTTTTTTTAGTACCTCGATAGGCAGACGAGCAGACGGGCCACCTGATGGTAAGTAGTCACCGCCGCCCATAGACTTCTGCAATACCAGGGTACAGCAGAGCCGCTGCCTACCGTTATATATTTTAAATATTAGTATGAGCATGTGTGTGCATAATGGAACAACTGACTATCTCCCTTGCACTACTGCACGTACTGAAGATCTTTCCCCTTCACTGAACATTATCATTAGTGTAACATATTTTTTTTGAATCGATGTAATAAATAGTTTGGTGATAGGTTTTAGGGCAACTAGAGATATACCGTCCATACACCCGCCATTGTAACTCCTGTTTATCCAGGATCGACAATGGCACACATTTAACAAGTAATGAAACTCGGCGAGTCTCTGGGAATGCTTAACTGTCTTTTATCCCGCAACGAAATTAATCAAATAGAAATATAGGAAGGAAATATTTTTTCTACCTATTGTTACAGAGAACGCTTAGCAAGCAACGGAGCGGTGTTTCCGTGGAGGGGAGCCCGTCTACCAACATTCGTGATCCCGAAGCATTATAGCTTATGGCTGCATCCAAATCTGACCACGGGAGAATTGCGAGGTTAGTTCTGTTCTCCTTTATAGTAATGGGAAACGCTCCCGAAAACGAAAACAGACGGTAGTACTAATGACACCTTGAATTAACAGGACTGAATCGGTGGCGCAGTTGTAATTGCTCATGTCTTACGACTGCTGTGCTAAGTAAGGTCTTAGGTTCGATCCCCGGGTCGGGAAATGTGATATTGGGTTTTTCTATCTAGAAATTCTCAGTATTAGCCTGGAGTCTGGAACCTGTCCCGGTATGGCTATAGGCTCGCCCCATATCACATTATGGGACAGAATTTCGATGTAAAGTGTGTGTACTGGTTACACCTCTGCCTATGCCTTCGGGGATTACAGGCGTGAGTGTTAAAATTTTAATTTTCAATGCATTAACATGTTGTATCGCCTCTACTACTCTATGCCTTGTATTGTCACGCTGGTGGTAGGATATTCATATCCGCCCGCATAGCGATCACCGTACACAGGGTGTAAAACCCGCCATAGTGGCACACGCAAGTGTGTCGTGTTCCAGGATTAACAAGTGTACATCCGGTTTTTGTCAGGGGTCTAGTGTTGGGGTACGATGTTTGGCCGTTTTGGGCCCTTCTGAGTACTCTGACACTAGACTCTCGACCGCTTCATCACCTTCTGGCGATGGCGTAGTGTGAAGAAACAGGCCGGCATGATTGTGTTGAGTAGCGAGGGATAGATTGTCTCTCGCTACTAGATACTATAACTGGACCGCAATGCGCTTACCATCAGGTGCAGTGTGGTCACTTTCCGTGCCAGGATAAAAAACTTGGAAAATAGGCGACCATTAATGAGTAACACTCTTTTTTTCAGGCGAAGTGTCCATCGATTTCAGAGTAGACAGAGACACTAGCTTCGTGGTCCTCAACGTGAGAGATATGAATGTGACAGAACGGGCCCTGTTCAAGTCAGGAGGGTCTCTGGGACCCAAGATAGTGAAGACCTTGGACTTTCCAGCGGCTGACCAGACTTATATCGAGTTTAAGGTAAGTTTTAAAGCAAAAGAAGATGTTATTTATCAATATTCAATAGGGTATTTTCCTGCAGTACATTTTTATATATACAATCGAAAGTAATAAATCATGAAACATATTCAAATTTGTTTAATAATTATTATTTCAATATTGGTATGAGTTGAAGTGGTTGAATGGGAACATCTCACTATCTCCCTTGCACGACTGTATCGTAATGGTCATTCTCGGTGGTGACGTCACTACTCATATCGCGCATCCTTTTCTGGCATTTGACAACTACTTTCACCAGATTTGAATGGCTTCTAACTTATATATACGCGGATTTATAAAATTCTTTCTGTAGTGAGCTTGGTAACTCAACTAAAATAATAATTAATATCGTGTCTACTAGTCTTCTATCTTCTTCTTCGATCTTGCTAACTTGGGAGCTTTCAGTCTATGATACTGATATTTGTTTCAGGATAAACTTCGCCGCAAATACAATTATACACTTAGCCTAAGATTCATCACGAGACTGGAGAGAAATGACAAGCAGAGAGGATTCTTCTTAACTGGAACTCATAGACAGTAAGTGGCTTTACAATTTTTTATTTGTTTAAGTAGCGCTTCTTCACCTTGCTCATGGCGTAGTGTAAAGAAGCAGGCCGGCATGATTGTGTTGAGTAGCGAGGGATAGATTGTCTAATTGGAAGGCACTGCGCTTACCATTTTTTTGTAATTTATTCATAGCCAAGGATACAACTGCGCTTACCATGCAGTGTGCTCAATTTGCCGTGCCTGGATAGAAAAAAGTCTAATATAAGGCAAAGGTTCTCCACCATGCAGTCGTGTCTTGTTATTTTTTTATACCTGGGTTTAAATTGAGAAGCTCTTCTTGTTCTTGGTGTCAGAATCTAAGCCATGTCTGTAGTTTTTCTCCATTTCAAAGGACTAAGTAATGTCCGGTATTTTTCCATTCCAAAGGCCGAAGCCATGAATGATGATGAAACATTATGAGCTGAAACATTTGCTATATGGATTCATTAATATTATACGTAGACAGGGAATAACCATACTAGAAGTCGCATATGTTCGAAATTCGATTATAACTTTTTAATTTGAAGTTAAAGCAACTAAGGCTTTTAGGTCAAAAAATTTGAATAGTTGCCAGGAAATTCCAGGTTTCCAATGTCCTACGGTAAACATTATCGCGCATGATAAGCTAAGGCAAAAGCTGGTCCATGCAAAATTAACATTTCATAGTTTGATTTGAATTTGATCTTGTCTAATAGTGATCGGAATTCTATCTAAGAGGAGGATCATCAAATTAAAATACTAATACTAGCCCTGTATTATATGGGCCTCCTCTATTCATGAGGTTAGGCCTTAGTCCACCACGCTGGCCTAATGCGGGTTGGTAGACTTCACATACCTTCAACACTCTTATAAGAATACTCAGGTATCCAGGTTCCCTCACGATGTTTTTGTTAAAAGCGATAATTAACAATGAATACAGACACGTGTGCAGCGACAGCCTAGTTGGTTGCGGTACCGACTGTCAAGACAAAAGTCGTATGTTCTAAACCCAAATGGCACACAGCTCTGACTTTTCTAAAGTTCTTCTTCTTGTCGTGCCTCTCCACTACTGGAGGTTGGCGGTCAGTTTTTTGAATTTTTCTCGGTCTAGTGCAAGTCTGAATAGCTCTTCAACAGACTTGATGCCAGTCCACTCTCTGGTGAGCCAAGACATTTTCCTTCTACCGACTTTCCTTTTGCCTGCAATCTTGCCCATCATAATGGTTTGTAGTAGCCTATATTTGTCATGCCTGAGAACATGCCCCAGATATGCCGCTTTCCGCTGCTTGATGGTGCGCAGTAGTTCCAAGCTCTTGGACATACGTCTAAGCACTTCCGTATTGGTGAATTTATCGGTCCAACTGATGTTACATGACTTCTAAAGTTACGTGTGTATTAAATGTTATTGCTTTGACGGTGAAGGAAAACAAAGTGAAGAACCAGCATTCCTGAGAATACTCATAAGAACTTCAGATGTGAAGTCTACCAACCCGCATTAGGCCTGCGTGGTGGACTAAGGCCTAACCCCTCTCATTAGTAGAGGAGGCCCGTGAGCAGTGGCACAATGTTTAATACAGGGCTAGTATTATGACACGTGTTTGAAAAGTCAGAGGTGTATGCCATTTGAACCTTCGCCTTTTATTCTTCTATCGCCGATCATCAAACGAATTCCAACTTTTTGCAGGCGTTGCGCCGTCTCCAGGTTTTGGCTCACACACGCTCGCTCGACCTTCCCTTGCCTTGACGAGCCGAATTTGAGGGCAACCTTCAAGCTGACCATAGTGAGGGATAGGTAAGTATTATTCTATTAAATTAAATTTATTAAATATTTCCAGCCATTAGACCCATTCATACTCGGTAAACGGTAGGCAGCGGCTCTGCTGTGCTCTGGCATTGCAGAAGTCTATGGGCGGCGGTGACTACATACCATCAGGTGGCCCGTCTGCTCGTCTGCCTATCCAGGCACTAAAAAAAAATACTCATATATGGGGATTGGGGTAGATGAGCAAAACGGATTTTACATAAAATTAGATACAGCCTGTGAAACGAGAGGCCGTGGGTTCGATTCTCACAACGAAACAATTGTTTGTGTGACAGACAGATGTTTCGAGTCTGTGTGTTGTGTGTAGTCCCTCTTAGTTGACCACACACTATAAAGGTTTTACCTAGAGTGGGGTCAGGACTATATATGTGACTGTTGGATGTATTTATTTATTTGCTACATTACTCACCGGAATCACTTCCAATGCGCGTTGTGTCTGAATTTTTTTTCAATTTACCGATCGCACGTTCGACTGTGTGTGGAAAGTTCCAGAAAGATTGCAAAACATCTACAAGCCTCTAGAAAGTTTAGGGCTCTCCTACTTCAACAATGTTCTCGAACTATGTAAATGTTTCTAGATGATTCTGGAATATTCCACACACGTTCTGCTATTCGATAGTGAGAGCGCGCTTATCAATGGACTGGTACTTTTTTTTTTTTTTTTTTTTTTTTTTTGTCGCGGGGAAAGCGTTTTATTACTGCCGCCCGCTCCGGAGGGAAGCGGATTAAGAATAAAACGGGTATGCTGGACTAGCCGGTCTTACGACCCAGCATCCCCCTCGCACGGATGATGGCTATCCGTGCTGCCGCTGGGCCGAGTCCCTAACCCCTATGTACACCCCACCCGACACTACCAGCTAAAACCCCGCGGTGGCCTTCTTCGGCGCTTGCGGAGCGATCCCGGGGTATTCTAAGGAGTGCTAGAATTGCAGCCGGAATCGCCCCTGCGCGGTGCTGCGTAGCAGCCCATCTCCATGGAGGGCTAAGGAGCCCCCGCGCACCGAACAACGACAGCGAAAGAGGCCTTACCACACGCGCTGCCGTCCATCTCGGGGTCGCACGATGCTCCGAATTGGGAGTGCATCGATACGGGCTGACAGCCCTCCGCTGCGCGCCCGCGACCCCCGATGGCCCCTATTAGTCGCCTCGTACGACAGGCAGGGGTTACCGTGGTGGAATTCAAACGCCCCCATTCCACAGGGCGGGAGACGCCGGTCAGTCGTCCACCCGGCGCCTCCTACGTCTTCTCTGGCGGCAATGGACTGGTACTACCACTGGGTTTAACAACATGTTAGTCCTTCCAAATATGTCAGTTTTTAGCTTCTTTTTTAGCTTCTCGCTCTATCTTTACCCTGTACTACGATTCCTTCCTTCCTTATCATCAATTATTCCTCTTTTGTTTGTTGATTTTTTCTCGTTAAGTTAAATATTGAGTCTTTCTAGTGATTTCTCTTGTGCCATAAGCGGTAATTTTCGTATATTTCATCACGTTTTCTTTATTACATATAAAAAGCCACATTTTAAGCAACTTGGCAGAAAAACCAATTTAGGTACCTAAAATTCGACGTTATAGCCATTCATTTGTTTTTTTTATGGCTACAGGCACTGTGTTGCTGTGCTACGCCAACATTCATTTGTTATGATCTTTTTAGGCCGATATCGGCAATGGTGACTGCATTTAAACTCCTTTTCTTTTGTCTGATTTTAAACCATTGTTTTAAACTCCTTTTCTTTTGTCTGATTTTAAACCATTGTTTTAAACTCCTTTTCTTTTGTCTGATTTTAAACCATTGTTTTAAACTCCTTTTATTTTGTCTGATTTTAAACCATTGTTAAACTCATTTTCATTTGATATAAATGGTATTACATTCTACAACAAAACGCAACTGACAGCTCACATAATGTTGTCTATGGTTTATTTAAATAAAACAGTAAATTTTTTAAAAATGATAATCCAGTAAAGAAAAAGCAATAAAATAGTACTGAAAAACGTTGAAATTGAAGTTGTCCGGTCGATGTGTTTGTGAGAGTCTCACGAGCGGTCGATGTGTTTGTTTTGTGAGAGTGTCACGAGTTTCTAGGAGTATTATTATAATAAATATTTTTGTGCCGATACTATTATTGACAACGCCGCGACCACAAAATTCTAATCTTTCCGGACAAAGCCGTAATGCAATTAGGATTCGAAACAACCCGAACGAAACTACTGAAGAAGAACAAGAAATTGCACGTGAAGAGCGCTGCGTTAATATGGCCCGACTTCGTGCTTATCAATCATAAGAGCAAAGTGAGGCAGCCCGATAAACGGCCCGGTTGGCAATGCGAGATCGTAGAGCAAACCTGAGAGGTCAACAACTAGACAATTTTCGACGCGCAAGGAGAAATTTTTCAAGTACTGATTTGAATCGAGCAACGTTTCGATACGGTTCCTCTTAACCGAACATTGAAAGATCTACGCAATGATAACAAAACGAAAAATGTAGTATATCACAAGGTGCTTCACTGAAGGATGCAACCTATGCACTAATATACATGGCCAATAAAGCAAATGTCTTGCTGGCACGTTGCTTGATTTTTTTAAATTTATATTTATTATCCTAATAAAAAACTGAACTTAAAAATTTTGAATGAATTTTAATATCCTAAATTTGCTCATTCATTGACTGTTAGGCGGAACGAAGTGCGCCGGGACAGCTAGTTGTTAAATAAATAAATAACACCCAACAGTCACACACATAGCTCCGACCCCACACTAAGATACGAGTCTTGTGTTGTGGGTATCAGCCATCAGGGACTACGAGAGACTTTCGGTCTCACAACACCCAGACCCCGGACACAAATATCTGTCTGTCACACAAACATTTGTCCCGGTGTGGGAATCGAACCCACGGCCTCTCGTTTCACACCCGGTTACTCGCCTACTATGCAACGGAGTCTGTCGGTGTCGATGTGATCATAAATTGTTATGCATATTAATTTTCTCTTAGGTTCCACGTGTCGCTTACTAATATGCCTATAATAGCAACGGAGGAAGCTGGATTCTATTTGGGACATAGACTGGTGAGTACATGTCGACCACCCAACACAGAAATCAGTGAAATTCTAACAGTGTGGAAGTCAACTTCTTTACAAGAGAAACTATATGACTCTAAGATATGACTCTATCGAGATTAATATGATTGAATCTGATTATATCGCGGATTATTTTTTATCCTTGAGTTTTGGTAACCTACTCTAAGCTTTTTAGTCCCGGCGTTTCGAAAGCTTTACAGCCTTCATGGTCACAAAGGTGTTTTGAAATGTTATTTATTTTAGTCCGATCTACGCAGGAGGAGCTCACAGTGTCTTGAGGTCTGGCAGTTCGTTTTTTGGGTTCTGATTTAATTCAATGTATAATTAGATCTGGGATCCAATCTTCCAACTATCTTGTCATCTATTTGGATGTTTCTTTTATTTTCAATAGCACGTTAATCATCCTAGGTACTTAGAGAAGATGGAGGACCTTATCATTAAGCTCATCAGACCCTGGGTCTCATTCCACCATCAGGAATCGGGTTGAGTTCAACGCTAAGAAGACTAAAGTATGCGCGTTTTCGTGCAAGGAATTCCCTTACTTCTTATCATATGAGCTATTTATTTGCCTACATCATATACGATTTTTACACACCTTTATCCTTGTAAAGGTGCATTTGACCCACGCACTGATAGAACACAGATTTAACTACATTAATAGAATATACCCAAGAACAGTAAGTGCTTATTACTCCTAACCTGCAGTTGCAAGATGAATTCGCCACTTCCCCCCCAATGCCACCTCACATGATGTCGGTAGCAGTATGCCGTTTACAAAGACGTGCTGCTCCCACCATACAAGAGAATGTAACAGAAGCAACCACGAACTTACCCGAAGGTACGGCGGAAACGCCCGAAGACATCCCGCCTGAAGTAAGCCTTTATAGCGAGCAGCAAGTCATACTAGATGAGTCCGGGTAAGTTATTCCAAAGTAACCAGAATAGTATCAATCAAAATCAAATATTTATTGAACCATGAAATGTTATACATTATTTAGATTCAGTGTTTTTTTTTACTTTAACAGTTCGCAATGCTTTGCTAGAGAAGAAAATCTAGCGTTGCTCTTTTCGAACACCAGTAAACAATACTTTAATTATAGGACATTTTGTACCTTCCGTAATCTGCTGCATACAACTTATTTTATCCTGGCTCGACAAAGATCACACTGCACCAGATGGAGAGTGCCGTCCAGTTAGAGTATCAAGTAGCGACACAACTATCCCGCGCTACTCGACACAATCATACCGGCTCAGTAACTTCACACTACGCCTAAAGGAGCCAGGATCATAGGAGGGAACACGGCAGCTGGCAAACTGTTCCACAGCTTGATGATGCGGCACTGCTTTACGCCGGTTTTTTGTGAAATGTTATCAGCCCAGCTGAACTGGCTCATTTATACGGTAGGCAGCGGCTTTGCTGTGCCCTGTCTTTGCAGAAGTCTATGGGCGGCGGTGACTACTTACCATCAGGTGGCCCGTTTGCTCGACTGTCTATCCAGGCAGTAAAAAAAAACAAATATACTGTAATCTAGTTTTGGGTCCAAGAAAAAGTGATTTTTTTTTTCAAAAAAATTCAAATTTTGGTTTTGATCGAAAAGTATGGCTTACTTAACTATGGCTTGTGATGTAAATACCGTTATGATTGGGAGAACACTCAGTACGCCATATGAGTGAACCTCCAAGTATGTGAAGACCTGGGATGGCAAACTAGTCTTTTTTTAGCCTGTCACGGCCAAGTGACCACACTGCACATGATGGCGAGTGCCGTCCAGTTACAGTATCAAGTATCGAGAGACAATCTATCCCTCGCCACTGAACACAATCATGCCAGTCTGCTGTGTCGCTTCTTCACACTACGCCATGCGGCAAGGAGATGAAGAAGCGGTCGAGGGTCTAGTGTCGGAGTACTCAGAAGGCCGAATCCGGGCGGATATGAATATCCTACCAGCGAAAGTCTGACTACTATGTTCTGCATACAGATGTTTATTGCTAAAGAATCCCAAAGACACAATCCCCGCATCGCCTCGCTCCTTTTTATCCCACTGCTCACGAGGAAGTACTATGGAACTTCCATGTGTCGACTGGATGGTCCATGGTCGTATAGTTAATATGAAATTTCCACAGGCCCCTGCTAGAATGGATACAGAAGACGATACAGCAGTTCGCGTACGAACTGAATACTTCATACCCACTGCCGAAATTTGGTAAGTCGATACACTTTATTCTGTAGCATAGTACAGCAAACGATCTAGTGGGTCACCTGATGACGTAAGCACCGAGTTGGTCATTGCTTTGCTTATTTTTGATTACGTGGTGGGCAAAGTGACCACACTGCATCTGATGGTAAGCGCAGTGCTGTCCAGATAGAGTATCGAGTAGCGAGAGACAACCTATCCCTCGCTACTTGACACAAACCTGCTAAGTAGCTTCTTCACACTACGCCATAGGGCTAGGAGGTGCGTTCGAGGGTTTAGTGTCAGAGTACTCAGATGAATAAACTTAACATATGTATTCAGATATAGTTGTAGTGGAGGGAAGCAACCCCTACTCCGAGGGTTGGGGTCTCATCACTCTGTCACCATCAACTCTATCAGACACCAAGACGATAGCAAGGCTGCTGGCTCAACAGGTAATTCTCAATCCTGATAGATTTTCTGTTTTGACAATGTATTTAAAACCAGTTCTTCATTACCTTCCAATTTCCAATTTAGAAGATAAACGGTGATTCCTAATTTTATTTTTTTAAGTGACTTCTTTTTTAGATTTGTTGTGATACGGTAGTCCCTAGTTGATACCCATGATACAGGTTTGACCTAGTGTGGGTTCAGAACTATGCGTGTGACTGTTGAGTGTTTTTTTTTTTTATATCATAGTCCGACAACCTAGCCAGTGGGTCACCCGATGCTAAGCGATCTCCACCGCCCATGAACATCCACAATACCGAAAGCATCACGTATGAGCTGTCGGCCTTAAAGGACAGGAATAGGGATTAGGGAAGGGAAGGGGGAATCTGGGCCTCCGGATATCTCACTTACCATACGAAACGCGACAGTGAACTGTCAGTTTACGTTGGTTTTCTGTGTGACAGTGGTACTACCCCGGTCGAGCCGGCCCATTCATGCTGTAGACAAATGTGTCTACAGCGTGGCTCTACCACTTTTATTATTGTGATATTACTGATGATGCCGACACTTGTTGCTTCCTACGAAAATCTGTATTAAGCATATCTGCCCTTTGTCCATACGTATCCAAAATATCTGTACAGTGGTTTGGAGGCCTGGTGTCTCCCCGCTGGTGGGGATCCCAGTGGCTGATGGAAGCTCTAACGTCACTCCTGGCCGAGAAATCACCACCATTTCGGGAATCTGCTTCCAAGCAACAGGACTCTTTACTCTTGGATCATGTTTTACCAGCTTTGAGGTAAGATTATTTATGTACTTTTATCTACCATTCACAGCCTCCGTAGCGCAGTAGGAGAGTAGCCGGCTGTGAAACGAGAGGCCGTGGGTTTGATTCCCACACCGGGACAAATGTTTGTGTGACAGACAGATATTTGTGCCCGGGGTCTGGGTGTTGTGAGAGGGTGCGTCTCTCTAGGTCCCTGATACCCACAACACAAGACTCGTATCTTAGTGTGGGGTCGGGGCTATGTGTGTGACTGTTGGGTGTTATTTATTTGTTTCTGGAGTTACGTCGCCATAACCAGGAGACGTAGTTTATAATTAGCAATAACCATTAAGATAAGACAGACCCAATGTTAGTCTTAAGTTGAATTAAATAAAATCAGTTCTGTGCTAATCCTCGACGTGGACAGTAGTCCACGGGCTTTTATTTTTAAAAAGCTTTCCATCGCGTTCCCAAATAAAACTGGCGCAGTCGTGGTAGGATCGCATCTGAATTAACGGGTCCGCGTTTAAGTCAAATCCTTGCGACGTGTGATCCGCGACGCGATCTCGAACAACGTGGAAAACAACGTGGAAAACATCGAGGAAAACAGCAGATAGCCGGAACTCACTCGAACATAGAAAAATGCTCGTGAGGTAAGTGCATTAGACTCTGCTTGCTCTCGAGATTCCTATACCGTTCACTTAATATTGTGTTATAGTATAGAATTGATTGATTCATTTTGTGTGTGCGTGTGTACTTTCGTGCAACTTCGAGGTTCCACATATTTTTATATTTCACATATTTTACATATTAAATTATAGTGTTGTGTGTTATTTTATATCGTGTAAATTCCACAAATAAAATAAACCATGACTCAGGAACAAGAGATAGTTAAGGAGGAAACAGTGAGGAAATTAGTGATAGATTTTAAAACGTTATCGTACTTATTACCGACATATGATGGTAATAAGAAGACGCTAACATTTTTTATCAAAAGTGTAGAAAATGCTTTAAGTTTATTAGAGGACTCAGAACATCCTAGCATAGCATGTCTGATCCGTAATAAGTTATCAGGCAAAGCTGCCGAAGCATTATCGGAATGCACAGATTTTAATTCTTGGGAAGAAATTAAACAAATACTCACCCGTAGATTCGGAGAATTTAGGGACGAAGTTCAAGTAGTTCAAGAATTAATGCAAATAGTCAAAAGAAGTGACATAGAGTCATTCGCAGACAAAGTTAGGGAACTAACATACGCGTTGATCAACATTGATCAAAGTAAGAAGGAATATTATGAAAAATTAGCTATCAACGTATTCCTTGACCAGCTAGATCCAATAATTTCATTAAACGTGCGTATCCGCTATGCTAGCTCACTAGAACAAACCATAGTGTTAGCTAGACAGGAGGAATTAAAATTAAAAAACAAAAGGTCTAGCGATAAAACAGAATTTAATAAGCCAAAGCAGGTTAACAGCACAAACAGGTCCGCTGTTGTGCCTGGCCCCAGCAATTTTAGGCCAATGCAAAATAATTATAGGTTTCCAGTGCCACAAAATAAATTAGGTACTCAACCACCACAGAAATCTTTTAGTCAGAAACCCACGTTTCAACCAGGTTTCCAGAACAATAGATATGTTAAACCTCACATACCAGTTAATTATCAGGAAGAAATAGATAGTCAGGAATTTTACAGTAACAACGATGATCATAATATCATTTCCTGTACAGAAACCGAACAGGAAAATTTTTACGAAATTCCGGAAATGGAAAACAAAACATAGTACATTTAAATTTCCATAACCAGAATCGTTTACCATACATATTCTTAGAAGAGCTAGGCGGTCGTTTCTTGTTAGACACCGGAGCGTCTCAGTCTCTTATCTCGCCGGACGTCGTAACAAAAATAAACATTCATGTCGAACATGAAACTCATTATATTAAAACGGCTCATGGTATAACTAAACATGATAAAGTTGTTTATATTAAACTCCCGTCCATATTTAACATGGACTACACACATAAATTCTTGTTATTTGATTTTGACCCTGATTTTGTTGGATTAATTGGAGTTGATTTATTAATTCCATTAGGTTGTAAATTAAATATGAAAACCATGACACTTAGGACAAATGTAGCAACCATTCCAATAAAAGGTGACATGAAATCGTATACAACAATTGAACCCAGGTGTGAAAAATCAGTCAGAATGTTATGTAACAAAAATAAAGGTAATTACGAAGTAACAGAACATTCAGAAAACGGTCTTTTATTCCCTGCAGCATATGTAGCGGTTAAAGATGGCATGTTCACAACAACAGTTATTAATTCTACAGATAATAAAATTAAAATTCCGAATAGTTATAAATTACAGATGACACCACTAGACGACGACCTATTAGAAACAATTTCGTACACAAATAATAGTTATTCTGTTAAGAAAATAGATAAATTATTAAAAACAAATTTAAATAGATTAAGAACAGAACACATGAATGAGGAAGAACGACATGAAATTGATAGGCTTTGTTATAACTATAGAGACATTTTTTATTGCGAAAATATACCATTAACTTTCACTCATCAGGTGAAACATAAACTTAGATTAACAGATGATACACCAATATTCGTAAGAAATTATAGACAGGCACCTCGTCAAAAACAAGAAATACAAAAGCAAATTGACGAATTATTAAAGCAAAACATAATTAAGGATAGCAATTCACCATGGTCGTGCCCCGTCCATATTGTACCAAAAAAAATCGATGCTTCAGGTATAGAAAAATGGAGACTTGTCATCGATTATAGGCGTTTAAACGAAAAAACAATTGAGGATAAGTATCCATTACCCAATATCAACGACATATTAGACAAATTAGGTCGAGCTCAATACTTTACTACTTTAGATCTTGCCTCAGGATACCATCAGGTCGAAATGGACCCAAAGGATGTTGAAAAGACAGCGTTCACAACCGATAGAGGACATTATGAGTTTTTGCGAATGCCGTTTGGACTTAAAAACGCCCCAAGCACTTTCCAAAGGCTCATGGATTCAGTTTTACGTGGATTAGATAAAGTCCTTACGTATTTAGATGATGTTATTATTTATTCTACATCATTACAGGAACATATTGAGAAATGTCAACAGGTATTTGAAAGATTTAGGATACACAACTTGAAAGTACAACTTGACAAATCTGAATTTTTACAGAAAAACGTTCAATTCTTAGGACACACTTTGACTGATGAAGGCCTTAAGCCAAATAAAGATAAGATAGCAGCTGTCCAAAGATTCCCACTTCCAAGAACACAGAAGGACATTAAGTCATTCTTAGGACTTGTTGGATATTATAGGAAATTCATTAAAGACTTCGCTAAGTTAACGAAACCACTTACTGTTTGTTTAAAAAAGAACGCTAAAGTAAATATTACTCCAGAGTTTATAGAATCATTCGAAAAATGCAAAGAAGTACTTACAAATGCACCAGTGCTACAATACCCAGATTTCGATCAGAAATTCATTCTCACCACTGATGCATCGGATGTAGCATTAGGAGCAGTGTTATCACAAGGCAATGTTGGTTCGGATAAGCCAATAGCATACGCATCGCGTACACTGTCCGAAACGGAACAGAAATATTCAACAATCGAAAAAGAATTGTTAGGAATAGTTTGGGCAATCAAATATTTCCGCCCATACTTATATGGTAAGAAATTTACAATTTATACCGATCACCGTCCACTCACATGGGTGATGTCCCTTAAGGACCCCAATTCAAAATTAACTCGATGGCGTCTAAGATTAGCCGAATATGATTTCGACATAGTATATAAAAAAGGCAAAACTAACACAAACGCTGATGCTTTATCACGCGTCAAAATAATTTACAATAATGAAGTCGAAACAGAACCTCTAGGAGATAACGAAATAATAGATTTGATATTAGATAGCGAAAACCAAGATGTAGTAGACCCACAACCGGGAACTTCACAAAATGTAGACATTGATTTAGATGGAATCGATATAGAAACATTAATAGATACTTCAACAATTTATGTAGGTCCCCCATCAATGGATAGGATACAAGAAGAGTCCGAAACAATTCAGACGATTCCTGAAACAGGAACATATAAAATTCCAGAATTGCCAGACGCTATAGATCGACAGCTAAAGCAGTTCCATATTAGAAAAACTCCAGGTTCAGAATACAGAGTAGAAGATAGGTCGAAAGGCAAAATAATAATAAAAGATGTATTTATACCAATTAACAATACCGAAAACCAGATAGTTAAATTCTTAAAGGAACACACTATCCCTGATAGAACATTTCACTGTTATTTCTATGACGAACAATTATATCCCATATTTTGTAAAGTCGTAAAGAGTGTATTCGATAGTCGTGGACCCAAACTTATAAGGTGTACCACTAGAGTAACTTTAGTTGAAAATAAAAATGAACAAATTGATCTTATTAAAAAATACCATGAAGGAAAAACAATTCATAGAGGAATACAAGAAACATATAAACAACTGCATAAAAACTATCACTGGCCAAACATGTTGTTAACAATTCAAAAATACATTAACACATGTGACACGTGTTTAAAATCAAAATACGAACGCAACCCACTTAAGTTGCCCCTCGCACTCACCGATACGCCTAATAAACCTATGGAACATATGTACATGGATCTGTACAGTAGCGGTGGTGTAACATTCCTCACAATAATTGATAATTTTACCAAATATGCGCAGGCAATGCCTTTAGTAGCAGCTACAGGCATACATATAGCCGAAGCACTAATTAATATATTTTCAATAATAGGCATCCCACTTAGGATCACTACAGACTCAGACCCTAAGTTTGACAACGAAGTCATTGCAGAAATTTGTGCAATGCATGACATAAACATTCATTTTACTACACCATATAACCCAAATTCTAATTCTCCCATAGAAAGACTACATTCAACACTAGCTGAAATGATTAGAATTAAAAGACTCACTGATAAAAGTGATACTACTAGTTTAATGAAATACGCGATAATCGCATACAATAATACAATACACTCGACAACGGGATTTACCCCATTTGAACTTTTATTCGGTCATACGAATAGCAGAAATCCCTTAGAATTACATTTTCCGAAAGAATTTTACCAGGAATATGTCAACAAACACCGACAAATTATGGAAAATGTCCAAAAACTAGTTCATGATAGGTTATTAGTTCAAAAACAAGCGACAATAGAAAAAAGAAATCAGAATACGGAAACACCAATGTTTAAAGTAGGAGATAAAGTATTTAAACAGGTCGCCAAATCAAGTCGAACTAATAAGTTAGAACCTAAATACATAGGACCTTACACTATAGTAAGAATCCATCCGGAACAAATCGCGGAGATCATTGGCAAACATGTTAATGCCAAGTCGATCAGGGTACACTTTAGGATGTTAAGAAGACCTGGAAATGTTTCAGAAACTTCTTCACCTTCGGTGCAGTCTTCTGGTTCACCGGAGTCGCCGCCGTGATCGAACCCATAGATAACCACAATGGCATACTAGTACTCAAGGAAGCCATTGCTTATCACCAAGTAGATTCTTTTAATTTAGTTATAGCATATAATATAAGTAAGTTACGCGATATATACGTAGAAATAACCCGCGATTATACAACGTTTAAGTTAGCTCAGACAAATATGTCATATTATAAAAGTAGTTTGGTTATTAGAAACCAAATAGAGTACTTAATAGATAGAATAGAAAGTAAGTTGGTATATTTAGGCTCAAGCACAATAGGACTAGGAAGAACATTTATACCTAGAACTAGAAGAGGATTAATAAATGGATTAGGATCAATAGTTAAAGTTATTACAGGTAACTTAGATCAAGAAGACGCTAATAGAATAGAAAACGAAATTCAAGAAGTTAAGAAATTAACTACAAATAAGCAAAGCCAAACTTTAGGTATAATGTCAGATTTTATAAAAGATTATCATTCTAAGTTAGATAGTATTAACAAGAATGAAAAAGAATTAACTAGAGCAATAGAGGAACTAGATAAGCAAAGAATAGGTGTAGAAAGCCAAATAAAATCTATAATGATATACAATCAAATTGAAATTTGCTTACAACAAGTTTATGATAGGGTCGAATCCTTAGAAAATGCTATAACATTTTCTCACTTAGGTAAATTACATCCAAGCATTGTTGATCCTAGCTTTCTCGTTACTGAGCTCAAGAACATACAAGGTATGGCAGATAAAAATAATACGCAATTACTTTACCTACCTACAGTGGCAAATATACACGCTCTAGAGAAATCAATAGAACTAAAGGCGTATAGTACGAATGAATCAATTAATTTTGTATTAGAAATCCCATTAGTAACTAACCATCCTTATAGTTTACTTCATTTGTACTCAATCCCGAATAAAAATAATACGGTCCTTATTCCTAATAACCCGTACCTTATACTTGGAGGCAGCGAGTTTGCATATCCTCACGAGCCCTGCAAATCAATCACGAAGAAGATTGTTATATGTCAACACATAGAATGGCACCAGCTAAGCAAATCAGAAGATTGTGTAGCACAACTCTTACAACATGAACAACCGCATAACTGCACATACGTAGCAGCTGAAATCAGCAATAATATAATAAAGCAAATAAGGGAAAACAGTTGGATCATTATCCTGAAACAAGAGGAAATCGCCAAGACTACCTGTGGAAACGACGTGCATTATCAACGAATCAGCGGAGTAGCCCTTGCAACTACCAATAATAGATGCATCATCGAAATCGCCGGTAGAACTCTAACAACTCACATGAAGTACGTGAACATTCAGGAAAACATACCTTTGCCAAAAACCTCATACGCCGTGGCGAGCGCCCCAATCACTCTCAAGCTGGAGGAATTAAACCTGGATAACTTAGAAAATTTACTAAAGAAAACGGAGACAGCCCAGGAAACTTATGAACCAACAATTTCTTTGAAGCCCAGCTGGCCAACGATCTTGATGTACTTGATCGTCGCAGCCATCGCAATTCCAGTCGCCATCAAATGGTACCGTCGGTCCACGAAGACAAGTTCAGCAACGCAAGAACGTCTGCAGCTTCAGTCGCAAGAACCTCTGCAACAGCAACAGCAGCCGTCGGCGTGCTTCACACTCAAGGCGGGAGGAGTTACGTCGCCATAACCAGGAGACGTAGTTTATAATTAGCAATAACCATTAAGATAAGACAGACCCAATGTTAGTCTTAAGTTGAATTAAATAAAATCAGTTCTGTGCTAATCCTCGACGTGGACAGTAGTCCACGGGCTTTTATTTTTAAAAAGCTTTCCATCGCGTTCCCAAATATAACTCTGGTAATATAATAAATTTCGCGAATCATTACTAGAGGCTGTGTTCTGGCTGAGGCTGATCTATAAATATTTGTTCCGGTCAAGGTGTGTATTAATTGTTAATTATCGCTCGCTTTAACGGTGAAGGAAAATCATCGTGAGTAAACCTGCATACCTGAGAGATCTCATAAGAATTTCGAAGGTATGTGAAGTCTACCAACCCGCATTACAGCGTGGTGGACTAAGGCCTTACTCTCATTTGTAGAGGAGGCCCGTGAGCAGTGGGACAATGTTTAATACAGGGCTAGTATTATTATTATTGTTATTATATCTAGGTGTTGTAAGAACGAAAGTTTCGTATTTTTAACCGATTTCAAAAGAAGGAGGAGGTTAACAATTTGTCGGCTTTTTTTATGTGTGTTCCCCGATTACTCAAAGACGCCTGGACCGATTCGAGAAATTATTTTTTTTGTTTAAAAGGGTATACTTCCCAGGTGGTCCCATTGGCACCAAGTCAGGATCTGATATGATGATGATGGGATCTCAGAATTGATCTCAGTGATTAGTGACTCATAATTTTTTTTTATTGAAGTCTGTGTACTTTTTATGAACTATCTAATACTCATGACGGAATGATGTGTCTGTTAGGAGTTTCTTTACTGGGCCAGGATAAACAAACTATAGATGTGTTGTGTCTTTTCTTTTTAGATTGGACGCGAGCAATTCAGTGCGTGCTGTGGCCTCATTGAGGTTAGAAAGAGCTGATATAGAAGCAGCTACTGATGAACTGTCTCTGCATAAGGTAAGACCATAGATGCTATCACTGGTAGCGAAGGTATTCCAGTTTGTCATTGCTAGGACTGATTCACCCGCTACTGTAAGCCATTGACAATGGCAATAGGGTAGTTTCCTGTATTTGATTTTGTACATTATTCTCTACACAATCGAATATAATACGCAAAAGAAACTCGTTTGCGAAAACAGAATCCAAATTGCTTGAAAAATGAGGTCACAATATTTATTTTAAATATTGGTATGAGCAAATACTCACAGGCATGAGCGAAAACGATGGCGTATTGGGAACATATCGCTATCTCCCTCGCACAACGGTACAGTACAGGCGATTCATAGTACCGTGACGTCACGGTATCAGATATGCATCCTTGTACTGTTATTTGACAACTACCCCTTCTAGCAGATTTGAGTGGTTGTCTAATTTACTTATTTTTTTTCGGATTCATAAAATTCTTTCGATAATAGGTTTTAGGTAATGTTACTTGTTGACTAAAATAATAAAAAAAATCGAGTCAACTACCCTATTATCGACACTAAGTGATGATGACTGCCTCGGTGGCGCAGTTGTAATGCGCATGCGTTACGACTACTACTATGCTGTCGACTGCTATGTTATAATAAAGATGCTAGGGGGTTGCCAGTGTACCCTAGAAAAAGCTCTTGGAAAATAATTATGGCCAAAATAAAGAAGTCAAGGGTGTTTGTCTTCATTTTCGCTCTTGAGATTACAGTGACTTGGTTCCTCACATCATTGATACTATGAAACTTGTTTATGTATATTCTATATTATACATATGTAGTTGACTACTAGACTTCTACTTTACGACTGCTGTGCTAATGTCTCGGGTTCGATCCCGGGACGGGTAAAGTGTTTTTTTTTATCTGAAGGTAAGCGCAGTGCGGTCCAATTAGAGTATCGAGTAGCGAGAGACGATCCATCCCCCGCTACTCAACACAATCATGCCGGCTTGCTTCTTCACACTACGCCATGGGCAAGAAGGTGAAGAAGCGGTCGAGGGTCTATTGTCAGAGTACTCAGAAGGCCGCAAAATGGCCAAACATTGTACCCCAACTCCAGACCCCGAGAAAAACCGGATGTACACTGGCTGATCCCGGAACGCGACACACTTGCGTGTGCCACTATGGCGGGTTTTTCACCCTGTGTACGGTGGTCGCTATCCGGGCGGATATGAATATCCTGCCACCAGCATCGGGTTTTTCTATTTAGAAATATTCAGTATCAATCCGGAGTCTGGAATTGTGTCCGGTATGGCGATAGGCTCGCCCCCTATCGCATTATGGGACCGATAATTCGGCGAAAAGTGGGTGTACAAGTTACATCTCTGCCTACCCCTTCGGGGATTACAGTTGTGATTGTATATGTATGTAGGGTGTATATTACGAATTCTATGGCTATCCACAGCCAAATGTTATCAGTTTTAAAATAGAGATTTGTTAACCAGGGTGCTGCCATCGTAAGCATGGCTATAGAGGCAGCTGGGGAGGAAGCTGGCAGGGCAGCACTCGCGAGACTCCTGAGGGACCACAGGTTCGCCAGTGCTGATGCCAGGTAATTTTTCTTAACGTGTTTTTTTTTATCCTGGCACGACATAGTGACCACACTGCACCTGATGGTAAGTACAGTGCCGTCCAGTTATAGTATCAAGTAGCGAGAGACCATCTCTCCCTTGCTACTCAACACAATCATGCCGGCCTACTGTGTAGCTTCTTCACACTACGCCTAAAGGACCCAGGATCATAGGAAGGAGGGAACACGGTAGCTGGTACACGTCTGTATTCAGTGATAATTTTCGGTTGCTTTAACGAAAGAAAACATCGAGAGTAGTTTATTATATGAGGAGGAATTGTGTAGGATTAGTGACTGTGAACTAAATAAAAAGATCACATAAATAAACTCAATAAAAAAAGAATGCTCTGAGAACTGAGCTCTGAGCAGTGAACCAAAGTATTTACGAGGAACTAGTTTGTTGTGGCTCAGAGCCTCTCTCATTGAGGCCGTAAGGGCCATATGGGGTCTTTTTTTCCCGCGAGAAAAATCCATCTTACGGATACCTTCTGGACCTCGGGGGAGGAGAGTTGGTTATGCCGGACTTACCGACCTTACGACCCATTTCACCCGACGGGCTACTGGGTCGGGGCCCTAATAATTTTTCTACGTCGGTGTACCGACTAAAAACCTCGCGGTAGCCTTCTGCAGCGCATGTGGGACGGTCCCGGGGGATCCTGAGTTGTACTCTGGATTGCTGCCGGAACGATTGCGTTGCCTTTACGGCCCGTCTCTTTTAGGGCTATAGCCGCCACCCAGCTCGGGGTCGCGCCACGAAAATAAGTATATAAAGGCCACACATCCCCCGCTGTGCAGCCTTGACCCCCGTGACCCCTTGTAGTCCCCTCTTACCATAGGCAGGGTGTACCGTGGTAGAATTCTTCAGAGCCTCTAATCCACAGGGTAGCATATGAGTTTGCCTGAGAAGTCTATAAGAATTTCAAATGTGAAGTCTACCAACCCGCATTAGGCCAGCGTGGTGGACTAAGGCCGAACCCCTCTCATTAGAGGAGAACAGTAGGACAATGTTTAATACAAGGCTAGCATTATTATTTTTTATATTTCAGAGATCTCTGGCGGTCGTTACAACGTGACAATCCCGAGGACAGTGCAGTGCTGTCCCACGCGTGGGATGGCTGGTGTGAGCGGGCCGGTTACCCACTCCTGAGTGCTACTGTGGTGGGATTCGATGTCGTCGTGAAGCAGGAGAGGTGAATATAAATTTTACGACGATACGATACGATACGATACGATACGATACGATACGATACGATACGATACGATACGATACGATACGATACGATACGATACGATACGATACGATACGATACGATACGATACGATACGATACGATACGATACGATACGATACGATACGATACGATACGATACGATACGATACGATACGATACGATACGATACGATACGATACGATACGATACGATACGATACGATACGATACGATACGATACGATACGATACGATACGATACGATACGATACGATACGATACGATACGATACGATACGATACGATACGATACGATACGATACGATACGATACGATACGATACGATACGATACGATACGATACGATACGATACGATACCATACGATACCATACGATACGATGAAACCAAGACCAATTTAGTCAGTGACGGTGTTGAAACTGGTGTACTATAATCTAACCCTTGCTTCAGATTCTTGATGGCAGCAGACCCACCAGAGCCAGAGCCTCCGATGATGAACTACCTCCTGACCTTGAACCTGAGAGCTGATCTTGACGAGTTGTTCTACGAACCAGGTAACTATTGAACTTAGAGAGGTATTTTCTGAACATCAGGATTTTTGTATTTTTTTTTATATCATAGTCCGACAAATGTGCCAGTGGGTCACCTTATGTTAAGTGATCTCCACCGCCCATGAACATCCACAATACCGAAAGTATCATGTATGCGCTGTCGGCCTTAAAGGACAGGAATAGGGATTAGGGAAGGGAAGGGGGAATCTGGGCCTCCGGATATCTCACTTACCATACGAAACGCGACAGTAAACTGTCACTTTACGTTGGTTTTCTGTGAGACAGTGGTACTATCCTGGTCGAGCCGGCTCTACCACTTTAATTTCCTACGGCTTAGCCTACGTAAGACATAAAAGTGAATTTTTTAGCGACTTGGTTGCGAAATATCTTCATTATTTACGGTGTACATACAGAAAAATTAAAATGGCCTCGGTGTCGCAGTTGTAATTGCGCACGCGTTACGACTGCTGTGCTGAGCCTGCTGAGGTCCCGGGGTCATGTAAAGTGATGTTGGATTTTACTATCTGTATATATAAAAGAAGAAACTGACTGACTGATCGATCAACGCACAGCCAAAACGGCTGGGGTCAGAGACTTGAAACTTTGACAGAAGGTACCTTTTATCACGAAGGCATCCACTAAGGAAGGGTTTTTGGAAATACCACCCCTAAGGGGGTAAAATAGGGGACGAAAGTTTGTATGAAAATCCGTCATTTTTGAAGTTAAATTCATGAAAATTTGTATTTGGCATTTTAGTTAAAAATAAAAAATATATGTTTCAGGATTTTTGGAAATTCCGCCCCTAAGAGGGTAAAATAGGGAATGAAAGTTTGTATGAAAATCCGTAATTTTTAAGTTAAACGCATGAATATTGGTATTTTGTATTGTATACTTTTTTCCCAAACATAGCCTCCACGCGGGCGGAGCCGCGAGCAACAGCTAGTTTACAAATAAATGCTCAATATTAATCCGGAGTCTGGTATTGTGCCCATTATGGCGAAAGGCCCCCCTATCACATTGTGAGACCGTAATAACTTCGGCGATAGTGGGTGTACTGTCACCTCTGCCTACCCCATCAGGTATTACACGCCTGAGTGTATATTTAAAAAAAAATTTAATTGCCAAAATCGTTCTTATGTAATTAAATAGATGATGCCCGCGACTCCGCCGGCGTGAAGATTATTTTTGGATGAAATGGTATACAATCCATGGAAACATTTATAGCTATTATACGTTTCTTTTTTTATATTTTTAGTTCTTTACGTACCAACAATAAAAAATATTTTCTTTCTTTCTTCTTTCTATTACACCTTTCCATATATGCTATAGGAAGCATGCATTTTTCCGGGATAAAAAGTGACCTATGTAATTTTTAACCGACTTCAAAAAAGGAGGAGGTTAACAATTCGGATTTTTTTTATGTATGTTACCCGATTACTCGAAGACGCCTGGACCGATTCGAGAATTTTTTTTGTTTAAAAGGGTATACTTCCCAGGTGGTCCCTTTTTTTTATTTTTTTTTGTTTTTTTTTGTTGTTGCGGGGAAAGCGTTTTATTACTACCGCCCGCTCCGGGGGGAAGCGGAATAAGAATAAAACGGTTATGCTGGACTAGCCGGTCTTACGACCCAGCATCCCCCTCGCCCGGATGATGGCTATCCGGGCAGCCGCTGGGCCGAGTCCCTAACCCCTATGTACACCCCACCCGACACTACCAGCTAAAACCCCGCGGTGGCCTTCTTCGGCGCTTACGGAGCGATCCCGGGGTATTCTAAGGAGTGCTAGAATTGCTGCCGGAACCGCCCCTGCGCGGTGCTGCGTTGCAGCCCATCTCCATGGGAGGGCTTAGGAGCCCCCGCGCACCGAACAACGACAGCGAACGAGGCCTTACCACACGCGCTGCCATCCATCTCGGGGTCGCACGATGCTCCGAAACTGGGAGTGCATCGATTCGGGCTGACAGCCCCCCACTGCGAGCCCGCGACCCCCGATGGCCCCTATTAGTCGCCTCGTACGACAGGCAGGGGTTACCGTGGTGGAATTCAGGTGGTCCCATTGGCACCAAGTCAGGATCTGATGATGGGATCTCAGGAAAATCGAGGGAAACCCTCAAATTTTATAGTGACGCATAATTTGTTTTTTATTGAAGTCGGTGTACTTTTTATGAATTAAAAAAGTTTTATATGATCCCTAAACTACCATTATGCAAAAAATCATGTCGATCCCTTGCTTTGTGAATAGCTAAACTATTCCACGGGAACAGTACATTTTCCAGTATAAAAAGTAACCTATATGCTATTCCAGACTATAATCTATCTCTGTGCCAAATTTCAACCAGATCCGTCCAGCCGTTGTAGCGTGATTGAGTAACAAATATTTATTTATTTATTTTATTAATTAACACGGTAAAACCAATTACACTAATTAACATATATACTTATAACTACAGTAAATTAAATTAATTAAACATTCAATATCATAATTAAAAGCCACATAAAATAAGGTAAATACACATTAGCATCAGGCATTTGTTTCGCAGTAGTGCAAACATTCACTCTGGATCACCGTCCATTCATCCGCGAACACGTCAAGATGTGGTGCACTGTCCAGGAGAGCATTGAGCGTAGTGAGAGTTCGCGGTATCGGAGACCTAGAACGAGCCACAGTGCGGCACGTCGGGACAGCAAACAACTTGTGCTTCCTACTACGACAATAATTGTTGGGCACGAATAATCTACACAACTGGTTATTCAGATCGGGAGCATCTCCCGTCCCTCTTAATATCTTGCACATGGTCACTAATTGGTTATTCCACCTAATAATTAAAGACATTACATTACATCCATCCAATCATTCGCATTTATAATATTAGTAGGATTAACACTATTTAAATGATTCTTTATAGTAACCTAGTAACACCCTCTATTCCAGAAAACTATACAGAACCCATAGAAGATGATTACAACGTTACCACAACTGCACCACCCCCCACAACTCGACGGACCACAACCAAGACCCCTAAACCGGTGCCGCCCAAGTGGATCATACCGGTGACCTTCTCTGTCGGACCTCTGGATGACATGGATGATGATGTAGAGAACATTACCCGAGGCTGGAAGAATGTTACAGAGAACCTTCAGAATGGGACTTGGTGAGATAATAAATAATACTAGCCCTGTATTAAACATTGTCCCACTGCTCACGGGCCTCCTCTACTAATGAGGTTAGGCCTTAGTCCACCACGCTGGACTAATGCGGGTTGGTAGACTTCACATACCGTCGAAGTTCTTATGAGAATTCTCAGGTATGCAGGCTTCCCCACGATGTTTTAAAGCAAGCGATAATTAATAAATACACACGTAACTTTAGAAAGTCAGAGGTGTATGCGACTTGGGTTTCGAAAAGGGATGTTATGGAGCTCCGTAACCGTAACCGAAACTACCGGATATCCGAAATAAAATTCTACCCGTAACTGTAACCGAATCTGATATAAAAGTTTCAAATAATTTCGGATTTTCTAATTGAGACACGTTAGGACTGGTTTTTGTTTTTGACTGGCCGAACCGACACATGAACCGCGCGCGTATCTCAATGCATATATTATATTTAGTTCTATTGCTTAGACATAGCCTGTCAGTCATTTACTCTTGTGGGATTACATTTACTTACATAAAATAGTACCAAATGAAATACTAAAAATAAAGCTATTTGTTTTTTACTTTTACAATTTCTTCAAAACCTAATATCCATAACCGAAACTATCCGAAACTGACGGATAATCCGAAATAATTTCATATCCGTAACCGTATCCGAAACCGATATAATATTATTCACATATCCGTATCCATATCCAGATCCGAAATTTCAAATCCATAACATCTCTAGTTTTGAACATACGACTTTCGTCTTGGCAGTCCGTACCGCAACCAACTAGGCTATCGCTGCTATTGGGGAGCTAATATTAACAATAAAAGATTATTTTTATAGCTGATTAATAAACAGCCAAGTGTGTCATCTGAAGACCACCGTCCAGATGGTTTTGCTGGTGATAAAATGTTATTATCCGCTCGGATAGCTCGCACCATACACAGGGTGTAAAGCCCACCATAATGGCACACGCAATTGTGGCGCGTTCGGGGATCAGCCAGTGTACATCCGGTTTTTGTCGGGGGTCTAGAGTTGGGGTACGATGTTTGGCTGTGTCGCCTTCTGAGTACTCGTGACACTAGACCCTCGACCGCTTCTTCACCTTCTTGCCCATGGCGTAGTGTGAAGGTGCAGGCCGGCATGATTGTGTTGAGTAGCGGGGTATAGTTGTCTTATGCTACTTGATACTCTAATTGGACGGCATTGCACTTACCATCAGGTGCAGTGCCTCCAGGGCCATGGGGCAACAAATATGTTTTATTTGCAGGTACGATTTGGTAAACGACACGAAAGCAGTAGGAGTATCACGCTGGCTGGAGAACGTGGTCAATTTAATATGGATGAATGATACTGAAAGTGAGTTACCATTTTATTAGTACCTGGACGATCAATATATACTCAGCCTGTTGTCGTCCACTGTTGGACGTAGGCCTCCCCAAGTGAACGCCAACCATCCCGGTCTTGGGTAGCCCGCATCCATCCACTACCTGCCACCTTCTTCAAGACGTCGGTCCATCGTGCAGCAGGGCGCTGGTCGTCCCACACTACGTTTGCCTAAACGCGGTCTCCGCTCAATGAGGGGACCTATTGTCGTAGCAAACAGATTTGTTTTTTGTTTTAAGTTTTATTTTTCCTTGTATTTGCTCTGGTAATACAATCTTTTTCTTTCTTTTCTTTCCACTTCAACGCATGTCTGCTACATCCGTCTGCAGACGTGACCAGCCCAATTCCACTTTAGCGTGCTAACTTTGCAAGCAATGTCTATGACTTTGGTTCTCTGGCGAATGACTTCATTTTGAACTCTATCCACCAGAGAAACTCCAAGCAGAGGTTCGCAAACTCGTATTTTTGCCGCACCATCAAGCTGTGGAACAGTTTGCCAGCTACCGTGTTCCCTCCCTCCTATAATCCTGGGTCCTTTAGGCGTAGTGTGAAGAAGCTAAACAGCAGGCCGGCATGATTCTATTGAGTAGCGAGGGATAGATTATCACTCGCTACTTGATACTATAACTGGACGGCACTGCACTTACCATCAGGTGCAGGGTGGTCACTTTGCCGTGCCACGATAAAAAAAAGCATTGCCCGCTCCATAGCACGCTGAGCGACTTTAAAGATACTTATTTAGAAAAACCTTAGGGGCCGTTCATAAAATACGTTACTCTAAATTTTACCTTTAGATCCCTTCCCTCCCCTTCGTCACGCTATGTCACATTTACTGCGACCCTCTATCAATATTGCGTCACAAATAATAGACCCCTCCCGTACATGATATATAGCCATAGGGTAGTCGATGGTAAGTGAAAACCTGATAGAATTTTGTTTTTTATAATAGATTTTAGTCTAAAAAATCGAAAATTAAACCAATTTATTATATGCCATTATTTAATATTTTCAATAAACAAATATGTAAAAATAAAGTATTTTGTCACTTGACATGAAACACAAATCAGCCATGCAAGACGTCACCGTTCGAAATATCTATTAAACGCTGAGCCAAACGTCTATTAGTTTTGCGATGCTGACGTCACACGAGAGGCCATGACAGTTGGCAGCGTTTTGGTGGGAAAAATAAAGTTGATATATAAAAATGTTAATTAAATCTTGAAAACTCATGTTTTATGTTTATTAATGATAACATCTATACATAAAATATATTTTTAACTGATCGCTGTCTGAACATCGGTCACTCATAATATATATATTGGCTTGTAACTAAACCATATCACGATGTATTTCGATTGTGGCGCCATCTATCGGCGTGTTTTAGACCATGAAGAATAAAATAAAACTGTTTTATTACAGTGGTGATACCAGACCTGGGTAAACATAAGTGGGTTCGGTACAATGTCGGCGCTAGGGGGTTGTACCGAGTGGCGCCGCAGGACAGGACTAATGAGGAGGTGAGCAGTGAGCAGACTTTTGGCAGGCTGGCATGATTGTGTTGAATAGCGAGGTATAGTTGTGTCTCGCCTCTCGATACTCTAATTGGACGGCACTGCGCTTACCATCAGGTGCAGTAAGGTCACTATGCCGTGCCAGGATAAAATAAAAGATCTGTCACGTAATATTGATTTAAGGTGCAAGTTCATAGCCGACTGCATACATCAGCAACAGACATGTTGCTCCGACACTACTGGTTTATATGTATAATATAATAAATAATACTAGCCCTGTATTAAACATTGTCCCACTGCTGGGCACGGGCCTCCTCTACTAATGACAGGGGTTAGGCCGTAGTCCACCACGCTGGCCTAATGCGGGTTGGTAGACTTCTCATACCTTCGAAAAACTCTCAGATATGCAGGTTTCCTCACGATGTTTTCCTTCACCGGTTAAGCAAGCTATAATTAACATTTTAATACACACATAAATTTAGAAAAGTCAGAGGTGTATGCCACTTGGGTTTCGAACCTACGACTTTCGTCTTGACAGTCCGTACCGCAACCAACTAGGCTATCGCTGGTTTATATGTATTTCTATGAAATACCTTCCGCAACTAGCGACCCGTCGCCCGACTACACGTCGCACGACCGCAGACTACGTGTCGTGCGACCGCAGATCAGTAGTGCCACTGACGCTGGAGCGATAACACGTTTCTAATCGATAAATTTCTCAAAAAATGAGTTTTTCCGATTCCCAACAAGATAAAATAATAAACCAGGTGGCCCAACATGCCGCACTGTACGATGCATCTCACATAAATTATTTAAACTTCGTATATTCGTATATAATATTTCGTCGCTTTTCCAATGCTTATTGATAAGTATTGAATAACTTCCCTCACTTGCTCTACATTTTAGCATTGGACGCGTGGCTTGTCGTATTTTCTCTCTACACTTGGTTAATAAAAAGAAGTCATCGTCGTCTTCTTCCTCTTCTAACAAAAGATATAAAAGTAAATCGCGATCGCTAAACCCAACTAACGGTAGGCAGCGGCTCTGCTGTGCCCTGGTATTGCAGAAGTCTATGGGCGGCGGTGACTACTTACCATCAGGTGGCCCGTCTGCTCGTCTGCCTATCAAGGCACTAAAAAAAAAACCCAAGCATCAGTCATCTTATCTCACGGAACATTCAGCACTAACTGGAATACCGCGCTGCTGTCTGCTGTAACAATCTGCAGTTGGGTTCGTATTCATGACTGCAGCGACATGACGCTGCGACGTGTCGTTACGACATGTCGCAGCGTTACGTCGTCTGCTGCTGCTGTTTGCAGTCGGTTACGAACTCGCACCTTTAGACTTGTTCCATACCAGTGATACTCATTTCTTTAGAGCTAATATTTGGTGTGATGCTTACAAAACAACGAATAATACATTAGTAAGTGTGTAACTGTATTTAATCAAATAAAATAATATAATCAAAACACGTTGACGAAAAAATTTTAGGAATTCTTTTTAAATGAGTTTTTAACTACATACCGTACATGAAAAAACTAAAATGTTTGAAAAATAAAATATTCATAGCCAGCCTTTAGTTTGAACACACAAAACTTATATTGCACGCATTTTTATTAACCGACTTCAAAAAAGGAGGGGGTTCTCAATTAGTCGAAATCTTTTATTTAAGGTGCCCCGATTACTCGAAGACGCCTGGACCGATTCGAGAAATTCCTTTTTGGTTTAAAAGGTTATACTTCCCAGGTGGTCCTATTGGCACCAAGTCAGGATCTGATGATGGGATCTCAGAAAAATCGAGGGCAACCCTCAAATTTTATAGGGACGCATAATTTGTTTTTCATTGAAGTCTGTGTACTTTTTATGAATTAAAAAACTTTCGACTTATTACCTACATTTTAAACGTTCGTAATCGCTCATATTAACAGCTCCAAAACATATGAAGTTTGCCAAACGAACCACTCTATATTCCAGTCAGCGGAGCTATCATCCCGGCGAGCGGCCGCGTTGTACGACAGCGGAGCCCCAGCAGAGAGAGCACTACTCCTCGACGACGCGTTCGTACTGAGCAGGGCCGGGAGACTCCCCGCCAGCCGGGCCATTGCTGCTGCAGGTTTGTTAATGGTTTGATGGTGACCACACTGCACCTGCTGGCAGTGTCATCCAGAGTATCAAGTAGAAACAATCTGTCCCCCGCTACTCAATAGTCATGCCGGCCAGCTTCTTCACACTAATGGGCAAGAAAGTGAAGAAGTGGTCGAAGATCTAGTGTTAGAGTACTCCAAAGGCCGCAAAACGGCCAAACATCATACCCCAACTCTAGACCCCCGACAAAAACCGGATGTACACAGGCTGATCCCGGAACGCGACACACTTGCGTGTGCCACTATGGCGGGTTTTACACCTTGTTTACGGTGGTTGCTATCCGGGTGGATATGAATATCATGCCACCAGCAGGTTCTAGAGTTAGGGCACGATGTTTGGCCGTGTTGCGGCCGTTTGAGTACTCTGACACTAGACCCTCGACCGCTTCTTCATCTTCTTGCCCATTAGTGTGAAGAAGCAGGGCGGCATGATTGTGTTGAAACGCGAGGGATAGATTGTCTCTCTACTATACTCTAACTACTGCGCTTATAATCAAGTGCAGTGTGGTCACTTTCCATTGCCAGTATAAAAAAATACCACTAGTTCATGGCTACCATGACCACCGTTTTCTTTCATTCGGTGTCCAGCCCGTCTGACCACAGAGGAACACTGGGCGCCGTGGCGCGTGGTTCTGAACCATCTGTCCTGGTGGAGGGAGCTCCTACACCTCACGTCATCAGGCCCGCATCTGGACAAACTCCTGAGCGGCTTGCATCCGAAGGTGGTCCATGTGTATACCCACGAGGAGTTAGAAGCTGGTGGGATCAGCGAGGATCAATTGTGAGTAGAGAATAGGTTAATTTAGTCCAAGACCAGACAGTAGCCGGCTGTGAAACGAGAGGCCGTGGGTTCAATCCCACACCGGGACAAATCTTTGTGTGATAGATATTAGTGTCCGGGGTCTGGGTGTTGTGAGAGGGTGCGTCTCTCTAGGTCCCTGATACCCACAACACAAGACTCGTATCACAGTGTGGGGTCGGGGCTATGTGTGTGACTGTTGGGTGTTATTTATTTATTTTATAACTAGCTGTTGCTCGCGGCTCCGCCCGCGTGGAGGTCATGTTTGAGACAAAAAGTATACACTACAAAATACCAATTTTCATGCATTTAACTTCAAAAATGAAGGATTTTCATACAAACTTTCTTACCCTATTTAACCCCCTTAGGGGTGGAATTTCCAAAAACTCTGAAATATTTGTTTTTAATTTTTAACTGTAAGGCCAAATACCAAATATCATGCGTTTAACTGCAAAAATGACGATTTTCATACAAACTTCCTCCCCCTATTTTACCCCCTTCGGTGTGGAATTTCCAAAAATCCTGAAATATATATTTTTTATTTTTGACTAAAAGGCCAAATACAAATTTTCATAAACTTAACTTCAAAAATGACGGATTTTCATACAAAATATCATCCCCTATTTTACCCCCTTAGGGGTGGTATTTCCTAAAACCCTTCCTTAGTGGATGCCTACGTCATAAAAGGTACCTACTGTCAAAATTTCAAGTCTCTAACCCCAGCCGTTTTGGCTGTGTGTTGATCGATCAGTCAGTCAGTCAGTCAGTTTCTTCTTTTATATATACAGATAGTCAAAAGTGAATAGGTAGGCGAGATAGTCTGACCACTATCTCGCCTGATGGTAAGTGATGATGTGGTCTACGGTGGAGCACGCTTGCCTAGAAGATACCTATTCACTCTTGACTTGAAGATACCCAGGTTATAATATTCGGGAAATATAGACTCCTGAAAAGAGTTCCACTCTCCAAATGATATAGTTTATTATTATAGTATCACTAGCTCTGAACGTAGACCTCTACTGACGAGAAAAGTAAAGCTTAACTCCACCACGTTGACCAAAAGCCATCCATGAATTACGTCACACGAATTTCATGATTATTTGACCCAGATACTTGTCACTGTTCATATTTGTGAGAATCTCCCCTAGTGTGACGTCACATTATCTTTGCAGTTTTATATCTAGAAAATATTTAATTAAAATAGCATATCAAGTTAGTTTCGTTTCCATTTTTTTTTTATAAAATCAACTTCAGACATTTTGAAATGTGACGGCACGAAAATTAGGACACCTCCCACCTTTTGTCACATAATGTCACACTTCGTCGACCCTTTTACGTGTGACGTGATTTATGGATGACCCCTAATGCGTTAGGACTCTATATACCTTTGAGATTGCTCGCTTTACTTGAGAAGGAACTATTTTTGCGAATTCTGAATAAGTATTTCAAATGTCTACCAACCCGCAGTATGCCAGCGTAATGGACTAAGGCCTAACCCCTCTCATTAGTAGAGGAGGCCCGTGCCCAGCTGTAGAAACATAGCTTCGACCACAATATTAACTAATTTTACGGAGTTAATTGCGGTTCAATTTTACTTTTTAGTAATATATCATAGTAACTCAAGACACTATGAGCTCTTTAGTGTAGGTCAGACTAACAATAAATTTAAGCTAGAATAGGGTAGTTCTCTGTGCTTAATTTGGTACATTATTCTATATGCAACCGAATATAATACGCAAAAGAAACCCTTTTGCGAAAACAGAATCAAAATTACTTGAAAAATGAGGTCACAATATTTATTTTAAATATTGGTATGAGCAAAAATGGTTCCGTAGTGGAACATGACTATCTCCCTCGCACAACGGCACAGTAATGGCCATTCTGAGAGGTGACGTCACGGCTCATATCATGCGTCCTGCAACTGTCATTTGACAATTACCCCTTCCAGCAGATTTGAATTATTTTCATTCGGATGCATAAAATTCTTTCGATAATTGGTTTGACGTCATATAACTTATTGATTAAAATAATTTAAAAAAACAACTACACTATTAAAGCCGATTTTATACTAAATTATAAAATTCATAATATAATCACAAAGGCTATAATCATTTACAATTGGCACTAAAATATAAATATTGCATTTTATATTCTTCTTCTTTTTAAATTATTTAATTAATAAATTCTTAAGTTGTTCATAACTTCGCATGCTGTGGTCATCTGTAATTGTAATTAAATTTAGCTTTAATAATTATTATTGATTTTGTATTCGGTTTTGTTAGTGTACATTACGTTGATGACCCTATAAATAAATAAATAAAACCAAAATATTTTTACACTATATTTTTCTTGACGACATGCAACTCGGTTCTTGTGACCATGAAGGCTGTAAAGCTTTCGAAACGTCGAGACTAAAGGGTAAAAAAATACGTAAAATTAAATTTATTTTGAAGTGTAATATTCGCGTAAACATACGAAACCATTACTTTTCTCGGGGGTCTAGAGTTGGGGTACGATGTTTGGCTGTGTTGCGCCCTTCTGAGTACTTTAACACTTGACTCTCGACCGCTTCTTTACCTAGCCCAAGGCGTAGTGTGAAGAAGCAGGCCGGTATGATTGTGTTGAGTAGCGGGGGATAGATTGTCTCTCGCTACTCGATACTCTTATCAGACGGCGCTGCGCTCACCATCAGGTGCAGTGTGGTCACTTTGCCGTGCCAGGATAAAAATGTACTCCGACGATTCTGACTCATTCATTCGTTCTTCATTCAATTTCAAGATGGCTCAGTGGCGCCCTACTAACCGCTGGGGTGGAATGGAATAATGACAAGGTCACCAAACAAGCCGTGCAACTGTTTGACGCGTGGTTCAAACGGAACCAGACCATACCAGAGATATATCAGGAGGTAAGTATTTTTCATAGTTTCACGAAGATGGAAGAAAGGGTCCTTAGAATTGGAAATAATACCTAAAAGAAACTATTTTGCTAAAATAAAATAAAAAGGAGGATGAATAAATTAAGGAGCAAAAGTGAACGCGTAGCGGAAACATCTTACTATCCCCCTCGCACGAGTGTATCATAATGTAAGTATAAGTAGTGACGTCACGACTTATAACGCGCATCCTTTTCTGTCATTTAACAACTACCATTTACACCAGATTTGAACAGCGTCTATCTTACTTATTTTTGTGTTTTGTTAGCGCGGTCGAAATTAGATTGTAATTCATAAAAAACTGTTTCCAATTTCTTTATTGATAACAAAAAGCTCGACAGCTACTAAACAAAACTTTGGAATTACTGTGTTCTTTTTGTTTATTTATTTACTCTATAAAAGAGAAGGCAAAGGTTCTCCACCATGCAGCCATGTCTGTCGTTATTTTTTCCAAATCTGGGCTAGAATTCTTCTTAGTCTTCTTCTTCTCTGGTTTTCATTTATACAACAGGCCGAAGCCATGTCTGCAGTCTTCATCCATTCAAAAGGGGGAAGCCATGTCCGATATTTTTCTCATTCTAAAGGCGGGAGCCATGTCTGAAATAAACACAATCCAAAAAGCCGAAGCCATGTCTGTAATAGTCACAATTTAAAGGCCTAAGCCATGTCTGTAATAGTCACAATTTAAAGGCCTAAGCCATGTCTGTAATAGTCACAATTTAAAGGCCTAAGCCATGTCTGTAATAGTCACAATTTAAAGGCCTAAGCCATGTCTGTAATAGTCACAATTTAAAGGCCTAAGTCATGTCTGAAATATTTTTTTCACTTATTAATGACAACACAACATCACTTAGCATTCCCGCCATTTTTTTTTTCTTTTATTTTCTTACTGTGTTCCTTGAAACAGCGTCTATGAAGTAGTAATTTATTTGTTTATGATTGCTTGTCAATAATTATAGAACTTCATAGGCTTATGTCAAAAGTAAAATAATCTGAGCGTAACCGTCACGCGAGTTCATCTTTTCCCCATCTCAAAAGTGCCCAGTGCGTTTAAAGAAGTTTTCACTTTAAAAGTAGAGCGCGCTACCCCACTTCTTGTTACACACTTCCGTCCCCTTTCACGATATTACTCCCGGAAATCGATAGTAAAGATGTTACACATCAAAAATACCCTACCCGGGGATCTAGGAGACCTCAGCGCAGCAGTCCATACGCAAGTACTACTGCGCTATGAAGCCAGTCTGAGAGAATGTAACTTTGCCTATTTATATACTACGTGTAACGGGAATAACGCACATCCTCAGACACCCCAATTTAAAAATATTATTACAATCATAATTCATGTATTGAAATTAGACTGCGATGAATATAAATATTGTTTTTTATGAAATTAGTTGCACTAATATCCGACATAAAGTTCATAATTTTATTTATTTGATTTTTTAAATTGTTAGTTTATTATTGTATTTAGAAAAGACTTTATCGCATCGAGTTACGTTTCAGTCGTTTGTCTTCAACGTTGAATTAAATGGTGACTATTATTTACCTGAGTCTTCATTATTTTTGGAAAACAAAATTGTCTATTAAAACATTGTTGATATCCATTCAGTCGCTGATTCTGAACAAACTACTTTCAGAGTGTGCATTAATCATGTTACATGTTGTATAGGCAGCGTACACAGCCGGTGTCCGTACACACGGCACGGAAGCGTGGCGAGCGTGTTGGCACGCATTGATATCTTCGTACTCAGCGCCGCGGCCGATGTACTCACACAAGGCGTTGTTGGCAGCTCTCTCAAGCCCCGTCGATGACTGGCTGTTTTACAGGTAATAACAAAAAACTATAGTCTACCCAGTCATGTATCATAAGCTTGCCGTCGGTGTGTCAATACTGGCAACATTCCCCGTTCTTACACGCGATTTTAACCTTAATATTATGGAAATAAAATTGTTTTTGGCTTGTATTTACTCCCTACTTATTACCTTTTCTGAACACTTTAAGTCATTTGTTTTATTTAACAGCCTCCGTGGCGCAATTGGCGAGTAGCCGGCTGTGAAACGAGGGGTTTGATTACGGGATAATTAGTGACAGACAGAAATTTGTGTCCGGGGTCTGTGTGTTGTTTGAGGGTGTGTCTCTCTAGGTCCCTGATACCCACAACACAAGACTCGTATCTTAGTGTGGGGTCGGGGCTATGTGTGTGACTGTTGGGTGTTATTTATTTATTTAATTTATAAATCATCTGAGAACTGATTTGTTTTCAGGTTTGCGTTCACGGCCCTGTCGAGTGAGGCGCAGAGGGGACGCGAGTGGAAGCTGTGGCTCACAACACTCTGCGCTAATGCCTGCAGGTATTTTCATAATAGTGTAGTTTCCTGTGTTTAATTTTGATTTGCAACCGATTATAATACGCAAAAGAAATTTGCTTGAAAATTGAGGTCACAATATTTTAAATACTGGTATAAGCTAGAGTTGCCAACCGTCTTGTTTTCCCAGGACATTTCCTGGTTTTTAGAGGGTCCTGAGGTGTCCTGGATAGTTTTCCTGTCCTGAGTTTTTAAAGCGCACTGATAAGGTCCTGTATTTTAAATTCGGCTCGCAAGTGTTTACGCTATTTTAAAACAAAGATGCGTCCTGTTTTTAAACTGAATTGTCCTAGGTTTTCTACCTTCAAATCCTAGTATTTAAATTCCGGCGTTGGTAACCCTAGTATAAGCAAAAATGGTTGCGTAGTAGGAACATGTCACTATCTCCCTCGCACAATGGCACAGTAATGGCTATACTGAGAAGTGACGTCACGGCTCACTTGCATCCTTTTACTGTCATTTGACAACTACCTTTTCGAGCAGATTTGAATGGCGTCTAATTTACTTATTTTTGTTCGGATTCATAAAATTCTTTCGATAATAGGTTTTAGGTAATGTAAATTGTTGATTAAATTAATAGAAAAATCGTGTCCACTGCCCTATTATGTTTACATTCAGGAAAATCCTAACTCTTTAAACAATGGCTTTTAAAAACTAAATCACTGACGAATACAATACAATACAGCAACTCTTTATTGTATAACCATAAAAGATAATAACATAGCATACATAATAAAGGGGGCAAATAGCAGCGATAGCCTAGTTGATTGTGGTACGGACTGTCAAGACGAAAGTCGTATGTTCGAAACCCAAGTGGCATACACCTCTGACTTTTCTAAAGTTATGTGTGTATTAAAATGTGAATTATCGCTTGCTTTAACGGTGAAGGAAAACATCGTGAGGAAACCTGCATACCTGAGAATTCTCATAAGAATTTCTAAGGTATGTGAAGTCTGCCAACCCGCATTAGGCCAGTGTGGTGGACTAAGGCCTAACCCCTCTGATTAGTAGAGGAGGCCCGTGCCCAGCAGTGGGACAGTGTTTAATACAGGGCTAGTATTAGTATTTTATATGATAAAGGCTTAATTACTAAATGGTCCCACAGTGGGCGGTCTTATCGCTAAAAGCGATCTCTACCAGACAAACTTTGGATGGACAGAAATTGAAGTAGACGGTGATGTATAATAAAGAGAGCAAAAAGAGAACAAGACGAATAGATTGTAGTTTAAAGCGTCAATCCATAAATGGGTCCTAACAAGTGTGTGGAGCTCACATGTGTGTAATTTTTTTTATCCTGGCACGGCAAACTGACCGCACTGCACCTGATGGTAAGCGCAGTGCGGTCCAATTAGAGTATCGAGTAGCGAAAGACGAGCTATCCCCCGCTACTCAACACAATCATGCCGGCCTGCTCCTTCACACTACGCCATGGGCAAGAAGATGAAGAAGCGGTCGAGGGTCTATTGTCAGAGTACTCAGAAGGCCGCAAAATGGCCAAACATTGTACTCCAACTTTAGACCCCCGAGAAAAACCGGATGTACACTGGCTGATCCCGGAACACGACACACTTGCGTGTGCCACTATGGCGGGTTTTTCACCCTGTGTACGGTGGTCGCTATCCGGGCGGATATGAATATCCTACCACCAGCAGTATGAATAATACTAGCCCCGTATTAAACACCCACGGGCCTCCTCTACTAATAAGGTTAGCTCTTAGTCCACCACGCTGTATTGGCAGACTTCACATACCGTCAAAATTCGTATGTAAGGTTTCCTCACGATATTTTCGTTAAAAAGCAAGCCATAATTAACAATGAATACACACGTAACTTTAGAAAAGTCTGAGGTGTATGCCATTTGGGTTTCTATACGACTTTCGTCTTGACAGTCCGTACCGCAACCAACTAGGCTATCGCGGCTATGATATGTGATTTAATATATGATTGATTCATATATTAACTACTGCCTCGGTGGCGCAGTTGTAATTGCGCATGCGTTACTACTGCTGTGCTGAGGTCGCGGGTTCGATCCCCGGGTCGGGTAAAGTGATATTGGGTTTTTCTATCTAGAAATTCTCAGTATTAGCCCGGAGTCTGGAACCTGTGCCCGGTATGGCGATAGGCTCGCCCCCTATCACATTATGGGACCGAAATTCGGTGAAAAGTGGGTGTAATGGTTACACCTCTGCCTACCCCTTCGGGGATTACAGGCGTGAGTGTATATGTATGTATTGATTCATAATGTGTGTGTAGATGGCGCGGTGCGGCTGGGGTGTGGCGTATCCTGACCCCTCAGCCGAGCCTACCTCCTGGCGCTCTGCAGGCCGCCGCCAGGTGTCTCCACCAGCCTTATGATTATTATAGAGTAAGTATAGTGGTGGTATATTCATATCCGCCTGGATAGCGACCACCGTACACAGGGTGTAAAACCCGCCATAGTGGCACAAACAAGTGTGTCGCGTTCCGGATCAGCCAGTGTACATCCGGTTGTTGTCGGGGGTCTAGAGTTGGGGTACAATGTTTGGCTGTGTCGCGCCTCTGAGTACTTAAACACTAGACCCTAGACCGCTTCTTCATCTTCTTGCCCATGGCGTAGTGTGAAGAAGCAGGCCGGCATGATCGTGTTGAGTAGAGGGGGATAGATTGTCTCTCGCTACTCGACACTCTATCTGGACGGCACTGCGCTTACCATCAGGTGCAGTGTGGTCATTTTTCCGTGCCTGGATGAAAAAAAAACTCAGCAGTACGTCTTTTGTAATCTCAGTTTAGGGATCTGTTCGGGGAGTACCGCGGGGCGTCCTCGGCGCTGGACTCTATAGCTCTGAACAGTGCCTGGGTGATGAGGGCAGACGCGGATCTCCTCAGATATTTCAACACTATCAACCAGTAAAGGTAAGATTTAACTGTTTTGTCACTGTAATAACTAAAAGTTTTTTTAATTCATAAAAAGTACACCGACTTCAATAAAAAACAAATTGTGCGTCACTATAAAATTTGAGGGTAGTCCTCGATTATTATGAGATCCCATCATCAGATCCTGACTTGGTGCCAATGGGACCACCTGGGAAGTATATCCTTTTAAACAAAAATATATTTTCTCGAATCGGTCCAGGCGTCTGCGAGTAATCGGGGAATATACATAAAACCTAACCTCCTCCTTTTTTTGAAGTCGCTTAAAAATAGGCAATGTCAATCTATACTATAATAAAGCTAGAGGCACTTTGTCTGTACATTAAATATTATTGATTTTTTTTTATAGTAACGTGTTTTATCGTTATAAAACCCAAAACAATTGTTTTTGGAATTATTGTCTGTCTGTCAAGGCATCACGTCCAAAGTACTGTATTACAAAAAAAAGAATAAAACCATAGAGTGTCTCGAGGTAACATTTAGTCTTTATTTCATTGAAATCGGTGCATTCAATCAAAAGTTATACCTGATTGAACGAATATCTGTTTTATGCAAACAGTAGTTGTGTGAGATGATATGATTATATGAATAGAAGATAGTTAGAAATAAATTAATGCCTTCTGTTATTTTAATTTACAAATCTTTATTAAAACTGAATGACCCTTGAATACTTTACATCAATAGTAATTAACAATACAACAAATTAGTTTATTATAATGTCAACAGATGTCACTGTTAATTTTTCTTTTTTTTAGCATGTCCCATGATTTAAAAAAAATCTATCTTCCATCAATAGCAGCAAACATAATAGTGTAGCCTTTGACTGGATAGTTGACGCTGTTGTCAAGATCTAAAACTTTTTAATTTTTTCGGTCGGGTAACGACTTCCAGCATACATGTTTAATAAATCTGCCATTTTTACTTCAAACAGCGAATGGTAGAAAAATTGGACCTTTGGTTCACGAAACAGCAAGTAACCCGTCTGAAGTCGATGAACCTTTGATATTTCAAAATGATGGCACGGCATCAAGAATCAAGAAATTTCGGAGTTTTGTATTTATAAGTTTTTTTTTTACTATTAAGATAAAAACACTAGCATATCTTCCACTCATCAGTAAAGCAAAAGCCAAACACTTCTACTTTACAAGGAAAGTAAGTGTGTATAAACCATAAACATGGACTGAGCAATATCCTCAAAAAATTTACCACTTTGTAGAAAGAGACAAAGCGACTTTGCGGCCAATATCTATTTATTTTCTCTCCTGCAAGTCTGTTTCGTAGACCAATCAAATTCTAGAAACTGCTGGCTGCACGTTCGCTTTATCTCTCTCACATTTTTCTGCCTGTATTCACTTAAAAACTGGATAGAGAGACCATTCTATTATTTATATGGTTTTGGCTTGGCTGAGTTCACACATTGTTCTTTAAGTAGAATTTTCTTGACTTGGTAGAACTTACTGTCAAATATGTAAAATGTGTTTTCAAGTCCATTACAAGTTAATATCGTGTTTTTATATAAATATTTTAAATATACGGACGGTAGGGATATAAGATTTCAGCGACATTTTTGAAAGTTAAAAAAGAGAGGTTTAAAATTTTTATCGGAAAAAAATATAAAAAAAACTATTGCGTGTATTTTTAGTAATTTATACATTACTTGTGTAAGCACGTACTGGATCTTTATGATTTTCATGCATTTACGAGCATTATTTTCTAAAATAAATGTGCCCTAAAAATGAGCCCTGTTTTACCATTTGATTTGAACGCCAAAAAAGTGCTCAAAAAATTTTAACTAGGTTCAGAAAATGCAAAAAAAATATTCTAATTCTGAATATGTATAGGTCAATATGTCAAAAAGTCACTTAAATCAAATAGCCTGACAACCGCAGATATATTTTTAGCACAAAAATCAACTGAATTATATGTTAGAAATTGAAAATGTTTGTATGGTAACATTTTATAACTGTCATTACATTTTTTTTCTTTCGACAAAATAAAATGCCATTGTCTTAAGAATATAAATTACTAGAAACAATTATATCATTTATTTTAAATATGTTCAGCTTTAAGAAATCTAGTCATTTTACGTCCAATAATAAATAAATTGGTACGAACTAATGGCAGTCCAGACCTTTTAATTTATGTTTAAAGTCGATTAATTCTGTACCTTAGGGGTATATTAACATCAAGCCCCTTAACACAAGTCTTTGAACCCAATATTTGACAGGTTTTTATGTTATTGCTTAGAGTATTTGCCTACTCTAAGTGTTATTGCAATGAACTAATTAGCATCGTAGGATGTAAACATGATGCCTTGTACTGTGAACTACTTGGTTTTGCGATTTCATTGATGCTAAATAGACATAGAATAGACTGAGGAATATCCTCACAAAATTGACCACTTTATAGAAAGAGATAAAGCAAGTGTGCGGCCACTACCTAGATATTTCTTTTCGCTCCTGCCAGTTTTCGCTCCAATCAAAATTCTAGAAGACTACTGCTGTCGGCATGTTCGCTTTATCTCTCATTTTTCTGCCCCTATTCAGTTAATGGCTGGTGTTAGGATATTCATGTCCACCCGGATAGCGACCACCGTACACAGGGTGTAAAACCGCCATAGTGGCGCACGCACGTGTGTCGCGTTCCGGGATCAGCCAGTGTACATCCGGTTTTTGTCGAGGGTCTAGAGTTGGGGTACGATGTTTGGCCGTGTTGCCTTCTGAGTACTCTGACACTAGACCCTCGACCGCTTCTTCACCTTCTTGTCCATGGCGTAGTGTGAAGAAGCAGGCCGGCATGATTGTGTTGAGTAGCGGGGGATAGATTTTCTCTCGCTACTCGATACTCTAATTGGACCGCACTGCGCTTACCATCAGGTGCAATGTAGTCACTATAATGCCGTGACAGGAAAAAGAATAGAGACGCTCGGTCCCTTTTCTATGTCTATAATTTTATACCTCTGAAGTACATAATTATAAATAAGTATAGGTATAATATAACTCCGAACTAGCTTCATCTATATTATTTAATATTTCACTAATTATTATCGGTTAAGTTAGGTGCTGTAATGCCTTAATAAACGCTTTGAAATATTTAATATTGTATTTTCTCTATTATAAAAAATATGCCTAAAGACTGCCTCGGTGGCGCAGTTGTAATTGCACATGCGTTACGACCGCTGTGCTGAGGTCTCGGGTTTGATCCCCGGGTCGGGTTTTTCAATCTAGAAATTCTCAGTATTAGCCCGGAGTCTGGTACTTGTGACCAGTATGGCGATAGGTTCGCCCCCTATCACATTATGGGACCGAAATTCGGCGTAAAGTGGGTGTATTGGTTACACCTCTGCCTACACCTCCGGGTATTACAGGCGTGAGTGTATATGTATAAAAAAAATCTATAATTTTGTATTAATTCGCTATCAGTTTCAATGTAAGGTATGTTTTACGGATATCAGTTCTAAGTTTAAATATCTGGCTATCAATGAGAAATTTGGGGATTTCCAGCCTACAGTATATATTTCACAGTTATGTAACGCACTATACATAGTTTAATGTTTTGCCTATTTATATGGAATTCGAACGGAATATCATAACCAATTTAGGCGAAACCTTTTCTAAAATCTCGCTCGACAAATCGGGACCTAAAGTACCAATTTTAATATTGTGTCCCAAGTTTGAAGCGAGACTTTAAATGGTTCCAATTTCATATAAATGTAATTAAATATTTATGCATTAGAGATTTATTTTGCGATAAAAATGTAAATTTAATTAAAATAATGTGCTGTTATTAATTAATGATTAATTTTTTGTTAAATTTCATTGAATCAACCGTGAAAAATGAATATCATTGTCTCAAGTTTGAAGTAAAAAATTCAGAATGTAGACTTTCGATGAATTAAAATGATTTTTCTTCCAAAAAGTTTAATTTCTACTATGTTTCCAAAATAATTATAATCATAATTTATAACAGCACACATATGTAAAGAGTATTATCTTATGCGTAAAGCTTTTGATCAAAAGCGATCATGCATTTGCCCAATGTGCATTTACGATAATAGGGTAGTTTCCTGTGTTTAATTTTGTACATTATTCGATATGCAACCGAATATAATACGCAAAAGAAACTCTTGCGAAAACAGAATCAAAATTGCTAAATTGAGGTCACAATATTTATTTTAAATACTGGTGTGAGAAAAAATGGTTCCCACTACGGGAACATATCACTATCTCCCTCGCACAGTAATGGCCATTCTGAGAGGTGACGTCACGGCTCATATGCATCCTTTTACTACTTACTTACTGTCATTTGACAATCACCCCCTCCAGCAGATTTGAATGGCGTCTAATTTACTTATTTTTGTTCGGATTCATAAAATTCTTTCGATAATAGGTTTAAGGTAATGTAACATGTTGATTAAATTATTAAAAAAATCGAGTCAACTATCGTATTTATAATTGAACAGAAAACACTTTATTTGTTCTCTTTCTTAATTCAATTCGAGCTATTTTGTAATGTAATTTATTTATTTCCATCTAACACAAATTTTACAGAATCTTTATACCAAAATAGCTGACCCGAATATGAATTTATTCTTGGCCGGTTTCTTGACTTTTGCTATTTTTTCCTAGTCAATGTTAATAAAATGAATATTTAAACTCATTAAGCGGACGAAGTCGCGGGTAAAAGCTAGTCCTATTATAAAAAATGCATACAGGCAAATGTATTAGTATAGACGAAATATAGACGAAAGATTTTCTAAAATTTACACATCTTACCACTTTTGTAATAACTTTAGCACAAGGATGGCGAACCATATATTAAAATATCGACATTGAGGATTTAAGTACCATTGAACTAAAATAAACCCTAGAACTACAAATCTATTTTTTACCTGTAAAAATGGTGTAATTAGCACACATTTTTGCTAGTAAAATCCTTCTGAAAGCAGTAATCTGACTCATAAGTACTTGATGTTTTTTTTTTATGTTAAAGAAAATCGTGAATCGAAAATTAAACTTTATTAAGGTTTAGTTCACCACCATCGTACACCGGGTGTAAAATCCTCCATACTGGCATACGTACGTGTGTCGCGTTCCGGGATCGGCCAGTGTACATCCGGTTTTTGTCGGGGGTCTGGAGTTGGGATACAATGTATGGCCTTCTGCGGTCTTCTTCTGACACTAGACCCTAGAAAGCTTCTTCACCTTCTTGCCGTAGTGTGAAGAAGTTACACAGTAGGCCGGCATGATTGTGTTGAGTAGCGAGGAATAGATTGTATCTCGCTACTCGATACTGTAATTAGACGGCATTGCGCTTACCATCAGGTGCAGTGTGGTCACTTTGCCGTGCCAGGATAATAAAAACATCTCGGTGCGGAAATGGAACCCACATCCTCTCTTTTACACCCGGCTACTCAGCGCCTCGGACTATCAAACCAAAATACTTACTAGAAAAAATGGCACGCAAATATAGGTTCGTCATCCCTGCCCTAGTATATATAGTTTTATATAAATTATACAATATGTACGTATATATAAGTAGTGACTTGAATGTCTGGCATCAATACAGGGTGTTCCAGAAATGTGGTATTCATAACAATACGGCGTAAAGGGAGGGTAATTGGTAACTTATCTATCAGTAAAGTTGCAAATCCCGATAACCTCATTATTATGTATGGAATTATGAATTGTATGGTCCCTGAAATAATAGTAGCTAACGAATTATTTTACAGTATCTTAGTATAGGACTTAGACAATCGGTTGATACTTTATCAAGGGTTTTAAAAATGACCATACAATTTTAAGACCGCGCTAAAATGCGCAGAAAAAAATCAAATATAAATTTGCACTTTTTGACATTAATAAGTTACTAATCGCTAACTCTATACGTGGAATTTATTGATACCGCTTTTTTGCAACACGCTGTATAAGTAGGTATGAATGTGAGAGATTTTGTGTTTTCGAATACATATTAAAATATCATTTTCATACCGACAATACATTCTAAAAAGCTGTTGAAAACTGGCTCAGGTATTCCTTCCTCATTGGGTCTTTAAGCGAAGTATTAAGAACCACTTGTGCATAATTGTGTCGAATCGTGTATTTCTTTAAAATAAATTCTAAATTTAGAACACTGTATCAAAACTTATCATAGAATTAATAATAATAATAATAATAAAATTGTTTATTTGCATAAATTAAATGTTTTACATATGGTTCAATCCCTAGCTCCTGAACTAGCGCTAGCTGTATCTCAGGAGCCAATAATTTATAAATTTTATTCATTTACCAGCAATTTGTGTATTAAAATAATTATTGTCTAATTTAGAGTGAATGGTGTATAGTTAAGTGATATTGTAAAGGTTTTGTATCTGGCTTTTGTAATAAATATTTCCAATGTATTTCTTGTTTTATTGCTTATTTTGATTAACCCTCCCTCTCTGCAGCGGTGTTGAACTACCTGCAGCGGTGTTCCCTGAGCGCTATGACATGTCCTTTAAAAGAGGCTTAAGAAGAATAGTCCTTCAATGGTAGGCAGCGGTTTTGCTGTGCCCTGGCATTGCAGAAGTCTATGGGCGGCGGTGACCACTTACCATCAGGTGACCCGTATGCTCGTCTGCCTATCGAGGCACTAAAAAAAAGCCCTTTATATGTCTAGTTTGGATTACGGACTGTCGACAGAAAAGTCGTTGGTGTGAAACCAAATGGCATACAGTAGTGACTTTTCTAAAGTTGTTTATTCATTGTTAAATATCGGCTGAAACGGTGAAGGAAAACATCCTGAGGAAACCAGCATACCTGAGTATAGGGTTAGAGAAATATGAGAATAGTAAATTTTTATTGTTTTACTTATCAACAAGTCACATTACCTAAAACTTATTAAAATAAATAATTTTATGAATCCGAATAAAAATAAGTAAATTAGACGCCATTCAAATCTCCTGGAAGGGGTAATAGTGAAGTGACAGTAAAAGGATGCACGATATGTCCCGTGACGTCACCTCTCACAATGGCCATTACTGTGCCGTTGTGCGAGGGAGATAGTGATATTTATTTATTTATTTATTTATTTTCCACTCTTACATCTACTATTACAGATGAACTAATGCAGTAGAGTAACACAATACAAATGAATTAAAATTATTTCTATGCAACAATCATTATATTAATTTGCAATTTACATTCTATACGAAATGATCATGGCCGCTAACTTTGTGAATTCACTCAGAGAACAGACAAATATATCGTTTCGACTGCTATGAGGTTGAAAGTGCGAAGGGCGCGCGTTATCGGCGCTTCTTGAAGAAGATTGGTACGCGCGCGCGGCGCCGCTAGCAACTGTGGCCGCCGTCGTCTCCACACATACTTTTCCGGAACCCATATCCCCACATACCTTAATAAATTGCTATTTTCTACCTTGCCTCTAAATACTTGGAAAATGTACGACACCAGTGCAAGATCCCTCCTAACCCTTAATTCATTGTACCCAACCATACCTAAAATAAATAAAGTTGGATACATTAATGGGTAAAATGGATATACCCCGTATAGTTTCATATATAAAAACCTTACATATTTATTTTGTACCCTTTCTACCATTAGTCTATATTTAGTCTCATACGGAGCCCAGATCACTGCATTATACTCGAGCACACTCCTGACCAGCGCGTTATATAAGGCTTTATCCCCTATGATATGATCCCACTACATATGTGGCGAACTATGAACAGCCAGCAAACTATTAAATCTTAATGTGTGGGTAGTCTCTTTTTATTGGAAATGTCGAGGGTCTCATACAAAATAAGTACGGGTAGATTCATAATTTATACTCGGTGGATCAGTCTCGCTCGGTTTGGATCAGTGTCAGTGGTCCTCAGTTTAGTGTGTGTGTGTCTTTAGTTGTGTTACTGGCAGTGGGCAGTAGACAGCGGTCAAGGAAAAACAAATGTTAGTCAGTTACAATGTATTTATTTTCGAGATAGTGCAGAATCTATTAAGTTTCCTTTAAACAGTAAAGCAGTTAGGTTCTTGATATTGCATGGAGCTATTAGGTTTAGATTCAAAGATCAAATCATACTGATGTACAGTTACTAGACCCAAGTGACACCTATGGTCAGAGGTGTCTTCAGATAGTTATCTGACCAATTGCAAACCTAGGCCAGATGGTTAAATAGGAGGCCGAGTGCCTTCTGCAAGGGATTTCGTCCCAGACAGTTCACAAATTACCTTCGTAGTTAAATTCCGTAAACGCAACCGTCATATTTCATCTGTGATATTATCAATCCTGATTATTTCGGTACAACATCAAGTTTACATATATATATCAACACATTACTACGTACCAATATATTCGCCATATAGGTACTAAGTAGTTCATGGTAATTGGCGACAACAATTTTTGCTCATACCAATATTTAAAATAAATATAGTGTAAGGGTACTTTAGATTTTTATGGAAATATTGGGGGTCACTTACGAAATATTTGTGGGTAGATTGGATACTCGGTGGGGAAGATTTGTTATAAAAAGGAAAGCATCAACGCTCGCGGGAGCAGTCTATACGAAACTAGCGGAAGTGCTGCTCGGTTTTAATCAGTGTGTGTACATTCGTTTTCAGTTTAGTTTGTGTTTAATAGATGATGGCTAATAATAGTGAATTCATTATTCAAGCAATTTTGCTTCTGTTTTCACAAAAGGGTTTCTGATATTTATTATATTCGGTTTATTAACAAATAATGTGAAAATAATGGAAATCATTCTCGTACGAATTTCAAAGGTGTCTGAAGTCTACAGACCCGGATTAGGCTAGCGTGGTGGACTAAGGCCTAACCCCTTTCATTAGTAGAGGAGGCCGGTGGCCTGCAGTGAGACAATGTTTAATACAGGGCTAGTATTATTTTAAATTGAAGAAGGTACCTATCTGTATATATAAAAGAAGAAACTGACTGACTGACTGACTGACTGACTGACTGACTGACTGACTGATCGATCAACGCACAGCCAAAACGGCTGGGGTCAGAGACTTGAAATTTTGACAGTAGGTACCTTTTATGACGTAGGCATCCACTAAGGAAGGGTTTTTGGAAATACCACCCCTAAGGGGGTAAAATAGGGGATGATAGTTTGTATGAAAATCCGTCATTTATGCAGTTAAACGCATGAAATTTGGTATTTGGCCTCTCAGTCAAAAATAAAAAATATATGTTTCAGGGTTTTTGGAAATTCCACCCCTAAGGGGGTTAAATAGGGGTAGAAAGTTTGTATGAAAATCCGTCATTTTTGCAGTTAAACGCATGAAATTTGGTATTTGGCCTCTCAGTCAAAAATAAAAAATATATGTTTCAGGGTTTTTGGAAATTCCACCCCTAAGGGGGTTAAATAGGGGTAGAAAGTTTGTATGAAAATCCGTCATTTTTGAAGTTAAATTCATGAAAATTAGTATTTGGCCTTTTAGTTAAAAATGAAAAATATATATTTCATGATTTTAGGAAATTTCACCCCTAAGGGGGTAAAATAGGGGTAGAAAGTTTGTATGAAAATCCGTAATTTTTGAAGTTAAACGCATGAAAATTGGTATTTGGCCTTTTATTTAAAAGATAATAATATATGTTTCAAGTTTTTTGGATATTCTACCCCTAAGGGGGTAAAATCGAGGAAGAAAGTTTGTATGAAAATCCGTCATTTTTTATGTTAAACACATAAATATTGGTATTTTGCCTCTCAGTTAAAAATATAAAATATATATTTCAGGATCTTTGGAAATTCCACCCCTAACGGGGTAAAACAGGGGAACAAAATTTTGTATGAAACTCCGTCATTTTTTAAGTTAAACGCATGAAAATTGGTAGTTGGCCTTTTATTTAAAAATAAAAAATTTATATTTCATGATTTTGGAAATTTCACCCCTAACGGGGTAAAATAGGGGTAGAAACTTTGTACGAAAATCCGTAATTTTTGAAGTTAAACGCATGAATATTGGTATTGTGCCTCTCAGTTAAAAATTAAAAATATGTATTTCAGGATTTTTGGAAATTCCACCCCTAAGGGGGTAAAATAGGGGACGAAAGTTTGTATGAAAATCCGTCATTTTTGAAGTTAAACGCATAAGATTGGTATTTGACCTTTCAGTTCAAAATAAAAAATACATATTTCAGGATTTTTGGTAATTCCACCCATAAGGGGTAAAATAGGGTAGGAAAGATTGTATGAAAATACGACATTTTTTAAGTTAACGCAGGAAAATTGGTATTTGGCTTTTTATTTAAAAAATAAAAATACATATTTCAGGATTTTTGGAAAGTCCACTCCTAAGGGGGTAAAATAGGGAAAGGAATTTTGTATGAAACTCCGTCATTTTTGAAGAAGGCATAAAAATTGGTATTTGGCCTTTCAGTTAAAAATAAAGAAATACATGCTTTTAAATCAAAATTCAGGCTATAATTTGTAGTTAAAAAAAAAGGTTTTTAATTCATAAAAAGTACACAGACTTCAATAAAAAAAAAATTATGCGTCCCTATAAAATTTGAGAGTTGCCCTCGATTTTTCTGAGATCCCATCATCAGATCCTGACTAGGTGCCAATGGGACCAAGGGAAGTATACCCTTTTAAACAAAAAAGAATTTCTCGAATCGGTCCAGGCGTCTTCGAGTAATCGAAGAAGGAACATACATAAAAAAAAAAGATTCCGACGAATTGAGAACCTTCTCCTATTTTTGAAGTCGGTTAAAAAGGTAATCCAAAACTGATTCAATAGATGATCCTTTAAATCATACCCAAAAAATATCTACACATCTTAATTTAATACAAGTTTACATTTTTGTAACTAGATGGCGTTGATATCGTTTTAAATCGCGCTATGGTTTCGTTCACAGAATGTGATCTTAGAGCTATCAATTCTTCGGTAGCAGCCTAAACTTATCTTCGAGTTTAATGCATTATTGAATATAATCGAATATTTATTATTTTACTTATCTTGATTTACTGGTTATCCATAAGGACAATTGATTTGTTTTCTTTGATTTTTTTTGGTTTATGATATCGGATTCATTTCATATTTATATTCATTAGAAATAAGAGTAGGAAAGTAGGTAGTCTTTTGTTTCTTTCTTAGTAAGGTTATTTTAAAAGTTTTCTTATATATATGTTGCGTTGCATATTTGTTTTTTTTAATAAAGTTATATTTTAGATTAAGTTACAAGTAAGAGTAGGAAATATAGTACGTAGTTTTCATCTTCTTAATTAGGTTATATTAATTATAAATAAGAGTAAGAAAGTAGTTAGTCTTTAGTTTCTTTGTTAGTTATATAATTTTAAAGGTTTTCTTAAATATTTGTTGCGTTGCTTATAGGAAATATAGTACGTAGTATTTATCTTCTTAATTAGGTCATTTTTAAATTTATTTTGATTTTAAAATGGATACGACCGTTGAAATTTTAAATATAAACGGTGAGATGGTTCCTCATCACGTCGTCCGTATAATTGGTGATGGAGCTTGCCTCTTTCGGGCAATATCTTATCTTTTATATGGGAGTCAAAATTTAGCTCGCGAAGTTCGAGAACAAATCGTAGAGCATATCGTCAACAACTGGGACGAGTTCGCAATCCAGTCGCACGATAGGTTTGGGAATAATTACACCAGTGCCGCTGAGTATTTTGCTGACATGTCTCTCCCTGGGACTTATGGTTCAGGCTGTGAATTAGCCGCGGCGGGGCAGATTTACCCAATCGTATTTGAGGTGTATCGTAATGGTTCCCTGTATGCTAAATTTGGAACTGATGGCAATCCCATTGAGAGATTACGTTTTTCACAAGACTTATCAAATGGTCATTTTGATGCTTATGTGTCTCATGTAGAAGAATTACAAATCACCCATTTTCTACATTCTACATCTCGCTCTTCTTCCAGGCAGTCTGATATTTATACACCTATTTTACAGTCGACGAATTTGCAGAAAAAAAACAAGCGTAGGGCAAGATACACAAATACTATAAGGATGAACCAGCTTAAAAACGCGCGAAAAAATTATACACTCCGTAACCCTATATCTCATAGGAAAGCCGTTGCTGATTATCAGCGAACGCATCCTGAAGTGCACAGGGAAGCTGTTTCTAATTACCAAAAGGCGCATCCTGAAGTACACAGGGAAATAGTTTCTAATTACCAGAAGGCGCATCCTGAAGTGCACAGGGAAGCTGTGTCTAAGTACCAGAAGGCGCATCCTGAAGTGCATAGGGAAATAGTTTCTAATTACCAGAAGGCGCATCCTGAAGTACACAGGGAAGCTGTGTCTAATTACCAGAAGGCGCATCCTGAAGTGCACAGGGAAATAGTTTCTAATTACCAGAAGGCGCATCCTGACGTGCACAGGGAAGCTGCGTCTAATTACCAGAAGGAGGTCTATCAAGCTAGCAGTGAAAAGTTAGCAGAAACATTTGAAACTTATTTAGGAATTAGTTGCTAATTAGTTGCTAATTAGTTGCTACTATTTCGATTTTGTTGCTCAAGCCAGTTCCTCAGAAATCGAGTCACTGCTATCTTTCACATAAGCTAGCAGTAAAATAATGAAGTGAGCACATATTGAGTCGGTTATTGGGCCTGAATTTGTTGCTAATTTGTTGCTGTAAGATAGTATAAAAATATTGAAAAAATATTATATATTAAAAAAAAAAAAAAAAAATTTTAATTTTTTATTTCGAGTTTTTCCTCTTATGACAGCGGTTGTTTTTGTTGCTGGGCGGCACAATACCTATGAAGGTGCACCGGACCAGCAACTAATTAGCAACAAAAATTCTGCTGAACATTTAACCCGTTATCAAGGTCATTAAGGAAAAATGTCATTTTTTCCGATTAAGACAGCGGTGGATTTTGTTGCTGGGCGGCACAATATCTATGAAGGTGCACCGGACCAGCAACTAATTAGCAACCAAAATTCTGCTGAACATTTAACCCGTTATCAAGGTCATTAAGGAAAAATTTCATTTTTTCCGATTATGACAGCGGTGGATTTTGTTGCTGGGTGGCACAATATCTACGAAGGTGCACCGGACCAGCAACTAATTAGCAACAAAAATTCTGCTGAACATTTAACCCGTTATCAAGGTCATTAAGGAAAAATTTCATTTTTTCCTATTATGACAGCGGTGGATTTTGTTGCTGGGCGGCACAATATCTACGAAGGTGCACCGGACCAGCAACTAATTAGCAACAAAAATTCTGCTGAACATTTAACCCGTTATCAAGGTCATTAAGGAAAAATTTCATTATTTCCGATTATGACAGCGGTGGATTTTGTTGCTGGGCGGCACAATATCTACGAAGGTGCACCGGACCAGCAACTAATTAGCAACCAAAATTCTGCTGAACATTTAACCCGTTATCAAGGTCATTAAGGAAAAATTTCATTTTTTCCGATTATGACAGCGGTGGATTTTGTTGCTGGGCGGCACAATATCTACGAAGGTGCACCGGACCAGCAACTAATTAGCAACAAAAATTCTGCTGAACATTTAACCCGTTATCAAGGTCATTAAGGAAAAAAATCATTTTTTCCGATTATGACAGCGGTGGATTTTGTTGCTGGGCGGCACAATATCTATGAAGGTGCACCGGACCAGCAACTAATTAGCAACAAAAATTCTGCTGAATACCTAACCCGTAATCAAGGTCATTATCGAAAAATTTCATTTTTTCCGGATATGACAGCGATGGATTTTGTTGCTGGGCGGCACAATATCTATGAAGGTGCACCGGACCAGCAACTAATTAGCAACAAAAATTCTGCTGAACATTTAACCCGTTATCAAGGTCATTAAGGAAAAATTTAATTTTTTCCGATTATGGCAGCGGTGGATTTTGTTGCTGGGCGGCACAATATCTATGAAGGTGCACCGGACCAGCAACTAATTAGCAACAAAAATTCTGCTGAATACCTAACCCGTAATCAAGGTCATTATCGAAAAATTTCATTTTTTCCGGATATGACAGCGGTTGTTTTTGTTGCTGGGCGGCACAATATCCACGAAGGTGCACCGGACTAGCAACTAATTAGCAACAAAAATTCTGCTGAACATTTAACCCGTTATCAAGGTCATTAAGGAAAAATTTCATTTTTTCCGATTATGACAGCGGTGGATTTTGTTGCTGGGCGGCACAATATCTACGAAGATGCACCGGACCAGCAACTAATTAGCAACAAAAATTCTGCTGAACATTTAACCCGTTATCAAGGTCATTAAGGAAAAATGTCATTTTTTCCGATTATGACAGCGGTGGATTTTGTTGCTGGGCGGCACAATATCTATGAAGGTGCACCGGACCAGCAACTAATTAGCAACAAAAATTCTGCTGAATATCTAACCCGTAATCAAGGTCATTATCGAAAAATGTCATTTTTTCCGGATATGACAGCGGTGGATTTTGTTGCTGGGCGGTACAATATCTATGAAGGTGCACCGGACCAGCAACTAATTAGCAACAAAAATTCTGCTGAACATTTAACCCGTTATCAAGGTCATTAAGGAAAAAATTCATTTAGTCCGATTGTGACAGCGGTGGATTTTGTTGCTGGGCGGCACAATATCTACGAAGGTGCACCGGACCAGCAACTAATTAGCAACAAAAATTCTGCTGAACATTTAACCCATTATCAAGGTCATTAAGCAAAAATTTCATTTTTTCCGATTATGACAGCGGTGGATTTTGTTGCTGAGCGGCACAATATCTATGAAGGTGCACCGGACCAGCAACTAATTAGCAACAAAAATTCTGCTGAATACCTAACCCATAATCAAGGTCATTATCGAAAAATGACATTTTTTCCGGATATGACTGCGGTGGATTTTGTTGCTGGGTGGCACAATATCTACGGAGGTGCCCCGGACCAGCAACTAATTAGCCACAAAAATTCTGCTGAACACTTAACCCATTATTAAGGTCATTAAGCAAAAATTAAATTTTTTCCTTTTATGACAGCGGTGGATTTTGTTGCTGGGCGGCACAATATCTACGGAGGTGCCCCGGACCAGCAACTAATTAGCAACAAAAATTCTGCTGAATACCTAACCCGTAATCAAGGTCATTATCGAAAAATGTCATTTTTTCCGGATATGACAGCGGTGGATTTTGTTGCTGGGCGGCACAATATCTAGGAAGGTGCACCGGACCAGCAACTAATTAGCAACGAAAATTCTGCTGAACATTTAACCCATTATCAAGGTCATTAAGGAAAAATGACATTTTTGCCAATTAAGACAGCGGTGGATTTTGTTGCTGGGCGGCACAATATCTATGAAAGTGCACTGGACCAGCAACTAATTAGCAACAAAAATTCTGCTGAACATTTAACCCATTATCAAGGTCATTAAGGGAAAATGACATTTTTGCCAATTAAGACAGCGGTGGATTTTGTTGCTGGGCGGCACAATATCTATGAAGGTGCACTGGACCAGCAACTAATTAGCAACAAAAATTCTGCTGAATACCTAACCCGTAATCAAGGTCATTATCGAAAAATTTCATTTTTTCCGGATATGACAGCGGTGAATTTTGTTGCTGGGCGGCACAATATCTACGAAAGTGCACCGGACCAGCAACTAATTAGCAACAAAAATTCTGCTGAACATTTAACCCGTTATCAAGATCATTAAGGAAAAATGTCATTTTTTCCGAATAAGACAGCGGTGGATTTTGTTGCTGGGCGGCACAATATCTATGAAGGTGCACCGGACCAGCAACTAATTAGCAACAAAAATTCTGCTGAATACCTAACCCGTAATCAAGGTCATTATCGAAAAATGTAATTTTTTCCGGATATGACAGCGGTGGATTTTGTTGCTGGGCGGCACAATATCTATGAAGGTGCACCGGACCAGCAACTAATTAGCAACAAAAATTCTGCTGAACATTTAACCCGTTATCAAGGTCATTAAGAAAAAATTACCTTTTTTTGCGGTTATGACAGCGATTGATTTTGTTGCTGGGCGGCACAATATCTATGAAGGTGCACTGGACAAGCAACTGATCAGCAACAAAAATTAAGGTTATGGTCTTTCTTATTAAAACAAATGTTTGTAATTTAACTTTTATTAAATTTTTACGTAAAACAATAATTGAATGCTGACTAGGGTTTTGGACTTATTATCTTTCCAGCCCGCAGCATGTCGTCGTACTCGATCCAGTCTGTGCCTCTTAAACAGACTGCTTTGTAATGCCCTATTTGTTTTCCAGAGGAACTTTCTTTTACAGCTGGGGGCACAAATGTTACGACGCCCACCAGTCTATATTGGTCTTCCTCAGTTATAGGACTGTTGATAGACGTTGGTATAGTTTCGAGGGCTTTAATATGCTCGTTGTCTGCATTGAACATCTCGAAAACTAGCATGCTACCTGATTAATTAACAAAGTTGATAATGTTATTGTTATGCAGACCTGAGATGAGCATCATAGTTGAAATTATTTCTCAGATAAAAGTTATTTGTTAAAAACAAAGTGATGACTTTGATGGTTGAGAATATTAGTATTTTTTATTCAAACACTAAGATATACGAGTATTTTTTTCGATATCGTTGTGTATGTGTTAATATATATATATATATATATATATATATATATATATATATATATATATATATATATTTATATACATAATATATTTATAATAAGGTAAATAAAATAATAACCATCTATAATCTCAATAAATCAAAATGTAAAAATCAGCATCAGATTGGTTACAAAAACCTGCTTATAATGAAACTGAAACAACATCATTTGAGCGGCTAAAGGGTGGAGATGTGTCACTGGACTTTATACAACGATCATTTGCTCCCTTATGGTCTCATCACGTTGCCCACTCGCCACTTACGTTTCACATTCACCCTCCGAGCGTAAAGCTCTCGCGACTCCACTCTGGCCGGCCGGTGAAGGCAAGCCAGAAGTGGGGGATCTGTTTCTCGTCATTATTCACTCCAGCCAGTCGGTAAAGGCAAGCTAGAGATTAAGAACAGGGCCTTCCCCCGGGAGCACTCAGGTACGAGGGATCGCTAATTCCCAGCGGCTCGCCACAAGCTGCCCTGCGGGTATTATTATAATTATTATTATTAATTTCAACTGGTTGAATAAATTTTTTCCTTTATACTTTTACAGTCTTCGGATATTCGAGTTAATCTCATTATTATAACCGTTGTGGTAATATTAGGGAAAACAATGTGGCTTATTTGTTTGTTGTGTGTTTTTAGAATTTTTTTATATAAAGTTTTTTTTGATAACGGGTTAAATGTTCAGCAGAATTTTTGTTGCTAATTAGTTGCTAGTCCGGTGCACCTTCGTAGATATTGTGCCGCCCAGCAACAAAATTCACCGCTGTCATATCCGGAAAAAATGACATTTTTCTATAATGTCCTTGATTACGAGTTAGGTATTGAGCAGAATCTTTGTTGCTAATTAGTTGCTGGTCCGGTGCACCTTCATAGATATTGTGCCGCCCAGCAACAAAATCCACCGCTGTCATAATCGGAAAAAATTAAATTTTTCCTTAATGACCTTGATTACGGGTTAAATATTCAGCAAAATTTTTGTTGCTAATTAGTTGCTGGTCCGGTGCACCTTCGTAGACATTTTGCCGCCCAGCAACAAAATCCACCGCTGTCATATCCGGAAAAAATTACATTTTTCGATAATGACCTTGATTACGGGTTAAATGTTCAGCAGAATTTTTGTTGCTAATTAGTTGCTAGTCCGGTGCACCTTCATAGATATTGTGCCGCCCAGCAACAAAATCCACCGCTGTCTTATTCGGAAAAAATGACATTTTTCCTTAATGACCTTGATAACGGGTTAAATGTTCAGCAGATTTTTTGTTGCTAATTAGTTGCTGGTCCGGTGCACCTTCATAGATATTGTGCCGCCCAGCAACAAAATCCACCGCTGTCATAAGAGGAAAAAATCGAAATAAAAAATTAAAAAAAAACTTTTTTTTTTTAAATATATAATATTTTTTCAATATTTTTATACTATCTTACAGCAACAAATTAGCAACAAATTCAGACCCAATAACCGACTCAATATGTGCTCACTTCATTATTTTACTGCTAGCTTATGTGAAAGATAGCAGTGACTCGATTTCTGAGGAACTGGCTTGAGCAACAAAATCGAAATAGCAGCAACTAAATAGCAACTAATTAGCAACTAATTCCTAAATAAGTTTCAAATGTTTCTGCTAACTTTTCACTGCTAGCTTGATAGACCTCAACTTGGCAGGAGTACAGTAACAAAGGCGGCCATCTTACCTTAGTTGGGATCACTCGGCAATCTAGAAAATTTAATAAATTTTGCACCGAGCTTAATTTTTTATCCTTGTTTAAATAAATAACACCCAACAGTCACACACATAGCCCCGACCCCCGCTAAGATACGAGTCTTGTGTTGTGGGTATCAGGGACTACGAGAGACTCACAACACAACGGTCTCACAACACCCAGACCCCGGACACAAATGTCTGTCTGTCACACAAACATTTGTCCCGGTGTGGGAATCGAACCCACGGCCTCTCGTTTCACAGCCGACTACTCGTCAATTGCGCCACGGAGGCTGTTAGGTTAGCTTTAGGTTCTTGACATCGAATGTGAAACCGATTAGAGACAGCGTTTGAATAATTTATTAATGGTTTTTGTCGGGTGTCTACAGTTGGGGTACGATGTTTGGCCCTGTTGTGGCCTTCTGAGTAATCTGACTCTAGACCCTCGACCGCTTCTTCACCTCCTTGCCCCGTGGCGTAGTTTGAAGAAGCTACACAGCTGGCCGGCATGATTGTGTTTAGTGGTGAGGGATAGATTTTCTCTCGCTACTTAATACTCTTAATACCCTGGACACAAATGTCTGTCTGTCACACAAACATTTGTCCCGGTGTGGGAATCGAACCCACGGCCTCTCGTTTCATAGCCGGGTTCTCGCCGCGGAGGCTTGTTGTTTTTTTTTTTTCTCTCTTTATTTATTTCGGAACCTTTGAACATAGTCATGACGGTTCCATCTTAACCTAATTTAAACTAATATAACAATCAGTAGGATTAACTATAATTATAGTTTGCACAGTATAATTAAATACTAACTAAATCATACAACATTTTAGCTTGGCTTGACATAGGTTGTGATAAAATGCTTTAAAATATACCTAAATCTAATTTATTGATTTTTAAATCTCGTATCATTCTTATTCTTTGCGATTCGTTCCTGACACATTCCACTAAAAGGTGTTGCACATCCTCAACCTTTCCACATAAATCGCAGTTCGGTGAATCTACCTTTCTCATTAAATAGGCAAACGCTTTCAGAGGCATGTGTCCGGAACGAAGCCTGTAGGCAGTGACTAATAAACTGCGACTAATAATTTCATTACAAAACCATGGAGTACGAGCTGGTTCATTTTGTATGATTTTGTACCATATGCCTTTAGTTTGAGATTTTTCATTAAAGTACAAAGTCCATTCGTTGTAACAATATTTTTTAAATTTGGATAAAAGTTCTGAATATATAGGAAAAATGTAAATTTCGGTCCCAGTAGAAGCACCTAATTTAGCTAGCCTATCTGCTTCCTCATTTCCCTGCAGGCCAATATGTGATGGAATCCACTGCAGCACTATCTCGATGTTGTTTATATGACATGCATGTAATTTACTCAATATCGCGTAGGCTATCGATACACATCTATGTACATAGACGCATCGAGCCAGATGCTGAAGTGCACTCTTGCTGTCAGTAAAAATAACAACCTTTGTCAACTCTAAAGTAGCAACATATGACAGCGCTTCAGATACCGCAAATAATTCAGCTGTCATAATGGAGACAGTGGGATCCATCCCATAGCAACCGTTACATTTGGTCATAGGATCATAATAAGCCGCACCCATCTTGGCACCTTTTGAACCGTCAGTAAACAACTTATACCAACCATTGTATGTTTTGTTTATTTCTCTCAAAATATTATTTTTTAGTGAGTTAACTTCATAATTGCTTTTTCTCATATTTACACTTTCTAAGTCAACTTTAATAACATTTTTAATTGTAATAATTCTGCTACACCATAAATTTAATTTAAATATATCTAAGGGGTTACTTGAATAAAGTTTTTCTTCTCGAACCTTATTGTAAATAATCATTAAAATAGGTTTCTTTTTGTTTGACCAATAGCTGTGGTTCCAAAGGGCACCAAGTCTTAATAAAGCATCATTAGTTTTACCCTTCGTCCATGACTTAACTTTAATACAATATTTAAATGTCAAATACATTCGTCTTAAATGTAATGGAGGTAAACATAGCTCACTCTCCATTACGTGTATGGGAGTGGATTTAATAAACCCACCCACAATTCTCATCGATTGATTTTGTATCTTATCTATTTTATATAATCGTGATTTGGGACTGCTGTCATACAGAAAACATCCATAATCTATCCGACTCCTTATCAAGGCTATGTATAGGCGCCTTAAATGTATTGGATGCACTCCCCAACCCGGTCCGGCTAACCAGAAGGCGCATCCTGAAGTGCACAGGGAAGCTGTGTCTAACTACCAGAAGGCGCATCCTGAAGTGCACAGGGAAGCTGTGTCTAACTACCAGAAGGCGCATCCTGAAGTGCACAGATTCGCTCAGTCCCGGTACAACGTGAACGTAACAGTACTACCATGGAAAATAAAGTATCTTTCAGGAATGGCATACGATCCTGAAATAGCATATGAATGTGATCGCATCGTGGCTATTGGCGACATGAATCATATATGTCAGTGGTGTAATGCACTTAAGTGGAAGGATGAAACTCCTGGGATGTGTTGTGATAACGGAAAGGTGCAACTCGAGGCATTGCGTATTCCTCCGGAACCCCTATACAGTCTATTAATGGATTTGGATCCTAATCATAAGCATTTTATCAGTAACATCCGTAAGTATAATAATTGCTTTCAAATGACGTCATTCGGGGGTAAAAAAGTGACAGAAGATGGATTTATGCCGACCTTCAAAGTTCAAGGGCAAGTATATCATTTAGTTGGAAGCTTAATACCAGAACCCGGTCAGAAAGCACAATTTCTGCAGATTTATTTTGTTGGTGAAGATAAACGAGAAGCAAATTTAAGATGCTCTAATTATCCAGATTTAAAACCCGGGTTAATCAAACTACTTCAGAAAATGCTGCATAACGTCAATCCATATATAAAAGAGTTAAAAAGTACCATGGATAAGATTCCAGCCTCATCTCAATCATTTAAAGTAGTTATTCATGCTGAAAAAAAACCATCGGAAGGCCATAGAGGCCGCTTTAACGCCCCGGCTACAAATGAGGTGGCTTTGGTGATGGTAGGGGAGCAATTTGAACGTCGGGATATCATATTAGAAAACCGCAGTTCCTCCTTACATAGAATAAGTGAAGTTCATCGATCTTACGATGCTTTACAATACCCATTAATGTTTAGTCGCGGGGAGGATGGGTATTCAATTGCCATACCGCAGCGTAGTCCTACGACTAAGCAGCCTTTGAATAAGACCGTTTCTGCAGCAAGTTTCTATTCTTACAGGATAATGATAAGGAAAGGGGAAGAAAACCACCTCATTCGCTGTCGTGCCCTATTCAATCAATATTTAGTGGATGAGTATGCGAAAATAGAAACAGAAAGGTTAAATTTTATTAGAAACAATCAGGCAAAGTTACGCGCAGAATGTTATATACATCTTAAGGACGCTGTGAGTAGGCAAGATGGTGACGCTTATCACATGGGTCAAATGGTAGTACTGCCATCCTCATTCACCGGTGGACCAAGATACATGCATGAGCGAACCCAAGACGCAATGACATATGTTCGTCACTATGGTCGCCCGGACCTTTTTATCACTTTCACTTGCAACCCTCGGTGGGAAGATATCACAAACAATTTGCTTCTAGGTCAGAAGTCACATGATCGGCATGACATTATTGCTAGGGTCTTCCGTAACAAAGTTAAAAAGATTATGGATCTATTGACTAAAGGTAAAATATTCGGGGAAGTACGATGCTATATGTATTCAGTGGAGTGGCAGAAACGTGGCCTTCCACATATTCATATTCTGTTATGGTTATTGCATCATATTTCTCCTGACATTATTGATGCTGTTATTTGTGCGGAAATACCGAGTCCTGAAAATGACCCTAAGCTCTTTGAATTAGTGAAATCCAACATGATTCATGGTCCCTGCGGAAGTTTCAACTATAATTCCCCATGCATGAAAAACAACGCTTGCACAAAAAGGTATCCTAGGCCGCTACTTAGTGAAACACAGACCGGTGACGATGGCTACCCGCAGTATAGAAGACGTCCTTCAGACATAGGCGGTTTCACTGTAACCATAAACGGGTCAGATCTTGACAACCGGTGGGTGGTTCCTTATAATCCTATTCTCTTAAGAACGTTTAACGCACACATAAATATTGAATACTGTAATTCTGTGAAATCAATAAAATATATTTGTAAATATGTCAATAAAGGGTCTGACCAAGCTACGTTTGCTTTAGAGAATAAGAAAGATGAAATCAAAACATACGAATGTGGGAGGTATATAAGTAGTTCAGAAGCGGTATGGCGGATTCTCGGGTTTCCTATACATGAGCGCTTCCCCACCGTTTTTCACCTCGCCGTTCATCTAGAAAATGGTCAAAGGGTATACTTTAATCAGGAAAACCTCGCCGATAAAGTGACCAGTCCACCCAAAACTACACTTCTGTCCTTTTTCGAACTATGTCAAGTAGACAATTTTGCAAAAACTCTTCTATACCCTGAAGTACCGGCATACTACGTTTGGAAAAACTATCGCTTTGAAAGGAGAAAAAGGGGAAAGGAAGTTGATGGATGGCCCAGTGTCAAGAAAGAACATGCCCTGGGTAGAGTATACACGGTACATCCTAATAATGCGGAGTGCTATCATCTCCGTTTACTTCTTCATGAAGTCCGGGGCCCAACATCGTTTCAGGCATTAAGAACAGTTAATGGTGTGGTACATCCTACCTTCCAATCAGCTTGCAACATTTTAGGGCTGCTTGAGGACGATCAAAACTGGCATGCAGGGCTGGAAGAAGCCGCGTTGTGTCGATCGCCATCTATGATGCGAGAGCTTTTTACAATCATGTTGGTATTTTGTCAGGTATCAGATCCATTACGCCTATGGGATACATTCAAAGAATATCTCTCAGAAGATTTTAAACATCAGATCGAGGTACAAGGGGATGTAGTGCGCACAGATGAGGTGTTCAATAAATGCCTGTGGGAAATTGAGGAAGCTTCCTTAGCGTTGGGTGGACGTCCTTTAAAAGACTATGGCTTACCACAACCAAACAGACCACAAGCTTTAGAAAACAGAGAATACATTAGGGAAACTAACTATGACATATTAGCCTTAAAGAGGTTGTTAAGTAACAATGAAAATTCATTAACAGACGAACAAAAGTCTGTATACTATCAAATAATCAATAGCTTAGATGAAAATGAGGGGCGAATTTTCTTTTTGGATGCTCCAGGTGGTACTGGTAAAACTTACCTTATTAATCTACTCTTGGCAAAAGTAAGGAGTACACGTAACGTGGCCTTAGCTGTTGCTTCTTCTGGAATCGCCGCTACGCTATTGGAGGGGGGTCGGACTGCACACTCTGCCTTGAAATTGCCCCTTAACTTAACAAATGTCGAGACTCCTATATGTAATATATCGAAGCAGAGCCATCTCGCAGATGTACTAAGAGAAGCTAAAATTATAGTCTGGGATGAAAGTACAATGGCTCATAAAAGGAGCATTGAAGCTTTGAATAGGACTCTGCAAGATATTAGGAGTAACAAAAATTTAATGGGTGGTATGACAGTGTTGCTGGCAGGAGACTTTCGCCAAACATTGCCGGTGGTGCCAAGAGGAACACGCGCCGATGAGATCAAGGCATGTCTCAAAAAATCTTCTTTATGGCCCTTCGTTAAAGTATTGAAACTCACTAAAAATATGAGAGTACATTTAAGAGGTGAAGTGTCTGCCGGTCAATTTTCAGATCTATTGCTCAAGCTAGGCAACGGTCACTATCCGGAAACAGATGGCATGATCAATATTCCAGTCGAGTTGTGCACAATAGTGACTACAGTTCAAGAACTAATAGAAAAAATTTATCCAGATGTTGCCCATATACAGGACAAGCCTATGGGATGGTTGTGCGAAAGGGCAATTCTGACCCCAAAAAATGACCAAGCGGCGGTCATTAATGATATGTTGCTGCAGTTATTTGAGGGGGAAGAAATGGTGTATAATTCTGTAGACTCGGTGGTAGATAAAGATGATGCTGTTAATTATCCAGTCGACTTTTTAAACACTTTAAATCCACCGGGTCTCCCATACCATAAGCTTATACTGCGTGTGGGTACTCCGATCATGTTGCTGAGGAATTTGAAGCCACCCAAACTTTGCAATGGCACTAGGCTCCAAGTCAAAACTTTGCATCGTCATGTAATAGAGGCCACTATTTTGACTGGATCAGCCCAGGGAGAAACAGTGTTGGTGCCGCGTATTCCATTAGTACCGAATGACCTCCCTTTTGAGTTTAAAAGACTGCAGTTCCCTTTAAAAGTGTGTTTCGCGATGACTATAAACAAATCGCAAGGTCAAACTCTCAAGTTCGCTGGAATTGACTTGAGGCAAGACTGTTTCTCCCATGGTCAGTTTTACGTGGCGTGCTCGCGTGTGAGTTCACCCCACGGTCTGGTTGTTCTGGTACGACCTACTAAAACTGTAAGGAACGTCGTGTACAAAGAAGTTTTGTAAAATCAATTATTGGCTTCCTTGCTCTTTCCATGTGGAGTAGATTAGAAGTCTATTAATATATTATGCTTATTTATCCTGTTTGATAGGTACAGTTCATTCATGCCTATTTTGACCTCTCTCGCGTGTGTATGCTTTTAGGTCTTACAGAGTGACAAGCTCAATTTTACGTTGACACTGTAAGAGCTTGACAGCAAATGTCACGTATTAAAAATTGATGATTTTCTCTTTTTTTCCTTTATCTATTTGTGCCAAATTTCAAAATTGTAGGCCAATGAAAAAATATCCTATACTCATGTGTTAATTAGTGAGTATGAAAATATGGTTTGAAAGGCCGTGTTTTTTGCGTTGATTCCTTTTTTCTTAGCGTTAAACTTGAAACATAACTTTTACAACACTATGAGCCTGTAGACTTTAGTATCACTATTAATTTTAACTGGATCATTCCTCAAACCGTTTCTGAGAGAAACGGCATTGATAGACAGGCATACAGTATGTTTTTTTTGTTTATTCACAGTAATTTTACAATTTCTCAAAGTGGCACTCACTTCACTTATGTTAGGACTTTTTGTTGTAGGTTACATTGGTCATCATCCGAAATTGTCGCGGACGAAGTCGCGGGTAATATCTATATATATAATATTACTATGTTGGTTTGTGTATGCTTCAAAAACACAAACAGTTATGCATCGATTGAGCTCAAATTTTGACACGATATACAACCTGCTTCAAAGATTTTCTTTATCCATTTTAACCCCTGACGCAAGGGCATATGGGTATGAAGGTGGGGATGAACAATCGAATATTTACAAATATACCTAAGTAGGGTATCAAATAAAAGAGCACGACATATCCTTTATAAAACTGTAAGTTACAGGAAAATCAGTACCGCCGTTTAAAAGTTGTGAACTCTTTTATCGGGGGTTTATCAATAATCCTACTAATATTTTAAATGCGAATGTATGTTTGTTACTCAATCACGCCACAACGACACGACAGCGATATATTATAGTCTGGAATAGCACATAGGCTACGTTAATCCTGGAAAAATGTACACTTTCCGTGGGATAGTTTTGTTTTTATTTTTCACACAGCAAGGGATTCACATGATTTTTTGCATAGTTGAAGGTTGAAGGTTTTTTGCGTTAGTTGAGAAGGTACTTTGATACCAGAAAATGCACGGTTCCTATGCAATAGCATAATAAAGGAAGATGTAATAGCATAAGAGGTCTCCATGGAATTCATACCTTTTATTCCAAAAATAACCACCACGCGGGCGAAGCCGCGGGCAAAAGCTAGTCTGTATATATAAAAGAAGAAACTGACTGACTGACTGATCGATCAACGCACAGCCTAAACGGCTGGGGTTAGAGACTTGAAATTTTGACAGTAGGTACCTTTTATCACGTAGGCATCCACTAAGGAAGGGTTTTTGGAAATACCACCCCTAAGGGGGTAAAATAGGGGATGAAAGTTTGTATGAAAAACCGTCATTTTTGAAGTTAAATTTATGAAAATTAGTATTTGGCATTTTAGTTAAAAATAAAAAATATATGTTTCAGGATTTTTGGAAATTCCGCCCCTAAGGGGTTAAAATAGGGAATTAAAGTTTGTATGAAAATCTGTCAGTTTTAACCTTTTGACCTCCACGCGGGCGGAGCCGCGAGCAACAGCTAGTCTTATATAACGCACAGGAGCAGAGCAAATGGCTGTTACGAGCCAACGCCGCGAGCATACATATACACTCAAGCCTTTTACCCCCGAAGAGGTAGGCAGAGATGTAACCAGTACATCCACTTTTCGCCTAATTTTTACGGTCCCACAATGTAATAGGGGGCGAGCGAACCTATCGCTAAACCGGGCACAATTCCAAACTCCGGGCTGATACTGAGTATTTCCGAAATAGACATGCCCAGTATAATTTTACCTAACCCGGGGATCAAACCCAAAACCTCAGCATAGTAGTCGTAACGCATGCGCAATTACATCGCGCACCGATGCAGTCGGCAACGACTAGTAAATACAGTAAACCCAGCTATGATAGAATAAAAATTCCAATTATAAAAATCAATTGCCTCTCAAGTTGCATTGATTCAATTTATTACAATTTCGCGGTTATTTTGTAAATCAACGGTTGGTTAACGAAGCATTTTCCAATTACAATGGACGTGTCTTGACGTATTTATGAGAAAATCAAAATGCATTACCAAATACTTACCATATTTTTGTGTTTAGGTAAGTGATCTTATTACCCTTGATTAGGAAATAAAGGAAAGAATTAATGCTTCTACCTATGATGCTGGGTCCTTTAGGCGTAGTGTGAAGAAGCTACACAGTAGGCTGTCATAATTGTGTTGAGTAGCGAGGGATAGATTGTCTCTCGCTACTTGATACTTTAACTGGACGGCACTTTTTTATCCTGGCACTTTGCCGTGCCAGGATAAAAAAACTTTCAACTGTCGTTCATCTATGAGTTTATGTGAAAAAATTACGATATGTAAACGAAGAAGCTAGTTGGCATCTTCATATCATCTTGGCAGAACTAGAATTTAAGTATTGTGGTAATAATGATAGCAATTAAAGTTGCTAAACTAAGGTTCTTAATCCAACAGTTTCCACACACAGTTAAAGGTCGTAGGATAGTCATATCCGCCCGGATAGCGACCACCGTGTGACAGGGTGTATCCGCCATAGTGGCACGCGCAAGTGTGTCGCGTTCCGGGATCAGCCAGTGTACATCCGATTTTTTTCGGGGGTCTAAGGTTGGGGTACGATAATTGGCCATTTTGCGGCCTTCTGAGTACTCTGACACTAGACCCTCAACCGCTTTTTACCTTCGTGCCCATTGGCGTAGTGTGAAGAAGCAGGCCGGCATGATTGTGTTGAGTAGCGGGGGATAGATTGTTTCTGGCTACTTGATACTTTAACTGGACGGCACTGCGCTTACCACCAGGTGCAGTGTGGTCACTTTGCTGTGCCAGAATAAAAAAAAACACAGAAGTAGACCAGAATTAGCTCACAAAAATAAGATAAGACACAACCCAAACCATTGACTTATATTCTATAGACACGAACCGTCGAAGAAGAAATATGTTCCAAAAACCTTGTCCGCCCACTAATGCCATCTATCATTTTACTAAGAACTATTTGGAAATAAAACTCCCGTCACTGTCTCTCGAACGGCACTTTGCGCGCGCTAAAACGGGACCAACTATATAATGTATTTTACTATTAACAGTTTCACTGTAAATCAATTTAAGGCAGATTTCTTCGGAATGTCGCTACAAATAACTCAAATTAAACTGGTGTGCATTCGTTGGTGGCATGAAGCATACTGACGTCGGTGAGGAGTATACACCTCAACTCAGTGGAACATAATGTATGTTCTGGTCGCCGCATCTATTACGTAGTACATATAGATCGCTGACCCAAACCTATGAATTCTAAAATACTAAATGTAATGAAATCGGGTATTTTGTTACCATATAACCGATTTCATGTTGTTTGTAAGCTCTCAAATTACCCACTTTAGTTTTTTTTTTATGGCTACGAGCACTGTGTTGCTGTGCTATGCCTACTTTAGTTTGTACTAGCTTAGAAAATATCTAATGAAAAAATGATAGTAAGCTCGATCCTATAATGCTTTCAAGTGTTTTTTCCAGTTTGTCGTTTTTTCCAGTTACCGAAATAATTACAACAAAACTGTTCATCATTACTGCGAATGAAGATCAATTAAGCCTGTTATCCGATAAATTCAAGAATTTCCGTTTCATCAAATCGCCTAAAGATGAGCTTCGATCCGAATACAAAACAAGAATTAACGATAAAAATAAATGCAACCACCATTTTGGCAGCATATTCGGGGCAAAGGCACAAAAAACATTGTGCCTTGAAAACTATTATGAAGAACGTAAAAGAAACAAACAACCTTATAAAAGGAAATGGAAGGAAAACATACAACCGTTCAAAAAACCTTTCGTAGATCTAACTCGAGGATTAACTACAAAATCATTTTCAGCAGATTACATTGATATAAGCGATTTTGCTAGGAGCATGGATGATCATGAGTTTTCTAAGGATTATTTAGATGTCGGAGATTTAGATAGAGATGAGTCAATAGAATCGAGAAGAACCAGGCCGTATGAAACGAAGTTAAATAAAAACAAAGCTAGAATCAGAGTTGAAGATTCTGAATCTTCTTCCGACAAAGATTCTAGTGAGGATAATCTAAATAGATTTCAAGTTATTGACAAGAAATCTTCTGAAAGCGATAGTGGGTCGGAATCCGAAAACGAATCTGAGGCAAAAATTTTATATATACAAGGAAGGAATAGACTCGTGAAAGATGGAAGAAGGAGATTGCAGCATTTCTTGCCGAAGCGATTTCACTGGGATTCAGAGGAAACGAAGAATTTAGGATATTATTGGATTAACGGACCTCGCGGGAGATATGCAGAAGCAATGAATCTGTATTAACCTCTTATGTATCACAAGGACACCGGTGTCCGAAAAAGGTAATAAGTAGTGAGTAAAAATACAAACGAAAATCAACTCTATTCCCATAATATTAAAGTTGCAAATACGCTATACGTCAATAAGGGCGAGTATTTCAAGTTTGGCGTGGCCATGTATGTCCAGGTGATACTTGAGTGGTTAAACACAGACTCTAATATTAATAAACAGTTACTAATTTTTATCTCCTACAAATTATTTTTATTAGGAACTGTTTACTCAATGTCCTCAAAAATACAGCATTAAAAATTTTGACAGATTGTTTATACGGAGTCATAATGTTCATCTTCGAGGTTACCATCTTAAACTATGTACCTCTGCCCATGGGCGTATATAAGAGGGGGGTCCAGGGGGTCCGGACACCCCCCTTAGCATACGACATAATAAAAAATCGCGGACTATTGATAGCGGATAATATAGACGGTTAGCAGGCTATTTGATTTAAGTGTCAATTTTTGCAGCATTCAGCTATATGCATATTTGGAATTAACAGATTTTTCTACGACTTTTGTGCCTAGTTTAATTTTTTTCGTGTTCTTTTTAGCGCTTAAATCAACTGGTAAAACAAAACTGCTTTTTTTCAGGGCACATCTATTTAAAAAAATACGACCGAGTCTTAAGTAGTGACTACTTAGTAGTGATGAGTGTGATAGTATATGATGTATCATGAGTACCTCCAGGTAATTCTCCTTTCATTCAAAATAATTTCGTACTCGAATCTACAGTTCGAATCATTTCTCTATTACATAATTTCGAACTACGAAGTTATTTTTTTGAATGTTGCATCCATATCCATTTGAATTCGAGTCTTTACTATGAGATTCTACTAAAAAAAAAAAAAACGAACTAAAAATCTGTAAGTATTTTAATATCCATAGTGTCTCGGGCCTCATCAAATATGCATCCACTATCCAGTTCTTGGACATGTTTTTGGACTCTTCCAAGTATTTTATCTTTCAAGGACTTTTAGTTAAATCATAATAAAAACACGAGATTGAGTCTTTTTATGGGTAAACACATTAGCATATGGCATCATATACGCAGTAAATTAGGACCAAAATAAAACAATATCTTTGGGTGTCTAGAGGCCTTCATACGTCCAACATTACCGCACCACCTCCAAGAGCATAAACGTCGTAAAATATTAATGTTAAGGAAACAATCTTGCCACTTTATCTGGAGAATTCACCTGATACAGTTCATATGAAATTTGTCAAGACGCCATATGGTTTAGATGCCATTAGGTTTCAGTGGTTTAAGGCAAACTCTGTCAAGAATGGCGTAAGCCTGGATGTCATTTTCTACCTACTACAATATCATCAAGCGTTACTTAGCATCTTGCGGCGTACCCTGCGACTGCTGGGAAGAATTTTCGTGTCACTAGACCGAATGGCGTGGCTCAGTACGAAAATCATGTGCACATTTTGATGAAACATGTATGTATCCAATGCCTTGACGCCCAGCGTGAGCTGCAATAAATAAGACCTAAAACTGTGTACAGGGTTGGCCCTAAGTGTACACGACGCGCGACGCCATGCATTGTAGTTAAAAAATAGGACGTGACGCGACGTTTCTACTCTGTGCCAGTTTGAGTTGACTCTTACAGCTACTCTTCTAGACAACTGTTCTGTACGTCCTTTGACAGGGCTTTTAAAACAAAATTAGGGCTAGCTAGTCACATATGCTCACATTGGCGAACAAAACTTATTCCAAAAGTGCAAGGTTCGCCGTCGAAGGATACTTCTTGGAGGACATCATCATCATCATCAAGTTAGGACACAATATTGAATGGTTCGAATTCGAGATGTACGTGTCGGACGGTCTGTACCAGTCGAAGCAGTTCGAGCGATAACCTTTGAGAAATGTTCGAATGGTAAATTTCTCAAATAGCTCAAATATTTTGATTTCGATTTCTATTTTTAAAATAATTTATTTATGAACATTTGACATTGTACACTTGTCAGTGTCAAATGTATCAAAACCTTCGAGAAACACCGGACTTGACATTTCCAGAATAGCTTAACTTTACATTCACTCAAAAAAAGTTCGAATTTGAAATATTTTTCGTATACGAAGTTGAGTCGAGTGCGTGAGAATTTCCCCCTATATTCGTACCATCAAGACCTTCGAGAAACACCGGACTCGACATTTCCATAATAGCTTAACTTTACATTCACTCGAAAAAAGTTCGAATTTGAATTATTTTTCGTATACGAAGTTGATTCCAGTGCGTGAGAATTTTCTCCCTGAGTTCTAACATGTCATCTTAGTAATAAGCAATATTAAAATAGTTATTTACCAAAAATAAATTTGGTGTTTGGAAAATCATCATGTCATCAATCATCATCATCACATAAATTTTATTTACTTAGTTAATATTTTTATTACGTGACATTGGCAAAATTGTGGAGTTGTTCCTCCGCAGAGGCCATTAAAGCAAGAAGAAGAAGAAGACTTCAATGACATTTGATGTTTTGACAGTTGTTATGTAAACAATAAAACAAAATGAATGAAAATCTACGGCAGATTTTCATCCATCCAAAGTCCAAATCCAAATAGCAAGTAGCATTTCTTTATTAACTAGCGTTTTCCCATTCTATGTTTAAGTAATTTCTAAATAACTATGATTTGAGCGGTTAGATTTTTAGCTTTTACCCGCGGACCCCCCCCCCATGTAAAAGCTATAGCTACGTCACTGCACTCACGCCTTTTACTCCCGAAGAGGTAGGCAGAGATGTAACCAGTACATCCACTTTTCGCCTAATTTTTACGGTCCCATAATGTAATAGGGGGCGAGCGAACCTATCGCTAAACCAGGCACAATTCCAAACTCCGGGCTGATACTGAGTATTTCCGAAATAGACATGCCCAGTATAATTTTACCTAACCCGGGGATTAAACCCAAAACCTCAGAATAGTAGTCGTAACGCATGCGCAATTACAACTGCGCACCGATGCAGTCGGCTACAACTAGTAAATACAGTAAACCCATGATAGAATAAAAATTCCAATTATAAAAATCAATTGCTTTTCAAGTTGCATTCATTCAATTTATTACAATTTCGCGGTTATTTTGTAAATCAACGTTTGATTAACGAAGCATTTTCCAATTACAATGGACGTGTCTTGACGTATTTATGAGTAAATCAAAATGCATTACCAAATACTTACCATATTTTTGTGTTTAGGTAAGTGATCTTATTACCCTTGATTAGGAAATGAAGGAAAGAATTAATCCTCGTTCCTATGATGCTGGGTCCTTTAGGCGTAGTGTGAAGAAACTACACAGCAGACATGATTGTGTTGAGTAGCGATGGATAGATGGTCTCTCGCTACTTGATACTTTAACTGGACGGCACTTTTTTATTTCACTTTGCCGTGCCAGGATAAAAAAACTTTCAACTGTCGTTCATCTATGAGTTTATGTGAAAAAATTACGATATGTAAACGAAGAAGCTAGTTGTTGTAGCGTTTGACAGCACGAAATGCACTAAGACCAGCGATCTATATGTACTACGTACTAGATGCGGCGACCAGAACATACATTATGTTCCACTGAGTTGAGGTGTATACTCCACACTGACATCAGTATGCTTCATGCCACCTACGAATGCACACCAGTTTAATTTGAGTTATTTGTAGCGACATTCCCGAACAAATCTGCCTTAAATTGATTTACAGTGAAACTGTTAATAGAATATAAGGTAAATAACATAATTTCATAACGTTTAGAACGTAATATCAATAAATATTATTTGGGATAGTTCTTAGTAAAATGAATAGATGGCATTTTCACAATAAAATACATTATATAGTTGGTCCCGTTTTAGCGCGCGCAAAGTGCCGTTCGAGAGACAGTGACGGGAGTTTTATTTCCAAATAGTTCTTAGTAAAAAGATAGATGGCATTAGTGGGCGGACAAGGTTTTTGGAACATATTTCTTCTTCGACGGTTCGTGTCTATAGAATATAAGTCAATGACTAAGTCAGTTCTCCAGCGGTGGCATCTTCATATCATCTTGGCAGAACCAGAATTTAAGTATTGTGGTAATAATGATAGCAATTAAAGTTGCTAAACTAAGGTTCTTAATCCAACAGTTTCCATACACAATTATAGGTGGTAGGATATTCATATCCGCCCGGATAGCAACCACCGTACACAGGGTGTATCCGCCATAGTGGCACGCGCAAATGTGTCGCGTTCCGGGATCAGCCAGAGTACATCCGATTTCGGGGGTCTAGAGTTGGGGTACGATAATTGGCCAATTTGCGGCCTTCTGAGTACTCTGACATTAGACCCTCAACCGCTTTTTACCTTCGTGCCCATTGGCGTAGTGTGAAGAAGCAGGCCGGCATGATTGTGTTGAGTAGCGGGGGATAGATTGTTTCTTGCTACTTGATACTTTAACTGGACGGCACTGCGCTTACCACCAGGTGCAGTGTGGTCACTTTGCTGTGACAGAATAAAAAAAACACAGAAGTAGACCAGAATTAGCTCACAAAAATAAGATAAGACACAACCCAAACCATTGACTTATATTCTATAGACACGAACCGTCGAAGAAGAAATATGTTCCAAAATCCTTGTCCGCCCACTAATGCCATCTATCATTTTACTAAGAACTATTTGGAAATAAAACTCCCGTCACTGTCTCTCGAACGGCACTTTGCGCGCGCTAAAACGGGACCAACTATATAATGTATTTTACTATTAACAGTTTCACTGTAAATCAATTTAAGGCAGATTTGTTCGGAATGTCGCTACAAATAACTCAAATTAAACTGGTGTGCATTCGTTGGTGGCATGAAGCATACTGACGTCGGTGAGGAGTATACACCTCAACTCAGTGGAACATAATGTATGTTCTGGTCGCCGCATCTATTACGTAGTACATATAGATCGCTGACCCAAACCTATGAATTCTAAAATACTAAATGTAATGAAATCGGGTATTTTGTTACCATATAACCGATTTCATGTTGTTTGTAAGCTCTCAAATTACCCACTTTCGTTTTTTTTATGGCTACAAGCACTGTGTTGCTGTGCTACGCCTAATTTAGTTTGTACTAGCTTAGAAAATATCTAATGAAAAAATGATAGTAAGCTCGATCCTATAATGCTTTCAAGTGTTTTTTCCAGTTTGTCGTTTTTTCCAGTTACCGAAATAATTACAACAAAACTGTTCATCATTACTGCGAATGAAGATCAATTAAGCCTGTTATCCGATAAATTCAAGAATTTCCGTTTCATCAAATCGCCTAAAGATGAGCTTCGATCCGAATACAAAACAAGAATTAACGATAAAAATAAATGCAACCACCATTTTGGCAGCATATTCGGGGCAAAGGCACAAAAAACATTATGCCTTGAAAACTATTATGAAGAACGTAAAAGAAACAAACAACCTTATAAAAGGAAATGGAAGGAAAACATACAACCGTTCAAAAAACCTTTCGTAGATCTAACTCGAGGATTAACTAGCAAATCATTTTCAGCAGATTACATTGATATAAGAGATTTTGCTAGGAGCATGGATGATCATGAGTTTTCTAAGGATTATTTAGATGTCGGAGATTTAGATAGAGATGAGTCAATAGAATCGAGAAGAACCAGGCCGTATGAAACGAAGTTAAATAAAAACAAAGCTAGAATCAGAGTTGAAGATTCTGAATCTTCTTCCGACAAAGATTCTAGTGAGGATAATCAAAATAGATTTCAAGTTATTGACAAGAAATCTTCTGAAAGCGATAGTGGGTCGGAATCCGAAAACGAATCTGAGGCAAAAAATTTATATTTACAAGGAAGGAATAGACTCGTGAAAGATGGAAGAAGGAGATTGCAGCATTTCTTGCCGAAGCGATTTCACTGGGATTCAGAGGAAACGAAGAATTTAGGATATTATTGGATTAACGGACCTCGCGGGAGATATGCAGAAGCAATGAATCTATATTAACCTCTTATGTATCACAAGGACACCGGTGTCCGAAAAAATGTAATAAGTAGTGAGTAAAAATACAAGCGAAAATCAACTTTATTCCCATAATATTAACGTTGCAAATACGCTATACGTCAATAAGGGCGAGTATTTCAAGTTTGGCGTGGCCATGTATGTCCAGATGATACTTGAGTGGTTAAACACAGACTCTTATATTAATAAACAGTTACTAATTTTTATCTCCTACAAATTATTTTTATTAGGAACTGTTTACTCAATGTCCTTAAAAATACAACAATAAAAATTTTGACAGATTGTTTATACGGAGTCATAATGTTCATCTTCGAGGTCACCATCTTAAACTATGTACCTCTGCCTCAAACAACCCGCACAAACATTTTATCAGCAACAGAGTGGTCCGAGCCTGGAATGGGCTCCCAGAACACGTAGTCTCGGCCCAAAATATAAATTAGTTCAAGAATCGGCTTGATCATTACCTCAAATGTAAAACCACATCTACTTAGGATTTCAATAGCTGTATTGTAATACTGGATACAGGCATTATCAGTTGCATGACTGCCTGCCTGATTAATAAATAAAAATACCACCCACAAGATTCCGGGCTGATACTGAGTATTTCGTTATAGAAAAACCCAATATCACTTAACCCGACCCGGGAATCGAACTGGAGACCTCAGCACAGCAGTCGGAACGCATGCGCAATTACAACTGCGCCACCGAGGCAGTCGTGATTTCGCTTACGAATACTAATTATGACTGTGTGATACTCGAAACCTTAAAGGTGGCCTAACCTCCTTATATTATGTCTGTCATTCTCCTTTCTGCCTCCCTCTCTTTTCCAATCATATTTTTACTTGAACGCCGGCAAGATCACTTACCATTCGATGACCCGCTGACTCGATAACCTATATTCATAAAAGTTTCCCGCCAAAAAAACTAAATAAAAAACCAAATTATTATATTTATATATATTATATTTATTGAAAATAATATATATGTTTTTTTTTAGTGCCTGGATAGGCAGACGAGCAGACGGGCCACCTGATGGTAAGTAGTCACCGCCGCCCATAGACTTCTGCAATGCCAGAGCACAGCAGAGCCGCTGCCTACCATTAGCAGAGCCGCTGCCTACCATTGGATAAATCAAGAAAAAATAGTATTAACAGACAATTAATTGTGTATATAACAGTGGGAATAAAAATAACAAATATAAATTAAAGTTTGGAACTTAGCAAGAACCGTGCTCTTTGAGATACATTGATGGAGTACCTGCTCTGACACTAGACCCTCGACCGCTTTTTCACCTTCTTGCCCATGGCGTAGTGTGAAGAAGCAGGCCGGCATGATTGTGTTGAGTAGCGGGGGATAGATTTGATACTATAACTAGACGACACTGCGCTTACCATCAGGTGCAGTGTGGTTGTTCCCGCCATTTTTACTACAGATAACTTTAACGGTAGGCAGCGGCTCTGCTGTGCCCTAGCATTGCAGAAGTCTATGGGCGGCGGTGACTACTTACCATCAAGTGGCGTGCTGTTCGCTTGCCTATCGAGGCAATAAAAAAAAATTACAGGGTTATAAAAACACCATATAATTAATTTAAATTTATTTCTATTCAACAAAATCAATATGAATATTCACATTATAAATATTGGAGGTATAAAATTGTATTTTAATATATTTCTATGAGTCACAGTGATAAACATATTTAATTTTCAAACACATTAACCGAAAATCATTTATAAATGGTATATCTGAGATCAGAGGAAATGTTTTGCGTACACATTTATTTTTCTGTAAGGCTGTATACGTAAGGCATAAAGTATCTTATACCTTTGCGTCGCCAAGCGAAGGTTACACAAAACGTCAAATGTCATATTAGACATTATCTGTCATACGTGACATTGCATATGCTACACATATTATTATATGTCAAATTCTGTGTTACACTATGTGTACGCCTAATATACGCTTAGAGTTGTAATAATGAGTCTATAGACCTGGGCTACCCAGCAAATGTGTACCCTGTGACCCATACAAATAGGGAATAGTGTTGCCAAATAATTGAATTTTCTACTATTTATACAATATTTTCATTGGTACAGAATTTTGTTCAGTGTCAAGCGAGATTTTAAAATTTCGAGCTTTTATTAAAAATATACTAGATTTTAGATTATATTCAGATTTGCACAAATTTCAAGTTATTGCACAACTCATTTCTTAACAGTGAATCATGAATCCAGACAATTTAAACAGTAAATTTAAAGCATCAATAGATGAATTTAATGCGATTAATTCAACAAGATGAAGAGGTTATGTTTTCCAATAGTGAAATGAAGAATGTCTATTTGGAAATTTTCTCAATCAGTTTTCAAAGTGCAATAAACAGTCGCCATTTTTTTGATACTAAAGTACAATTTATATGTGAAGCTTCGTACAATTCTTGCTACCGCGATTTAGAATTGACTGATTGCATCATTTTTTATCGTGTCTAGATAAAGAAACTGATAATGGTATTCCTTTTCCGAATTACAAACTTTTTTCATCTCTCTTTGTCTATGGTCTAAATATAATCTAAAATTTATTCTCTTTACACTAATTTCGATTATAACAAACAAGCACAATTTAGGCTAGGCTCCCTAAAAATTATATTTATTTATGGACACAAAAATAAACTATACAAACAAATCAAATATTTTGATTTCACTTAAAATTGTTTATAATACATAAAATGGGAGATAGTTTTCAACCAACAAGCCATGGTTGGTTCAACTTGAAGATTTTATAGTACATACCGATTTTACTTACCAGCAACTTGAAAGGCTGTATAATACAACATTCCATTGCTTCGTCCTTAATAAAACCATTCCATTCGTTCTACCAACTGACAAAAATATATTTTTTATTGGAAAGTTGTTGTTTATGTGAAGTCTACCAACCCGCATTAGGCCAGCGTGGTGGACTAAGGCCTAACTCCTCTCATTAGTAGAGGAGGCCCGTGCCCAGCAGTGGGACAATGTTTAATACAGGGCTCATATTATTATTATTATTGGAAAGTTGTAGGGAAATTCTAGTTTGTAAAAGAATTTCTTGTATCATAACCTACTACGCAAAAAGAGGTGTTGGATCTGGTAGGAAACTGGATTTGGTATGTATATTTGAATTTTACCGTTATATTTCACAATAATCACTTCAGACAACTGAAATATTTTGTAAATGGAACAATTTAAAGTGAAACCATAGCATTGATATTATAAATAAACAAATTAAATTAAATGGAAAGCACAGGCAAGTTAACTTATAAGCACTCATCATTGAATGTATGGCTACTTGAGACCAATTACTGAGTTTTCGGGTTACTTAAAGGTCAATTTTGGATAAAAACCCTCTCATTTTTATCGAATTGGACCTACGTAAGACGTAAGTCTACGCTCAATGTTCTTATTCAGTCCAAATAAGAAAAAAACACCCAAAAATCACACAATGTTCTGACTCCACACTAGGGACTACGGTCCACAATGCCCAGGCCCGATATTTGTTTTTCACTTATCTCGTTTAGAGAATCAAACCTAGGTCTCCAGTGTCATAGCTAATCGTCCGATGATCTATTGAATTGTATGAGCTAATGAAATAAACACTATAAATAAAAATAAGTTTTGTTTTAGTTATTGTATTCTCGTTTTTTTATCTTCTACCTAACGGTTGAGATGTCTAAATATATAGCTTTTACAAAACAAAACGTCATAATTACATGTCAAAGTATAGACCAATCGGATTTGCGTCGTTAATCAGCCAATCAGAGTGTTTTGGTCCTTACAACCAGAATTATTAATTAAGTAGTTTTTCATGTGCCTTCAAGTGCCATTTAACCTCTCATATATCAGAAGGACATCAGTGTTCGGTAAAAGGTAAGAAGTAGTGAGTAAAATACAAGCCAAAATAAACTTTATTTCCATAATATTAACGTTGCAAACACGTTAATACAACAAGGGCGAGTATATGGCGTGGCCAAATATGTCCACATGATACTTGAGTGAAAGAGATTTCAATTTGGTCATCTACTAGAAATAATGAACCGGACCAAAAACAAGCCCGCTGTGTTTGATTCGCTGGATTGTATCAGGACTGGGTCGCGCCGCGTAGTATCCAGCGGTAATGTAAGCCCGCTGAGTTTGTTTCGCCGGGTCTTCTCAGGCGGGGTCGCGTTTGGATCCGGTGGTAGATTTTAAAACGTGCGACGTCTCGGAAATACCCATGGTCCATATCAAACCCATTTAATAAGATGTATATTTGACTGGTATTTCTTTGAATAACATTCAAAATAAAAATTATAAACACCTTATAAATGAATAAAGTAATTGCTAGTGTATTGATGATGCTATGTATACATAAGCTGATATCCTTTTTCTTAAATTTCTTTATTTTTTTTTATGTACTGACTTGCCATAAGAGCTATGTAATTGCCTACGTGATCAATAAACGATTTCATTTCAATGATAAGTGCTTTTCACATATTGTATAAAATATTTATGATTAATGATTTTGGACATATCATTATATTGAATGTATTTGGCATGCGTGTTAACATTTATCATACATATACACTTAAGCCTGTAATTACCGAAAGGGTAGGCAAAGGTCTAACCAGTACACCCACTTTTCGCCGAATTTATTACGGTCTCAATATGCCGGGGGGCAAGCCTATCGCCATACCGGACACAATTACAGACTCCGGGCTGATACTGAGTATTTCTAGATAGAAAAACCCAATGTCACTTTCCCGACCTGGGGTAGAACCCGAGACCTCAGCACAGCAGTTGTAACGCATGCGCAATTACAACTGTGGCTGTCTAATATGTCATAATTTGAATCCAAGACTACGATAAACAAACGCATAGGCCGAAACAAATGAGCTATTTACCATTATCGCTTCTAATTTTCCAAAAAAAAACTTTACCACTATATTTAGACCAAAGAATTTCCCAAAAAAAAACATTCTATGCCCAAAATCATCATAACATAGTATTTACGATTTTTTACAACTTATAAATATGTCTTCATAGATACAGGTCTATCGACAAAGCGATATTAGTCACTTAGCCTCTCATATATCACTAGGACGCCGGTGCCCGGAAAACGTAATAAGTATTAAGTAAAATACAAGCCAAAATCAACTTTATTACCATAACATTAACGTTACAAATACGCTTAACTCGCACATCGATAATGGCGAATTTTGCTTTTTGTCCGGACACCGGTGTCCGAATGACCCGAGACTGGTTAAACGTTTCAGATAAATAATTTTACAAGTAACTGTAATACATATTACTGGTATTTTTCATGAAGAATAATTTAAACATTTAATTTCATAACATTAGGTTTAATACGTAAATAAATGTAACTGAGACCTCCAACTGGGTGCCAAGTACAATAGATATAATATCGTATTTATTATATAAATACATAAAATAAGACGCTATATGTCGACAGACCCTTAATTTACACACTAAAAAAAAACAACGAATTTTGGTCAACGTACGAAAATGTACCAAAATAGTAAAATTAACAACAACTAGCAACACTGACGTTGTTCGAAATTCGAATTATTTCTACCCGCCATTACTGGATGAATCGTAGGCAACAAATATAAATAGGTGTTTTCATTCACAATTATATTTCCACTCGCCTTTTTAGTACCATAAGGTAAATCTATGGTTTGAGTCATAGATTATAAAGAGATGAAATGTTTTCATAGTTGTTTAAAATACTGCATTTTATGATGCACAATCGGTCAAATGGATAAAGCATTTCAGAAAAATATATTTAGTAACATGAATTTTCTTCGAGTTAAAAGCGATCGCGATTTGACCATATAACATCAATATTTTTAAGCTATATAGACTGCTAATTTAACAAGGTCAAGACCCTTTACACGAGTTTCTGTAAGACACCGGGTGCATCACCACAAATCAAATATCACATCCATAGACACAATCAGTCTTTGTGGTAGAAAATCCAATTCAACAACGCTTGCAACACCAAAGCGAGTACAAATCCCCCGAAAAGGTCCCACGAATGCGAAGTGGTAGGAACTCTGCCTACGTTCTGAGGTCTGAAAGCCGTCGCCATCCGTTGGTTCTCACTTATGACCTCTACTGTCTTTGATAGACGCTCTATGGCCACCGTTTGCTCCCGTAACGCTGTGTCTATGGCGTATAGACTTTGCTTTAGTGTCATACTGGAAATAAGATTTTAAATTTATTAACGCATTTATTGATGAACATACATATAATCTCCGATGGGGTAGGCAGAGGTGTAACCAGTACACCTACTTTTCGCCGAATTTATTTCGGTCCCATAATGTGATAGGGGGCGTATCGGGTAAAAATTCCTAAATAAAGACTCCGGGCTAATACTGAGTTTCTAAATAGAAATACCAAATATAACTTTACCCGACCAGGGAATCGAACCCGAGACCTCGGCACAGCAGTCGTACCGCGTACGCAACAAATGCGTCATCAAGGCAATTGTCGAGAGCAAAATGTAAAAACATAGTTAAGTTAGTACACTTCAATGATACGACCGACGAATTACCAACGACCGACCGATGACTGACCGATAAATGACCGTTTCATACATACTTGGACGTCTTGGACCGCCTCGCCAGCTCGTCCCTGCTGTCGGAGTCCGAGTGCCGGTGCACCTCCCGCCGGCGGTGCTCCGCGGCCGCCCGGGAGCCTCCGGTACGGACTGACTGGATCACGAAGTCCTCCTCGTATTCTATCTGCTCTTCCTGTTGCCATGCGCTACGACAAAATGTTATGTTAAACTAGCTGTTGCTCGCGGCTCCGCCCGCGTGGAGGTCATGTTTGGGAGAAAAAGTATACAATACAAAATACCAATTTTCATGCGTTTAACTTCAAAAATGACGGATTTTCATACAAACTTTCATCCCCTATTTTACCCCCTTAAGGGTGGTATTTCCAAAAACCCTTCCTTAGTGGATGCCTACGTGATAAAAGGTACCTACTGTCAAAAATTCAAGTCTCTAACCCCAGCCGTTTTGGCTGTGCGTTGATCGATCAGTAAATTTCTTCTTTTATATATATAGATGAGTCATATACAACCAAAATGGGCAAAGTGGGTGGGCATAAATGAGAAAAATATATGGCAACTAGCGGACCGTGCAGACGTCGTCCTGCCCGTAAAAGCAGAGCCACACCGACTGCAGCACCACCTGCCAGGCTGATTTGGTGAATCTAAACCATCCAGGGCGGCACCCAAACGCATACAAAAAAAACATTCAAATCGGTCCAGCCGTCTAGGAGTTCAGTGACATACACACGTACAGTAGAATTATATAAACTCATTTGCAAAAAAAACGGGCGCCTAAGCAATGAACCATTTCAAATGTTACTATTGGTTTGTTTGATAATTATAGGTAGTTTTACTTTCACAATTTTGTAAATTAATAAGCAAATAATCGTTTTCGTCAGTATTATCATAAAATTTTGATAAAATTTATGGGTTTTAATGCTAAAGTTCACTAGTAGTGTATGCTCGCTAGTAGTGCATATGCTCGTGAAGTAAAAGTTAACAAAGATTTTTGTTTTTTTTTCTTTAATAAAGTAAAAGCAGATAAATGTTTAGTATCGAGTGTGACCCCCTCTAGCTGAAATCACAGCTTGAATTCGTCTGGGTATGCTAGCGAGGATATCCCGGATACTTGCTTGCGGAATACGTTCCCACTCCGCGGTAATCACATTCTTCATCTCTCTGATGGTCTGCGGAGCCGGTTGTACTGATCTCACGCGTCGTTTCAGAACGTCCCAGACATGCTCTATAGGATTGAGGTCGGGACTTCGAGCTGGCCAATCCAAACGACGAATGCCGACCTCTTGCACATACGCTTCCACATCGCCAGACCGGTGGGCGCGAGCGTTGTCGTCCATAAAAATTGAGTCTTCGCCTAAAGCAGCCAATGCGGGTTGTGCATGAGGAATTAGAACTTCCGTTATGTATCGATGTCCAGTCAGTGAGCCGTTTTCAATGAAGACTAACTCTGTACGATCCATTGAATTTATTCCTGCCCAAAACATAACAGAGCCCCCACCATAAGGTGTGATTTCTTCAAAACAAGCCTCTGCAAAGCGTTCTCCTCGTCTTCGTAGCACTCGCCGACGTCGATCTTCACCGAACAGAGATATCCTGGCTTCATCGGAGAACAATACCCTATTCCAGTCTTCTTGAGTCCATGACTCACAATTTCGAGCAAACCTAAGCCTGGCAACTCTGTGCTCACGGAGTAACTTAGGGCCGCGGGCCGGGCGATGACTGCGTATATTGGCCGCGAGAAGCCTCCTCCTGACCGTCCATAGACTAATATGCACATTTCTTACTTCTTCGAGGTTGTTCTTAAGGTCCACATACGAAGACTTGCGATTTCTCAATGCGCGACTCACAAGAAAACGATCATCCCGTGGTCGGGTACATGGTTTTCTTCCAGAACCAGGCCTTCTCTCGACGGAACCGGTGTCTTGATACCGCTGCCAGGTCCTTTGAACCGTCGAGCGACTCACACTTAGCCTCTGAGCCACGAAGCATTGGCTGCAACCCTCTTCGAGCAGCGCAATAATTTTGGTAGCTTTTACCACTTTCTCTAACATTATTGAGACAGCTAAACAGCAATAAATGAAGCTTTGACAATTAAGAATATGAAATAAATTCATAAAAATTTACTAAAAGTTATGAAAACCGATATTATCTTTTGGAACTTCGCACCAAAAATGTAGGATAAAAAGTGGTTTTCTGTAAAAACGAGCATCAAACGAATATTTTAATTTAGAACGTACTGTTTTAAACACCACGGCATTTTTAAAACCGGCCAGTAACATGTACAAATGATTGAAATCATTTTGGTACCGTATTTTTTTAAAGAAGAATTAAAATCAAAACCGCCCGTTTTTTTTGCAAATGAGTGTATACAAAGATATAGAAAAAAAAGCTACATTCGACTATTCTAATGTTTTATAATTAAAGATGACTGTAAATCATTTTAAAACACAGAAATAAGTTGCTTTAGAACAAAAGATGGCAATCGTCCAAACCTTACAATCATAGTCGGTAATCTTTTGCTATCTACCAATCAGAAGCGTCTATCAAGTCAACAAATCTATTTGTCATGACGTCAGAGACAATTAAAAACTGCAATAGAACAGTAGCAAAGGCGGCCATATATATTTTTTTTATTCTGGCGCGGCAAAGTGACCACACTGCACCTGATGGTAAGCGCAGTGCTGTCCAGATAGAGTATCAAGTAGCAAGAGACAGTCTATCCTTCGCTACTCAACACAATCATGCCGGCCTGCAAATATTACCTTAGTTGGGTTGAAACACAATTGTAGTAAATTATAAACTCGGCAATCTTATTTTTTATCGTTTTTTTTTTAAATTGCCAAATATAAGTCGGCCCTACTTTGCCGCTTGTGATTTTATACAATAAAACATATATTAATTTATTTATTTAGTAATAAATAAATCACTTACTTTGTGTTTATATGATTGTATTTCCAGCCTTGGTCTACGATACCTGTGAAAAAAAAGATATTTTAAATACCACTTAAGTAAAAAATATATCAATGTATTTCGTTTTTGATGCTCCACTTTTTTTTACAAAAACACATAAAAAAAACCTAATTTGTTTTTTTTTCTATTGTAAACGAAAAAAAAATGTTTTAATCCTACATATATTATAAATGCGAATGTTTGGATGGATGTTTGTTACTCAATCACCCTACAGCGGCTGGACGGATCTGGTTGAAATCTGGCACAGAGATAGATTATAGACTGGAATAGAACATAGGCTACTTTTTATCCCGGAAAATGCACGCTTCCTATGGGATAGCAAAATATAGAAAGGTGCAATAGCTTAAGATGCCTCGATGGATTGTATACCATTTCTTCCAAAAATAACATCCACGCGGGCGGGGCCGCAAGCAACATCTAGTATAATTTTTTTATTGTATCATTAGGGACTTACCTTCTGGCGCTATGACATGCAGGTCCTTGTGGAAGAACCTGGGCACCCACGGAGCGACCAGGTTCCTCGCCCTAGCCCTTTGAGCCTCTTCTATTATCGTCTTCTGTTCTGTCGCTGCCACCTAGACAAAAAAGACATTTGATAAATCCAACACCTTAGTAATTTTTATAGCCCTGTATATGAGTCGTCGAACCAAAGTCGGAAAAGTAAGGCCGACTTATATTTTGGTAATAAAAAAAAAATCGAAGGGGCGTATATTTTTTTTTAATTTCATAGTCCGACAAACGAGCCAGTGGGTCACCTGATGTTAAGTAATCTCCACCGCCCATGAACATCCACAATTGAAAGTGTCATGTATGCGCTGTTGGCCTTAAAGGACAGGAATAGGGATTAGTGAAGGGAAGGGGGAATCTGGGCCTCCGGATATCTCACTTACCATACGAAACGCGACAGTAAACTGTCACTTTACGTTGGTTTTCTGTGAGACAGTGGTACTACCCCGGTCGAGCCGGCCCATTCATGCTGTAGACAAATATGTCTACAGCGTGGCTCTACCACTTCTAAAAACCAGTCACGTGCCAATGGTACGCCGGCGCGCCACAAATACTGGCAACATTCACCGTTCTTACATACTATTTTTAGCTTTAATGTTATGGAAATAGAATCGATTTTGGCTTTTATGTATTACGCCTACTTTATTACTTTTTAATATGCGTTTGACACGTAAGTGGTTAATTAATGACAACAACAATTATAATTATAAATTTCATGCATTTAACTTCAAAAATGAAGGATTTTCATACAAACTTTCTTACCCTATTTTACCCCCTTAAGGGTGGTATTTCCAAAAACCCTTCCTTAGTGGATGCCTACGTGATAAAAGGTACCTACTGTCAAAATTTCAAGTCTCTAACCCCAGCCGTTTTGGTTGTGCGTTGATCGATCAGTCAGTCAGTCAGTTTCTTCTTTTATATACACAGATTATGTTTAACGGTGCAACATTTTATTTAATTTTCTAGATTGCCGAGTTTAAACCCAAAGTAAGATGGCCTTTGCAACTGTACTTCCAAGTTTCTCGTTTTTGATTGTCACTGACTTCATGAGAAATAGTATTGTTGACTTGACAGACATATTGTTAAGACTTCTGATTAGTTGATAGTGGAAGATTCTAAAGTAACTTTTGTTTTGTGTGGGTTTACAGCCATCCTCTCCGTTCCATACCAGAACCACGCGTACTGGCTTGCGGAGCCACAGCTTCGTGGTATCTACTACCCCGGCCCGGACCAAGAGGTTCGCAAATTCGTATTTTTGCCGCACCATCAAGCTGTGGAACAGTTTGCCAGCTACCGTGTTCTCTCCCTCCTATGATCCTGGGTCCTTTAGGCGTAAAGAAGCTAAACAGCAGGCCGGCATGATTGTGTTGAGTAGCGGGGGATTGACTGTCTCTCGCTACTTGATACTCTATCTGGACGGCACTGCGCTTACCATCAGGTGCAGTGTGGTCACTTTACCGCGCCAGAATAAAAAAAAACAGCCGTTTTTAATTATAAAACGTTGCAATAGTCGGTGCAAATTTTTGTTTCCTATATTGCCATATATTTTTTTTTCATTTTCGCCCAACTGAAATGAAATGAAATGAAATCGTTTATTGATCAAGTAGGCAATTACATAGCTCTTATGACAAGTCAGAATATTTAAAAAAAGTAAAGAATTTTTAAGAAAAGCATATCAGCTTATGTATACATAGCATCATCAATACACTAGCAATTAATTATTCATAAGGTATTTAACATTATTATTTATTTATTATTAATTAATTTTTATTTTTATATTATTAATTAATATTATTCAAGGAAATACTAGTCAAATATATATATATTTAAATGGGTTTGATATGGACCATGGGTATTTCCGAGACGTCGCTTGTTTTAAAAGCTACCACCGGATCCAAACGCGATCCCGCCTGAGAAGACCCGGCGAAACAAACTCAGCGGGCTTACATTACCGCTGGATACTACGCGGCGCGACCCAGTCCTGATACAATCCAGCAAATCAAACACAGCGGGCTCGTTTTTGGTCCGATTCATTATTTCTAGTAGATGACCTGTCACAAATTACATTGCCAATTTTGGTTCTATACGAGTCAATCCTAGAACTTCTTCGGCGTGCTTATGTCAAATGTAAAATTGGTTGTACGAAGTATAGTCGGTGACGTGAACCCAAAGTTTTCCCCCTACCAAATACGCTCAATGCAGCTAAATAAGTTTTCACTTCAAATATCAGCCTCCGTGGCGCAGTAGGCCGTGGGTTCGATTCCCACACCGCGTCAAATGTTTGTGTGACAGATTTTTGAAGTTATACTTCTTTTGGCGCGATGGAGAAAAATGATGAGAGTGAATTTTTACGATGCGCGCGCACACCGACAGCCACATCGTAAAGTGAGTTCTAGGTGGCATGAAAATCGATATATAACTATGTTCACGTTGTATATTCTAGTATTTTTATATTTAGAACACGTGTTTCGTAACAGTACATTTTTTCCTGAGTACCAGGCTAGCAGAAATGTAAGGATACCGTTTGATACCGTTTTTATATCACTACCGTTAAGCGGTATTTGTGTTTTCTGGGTGTTGTGTGTAGTCCCGTAGTTGATACCAGGCCGGCATGATTGTGTTGAGTAGCTGTGGATAGATAGTCTCTCGCTACGATACTCTAACTGGACGGCACTGCCACCATCAGGTGTGATGTGGTCACTTTGCCGTGCCAGGATAAGAAAAAAATACCTGATCATCATTAAGTATGGCCTCGGACACTTTGAGCCATAACGTCTGCGACTCGTGCTCTTTCTGGTTCTCAAGTATCATCAGATACCTCGGCATGCGTTGTTCCTTCAGTACAGCCACGTCTAGGAGACTGGTCTCCTCCTATAATGGGATAATAGTTTGCTGTGTTTAATTATATTTAAAAAAAAAATGAAATTTCTTGTTTTCAAACATAGCTATGACGAGTAAAATTCATCTCTATCAAACCCATAATAAAAAAACACCCTGTATACACTTCTCTCATATCCCTGTATACATTTTTCTCAACATTTATATATATTTTAAACTCATAATAAAGAAACAACATGTATATATATACACCTACTCATTACAAATTTCTCATCTTTCATATTCTTTTAAACCCACAATAAAAATACACCTGTTTACACTACTCAATACATTTTTCTCAACTTCTATACATATATTTTAACCCACAAAAAAAACATCCTGTATACACCCAGTTATTTACAATATCTCATCTTTCATATTCTTTTAAAACTACAATTAAACAGCAAGAATACACCCATACTCAATCCAAACCAGTTTTTTTCACATTCTTTTAAACCCACAATAAAGAAACTCTGTATAAACTCGTACTGAAACCATTCTCCTCATACTTATATCTTTTAATCCCAAATAAAAGAAACAGCCTCTATACACCTACATTCAATCCAGTTTTATGAACTTAATTTTTTTTTTACTAGTTGTTGAGCGCGGCTCCGCCCGGGTGGATGTTATTTTTGGGGGCTAGCCTGTTAGCATTTACAAATCACTTCATATCTCACCACGCTCACCGTAATAAAGCTATTGTGAACTATAAATACTCATAACATTTGATTTAATGATTTGAAATGAAGACTAAATGTTACCTTGATATATGCTCTTGAGTTTTATTGCCGATTCTTTTGTAAAAACACAGTAATTTAGACTTGATAGACAGACACAATAATTCCAAAACCAATTGTTTTGGGTTCTATATCGATAATAGAACACGTTTAAATCAAAAATATTTAATGTTCAAAATACCTCTTTAGTTATATTATAGTATAGATACCACAGCAAAGAAACATCCTGTATACACTCACCCCACTCTTCTTATCCTTTATATCGATCTTTCCGTCCCAGTACCCTTCCACGGTGGCTATAGTGTCCTTGCCTTTCTTTATCCTGCCTGATATAGCATTCGTCTGGTCTGAACTGCCGAGGAACGACTGGAAATATACACAGTATGATGTTAAAAAAGACAGATACCGGTATGAGATAAATTTCAAGATATTTTTGAGAAATCTGCTGGTCCAATCGCTAAAATATATGTAAAATATGGGCTCATTACAAAACTTTCTGTCTCAATAAAAATTTTATAACTTTTTTCATATAATGTATAAAAATAATTACTATTAATAATAAAATAATTATTATATACTGCCTTGGAGGCGCAGCTGTAATTGCACATGCGTTGCGACTGCTGTGCAGCGGTCTCGAGTTCGATTCCCGGGTCGAGTAAAGTGGTATTATTAGGTTTTTCTATTTAGAAATTTTCAGATCAGCTCTAAGTCTGGAATTGTGCCCTGTTTGGCGATAGGCTCGTCCCCTATTACATTGTGGGACCATAATGAATTCGGCGTAAAGCGGGTGTACTGGTTACACCTCTGCCTACCCTTTCTGGGATTTCAGTCGTGCTGAAGTTATGTTTTTTTTTATCCTGGCACGGCAAAGTGACCGCACTGTACCTGATGGTAAGCGCAGTGCGGTCCAAATAGAGTACTGAGTAGCGAGAGACGATCTATCCCCGCTACTCAACACACTCATGCCGGCCTGCTTCTTCACACTACGCCATGGGTAAGAAGGTGAAGAAGGGGTCGAGGGTCTAGTGTCAGAGTACTAAGAAGGCCGTAAAATGGCCTGGCCATTGTACCCCAACTCCAGACCCCCGACAATAACCGGATGTACACTGTCTGATCCCGGAACGCGACACCCTTGCGTGTGCCACTATGGCGGGTTTTTCGCCCTGTGTACGGTGGTCGCTATCCGGGCGGATATGAATATCCTACCACCAACAAAATGTATGAAATGTTTATATACCGGTATATAATGCGCATATGCATTATTGCATATTGATTCTATTCAGCTATCCTCAAGTATTGTGAGATATATAAAGGAGATCGGCAGATTTGGAACAGCATGAACAAGATATTCTTAATAACCAAAAAATCACTTGTATTTTTTAGACTTTATTTCTCATTTTTATTTCCTCCTACACCGATGCAATCAGATTTAGAAGAAATATAACGATAACACAAAAATATTTCTACCATTTTTTATTGTAAATGATCGTGGGGTTGCTAATATAGCTTTTGTAAATATTGTATCGATTTGCAAATTAAACTAATATCGATAATCGATATTCTTTCATTTTTTGTTAAACGACATTGAATGTTGGCAAAAACTATAGAAGCATAAACATTGCAATTGCAATGTAGAAAGGCATTAGTTCTAACATTTATTAATCAAAAGAAAATACACTACAATAAAATGACTCGGGTGGTTCATCGATTTTATTATTGCAATATTGATCGAATGATAATTGACACTTGAAGTTTTTAACAGCTGTCCATTTTCAATCTCTAGCTTGCTACTAATACTTAATCTGTGGTATGTGATTTGTCGCGAGAGCAATGTGTTTTCGATTTGTGGTGCCGGTTATTTTGTGTTTATACTTTACGACGACCCTTGGCTATTATAACGGATTAATTATTTCTATTGGCGGATATACTTCATACAATGTATTCTCATCTTGAAAGGTGATTAGCGGTACGGTAAGGTAAGGTACATCGTTATTTATAATTATAATCATTAAGGAGATCATATCTGATGAAAATCATAGTCATTGAAGATGGTAGAAAATAGTAGATTATGTATACCTTTAAGTTGATAAAACTTTGAAACCCTATGACCTGGCTCAAAAATACTTTATCGTAGTTAAAGTGTGTCCTTATTGTTAAAAACCATACCCTATTTGTGTTCCCCACCTAGCCCAGTTTACATAGGAAACCTGCGGATCTCCATTATGCATTTCGAGCGACCAAAGCCTTCGGTTGAAACGCTTTTGGGGTGTTTAGCAGTAAAATAAAGAGATGATGAATATAAAAATACAAGAAACTAGAAAAACAGACAAAAAAATAAAAAAAAAATTTTTTTTAGTGCCTTGATAGGCAGACGAGCAGACGGGCCACCTGATGATAAGTAGTCACCGCCGCCCATAGACTTTTGCAATGCCAGGGCACAGCAAAGCCGCTGCCTACAAACATCCAAACATACAAACTTTCACATTTATAATATCAGTAGGATTAACTCACCCTCAATTTAAATTCCACGTCTGCATGATAGCCCGTGTCTGCACACATGATGTGAACCTGTATACAAAAAGACATGTATTGATATATATTCGACGACAATTTAGGGGAAAATAACATTTACAATAGCAACCACAACCGGGTATGTGATATTCGACTAAATAACAAACGTTTTCTGAAGGTAATTAGCCGTAATCAAGATATCAAAGTAAATAAATTAAAAAAATGATGTTGGGTTTTTCTATCCAGAAATTCCCACTATTAGCCCGGAGCCTGGAATCTGTGCCCGGTATGGCGATAGGCTCGCCCCCTATCACATCATGGGACCGAAATTTGGCGAAAAGTAGGTGTACTAGTCACACTTCTGCCCACCCCTTCGGGGATTACAGGTGTGAGTGTATATATAAATTAGAAAAATATATATTCGTATATAAGGTTTGTAAGAACTACTCGATTACAAATCGATATCATTTTCAACTAAATAAATTTGTAATAATCGAGTAATGTCATGACTCATAGGCTCGCCGGCGGTGCGGCAACACCGCCGTTCTTCCATGCTATTTTCAACTTTAATGCTATGGAAATAAAAGCTTGTATTGTACTCCCTACTTTTTTTTTTTATTCCATAGTCCGACAAACGAGCATGTGGGTCACCTGATGTTAAGTGATCTCCACCGCCCATGAACATCCACAATACCGAAAGTATCATGTATGCGCTGCCGGCCTTAAAGGACAGGAATAGGGATTAGGGAAGGGAAGGGGGAATCTGGGCCTCCGGATATTTCACTTACCATACGAAACGCGACAGTAAACTGTCACTTTACGTTGGTTTTCTGTGAGACAGTGGCACTACCCCGGTCGAGCCGGCCCATTCATGCTGCAGACAAATATGTCTACAGCGTGGCTCTACCACTATAAGAATGTCCAATATATAATATCCTTCTAGACACGAGTGATTAAAATGCCAGAATAATCAATTAGTTTCAGATTAGTATTAGCCTGTGAACAATCGACGACCATACCTTTCCACCAAGCTCCATGCTAAGTGTTCCTATAACAATTCCTTTGCAATGTGCGTAAGGCGCGGTGGTGAGGTAAGTCTCCCCCCAATTTAGTAAATGGATACGGGCGCACCCCTCCAAAATGGCGGACGTCGAATTACCTGCGAGAAGTAAAACAATATATATATATTTTACGTAAAATTTATTTAGTGTATTGTAAATTTATAAATTTTATTTATTTTATTATAAATTTATATATTTTATATCAAATTTATTTTTTTGACATTTTGATTAAAATAGGTTTTATTCCATAAAAAAGTTTAAACTCGTAATAAATTTACCGTAAAACTTGGACCGTGCGAGTAAGCTCCCTTCTATGATATATCCCTCCTTCCTATTGGACACGTAGAATGCAGACACCGGTGGGTGGTGTGACACCTGGAACAATTAGCATCTAGTATAGTACAGTTCTTAAGTATACTTCAGAGGTATACAAAATCAAAAAACAAATAATTAACACCCAATAGTCGCACACGTAGCCCCGACCCCACACTAAGATACGAGTCTTGTGTTGTGGGTATCAGTGACGAGAGACGCACGGTCTCACAACACCCAGACCCCGGACACAAATATCTGTCTCACACAAACATTTGTCCCGGTATGGGAATCGAACCCACGCCCTCTCGTTTCATAGCCGGCTACTCTCCTACTGCGCCACGGAGGCTGTCTTAAATACACACACACATACACTCACGCCTGTAATCCCCGAAGGGGTAGGCAGAGGTGTAACTAGTACACCCACTTTTCGCCAAATTTCGGTCCCATGATGTGATAGGGGGCGAGCCTATCGCCATACCGGGCACAATTCCAGACTCCGGGCTAATACTGGGAATTTCTAGATAGAAAAACCCAACATCACTTTACCCGACCCGGGATCGAACCCGAGACCTCAGCATAGCAGTCGTAAACGCATACGCAATTACAACTGCGCCACCGAGGCAGTCAAATAGGCTGTCTTAAATATTAAAATATTTAGTGAATCCATGAAATGCTATACATTATTTAGATTCAGTCAATCTTTACTCTAGCACAAGTAACGCAGTGTCACTAGTGAACGGGCAAGAAACTATAGCGTTGCTCTTTTCACACCGGTTAACAATATTTGGTCATACAATTAATATACAATTTAAGTGCCTCGGTGGCGCAGTTGTAATTGGCACATGTTACGATTGCTGTGCTGAGGTTTCCGGTTCGATCCCCGGGTCGGGTAAAGTGATATTGGGTTTTTCTATGTAGAAAATCTCAGTATTAGCCCGGAGTCTGGAATCTGTGCCCGGTATGGCGATAGGCTCGCCCCCTATCACATTATGGGACTGAAATTCGGCGAAAAGTGGGTGTACTGGTTACACCTCTGCCTACCCCTTCGCGGATTACAGGCGTGAGTGTATATGTATATGTATGTACAATTTAAGTATAATTATATTAGATTAGAGCAGCTCAATGTATGTTAAGTTGTCTTATACAATAAATAATATTAGCCCTGTATTAAACACTAGATGATGCCCGCGGCTCCGGCCATGTGGAGGTTATTTTTGGAAGCAAAGGTATACAATCCATGGAGGCATCATCTATTACACCTTACTATATTTTGCTATCCCATAGGAACCGTGTATTTTTCCGGGATCAAAAGTAGCCTATGTGCTATTCCAGGCTATAATCTATCTCTGTGCCAAATTTCAACCAGATCCGTCCAGCCGTTGTAGCGTGATTGAGTAACAAACATCGATCCAAACATTCGCATTTATATTAATAGGTAGCAGGATTATCCCACTGGTTCTCTAATGAGAGGGGTTAGGCCTTAGTCCACCACGCTGTAATGCGGGTTGGTAGACTTCACATGCCTTCGAAATTCTTATGAGAATTCTCAGGTATGCAGGTTTCCTCATGATGTTTTCTTTGTGATGAATACACATGTTATAACAAAAAGTGAGGCGTTTTTTTATCCAGGCACGGCAAAGTGACCACACTGCATCTGATGGTAAGCGCAGTGCCGTCCAATTAGAGTATCGAGTAGCGAGAGACAATCTATCCCTCGCTACTCAACAACAGCTGGCCTGCTTCTTCACACTACGCCATGGGCAAGTTTGTGAAGAAGCGGTCGAGGGTCTAGTATCAGAGTACTCAGAACATTGTACCCCGACAAAAACCGTATGTACACTGACTGATCCGGATGTACACTATGACGGGTTTTACACCCTGTGTACGGTGGTCGCTATCCATCTATATGAATATCCTACCACCAGCAACAGTGTATGGCATTTGGGCTGGTTAATCATACGACATCCGTCTCGATGCCTCTCTCGGGACCCAAGCCCAGCAGTGGGACATTATATCACTAACCTGTTCAGCGACGTAATACGTGTAAGTGTCAGAGTTTCGGTGTTTCCAACAGCAGCGAAAGGTCTCCCCAAGCACCGGGTTGTAAGGTTTTTTGAGCCCTTTCGGCTTACGGTAAAGGCCAGATAAGTACCAGCGGAGTACACACTTGAACCGCTGGTAGGGATCCTCCATAGTTTGAGTTCTGGAACAAAATTTCTTGATTGATCTGATGACTTTTACATGAATTTTTTTTTTATCTGTGGCAAGTACAATAGTGTAGTTGACAGTATGTGAAAAACTGATAGAATTTGTGTTTTTTCATAATAGATTTTATTAGTACCGCCCTTTTGCATCACCCTGTATAGATCTAATTCACTCACTGCGCCAGTATGTCCGCGTGGTAGTAATTGTCCGAGAGCTTGTCTAGGAACGAGCGAGGCTCCAGTATGAAGGTCGGCAGCACCACCTTGGACAGGTCCATGCCTGGACGGACCTGTTTCAGCAGGAACCAGAGGAGCGACTTGTTCTCTTCAGCCACTTCTTCGACTAATTCGCCAGCCTGAAGGAAATATATAAAAAAATAGACAATCATGAGGACTACCGACAAAGTGAAAACTTTTTATTAATTTAATCAACAAGTTACATTACCTAAAACCTATTATCGAAAGAATTTTATGAATCCGAACAAAAATAAGTAAATTAGAAGGAGTCATTGTGAAATGACAGTAAAATAATGTATGATATAAGAAGCCGTAACGTCACCTCTCAGAATAGCCATTTAAGTGCAGTTGTGCGAGGGAGATAGTCATGTTCCCACTACGCAACCATTTTTGCTCATACCAATATTTAAAATAAATATTGTGACCTCCATTTTTAACCAATTTTGATTCTGTTATCACAAAAGGGTTTTTTTGCGTATTACATTCGGTTGCATAACGAATAATGTACAAAATTAAACACAGGATACTACACTATTACTGTGTTCTTTTTTTTTTTTTTTTTTTATTGGCCACCAACAATTGCTTACATTAGAACACATAATAACAACATTCATAAATCTCTGTGTAAGTGTAGCAACCACTTAAAGGTAGGCACCACATACAAGTAGTTACTGTTTTTGTTTATGATTTCTAGTCATTAATTATTGAACTTCATAGGCGTGCTTGTGTCAAAAGTATCTGAGCGTGACGATCACGTGAGTTCAGTGATCTTCCCCATCCCAAAAGTGCCCTACGTGCCTAAAGAAGTTTTTACTTTAATAACACTGCTGGAAACGGGCCTCCTAATAAGAGGTAACACTTTAGTCCACCACGCTGGCGTAATGCGGGTTGGTAGACTTCACACTTGAAAATCGTATTAGAATTATCGGGTATTCTGGATTCCTCACGATGTTTTCTTTCGTTAAAGCAAGCGATAATTAGCAATGAATATACACGTAACTTTAGAAAAGTCAGAGTATGCCATTTTTTGCTGGTTTCGAACATACGACTTATTTTAGACTACCAACTAGGCTATCACTGCTGTATATTGAAGGAAACTCGACCCAAAGATCGAACCCGAGACCTCAGTGCAGCATTCGTAACGCATACGTAATTACAACTGCGCCAACAAGGCAGTACATACTTCAGCCTAGCTTTTTTTATCCTGGCACGACAGCGACCACACTGCACCTGATGACAAGCGCAGTGCCGTCCAGTTAGAGTATCAAGTAGCGAAAGACAAGACAAAACTTATTGATTTTTAAATGTCATATTTTTATTCTCTTTAATTCGTTCCTGACACATACGCCAACCTTTCCACAAAAGTCGCAGTACGATGAATCTACATTTCACGTTACATAGAAGTCGGGCTGATTCCTCAAAGTCGTACTCACCGCCCCAGTCTCCCGGTCTGGATCCTCGACGTAGGACCTCTCGATCCTGGCGAGCACCTGCTGCTTCCTGTCCACCAGGTCAGGAACATCAGCCATAACGCCCCGAGACGCGTCGCTGTCCGAGTCTGACACGCCAGCTAACTCTGTTGGTGTGCATGCTAGCGTACATATTGGCTCTACAAAGATCTAGAAAGATATGGCTCTAGATCTTGGTAACACTAGCGTATAGGATAATAGCGTTGATGATAGAAAGCAGTATTTTAAGATAAATATGTCTTCTAGCTATTCGATAATTATCTGATTATTATCCGATGAAAATCTTATAATTATCCTATGATTATATGATTATTATCCGATGATTATCTGATTATTATCCGATGATAATCTTATAATTATCCGATGATTATATGATTATTATCCGATGATTATCTGATTATTATCCGATGATTATCTGATTATTGTCCGATGATTATCTGATTATTATCCGATAATTATCTGATTATTATCCGATGATTATCTGATTATTATCTGATTATTATCCGATGATTATCTGATTATTATCCGATGATTATCTGATTATTATCCGATAATTATCTTATAATTATCCGATGATTATCTGATGATTATACGATTATTCGATAATTAACCGACAATTATCCGATGATTATTCGATAATTAGACGTATTTAAAGTGATCTTTACTTTATTTAAATCTAAAAATTTAATGACAAATATACACAATTGACAATTAAAGTAATCTATTTTGTGATTAAGTAATAAAAAAACTTTTATAAATTGATCTATAAAACGTCAAATAATTTATCAATTATTAATTTAACTGGGTGAGGAAACGACGATATCTTAAAATGAATCCCATAAAAAACACTTTAAAATCAGTTAAATTAACTACAATTCACGACTTTAGTTATAGTGAAATATAATAGACACAAATTAATCTAGCAATACAATTTTTTTTTATTCTGGTTTGTCAAAGTGACCACACTGCACCTGATGGTAAGTTCAGTGCCGTCCAGTTATCAAGTAGCGAGAGACAGTCTATCCCTCGCTACTCAACACAATCATGCCTGCTGTGTAGCTTCTTCACACTACGCCTAAAGGACCCAGGATCTTAGGAAGCAAACACGGTAGCTGGTAAACTGTTCCACAGCTTGATGGTGCGGCAAAAATACGAATTTGGCTCTACAAATTCGACATTAGAGCTTCTACTGCTCGAATTTCTTGCCCGTTCTTGCCTAGCGCAACTGCAGACCTGGATCATGAGTATAACTATGAGGGACTACGGTCCCACATCCAGACCCAGACCAGAATAAAGAGTGCAGTATAAGGAACAACGCTAAAGTTTATTTCCCGTTCTTGAGAAACTGCATTACTGGTGGTAGAGTGAAAAAGTGTTACTGGATCTAGCCGCTGACTGGAGACTGGACTGGACTGAGACTGGAGTGGATCCCGGCGACTGTATACAGGGGGGCATCGGGGGCCCTTCCGTGCTTCGCGCTGGCTCCTCGCATTACCTGCGTAACCATCCTGCACCTTGTTCTGCGACTTTATGTTTCGAGTGCCGTCTAAATTTCACTGCCCCCTCACATCTCCTTTCCCCCAAATCAAAAATTTGTCCTTCAACGATAGGCAGCGGCTTTGCTGTGCCCTGGCATTGCAGAAGTCTATGGGCGGCGGTGACTACTTACCATCAGGTGGCCCGTCTGCTCGTCTGCCTATCGAGGCACTATAAAAAAAAACTAGATAATGTAATTCATTTCATAGATTCAATAAATATATTGACTTGACTTTTTTCTGGCGCCCAGTGTCGTTCAGGTACAGCATCAAGTAGCGAGAGACAATTATTCCTTGATATTCGTCGCAATCATGCCACCCTGAGAAGCTTCATTACACTATGCTTTAAGGGAACACGTGGCCGGAAAACCGTTCCACAACTTGACGCTGCGGCAGTACGAACCTCTTGGTTCGGGCCGGGGTAATAGATACCACGAAACTGTGGCTCCGTAAGCCAGTACGCGTGGCTCTGATGTGAAGAGACTTGATTGATTTGAAGAGCTATTACAAGTAATTTCTGATCCACACAAAAAAAGAAGAGTATCAACATCAGTAGAAACAACTATAACCTCGCTACTTGATACAATCATGCCGGCCTGCTGAGTAGCTTCTTCACACTACGATTAAAGAAGCCAGGATCATAGAAAGGAGGGAACACGGTAGCTGGCAAACTATTCCACAGCTTGTGATGCGGCAAAGATACGAATTTGCGAATCTCTTGGTTCGAGCCGGTATTAGACACCACGAAGTTGAAGCTCCGCAAGCCAGTACGGGTGGTCAAGATCATAAGCTCTCAATTCATTTTGACGCACATCCACGATACATTATTGATGGCATATGCGTCATACTCGTAAATGGGTGCTGCTTTTGTCAACTCTAATCGGATTTGCTCATTGATTGTCATTTTGAGCCAATCAACTGGGTCGTATTCATTTACTGCTCTACTATTTAAACATTTAGTTTGTTTTGACTGCTTTATTGAATCGATTTTTTTTATCGATTCAATGGCATTTTCTTAAACTACTTTCGCACTTAAATTATCCGCTGAATTCAACGCAAACTAACCTCCATTACACTTATCCAAAAACACTTTGTACTCTTCATTTTCAACTTTGGTTATATCCGACATGATTGCTGAATCCACTGAATATTTCCTGTTCAATTTCAACACACCGAATGGCGCCGGTTCCGAGTACTGTCGTGTCAACTTCTTCTTCTTAAGAAGTGAGAATATCGACGATCTTCTTCTCTCTGGTTTTAACATTTTCGCGTTCAACATAGATGATGTTTCATGTTCCATTTTTAGTTTGGTATTTTACTTCCAATAGATACCTATTATATTCGATGTTCCATCTTCGTCTTTTTCATTGTTAATGTTTTTGATAAGTCGTCCATTTGGGTGATCGATTTACAGTTTTTAAAACTGTTATTAAGAATTGAATTAAATGTTGAAAAATTATGATTCACCTTTAAGATCTCTATATAGTAAATTTCGGTATTCAAGTAAATTCTGATACGAGTCATCTTAGTGTGGGATCTGTTTTACTTAACTGCTTACATGAAAGATAAGTCTATGTAAAGTAATTGCATTGGTGTAACTAAGACTACGCAAACATGGCTTTGGGTTGCGAGAATTTCCTTTAAGTTGTTGTAATGATTGCTATATCTATTTGATAATACCAATTCTGTATACTTTGTACCACTACTGGTCAATGACCTCCTGTAATAATGAGGTTAGGTCTTAGTCCACCACGCTGACCTAATGCGGGTTGGAACTTCACGTACACTTGGAATTATTATAAGAATTGGTTTAAACTTAAATCGTATATTAATTGTATTACCAAATATTGTTAACCGATGTCCTAAAAGAGCAACGCTAGAGTTTCTTGCCCGTTCTTCTCTAGTACTGGCGGTAGTGTAAAAATTTACTGAATCTAAATAATTCAATACCTTCATGGATTCAATAAATATTTGATTTTGGTGTGCTGTTTCCCTCGCGATGTTTTCATCATAAAGGTGATAATTAACAATAAATACACACTTAGCTTCGAAAGAAGAGTTTGCCCTTTGGACTGACTTCCAACTTACTACTTTCGTCTGGCAGTCCGTACCACTACCAACTAAGCTATCGTATATTCAATGACAATATGGCGATGAGTCAGCAAACTTCTCATGAATTTTGGGAACTTGACGTAATGAAATGGTTATGCGAATGTCAATATTTACGGATTTTATTTTTATTTTTCTGTCCTCTTTTTAATACTGCCTCGGTGGCGCAGTTGTAATTGCGCAAGCGTTACGATCAATGGGCTGAGGTCTCCCGGGATCTCCGGGTCGCGTAAAGTGATATTGGGTTTTTCTATTTAGAAATACTCAGTATCAGCCCGGAGTCTGGAATCTGTGCCCGGTATGGCGATATGCTTGCTTACACCTCTGCATACCTCTTCGAGGATTACAAGCGTGAGTGTATATGTATGTGTTCGTTTTAAACTTAAAAGTAAAAATAACCCCCCCATAAAATCCGTAAAATTTGAATTTTTTCAACTTTACGTCATTTTTACGACAGCCTTAAACATTTTAAAGAAAGTAATTATAACTCATTGCGTTTAACTGAAGTATTTCGTCTACATTGTGATAGCAATATCTTATCAAAGCATTAGTAGATAACCAGTGTATTTGTTTTTTCATCTCTTTTACTGATAGTATAAATGAAAAAGAAAATCATTTATTATTTATTCAGTTATAAGTAGGTATAATAGGTCTGTTGACTGTTTTTGGTAAACCGTTTTATTTTATTCACCATGGTCTATATTATTAAAATATAATTAATTAATATAAAACATAAGTGCATTTTTATAAACCCACTATTTTTCCCACTAAAACGCTACCAACTGTCATGGCCTCTCGTGTGACGTGACCATCCACAAAAGTAATAGACGTTTGGCTCAGCGTTTTCTTAGATGTATCGAACAGTGAACAGTCATGCATGTCTGATAGGTGTTTCATGCCACGTGACAAAATGCTTTATTTTTACATATTTATTTCTTGAAAATATTAGATAATCACATATAAATTAACAAATTGGTTTAATTTTAGATACTTTTAGACTAAAATATATTATAAAAAACAAAATTCCATCACGTTTTCACTTACAGTCAACTACCCTAATTGGAATGACTGAAATCCATTCAGTATTCCATTCTTTACTTTCAGAGTGTGTTTATTTGGTAAGTAGAAAGTGGTAGAGCCACGCTGTAGACATATTTGTCTACAGCATGAATGGGCCGGCTCGACCGGGGTAGTACCACTGTCTCACAGAAAGCCAACGTATTCACAGTTTACTGTCGCGTTTCGTATGGTAAGTGAGATATCCGGAGGCCCAGATTCCCCCTTCCCTTCCCTAATCCCTATTCCTGTCCTTTAAGGCCGACAGCGCATACATGATACTTTCGGTATTGTGGATGTTCATGGGCGGTGGAGATCACTTAACATCAGGTGACCCACTGGCTCGTTTGTCGGACTATGCTATGAAAAAAAAATTACATATTGTTGTGATTGTATGACCAATAAACGTTAATTTTCCAATAACATTGCACGATACTCTATCAACGGGCGATGTATTGACAACTGTTTTGCACGACCTTGTAAATATGCGTCACACATTATACAAAGTGTGTTCAATTGTTTTTGATAAAATGCTTAACGTATATACGACGAGGCTTTACTAAAGGACCTATGCTGTTTTTACATCCATACATATGTTAGGAACTTCAACAAAACTATGCAAGATGGATATTTAAAAGGCACAAATACAATATTTATAATTTATTAATTGATTTACACGACACTGATACACATCTCAGTGCTTAATATTAACACACACGTATGTCAGGATTCACTTAAGGCTTCTCTTTATAATTAATCTACCAGCATTACCCTTTTAAACTGAACAACGCCATTGAACCATTTACAATTACATACTTACTGCCCCGCGAACGAACCACGAATGTTCTCACTACCAACTCCCTGCTACACCACTAGTCTTCTGAACTGAACACCGGAGCGCGGAAGGCACTCTGTTTTATATTAAACATTTACTACTCCCACTTTGGTTGTCATTATTAACTACCCCCAACTAGTCTCCTAAATACCTCCGTTATACCTTCGGTATTTCTAATAATACTAAATACCCTAATACATATACACTCACGCCTGTAACCCCTGAAGGGGTAGGCAGAGGTGTAACCAGTACACCCACTTTTCGCCGAATTTCGGTCCCATGATGTGATAGGGGGCGAGCCTAACGCCATACCGGGCACAGATTCCAGACTCTAGGCTAATACTGAGAATTTCTATATAGAAAAACCCAATATCACTTTACCCGACCCGGTGATCGAACCAGAGACGTCAGCACAGCAGTCGTAACGCATGCGTAACCGAGGCAGTCTGCCGTTCTTACATGCTATATATTAGCATGACCTGTATGTATTTGCTGGTGGTAGGATATTCATATCCGGCCGGAATTAAAAGGTCTGGACCGGCATTAGTTCGTACCAATTTATTTATTATTGGACGTAAAATGACTAGATTTCTTAAAGTTGAACATACATATTTAAAATAAATTATATAATTGTTTCTAGTCATTTATATTCTTAAGACAATGGCATTTTTGCTGGTGGTAGGATATTCATATCCACCCGGATAGCGACCACCGTACACGGGGTGTAAACATAGTGGCACACGCATGTGTGTCGCGTTCGGGATCAGCCAGTGTATGTCTGGTTTTGTCGGGGGTCTAGAGCTGGGGTACGATTTTTGGCCGTGTTGCGGTCTTCTGAGCACTCTGACACTAGACCCTCGACCGCTTCTTCGCCTTCTTGCCCATGACGTAATGTGAAGAAGCTACACAGCAGGCCGGCATGATTTTTTTAAGTAACGAGGTATAGATTGTCTCGTATCGTTGTATCCAAAATATGTTTCGAGCGACGAGTAAGTAGGCAGCGATGCAACTAGCACTGTCCGGACCAAAACTGTCGCAAATTGACATGCAAATTGGAGTTTATTTTTAAAACATTTTTTTTCGTACGTTGTATACTAAAAGAGATGTGACATTTTAAAGAAACGAGTTTTATAACATATTTAACCTTTTACGAAAATAAAACAAACCATAAAACAAGCCCCTCCAGTAATAGTATAATAGGATAAATGACAGTAAGTGAAAACCTGTTAGAATTTTGTTGTTTATAATAATTAATAGACTAGCTGTTGCTCGCGGCTCCGCCCGCGTATATTGGGGAGAAAGAGTATACAATACAAAATTCCAATTTCCATGCTTTTAACTTCAAAAATGACGGATTTTCATACAAACTATCATCCCCTATTTTACCCCCTTAGGGGTGGCATTTCCAATCACCCTTCCTTAGTGGATGCCTATGTCATAAAAGGTACCTACTGTCAAAATTTCAAGTCTCTAACCCCAGCTGTTTTGGCTGTGCGTTGATCGATCAGTCAGTCAGTTTCTTCTTTTTTATATACAGATTTTAGTCTAAAAATATCGAAAAATAAACCAATTTGTTAATTTATATGTGTGAGAGACAGATATTTGATTTGGGTCTTGGTGTACGTAGTCCCTCGTGGTTGATAACCACGATACAGGTTTGACCTAGTGTGGGGTCAGGACTAAGTGACTGTTGGGTATATTATTATTATTACTATAACCAATTAAAACAAAAATATTTTCATATTCTCTATGTGTTTAGAACGCACAACGCATATGGCCGTTGGCCTTTCGAAGGGGTCTGAGGTCACATGTATGTTGCCGGTAAAGTATTCATTCCGGTAAATCAGTAATTTTGGTAAATGACCGAGAACCGTTAATGAAAACTGTAATAATCACCCAACAGTTGATACTGACCCCAGTTACTCAAACCTAACGTGTGGCACCATCACGCTGTGGAACAGTTTCCCAGCTACCGTGTTCCCTCCAGTCTATGATGCTGGATCCTTTAGGCGTAGTGTGGAGCTACTTAGCATGGTTTTACGGGTGGCGAGGTATTGTGTCTCGCTACTTGATACTCTAACTGGACATTGCACACCATCAGGTGCAGTATGGTCAAGGCAGTTGGCAGTACCACCCCAAACACAAAACTATCTACACCGTCAGTCCCACTTTAAAACACTGCTTGAAGACATAGCTCAAAAATATTTATCTGTTTTCTTATTAACTCAACCTACATTGTTTAATTTTATTTATTTCTACTAGACGGCCTCGAATATTGGGATACGTAGACTTTATAACCACTCATAATTTATACTAAGCTAGCATTCTTCAAATACTTTGTAGATTTCACGATTTGTATATACTACGTGTAACGGGAATAACGCACATCCTCAGACACCCCAATTTTTTTTTTATTACAATAATAATTCATGTATTGAAATTAGACTGCGATGAATATAAATATTGTTTTTTATGAAATTATTTGTTCTAATTTTCGACATAAAGTTCGTAATTTTAATTATTTGATTTTTTTAAAGTCGTCGTTTATTATTGCATTTAGAAAATACATTATCGCATCGAGTTATGTCTCGGTTTCGTTTGTCTTGAACTTTAAATTAAAGGGTGACTATTAATTATCTGAGTGATAATTATTTTGGAAAACAAAATCATCTATTAAAAAATTGTTGATATCTATTCAGTCGCTTATTCTGAGCAAACTACTTTCAGAGTGTGCATTAATCATGTTACATGTTGTATATTAGTAAACGCCGGGAAATATTGTTTTCCGGACCGGTTCCCTAATTAGATACTTTTTGATTACTGTTAGAAATATGCGTTAGTTTTTGTAAATATGGTACTGACATTGCTCAATTCAAATGGAGATATAATAGTAGATATTGTCTACAGGTCACTACATACAGAGACCACAGGATTGATCCTCATGATGCTATGAATTTCATGTATACCAAGTTGATATGGTTTCTTCGAAGGCCAAAAAATACGCATATATCCGACATCAAATTAGTAATACGAGCCCTCGCAAGTAAAACAATCCAGGGTTCATACTAGAGCTTTTTTTATAGGACACCAGACTTTTCAAAGTTACGTGTGTATTCAGTGTATTTATTATCCTGGCACGGTAAAGTGTCCACACGCCTCCTGATGGTAAGCGCAGACCCGACCAATTAGAGTATCAAGTAGCAGTAGAGTAAAGACAAACTCGTACTTTTGCCGCACCATCAAGCTGTGGAACAGTTTGCCAGCTATCGTGTTCCCTCCTTCCTATGATCCTGGGTCCTTTAGGCGTAGTGTGAAGAAGCTACACAACAGGCCGGCATGATTGTGTTGAGTACCGAGGGATAGATTATCACTCGCTACTTGATACTATAACTGGACGACACTGCACTTACCATCAGGTGCAGTGTGGTCACTTTGCCGTGCCACGATAATAAAAAAAACAATCTATCCCTCGCTACTCAACACAATTATGCCGGCCTGTTTCCTCACACTACATTATGGGCAAGGTGAAGAGGCGGTTTAGGGTCTAGTGTTTAGAAGACCACAAAACGGCCGAACATCGTACCCCAACTTTAGAACCCCACCATAACCCGGATGTACACTGGCTGATCTCGGAACGCGACTCAGTAAATTATCGCTTGCTAACGTTGAGGAAACCTGCATATCTGAATATTCTAAATAAGAATTTCGAGATGTTTGAAGTCTACCAACCCGCATTAAGCCAGCGTGGTGGTATAAAACCTAACCTTTCATTAGTAGAGGAGGCCTTGACTAGCAGTGGAATAGTGTAAACAGTGTATTATGTTTATAACACTGATAAAACCTCTACTTAAGGATTATGCGAAATTTATAACAAATACTATCTCCGTTTCTGCTATCAATACCGGATTAAAAAACAGGATATCTTAATGAGTTCCGTAGTGGCGATAAGCCAAAACAAGGTTAAAATTTCCTTCTTTATGCCAAGGTAACAAAATTACGATGTATGTTTATTGTTTATTTCGACACCAAATCTAACTAAACATTATTGTAGCGGCCACAGTCACACTTAACTGGCATAGCAATCCATAATGATTGCGTTGAAAAGCGAGGGATAGATTGTCTTTCGCTACTTGATACTCTAACTGTACGGCACTGCACTTACCATCAGGTAAGTAGTGTAGTGTGGTCACTTAGCTGAGCCAGAATAAAAAATCAAACTAATTTTGATACTATAAGACCGAAACAATGTTATGTTGTTTTTAATGTTATGTTTTTTTTGTTGTTAAAACCAGGGATGTTATGGAGCTCCGTAACCATAACCGAAACTATCGGATATCCGAAATAAAATTCTATCCGTAACCGTAACCGAATCTGATATAAAAGTTTCAAATAATTTCAAATGATTTTCTAATTGAGACACGTTAGGACTGGTTTTTGTTTTTGCCTGGCCGAACCGACACACGAGCCGCGCGCGTATATCAATGCATTTATTATATTTATTTCTATTGCTTAGACATAGTCTGTCAGTCATTTACTCTTGTGGGATTACATTTTCTTACATAAAATAGTACCAAATGATAAACTAGAAATAAAGCTATTTGTTTTTTACTTTTACAATTTCTTCAAAACCTAATATCCATAACCGAAACTAACGGATAATCCGAAATAATTTAATATCCGTAAACGTATCCGAAACCGATATAATATTATTCCCATATCCGTATCCACATCCAGATTCGAAATTTCAAATCCATAACATCTCTAGTTATAACACGTCCGAATTTGTTGTACTATGGTGAAGCGACGGTGGAGCGAGCGTACAGCTGAAAATCAGTCGTGAGTTACAACAGCGTATACTGAACTGGTACCCCTTCCACCGCACATATTGCAACGAATCGTTTGTATATTAGATACTTAATTTTACTGACTGCTTTATTTGACTGCCTCGGTGGCGCAGTTGTAATTGCGCATGCGTTTACGACTGCTATGCTGAGGTCTCGGGTTCGATCCCCGGTCGGGTAAAGTGATGTTGAGTTTTTCTATCCAGAAATTCCCAGTATTAGCCCGGAGTCTGGAATTTGTACCCGGTATGGGGATAGGCTCGCCCCCTATCACATCATGGGACCGAAATTTGGCGAAAAGTGGGTGTACTAGTTACACCTCTGCACACCCCTTCGGGGATTACAGGCGTGAGTGTTTATGTTTATGTGTACTTAATTTTATTTCTCTTGTTTCTATAAATATGTGTGTTGGCTAAATAAATGGTTTAAACATACATAAAACAACTCTAAACGCTAGTAGCGATTTCTTTTACCTATCGTAGCTTTGTGACAAAGTCATTGTTGAGCTACTCTTCTCGCAATTAAAACTCAACACTTGTTACTAACGTATTAAATGTCATTTCCGGACATTTCTCAAAAACTCCTAATAACATTATTGCTTACAACAGTTCAAATAAATAACACACGTGACCAAAAGGATTGCGTCACCATAACACATGTTTACGCGAAAATTAGTCAATGGCATTTATTTATCGTAGTATTAAAAGTTCGAAACCCAAATGGCATACAACTGACTTTTCTGTAGTCACATGTGTATTCATTGTTAATTATCGCTTGATATAAGGAAGGAAAACATCGTGAGGAAACCTGCATACCTGAGAATTCTTATAATCAAAAAATTGCATGTCTGAGCCTGTGAACCATCAAGTCTCATATGTTTCGATTGTATATTTTGAAAAGTAACTCGTTGGCAAACTTACTTCTAATCTAGGTCAGATTACGAAACGCTTATCTAAGCTCAAACAAGCTATAATCTATGATATTACGCTGCAAATGGGCTAAAACATGTATTTCTACGTGGAACAGTTTTTTTTTGTATTTTTTTTATGCTAGTACGGCAAAGTGCACCACACTGCACCTGATGGTAATCCAAATGCTGTCCAATGACAATTCGAGTAGCGATAGAATATATATCCCCCGCTACTCAACACAATCATGCCGGCCTGCTTCTTCACACTACGCACTAGGCAAGGGTTGAAGAAGCGGCCGAGGGTCTAGTGTCAGAGTACTCAGAAGGCCGCAAAACGGCCAAACATCGTACCCCAACTCTAGCCCCCGACTTTTAATTACAATTGTTAGTAACATCAACAAAACTATGCAAGATGGATATTTAAAAAGATTGATTTACATAACACTGTTACACATCTCAGTGCTTAATATGAACACAACCGCATGTCAGGATTCACTTATGGCTTCTCTTTATAATTAATCTACCAGCATTACCGTCTAAGCTGAACTACGCGGCCATTGAACTGTTTACACACTTTACACTTACTGCCCCGCGAACGAACCACGAATATCCTGGCTATCACTAGTATTCACAACCAAAACTGAACACCGGAGCGCGGAAGGCACTCCATTTTATGCTAAACATTTACTACTCCCCACTTAGGTTGTCATTATTAATGTACCCGCAACTACTCTCCTAAATACCTTCGATATACCTACCTTCCTTCCTTCCTACCTACCTTCATACAATAACATAACATAATAGTAAATACCCTAATGCAATGCTCTTATATATAGTACATGTAATATTTCCTTTATTTATTTATCCTTAATTAACAATCTATAAACCAATAATACCTCAACCGGGTCATATTTGCCTGCGTGTTATTGCTGTAGGTAATTTTAGAAACGCTTGGGCCTATTAACCGACTTCAAAAAAAGGAGGAGGTTCTCAATTCGTCGGAATCTTTTTATATCAAGTCAAAGCTGAAAAAATAAAGTTTATAAAAATGCAAAATGTGAAGTCTACCAACCCACAGGCGAGCGTGGTGGACCAAGGCCTAATATCATTAGTAGAGGAGGCCCGTGCCCAGCAGTGGGGCAGTGTTTAATACAGGGCTAGTATTATATATTACTAGCTATTTCCCGCGTGGTAATTTACTTTTGGAAGAAAATGTATACAATCCATGGAGGCATCTTAAGCTATTCTTTCTATATCCTAGTAGTGAATTTATAAAGAACCTAATATTTTTAGAACATACACTATGTGTTAATCCAGCTACTAAACTATCCGTGTGCCAAATTTCATCCAAATCCGTTCAGCAGTTATTGCGTGATTATACAAACATACAAAATTATAATATGTAACATTTATAATATTAGTAGGATGGTTGCTTGACCTGGGTTTTGAACCAAGGACTTCGAGTAGATTCTTAGACCAATAAGCCGAAAAAACTGTGTGTTTCAATTGCCTATAGTGGCACTTGAAAAAATCCAACCCAGCAACCCATTACTGTACTGACAAAAATAATGTAGGTACTTGAGAATGAATAAAAATAATATGTACACATATACGATCACGCAGCGATAGCCTAGTTGGTTGCGGTACGGACTGTCAAGACGAAAGTCGTAGGTTCGAAACCCAAGTGGCATACACCTCTGACTTTTCTAAAGTTACGTGTGTATTAAATGTTAATTATCGCTTGCTTTAACGGTGAAGGAAAACATCGTGAGGAAACCTGCATATCTGAGAGTTTTTCGAAGGTATGAGAAGTCTGCCAACCCGCATTAGGCCAGCGTGGTGGACTAAGGCCTAACCCCTCTCATTAGTAGAGGAGGCCCGTGCCCAGCAGTGGGACAATGTTTAATACAGGGCTAGTATTATATACGATCACGCATATAATCCCCGAAGTTTTTTTATCCTGGCACGGCAAAGTGACGACACTGCAACTTATGGTAAGCGTAGTGCAGTCCAATTAGAGTATCGAGTAGCGAGAGACAATCTATCCCCCGCTACTCAACACAATCATGCCGGCCTGCTTCTTCACACTACGCCATGGGCAAGAAGGTGAAAAAACGGTCGAGGGTCTAGTGTCAGAGTACTCAGAAGGCCTAGACCCCCAGGTTTTACACCCTGTGTACGGTGGTCGCTATCCGGGCGGATATGAATATCCTACCACCATCTATGTTGCAGAGGTGTAACCAGTACACCCACTTTTCGCCAAATTTCGGTCCCATAATGTGATAGGGGGCGAGTCTATCGCCATACCGGGCACAAATTCCAGACTTCCGAACTTTAGCCGACCCGGGGATCGAACCTGAGATCTCAGCACAGAGTAACGCATGCGCAATTACAACTGCGCCACCGAGGCAGTCAGAGGTATATAATATTACATATATAATACGATTCTTTAAAACCGGTCAGCTTACTTAGTAAGGAAAAATTTATTAAATATCACGTGATTCTATTATTAAACAACAATGCAACAAATGTATAAATCAACTGGATTTCATAAGTTAGGATATTCATATCCGCCCGGATAGCGACCACCGTACACAGGGTGTAAAACCCGCCATAGTGGCACACGCAAGTGTGTCGCGTTCCGGAATCAGCCAGTGTACATCCGGTTTTGGTACGATGTTTGGCCGTTTTGCGGCCTTCTGAGTGCTCTGACAATAGACCTTCGACCGCTTCGTCACCTTCTTGCCCATGGCGTAGTGTGAAGAAGCAGGCATGATTGTGTTGAGTAGCGGGGGATAGATCGTCTCTCGCTACTCGATACTCTAATGGGACCGCACTGCGCTTACCATCAGGTGCAGTGTGGCCACTTTGCCGAGCCAGGATAAAAAAAAAAGTTAGTCGTGTAAAACCAAAGTAGGGCCGACTTATTTTTTGGAAATTAAAAAAACTGATAATTTAGTAGAACAACAATAATAGGAGCATGACAGTCGAGTAAATGCGGTGGAGATGCGTTCCCTACCGAGTATGTGTGAAGTCACCCTTGCTGATCGTATGAGGAATAGCGTGATAAGAGATCGTTCTGAGTTGAAGAATGATGTGGTGACTAAGATAGAAAGTGATATGCTGAGATGGTTTGGCCACATGGAGAGGATGGATGAAAGGCGATTTACGAAAGGTATTTATCGTGCGAATGTGACTGGAAGAGTGGGTAGATGGCGCTCGAAGAGAACTTATTCCAATCAAATAAACGATCTTCTCCTAAAAGGGCAAATCAGGAGTACCTCCAACCATCGTAAATGTATGAGAAGATGTATGAATGTGGAAGAGGCGAAAGAAGTGTGTCAGGATCGTAGCTTGTGGCAGTCAATAGTCTCTGCCTACCCCCATGGGATACGGGCGTGAGTGTATATGTATATGTGATAATTTAGTTTAAGTCGAAAGACAATTTAGCTGAATATTTAATTTTAATCTGTGGAGATATTTAATTTAATCAATGACAACAATGATAAAAATTAAGCTTAATCGTGGTATATACAAATAAATATAAATTTATACAAAAATAAACTCAAAGATTTCCTCATCCATAGATGCTTTTATTCAATTGAAGAATTCTTCCAGTCCCAATATATACAAACCATTTAAACCATTTATTTTTCCACACACACAATACACAAACAAAAATAAAATAAAATTATATACTACCTAGTTACATTTGGCTATTTTGCTGCAACATGTGCGGTGGAAGGGGCACCAGCTCAGTATACGCTTTTTTTTTTTTTTTTTTTGTTGTCGCGGGGAAAGCGTTTTATTACTACCGCCCGCTCCGGGGGGAAGCGGAATAAGAATAAAACGGTTATGCTGGACTAGCCGGTCTTACGACCCAGCATCCCCCTCGCCCGGATGATGGCTATCCGGGCAGCCGCTGGGCCGAGTCCCTACCCCCTATGTACACCCCACCCGACACTACCAGCTAAAACCCCGCGGTGGCCTTCTTCGGCGCTTACGGAGCGATCCCGGGGTATTCTAAGGAGTGCTAGAATTGCTGCCGGAACCGCCCCTGCGCGGTGCTGCGTAGCAGCCCATCTCCATGGGAGGGCTTAGGAGCCCCCGCGCACCGAACAACGACAGCGAACGAGGCCTTACCACACGCGCTGCCGTCCATCTCGGGGTCGCACGATGCTCCGAAACTGGGAGTGCATCGATTCGGGCTGACAGCCCCCCGCTGCGAGCCCGCGACCCCCGATGGCCCCAATTAGTCGCCTCGTACGACAGGCAGGGGTTACCGTGGTGGAATTCAAACGCCCCCGTTCCACAGGGCGGGAGACGCCGGTCAGTCGTCCACCCGGCGCCTCCTACGTCTTCTCTGGCGGCGGGAGGGATCATTTCGTTCCCGATCCCTCTCGGCACTCTCCTTCTGCGAGATGACGCTCTCGCAGAAGTGGGCCACCGCACGCCAGGACCTCCGGCTGGCGACCATGGACGACACCACGGCCGGCAGCGAGAGGTCTCCTCCGACGACTGCTCTGAGAGCGCTGCGCTCTTCGTCCCAGGCTGGGCACTCCTCCAACGTGTGTTGGGCCGTGTCCTCGTGGCAGTTGCCACAATGGTGGCACACGGCAGACACCTCCTTTCCGATCCGACACAGGAACGAACCGAAACACCCGTGGTCCGTCAGTACCTGCGTCAGCCGGAAAGTTGGCGCACCGTGGCGCCTGTCTAGCCATCTCTTTAGGACAGGACGCACTGCCGCGACGGTCCTCAAGCCCGCACTTGGGCTTTCCAGCCTGGTATGCCACTCCTCCACAGCGGTTCTGCGAAATCGGGCCGCAATCTCCCTCGGGGCCAGTCTCACCTGACGGCAACTGGACGCCTCCTCCCGCCAGAAGAACGCGGACGAGAGGAGTTTTGCGTCCAACTCCCAAGGGAGGGTGCCGGCCAATACGCAGGCCGCCTCGTGGGAGACCGTGCGGTAGCCCCTTACTATTCGCTGCGCCAACAAACGCTGCGGTTTGCGCAGCAAGGCGACGCAGCGGGGTTTCAGGGACTGGGCCCATACGGGACATCCGTACAGGGCCATTGACCGCACGACTCCAGCGTATAAACTTCGGCAAGGGCTATTAGGTCCCTCCAGGTTCGGCAGCAGGCGTCCGAGCGCGCCCGCCGCCCGCACCAATTTCGGCGACAACTCCTTGAAATGGGCACGGAAATCCCACCGGCTGTCAAGAATCAATCCCAAGTACTTCATTGTACAGCCGATGGGAATCCGCACCCCCTCCACATTGATGTGGGGCATTAAAGGTGGCCGAATCCGAGGACCGTGAAAGTAAAGGGCCTCGGATTTGTTCAGGGCCACCTTAAGGCCCAGTCGCCGAATCCTGCCCACCACCTGTTCGGTTGCGAACGAGGCGAGCAGGGTGGCCTCCTGGAAAGACCTGGCTGTCGCTGTTACTAGCGTGTCGTCTGCATAACAGACGACAGCGACGCCTCGGGGATTGGTACCACGGAGCACCCAATCGTAGCCGATGTTCCACAGGAGAGGGCCCAGGACTGAGCCCTGTGGAACACCGCAGGCCATCGCTCTTCGGTGCCACCTGTTGGCGCCTGGATACACTATGTACCTGTCTGAGAGATACGAGCGCACCAGACGCCGGAGATACGGTGGCACCACGTGGTACCGCAGTGCTTCCAGTATGCAGGCCCAGGGCAGGGTGTTAAACGCGTTGGCGATGTCTAGAGACACCGCCACCACCACTTCACCCCGAGCCACTGCATCCTCCGCTTGTGCCTTGACCCGCAAAATCGCGTGTACTGTCGATCGGCCATGCCGGAACCCGTACTGGCACTGTGCCAGGTCCGGCCCGACCCCTTCAAGATGCTCGACGAGGCGAGCGTGAATGATACGCTCGAAGAGCTTACAGACCTCGTCGAGCAACACGATGGGCCGGTAGGCCGATGGCGACTCTGCGGGCCGCCCCTCCTTCTTGAGCAGGACCAATTTCCCAGTTTTCCACTGAGACGGAAAACGGCCCTGCTCCAGGCACGCGGAGAACAGGCCACGAAGCCTAGTCCCCAGATGCTCGACGGCTAACACCCACGCACGTCCGGGGATACCGTCGAGACCCGGGGCTGTTTTCTTGCCCCGCAGCCGAAGCACCACCGCCCGAAATTCCTCGGGCGAAACCTCCGAAATAACCCTTGCCGAACTCAACGACGATGGCGTCGATGGATGTGACGCCATCGGTGGGGGAGTGACATCTTCAGTGGCAGGGAACAAAGCTGCGACGACCTCTTCGACTAGGTCGCCCCGGAGACTCTGCGTCAGTGGGGGCGTCCACGGGCGATATCTCCTCATCGCCAAGCTCAGTATACGCTGCTGAAAAACAGCACTGATTTTTACAATGTAATGCATTTAATGAAATTTATTTAATGTAATAAATATTAGGAAGGTAAGGTATGTAACGTAGAATATGGTTTAATTTGAAAATATTTTGTATACTTTTTAAGTAAAATGTAGAGAACTAGCCTTAAACATAACACCTATTGTACATTTACCTACATTTACAAATAAATGATTTGATTTGATTTGATAACTGTTATTAAACTTTCTAGATTGCCGAGATTGAACCCAACTAAGGTAAGATGGTACTGTACTGCCAAGTTTGTCATTTCTGATTGGTCATTGACTTCATGAGAAATAGTATTGTTGACTTGACAGACGCTTCTGATTGGTTGATAGTGAAAGATTGCCGACTTTGGTTCTAAGGCAACTTTTATTTGGTATTTTAGAAGGGATTTTTTGTATTTTTTATTAGAAAACATTGGAATAATCGATGCAGATTTTAATTCCCTATATACATACATATACACTCACGCCTGTAATCCCCGAAGGGGTAGGCAGAGGTGTAACCAGTACACCCACTTTTCGCCGAATTTCGGTCCCATTACGTGATAGGGGGCGAGCCTATCGCCATACCGGGCACCATTCCAGACTCCGGGTTAATACTAAGTATTTCTAGGTAGAAAAACCCAATATCACTTTACCCGACCCGGGGACCGAACCGGAGACCTCAGCACAGCAATCGTAGCGCATGCGCAATTACAACTACGCCACCGAGGCAGTTTAATTTCCTATATTGTCATATATTTTTTAATTTTTACCCAACGACCCACTTTGCCGACTTTGGTTACATAAGACTCAAGTATGTCAAAGGTAGAAAAAGGTCTACCAAAAAAATACTAAGAAATTTTAATGTTTTTTCAAAGTCGTCTATAAATATTTTAAGGCAACATGGCAAACGATAAACCTTAAAAATACATCAAATAATAAGGAGTTTTAATATTTAAAAGGCCTTAAAAGTCCGTGGTGGCATGTGACTGTATCCAAGATGGACTGACAGAAACCGTGAGCAGCCGGGATGGGTCACTAGTTTAATAAAAGACACGACTTATACATATCCCACACAAAAACATCTTACGAGTATCAGAATTTACCAAAAATCGAATATGTCAATATTATTAAAAAAAACACCTAATGTTTGTTAATACATTTTTTCTACACCCTCTATATAAGGATTTACCGATTTTATCCCTGTTTAAAAAAACACACTGTATATAAACCTCTGCATTCTCCAATCGCGGAACAAATATTTACACATGCACTATCACTCGCGGAACAAACGATCTTCGCTTCGAAACTAACCATAGAGGTCGACATACACTCATACTTTATCATAACAACTTAAAAACTCATTACACAACTATAATTAACTTTTTTAAGTCACTGGCCGCTTGAAATTTTTTCTTTACACCTTTTACATTTTAAAAAAAGAACACCGGTTTTGAAACATCGATATAATTTTATCGTAAATGCGTATCAGAAGGACGCGCGTCCGTACTACACAATAAACGCGGCGAAACTGAATTAATGTGAACGTCTAGTGACGTCATTGTAAAGGTTGCGCGTGAGTTGGCGGGACTTTTGCATATATTTTTTTGTGACGGATTAGGCAATGAATTTATAATATAGAGTTTAAAATTATATACACAAAAATCATTTACAATTAAGAGAGAGAGAAATATGCTAATAAGTCAAGATTAGCGCTAAATAATTATTATATGAGATCTCCATAACAATTTCGAATTTATATAGTCTACCAACCCGCATTATGCCACTACGGACTAAGACCTAATCCCATAGTACTAGAGGACCATGCCCAGCAGTGGGGCAGTGGAATATTAATATGATTATTATCATTACAAATTTATTATCGTTTGTTTTGTATACGCGTCAATAGGGTAGTTTCCTGTGTTTAATTTTGTACATTATTCGATATGCAACCGAATATAATACCCAAAAGAAACCCTTTTGTGAAAGCAGAATCAAAATTGTTTGAAAAATGAGCCTACAATATTTATTTTAAATACGGGTATGAGCAAAAAAGGGTGCGTAGTGGGAAAATATCACTATCTCCCTCGCACAACGGCACAGTAATGGCCATTCTGAGAGCCGTGACATCACGGGACATATCATGCATCCTTTTACTGTCATCGATCTGATATCGGTCCAGGCGTCTTCGAGTAATCGGGGAACATAAATAAAAAAGATTCCGACGAATTGTTAACCTCCTCCTTTTTTTAAGTCGGTTAAAAAGGCGACCAGAATAAAAAAAGTATCCAAATAATTATTAATCTATATATATAAAAGAAGAAACTGACTGACTGACTGATCGATCAACGCACAGCCAAAACGGCTGGGGTTAGAGACTTGAATTTTTGACAGTAGGTACCTATTATGACGTAGGCATCCACTAAGGGAGGGTTTTTGGAAATACCACCCCTAAGGGGGTAAAATAGGGGATGAAAGTGTGTATGAAAATCCGTCATTTTTGAAGATAAATTCATGAAAATTAGGATTTGGCATTTTAGTTAAAAATAAAAAATATATGTTTCAGGATTTTTGGAAATTCCGCCCTTAAGGGGGTAAAATAAGGAATGAAAGTTTGTATGAAAATCCGTAATTTTTAAGTTAAACACATGAATATTGGTATTTTGTATTGTATACTTTTTCTCCCAAACATGACCTCCACGCGGGCGGAGCCGCGAGCAACATCTAGTTAGGCATATACGCTCACGCCTGTAATCCCCGTAGGGGTAGACGGCGATGTAACCAGTACACCCACTTTCCGCCGAATTATTACGGTCCCATAATGTGATAGGGGCGAGTTTATCTCCATACCGGGCACAATTCCAACTCCGCGCTGATACTGAGTATTTCTAAATAAAAAACCCAATATCACTTTACCCGACCCGGGAATCGAACCCGAGAACTTCACTGTTGGGTGTATATAATAATCTCTAAGACAATTTACGAGATGTTTTAGTTTACCTTGACACTAGAGATGTTATGGATTTGAAATTTCGGATCTGGATGTGGAGATATGGGAGTAATATTATATCGGTTTCGGATACGGTTACGGATATTAAATTATTTCGGATTATCCGTTAGTTTCGGATAGTTTCGGTTATGGATGGGTTTGAAGAAATTGTAAAAGTAAAAAACAAATAGCTTTATTTCCAGTTTATCATTTGGTACTATTTTATGTAAGTAAATGTAATCCCACAAGAGTAAATGACTGACAGGCTATGTCTAAGCAATAGAAATAAAAATAATAAATGCATTGAGGTACGCGCGCGGCTCGTGTGTCGGTTCGGCCAGGCAAAAACCAGTCCTAACGTGTCTCAATTAGAAAATCCGAAATTATTTGAAACTTTTATATCAGATTCGGTTACGGTTACGGGTAGAATTTTATTTCGGATATCCGATTGTTTCGGTTACGGTTACGGAGCTCCATAACATCCCTGCTTGACACGATTGACTATTAATAATAATAAATACACCAAAATATGTGTATGATACATAGTTCCGACCCCACACTGGGTATACTGTATCGTGGGTATCAAGAACTACGAGGGACTACGGTCCCACAACACCCAGACCCGAAACAAATATCTGTCTGTCATACAAACAATAGTGTAGTTTCCTGGGTTAATTTTGTACATTATTCGACATGCAACCGAATATAGTACGCCAAAGAAACCCTTTTGCGAAAACAGAATAAAAATTATAAATTGTTTTTATTTGCTCCCACATACAAATTGGTTTGGTAGTAACAAGTAATATAGGTACGGTAGTATTAGAGTAAGAATCAAAATTGCTTATAAATTGAGGTCACAATATTTATTTAAAATATTGGTATGAGCAAATACTCAAAGGTATAAGCAAAAATGGTTGCGTATCGGGAACATATCGCTATCTCCCTCGCACAACGGCACAGTAACGGCCATTCTCAGATATGACGTCACGGCTCATATCATGCATCCTTTTACTGTCATTTGACAATTACCCCTTCCAGCAGATTTGAATGGCGTCTAATTTACTTTATAAAACAATCAAGTCATCTACCCTATTGTCTCAGTACGGGAATCGAGCTCACGGCCTCTGGTGGAAGATAATAATATAATACTGGCCCTGTATTATAACATTGTCCCACTGCTGGGCACAGGCCTCCTCTACTAATGAGAGGGGTTAGGCCTTAGTCCACCACGCTGGCCTAATGCGGGTTGGTAGACTTCACATACCTTCGAAATTCTTACAAGAATTCTCAGGTATGCAGGTTTTCTCACGATGTTTTCCTACACCGTTAAAGCAAGCGATAATTAACATTTAATACACACATAACTTTAGAAAAGTCAGAGGTGTATGCCACTTGGGTTTCGAACATACGACTTTCGTCTTGGCAGTCCGTACGGCAACCAACTAGGCCATCGCTGCTATGGTGGAAGATAATTTAAGAGATATTCTAGTTTACCTTGACACCATTACCTATGAAATCAATGCAGACACGATCGATCAATCAACTCCAGATATTCATTATCAAAAAGTTATTTCCGCATACAGTGATAAAACTGCCAAACTTCTGATAAGAGTTACAGCTGGATTGATATAATTTTTACTTTTTAAATAAAAATAAAACCGTCTTCAAAAAAACCCAGACACAACTCAAAAGCACATCAATTAATTACATAGAATTTAAATGAATTACAGTGTAAACTCCATGTAACGTCACTCTATTTAACGACAAACTCTCTTAAGCGTCGAAATCAATTGGCTTTGGTTGGTTTAGCTTGTTTTTCATACAATGTTTCACTCTATATAGCATTACACCCACTCTCAATAACGACAACAATTAAGTTGCTAAAATTAGTAAAAACTGCGCAGCTGTGTACGATCTATTGTCGCTTTATTATCCTAGCCCGCAATAAACTCGACTGTCGGCATCATGCATACCGAACTTTCTAAGAAATTCATTCTTTTGTTTACAAATTGGGATTGCTTGCACGTGTAGACTGTTATTGACCATGATTCATAACTAGGAGTCATGGATTATCTATACCTTATCATATTCTTAGTTGCTCACAAACTTGCAAACTGTAAACATGGCTACTAAAAGAAAATCACTGTGTATTGACGAAAAAGTTTTACTGATACGCGCAATAGAAACGGGAGAGAAGATAAGTGATGTTGGCAAACGCTTTGGATTTAGTCGCTCTACCGTGTCCACAATATGGAAAAATAAAGAAAAAATCCTCCACGCTGCGGGCGAGGGAAAATCTTCCAAAAAATTAAAGAAACCTATATACGAAGATTTGGATAAAGCTGTACTATCATGGTTTCATCGACAGCGCCAGAATAATATGCCTATCTCGGGGCCGCTCGTGAAAGCTAAGGCGGAGAATTTTGCTGCTGAACTTGGTTTAACTTCTTTCAAAGCATCAGAAGGATGGCTCGGAAAATTCAAGCAGCGTCATCATATCAACTATGGTAAAATAAGTGGGGAAGCACGAAGTGTTGATACAAATGTGACTCATGATTGGATTAACAGAGTGTGGTCAAAATTCATAGAAAAATACGCCCCAAGTGACATTTTCAATGCTGATGAAGCAGGAATTTTCTATAAGTTGACTCCAGATAAAACTCTGAAATTTAAAGGGGAAAAGTGTGTGGGAGGAAAGCTTTCCAAGGAACGTATTACGGTGCTTGTGGCTGCTAATATGGATGGCACAGAGAAAAAAAAGCTACTAATAATAGGCAAATCGAAAAATCCGCGCTGTTTTAAGAACATCAAAAAATTGCCAGTGACGTATAAAGCTAATAAATCAGCTTGGATGACCAGTCAACTTTTTGAAGAAGAAGTGCGAAAGTGGGATGCAGAATTAAAGGGACGAAAAATTTTACTTCTTGTTGACAACTGCCCTGCCCACCCTTTTATATAAAACCTTCAAAACATAGAGTTGGCATTTCTTCCTCCAAATACGACTAGTGTCTTACAGCCAATGGACCAGAGTGTGATTAAAAGCCTCAAGGGTCACTACAGAAGGAAATTATTGATGGAGCTAGTCGAATCTGAGGGTAAAACTTCTGTTAATATGCTGCATGCAGTAAATTTTTTATCTAAAGCCTGGGAAGAAGTGACACCCACAACTATACAGCACTCTTTTCGACATGCTGGACTTTGTACCAATTCTACGAGTGATGAGGTGGAAACAGAATCTGAGTTTGAAAGCGACGACGACCTTCCATTAACTGAGTGGATTCAACAATTCAACATGGCAGGAAATACGGTAAATCTTCAAACCTACATTGAAGTGGACGACCGCCTGCTTACAACGGCTTCACTCACAGACGAAGAAATTTTGGATTCAGTGAGAAAAACTGAGGATCAAGAACAAGGTGATGAAGAAGATGAGACGGATGAGCCTGAGCTTCCGCCGAGCATTAAAGAAGCTCTGGAAGCAGCAAAATTATTGGAAAAATATTTCCTTTATAACCAAGATGCCTCAGTATTGCTAGATATTAATAAAATAACTAAAAAAATACAACAAAATTACTGGTGCAGCAAAAGACGTCAGACATAAATAACAGACTATACTCAATAGCGTTCAAATAACATTCTTTTTTATGCACATAACTACTAACAATAGTCAGAAATAAACTTTTTATTTTTCTAATTCTGATGTTTCTTCTCTCCATTTAACGACAACTCTCTATAACGCCATAAAATGCACAGTCCCTTCAGTGTCGCTATATAGAGTTTACACTGTATTTGGAGTCGGTGCCAGCCAAAACATGGAAAAAACAGAATAATCAGGCATACAAAATTTTTTAAAAAGTTTTTTTAATTCATAAAAAGGACACCGACTTCAATGAAAAACAAATTATGCGTCTCTATAACATTTGGGGGTTTCCCTCGATTTTTCTGAGATCCCATCATCAGATCCTGACTTGGTGCCAATGGGACCACCTGGGAAGTATACCCTTTTAAACAAAAAAAGAATTTCTCGAATCGGTCCAGCCGTCTTCGAGTAATCGGGTAACATACATAAAAAAAAGATTCCGACGAATTGTTAATCTCCTCCTTTTTTTGAAGTCGGTTAAAAAAGTGAAAACCTAGCGAAAGTTGGTTCTACATTATGGTGGTAGGATATTCATATCAACCCGGATAGCGACCACCGTACACAGGGTATAAAACCCGCCATAGTGGCATACGCAAGTGTGTCGCGTTCCGGGATCAGCCAGTGTACAACCGGTTTTTTTTACATACGGTGTACGGCCGTTTTGCGGCCTTCTGAGTACTCGTGACACTAGACCCTCGACCGCTTCTTCACCTTCTTGCCCATGGCGTAGTGTGAAGAAGCAGGCCAGCATGATAGTGTTAAGTAGCGGGGGATAGATCGTCTCTCGATACTCTAATTTGACGGCACTGCGCTTACCATCAGGTGCAGTTTGGACAATATGCCAGGATAAAAAATATATAAATTAACAAATTGGTTTAATATTAGATATTTTTAGACTAAAATCTACACTACTATTATAAAGAGGAAAGATTTGTGTGGCGGCACACAAGCGCCTCACACCGACGAGATAGCAAAGACGCCAGGCTCGATCGCGGTAGTTAAAATTGCGCAGCACATTGGATATATACAAGCTCCAAATATCAAAGGTTGGAGGGGCCGCGGCCGGTCGGGCATAACACCTGCCTGACTGGAGATACCCCCCTTCGCTAGAGGAACACTATCACCCGTTCCTCTACATTTGTATTTTTGTATGTTTATAATGAATAAACTCAAAAAATACTGTGCCGATGTCAACCTTTCACCATTGGAAAGCTACATTCACCCTGAGTAACATAGGCTATATGGTTTTTGGAAATACCTCCCATAAGGGGGTAAAATAGGGGATAAAAGTTTGTATGAAAATCCGTCATTATTTAAGTTAAACGCATGGAAATTCGTATTTTGTATTATATACTTTTCTCCCATACATAACCTCCACGCGGGCGGAGCCGCGAGCAACAGCTAGTCTATTATAAAAAGCAAAATTCTATCAGGTTTTCAATTACTGTCAACTACCCTATTATATATTTCAGTTCTGGGTTTGTGGGTAGTCCTTCATAGTTATTGATACAGGTTTGACCTAGTGTGGGGTCAGGAATATGTGTGACTTGGGTGTAATATTTAAATAGCCTTAATTCAAGTAAAGATTATGAAATAAAAATATAAGTGGACTTTTTTTTTAGGTCCTCGATAGGCAGACGAGCATACGGGCCACCTGATGGTAAGTAGTCACCGCCGCCCATAGACTTCTGCAATGCCAGGGCACAGCAAAGCCGCTGCCTACCGTTGAACCTCGATAGACAGACGAGCAGACGGGTCACCTGATGGTAAGTAGTCACCGCCGCCCATAGACTTCTGCAATACCAGGGCACAGCAGAGCCGCTGCCTACCGTTGAACCTCGATAGACAGACGAGCAGACGGGCCACCTGATGGTAAGTAGTCACCGCCGCCCATAGACTTCTGCAATGCCAGGGCACAGCAAAGCCGCTGCCTACCGTTGAACCTCGATAGACAGACGAGCAGACGGGTCACCTGATGGTAAGTAGTCACCGCCGCCCATAGACTTCTGCAATGCCAGGGCACAGCAAAGCCGCTGCCTACCGTTGAACCTCGATAGACAGACGAGCAGACGGGCCACCTGATGGTAAGTAGTCACCGCCGCCCATAGACTTCTGCAATACCAGGGCACAGCAGAGCCGCTGCCTACCGTTGAACCTCGATAGACAGACGAGCAGACGGGCCACCTGATGGTAAGTAGTCACCGCCGCCCATAGACTTCTGCAATACCAGGGCACAGCAGAGCCGCTGCCTACCGTTGAACCTCGATAGACAGACGAGCAGACGGGCCACCTGATGGTAAGTAGTCACCGCCGCCCATAGACTTCTGCAATGCCAGGGCACAGCAAAGCCGCTGCCTACCGTTGAACCTCGATAGACAGACGAGCAGACGGGTCACCTGATGGTAAGTAGTCACCGCCGCCCATAGACTTCTGCAATGCCAGGGCACAGCAAAGCCGCTGCCTACCGTTGAACCTCGATAGACAGACGAGCAGACGGGCCACCTTATGGTAAGTAGTCACCGCCGCCCATAGACTTCTGCAATACCAGGGCACAGCAGAGCCGCTGCCTACCGTTGAACCTCGATAGACAGACGAGCAGACGGGCCACCTGATGGTAAGTAGTCACCGCCGCCCATAGACTTCTGCAATACCAGGGCACAGCAGAGCCGCTGCCTACCGTTGAACCTCGATAGACAGACGAGCAGACGGGCCACCTGATGGTAAGTAGTCACCGCCGCCCATAGACTTCTGCAATACCAGGGCACAGCAAAGCCGCTGCCTACCGTTGAACCTCGATAGACAGACGAGCAGACTGGCCACCTGATGGTAAGTAGTCACCGCCGCCCATAGACTTCTGCAATACCAGGGCACAGCAGAGCCGCTGCCTACCGTTGAACCTCGATAGACAGACGAGCAGACTGGCCACCTGATGGTAAGTAGTCACCGCCGCCCATAGACTTCTGCAATACCAGGGCACAGCAGAGCCGCTGCCTACCATTTATGAAATTAGCAGTTCTAGCATTACTTTATTTCATTTTTACTAGCCAGTTACTTAAAGAGCTGATCCAAGTATTTTCACACGTACAATAATAAAACTATGATTATAAAAAACTAATATACAATATATACTAAATAAAATTAATATATAAACATACTAATTATGGAATATTAAAGTTGACAATTTGTTTCATTATATTTCTATTCGATTAATTTCGTGGCAGGATAAAGTCATTTTTTTTATACTGGCACGGCAAAGTGACCACACTGTACCTGATGGTAAGCGCAGTGAGTCCAATTAGAGAATCAAGTAGCGAGATACGATCTATTCCCCTCTACTCAAAACAATTATGCCGGCCTGCTTCTTCACACTACGCCATGGGCAAGACGATGAAGAAGCGGTCGAGGGACTATTGTCAGAGTACTCAGAAGGCCGCAAAACGGCCAAACATCCTACCCCAACTCCCCCGACAATACATTTCCAAAGACTCGCCGAGTTTCATTACTCGGTGTCAAATGCGTGCCATTATCGATCCTAAAACAGGAGTTACAATGGCGGATGTGAGGGCAGGATAGTAAATATAAACATACTGGTTAAAATCACACCAAAGATTAAATCTGATCTAACCTAACCCCATTTGTACATAGGCATAATATCCCTCGGCGATTCCGGATATTTATTAAGTAAATTGTTGGTGGAATTATTACTATAATAATCAGACAGACAGACAGAAGACAGTTTTCCTTCGTATGATCCTGGGTTCTTTAAGCGTAGTGTTAAGCTACTCAGCAGGATAGTATCGAGTAACGAGGGATAGATTGTCTCGCTACTCGATACTGTGATTGGACGGCACTGCGCTTACCATCAGGCGTAGTGTGGTCACTTTGCCTTGCCAGAATAAAAAAAATGCAGTTCGAAATTCAAAGTTTGCTTGTGTCTGTCGAATAACACCCGGATCAGCCCTCTTACCGCTTCTAACAATCTTTCCAGCGACGTAAACGCTATTCGTGGACTTCCGCTCATCTCTCTTCTCCAAGCAGCTCGCCTCGAAACTTACAGAAGGAAGTTTACCATAATCAATGAGTGAGTACTTCTCAGGCGTATTCACATGCGATAGCGATGTCGACTTTCTATGAGAAACAAATCGCCGCGAGATTCAAATTCGGAACGTTATCTATTTGAATGTTGGCGGGAGATTCAAAATTAGAAGGGTCTATCAAATGCTGGCGTTAGATTCAAAAATGGAATTTCTATTTAAATGTTAGGGGGAGATTCAAAATTAGAACGTTCTGTTGAATAATGGCGGTAGATTGAATTCAAACTAGTACGTTCTGTATTCTAGTATAAATAATTATAAATTCAAAAATGGAACGTATTTCAATTCATAACATTGTTTTTACCGGAATTATAGAACATAAACAAATGTTCCGCACCGTTACCCTCCCAACAATGGAATAAAAACTTTTTATTCATCAAGCTTTTTTTTCATTAATTAGCAAACGAATCACAGTCATACCACCCTAAAACAAATATTTCATTAAATCCCCAAAAATCAACGCTCACCCAGGATCCACACTGGCATTCGACGACGACGAACTATACCCCCGAAACCTTTCCACCGACGGCGCTGTTTTAGTTATAATAATATTCTCAGGCGTGGCACACAACACTTCAAAACCATATTTCTTTTTCACCCGCGCTTTGACCACATCATTTTCCGTATCGCTTTTGACCCCGCTATCTCTGATTTGGGTCAGAAATTTCAGCGTAGATGGAGTGGAACTACGTCTTTTCGAGGTCACCATTTTGAATAGACTCTCTTCCGTTACTGAAGGTGATAATTTCCCTTTTATATTCTTTTTGTGCATTTCAAAGCACTTCATTGGTGATTTACGGACCAAATCCATTCTAGGACTTGCGGAGAGACTTTTAGTCGCAAAAGGCGAAGCTCCGCGACGTATGCCCATCTCTTTCTTCCTCAATACATCTAGTAATTTTCCGTCCTTTTTCTCATCGGGTGTTTGCGATCCACTGCTATCGTCTTTTGATACTGATTCTATGGAGCCAATAAAGTTAGCCCATTTGGCTGCTATGGTTTTGGATTTTCTACGTTTAGGCTCTGGGCTATGTCTAGAATTAGGTATGGATATTAGCGGAGAACTGTTTAGGCTAGATAGCTTCAGGCCTAGCGTTACGAGTGCAGAATAAATAGATATATATTAGTTACCTTTTATAATTTTCTGTGAAAAAATGGCCGCAGGGATAAATAAAGTCAATTATATCAAAATATTTATTTGTCATTGTAACCTATACACTGTAATATTTTGGTTTCAGCAATTTTAAATAATTATAGCAGATAGCTACAGATCGCATATAAAAAAATTGATGGCGTTAGACTATACTTTTAAATTTTCATTAAGATACATTAATGCATAAATAATTTTATTTGTCAATCTAATAAAAGGTCAAGGTCACATCCGAATTTGCCTTTTAGTCACTAATACAATCCAAATATTACAGATATTAATTTTACTCAGCCGGCGTCAAACACAAAGGTCAACTTTATTAGTGAAATCTATTCAATTTAATGCAATTTTACTTTGTCGGTTTGGTTATTTACAAATGCTGTGATATTGTTTGTAGAATAAAGAACTAACAGACTGGACAAGAAAAGTGTGTATATTGCTGCCATGTTCCTAAAGGGTCTGAAAGGGCATAGAGTCGGATAATTAACTTTAACCGTGACAAATTGAGTATATCCCAGTTATGTTTCACTCGAAGGTCAAGATCAAGGTCACTTATTATTATTGTATACCCTGCTCAACAGACTGCAAAAGTTAAATTGGACATTTATATGTTTAGTCATGTCTTGCTTCAAGGCCAAAAGTCAAGGTCACCTCTTATTTTTAGTACATACCGTGCTCATTGAAGTGTTTCTCAAGCTCCTCGTGCGAGAGGTTGGTCTGCGTGGAGGGTTCCTCCGCGGCGACCGTCTGTTCGGGTCTCGAGCGGGAACATCTGCGGACCAAGTATATATAGATACTGTTATTATATGAGCGTTTATTTAAAGTCCATACTGGGACTGTCCACAGTACGGAGTGGTGTGCAAGCAGTTCACATCGTCCTATACCGCTGTTGGTCTGGTGGCAGTTCAGCATAGAGGGTTATGCTGTCCGTGCGCAATCGAGACTAATTGGAAAGTGGTATTTGGTACATCCTAACTTGGGGTTGTGAACCTTAAGCACTAAGTAACAGTGATCATTAAATTGATCACTACAGCGGTCATCATCGTTTATGTGCTTCTTAATGTATCGATCGAGAACCAAGACAGTCCGAGAATGGACTGTGCTCCGGAACGCCCAAGCGCTCCCTTTTATTGTCAACCTTTACCCCCACTCAATAGGTAATTATCAACCTACCCACAGTTATTTATAGAGTACCCCCGATATCTCTAATAAACAGGGACCGTCAATATATTATTTAAACTATTTTTTAAAAGTCACCTGAGCATAGCATTGCTGCATCGTAGCGCTAGCTCCAACCCGTCCAGCCAGTAATGTCCGGCGGCTTGTGACGGCGCGCGGAATATCAGGTGAGCTGTCGGCAACGGTTGAACCACTGCACCTGTACATACATTAAATTATTTACTTATAACAAGCCACACAATAGTCAGTCATATTTTTTTTATTACACGAGTTTATCCCTCGCTTGATAGTGAACATGCCTGTCTATAACATTTTAAGAGTTCTCCGCACTTCTCTCATATTCTAATATCTCTGTTGTCTCTGTTTGTTAACTGTCCCCATTTGTCTAGTCCCTATTTGTTTACTGTCCCTATTTGTTTACTGTCGCCATTTATCGACTGTCCCCATTTGTCTAGTCCCTATTTGTTTACTATCCCTATTTGTTTACTGTCGCCATTTATCGACTGTCTTCATTTGTCCACTGTCCCTATTTGTTTACTGTCCCTATTTGTCCACTGTCCCCATTTGTCCACTGTCCCCAATTGTCCACTGTCCTGATTTGTCCACTGTCCTAATTTGTCCACTGTCCCCATTTATCCACTGTCCCCATTTGTCCACTGTACTGATTTGTTTTTTTTATACTGGCACGGCAAAGTGACCACACTGCACAATTAGAGTAGCGAGTAGCGAGAGACGATCTGTCTTGGGCTACTCAACACAATCATGCCGGCCTGCTTCTTCACACTAAGCCATGGGCAAGAAGGTTAAGAAGCGGTCGAGGGTCTAGTGTCAGAGTACTCAGAAGGCCGCAGTACGGCCAAACATCGTACCCCAACTCTAGACCCCCGCCAGAAACCCACTTGCGTGTGCCATTATGGCGGGTTTTCAATCCTGTGTACCGTGTTCGCTATCCGGGCGGATACGAATATCCTACCACCAGCACTATCCTCATTTGTCCACTGTCCCCATTTATCTACTGTTCCCACTTGACCACTGTCCCCATTTGCCTGTCCATATGTCAAATCTCTTCCCAGTCACCCCTCGTACTCACCAATCGTCTCGTTATGTGGTCCTCTCGGTGCCCAAATACTCTGCTCCAAAGGATGATACAGTTTGAAACAGAATCCGTCCTTCTTGCTGGGCCTCTCGATGACCTGGCACGAGGTCAGCAGTACTGTGCCGACCCAGTGGCTGCTCTGTAACACAAATATTAAGTTTTTTTAAGTTCTCCGATGGGATTGGATTGTATCCCAAACATGACATCCGCCCGCGTGGAGGTCATGTTTGGGAGAAAAAGTATATTATACAAAATACTAATCTTCATGCGTCTAACTTAAAAAATGAAGTATTTTCGTACAAACTTTCATCCCCTATTTTACCCTCTTAGGGATGATTTTGAAAAAAAATGTGAAACACGTTATTCTATATTTCCTACAAAAAGGCTAAATATGAATATGGCCTCGGAACTCTTAGGCATAAAGGGCCCAGGATCATAGGAAGGATCACACGGTAGCTGGCAAACTGTTCCACAGCTTGATGGGGCGGGGTAGACACGAAGCTGTGGATCAAGCCAGTACGCGTGGTTCTGGTGGTGATTTTGCCTTGGCCTTGGAACTCTTAGGCATAAAGGACCCAGGATCATAGGAAGGATCACACGGTAGCTGGCAAACTGTTCCACAGCTTGATGGGCCAGGGTAGTGGACATGAAGCTGTGGATCAAGCCAGTACGCGTGGTTCTGGTGGTGATCTTACCTTGGCCTTGGAACTCTTAGGCATAAAGGACCCAGGATCATAGGAAGGATCACACGGTAGCTGGCAAACTGTTACACAGCTTGATGGGCCAGGGTAGTGGACATGAAGCTGTGGATCAAGCCAGTACGCGTGGTTCTGGTGGTGATCTTACCTTGGCCTTGGAACTCTTAGGCATAAAGGACCCAGGATCATAGGAAGGATCACACGGTAGCTGGCAAACTGTTCCACAGCTTGATGGGCCAGGGTAGTGGACATGAAGCTGTGGATCAAGCCAGTACGCGTGGTTCTGGTGGTGATCTTACCTTGGCCTTGGAACTCTTAGGCATAAAGGACCCAGGATCATAGGAAGGATCACACGGTAGCTGGCAAACTGTTACACAGCTTGATGGGCCAGGGTAGTGGACATGAAGCTGTGGATCAAGCCAGTACGCGTGGTTCTGGTGGTGATCTTACCTTGGCCTTGGAACTCTTAGGCATAAAGGACCCAGGATCATAGGAAGGATCACACGGTAGCTGGCAAACTGTTCCACAGCTTGATGGGCCAGGGTAGTGGACATGAAGCTGTGGATCAAGCCAGTACGCGTGGTTCTGGTGGTGATCTTACTTTGGCCTTGGAACTCTTAGGCATAAAGGACCCAGGGTCATAGGAAGGATCACACGGTAGCTGGCAAACTGTTTCACAGCTTGATGGGCCGGGGTAGAAATGAAGCTGTGGATCAAGCCAGTACGCGTGGTTCTGGTGGTGATCGTACCTTGGCCTTGGAACTCTTGTAGAGAAGCAGCAGACCAGGTTTCAGCACACACCAAAGCTTAGTCCATGACTTGAGCGAGCCTCGAACCTGCAAACGTGCAGAATGTTTTCAATACAAACAAAAACCAGTATGATAGCCTCAAAAAGTACACCGACTACAATAAAAAACACATTATGCGCCCCTATTAAATTTGAGGGTTGCCCTCGATTTTTCTGAGATCCCATCATCAGATCCTGACTTAGTGCCAATGGGACCACCGGGGAAGTATATCCTTTTTAAATTAAATAAAAAAAGATTATTTCGAATCGGTCCAGACGTCTTCGTGTAATCGGGGAACATACATAAAAAACCGACGAATTGAGAACCTCCTCCTTTTTGTCAGTAAAAAAGGTAATTGACTCTTATTCAAAAGAATTTGATAAATCCACTATAAAATAAAAACGTTAGAAGCCATTCGAATATGGATAGAACTGTCAAATGTCGAAAAGGATGCATGATATTTATGACGTCACCGCTCAGAACGGCTAATACAGTCCAGTCGTGCGAGGGGGACAGTGAGATGTTCCCACTACGCACATTTTTATCCTGGCACGGCAGAGTGACCACACTGCACCTGATAGTAAGAGCAGTGCCGACAAGTTAGAGTATCAAGTAGCGAAAGACAATCTATACCCGCTATTCAACACAATATGCCGCTTCTTCACACTACGTCATTGGCAAGAAGGTGAAGAAGCGGTCGATGATCTAGAATCAGAGTACTCAGAACATCGTACCCCAACTCTAGATAAAAACCAGATGTATACTACGGCGGGTTTTACACCCTGTGTACGGTGGTCGCTATCCTGACGGATATGAATATCCTACCACCAGCAAATGACGTGTGGTGCAAGTACCATGTATTTTTAGTGTCTCGATAGGCAAACGAGCAGACGGGCCACCTGACGGTAAGTAGTCACCGCCGTCCATAGACTTCTGCAATGCCAGAGCACAGCAGAGCCGCTGTCTACCGTTGAACCTCGATAGGCAGACGAGCAGACGGGCCACCTGATGGTAATAGTCACCGCCGCCCATAGACTTCTGCAATGCCAGGGCACAGCAGAGCCGCTGTCTACCGTTGAACCTCGATAGACAGACGATCAGACGGGCCACCTGATGGTAAGTAGTCACCGCCATCCATAGACTTCTGCAAGGCCAGGGCACAGCAGAGCCGCTGTCCACCGTTGAACCTCGATAGGCAGACGAGCAGACGGGCCACCTGATGGTAAGTAGTCACCGCCGCCCATAGACTTCTGCAATGCCAGGGCACAGCAGAGCCGCTGTCTACCGTTGAACCTCGATAGGCAGACGAGAAGACGGGCCACCTGATGGTAAGTAGTCACCGCCGTCCATAGACTTCTGCAATGCCAGGGCACAGCAGAGCCGCTGTCTACCGTTGAACCTCGATAGGCAGACGAGAAGACGGGCCACCTGATGGTAATAGTCACCGCCGCCCATAGACTTCTGCAATGCCAGGGCACAGCAGAGCCGCTGTCTACCGTTGAACCTCGATAGACAGACGATCAGACGGGCCACCTGATGGTAAGTAGTCACCGCCATCCATAGACTTCTGCAAGGCCAGGGCACAGCAGAGCCGCTGTCCACCGTTGAACCTCGATAGGCAGACGAGCAGACGGGCCACCTGATGGTAAGTAGTCACCGCCGCCCATAGACTTCTGCAATGCCAAGGCACAGCAGAGCCGCTGTCTACCGTTGAACCTCGATAGGCAGACGAGAAGACGGGCCACCTGATGGTAAGTAGTCACCGCCGTCCATAGACTTCTGCAATGCCAGGGCACAGCAGAGCCGCTGTCTACCGTTGAACCTCGATAGGCAGACAAGAAGACGGGCCACCTGATGGTAAGTAGTCACCGCCGTCCATAGACTTCTGCAATGCCAGGGCACAGCAGAGCCGCTGCCTACAATTGTAATGTACCTGACCTCCCACTTACCTTCAGCCAATCAGCGAGCACCACGACCGACGGATCCTCGATAGAGTGCAGCAGAGCTGATGCCACACGTTTCTTCTCGCGTCTGTAATGTTGTCTCTGCGCCTTGTAACTCTCCTTGCGAGATAGGGCCGTGTTGGTAGTCCTGGACCCACCGACGGCCGTTTCCGATGACTGCAACAAAGACACAAACTTGTACAGAATGTTCCAAAAAAGGGGAACTAAGGAAGGTGCTATGTATAGAGTCGGTGATTAGAAACACATTAGTCCATTGAAATGTTACATGAGCTTTACATTTTTTAGAGGACATAATTATATTTTTGAGACATGTGTGGAGGGTCAATAGAAGCTTAACCCCAAGTTTGTGGTGTTGGCGTCCTTGCCCCCCGGCCGCCATCTTGGAAAAAGGGGTGCAAACACCTTTTAGGCGATATCTCGGAAACTATGCGTCCTACAAAAAATTCGTAAAGACATAAATTTAAGCAAATCGCTTTGCCTACAAATATGTTCATATATCTTTTGCCCTTTAAAATTGTAACATTTCAATGGACTATGAGGTAAAAACGAAAATTACAATTTTGTAGCAACAAAAATTTTACAATGAAATTTTAAAACTCTCTCTTTTTGAAACTCTTGATTAACTGTCAATCGATTTATCTAATTAAATATACTTAGACACTGCAAAATTAGTTTTTAGCATTTATCATTGGCTTCAAGAGTCATAAATGGAATGATTTTAATAAAAATTACTAATTACAATTACTCAGATAAGATGATGTTTACGGGATTTTCAACTTTATCAATATGTTACTAATCACCAACTCTATACTAATAATTTCATTAGTACCCCATTTTGTCGAGGGTCTAAAGTTGGGGTACTATGTTTGGCCGTTTTGCGGCCTTCTGAGTACTTTGACAATAGACACTCGACTTCTTCTTCACCTTCTTGCCCATGGCGTAGTGCGAGGAAGCAGGCCGGCATGATTGTGTTGAGTAGCGGGGGATAGATTGTCTCTCGCTACTCAATACTCTAATTGGACCACACTGCGCTTACCATCAGGTGCAGTGTGGTCACATTGCCATGACAGAAAAAGTCGTTCCCGGTATGGCGATAGGCTCGCCCCCTATCACATCATGGGACTGTAATAACCTCTGCGAACTGTGTACTGATTATGCATACCTGATAGCAAGAGTGAGGGGATATGTATTCCTCTACCAAATACCCACCTTATCTGAAGATGTGCCGTCAGGTGGGTGTGCTCTGGAGTCTCCCGAGGCCGGCGTGACCACGGGAGCGCCTGGTGACCTCGGAGGCGGGGTCAAGGTTGGCTCACCTGGAAATAATCAGGATATTCCAACCATGGGAATTGAAAAATAACCATCAACCATTTATTTCGACAGTCTCCGTGGTCCAGTTGGCGAGTAGCCGGCTGTGAGACGAGAGGCCGTGGGTTCGATTCCCACACCGGGACAAATGTTTGTGTGGCAGACAGATATTTGTCCGGGGTCTGGGTGTTGTGAGAGGGTGCGTCTCTCTAGGTCCCTGATACCCACAACACAAGACTCGTATCTTAGTGTGGGGTCAGGGCTGTATGTGTGACTGTTGAGTGGTAATTATTTTATTTATTTATCCAACACACGTATTTACAGAAACAAGAGATAAAAATTGAGTATCTAATTTAATCTAAAAGCAGCGATAGCCTAGTTGATTGTGGTACGGACTGTCAAGACGAAAGTCGTATGTTCGAAACCCAAGTGGCATACACCTCTGACTTTTTAACCGACTTCAAAAAAAGGAGGAGGTTCTCAATTCGACTGTATGTTGTTTTTTTTTTTTTTTATGTTTGTTACCTCGTTTCTCTGTACTGTGTGAACCGATTTCGACCATTCTTTCTTTGATTGAAAGCTGGTGCTTGTCATTTGGTCCCATAAAAATATGGTGAAGATCTGATGAATATCTTCGGAGCTGGAGAGGGTAACTCCTTAAAATTAAGTAGTATTCCAGTGGTTCTTTTTGCATTACGTTCATTATAAAAGTTAAGTTTCAGTGAGAGAGGGTAAAAGGGGTGGGGGTGAGGGAGGGGGGTGATAAAATTAAAATACACGTAAATTCTAATATCTTCAGCAGCTTTTAACCGATTTTATATAATTTACCACTAAAAAGCAAAAAATAAATTATTACTTTTTAAATAAAAATTAAACCGCCTTCAAAAAAACCCAGACACAACTAAAAAGCAAAAAATAATTGGTTACATTTAAATCAATTAGTTATATGCAATTTAAATCAATTATTTGGAGTCGGTGCCAGCCAAAACATGGAAAAAACAGAATAATCAGGCATACAAAAAAATATAAAATAGATCCAGACTTGGTTTTTATAAATCTAAAAGTAAAGAAAACAACACCGGCACCGACTCCAAAAATAATTGATTTAAATTGCATATAACTAATTGATTTAAATGTAACCAATTATTTTTTGCTTTTTAGTTGTGTCTGGGTTTTTTTGAAGGCGGTTTAATTTTTATTTAAAAAGTAATAATCTAAAGTTACGTGTGTATTCATTGATAATTATCGCTCACTTTAACGGTAAAATAAAACATGAGGAAACCCGAGAATTCCTATAAGAATTTCAAAGGTATGTGAAGTCTACCAACACGCATTAAGCCAGCGTGGTAAACTAAGACCTAACCTCAATAGTAGAGGAGGCCCGTGAGCAGTGAGACAATGTTTAATACAGGACTAGTATTATTATTACTAAATAAAATAAATAACACCCAACAGTAACACACATAGCCCCCACCCCACACTAAGATACGAGTCTGGTGTTGTGGGTATCAGGAACCTAGAGAGACGCACGGTCTCACAACACCCAGACCCCGGACACAAATATCCTTCTGTCACACAAACATCTGTCCCGGTGTGGGAATCGAACCCAAGGCCTCTCGTTTCACAGCCGGCTACTCGTCAACTGCGCCACGGAGGCAAAGTTTTATAGAATTATTATTGTTTCGACTAGCCTCTTATACATTTTGGTAGAAATCTTAATAAACAAGACCAAGTTGATGAGTTATCTTACCGTAGATAGGCGGAGTGGATGGCGCCGTAGCTGGCAGCACCACATTCAACGGTGGATGGTGTTTCTGTGAAAGATCAGGAAGGTTACTCCTGACACTCAATTCCAAACTGTACAATTGGCACTCTTGAACGCAACACCAGCGCACGATTTAACTAAATACGGCGGAATTTTAAGTAACTAAATGAAATTGAGTATTTACGATAGCTAGTTCGTAAATATTCTACTTCATTTAGTTGAGTGAGTTAGAGTTCCAATATCTTCTAGATTGGAGTTGAAACTGTATCGAGTTCGAGATTGGAATTGATTTCAAGAGTAGGCCACCAGGTAATGAGTCTCTTCGTCCAACGAAATATATATAGTATAGTATATTCTTCTAAATGTTTTTATTATCTGTTACCCGCGGCTCCGATCTCGTGGAAGTTATTTTTGGAAGAAGAAGTGTACAGTCAATGGTGGCATAAAAATCAAAATCAAATAATAATCATATCCATGAATTGTAATACATTATTTAAATTCAGTCAATCTTTTCTACTCTACCACCAGTTCGGAATGCAGTTTCGCTAGAGAAGAACAGGCAACCAAAATCTAGCGTTGCTCTTTTTGCACACCGTTGCGTTGTTAACAAAATTTGGTCATACAGTTAATCATAAGCTATTATAATAATAATAATACTAGCCCTGTATTAAACATTGTCCCACTGCTGGGCACGGGCCTCCTCTACTAATGAGAGGGGTTAGGCCTTAGTCCACCACGCTGGCCTAATGCGGGTTGGCAGACTTCTCATACCTTCGAAAAAATCTCAGATATGCAGGTTTCCTCACGATGTTTTCCTTCACCGTTAAAGCAAGCGATAATTAACATTTTAATACACACATAACTTTAGAAAAGTCAGGGGAGTACTGCCACTTGGGTTCGAACCTACGACTTTCGTCTTGACAGTCCGTACCGAAACCAACTAGGCTATTGCTGCTATTACATCTTTCTATATCCTAGTATTAATAAAGAACCTAATATTTTTCTGGTATAAAAAATATCTTATATGTTAATCCAGCTAATAAACTATCTGTGTCCAAACATCCAAATCCGTTCAGCAGTTTTTTCGTGATTGAGTAACAAACGTCCAAACATAAAACTTTCACATTTATAATATTAGTAAGATACTAAATAGGTTTGGTCTTCTGAGAGCTATGCTTCTTCTTCTAATAATTCCAATTTCCCTATTTTACATTCGTATAATTCTTTGTATGGACATATACGAGACAATAACCCGTGTTTGTTTCGGCGTTTCTTCTAAAGATGAGTCAAATGCCGGTGCCATCAAGCTTAAAAATCTAAATGTAAAAAAAGTACACCGACTTCAATAACAAACAAATTTTGCGTCACTATAACAGGGTTCAGGGTTTCCCTAGATTTTTCTGAGATCACATCATCAGATCCTGACTTGGTGCCAATGGGACCAGCTGGGAAGTATAACCATTTAAACAAAAAAAGAATTTCTCGAATCGGTCCAGGCGTCGTCGAGTAATCGGTTAACATACATAAAAAAAAGATTCCGACGAATTGTTAACCTTCTCCTTTTTTGAAGTCGGTTAAAAACGATATTAAGTGATCCTATTTACATAATAAAAGTATTTTATTTAAAATACTTTACATGAAACCAAACATTGGAACAGGAAAATGTAAGTCAGATTTGGCTGCTGACGTAAATCGACTTTTAAATGTCAAAATTAATAAATATAATGATTATCAGTCGATAAGAGCTGAGATTATGTTAGTCATTAACCGATAAATGGTTTCAATAGATAATAACAATAAAAACAACAATAATTTTCGCAATGCAGTAGTTTTCTGCTCTCGTCGACCCTTCATGAACTAACCATTACATTAAACATATACACTCATCCTGTGAACCCCGAAGAAATAGGCAGAGGTGTAACCAGTACAGCCAGTTCGGTGCCATAATGTGATAGGGGGCGAGCCTATCGCCACACCGGGCACAATACCAGACTCCGGGCTGATACTGAGAATTTCTAGATAGAAAAACACAATATCACCTTTACCCGACCCGGGGAACGAAGACCTCAGTACAGCAGTCGTAACGCATGCGCAATTACAACTGCGCCACCGAGGCAGCCATCAGATTGAACCCTGACAAAAACTAACCACACTGCACCTGATGATTCAGTACAACGTCCAAGTAGTTTCATCTCAGCATTAAGGTGACCACACTGCACCTGATAGTAAGTGCCTAGGAGTATCAAGTGAGAGACAACCATCCCTAGCTACGACTCCGTGCCTGCCGAGTAGATTCTTCACACTATGCTTAGTATATCCTGTTTTCTATAGCAGAAGCCGGTAGACCAAGAGTTACCTGATGGTAAGCAATATCCACTGCCCTTAAAACCTACAATACCAGAAGCAACATGGGTTGCTGGCATTTAAGAAATGAATATTGGGCGAGAGACAACCACCCTAGCTACGATACCATCCCGGCTGAGTAAATTCTTCAGACTATGCTTAGTATATCCTGTTTTCTATAGCAGAAGCCGGTAGACCAAGAGTTACCTGATGGTAAGCAATATCCACTGCCCTTAAAACCTACAATACCAGAAGAAACATGGGTTGCAGGCATTTAAGAAATGGAGATCGGGCGAGAGACAACCACCCTAGCTACGATACCATCCCGGCCGAGTAGATTCTTCAGACTATGATTAGTATATCCAGTTTCTATAGCAGAATCCGGTAGACCAAGAGTTACCTGATGGTAAGCAATATCCACTGCCCTTAAAACCTACAATACCAGAAGCAACATGGGTTGCTGGCATTTAAGAAATGAATATTGGGCGAGAGACAACCACCCTAGATACGATACCATCCCGGCTGAGTAAATTCTTCAGACTATGCTTAGTATATCCTGTTTTCTATAGCAGAAGCCGGTAGACCAAGAGTTACCTGATGGTAAGCAATATCCACTGCCCTTAAAACCTACAATACCAGAAGAAACATGGGTTGCAGGCATTTAAGAAATGGAGATCGGGCGAGAGACAACCACCCTAGCTACGATACCATCCCGGCCGAGTAGATTCTTCAGACTATGATTAGTATATCCAGTTTCTATAGCAGAATCCGGTAGACCAAGAGTTACCTGATGGTAAGCAATATCCACTGCCCTTAAAACCTACAATACCAGAAGCAACATGGGTTGCTGGCATTTAAGAAATGAATATTGGGCGAGAGACAACCACCCTAGATACGATACCATCCCGGCTGAGTAAATTCTTCAGACTATGCTTAGTATATCCTGTTTCTATAGCAGAATCCGGTAGACCAAGAGTTACCTGATGGTAAGCAATATCCACTGCCCTTAAAACCTACAATACCAGAAGAAACATGGGTTGCAGGCATTTAAGAAATGGAGATCGGGCGAGAGACAACCACCCTAGCTACGATACCATCCCGGCCGAGTAGATTCTTCAGACTATGATTAGTATATCCAGTTTCTATAGCAGAATCCGGTAGACCAAGAGTTACCTGATGGTAAGCAATATCCACTGCCCTTAAAACCTACAATACCAGAAGCAACATGGGTTGCTGGCATTTAAGAAATGAATATTGGGCGAGAGACAACCACCCTAGATACGATACCATCCCGGCTGAGTAAATTCTTCAGACTATGCTTAGTATATCCTGTTTTCTATAGCAGAAGCCGGTAGACCAAGAGTTACCTGATGGTAAGCAATATCCACTGCCCTTAAAACCTACAATACCAGAAGCAACATGGGTTGCTGGCATTTAAGAAATGAATATTGGGCGAGAGACAACCACCCTAGATACGATACCATCCCGGCTGAGTAAATTCTTCAGACTATGCTTAGTATATCCTGTTTTCTATAGCAGAAGCCGGTAGACCAAGAGTTACCTGATGGTAAGCAATATCCACTGCCCTTAAAACCTACAATACCAGAAGAAACATGGGTTGCTGGCATTTAAGAAATGAATATTGGGCGAGAGACAACCACCCTAGCTACGATACCATCCCGGCTGAGTAAATTCTTCAGACTATGCTTAGTATATCCTGTTTTCTATAGCAGAAGCCGGTAGACCAAGAGTTACCTGATGGTAAGCAATATCCACTGCCCTTAAAACCTACAATACCAGAAGCAACATGGGTTGCAGGCATTTAAGAAATGAATATTGGGCGAGAGACAACCGTCCCAAGCTACGAGACCATCCCGGTTGAGTAGATTCTTCACACTTAGCTTAGTATATCCTGTTTTCTATAGCAGAATCCGGTAGACCAAGAGTTACCTGATGGTAAATAATCTTCACTACTCATGAAAACCAACAATACCAGAACAAATATGGGTTGCCAGTCTTTAAGCAGATTGGTAGGAGAAAGGCAATTTGGACTCTATGGCTGTGTGGTCCTACAGCCACAATACAGATTTGACCTAGAGTTGACTTAGTCAGGATGTTTGGCCGTTTTGCGGCCCTCGGAGTACTTTGAAACTAGACCCTCGACCGTTTCTTCCCCTCTTTGCCCCATGTGTGTGAAGAAGCCACACAGTAGGCCTGCAAGATTGTGTTAAATAGCGGACACATTGTCTCTCGCTGCTTGATACTGTAACTGGACGGCACTGCGCTTACCATCAGGTGCAGTGTGGTCACTATGCCGTGGATACAAAAAAACGGGATAAAATGTGATTAGTTTTATTTGTGTAATATTCACGTAAACTTAAGAACACCATTAACTTACATTGGCATTATCCTCTATGTCCTTACAAACGCGTAACGAGGCGAGTTACGTTAACAGCATGTTATTGACATGTAATTCGCATGTTATGGCATCACAGAATACCATAACACGCAAATAACATGCAGTTTAACGGTAGGCAGCGGCTCTGCTGTGTCCTGGCATTGCAGAAGTCTATGGGCGGCGGTGTCCAGTTACCATCAGGTGGCCCATCTGCTCGTCTGTCTATCCAGGCAGTAAAATAAAATATAGCACAGAGATTATGGAACGACAGAAATAGAAATTAATAATGAAGCCAGACAGAGTGGCGCCGTAACGCGTTACGTTACGCAGCGGTTTACCCTCCCATAAGAAGTTATCACTTCAAAAAAGTTAACGTTACGCGTCTGTAAGGATATAGAGAATCATACCTCAGTACGAAATCGAAATGAGTCATCATTTCGGTCTGTAAGCGGTATTCATCCTATAAAATAGTAGATATTTTCAATACTTACCCTCCCCAAAGAAGAGTAGTTAGGCGTCGACGTTTGAAACTGCGCGCATTCCACCCTCAACGCGGGGGAGGAGGGTGTGGTGGAGGGGGAGGACGGCTCTATAGCCGGGGAAGAACTCATTCTCAATGTGACGTCAGCACGTCCTCGCAAATAATTCCATATTCAAAAATTATACACATCACAATGTTTACAATTAAATTGTTACATTTCAATTAAATTTAATTATTATATTATCACCTTTTATTTCGTTATCAATATTTATTTAGAATATGCGAATTACGTTTAATTATTTAAATTTAAAAATATAATTTCATTACGATTATAATAGATTTAATTTAATTTATAATTTGATAAAAGTGTAAGTGAAATATTAATAAGTTTTATTCAATTAATTTATAAATATAATTTATTGTTTTACATAATGTGGTAGACTGGTTTGGAATGATTGTATTGGTTATGATGGTGATGGAATGCGGTTGGAGGCGGGAAGGTGTAATAGGAAATTGGGTAAATATATTTTTCCTGTAACAAAAAACAACAGTTAGCTTATGTTGAACAATATATAAAATACTAGATGATGCCCGCGGCTCCGCCCGCGTGGAGGTTATTTTTGGAATAAAAGGTATAATATCCATGGACACATCTTAAGCTATAACACCTTTCTATATTTTGCTATCCCCTAAACTGCTATTATGAAAAAATCATGTCGATCCCTTGCTCTGTGAAAACAAAGCTATCGCACGGGAACTGTACATTTTTTCGGGATAAAAAGTAGCCTATGTGCCATTCCAGAGTACAATCTATCTCTGTGACAAATTTCAACGAGATCCGTCCAGCCGTTGTAGCGTGATTGAGTAACAAACATTCATCCATCCATCCAAACATTCGCATTTATAATATTAGTAGGATAACTATTTCAATTAACACAACACAATGCATCAATCATACGACCTAATTCCATGCGCCATAAGATTCAAAATTGCACGTCGTTATTCCAGAGTCCACTCATTATTTTCCGTTATCTTTTCCTAGCATTGTTTCCATCGCAAATGGGTTTATTTCAATATTAAATTCTGTTACATATCAAATTATAACATAGTATAAAACAAAGTCGCTGTCGCTGTCCGTCCGTATGTATGCTTAAATCTTCAAAACTACGCAACGGATTTTGAATCGCTTTTTTTTAATAGATAGAGTGATTCAAGAGGAAGTTTTATATGTATGATACATGCATAATATTATACAGGTTTCTGAATTGTACACCTTTTCTTACAAGAATAACCTCCACGCGGGCGGGGCCGCGAGCAACATCTAGTAATGTATAAAATTAAACAAGAAACTGCATTATAAAACGCTAATAGCATAAATCTATCAGAAAAATAGCCTTTATATTAAATCAAAGACTTTTTATACTTGCACGGTAAAGTGACCACACTGCACCTGATGGTAAGCGCAGTGCCGTCCAATTAGAGTATCGAGTAGAGAGAGACAATCTATCCCCCGCTACTCAACACAATCATCACTACGCCATGGGCAAGGTGAAGAAGAGGTCGAGGGTCTAGTGTCAGAGTACTCAGAAGGCAACTCCACCAACCATCGTACCCCTTATACTAGACCCCCGACAACTATACACTGGCTGATCCCGGAACGCGACACAATTGCGTGTGCCACTATGGCGGGTTTTACACCCTGTGTACGGTGGTCGCTATCCGGGCGGATATGATTATACCACCAGCAAAAACACGTACAGACAAATCTCGAATAAATGCTATTAAAATAAAATTTACCCTAAAAATAATAATCGGTGCACATTGTGATAATATTCGAGGTCGTCTGATAACTCTGTTTAGAATGATTGATTGAGAGGCTGCGGTCCGTATCGGCGATAACAACTTATGCCGAAAAAACAACCACAGACATAATAATATAGGTAAATAGAAGACTACATTACATTTGCAGAAAACAACAAAACAACTATTTTGAAATAAAACGAAGATTACGGATTATATCGCGGTTTATTTTACTTTTTTAACCCGACGTTTCGAAGACTTTACAGCCTTCATGGTCACGGGGGAGACTGAGTTGTATGTCATCTCGAAAGTGTAGTGCAATGTTTCTACCCTCCATGTAGTTATTAAATTTTTTTATTTTGATGAAATCCGATCTACGCAGAAAGAGCTCACAGTGTCATGAGGCCTGGCAGTTGGTCTTTTGGGTTCCGATTTAATTAAATGTATAATTGGATCCCAGGCTGGTGCTAGCTTCCAACCATCTTCTATATTGAAATTAGGATGTTTTTTTAATTTCAATAGCCTATTTACAAAAAACTTTATTAAACTAGCCACCCGTTTAATACGGAATATATAAAATATTAACAGGGATCAGTGGAAGGTAATGAGGGGCCTTTGCCCAGCAGTGGGACACAATAGGTTAGAAAAAGTAAAAAAAATATACAATGCCAAAAAAAAACTATTGATCCGATCGCTACCAAACTACACTTGATCTCTTACGCGGTACGACTGCTGTGCTGAGGTCTCGGACTCGATCCCCGGGTCGGGTAAAGTGATATTGGGTTTTTCTATTTAGAAATACTCAGTATCAGCTAGGAGTCTGGAATTTGTTCCCGGTATGGCGATAGGCTCGGCCCCTATCACATTATGGGACCTAAATTCGGCGAAAAGTGAGGGTACTGGTTACACCTCTGCTTACCAATTCGGGGATTACAGCCGTGACTGTATATATAAAAAAGAAAAGGTGCTCATGATTTCCCTTGGGTCATCTATTAAGATATATGTCTATACAATTCGATAAAAATAATTTATTATAAAAATACATCGACTCATTACTCTAATGATCATAAACAGCGGAGACTTGGAATAAAATTTCAATCCTGGCAGTTTTGTACATACATTATACACTCACACCTGAAATCCTCGAAAGGGTAGGTAGATGTGTAACCAGTACACTCATTTCGCTGAGCTTATTACCGTCATGTGATACGCGAGCCTTTAGTAATGAATTAATAAAGGACCTAATCATTTCTGGCATAAAAAATATCCTATGAGTTAATCTTATACAGTATTATATACTTATATAGTACTAGCGGTTGCTCGCGGCTCCGCCCGCGTGGAGTTTATTTTCGGGAGCAGAAGTATACAATGCAAGGAGTTGTCTTCTGCACTGAGGCTCCTGTAGCGATCTTCCTGACTCTCAGGTGATGTGCCTGAAGCTTGAGATTACATTTAAAGAATACCTCATAAGTTAACCTCTCACTTCACCCCTTTTAGGGATGATTTGATACAAACGTTGAAACACGTATTTCTTTATTTTTTACCAAAAGCCTAAATATGAAATTCCAGATCGAGGAATTATGGTTTTCCCATACCAATTGTAAACTCCTATTCGACCCCTTTTAAGTTTGTTTTTTGAGAAAAAAAAAGATAGCCTATGTCCTTCTCCAGGATATAATCTATCACCTTGCCAAATTTCATCACAATCTGGTCAGCCGTTTAGTCGTGAAAAGGTAACAAACAAACAGAGTTCCTTTCGCATTTATAGTATTGGTATGGATCGGTGTGCCAAACATCCAAATCCGCTCAGCCGTTTTTGCGTGATTGAGTAACAAACATCCATCCAAACATTCGCATTTATAATACTAGTAGGTAATACTAATAATAATAAAAAATAACACCCAACAGTCACACACATTGCCTCTATTCCACACTAAGATACGAGTCTTTGTGGGTATTAGGGACTACGAAGTACGAGAGACTTAAGAAATAAATATTTGTCCCTGTGTGGGAATCGAACCCACGGCCTCTCGTTTCACCGGCTACTCGCCTGCTGCGCCACGGAGGTGTATATATTAGTAGGATATTTATTTCATAATATTAATAAAGTTGTATACAAATAAAACTGTTTTATTAAAAGGCAAATCCAAGATTCTGTATTGCCGTTTGCCGATCTGCCGGTCTACTCTGTAACACAATTCCGACGGATCGGTATTGGATTTGACAGATTTCGTTCTCCTGAACGCTATATTATTTCAATATTGTATATCCAGTAATATACAGTAATTGGAATTAAGATTATCATATGAATGGTTATACAATATTGAAATAATATGGCGCTAGGGTCGCACTCAGAATACGAAATCTCACAAATCCAACACCGATCGATCGGAATAGGGTAGTTTCCTGTGTTTAATTTTGTACATTATTCTCTATGCAATCGAATGTAATACGCAAAAGAAACTCTTTTGCGAAAACAGAAACCAAATTGCTTGAAAAATGAGGTCACAATATTTATTTTAAATATTGGTATGAGCAAATACTCACAGGCATAAGCGAAAACGGTGGCGTATTGGGAATATATCGCTATCGAATCGAGTGTCAAGAGTAACCCTCCTGATATACAATAAATAAAAATAAAACCGTCTTCAAAAAAACCCAGACACAACTAAAAAGCGAAAAATAATTGGTTCCATTTACATCGCCCACCTTGTTTCTTCTGCATATCAATGATATGTTGTCGCTTGGCAACATTCATTGCTATGCAGACGACAGCACGGTTCATGGGCGTTATTGCAGCAAGCCTCCTGGTTGCCGGGTGGATACTGAGAGGAGACGCGAGGATCTTGTCATGGAGCTCAACCAGGCCTTGGATCTCATATCATCATGGGGTACCAGGAATCGGGTTGAGTTTAATGCCAAGAAAACCCAGGTGTGCGCGTTCTCGTGCAAGAAGTCTCCGTTTTCTGCAATCCCCGTTCTTCAGGGTGTTCCACTCGCAATGCGGAATGACCTTAGTGTCCTAGGTATGGATATCCGCTGCGATCTTAATCCAAGGAGTCACATCGAGGGCGTAATATCCGCCACTTCCCGCAGGGTCGGAATCCTGAACAGGGTGCGGCGGTTTTTCACGCCCGGTCAGCTCTACCGCTTATATAAAGCACAGGTGCGACCGGGAATGGAATACTGCTCGCACCTCTGGGACGGTTCCGCAAAATACCTCCTCGATGCCTTGGACGGGTTGCAGCGGCGGGCCATCCGCATTGTGAATGATGCAGACGTGAGTAACAGCCTGGAGCCGCTACAGCTGCGTAGGGATATTTCCTCGCTTAGCGTGTTCTACCGTCTGTATCATGGTGAATGCTCTGAAGAATTGTTTGATCTTATCCCATCCTCTCCCTTCCATACCAGAACCACGCGTACTGGATTGCGGAGCCACAGCTTTGTGGTGTCTACTACCCCGGCCCGAACTAAGAGGTTCGCAAACTCGTACTTTTGCCGCACCATTAAGCTGTGGAACAGTTTGCCAGCTACCGTGTTCCCTCCTTCCTATGATCCTGGGTCCTTTAGGCGTAGTGTGAAGAAGCTACACAGCAGGCCGGCATGATTGTATTGAGTAGCGAGTGATAATCTATCCCTCGCTACTTGATACTATAACTGGACGGCACTGCACTTACCATCAGGTGCAGTGTGGTCACTTTGCCGAGCCACGATAAAAAAAAAAAAAAAAAAAAAAAAAACATCAATTAATTAAATTAAACCAATTATTTTTTGAGTCGGTGCCGGTGTTGTTTTCTTTACTTTTAGATTCATAAAAACCAAGTATGGATCTATTTTATATTTTTTTGTATGCCTGATTATTCTGTTTTTTCCATGTTTTGGCTGGCACCGACTCCAAATAATTGATTTCAATTGTATGTAATTAATTGATGTAAATGGAACCAATTATTTTTTGCTTTTTAGTTGTGTCTGGGTTTTTTTGAAGACGGTTTTATTTTTATTTAAAAAGTAATAATTTATTTTTTGCTTTTTAGTGGTACAAATATGAAATAGGTACGTTGGATAGAGTACCAAAAGAAAACACCACTGAAAAAGTCACAGAAAAGACACAATAAATGACGGAGTTCTGAGGTAACAAACATAAAAAATACACGTCGAATTAAGAACCTCCTCCTTTATTGAAGTCGGTTAAAAAATCTGCCTATTTTCTTTATATGGACGTATAATTCAAAATCCACATGGTTCCTTCCAAGGACTTCCCACAATAGCGTCACGCGAAGTGATTATTCCAAATAGAAACGATTCAAGGTTAAACATAACCTTGAGTTTACTAAACCGTATAATATTCAGTCTGAAAATGTACTCAGTTACAGTCTGCCTCGTTTACATCACGCTCGCAAGCTCTGGGGCAGGCAAAGACAAATTTATAGTATTTTTTTTTTTTTTTTTTTTATTCTGGCGCGGCAAAGTGACCACACTGCACCTGATGGTAAGCGCAGTGCCGTCCAGATAGAGTATCAAGTAGCGAGAGACAGTCTATCCCCCGCTACTCAACACAATCATTCCGGCCTGCTCCTTCACACTACGCCATGGGCAAGAAGGTGAAGAAGTGGTCGAGGGTCTATTGTCAGAGTAATCAGAAGGCCGCAAAATGGCCAAACATTGTACCCCAACTCTAGACCCCCAAAAAACCGGATGTACACTGGCTGATCCCGGAACGCGACACACTTGCGTGTGCCACTATGGCGGGTTTTTCACCCTGTGTACGGTGGTCGCTATCCGGGCGGATATGAATATCCTACCACCAGTTACATACATACGCACTCACGCCTGTAACCCCAGAAAGGGTAGGCAGAGGTGTAACACAAACATTTAGTCGAAATGATTACCGTCCTATGTGATAGGACCCTATCGCCATACCAGGCACAATTCCAGACTCCGGGCTGTATCGTGGGTATCAACAAATACGAGGGACTACAGTCCCACAACACACAGACCCGAAACAAACGGGAACCGAACCCACGTCCTCCCGTTTGACAACCGGCTACCAGCTGCGCCACAGACGCTGTCATTATGAGGCAGCAGGTGTAAGCCTGTAATCCCCGAATCTGCCTACCCCAGGCAGAGGTGTAACCAGTACACCCACTTTTCGCCGAATTTATTACGGTTCCATAATGTGATAGGGGGCAAGCCTATCACCATACCGGGCACAATTCCAAACTCCGGGCTGATACTGACAAAAACCCAATATCACCTTACCCGAACTGGGGATCCAACCCGAGACGTCAGCACAGCAAATAACGCATGCGCAATTACAACTGCGCCACCGAGGCAGTCTGAAAACATGCACGAAACCCCGGTCTGACTTAGCAAATAATTCCGCTTGACCTGCATCTCGACCGAGTGAACTGTCTAACAAGATTTACCAACGACCCAGTTTAGAATGAACCAGCGACCGACACGACGCGAAACTAGCATAGTAAAATTTTAACCCTACTAATATTATAAATGCGAATGTTTGGATGGATGGATGTTTGTTACTCAATCACGCTACAACGGCTGGACGGATCTGGTTGTAATCTTGCACAGAGATAGATTATAGTCTGGAATAGCACATACTTTTGTCCCGGAAAAATGTACAGTTCCCGTGGGACAGTTTAGTTTTTCACAGAGCAAGGGATCGACATGATTTTTTGCATAGTGGTAGTTTAGGGATCAGAGAATGACATAGACTATATTTTTCCGGAAAAATGAACAGGTCCTATAGGATAGCAAAATATAAAAAGATGTAATAGCTTAAGATGACTTGACTCCATAGGGTTTTATACCTTTTCTTTCACAAATAACTACCACGCGGGCGGAGCCGCGGGCAACTAGTTTATATAAAAAAAATATCCCTATTTCCTTTATTACGGCATCACGCGTGAACGGCTGGACCGATTCCGCTAATTATTTTATTGTTATGTTTGTTATTGTCAGGAGAAGGTTCTTATGAAAGAAAAAATTAAGAAAGTTGCGCTGAAATAACTAAATTTAAGAAAACTTAACGACCACATTAACTTAATTATCGCTTGCTCTGACGAAAGAAAACATCGTAAGGAAACCTGCATACCTGAGAATTCTCACAAGAATGAAAAAGGTATGTGAAAACTACCAACCAGAATTAGGCCAGCGTGGCGGACCAAGGCCTAACCCCTCTCATTAGTAGAGGAAGTCCGTGCTACCAAGTTTCCCAAAATCGATAAGTTTAGATAAAAAAAACACACACATCAAAATTTACCACAAATCTCGCATCTGTCCGAGGATTTGCTGGCAACCCTGACCCCAATCATAGCAGAGCATTAGACAGAAAGTGTGGGCATTCAGTTAGCGTTTCACTAATATGTTTACCAAATTATTACTCAGCCTCATATATTGGTATCTCCTTGAATTGTATTTAACTGGACAAGATGTGCGTAATTTTAAATTGCTCTGATTATTGCCCAACAATTCTCTGAGGCCTTTGAGGGTCTGAAGTGTCTGCTTTGTAGTGTTTATTGATATAAAGCACAAGAAGCTATATTCTCAAGACACTACAATTGAAAAAAGTTTTTTATCATGGCACGGCAAAGTGACCACACTGCACCTGATGGTAAGCGCAACGTCGTCCAGTTAGAGTATCAAGTAGCGAGAAACAATCTATCTCTCTCTACTCAACACAATCATGCCGGCCTGCTTCTTCACACTACGTCATGGGCAAGAAGGTGAAGAAGCGGTCGAGGGTCTAGTGTCAGAGTACTCAGAAGGTCGCATCCCGGCCTAACATCGTACCCCAACTCTAGACCCCCGACAAAAACCGCATGTACGGTGGTCGCTATCCGGGCGGATATGAATATCCTACCACCAGCAAAGTTACAATCGTAATACGCTAAAAATATTTTGAACAAAAAGCTCTCAAAGTTTATACATGGTCATCTCGTATCCGATGTACGACATAATATTTAAAACAACAATTGTGACTGCCTTGGTGGCGCAGTTGTTGTGCGCATGCGTTACGGCTGCTGTGCTGAGGTCTCGGGTTCGATCCCGGGTCGTGTAAAGTGACATTGGAGTTTTCTATCTAGAAATACTCAGTATCATCCCCGAGTCAGGAATTGTGCCCGGTACGGCGATAGGCTCGCCCCCTATCACGTTGTGGGACCGTAAAAAATCTGCGAAGAGTGAGTGTACCGGTTACACCTCTGCCTACCCTGTTCGGGGATTACAGGCGTGAATGTATATGTATGTAACAATTGCGATTTAATTTTTTTTTTCACAAAACAGGGTTGCGTATTTATGAATGCATATCAAATAATGTACAAAATTAAACACATGTAACTACCCCATTGCCCAAGTGCCGGCGTCCACACATCACGGGTCCACGGTGGCTGGAATCTGCTTGCATTTCAACACCTTCCCATCTACATTCATCAGATCAAAACGTAACAACATAGCATCAAAGAAATTTACGACATCATAAAACTAATTTCATTATAAACTTTATAAAACACAATAAACAAGGATCAAACGGTGTTATTGAAAACGATGAAAAAACTGGCGGAACTAACTATAGTTTCTAAATTAGACAGCCTCCGTGGCGTTGCAGGCGATTAGTTGGTTGTGAAACGGGAGTGGGTTGTATTCCCGAGACATTTTTTTTATATACTTGCACGGCAAACTGACCACACTGCACCTGATGGTAAGCGAAGTGCCGTCTAATTAGAGTATCGAAAAGCGAGTCAATTTATACCCTGTTACTCAACACAATCATGCCAGTCTGCTGTGTAACTTCTATAATACGCCATGGGCAAGAAGATGAAGAAGCGGTCGAGGGTCTAGTATCAGAGTACTCAGAAGACAGAAGTGTTTGTGTGACAGACAGATATTTGTTTCGGGTCTGGGTTTTGTGTGTAGTCCCTCATAGTTGATACCCACAATACAGGTTTCAACTAGTGTGGATTTGACTATGTGTGTTACTGTTGGGTGTATTTACAATACAATACAATACAACAACTCTTTATTGTATAACCATAAAAGATAATAACAACATACATAATAAAGACTTAATTACTAAATGGTCCTACAATGGCCGGTCTTATCGCTATAAGCGATCTCTACCAGACAACCTTTGGATGGACAGAAATTGAAGTAGAAGAAGTAGACGGTGGTGTACAATAAAGAGAGCAAAAAGAGAAAACATAATAAAAAAATTGAAATGAGGGAATAAAAGTTCAAATTACTTGTCCCAATGCTGCATACAGGTACAATAGAGGTTTAACCTAGTGTGAGGTCAGAACTATGTGCGTGTCTGTTGGGCGGTTTTTTTGTTATCCTGGCACAGTATAATGACCACACTGCATCTATTTCGTCCAATTAGAGTATCGAGTATCAAGAGCCGATCTATCCCTTGCTTAACACAATCATGCCAGCCTGCTTCGTCACACTATGGGGAGTTTTACACCCTGTGTACGGTGGTCGCTATCCGGGCGGATATGAATATCTTACCACCCGCAGAAAAAAACAATCTTCATCGTTTATACCTTTTTTAGCAAAAAAAGTATGAAAATGAAAGAGGATTGTGCATAATAGGAACAGTGCTATTTCAAAAAGTCTTCATATAACACACCCATGACTACACCTGACTACAACCATCATAAGCTCAACACAATTTTACTATCTTTACTAGTGTCCATAGTTTGTGTAATTTACCTAGATACGAACATTTGTTAATTTTATTACGTGACATTGGCAAAATTGTGGAATCGTTTCTCTGCATAGACCATTGAAACAAGAAGAAGACTACAACCCAGGCAATATGTAAACAACCATACAACTCACATAATCCTCAACACCTACAATATGCAGATACTAATCCAATTATAATCAATCTTGTTATTGAAGGTGCAAACACCAGTGCTTCGTACAGTTTTGTGAACGAAGATGATATAAATAGAACAAATCGACAGTGAAGTAACAATACCTATACTGGTGGTAGGATATTCATATCCGCCCGGATAGCGACCACCGTACACAGGGTGTAACACCCGCCATAGTGGCACACGCAAGTGTGTAGCGTTCCGGGATCAGCCAGTGTACATCCGGTTTTTATCGGGGGTCTAGAGTTGGGGTACGATGTTTGGCCTTTTCGCGGCCTTCTGATTACTCTAACCCTCGACCGCTTCCACCTTCTTGTCCATGGTGTAGTGTGAAGAGGCAGGCCAGCATGATTGTGTTGAGTAGCGGGTAACAGATCGTCTCTCGCTATTCGATACTCTAATTGGACCGCACTACTCTTACCATCAGGTGCAGTGTCGTAATTTTTCTGGATCAGGATAAACAAAAAAAAACCTCCTAACTAACATTTTTCAAATTCACTTTATATTGTTACAGTAGGCGAGATTCCCTTATAGTAAAATCTTATATGGGTGTTTCTAGATACAACAACCTATGATTATTATATTTATAACAGGATGACTCTTTGTTTTAAAACAGAGTGGCCAGCAGGAACAATCTCGTCAAGGCCACCCGTAACGTAACAATTCCAAAAGTAGCAAATTTTAAAAGACAGAGCCTTATCAGGGTACTTTAAAATGATACGGCTGAACTTTCCATTATGGTCCGTCGATTTGGAAGTTCATATTACAATTGCTTTTTACAAATTTTCAAGTTGCGGAAATTCCCGGTTTACGAGATATAATTTTTTTTAATTTCCATACAAATTGGAAAATAGTACGCCATTTGCAAATTTTTAGGTTGGATAAATTGTCATGGTAGACGTCAAAGTTGACATTTCATGAGGGAAGTTTAACCAATGATACTGCTTAAAACCCAACCAGGGCATGCCAGGACACTCTAAAAACCAGTTCATGTCCAGGGAAAACAGGATGATTGGCAACATTAATGTAATGCATGTGCATTTATTCAAGCGACAGAATTTTAATTTGAGTAGTAAATTTAACAGACCACATACTACGTTATAGGTATAGCAGCAATAGCCTAGTTGGTTGCGGTACGGACTGCCAAGACGCAAGTCGTAGGTTCGAAACCCAAGTGGCATACACCTCTGACTTTTCTGAAGTTATGGGTGTATTAAAATGTTAATTATCGCTTGCTTTAACGGTGAAGGAAAACATCGTGAGGAAACCTGCATATCTGAGATTTTTTCGAAGGTATGAGATGTCTGCAAACCCGCATTAGGCCAGCGTGGTGGACTACGGCCTAACCCCTCTCATTGGAAGAGGAGGCCAGTGCCCAGCAGTGGGACAATGTTTAATACAGGGCTAGTATTATATTACATACTAGGTTAGGCAACACTGTGAGTTTAGTTGGGGGCTGGGTGCTCTAAAAAGACCTAAGAGACATACTAACACAGTTTGCAATACATGAGAAATATATGATAGCCTTGCTATAGGATCGATTCATGCACCAAAAATATTTTTTTCTTAGTCCACCACGCTGGCCCAATGCGGGTTGGTAGACTTCACATACCTTCGAAATTCTTATGAGAATTCTCAGGTATGCCGGTTTCCTCACTATGTTTTCCTTCACCGTTAAAGCAAGCGATAATTAACATTTAATACACACATGTGAGAGGTGTATCTTTTGTCCGTACCGCAACCAACTAGTCTATTGCTGCTATACTTTTTTTTTTACTCAAATTCTTTTTAAGATTCTTTTGGTTTTAGTAAAAGCATGTCTGCGCCATGGGGCTTTATCATATAATTTACAAAAACTAATAATACTAGCCCTGTATTAAACATTGTCCCACTGCTGGGCACGGGCCTCCTCTACTAATGAGAGGGGGCCTTAGTCCACCACGCTGGCCTAATGCGGGTTGGCAGACTTCTCATACCTTCGAAAAATTCTCAGATATGCCGGTTTCCTCACGATGTTTTCCTTCACCGTTAAAGCAAGCGATAATTAACATTTTAATACACACATAACTTTAGGAAAGTCAGAGGTGTATGCCACTTGGGTTTCGAACCTACGACTTTCGTCTTGGCAGTCCGTACCGCAACCAACTAGGCTATCGCTGCTTACAAAAACTACTAAACAATAAAGAGGCAGCATTGAAATTAGGCTCTGAGAGAACACTCTGGACTGATTCAACATTTGACAACGAGACAAATGTTCGTGTGACAGAAAGATATTTGTTCTGGTCTGGGTGTGTGAGACCTTAGTCCCTCGTAGTTCTTGGTACCCAAGATACAGGTTTAACCTTGTGTGGGGTCAGAACTATGTGTGTGGCTGTTGGGTGTATTATTAAATGTAAGTCAAAATATTAATAAAAATATTACAGAAACTCTACATCTAGGTTTAAAAAAGACCAAAGATACCAGATCGTAATCAGAACTTCCTGGTCTATAGCCCTTAATACTTTATATTCTTCTTGAGCTGGTCATTGGCCTCCTTGAATAGGCCTTGGTCTACCATATTAACACATATTGGCATACAACACACACCTACTAAATTCTTTAGGAAATTCTCAGTTGTTTCCTCACTAAGTGCCTTAAAATAAAAATACTTATAAACCATATGCATTTACAGGTGAATTCTGAAAAGAAAATTAACTTGTGCATAATTTTAATTTAATATTGTAGAAAAATTCAAATACTATGAAATTTTTATTGGATTAAAGTGCAATAACTGTCACAGAATTATCTTTGATACATATATCTTATCAAATCTAGTAATATGATAAAACACTAACAAGATTATAGAAAAAAAATTAAAAACAAATATCGATATTTGTCACAAGGTGGCGCCGAAAAATGTCCTAGAAACCTTATTGAATTAACCATGAAAGTAAATAATGTTATTAAAAAAATTTACTCACAACAGTCAAACTATAGTCAAAGGCTTTTCTTCCTAAATTTCTCCTCAATGCCACCGACGCACATTTTAACGTAACAAAACTGCGCTGTTTTCGTACGCACCTCGGAAAACATCCAATTAGTTAGTACCTAACAATTCCGTCTTGCGAACACAAAATATTTGAATATATTATCAAAAAAAATCACAAACACGCACGCGTTACACGTACGAAAGTAACAAACACGGTACACAGTTTATTACTCTAATTACAGCATCAGAGTTTATCAATGTCGAAACAATATTTCATAATGAAATTAACAAATGCTTGAAGGCACAAAATTCATCCCCTTTTCCCGATTCTGACGTGAACCTGTAGGGTTGTATGTTGACTATTACATGAATAATGTAGTCGATGATTGAATAGTACTGCCGCGACCGGATTTATTCATATTATCATGGCAACAAAAAATAGATATTATATATCTATTTATTACTTTGGGAATCTTAATGTAGTAGTTTTATTGTCGACCAAATAAGTAACTTGAGAAAAATAGAGTTTTCCTATGAATTAGTCATAACAATAAAACTCGATTCAAAATTAGTATAATTTGGAATCCCTAATGGAAATAAGCACAATCCATAGACAAATAATTATACGCTTTCCGCGTGATAATTTATTATTTATTTTACAGAAGACATGTGACAATATTTAGGTCCTAATTGTAGTTATGTATTATTTAATTACTTTGAAATCATTATTATAGAACAATGGGCCATTTAGAGAAAAACTAGACTGAATGCTTTATAACAGTAGCCACTAAAAACTCTTTACAGTTCTTTTAAAAATATTTTTATTCTGAATTCTATAGTTTCCCATTAAACGTGTAATTCAATAACCATTACAATACTTTTAGTTTTGTGGAATGAAACAACTTAAAGCAATTGCCAATTGGTGGTATGATCTATATCTCATTTGCTTGCGAAATGCTAATGTTGTAAAAAAATCTTAGAGTAGGCAACCAAAACTCTAAGAAAAAATTCAATCAAAATATTAAACGTCAAATCCTACGATTCAAAGAGCTAAATCAAAGAGTATTATACTAGCTAAATACTATTGAAACTACTATTAATTCGTGCATTTTTAAATACCCACTGAAGTAATTTAAGCCATTATCAAAAATCGATAAACAACCGAAAGTTTCTGTAATTTCGACATTCAACTAAAACCAATAAGAATAAGCTTCTTGCAAACAAGTAACGACGGAGCGGTCAATGTGAGAAAAACAAATACCAAATAATGGCAGAAACTCTACAAAAATACAGTGCTACTGGTGAACATTTTCAAATGTTCTTACAAGAAAGGATTTGCATTTGTTGCCTAGCTCAAAATGTACCCTTAATCCATTTAGTAACCTGTAAACATAGGAGTTTCCTAGAATTTCATAGCAACATTAAGGTAACTAGTATTGTTTATTAGCCTCTTATAATTATAAATAACACCCAACAGTCACACACATAGCCCCAACCCCACACTAAGGTATGAGTCTTGTGTTGTGGGTATCAGGGACCTAGAGAGACGGACACTCTCACAACACTCAGACCCCGGACACAAATATCTGTCTGTCACACAAACATTTGTGCCAGTGTGGGAATCGAACCCACGGCCTCTTGTTTCACAGCCGGCTACTCGCCTACTGCGCCACGGAGGCTGTCAAAATGTAATGAACTATTTTATATTTTAATATACTTCAATGGAGTGAAGCCACAGGCAACAGCTAGTTTTATATTAATTACTAATAGGTAATTTCAAACCGTGTGGAGACAGCGTTTGGGCAAACATAGTGTGGGACACCCTGCTGCACGATGGACCGACGACTTGAAGAAGGTGGCGGGTAGCGGGTGGATGCGGGCTACCCAAGACGGGGATGGTTGACGTTCACTTGGGGAGGCCTACGTCCAACAGTGGACGGCAACAGGCTGAGTATATAGGTAATTTAGGGCTGAAATAAATACACCCAACAGTCCCATACATAGCTCTGACCCCACACTAGGTTAAACCTGTATTAAAAACTACAAGGGATTATGGTCCCACAACACCCAGACCCAAAAAAAACATCTGTCTGTCACACAAACCTTGGTCTCAGTGCGGGAATCGAATCCACAGCCTCTCGTTTCACAGCTGGCTACACAGCTGCTGCGTCACATAGACTGTCCGGGAATATAAACTACTTACCCCATATAAATGAAATATGCAGGATTCCTCTCAATGTTACAATGGACACATATGTAACTTCAAAACGTCATGTGTGCCATTTGGGCTGGTTTAGACGAAGTTCAGAGTGTTCTCTCAGAGCCTCGTACAAATGCGGCCATTTTATTATTTAAGAGTTTTTTGTAAATATAATTAAGAAGAGTGTCCTATAATAATAATAATATTTATTTTATTTTGGACATAAAGTCCATATATTGTTAGTAACAATTTGCTTAGAAACTAGTGTTACATACATACATACATATACACTCACGCCTGTAATCCCCGAAGGGGTAGGCAGAGGTGTAACAAGTACACCCACTTTTCGCCGAATTTCGGTCCCATAATGTGATAGGGGGCGAGCTTATCGCCATACCGGGCACAGATTCCAGACGCCAGGCTAATACTAAGGAATTTCTAGATAGAAAAACCAAATATCACTTTACCCGACCCGGGGATCGAACCCGAGACCTCAGCACAGCAGTCGTAACGCATGCGCAATTACAACTGCGCCACCGAGGCAGTAAACTAGTGTTAGTATACACGATTAACAAAATGGTATGAAGCTGCATCCATCTCCCCAGGGGCTCTCTATCTCTCCTATGGGGCTGTCATGGTTTTTACAAAGACCAAAAGACCCTAAAATATATTGATAAAAAAAAAAGATGAAATTCCTTTCGCCCTGACAGCCCGTATTACTCTCGAAATGGCTGCTAGAGATCTTAGAACTAGTTATAAATATTTTTCTTTCATATTCATATCTTGTTTTAGATGGATACACAAAATGGTTTCGTCTGTTATTTATGTCATGGAATATTAAAGAAAATTGATACATTCACGAAACAGGTTCAGAAATGCTGTGAAGTTTTAAATGATAAGGTAATATCGTTTTTCAAATACTAATCTTACTGAAGTATAGTTTAACCTTTCAAGGCTCATTTTCATTGGTTGTTAGAGCTCGCATTCGGGAGATTTCTGTTCACGCATGCCATAGGAACCGCATGCTGTAATTGTTTTCATTGCCCACATGCGGGGAACGGGAGATTTCTGTTTAAGCATGCCATAGGACCAGCATGCAATAGCCGTTTTCATTAGTCGATAGGGTCCTCTTGCAGATTGTTGAATATTCTTCACCGCGCATTTGTTTTGTAAGAGTGGTGCAGCAGACATAGGTACTTGCTATAGATCAATAGTTAATTTTGTGTGGAGTAATTTTATCTGTTTTTGACTTACTGAAGAAGAAATTATTAGCTTCACTTCAACTGAGTCCCCGTGCCACGCTTGCTTCACAACAACCAATGAATTTCATTGGTTGTTACGCCGCGTGCGGGGAATACCCGTATGCCGTATATCGACCAAGATATAGATAGCCCACTTTCATTAGTCGATAACCCATATTCGGGGACTCCCCGCCTGCTGTATTACGACTGAATTAACGACCAACGAGCCTTCATGGATTACAGACACTGGTGTTCAGAAAAAGGTATTAAGTAATGAGTAAAGTACAAGCCAATATCAACTTTATTTCCATAATATTAACGTTACAAATACACTTAATACACACGTCAATAAGGGTGAGTATTGCTAGTTTTTGAACACTGGACTGGTAAATAATCTAATAACAGTGACAGTAAATACAGGGTATTAAAAACTATGAGGAACTACGGTCACAACAAGCAAACCTGAAACACATCTGTGATAACACAAAGATTTGTCTCAGTGTGGGAATTGAACCCATGGCCTCTCATATCATAACTGTGGTTATGTGTGCTAAAAAGTTGTCATAATATTAATACCTGACATTTATTTTATTAGCTTGTTATGTCTCACAGGATAAAAGCCTTCCTTCCTTCCATTCATCCGTGTCAAGTGTTTTTATTTTTCAAAAGTATTTTTGGGTTTGTGATCTTTGTAAGATGTTAGCCCTATAGGACTGTAATCCAGTTTTTTTAACCGACTTCAAAAAAGGAGAAGGTTAACAATTCGTCGGAATCTTTTTTTTTTTTATGTATGTTACCTGATTTTTTTTTTTTTTTTTTTTTTTTTTTTTTTTTTTTTTTTTTTTTTTTTTTTTTTTTTTTTTTTTTTTTGTGCCTTGATAGGCAGACGAGCAGACGGGCCACCTGATGGTAAGTAGTCACCGCCGCCCATAGACTTCTGCAATGCCAGGGCACAGCAAAGCCGCTGCCTACCGTTGAAGGACTACTCTTTTTAAGCCTCGTTTAAAGAAGGACATGTCATAGCGCTCAGGGAACACCGCAGCAGGGAGTTCATTCCAGAGCTTGCACGTACGTGGTAAAAATGAACGCTGGAAACGAACCGTGCTAGACGGAATCGTTTCCAGGTGGTATGGATGAACTCTGTTGCGGTGTCGGGTGGTGCGATGATAAAATGGAGATGTAGGCACCATTTTAAACAGTTCCTCGGAGCACTCCCCGTGGAACAAACGATAGAACAAGCAGAGAGACCCGAAGTCTCTCCGCAGCCCCAACGGTTCCAGGCTATCCGTGATATCAGGATCCCCGACAATTCGAACGGCCCGCCTCTGTAAGGAGTCAAGTGGGTCTAGCAAGTATTTCGGGGCTCCTGCCCAGAGATGAGAACAGTATTCCACGTGGGGCCGGACTTGCGCTTTATAAAGCGCCAATCTATGGCCCGACGTGAAATAACGCCTCGCTCTGTTCAGGATCCCCAATTTTTTGCTAGCCAGTTTGGCTTTGTCCTCCACTTGACTCCTAAACTGGACCAAGCTCGATATATTGACGCCGAGGATCCCAATACCCTCGGAAACCCGGAGAGTGACTCCTTGGAACTGTGGCGCCATGACAAATGGGTCCTTCTTTGCGGTGAATGCGCAAACTTGTGTCTTCGTGGGGTTGAAGTGAACTAGGTTCCTTTCACCCCATTCAGAGGCCCGCCCTAGAGAGCTCTCGATTTCCGACACAAGTTCTAACCGTCTTTCTTCCAAAGTGCTCCGAGGGATACCCTGCTGGCCGGTGTATCGCACGTCGACAGTACTATCATCTGCATAACAATGCATGCTATCGATAGACAGCATGTCATTGATATGCAGAATGAATAGTGTCGGCGACAACACCGAGCCTTGTGGAACGCCAGCATTAATGGACAAAGCGTCGGAGCAGTAGCCGTCTACGACGACTTTAATGCTCCGACCATCCAAAAAGCTAGCGATCCAGTTGCAGAGTCCCTCGGGGATTCCATATGATGGTAGCTTCGATAGAAGGCCCTCATGCCATACCCGATCAAACGCCTTCGCGATGTCTAGACCGACGGCCATAGCCTCACCCTTGCTCTCTATAGCCTCCGCCCAGCGATGTGTGAGGTAAACAAGAAGATCACCAGCTGAGCGACCGTGACGGAAACCGTACTGACGATCGCTAATCAGCTGGTGCTCCTCCAGATACCCCATAAGCTGGGCGTTAATTATTCTTTCCATGACTTTAGAGAGCAAGGATGTGATGGCTATCGGTCTATAACACGAAGGGTCCGACCGGTCACCTTTTTTAGGGATCGGATGGACATGAGCAACCTTCCACGAAGCAGGAACCCTTTTGGAGTTGTACGAAAGACGATAAAGGCGCGTGAGAATGGGGGTCAACTCAGGGGCGCACGTCTTAAGAACCACTGCGGGGATGCAGTCCGGCCCACTCGACTTTCGGATGTTAAGGAGCCTAAGCTCCCGCCTGACCGCACGCTGATTGATGCGGATTTCAGGCAGGGAGTACTCGCACCGGGGAAGTTTTGGTGGAGTAGCTCCCCCGTCATCCAAAGTCGAGTTCGAGGCAAAGGATTGGGCCAAGATATCGGCCTTTTCCTTTGCACTATGGGCCAAACTGTCATCGGTCTTACGCAGTGGTGGGAGACTGGACAGGCAGAAGTTACCCTGGACAGCCTTGGCAAGCGACCAGAAAGCCCGACTGCCAGACGGATAACTCTCTAGCCGCTCGCCAATTCTGCCAATATGTCCTGCCTTGGCCTTGGCTATAGCCCTTTTGTTGGACCTAGAAGCGGCATTAAATTTCCGCCTCTCCTCCTTTGCGTTTGGACCCTGATGCTTTTGGGCTTCGTTCCACGCCCCGTATGCGGACCGCTTAAGGCGTGCAGCTTCGGCACAGGTACTATTATACCAGGGCCGGCTGCGCCGCCTGACAGGTACCCTGGAATTGGGGATGAACAGATCCATCCCCAAGACCACCAGGTCCCTGACGCGGTCCGCACAAGCATCAGGATCTTCGGAAGAGAAGCAGAACCGCTTCCATGGGAAGGACGCGAAGAATTCACGCATCCCTTCCCAATCAGCTGACCCATACCGCCAAACCCTGCGGAACCCAGTCGCTGAAGAGCGATCGGGATAAACCGCAGGGGCTGAGGTTCGAATAAGGCAGTGGTCTGATGACCCCAAAGGGGGGTCGACCACTACCTTATATCCCTCAGGATTGGTGGTCAGCAGAAGATCCAACAGAGAGGGCTCATGGGTCTCAACATCTGGAACTCGGGTGGGCTGAGTTACCAGTTGTGTGAGACCGTAAGCCAAAGCCATCTCATAAGCAGACCGACCCGCAGCGTTGGTGGTCCGAGAACCCAACCACTCAGCATGGTGAGCGTTGAAGTCTCCAAGGACCACCACCTCCGCGGATGGGTACTGCTCTAGAGATCGGTCAGTCCCCACTTGGACGTTCTCGAATAAATGAGAAGACCCCGCTTCACCGGCATGGGACCTGTAAAGGCAAGCGTAGACTCGGGTACGACCCCCGTACTGTACGCATAGCCACAAGATTGACAGGTCCCGATGCTCGAGGCCCCGAAGGCGGTGACAACATATATCATCCCTGACGTAAACGCACACCCCGGCCTTACGTAGGAACAAATGTTCCAGCACGTAACCGGGGTAGTTGAGGTACGAGATATCGTCAGGGGTAGATATCTGCGTCTCAGTTAAAAAGAGCAGGGCAGGCCGCGCCGACTCTAGGTGGTAATGTACGGCGTCTAGGTTACTGTGCAGACCCCTGACATTGCAGAAGTCTACTGTTAAAGTGGATGTAGGATCCGCCGAAGTACGCTTACTCTTTTTTTTTGTGCCTTCATTTTATTTATTTTTTCTGTAGTAGAGGAGAGGAGATGTGAGGGGGCAGTGAAATTTAGACGGCACTCGCAACATATAGTCGCAGAGCCAGGTGCACGGTGGTCACGTGGGTAATGCGGGGAGCTGGCGCGAGGCACGGAAGGGCCCCCGATGCCCCCCCGTGTACAGTCGCCGGGATCCACTCCAGTCTCCCACACTGGCACGACGACCGGACTACGGGATTTTCGCCGATTGGTGGGACAGCTTCCCGGGGAGGGAATTTTTTAAAAAGTGTATCCCCGGGTTCAGGTCCCCTACTGACCGGCAGGCGGCCGGCGGTGGCCGTTCCCATCGGGTCTCCCTGTACCCCACGCCAGCCCCCCACAGATGAGATCCACGCGACGACCAACACCACAGCTCCACATATCACGGGTACCGTCCAAACTGTACCACCAGGGAAAGGAGAGGACAGAAGGAACGGCTTTCTAGCCCTTCCACCGGAACGCATTACTACTTCGCGGCAGAAATAGGCTGGACGGTGGTACCAATCCGTTCGGGCCCAACCATAAGTAAATAAAATTCACTTACAGTTGAGCCCTACCACCAGTAACGGGACGGGAAAGGGTGGAGGAGGACATCAGAGCCACGGGGGGAGTGATGGAACGTAGCGCTGACGGCTCGAGTGGCCGGGGTCGCAATCCCGAACCATTCTACGTGACAGACGGACAGACTGACACAAGAATGGCCACTGGCACAAATAATCACTGGCGTTGATTACTCGAAGACGCCTGGACCGATTCGAGAAATTATTTTTTTGTTTAAAAGGGTATACTTCCCAGGTGGTCCCATTGGCACCAAATCAGGATCTGATGATGGGATCTCAGAAAAATCGAGGACAAACCGCAAAATGTTATAGGGACGCATAATTTGTTTTTTTATTGAAGTCGGTGTACTTTTTTTGCTTTAGAAGTCCTATACATTCCCCCACATTTTCCTGAGGAGAAAGCAGATAAACTACAATTATCAGGGCAATTGGACCAATATAAACACCAGACCAGACAGGATTCCAACACGGCCTTTCCCCTTTTGCCCAGTCAAATAACTCTACTTCTTGTCGGGGTCTAGAGTTGGGGTACGATGTTTGAGTTGCGGCCTTCTGAGTACTCTGACAAGACCCTCGGCCGCTTCTTCACCTTCTTGCCCCATGGCGTACTGTGAAGCTGCACAGCAGGCCGGCATGATTGTATTGAGCAGCGAGGTATAGATTATCTCTCGCTACTTGGTACTCTACCTGGAAGGCACTGCGCTTACCATACCAGTGTGGTCACTTTGCCGTGCCAGGATAAAAAAAACAGGATTACACTGATTTCAGGCATGTCAATACCAGAAGTTTCACCACTTTCAATACACACAAGTTTCGGTACTTTCCGTTGACTCTGAGGACCTCATTTTCCAAAGGGAATCTGACAAGGAATACGAGGAGATTGGGGTTAAAAGAACAGATCAGAGAAATGCGTTGGAGTTTAGTTCAGAGGTAAGTTTTATATTCAACCTTATCGGAGGTAGGCGGGATTTTTTTTTTTTTTATTTGGTTCACTGAACTAGTTGTACACAGTTATTACAATGTTAAGACATAAAATAAAAATATCATACAACAGTGTACCACCTTCTTGGAGTGAACACAGCATGCGTGTAAATTATAAATCGGCTTAATTAAAAATAATAAAAATACAGAAAAATAAATTAACAGACAATAAAAATTAAACAGTAAGAACCTAAACAAAAATTAATATAAACTGGATAAACAGAAAACATAAACTACATAACAAACATATAACTTAATTATTATGTAATGTATTTGGATTAGTTTCTAACAGTCTTTTCAATGAGCATATAGATGTACTGAAAATATCTATATTGTGACAAATTTTATTGTATGTACAGCACATTCTGTAAATTGGTGAATTCCGACTGTGGTTGGTACGATAAAAAGGAAAACTGAACGTTGTTCTATTTTGGAGACGGGTGCAAGATCGCGGAACAGTAAAATTAATTTTATGGAGCAGATTTGAGCTATCGATATTGCCATCTAATATTTTCTTTAATTATTACTTTTTAAATAAAAATTAAACCGCCTTCAAAAAAACCCAGACACAACTAAAAAGCAAAAAATAATTGGTTACATTTAAATCAATTAGTTATATGCAATTTAAATCAATTATTTTTGGAGTCGGTGCCGGTGTTGTTTTCTTTACTTTTAGATTTATAAAAACCAAGTCTGGATCTATTTTATATTTTTTTGTAAGCCTGATTATTCTGTTTTTTCTTAGAGTAGTGTTAAATACTCTAAGTGTTTTTTCCATGTTTTGGCTGGCACCGACTCCAAATAATTGATTTAAATTGCATATAACTAATTGATTTAAATGTAACCAATTATTTTTTGCTTTTTAGTTGTGTCTGGGTTTTTTTGAAGGCGGTTTAATTTTTATTTAAAAAGTAATAATTTTTTTGCTTTTTAGTGGTAAATTATATAAAATCGGTTAAAAGCTGCTGAAGATATTAGAATTTACGTGTATTTTAATTTTATCACCCCCCTCCCTCACCCCCACCCCTTTTACCCTCTCTCACTGAAACTTAACTTTTATAATGAACGTAATGCAAAAAGAACCACTGGAATACTACTTAATTTTAAGGAGTTACCCTCTCCAGCTCCGAAGATATTCATCAGATCTTCACCATATTTTTATGGGACCAAATGACAAGCACCAGCTTTCAATCAAAGAAAGAATGGTCGAAATCGGTTCACACAGTACAGAGAAACGAGGTAACAAACATAAAAAAAAAAAAAAAAAAAAAAAAAAAAAGCAACATACAGTCGAATTGAGAACCTCCTCCTTTTTTTGAAGTCGGTTAAAAAAACTAAGTCGGCTATAGTCCGTCTGTATCCAAGCGGGGTTATTTTATAGTGTGTTAATCTGGATTGGTAAGACTGCAGATTATGACAGAGGTTGTTAGCATAGGAAATATGATATAAGAATTGCTTTTGAAGCCTTTCAAGTCGGTTGATATGTACTGCATAGGAGGGATTCCAAACAGGACTGCAGTATTCTAATAGGCTTCGGACGTAGCAATTAAATAAAATAATAGATATTTCAGAATCTTTGAAAAAACGTGTTTGCCTTGTCACAAAACCACTGAGGCGTGCTCCCTTTTTGATGATATAGTCAATATGTTCGCGGAAATGCAGTTTAGTGTCAACCGTGACTCCGAGATCACGCATACTTGAGACCTCTCCAAGTACAACGCCATTTATGCTATAAACGGCTGGTAATGAAATTATTTTTCTAGTGAACTTCATATGACAGCATTTAGCGGCATTAAGCACCATCTTATTCATAGCACACCAGTCGCTAATAGCGTCAATGTCACTTTGTAAATGCGAAATATCATCAACAGATCGTATTACCCTATATAATTTCAAATCATCTGCAAACATTTGATACTTTGAGGTTATGTTTGAGCACAAGTCATTAATAAAGACCAAAAAGAACATCGGCCCCAGATGAGAACCCTGAGGCACGCCGGAAGGCACTGATCTTTCGAGTGATTTGTAGCCCCGTATTATCACTTGTTGTGATCGATTACGCAAATATGAATCACACCATCTTAAAAGGGAGCCACAAATTCCAGCATGGCCAAGCTTTTGTACGAGCAAGTTATGGTCAACCACATCGAAAGCCTTGGAGAAGTCTGTATATATGGCATGTACCTCATGGCCATTCTCTAGCGCCTGTGATAAATCGGTGACATATTCGTGTTGGTGACAGTTAAATAGTGGCTTTAAATGGAAAGCTAATCTTTTCTGAACCATTGACTCAAACAATTTTCCGATCGAGCATAAAATTGAGATGGGCCTATAGTTTGCGATGTCGCATTGGTCTCCTTTTTTATGGATAGGAGTTATGTGTGCCAGCTTCCATTTTGCAGGGAAGCAACCACACGATATAGATTTGTTAAAAATAATGGCTAAAGGCTTTGCCAACTGTAAGAAGCATGTTTTAAGAAAGATTGGAGGAATAGAGTCTGGACCTGGTCCCTTATTAATATCCAGTTGGTGGAGCGTGTCACATACGTCTGAATCGGAGAAATTGAGCGATCCAAGTGATGCGAGATGGTTAGGTGTTTCATCAGGTAGTGAAGCTGATCTGGAATCATTATTGTATATCGAGTAGAAGTGCTTAGAAAATAAATTCGAAATTTCCTGGCCACCCTGCACATTCTGGTCGCCCAAAAACATCTCGTCAGGAATTTCGCTGCTGTTTGACCTTAAAGATTTCATAAATGTCCAAAAATATTTTGGGTTTTGTTTAATATTTGCCTTTGCTTCACTTTTCATGTCGGATATACATTTCGACAACAGTTCATCGCATCGATCTCGCAATATTTGAAATGTCAAATTATCTCTTGGATTAGCGTATTTTTTAAATTTACGGTGAAACTTTGCTTTTTCTTTAATAGTCCGGATAAGGGACCTACTGAACCAGAATGGGTATTTATTATGCCTTATTTTACTCAATGGTGTATTTTTCTTTATAATGGAATCTATTAAATTGTAAAAGGTATCTACAGTTTCATCAACAGTATAATTTGATTTAAAGTGGTTACTCCAAACAATATCCTCCAGGTCCTTCTTAATACTGTCATAGTTAGCTTTGTAAAAATTTAAAGATAGTGACTTATGAACTTTAGGAGGTTTAGTAATAGGCATTTCCATAGATATATTTATTGCAGGGTGATGCGCGTCTATATTTACTAAAGGAGAGTGACAATTAGATATTTAAAAAAAATGTTGGTTGTTAGTAATAATTAAATCAAGCATTCGGCCATTAATGTTAGATAGTGAGTTCATTTGAGAAAAACCATTGAAGATAAGTGTATCAACGAATAGACTATCTATTGGATTTAGAGTAGGATTAGCAGTCAAAGAGCACGTGTTACCATCATATTGCCATTGTATGTTTGGGAGATTGAAGTCCCCAATTACGAGTAAAATGGAGTTTGAGGGCATTTTATGATGCGCAACGTTTGTGATATTCGACAACAGAATATCAAGGTGATTTAGATTAACAGGAGGCGGGATGTAAATAGTGCAGATACACAAATTTATTACCTTATTACCCTGTCTTAGCTTGATGGTAATCCATAAATCCTCGTGTAAAGATTCCCATTGAACTTTCCTAGTCGCTAAGTGTTTTTTAAGCACTGCCACTAGAACACCGCCGCCTTCATATTTATTACTACAGGTAGAGCTACGATCGCGTCTGTATATTGTGTATCTATTGTCGAATAATTCATGGTCGAAGACTGAATCATTCAGCCATGTTTCCGTTAGTAAAACAACGTCCAGTTCCTGCTTTAAGACATTCGTAAAAATATTTTCAGTTTTAGTCCTTAGACCTCTGACATTTTGATAGAATATATTTAGTTTACATTTGGGAGCTGAATTAAACGAAAATATCATATGTGTAGAATAGCGTTAAACACTTAATTACAAAGAATCGAGGAAATCGGTGCCTTTGACTTGTATTGGCTTAGAGTTTACGTCCTTCCTCAAATAAATTCGACCACCACGAACCCACACGAACTGGAAATTTTTGATCTTCGCAACTCTTCTAGCAGCCGCATGTAATTGTTTATTGCGAGGAGACAAGTGCTCACAGACATAAACCGGGGACTTTTCACCCGCGAGACCAAGATGAGATGAGCTCAATTTTTCAGTCTTATGTGTCCTGTTGTAGGTCTTCACTGCCGCTATAATTTTGTCTCGCACTAATGGACTTGAAAGCTTGGCTATAATTGAGCGAGGCCTAGAAGATTCTTGATTTGTTTTTGCAACTCGGTGGTAATTCACAAGCTCCTGATCAGAGAGACTACAGGCAACAGTATTAGTTAGTTGCTGTATTACAGTTTTCAGATTTTCAGATTTGTGCTCTGGCACACATTGGATTTCCACGTTACAATCGCGAGAATGTTGTTCAAGATCGTTTAATCGTGCACTCAGGTTGGTAATCTCGGACCGCAAATATGAATTCTCAGCCTGTAAGTTATCTAAAGCTTGGTTTTTCTTGTCTAAGGCTTCCTGGAGCTGGTCGTATTTTATGGACATGAAATTTACACTTTCGGTAAGCTCTTGAATCATGCCACGAGTATCAGAACTGTCAGTAGTAAAGTCCCGTCTTATATCAGTGAGGAGGCGCGACAAAGATTCTCCGAGCTTTTTATCTATATACTGCTTTAGATCCTCCAGGTAGTTAACTGGTGATGTTACTGTATTTTGTGCCTGAGCTTTGGATTGCGATGGTGAGGTCGAGATGTCACCGCGATCTTCTGAAGATTTGCAACCAATACAGGTCCAAGGAGCTTTATTTCCCCTGGTTTCCTTGGTGAGGTATTCAATGCACTGATAGTGATAGGCAGAATTGCATTTAAAACAGGAATTTAAGTCACTTGGTTTAATTTGTTTCTTACATTTATAGCAAGCAGACATTTTATAATCCGCGATTTGTTCCGTGTAAGCAATAATATTGTATGTTTAAGAGAGCAAAAAAGATATTATACTATCATACAAATAACCAATAGTGCTCAATTTGTCACTGTACCTACTGACAGTGCCATCTAGTTTTTACGTGTGTAATAATCAATATACCATGGTTGTACTAGTAGCAGTAAGTCTGGTTGAACCAGTTACAAGATGGCGTTGCTTGTATTAGCTGAGGTGAAGAATTTTTAGAAACACACTTTGTTTTAGACGTAAATAAACGTAAATAAGTTCGTTCTATGTAACCCTTCCTGTAACTACTGGCGAATGTTTTGTTTTGATATTTAGTCACTCAGAATAGTCGTCCTTTAAATGTTCCCAAAATTCACCAACGATCACTTATATTCAAAAAAGTCAGTTAGGTCACTGTTTATTCACTATTTGTACTGTTTCAATGTGTAACTGGAAAGATTCTTATTTTAAGCTTGCTTTCGTAATACTGTTAACAGTTTTGAGAAATCTTTTGGAAGAAACAATCACTTTTTATATTTTTAATTAACTTTAGAGTACGGAGCCGATGTAAACACTGGCACACTAGCGCCAAATATCCAAGGATATTTCGTTTAAGGCCTTGTTCGCTGTTGCTGTTCGTTGCACGGGGGTCCTAAGCCCCCATGCAGATGGGCCGCTACAAGGCACCGCGCAGGGTCGGTTCCGGCAGCAATTCTAGCACTCCTTAGAATACCCCGGGATCGCTCCGTAAGCATCGAAGAAGGCCACCGCGGGGTTTTTGCTGGCTATTAGATCTAAGTGATATTTTTGAAAAGTTACCGGAGAGGTTTAATTTTTTTTGTTTTTCGGAAAAATTGACTATTAAAAACTGTGACCGTTGCTGTGGGTATTACAGTAGAGTTAATATAAAACTTGTTTCTGCACGTATTGCATTTTTAACTTATTTTCTAAGATAAATGTGCCCTGAAAAAAATGAGCCCTGTTTCACCAGGTGATATGAGCGCCAAAAACATGCACAAAAAATTTTTATTAGGCTCAAAATATGCATATATTTGATATATTTTTGATATTTTATTTTGATAACTTAAGCGATAGCCTAGTTGGTTGCGGTACGGACTGCCAAGACGAAAGTCGTAGGTTCGAAACCCAAGTGGCATACACCTCTGACTTTTCTAAAGTTATGTGTGTATTAAAATGTTAATTATCGCTTGCTTTAACGGTGAAGGAAAACATCGTGAGGAAACCTGCATATCTGAGAATTTTTCGAAGGTATGAGAAGTCTGCCAACCCGCATTAGGCCAGCGTGGTGGACTAAGGCCTAACCTCTCTCATTAGTAGAGGAGGCCCGTGCCCAGCAGTGGGACAATGTTTAATACAGGGCTAGTATTATTATTATCATTTTTTTTAAATAAGGTTCCACACTATAATCATGACATACCGCACGCGTGCGTTGCCAATTGCTGCCGTAGTCGCATCGAAAAGCTCTTCCCACAGCTTCCCATTATATATGTACTCATGCACTTTTGTTTATCCTGGAACGGCAAAGTGACCACACTGGACCTGATGGTAAGCGCAGTGCCGTCCAAGAGTATCGAGTAGCGAGAGATAATGTATCCCTCGCTACTCAACACAATCATGCCGGCCTGCTTCTTCACACTACGCCATGGGCATGAAGGTGAAGAAGCGGTTGAGGGTCTAGTGTCAGAAGACCACAGAACGGCCAAACATCGTACCCCGACTATAGAACCTCGACAAAAACCGCATGTACACTGGCTGATCCCGGAACGCAACACACTTGCCACTACGACCCTGTGAAGGTGGTCGCTATCCGGACGTATATGATTATCCTACCAACGGACAAAGCATACATGCGAAGCTGCAGGCAAAAGCTAGTGGATTATAAATAAAATTGTGTCAACTACACTTTTACAGAGTTTTGAAGTAAACTTGGCTATACGCAACCAAGGAAATATATCAGCCATAGAAGATAATATATCCAAGAGTGAGCAGAGAAATGAAAATAATGCTAGTTCAAGCAAATGTATAAAATGTCAAATTTTGTATGACGAAATTACTCTGAGCGATTTGGATCAATGTAATCAGGTATTTATATAAGTTACTGTTTAATGTAGGGTTATTTTTAGTGAATTGATATTTCTAATGAGTATAATCTTTATTCTATTCTAGCTGTTGCTCGCGGCTCCGCCCGCGTGGATGTCATGTTTGAGACAAAAAGTATACACTACAAAATTCCAATTTTCATGCATTTCACTTCAAAAACGACGGATTTTCATACAAACTATCGTCCCCTATTTCACCCCCTTAGGGGTGGTATTTCCAAAAACCCTTCCTTAGTGGATGCCTACGTCATAAAAGGTACCTACTGTAAAAATTTCAAGTCTCTAACCCCAGCCGTTTTGGCTGTGCGTTGATCGATCAGTCAGTCAGTCAGTTTCTTCTTTTATATATACAGATTTGAAGAATGATGTGGTGACTAAGATAGAAAGAGGTATGCTCCGATGGTTTGGCCATACGCTGTAGACATATTGGTCTACAGCATGAATGGGCCAGCTCGACCGGGGTAGTACCACTGTCTCACAGAAAACCAACTTAAAGTGACAGTTTACTGTCGCGTTTCGTATGGTAAGTGAGATATCCGGAGGCCCAGATTCCCCCTTCCCTTCCCTAATCCATATTCCTGTCCTTTAAGGCCGACAGCGCATACATGATACTTTCGGTATTGTGGATGTTCATGGGCGGTGGAGATCACTTAACATCAGGTGACCCACTGTCTCACTGTCGTTTGTCGGACTACTATTTTTACTGCCTAACATGTTTATATAGATTTTTATAAAATAAACCTATTGTGTCAGCTGTATAGAGAGTCAGAGGTGTCACCAGTACACCAACTTTTCGCCGAATTGATTATGGTCCCATAATGTGATAGGGGGCGAGCCCGTCGCCATACCGGGCACAATTCCAGACTCCGGGCTGATACTGAGTATTTCTAAATAGAAAAATCCAAAATCACTTTACCCGACCCGGGATCGAACCCGAGACCTCAGCCTTTTTTGACTTTTCAGCAATCGAACGGTTATGTGTGCCCAAGTTGCAATTTGGAATATAAAAGTCGCTCAGATGATGGAAATCAGCATAATGGGTAAGAACGTTATAAATAAATCATAGTTTAGTCATCTATAGCAGCGATAGCCTAGTTGGTTGCGGTACGGACTGTCAAGACGAAAGTCGTAGGTTCGAAACCCAAGTGGCATACACCTCTGACTTTTCTAAAGTTATGTGTGTATTAAAATGTTAATTATCGCTTGCTTTAACGGTGAAGGAAAACATCGTGAGGAAACCTGCATATCTGAGAGTTTTTCGAAGGTATGAGAAGTCTGCCAACCCGCATTAGGCCAGCGTGGTGGACTAAGGCCTAACCTCATTAGTAGAGGAGGCCCGTGAGCAGTGGGACAATGTTTAATACAGGGCTAGTACTATTATTTATTTATATTATTTAGAAATCTAATCTAAATCTAAAAATACTTTGATTGTAAAAAAAGGTAAGGTGCTTGACATCAAATGTTAACAGTTCTTTAGTAGTTATTTTTAAAAGTAAAGTAAATTAAGTTTACTTACGTTAGTGTACAGACATTATTCATTTCATAGTTAGTAAAAGGTTGGTTTATTATTTATTACTAGCTGTTGCTCGCGGCTCCGCCCGCGTGGAGGTCATGTTTGGGAGAAAAAGTATACAATACAAAATACCAATATTCATGCGTTTGACTTAAAATGACGGATTTTCATACAAACTTTAATTCCCTATTTTACCCCCTTAGGGGCGGAATTTCCAAAAATCCTGAAACACATATTTTTTATTTTTAACTAAAATGCCAAATACTAATTTTCATGAATTTAACTTCAAAAATGACGGATTTTCATCCCCTATTTTACCCCCTTAGGGGTGGTATTTCCAAAAACCCTTCCTTAGTGGATGCCTACGTGATAAAAGGTACCTACTGTCAAAATTTCAAGTCTCTAACCCCAGCCGTTTAGGCTGTGCGTTGATCGATCAGTCAGTCAGTCAGTCAGTTTCTTCTTTTATATATACAGATAAAAGGTTGGTAGACTAGGGATTACACCCTTTCCCTCCAAATCCGTCCCCAATTCTTCTTCCATTCCCATTCCTGCCCCTTCTCCGAATCATCATCTCCCTTCACTTCCTTTACCGAAGATCACGACTCCTTTCATTTTCCGGTCATATTTTCACCTTTTCCAATCCTATTCTCGTCATTGAATTTTTTTTTTAGTGCCTTGATAGGCAGACGAGCAGACGGGCCACCTGATGGTAAGTAGTCACCGCCGCCCATAGACTTCTGCAATGCCAGGTCACAGCAAAGCCGCTGCATACCGTTGATTGTATCCTGCCTACCTTCCCTAGATGGTGGTTTCCAAGTTCCTACACCGTTCACCAGAACTATTTATTCCGTCTGGAGAATTTCTATTTATTTTGACCGGTCATAACTGTTTTAACAATAAATAATAATACACCCCCACACCGAGACGCAAAAAAAAACACCCAAGAGTCACACGCACAGTTCTGACCTCACACTGGATCAAACCTGTATCGTGGGTATCAACTACGATAGACTTACACACAACAGCCAGATCTGAAGCAAACATATGTCTGTCACACAAACATTTGTATCGAACCCACGGCCTCTCGTTAGACAGCCGGTTACTCGCCCGCTGTACCACGGAGGCTTTCACTGGTTTATATTTTAATATTTTCAGTAATTCATCAAAGTTGCAAAAAAATATAACAGAAGTACATGTAATATGTGAGAATGAAAATTGCGAAGCTCTCATTGATACCAGTTATATTAATGAAGATAACCAATATAACGATAATGGATATAATGAGTATGAAAATAACGATTATGATGATTATTTAGATAATGAAAAATCTGAAAACGATACATATAATGATAACCATAATGATATAACTAATAACGATAATGACAACACTGAAGCAGAAAAACATAACACGAAAAAGAAAAAGAAGAAATCGAAAAAAGAACGCACTGGGTTTAAAAAAATAACGCTCTCTTTAGAAGAACAAAAAATGGAGTTGGAAGCGAAGAGGAAGGGGAAGAAATACTTAGAAGCTGAGTTTAAGTGCTACAATTGTGCTTTGGGGTTTTTGTTTAAAGATACATATCAAGCGCATATGATGAGACATGAAGAGGTATGTCTTTAAATATAATTTACATTACACTTATAATAAGCTACATAAGAAATTGACTTAAATTATAATAAATTAGATGTTGCTCGCGGCTCCGCCCGCTTGTAGGTAATTTTTGGAAGAAAAGGCATACAATCCATGGAGGCATTACACCTTTCTATCCTTATTTTTTTCTTGCAATTAAAATAGCCTATATTAATCAGTGATAATATAGCATTCAAATGGTGAAAGCTTTTGCTACTTCTTGAGCCAATTCGCTACAAACATACATACAAATCTTTCCTCTTTATAATATAAATTAGTCTCTGGTGCTCGTTGTGGCAATGTAATTTTATCTTATTTTTAAAACTATTGACACTCTCACTGTTTTTTACATTTTTCTGTAGCTTGTTAAATAGTTGTGCTCCCTCATACAGAATTGTCTTCTTTCCATAATTAGTCCTTGGCCTAATTACTTCAAGTAAAGTGAAAAAAAATAATGTGAAGAAGCTTCTTTTTTTTTTTTATTCTTGCACGACAAAGTGACCGCACTTTACCTGATGGTAAGCGCAGTACGGTCCAATTAGATTATCGAGTAGCGAGAGACGATCTATCCCCCGCTACTCAACACAATTATGCCGGCCTGCTCCTTCATACTACGCCATGGTCAAGAAGGTGAAGAAGCGGTCGAGGGTCTATTGTCAGTGTACTCAGAAGGCCGCAAAATGGCCAAACATTGTACCCCAACTCTAGACCCCCAAAAAAACCGGATGTACACTGGCTGATCCCGGAACGCGACACACTTGCGTGTGCCACTATGGCGGGTTTTTCACCCTGTGTACGGTGGTCGCTATCCGGGCGGATATGAATATCCTACCACCAGCAGCACCAGCTAAACAGCAGGCCGGCATGATAGTTTTGAGTAGCGGGGGATAGACTGTCTCTCGCTACTTGATGCTCTATCTGGACGGCACTGCGCTTACCATCAGGTGCAGTGTGGTCACTTTGCCGCGCGAGAATACAAAAAAAGGTGGTTCATGTTTCGAAAATAATGTTTAGTATTTGGGGTGTTTTTGATGTAGTTTTATCGTATATGTTTTTTTTGCTTTATTTATATATTCGGAAGTAGAAATTTTTTCTACATCTTTTGAGCCTAGTTTTTGTGCACTTTTTTGGCATAATCAACTGGTAAAACATAGCTCATTTTTCAGGACACATTTTTTTTACTTATACATGAAAATAAGTCATAAGACAGTACGTGCTTACACAAGTAATATATTAATTCTACTAAAATCCACGCAATATTTTATTCCGAAAATTTCCTTTTTTTTAATTTTTGGTTATAAAAACTAATTGATTATCGAACTCACTGCGACACGGAAGCTGAAACTACTTTTTTTTGGAACGTGATGTGGCTTGGGCCTCTTGACTTATATAAACCAGAGAAGAAGAGACTTTCAATTTTAACCCAGATTTGGAAAAATGTCGACATGGCTGCATGGTGGAGAACCTTCGCCTTCTCTTTTATAGAGAAAATGAAATAAAAAAAACGATTTTTTTTGGTTATAAAAATTCTAATTGATTATTTCCTCAGTCCAACGGTGAATACAAATGCACAACTTGTACACTCCGGTTCGCCTCTCCGGCGGTGCTCCGAGCCCACACACAAGTGCACAGTACGCGCGTACAGTGCCGACGGTGTGGCGCGCGACCATCGCCGCGACACACGCGACACCACGCCGCCAAGTGTCGCGGGGATGTGTCGCCCTGTCATCTGTGTGCGAGAGTGTTTAGGTGGGTATTCACAAAAAGTACACCGACTTCAATAAAAAACAAATTATGCGTCCCTATAAAATTTGAGGGTTGCCCTTGATTTTTCTGAGACCCCATCTTGAGATCCTGACTTGGTGCCCATAGGACTACCTGGGAAGTATACCCTTTTAAACAAAAAAAGAATTTCCCGAATCGTTCCAGGCTTCTTCGAGTAATCGGGGAACATACATTAAAAAAAGATTCCGACGATATGTTAACCTACTCCTTTTTTTGAAGTCGGTTAAAAACAAAAAATATAAAAGGTTAAATGTGCCTTTGACAGTAGTTTATGTATTTAGGAAGACAAAAAGTGAAAATAAGTAAAAAAAATCTCGTTGACTGGTTTGACAGTATTGACATTAAATAGATAAATCTTTTTAATTAGATCAAATATATTTCAATTCGCTCTGAGCTTACACTGGTACATGATGGATGCACATATAAATGAAAATAGGAAAAGATTATCCAAATAGTGGATGGACATGAATTTTTACAACAACAAAAAAACAACTATTAGATAATAAACAATCTTTCACTGTCATTTCAATTCCAAAATTTCACAGACTTGCTAGAGATTAACTAAAGATTTATTATCTTATTAGTAGACTAGCTGTTGCTCGCGGCTCCGACCGCGTGGAAGTTGTGTTTGGGAGAAAAAGTATTCTTAGAAATAGGTCATCAAAAAACATTACAAATTAACACTTTAATCACTCAATTACTAAATTAAAAATGATTTACACACTAATAACTTTGAATAACAAAATGGGCAGAGATTCAATGTTGCTTTCCGCGATGATAGACAGTCGACTGACGATTTCACCTGGGTCGACCTTTATATACCCGCTTGTAACAGGCGGGGATTCATTAGTGTTGCCACCCTTAAATAGTGTTGTCATCTAACACGGCCTCTCCTGACACAGCAGCGTCCTCGCTGGTCTTGTTAGCCCTTGATGATGGACCAGCATTGTTGTCATCTCCATGGTTAGACACACGGTCTTGTTCTTCATCGCAACCTGTAACCAGAACAGTTGTTAAGCTCACACAATGAAAGAACTTGTTGTTCTTGTAATTTAAATAGTTACAACATTCGCCTATGTACCAGACACTACAAACATTGTTGCATGCGGCAATTAAACATACTCATACGTTAATGAGTATATACCCGCCTCGAAGGCCAAAGTAGGATTTAATCGGGTCATGTTCCCACACCGAATACCATGCGCGCATCAGGATTTATATCAGTTACAGTGAGTCAACCACGAGACCTACTACAGGATTTACACTCAGTCTAGTCAGCATGGGCCCCACCGACATCAACCTCGCTACCTTTTGTCACGAGCCTTACCCTCAATGGTACAGTTCCGCCGTCAACACGTTAAGGCCACCCGAAAACCATGTGCACTCAGGAATTACATGGGTCTGCCTCCAGAACACAGCTCAAAACAACTTGCGATTGTTTGGTACATAGGCAGTCTGTCAAACATAGGTAAGCGCTAGTTCAAACAAAAAAAAATCAAAGAATGTTCTCAACTAACTTTCAAAGAAAGCTGCGCATGTGTCGGGTGTCCATTCACCCCGCCACAACACCAAGAACCCAGCAGCTGCCTGGCTGGTCTTACCATAAGAACCAGCCACCAATTTCAGTTCGTACCTATCATTAGGCAGAACATTTATAATTTTATATGGACCTCGCATGCCACAATCTAACTTGGCAGTACTTTGTGATCTTTTAATTACGTAAACTAAGTCATTAACCTTAAATTTTTTAGGAGAATGTCTATTTTTATTAATATATGCGTCTTGAAAGTTTTTATTTTTATTTATTAATTTGTCTGCTCTTTGTCTACGCAACTCGCGAATCGCTTCGCGGTTAGGGTTTGAGCCCTCACAAGTGACATCTCTTATTAAAGAGTTAATAACCGGCGTAGTGGCTTCTGTGCCAATTAAGAGATTTAATGCTGAGTACTGTGTGGTCTTATGTTTAGTAATGTTTAAGACTAGCTGTAATTTCCATAAAATTTTCGACCATTCATTATCGTTATTATTAACTTCAATTCTAACCATATTTAAAACGGTACGGCAATATCGCTCAACTTGACCGTTTTCCTGGTGCATTTCAGGTGTAATAAAATGAACTTCAATACCAAAATCGGATAACCAGTGAACAAAATTTTGGTTATCAAACATTCGACTGCGGTCACACACTAGTCGCTTAAAAGTGCCAAACAGGGATATAGTCTGAGTTATAACACGTTTTAATTCTTCGCAATCCTGTCTATATAGACCATACAACAAGCAATACTTTGTATATGCGTCAACTATTATCAGTACATACTTGAATCCATTACATTCTCATATTGGACCGAGTACATCAGCATGTACTGTATCAAAGGGCACTGGGACCTTTTGCCATGAATTTATTGGTTTTAATGGAGCACGGGGTACTTGTTTATGCGAAATGCACACAACACAATGTGTTATATATTTAGTTACAAATCGTCTCAAACCCGGGAACCAAAAGTGTTTGAGAATCAGATCAATAGTTTTGTCTATACCCAAGTGTTCATGGTCGTCATGGAATACACGTAATAGGCTCAAGCGAAACGCCTTAGGGACATAACACAAATAACGTTCTTGCTCGCCGGTAACATCGTACTTGTAATACAACAGGTCATTACGTTTCATATAGCGTCGTGAATCTAGTTCACCGTTATTCAACTTTTCTAGTAACGACAGAGTCTCTTCGTCTCCCGCTTGAGCTACCTGTGCCCAAGTACGAGGTTTCCGGATGGCATTTATAATATTAACCGGATTTCGGCTCAAATAATCTACATGCGGCATTAAACAACCTTTACGGTACTCCAACGTAAAATCAAAATCCTGCATATAGACCCACCAACGTGCCACTCTGGGTTGGAGATCTCTTTTGCGCTGAGTCATCTTTAATGCATTACAGTCAGTTATTATCGTAAAATGTTTACCAATGAGGTATTGACGAAAATGCTGCAATGATTTTACAACGGCCAAGGTCTCCAGCTCATAGCTGTGATACTTAGATTCCGCGCCTACCGTCAGTCTACTAAAATATGCGATAACACGGTTACGGTTATTTTTATGTACCTGCATTAATATACCGCCATAACCTATCGAACTTGCATCAGTATGTAACTGCGTAGGTAACTCGGGATCAAATATCGCCAGTACAGGCTCGCTTGTCAAATACAAAATAATTTCTTGCCTAGCTTTTTCTTGTTCTTCACCCCAATTAAAAACAACACCTTTTCGAGTTAAAGCAGCTATGCAAGCTACCTTAAGTGAGTAACCGGGAATGTACCGGCGAAAATAACCAGCTAAACCCAAGAATTGGCGAGCCTGCTTGACGCTACTTGGTCTCGGGGACCTAACCAAAGCTTCAACTTTACTTTTGCTCGGTCTAACCTGACCCTGACTAATGATTCTACCTAGGTATTCTATTTCATTAGTTAGGAAGGTACACTTTTTTAAGTTTATAGAAAAACCAGCGCCTGTTAATGTTTTTAAGACTGCATCAAGCAGAATAAGGTTTTCATTGATTGTGTCAGTTAGTAGGAGCACATCATCTATGTACACTAGTACTTTACCCGATTCAATAAAAGGTTTCAAAGTTTTACTGATGGTCTTTTGGTAAATAATAGGAGCGTTAGCGAGACCGTAAGGCATCTTACAATATTCGTAATGCCCTTCAGGCGTAATAAACGCAGTCTTATGGATAGAATCCTCGTTAACCCGCAACTGGTGAAACCCAGAGACCATATCTAATGCACTGAAACATTTAGCTTTACCAAGCATGTCTACATAATCGTCTATCAATGGGAGTGGATGTCTAATCTTAACAGTAATTTGATTTAGGGCTCTATAATCAACTACCATCCTATCAGAACCGTCTTTCTTTTTGACGAGCAAGATTGGGCTCGCATATTCTGATTCGGATTCGCGAATTATGCCTTTTTCTAGCAAGTCTTTTACAATAGAACGAACGTGTATTTTCTCATCATAAGACATCTTATACGGTCGATAATTTATAGGAACATCGCTTGTTAACTTAATTATCATTTCGCTATCTTTAACTGTAGTTGTAGCAGTACCGGTTAAAAAATAATCAAAATACTTGGTCAAGACTCTAAACAAACGTTCTTTATCATGCCCAATTACTGGAGTTGATATTTTTTCTAAGACCGACATTGAATCTACCCGCGTAATTTTATTCACGAAAGCACTGCTATGAACAATACATTGCTTGTCACCGGTTCTAATATAGGCGACACCTTCCCTATTTAAAACGTCCGTACCAATAATTACTGGAACGTTTAAATGGCTTTTATCCACAATATAAAAATCAACCTCTAACGTAATATCATTTAATTGTAACGATAATGTGACCATGGATGTAGCCACAACCTCCATACCGCCTAGACCGTGTAATAATTGGCAGGCCGGTTTTATCTGACATGAAAAGTGTTTAACCAAATCAGATATGATCAAAGAGACACTAGAGCCGCTATCAATGAGTATGTCAACGGGTATGTTAGATATGACTGCTGTAATAACATCGGGGTTTTTATGTTCACCCTCATTTTCGCGACAAAAGTTAACACTGTTATTATTTCGAACACGTTCTTTAGCAAAACACCGACTTTCCGTATGACCTAATTTTTTACAAAATCCGCACTTATCAAGTTGAGATTTTGTCGAGGAACTACTCGCGCTATTTTCATGTTTCATATTTTGGAAATCTAATTTATATCGCTTGGGACAAGACAAGCGCATATGTCCCACTTCATTACACTCAAAACAACGAGCTCTCTGTACATCAAAAGATTTGCGTTTTAATTGGCTATTACTGTTACGGTTTGATGCATTATAAACGTTCGTTTTCTTATTGGAATTTACCATGTCACACTTTACAAAACTAGACAGATGTTCCACTATGCTTTCAGGAGTTAATTTGGCATTTGTTGCAGACGCACGAATCTGAGGGTCGGTAATACCCCGTATAATAATTGCAACTAATAACTCATTGCTTAAACCTTTAACAATACGTAATTTAAGTAAAGATTTACGTGCATATTCAGCGTAAGTGGAATACTTGTCAGATTCAGTACACATAACGTTGTACAGAATGTTCGCAATGTCGACAGACCGTGGGCACAAAGTTTTTAGCTCGAGCTTGAAATTAGACCAAGTACGCGTAGAGCTAGTCCACTCACTGAGCCAGGTGCGACTTTCACCTTTAAGACAACGACCTACGCGAGCAAGGCATTCACCATCTTCCCAGCGGTTAAGGGATTGAGCCTTATCAACCTCGTTACACCACGTGTCGACATCATGAACACCTGGATCAAAATCAGAGACAAAATATTGATTCGATCTCACCGGGAGTGCGCCAATAACTTCTCGCAAAAGCTCAACCGTGCTTTTGGCATCATTTTGCAGCAGCGTCGATTGGGCAGTGACATCTTGCGTGGATGCAGTAGGCGCTCGGGATACTGCAACTGGTTGCGGCGTGCTCGGCATGGTTAATGCCTGGCAAGCCACCGGGCTGGCTACCGAAACAGATCGTAGTGCGCTGTCTCGAAGTATCCGCTCTTCGAGATCCTGTATTCTCTTCAAAACTTCGTCCATCGTATTAGAGGGTGAAGGAATTGGTGCGCGACGCCTCCCCCTCTTTCCACTACCACTTGGCATTGTGTCTCTGCCCAACTTTACTTAAAAAATATAAATACGCCGCGAACGAGCTAAAAAAAAATGAGCCTTTTTTATAGAGTCAGAGATGGTATTCGAGCGTTAAAGCCACTCAGATCCCACTTCTGATCTTAGAAATAGGTAATCAAAAAACATTACAAATTAACACTTTAATCACTCAATTACTAAATTAAAAATGATTTACACACTAATAACTTTGAATAACAAAATGGGCAGAGATTCAATGTTGCTTTCCGCGATGATAGACATTCGACTGACGATTTCACCTGGGTCGACCTTTATATACCCGCTTGTAACAGGCGGGGATTCATTAGTGTTGCCACCCTTAAATAGTGTTGTCATCTAACAGTATATAATACAAAATACCAATTTTCATGCGTTTACCTTCAAAAATGTCGGATTTTCATCTCCTATTTTACATCCTTAAGGGTGGAATTTCCAAAAATCCTGGAATATATATTTTTTATTTTTAACCACAATGCCAAATAAAATTTTCATGTATTTAACTTCAATAATGACGGATTTTCATACAAACTTCCATCCCCTATTTAACCCCCTTAGGGGTGGTATTTCCAAAAACCCTTCCTTAGTGGATGCCTAAGTCATAAAAGGCATCTACTGTAAAAAAATCAAGTCTCTAACCCCAGCCGTTTTGGCTGTGCGTTGATCGATCAGTCAGTCAGTTTCTTCTTTTATATATACAGACTAGCTGTTGCTCGCGGCTCCGCCCGCGTGGAGGTCATGTTTGGGAAAAAAAGTATACCTTACAAAAAACAATTTTTCATGCGTTTAACTTCAAAAATGACGGATTTTCATACAAACTTTCTTCCCCTATTTTACCCCGTTAGGGGTAGAATTTCCAAAAATCCTTAAACATATATTTTTTATTTTTAACTGAAAGACCAAATACCAATTTTCATGCCTTTAACTTCAGAAATGACGGATTTTCATACAAACTATCATCTCCTATTTTACCCCCTTAGGGGTGGTATTTCCAAAAACCCTTCCTTAGTGGATGCCTACGTCATAAAAGGCATCTACTGTAAAAAAATCAAGTCTCTAACCCCAGCCGTTTTGGCTGTGCGTTGATCGATCAGTCAGTCAGTTTCTTCTTTTATATATACAGATTGATTTATTATATCTATATACGTTGGTGAAACTGAAATCTGTATATATAAAAGAAGAAACTGACTGACTGATCGATCAACGCACAGCCTAAACGGCTGGGGTTAGAGACTTGAAATTTTGACAGTAGGTACCTTTTATGACGTAGGCATCCACTAAGGAAGGGTTTTTGGAAATAGCACCCCTAAGGGGGTAAAATAGGAGATGATAGTTTGTATGAAAATCCGTCATTTTTGAAGTTAAGTTTATGAAAATTAGTATTTGGCCTTTTAGTCAAAAATAAAAAATATATATTTCAAGATTTTTGGAAATTCCACCCTGAAGGGGGTAAAATAGGGGAAGAAAGTTTGTATGAAAATCTGTCATTTTTGTAGTTAAACGCATGAAATTTGGTATTTGGCCTTACAGTTAAAAATTAAAAACACATATTTCAGGGTTTTTGGAAATTCCTCCCCTAAGGGGGTTAAATAAGGTAAGAAAGTTTGAATGAAAATCCTTCATTTTTAAGTTAAACGCATGAATATTGGTATTGTATACTTTTTCTCCCAAACATGACCTCCACGCGGGCGGAGCCGCGAGCAACAACTAGTCAACTATAATTTCTGTACCAGTTATTGTTTTTTGTAGAGACGCAAGTGGTTTACAGCAGCATCTGAAAAGGTTCCACCAATCGAAGACGAGCCTGCGAAGTTATTCGTGCAACGTCTGTGGCAAGAATTATAACAATCAAGCCGCTGTCAGAACCCACATGATGTAAGTATGTGTGGTTACAGTGGTACAGCTGCTGGTGGTAGGGTATTCATATCCGTCGGATAGCTCGCACCATATACAGGGTGTAAAACCCGCCATAGTGTGCACACGCAAGTGTGACCCGTTCTGTGGTCTGCGTTTTCTGGCAAAACGGTAGGCAGCGGCTTTGCTGTGCCCTGGTATTGCAGAAGTCTATGGGTGGCGGTGTCTACTTACCATCAGGTGGCCCGTCTGATCGTCTGCCTATCGAGGCACTAAAAAAAAACAAAAGCCAGTGGACATCCGGTTTATGTTGGGGTACGATGTTTGGCCGTTTTACGGCTTTCTGAGTACTCTAGACCCTCGACCGCTTCTTCACCTTCTTGCCCATGGCGTAGTGTGAGGAAGCAGGCCGGCATGAGTGTGTCGCTACTGTGTAGCGAGAGACAGATTGTCTCTCGCTACTTGATACTCTAATTGGAGGGCACTGAACTTACCATCACGTGCTTTGTGGTCACTTTGCCAGGATAAAAAAAAACTTTTTTTTACAGTAAACACCTTAACAGAAAATTCCCATGCGACCAATGCTCTTCGATATTCAGTAGTCCATACACTCTAAACCAGCATAAGAAGAACCATGACGCTCAGAAAGAGATGCATTACTGCGAGGTCTGTCAGATTGGCTACGGCAGCAGGAAGAGTTTGTTGGCACATAAACGGAACGCGCTAGTACACCAGCAGACTGTGTAAGTTAACACATAAATAGTAAAAAAAAAAACAAAAAAAAAGGAAAAAAACATAAAAAAAGAAAAATTGTAGCATATACCACTTAATAAGTAAGAAATATTAATAAAAAAGTTACTTTTTGTTACCTTAAAAAAAGTAAATTTTTTTTTTGTTTATTATCTTTTCCGTAAATATAAAGGTGAACTTAATATCGCCTTTTAGATGGGCTCCTAACAGTCGCCGTGGTGTAATAAGCAAGTAACCTGCTTAACCACGAGTCCGCGGGTTCGATTCCCGCAACGCGACAAATTTTTCCGTGAACCATAACAGGTTTCTTACATACTCTAGCTGTTGCTCGCCAAGAAGTACCAATTTTCATACCTTTAACTTAAAAAATTGCGGATTTTCATACAAACTTTCATCCCCTATTTTACCCCCTTAGAGGTGGAATTTCCAAAAACCCTGAAAGATGTATTTTTAACTAAAAGGCCAAATACTAATTTTCATGAATTTAACTTCGATATTTACGGATTTTCATCCCCTATTTTACCCCCTTAGGTGAGGTATTTCCAAAAACCATATAGCCTATGTTACTCAGAAGAAAGTAGCTTTCCAATGGTGAAAGAATTTTAATATCGGTCCAGTACTTATTGAGCCAATTCGTTACAAACATACATACAAATCTTTCCTCTTTATAATATTAGTATAGACATACATAGTCTCTACCCACGATGTAGCTTTGACTTGGTGCAGCGTCAGGACAAAATTTTAATGTCACTGTTTTGTGTATTATTATGAATTATATTGTCCTAAGTTCGATTCCCGTTAATACAAGCTTTTTAAAAGATGTTATAATAATAAATACAACCAAAAGTCACACACATAGCCCGGACCCGATCGGGTCTTGTGTTGTGGGTATCAGGGACCTAGAGAGACGCACCCTCTCACAACACACAGACCCCGGACACAAATATCTGTCTGGCACACAAACATTTGTCCCGGTGTGGGAATCGAACCCACGGCCTCTCGTTTCACAGCCGGCTACTCGACAACTGCGCCACGGAGGCTGAAAATAAAATAATAAATAATAGAGGCTGGAAAATATGTAATAATCACATATAAATCAACAAATTGGTATTCTTTTCGATATTTTTAGACTAAAATCTCTGTATATATATAATTCTACTGTACGTGTGTATGTCACTGAACTCCTCCTAAACGGCTGGACCGATTTGAATGGTTTTTTTGTATGCGTTTGGGTGGCGCCCTGGATGATTTAGATTCACAATTGGACCCGGTGACGCTTTTGTCGGTGTGGCTCAATAGACTAGCGCTATTATATAAAACAAAATTCTATCAGGTTTTCACTTACTGTCAACTTTCAATTCGCCAGCTTCGAATGTCCAGTGTGCAACAGAGTGTGTCCGAACCGGCGCTCTCTGACCTCCCACGTGAGCACAGTCCACTCGGCGAGTAAGGATCACGGGTGCCCCACGTGCGGCGCGCGCTACTCCAGCCGCAAGTCGCTCGTGAGACACCTCGCGACTCACGACCCGCCCGAGCGAGAGACTCACGCCTGTCACCGATGTCCGACCACTTTTAAGGTATATGACTTTGAAACATTGTACATGGAATACTATTTACTTACCAGACTGTTAGGTTATCACAGAATACTGTTCGCTTACCACAGAACCCTATTCGATTACTACAGAATCCTGTTATCTTAAGACTCCTGTTCGCTTACCAAGAGTCCTGTTTTCTTGCCATACAATCATGTTATCTTACCAAGAGTCCTGTTTTCTTGCCATACAATCATGTTATCTTACCAAAAGTCCTGTTTTCTTGCCATACAATCATGTTATCTTACCAAGAGTCCTGTTTTCTTGCCATACAATCATGTTATCTTACCAAGAGTCCTGTTATCTTACCATAATACCATTTTATCTTACCAAGAGTTCTGTTTGCTTACCACACAGTCATGTTATCTTACCAAGAGTCCTGTTTTCTTACCATACAATCATGTTATCTCACCAAGAGTCCTATTTTCTTACCAAGCCAATCATGTTATCTTACACAGAACCCTGTTGGCTTACCAAAGAAGTAACTCAATTCAAAATCCAAGGAAGATTTTATCTCCTAGTAGTTAGGGAGACTACCTTTCATCTATTTGAAAAATAGATAGCAGTAAATGTAATTCCCAATATTTATTATTAATACGCTTTTGATAGTCTCGCCCGAGCTGTACTCCTTAAAGACCCATGAAATTTCTCGAATAATCGACACTGCTTTGTTAATTATGGTTTAATAAAAGTTATATATTTTTACAGAGTCGAAGCAAGTTGAATCGCCATTTGAAGCAAGTCTGCGAGAAAGATAAATTAGAGGAAGAACTTGCATGCTACTACGAATAAGATGGGATTTGAAAGAAATAAATAATGTAGTTTACACGATGTTTATTATTTAAATCTATAAGTTACCTAACTAAATAAATAGGCCGTCTGGAAGGTTCCTTTTGTTTTTATTGTGTGGAGAAAATTACTGTATTTTTATCCTGGTACAGCAAATTGACCACACTGCACCTCATGGTAAGCGCAGTGCCGTCCAATTAGAGTATCGAGTAGCGAGAGACAATCTATCCCCCGCTACTCAACGCAATCATGCCGGACTGCTTCTTCACACTACGCCATGGGCAAGAGAAGAAGCAGTCGAGGGTCTAGTGTCAGAGTACTCAGAACATCGTACCCCAACTCTAGACCCCCGACACAAACCGGATGTACACTGGCTGATCCCGGAACTCGACACACTTGCATGTGCCACTATGGCGGGTTTTACACACTGCACAGCACTGTGAAAGATTACATATAATAATACAGATAAAGGGTGTAAAAATGAAACAATGTTAATAACAAAAATATATTACACTTGCAACAAATTAAAACATTTCAAAGCCACGAAGGATATTAAACTGTAAGCTTCCATACAATTCACTATCATTTTGTTCAAAACCTCACTACATTTGGTTAAGGCGCATTTTTTTTCAACATTTTCTATCACAACCTCTTTGGTTAAATTCCATTTTTTTCTCCATATGTCTGTGATGGAACTTCTTTTTAACACTTTATCTTGAGAATCTTGAGATTGGGAGCTCTGTTCGACTTTATGTTTGGACAAAATGATTTCTAAAATATGAAATACGTAGCACAAGTTCTCCATCTTGGCTGTATGCGCCACTTCGTTTGCCTCTGTGTCTATGCTTTCTAGTATGTCAGTTATTTTGTCTATGGTGTATTTTTGTATGTGCGTAGATTTGTTTAGGAGTAAGACTCTTTGGACTTTTTCGTCTTTCGAAAGAAGCTGTAAGAATATGATTAATAATATAATTATTGCTAAGACAGTGATTGCAATGAAATAATTCGCATCGCAGGATTTAATTGATGTTTAACAAGATTATCAAAAAAAATTGTTAAACTTAACTGAATAATTTTTCTATAGTGTACAAAAATTATTAATAACAATAACCGCACGTAAAGGGATCTATAAATTTCAGTTCTACACTAATATGCATTTACTAGTAGGTATGTCATAAAATTAAATAATAATATTATATAACAATAAAACGAAAAACGGTTTACCGTTCGTGCGTGTGTGCAAGCTTGAGTGTGCGTGCAAGCTAGAGTGTGCGTGCAAGCTAGAGTGTGCCTGCAAGCTTGAGTGTGCGTGCAAGCTAGAGTGTGCGTGCAAGCTTGAGTGTGCATGCAAGCTTGATTGTGCGTGCAAGCGTAAGTGTTAGTGCAAGCGTAAGTGTGCGTGCAAGCTTGAGTGTGCGTGCAAGCTTGAGTGTGCGTGCAAGCTTGAGTGTGCGTACAAGCGTAGGTGTTCGTGCAAGCGTAAGTGTGCTTGCAAGCTAGAGTGTTAGTGCAAGCTAGAGTGTGCGTGCGAGCTAGAGTGTGCGTGCAAGCGTAAGTGTTAGTGCAAGCTAGAGTGTGCGTGCAAGCTTGAGTGTGCGTGCAAGCTAAGAGTGTGCGTGCAAGCTAGAGTGTGCGTGTATGCTTGAGTGTGCGTGCAAGCTTGAGTGTGCGTGCAAGCTTGAGTGTGCTTTCAAGCTAGAGTGTTAGTGCAAGCTAGAGTGTGCGTGCAAGCTAGAGTGTGCGTGCAAGCTTGAGTGTGCGTGCAAGCTTGAGTGTGCTTTCAAGCTAGAGTGTTAGTGCAAGCTAGAGTGTGCGTGCAAGCTAGAGTGTGCGTGCAAGCTTGAGTGTGCGTGCAAGCTTGAGTGTGCGTACAAGCGTAGGTGTTCGTGCAAGCGTAAGTGTGCTTGCAAGCTAGAGTGTTAGTGCAAGCTAGAGTGTGCGTGCGAGCTAGAGTGTGCGTGCAAGCGTAAGTGTTAGTGCAAGCTAGAGTGTGCGTGCAAGCTTGAGTGTGCGTGCAAGCTTGAGTGTGCGTGCAAGCTAAGAGTGTGCGTGCAAGCTAGAGTGTGCGTGTATGCTTGTGTGTGCATGCGAAATTTTAATTAAATTAAATACTGTCAACTAACCACATTGCTACAGCTGTCTTCTTCATAAATACTTGTCAATAACCCTGTAATAGTTTCTAGAAGGATTTCCAAAAATGAAGGATACAGTTCATCTTCGTGTAACTTGTCTATCAATGACCCTAGAGCCTGAAAATATACACCCAACAGTCACACACATAGTGTTGACCCCAGACCAGGTCAAACCTGTATCGTGGGTATTAACTACGAGGGACTACACACAACACCCAGACCCGTAACATCGGTCTGTCACACAAATATTTGTCACGGTGCGGGAATCGATCCCACGGCCTCTCGTTACATAGCTATCCACTTAGTCACACATAAAAAATCCGCTGTCACCCTTAGTCCTGACCCTGACACTAAAGAAATTCTTAAATCTCACTGCTCACAGGCCTCCTCTACAAATGAGGTTAGACCTTAGTCCACCACGCTGGCCTGTAAGGCTCGTTCGTTTCTTTTTTATCCTGGCATAGCAAAGTGACCACACTGCCATTGGTTCATTACGACCAAGGTCAAGGTCATTACGTCTTACAGGAAACCCATTTCAAGCAACTTTACCGCAATTGGTACAGTAACATTAATTTACCTTTTTTACCGACCTCAGATCGACTAAAAGTTGACCCTTAACACATCTAAGTAATATACATGACCTCGTCGTCTTTTAAAATTAGGGATGAACTAAACTTAAACAATGGTTGGTGAAATTAGACTTGACCAAAAATTTACTTACCCGTGAAACCTCTCTAGTTATGTCATACGTATTTTTAGTTAACGAGCAAGTAATAATATAAGTGAGCAAACTATGTGCTGATTGATTCAGACATGACCCAGAAATCTGTAACGCTAAAATTAAGTTAAAAATTAATGGTTTAATGTATACGCGAATATTACACATTAAATAAAACTAATTTTCCGAAATCTGCAGTTGTACATTCAGAGAAAGGCTCCAAACATTATATTGATAAAGAACACTGATTCCTGCCTAGGATAATTTGCAAGGCTAATAAAACATCCCAATTCCAATAGAGATGGTTGGAAGTTAGCACCGACCTGGGATCCTATTATACATTTAACTAAATCGAAACCCAAAAGACCATTACAGACCGCTTCTGCGTAGATCAGACTACAATATATAAAGAGGATAGAAACAAACTATCCTTTCGTGATATACAACTTAGTCCTTGAAAATGAAGGCTGTAAAGCTTTCGAAACATCGGCACATGTTTTTTTATCCTGGCACGGCAAACACCACACTGCACCTGATGGTAAGCACAGTGCCGTCCAAATAGAGTATCAAGTAGCGAGAGACAATCTGTCCCCCGCTACTCAACACAAATCTGCTGTGTAGCTTCACACTACGCCTAAAGGACCTAGGATCATAGGAAGGAACACGGTAGCTGGCAAACTGTTCCACACCTTGATGTAAAGTTTTTATTTTATAGCATAGTCTTACAAACGAGCCAGTGGGTCACCTGATGTTAAGTGATCTCCACCGCCCATGAACATTCTCAATACCGAAAGTGGCATGTATGCGCCGTCGGCCTTAAAGGGCAGGAATAGGCATTAGGGAAGGGAAGGAGGAATCTGGGCCTCCGGATATCTCACTTACCATACGATACGTGACAGTAAACTGTCACTTTACGTTGGTTTTCTGTGAGACAGCGGTACTACCCCGGTCGAGCCGGCCCATTCATCAAATATGTCTACAGTGGCTCTACCACTTCCAAAAGTAAAAATAGACCGGGATAAAGTCCGTAAAATTACTTTTAGTTAATGTAATGTGTGTGTTATACGAAATTTAAACTTCTATTGCGTTAACGTAGCTTAATGAGAACATGTCTAATGAAGGTAATTGCTCATCAAAAACCCTTACAATTTCTGGAATGCCTTCCCTGGCTATCACTTCTATATCCAGAATCAGAAGAACCATCGCAACTCATTCTTCTATCGTTTCTCTTCTTTAAATAAGTTTTTATTTTATTTAATTCTTCTATCACTTTGAATGGGACTATTTCTTTTTGGGAATCAGGCAAATCATTGGAGTCGTTTGATTGAATGTCGTCATCAGCGATATTATGAGTGATTGTGTCATTTCTGATCTCAGAATGAGCTTTAGTGTCATTGGCGTAATTTACATTATGGTGACTATTTACTTTATTTATTTGATTGTTTTTATCATTAAAATACAAATTTACGTCATTATTGTCCATATTAGTGTCATCTGTTACAAAGTTAAGGGGTCTATCATTTGTAATTAAGTCCTTGTCATTGTAATTTATGTTTATGTCATCATATGTGTTTTTATTGGGAAAATTTGTATCATTAGTACCGATATTCGATTCTGGATTTATATTAAGTATGTTAGATGTAAATTTATTTTGATTCATATTTAGAGATTCACTATTCTGTGCATTTTGGGAGTATTCGAATTGTGTATTATTTAAATCATTTTCATTTAGTTGATTTTTGTGTATCAATTTTGGATTTATAGTTATGTTTGGCATCTGACTTTCGCTATAGTGGGTGTAAAACGGTGTAAAATCGCTTAGAGAATAAATCTGTGTTTCCTCCAGTGTGTTATTGTTTTTATTAATCTGTGTATTTGGTAAACTTTCACAGTAAGTAGCGTCCGAATCAATATCTTCGAATTCTTGCGCCTGTGAATTTGATCGATTCCTGTTAAACTGAAAAATTAAAGTATTTTTACAACATTGATATTAGATTCAGACTCGACTTCTAAATTATAATAACTCTTAGAGAAGATCAAGAGTTTCCTATAGATTTAGAAGTGGTAAAGCAATGCTAAAGGTGATTTTGTTTTCTAAATGAGTAGGCTTGGTTGGCGTTCTACCTTTAGCTTACAAAATCCTAATGTTAAAAAGCTTGCTATTGTTTCTTTAAAAATAATTCTATAAATTCTTAAGCCTTTGGACGTCCACTGCTGAACATAGGCCTCCCCTAAATACATACTCCTAATATGTGTGTTTATGGTATCTATAATCTGAACCTACATACATTTGAAAAATCTCTTAAACTATTAAACTAACCTTATCTTGAACTAAATTATCAAATTGTTTCAACTCTTGAAGAATCTCAACATATTTAGCAACTTTATTATATTCTTTATTTATATCAGTTCTTACATTGCTGTTTGTTGCTTGCGAATCCATTTCATTATGTCCAATGACATTATCGTTATGCATTTCATTATTAATGACATATTTGTTATGAATGACGTCAATAATAGTATGACTGTTAATATCTGCATTATTTCTTTTATTACCGTCATCGGTACTAGGTATTGGAACGTCATTGTATTTATGTACTACAGTTGTGTTATAATTTTGCGTATTATCATTATACTCAAAATCTTTGGTGACGTCATCAAAATCAATATTAAAGTCGTCACTACATATAGTGACGTCACTATCGCAGTCCATAGATTCTATTTTATCCCTTAATTTGCTTAGATATTCTTCTGTTGATAGATTTTTTGGTTTACTTCTTAATACTGCTATTGCTGTTGCTAATTTCAGTTTTTGTGCGATGTGATTTGCTAAAACAATTAAATAAATACACCTAACAGACACACACATTGTACCAAGAACTAAGAGGGACTATGGTTCCACAACACCCAGACCCGAAACAAATATTTATCTGTCACACAAACATTCGTCTCGATGCAGGAATCGAACCCACGGCCTCTCGATTCACAAACACTTTACCCGCCCGCTGCACCACGAAGGCAATCGAAATAATATAATATGTAGAATATTTTTCAACAGAATTTGAACCTTGTCTAAACAAATTGATAGACATACCAGACAGGCATGCCTAGTGATCCAGATATATATTGAAAGTGTATGTCCCACTCACTTGATGACGAAATATGAAGATTTTGCGCAACAATTCTGCCCAAACTTACATTTATTGTTACCGCGACCCACTAAGACGTCACATATAAAAACAAATATCTACCCAACAGTCACACACATAGTTCTGACTTCTGACCCCACACTAGGTCAAACCTGTATCAAGAACTATGAAGTACTACGGTCCCACAACACCCAGACCCGAAACAAATATCTGTCTGTCACACAAACATTTGTCCCGGTGTGGGAATCGAACCCACGGCCTCTCGTTTCACAGCCGGCTTCTCGCCAACTACGCCACGGAGGCTGTCAGTCTGCATATCAATCAGAAATTTGGGGATTTCCAGCCTACAGTATCTAATTTCACAGTTATGTAACGCACTATACATAGTTTAATCCAACCCACGGCCTCTCGTTTCACAGCCGGCTACTCGCCAGCTGCGCCAAGGAGGCTGTCACGGCAATGTTATTTCGTGACTAAAAGTACGTCTTTTCAAACTTCTCTACTAGATCAAATCTATAATCTTGGATAATCGTAACAGGCAGGCCGGCATGATTGTGTTGAGTAGCGAGGGATAGATTGTCTCTCGCCACTCGATACTCTCAGGTGTAGTCACTTTGCCGTGCCAGATTAAAAAAAACATCAAACTAAATAAGCTCATTTTGTCATGTTAAATGTATTATTTTCGTTTACATATATTTAAATTCAATAAAAGTTAAGTAAAATATTAATATGATAAGAAATTCATTATAGTACATGTCTAACTTTATTTCTTAATGCGACTCAACTTAAGAAAAAAAATTATAAAATTGCTTACCGTAATCGTCAAAACTCATCTTGTATTTTACACGGAACACTGCTAAAACTCATCATTATTTTAGTATTTATACACAATTTTATATTCTATAAAGTATTCTTAGAGCTTATTAGAACGAATTTTAATAAATTAAAAATGATTTTCGCGCCGATAATTGAAAATTCTCATAATCATTTCGTTGGATCAAATTGGGCAAATGTATTTTGTATTCATACAGCCTTACATAAAAATACAAAAATATAGTTTAAGATATTAATTTATTTATTTTTAGATAATTTAAAATCAATTACTTTTTAAATTAGTTAGACCATTCTTAAAAAATTAACATCTTAATTTAAACATATAATATGCTACTTCTTCTTCTTCTTGTTTCTATGGACTATGCGGAGGAACGATTCCACAATTTCGCCAATGTCACGTAATAAAATAAACAAATGTTCGGATCGAGGTAAATTACACAAACTATGGACACTAGTAAAGATAGTAAAGTTGTGTTGAGCTAATCATTTGAAACCAAGATGATTTGAAGGATAGAGATGTTAACAATAGTATAACACAGGATAAGAAAAATAAATAGAAAAATATATGTGGAAAAAAAAATTATATAATATATATATAATATTTAAAAAATAAAAATAATACGGAAAAGTTATAATTTAATTTTGTTCTTATCTATAAATTTACCTATAAAGTAAACAAATGGCGAAAATGTAAGTGTCAGGAGAGTTTTCATGCATGTGGGACGAGGAATATCTATAGGAAGGATGTCATATAAAGACTGTTGCACAATGGGACAGCTAAAAAAGATGTGGTCAAGATAACCATCATCTAAACCACACTCGCAAAGTGAATGATCACGAACTTTAATTTTGGACAAGTGAACCGGAGTACAAGAATGATTTAATCGAATTCGACATATTATGGAAGAAACAGATTTATTTAATTTTTGAAAAATAAAAAACCAAGGTTTTGGAGGAATTTCTGGTTGAATATCACCAAAGAACTTGCCCTTAATTTCCTTTGTAATTTGCCATTCCTTGTTCCATGCTACCAACATCTGAGAGTGCATGAGAGAACATAAGTCAAGTGGTAAAATCTTAAAATGTTCCAACGAACCTATACTAATGGCCTGTTTTGCACATGAGTCTGCTGTTTCATTCCCGGGTATACCAGAGTGACCAGGAATCCATGCTAGTATTATATCAATACCCATAAGGTGACAATTATATAAAGATTCTTTGATTTTAAAAATAATTGGACATCTAGATTTAGATTTAAAAGAATTAGATAATATAGATTGAAGACAGCTTTTCGAGTCTGAAAAGATTAGTGTCTTATTTAATCTGTGGGCTATGGCAAATTCAATAGCTTCTAAAACTGCAATGGATTCTCCAGTGAAAACCGATGTAACAGATGGGCATTTAAAACTTAAAATTGTGTTATATGAAGGGATCCATGTGGCAGCACCGACAAGACTGTCATTTGACAATTTGGAAGCATCAGTATAAATTGTTAACCAATCAGGAAACTTTGATGATAATATGAATTTAAATACCTCAGCTGCTACTACAGAGTCTTTATCAACACCAAAATTTAAAATAACTTTTGGCTGAAATATTAGTGCTTCATATGGCAGTGAAAAAGTAATTTTAAAGGGAAATTGAAGAATAGGGTCAGGCAATCGGGAAAATTTAATAAAACTGCGAAGAAGGCAAGGTAAATCAAAAAGAGAATTGTATCCAACTATTTCAACAATGCTCGCTAGGCATCTAAGTTTTTCGAGTAAAGGATGATTGGAGTTTTGGGCAACTTTAAAAAAAAAATTATCTGACAGAAGTTGTCTACGTAAATAAAGAGGGGCATCACCACATTCCACTTGCATGGCATTAATAGGAGAGGATTTCATGGCACCTATAATTATACGAAGGCATTTCGATTGAATTTTTGATAATTTTTCAATTGCTCTTTTATTGCAAGGGTCTAATAGGAAAGATCCATAGTCCAAGTGGCTGCGAATAATGGAATTATATAGTAATTTCTGAGAGAAGGGATGAGCTCCCCACCACACACCAGACAGAGAACGAAGAATGTTTATGTTTTTGTCACATTTACTGGATATATATTCACAATGAGGGGCTCCTGACATTCTAGAATCCAACCACACACCCAAGAATTTCACAGAATTAACCTGAGGAATCATTATATTATCTACGGAAATAACAACAGAAGGAATAATTTTCCTTTTTGTGAATACTACACATTTGCTCTTTGAAGCAGATAAAGATAAACCATGATTAGCTAGCCAAGTGGAAAGGTTTTTCAGAGCTAAGTTTAAGCGATTACACGCTTCATGAGGGTTGTTGTCAGAAACATATAATGCCAGATCATCCGCATACTGAAGAATAGAGCAGTATTGAGTCACAGACTGATCAAGATCCCTTGTGTAAAGGCTATATAAAAGAGGACTAAGAACAGACCCTTGGGGCAAACCTTTCCAAATAGATCTAGGATGCGTGAAAGATCCTTGGTTTTTAATTTGAATTTTTCTTTCCGTTAAAAGGTTGCAAATGAAATGAGCGAGCTTATATGGGATCTTCAACTGAATTAATTTATTCCTGAGTACTGGAAGTAAAACATTATCATAAGCAGAGGCAACGTCAAGAAACAATCCAATCAGGTATTCCTTTTTTCTATATGTTATTTGGACATCGGTAGTAAAAATACCAAGGCTATCAAGTGTACTTGAATCCTTTCTAAAACCAAATTGAGACGCCGATAACAAACCTTTATTTTCTGCATACCATTCTAAACGGTGTTTTATCATATGCTCAACTATTTTCAGCAAGACTGATGATAAAGCTATAGGTCTACGACTATTAGGATCAGTTGGATTTATCCCTGGTTTTAATATTGGAATTATAATTTGTATTTTCCAACAGTCAGGTATGTTATTTGTATTGAAAATTAAATTAATTAATTTTAAAAAATGATTTTTATTTTTTTCAGAGGATTTAGAAATAAAACTATAGGATATACCGTCTAAACCTGGAGAGGAGTCTGATAGACCATCTAGAGCCATTTCCAATTCGACGAAAGAAAATGACGAATCCATTACTGTAGGAGGACAGTAGGGAATCGAAAGAACAGGGAAATAATCAAAATTTGGAACATATTGTGGGGCCAATTTATCAGCAAAGGAATCTAACCAAGAAAAAGGATCATTTTGCGTACTATCTACGGCATTATACGATCCTCTGAAACGTCTGATTTGTTGCCATACTAAGGTAGAAGGAAAAGTCGGAGACAAAGACTGGCAAAAGTTAAGCCAACCAAGTTTCTTACTAGAACGTAATATTTTTTTTGCTTTTGCTGCTGCATGTCGATAAGAAAGAAAATTAACAATGGACATAGATGAGTTATATTGACGTTCTGCATCTATTCTTTCCCTAATAGCAGCAGAACAATTTGAATTCCACCAAGGAGTTGAAATTTTAAATCGAGAATTTTTCTTTTGAGGAATGTTTACATTTGCACTTGAAATAATACAGTCTACATAATCTGAATAGTTTAATAATATACTATCACTTTTTGGCAAAGAAAGTGAATCAATCATAATATCAAGACTAGAGGAATAGGAGTCCCAGTCCGCATTAGAAAGTCTATATTTTATGGTAGGGGAACTGTTAAAGGGAGTGAATGTTCTATTAGGGAATGTTACAATTATCGGAAAATGGTCACTTCCATATGTTGAACTGGCTATAGACCACGACATAAGGGAAGAAATAACCGGAGAGCAGACTGTAAGATCCACAGCACTTTTAGGGTCTTGAGAAGGAAGTACTCTACGGGTAGGAGAGCCGTCGTTTAAAACGCAGAGATTCACTTCATCAAATAGGTCTATTAAAGAACAGGCAAAACTATCATTATGGCTTCCTCCCCAAGACGTATGATGGGCATTAAAATCACCCATTAATATTATAGGCGATTGAACAGAAGAAATAATATTAAAAATGACTGGGATTAGGGACATATTGGGGTGAGGAATATAAATGGATATGAAAGATATATCAAAAACTCTTACTGCCACCACATTAATAATATCGTGATTATGAGTAGCAATGGGAATTTGAGAAAATGGTAATGTGTTTCTTACAAGTAATGAGCTACCAGCGTAGCCATCTGCTCTGTCATCTCGAAGACAAGAGTAACCAGGGACTCTAAACCGAGATCCAGGCACCAGCCAAGTCTCCGCGACAGCCAAAACTGAAGGGTGAAATCTATTGACAAGGTTAAATAATTCATTTTTTTTAGGACGTAGACTCTGGCTATTCCATTGAAGAATAGTTACAAGGTCCATACTTGTTTAGTGAGGAAGAGAGAGAGGAAAGTACATTGGCAGCGTTGGACGGTAAGTTCAGGTTATTTTGGGAACATATATCAAGGATGATTTGCAAAAGAAACTGGATAAGGTTGTCAGGATTTTGGGTTTGAACTGAGGAAAGAACAGTCGGCGATTTCAGAGCACAACCGTTTGGTAAAGTTGAAGGGATTTCTGAAATGATAGAATTGTGTAAAGTTTTGTTGTAAGTCTTACCTAAAGAAGGTCTAGGACTTTTAGGGATAAGTGATGTTTTGACGTATGAATTGCAGGAAGAAGAAGATGGAGCACAATCAGTTAAATTTGAATGAGATGAAAGAGACTGGGAATTATGGGGCGAAGATGATAAAGCCTCTGAGTATTTTTTGGTTACAAGAGGGAAAATACGAGAAGATTCTTGATATGATTGGCCCTTTTCAGCCATATATTTTTTAATTTCCACTTGCCTATTATGTTCTGGGCAACATTTGTTGGTGGCAAAATGATGCCCTAAACAGAAAAGACAAGTAGAGTTCGATTCTGTAATGGCACACATGTTGCCCTCATGTTGTTGAGAGCAACGGAAACACCTGGGATGTGACCTACATTGTGCCTTCACATGACCAAATCGACAGCAACTTAGACATTGAATAGTGGGAAAATGATATACCTCTACAGGAAGAGCAGTATGAAATGAAAATACACGATCTGGGAGAACTTGCCCCTGGAAAGTTAGAACAACAGTTTGAGTGGGAATCCATGTAATCACATTTTCATTGAGGGATTTACGGCTAAAACGACGGGCTTTAAGGACTATACCACTGCCATGAGGAATAACAAGACTACGAACAAACTCATCCATAGAAAAGTCCGTTGGAACATTACGAACAAGACCCATTCGTGTAACATTGTAAGAAGGGATAAAAGCTGAATACTTATTTTCTGCTAGGATCGGATTTATAATGAAATTATTGGCATCAAATGCAGTGACAAATTCAACCGAGATTTTGTTTCTGCCCACGCGTTTAACACCATCTGGTCGTATATTTTTAATTTTATTTTGAAATAAAAATTGTCCAAATTTAATTGGCCGAATAGATAAACCTGCTGTAAGATCCGATTCCAAACGACTCACTTGTACTATGTATGGTCCTTTATCTTTGTCAGAATAAGTTGGAATGCCCACTACAATACTCGGATGTTTAAAAAATCTTTGAGAAGATGCTAACGCCATATCATTATCAGATACGGACTTCTTTGTACCGTTGACGGAATCAACTGGATCTGGTGGATCAGGTGGATCAGGTGGGATCAGATTCATATTCAAAGATTGTGCAACAAGAAATAAAAGACCACTATCTTACTACCTTTACTAAATTAATAGAGAAAATTTAAAAAAAAAATCACGAACGTGACATCAGCAATTTTCAATGCTACTTATTTTGAAATATAACGGACATCTTTGACAATCCCCGAAGGAAACGCCAAAGTCAATAATATGACAACAATATAAACAGAAATCAAATCAAAATGTTGATCAAAGTTTTTTCTGATATAAATGGCTATCTACACTATATTGTTTGGGCTAAGTATTTTTATGATAGCCTTAGTCATGGCAGTAATAAAAAAAATGTTCTTCACATGGACGCAGGAGCACAAAATCGAAAGGATGACTGTGAACGCAGTTGAAAGGCCTGGTTTGTCTATATTGGTTTACCTCCAATTATTTTAATTAAAAATTATATTGTCCTCATCACGCATTCTTGTAAGCCTGATGAGGACTTTGGAGGACTGAGGAGGTTGTTTGACAGCCTCCGTGGCCCAGCGGAAGAGTAGTCGGCTGAGAAACGAGAGGCCGTGGGTACGATTCCCGCACCGAGCCAAATGTTTGTGTGACAGAGTCTGACAAACAGATGTCTCTCGTAGTTCTTGATACCCTTGATAAGTTTTACCTAGTGTGGGGTCAGAACTGACTGTTGGGTGTTAGGTGGGGGTATATAAGATTAGGCAAAAATTATTGTAATAAATACTCTTTTATGGCAACGCACTAAGTATCATGTCGCAAATAGCCTTTGGCAAGTTGACAAAAAATTTAAAAGTTTGCAGTAGTTTTTTTTTTATTTATTTACTCTATAAAAGAGAAGGCAAAGGTTCTCCACCATGCAGCCATGTCTGTCGTTATTTTTTTCAAATCTGGGCTAGAATTAAAGTCTTCTTCTTCTCTGGTTTTAACTCATACAAAAGGTCGAAGCCATGTCTGCAGTCTTCATCCATTCAAAAGGGGGAAGCCATGTCCGATATTTTTCTCATTTTAAAGGCCGGAGCCATGTCTGAAATAAACACAATTCAAGAGGACTAAGCCATGTCTGTAATAGTCACAATTTAAAGGCCGAAGCCATGCCTGTAATAGTCACAGTTTAAAGGCCTAAGCCATGTCTGAAATAATTTTTTCACTTACAATACAACATCACATCACATTCCCGCCATTTATCTTTTTTTCGTTTGCAGTAGTTTTTTATTATGTAGGTTTAAAAAATAAACGTGGTTTTGTATCTTCCAGCTGTCAGCATAATGATAAATATGGAGAAATGCTTACTCCAGAAGCGAGTATACCCCGGCGGTATCTGCGTCTACGATATTATAACAAAAAGCGATATAAGCCTGAAAGATGTTAAATCAGAATAACATTGCTATAAATAATTGTAATTGTAATAAATATTTTTAGCTTACAGCAATTGTTAAATAATTCATAAAAAGTCCACCGACTTCAATAAAAAACAAATTACGCGTCCCTATAAAATTTGAAGGTTGCCCTCGATTTTTCTGGGATTCCATCATCAGATCCTAACTTGGTGCCAATAGGACCACCTGGGAAGTATACCCTTTTAAACAAAAAAATAATTTCCCGAATCGGTCCAGGCGTCTTCGAGTAATCGGGGAACATACATAAAAAAAAGATTCCGACGAATTGAGAACCTTCTCCTTTTTTTGAAGTCTGTTAAAAAGTCATGGTCGCTTGGCGTTTTGCTATCTACACAATATGTCTCCCAACATTCAGTATTTTTCTATTATTACGTCATTGGTTATTTTAAACCAAAAATGGTGGTTGTTTTTTTTTTGTTTTTTTTCGACGTATAGAGGTCGTTACAAAATCGAGCACCTAACAGCCAACCTTTGAACCATAGACACAGAGAATGGACTATGCAATATCCTTACAAAACTGACCACTTTGTTGAAAGAGACAAAACGACTATGCGGCCAATACCTATTCCTTTTCGCTCCTGCAAGTCTGACGTAGACTGTGATGTATTTAACTCGGAGCACAATGAAACGCATGCGTTCAGTTCGATCATTTATTCCGGACTGTTCGATTACCCTCAGCGACATAATATTGTTACACATACACCTAAGTATAACTAGCTAAGTACACTACACTCCTCCCTCACTATTTTACTACAGAAGTTCAATGAGATCTTTACATTATATCTTACCTAATACAAAATTCTTACATACAACTAATTCCTTAATGAGACAGTTTATTACTATCAAAACTTATAATTAATATTTTTATTCAGCCTACATTGTCTGATAGGGCGCGCTTGAGGCGGTACAGGTTTGGGTGGCGAAGGTTGTGCCACTTTATTTTGTGTCCCCTCGATTCTCTCCCCGAGCTCAGTAGAGGGTGCTGGATCCTGGGCTCGCAGCGGCGACACCGGTGCCTCTGACTGCCCCGACGGGGGCTCCACCGGAAGCTCGTCGGAAGGTCTGGACTCACGCCGTGCGGAACCTGTCGGAATTACAAGCGAACACCTTGTCCTACGCCTTAGTTGATCGATGTGCCTGTGTACTTGTTTACTGTTGCTATCCTGCACCTTGAAATCGTTCTGACCGTTTGAATCGACTATCTTCCCGGCCGACCATTTTTCGCCTTTCAAATATTGGCGAAACCAGACATCATCCCCAACGCATATTTTCCTATCCGGCCCCACTGCCCTTTCAATTTGCCTTTCTTGAGCTTGTGTTACTTTAAGGACTCTGTCCGGCTTCAACAGATCGAGCCGAGTACCTACATGCCTCCCTAACATGAATGAAGCCGGACTTGCCCCTGTATTACAGTGTTCAGTATTTCTATAGTATAGCAAAAATGTATTTAAAGCCCTTTCTATATTTATTTTTTTGGAAATCGCTTTTTTTATAACCTGCTTCAGCGTTTTAACAGCATTTTCCGTGGCCCCATTCGACGAGGGATGGTATGGCGCCGTGAATACGTGGTGTATGCCGTCGTTTCTAATAAATTGTGCAAATTCACTACTAGTGAACGGTGGCCCATTGTCGGAAACGATTTGTCGCGGTAGACCCCACCTACTCCATAACTCACATAGTTTAGCTATAGTACAGCTTGCCGCCGTGCTAGACACAGGGAATACTTCTATCCATTTGGATGTAGCATCGACAACTACCAAGTATGTTTTACCGGCTATTGGGCCCATGAAATCCAAGTGCAGCCTGGACCAAGTCCTGACCGGCCAAGGCCAGGGGCATGGTGTGGCACGAGGCGGCGCGTCCGTTTGTGTTGCACAAACCTCACACGCGCGGCACTCGCGCTCCACCGCCTCGTCGATGCCGGCCCACCACACGTAGCTGCGTGCTAGTGCCTTGGATTTCACGATACCCATGTGTGGTTCGTGAATTATTTTTAAAACCTTACTTTGGCAACTTTCCGGAATTACTACCCTATGTCCCCACATTACACAGCCTAACTCTTCGTACAATTCCGATTTCCTGTTAAAATACGGCTGCAGATTAACTATATCGCATTTTTCCGGCCATCCACCCCTGATGTAACTAAGAACCCTACCTAAGACTGGATCTTTCCCTGTTTGTTTTTTAATTTCATCGTATTCCAACAACAACCCATCTTGAGCGAAGTGCAGGTATGTTTGCTCCGGGATTGATTCCTCTACCCCCTTCTGAACCCCGTAGTTCACCGGCAGACGCGACAACCCGTCGGCGCAATTTTCGTTTGTCTTTATATATTCTATGTCGTAATTGTAAGCGGATAATATTACTGCCCATCTTTGCATCCTACTTGCAGTCATCGTGGGAATACCTGTATGAGGGCCCAAAATGGATACAAGTGGCTTGTGATCCGTACGTAATGTAAACTTCCTCCCGTAAATATATTGATGGAATTTTCGCATACAGAATATGATGGCTAATGCTTCGCGATGAATTTGAGAGTAATTCTTCTCAGCAGAAGTGAGCGATCGCGACGCGTAAGCCACAGGTCGTTCACCCCGCGGCCCGGATTGTGCCAGGACTCCCCCGACTCCCCACGGACTAGCATCGCACGTAACTATGAGTGGTTTCTTAGGGTCATGATGAGCCAATACCCCAGTCCCCGTTAAGGCCTCTTTTATTTCCGTAAAAACGCGTTGGCAATCTTTATCCCACTTCCGCTCTACTCCCTTACGCAATAAGTTATTCAATGGTACTAACAAGGAGCTATAAAAAAAATAAAATTAAAAAAAAAACCGACGAAACTGTACTGTAACTGTTCGATTACCCTCAGCGACATAATATTGTTACACATACACCTAAGTATAACTAGCTAAGTACACTACATAGACCAATCATAATTCTAGTAAAAGACAACTGCTTGCCGCACGTACGCTTTATCTCTTACATTTTTCTATATCTAATTCCACACAATATATTCCCGACATTAATATTTTTTGTATTATGATGTCATTGGTTTATTTTTGGCGTTAAAAAACTGTCCGCGTATAGAGGTCGTTACCAAATCGACCACCTAACTGCTAACAGCCTTTGTGCTTACAGCTGGTAGCTCTAAGGCAATGTACTAGTAACGCTTTGGCGCTGCGGTATAATCTTTCTCTAAGACCATGTACCTCGCCAATGGCTGAAGATTTGATCACCTTATAAATACTGGTTGAAACCGGTGTTTCGGATGGAGTGTTTTCGTGGTTTTCCTTTATTTTTGAAGTGAAAACTTCTTTAGGCACGTTGGGCACTTTTGGGATGGGCATAAAGTACTTAACTCGTGTGACCGTCACGCTCAGATTATTTTACTTTATACAACATGTAACATGAAAGTACTGTGAAAGTAGTTTGCTCAGAATAAGCGACTGAATCGATATCATCAATTTTTTAAAAGACGATTTTTTTTCCTTAAATTAATAACACTGAGGTAAATAATAGTCACCCTTTAATTCAACGTTCAAGACAAACGAAACTGAAACATAACTCGATGCGATAAAGTCTTTTCTAAATGCAATAATAAACGAACACTTTAAAAAATCAAATAATTAAAATTACGAAGTTCGAGTCAGCTGTGTACTCGTGTGACCTTCACCTACATGCGGCTGGGGCTGTCCGGGTGTGCACGCGGCTGTGTCATTCACCTTTTCGTCGAGTGCCCATAATATGCGCGCAAAATTAGTACAACTAATTTCATAAAAAACAATATTTATATTCTTCGCAGTCTAATTTCAATACATGAATTATGATTGTAATAATAATTTTAAATTGGGGTGTCTGAGGATGTGCGTTAATCCCGTTACACGTAGTACATATATAAGCACGCCTATAAATTTCTATATTGACGAGCAATCATAAACAAATCTAAAAAAGTCAAAAAAAAAAAAAAAAAAAAAAAAAAAAAAAAAAAAAAAAAAAAAAAAAAAAAAAAAAAAAGTAAAAAGTCACTACTTCATGGACGCTTATTCAAAAAGGAACACTGTAATTTCAAAATTTTATGTTTTTACTTCTGTCTGTAGTCCACTTTGGTTCTATACGACCCAATTATCGCAATTTTCAAGACTTGTACAACAAATGGAGTCAAATAAAAACAAACTTCAATAGGTAATAGGGTTTATTACGTCAGTCAATACTCCTTTTCTTCTTGACTCTCTTTGCTAGGTCTATTTCTTTTAAAACATTTTATTCCATAAACGCTGTTGATCTTTACGACATCAAGATCTGAAAGGAGCTCTTCGTTTTGTCCTAATGACTTCATCACTGATCCATCTGGGTCCTGGAAAATGAAAATACCGGCCTTTGTGAAGTCATTACAAAGATGTGTTTTATTTTTGCTGAAAATGCCACACACTGATTGAAAATCTTTCTTTTTGCCAGAGGAACAGCAGACAGGCTGTATTGTGAAATCAGAGAGTTCGATTCTACCGAGACAAATATTAGTAAAGAAACCAGAGGGTGTAAGTTGGATTCCACTACCGAGACAAATATCAGTAAAATTCACACATTGGTTTGGGTCAGGATACCATACAGGTTCTCGCCCTGTGGAATGGTTTGGAGAATTACATTTCACTCCATTTGGGGTGTTCATATGGTAGGGACTCGGCCCAGTGAGTGCCTGGATAGCTATCATCCGAAGGGGATGCTGGGTCGTAAGACCGGCTAGTCCAGCATAACCGTTTTATTCTTATTCTGATTCCCCCCGGAGCAGACGGCAGTAATAAAGCGCTTTCCAAAAGAAGGATTCCAGGTTAGGTGTTCGGTGCGCGGGGGCTCCTTAGCCCTCCATGAAGATGGGCTGCTACGCAGCACCGCGCAGGGGCGATTCCGGCTGCAATTCTAGCACTCCTTAGAATACCCCGGAATCGCTCCGCAAGCGCCGAAGAAGGCCACCGCGGGGTTTTAGCTGGTAGTGTCGGGTGGGGTGTACATAGGGGTTAGGGACTCGGCCCAGTGGCAGCGCGGATAGCCATCATCCGTGCGAGGGGGATGCTGGGTCGTAAGACCGACTAGTCCAGCATACCCGTTTTATTCTTAATCCGCTTCCCTCCGGAGCGGGCGGCAGTAATAAAACGCTTTCACCGCGACAAAAAAAAAAAAAAAAAGGTTAACCTAATGTAAAACATATTACCTGTTCCTTATAAGTAGCCACGGTGGATATGCCAGTCTTCCCAATCTTCCGCCAGAACTGCCAAGCCGGGTGAGTGGCACTTTCGTAATCATACGGAAGTGCCAGCGTGGCATCTTCGCGGATCTTCTCGAAATGATGGAGTTTGTCTGGAATAGTCATAATTAGCGTAGCTTATTTAATAAATTATTATTCATGATGATGATGAAGATGATGATGATGATTTAATAAACAATAATAACACACCTAAACTACGTAAAACCTGTACCAACAACTACGAAGGACAACGATCCGACACCCAGACCCGAAACAAATATATTTGACAGCCTCTGTGGCGCAGTTGGCAAGTAGCCGGCTGTGAAACGAGAGACCGTGGGTTCGATTCCCACACCGGGACAAATGTTTGTGTGACAGACATATATTAGTGTCCGGGGTCTGTGTGTTGTGAGACCGTGCGTCTGTCGTAGTCCCTGATACCCACAACACAAGACTTGTATCTTAGTGTGGGGTAGGGGCTAAGTATGTGTCCAGGCTGGAAAGCCCAAGTGCGGGCTTGAGGACCGTCGCGGCAGTGCGTCCTGTCCTAAAGAGATGGCTAGACAGGCGCCACGGTGCGCCAACTTTCCGGCTGACGCAGGTACTGACGGACCACGGGTGTTTCGGTTCGTTCCTGTGTCGGATCGGAAAGGAGGTGTCTGCCGTGTGCCACCATTGTGGCAACTGCCACGAGGACACGGCCCAACACACGTTGGAGGAGTGCCCAGCCTGGGAGGAAGAGCGCAGCGCTCTCAGAGCAGTCGTCGGAGGAGACCTCTCGCTGCCGGCCGTGGTGTCGTCCATGGTCGCCAGCCGGAGGTCCTGGCGTGCGGTGGCCCACTTCTGCGAGAGCGTCATCTCGCAGAAGGAGAGTGCCGAGAAGGATCGGGAACGAAATGATCCCTCCCGCCGCCAGAGAAGACGTAGGAGGCGCCGGGTGGACGACTGACCGGCGTCTCCCGCCCTGTGGAACGGGGGCGTTTGAATTCCAGCACGGTAACCCCTGCCTGTCGTACGAGGCGGCTAATTGGGGCCATCGGGGGTCGCGGGCTCGCAGCGGGGGGCTGTCAGCCCGAATCGATGCACTCCCAGTTTCGGAGCATCGTGCGACCCCGAGATGGACGGCAGCGCGTGTGGTAAGGCCGTTCGCTGTCGTTGTTCGGTGCGCGGGGGCTCCTAAGCCCTCCCATGGAGATGGGCTGCAACGCAGCACCGCGCAGGGGCGGTTCCGGCAGCAATTCTAGCACTCCTTAGAATACCCCGGGACCGCTCCGTAAGCGCCGAAGAAGGCCACCGCGGGGTTTTAGCTGGTAGTGACGGGTGGGGTGTACATAGGGGGTAGGGACTCGGCCCAGCGGCTGCCCGGATAGCCATCGTCCGGGCGAGGGGGATGCTGGGTCGTAAGACCGGCTAGTCCAGCATCGGTAGTAATAAAACGCTTTCCCCGCAACAAAAAAAAAAAAAAAGGGGCTAAGTATGTGTGTGACTGTTGGGTTTTATTTATTTATAATTGGTCGCTTTATGAAATGAATTTAGTAGTTTTAAACGGAGTGAGGCCGAGGCACTATCTTACTCAAACAACTTTTTGCGCCATCTTTGAACTTGTTTCGGTGGCATAATCTTAATTGGTCGCTTTTCGACGGACACTTATTCATAGACAAATTATGCTCCTCATTTTTTTATCCTGGCACGGGAAAGTGACCACACTGCACCTGATGGTAAGTACTCAACACAATCATGCCGGCCGGCGGTGTAACTTCTTCACGCTAAGCCTAAAGGAGCAAAGTGAGAGCATTATGCTTGACAGTATGCAGATAACATCTGGAGTTGTATACTATATGGACCTTGTGGAGACTAGGAGGAATTTCCGTGCTTTCCAGCGTTTTTGCCATACCTATTATTGGAATCAAGCGTAACAGCTCGCATGATAGGACCCGTTAAGTAACTTCCGTGGTGCTTTACGCCTGGCTTTTCCAGACGTAAATGTCCTTTATTGGAGGTTAATACCTCTTTAGTTCAGTATTTGTCTCCCGCTTTGCTATGGAGGGAAGTGGACAATTTATATCTCCAACTCCTCCGTATATTTCTATTTGATTAATTTCGTTGCGGGATAAAAGACAGTTATTAAGCATTCCCAGAGACTCGCCGAGTTTCATTACTCGGTGTCGAAGAAATGCGTGCCATTGTTGATCCTGGCTAAACAGGAGTTACAACGTCGGGTGTGTGGGCGGGATAGTCTCTAAACCCCTAAAGGACCCAAGATCATAAGGCTCTTATAATTCATAAATACACCTTACCTGGTCTAACATGCCTCATATGGACTCTGACGTGTCTATCTCGATCATGCCTGCCCACTTCGAAGTAGAAGCCCAGCATGCCCATCACCATCATGGCGGCGTGTTGCCGATGCTGCCCCCCGCGGAACAGCTCTACACTGCCGAAATTCTAAAGACCAAAAAAAAATTCATAAGATACTATTTTTTTATTTTTTTTTATATCATAGTCCGACAAACGAGCCAGCGGGTCACCTGATGTTAAGTGATGTCCACCGCCCATGAACATCCACAATACCGAAAGTATCATGTATGCGCTGTCGGCCTTGAAGGACAGGAATAGGGATTAGGGAAGGGAAGGGGGAATCTCGGCCTCCGGATATCTCACTTACCATACGAAACGCGACAGTAAACTGTCACTTTACGTTGGTTTTCTGTTGCGGTTTATTTTTACTTTTATTATACAACGTTTTATTCTGTTTTTAACTGACTTTAAAAAAGGAGGAGGTTCTCAATTCGAATCTTTTTTTATGTAAGTTCCCCGATTACTCGAAGACGCCTGGACCGATTTGAGAATATTTTTTTTTGTTTTAAAAGTATACTTCCCAGGTGGTCCCATAGGCACCGAGTCAGGATCTGATGATGGGATCTCAGAAAAATCGAGGGCAACCCCCAAAAAAGTTTTTTATTGAAGTCGGTGTACTTTTTATGAATTAGAAAACTTTTACCTATATCAAATGGATCTGCGTATTTTTACACCAAAATATTCACATATTCAAACTCAAATTAAAAAAACACGTATATTGTCCTTTGAGTATTTAACCACTCTAAGATATTTTCATTTAAAAAGAAATAAAATTATAACAGTGACGCATTCAGAATAAAAATATTTTAGTTTTGAAACGCGGCAAGAGATGGCGCCACTTACGCTTATAATTTCAAGTTTTTGGTCATATCTACTTTAATAAACACTTTATCTAATATCTTATTACCTAAATATATTTTTGATTACATATTAATATTTATCAAGTATAATTCATTCTTGTTTTGTGTATTTATAATTTTAAAAAATGTGATTAAGAATTATATTTCTACATCGCGCTATGGAATTGTTACCGGGAAACGCACATAGGACATGGTTCTCGCCACAATAATGTGGTACTACCCCGGGACCTACCCCGTAGGTAGATATTTTTTGATAGTGTCTTGCATTCATAATGTGTAGACGCTTATATTATAAAATATAACCTCTAAGAGACTCTGTGTATTCCGAGTTGGTTCGAAAATTCTTCATAGACGCGAGTACGCGCTTAATCAAGTAATATTATATCATTCTGCTAACAGAAAAACTTTAAGCCTGTGCTGTTAATTTTCAAAAATGTTTATATCAAATAACCCGCTAACAATACATATGTAAAGCTAGAATCACGAATGTCCGATATACGATCAGGAAAATGTTTCTTGTCGTGAAAGTAATTATTGTATGTATGTACATATATAGTCTCATCTTTTGAAGAGAATTCATCTTAGGAACGGCCATTAGTATGCCATATTGAGATATAATAAGCTACTGCCCGATTATTTTTAATATCTTAAAATGATTTTCAAATGACAATTATCGAATGAAAACAATTTTGTTATTATCTGTGACTGATAGATCCAATTATGAATACATCTTATTTATATCAACGAAAATTTTGTCTTGGGGCGGGAATCGAACCCGATACCTCTCGTTCCACATCTACTACGCCAGCCAAAAAAGGAGAAAAAAATAAAACGCATAAAATTCTTAATGATTTATTAAATGCAATATTACAGAACAAATGCGTAACAACACTTAAGTTAAAACCTCATTTCTAGATTCATCATATTTAAAAATAGAACGAAAAAAGTTACAGAAACAAAGTGACATGAATTTTAAACATTTTAATTAAACGCAAGACTAGGCACTATGGTCGACTGACTATAGCCTGTCCTTTGGACGAATAAAAAAAATTAAACAACACGGATTCTGTGGCAGTTTTAGAACCTCTCTGATGCACATTAATTTCCTTGAATTTTATTTCTCTAAAATTAAATCTTCGTGAATGTTTCCTCGCGGATTCTTTGCAGCTTGTCTTCTTAGGCAGTTATGGTAAACTTTCTAGAACTGGTATTAAATCGAAGCCATTACCTATACATATTAAATAACGTTACAGAACTTAAATCTGAAAAAGAATATTTGTTTATCAAAAGTAAAAGTTAATAAAGCAATAAATAAGTCACAATTTTATATAAGTATATTTTAACAGTAATATATCTATGTTGTGATTTTCCATGAAAGAAAAAATGAGTTTTCAGTAATGTAAACACATTTATTTTGGGTACCACGAACTTCGAACATAGAAAAGGCCATCCACCAGCGATCTATATGTACTATGTACTAGATGCGGCGACCAGAACAAACATTATGTTCCACCGAGTCGCGGTGTATACACTGCACCGACGCTTCATGCCATCTACGAATGCACACCAGTTAATTTTAGTTATTTGTAGCGATATTCCCGAACAAATCTGCCTTAAATTGATTTACAGTAAAACTGTTAATAGTATATAAGGTAAATAACATAATTTCATATCATTTAGAACGTAATATCAATAAATATTAATTAATTTCAATTCTGAATACGGGAAGTCTATATTTCACAGCAAAATTCATTATATAGTTTGTCCCGTTTTGGCGCGCGAAAGCCCCTTTCGAGAGAAAGTGACGGGAGTTATAACTTCCAAATAGTTCTTAGTAAAATGAATAGATGGCATTAGTGGGCGGACAAGGTTTTTAGAACATCTTTTTTCTTCGACAGTTCGTGTCTATAGAATATAAGTCAATGCAATAAACGGACCCTTCATGATCTGTCTACATTTAATCATTAAAATTATTTATTATACCGACCTTTTTCGGGGCTATTTGAATAGGTAGAGGTAGAGTTTACAACTTTTTCTGCATTTTATGATTTATTTTCATGACTTATGAACTTTATTTTCTAAAATAAATGTATCCTAAAATAGGATCCCTCTTTTACTATGTGATTTGGCGCCAAAAAGTGTACACAATCATTGAAAATAGGCTCAAAAGATGCAGAAAAATTAGCTTAATCTGAATATATATAACTCAATATCGTAAAAAAAATCAAATAGCCTTCCAAACGAAGACTTAATCTATGAACATTCGACGGTAGCGTCGACAAAGTATTCAATATGGCGCTGAAATTTGACTCAACTTTCAAATTTCTGCTGAACAAGTTATACACTATTGAGATACTGTCTAAATTTCTCTTTTTATATAAAGATGATCCAGTGTAAAATAAAACCTTATATTAAACATAAAAGCACACAAACACGCAAAAGACAATAAAATCAAAAGGTACTTACTGAAACAAGACACAAAAATATGACCATAGTTTGGAGAACGCAGAAGAGGCCGTCACTAAAATATTCTATTCAAACCTTAGCCTAAATGAGGCTGTAAGATCAAATGTTTATGCTGCAAGACATGCATTAAAGATTTAGCTATTTTCATAGCTTCTGTAAGACTTAATAAAATAACTCAGTAGCCTCTGATTTAGCCCCAACACCTTATTCATTAACTTCTATGCTAGCGGTCAGATACTCATTTATTTCTCACTGATAAGTCTCACTCCGCTGCCTTTTCGCCCGATGTTTTAATACATCTGAAATCTTTTTTATAATTACGGACCAACGCCTCATAAGCTCAGTGAGTTTTCTTTCAAATTCTTCTCTCAAGCACTCGGGGTTTTCGTCCAACCACGCTAGAGCCATCTGGTTTTCTTTTTCCATAAAAAGAGCCTCTTCTTCGATCAGGTTCCCTTTATTTTCTTTTACCGTATTTTTTACATTATATATATAGGTTTCTAATTGGTTTCTGGATTCGAGTCTTCTCTTATTTTCTCTATCTTCTTCTCTGAACAGCTCTGCGTCAGCTATCATCTTCCCCATCTCTTGCTGACTCAATCTATTCTCATTTCTAATTGTAATTCCATTTCTGTGTCCTGTACTTCGGTCTTCCGCTATGACACTCAAAATTCCATTGGAATCTATATCAAAAGTCACGTCTACTTTGGCAACACCCCTAGGAGCTGGTGGTATGCCGTTTAAATCAAATACGCCAAGTAAGTTATTGTCTTTGGTTAGGCTTCTCTCGCCTTCAAATATCTCTATGGTCATGGTGTTTTGATAGTCGTCTAATGTCGTGATATCTTTGGTTAAGCGACACGGTATAGGGGTGTTCCGTTCCACTATCTTGTACATGACACCTCTAGATGTCTCTACGCCTAAAGATAATGGTACGACGTCAATTAGAAGTAAATCCTGGATTTTCTCATGCCGATCTCCACTCAATATCGCTGCTTGGATGGCAGCACCGTGTGCCACTGCCTCATCAGGGTTTAAAGAAGCAGTCACTCTCCCTTTAAAAAGATCACACAGCATCCTTTGAACCTTTGGGATCCTTGTACTCCCACCCACTAAAATTACCTTGTTTATATCATTTTTGTCCAATCTGGCATCCATTAATGCTTGCTGTATAGGTTTTAGCGTATCGTCAAACAGGTCTGAGCATAATTCTTCAAACAGAGATCTAGAAATCTTTCCACGATAATCTATGCCGTCGTAAATTGAATCAACTTCAACTGACGCTTCTGTGGCAGAAGTTAGGAACTTTTTCGCTGTTTCCGCGGCAGATTTCAATCTCCTCACCGCTTTATGGTCTGTAATGTTTATATTAAACTTCTTTCTAAAATCTTCAATGAAGTAAGCTACTAATCTGTTGTCAAAATCTTCACCACCCAAATTTGTGTGTCCAGCTGTGGCTTTAACTTCAAAAACTCCGTCTTTTATGCTTAGAATTGAGACATCGAAAGTTCCTCCACCTAGATCGTAAACCATCACATTTATTCCTTGCAGGTTTTTATCCAATCCATAAGCTAGAGCTGCAGCTGTCGGCTCGTTTGTGACTCTTAAAACTTCAAACCCGGCGACCACTCCAGCATTCCTCGTCGCCTGCCGCTGTGAGTCAGTAAAATACGCGGGAACCGTGATCACTGCTTTATCAACTTTCGCGCCTAAATACGATTCCGCCATTTCTTTCAACCTGAAAAGTATGATGCTGCTAACTTCCTCTGGGGTTAATTTCTTCACTTTATGTTTGTAATTTACAATTATGATTGGCTTACCCTTAACATTGTTGACGTTAAATGGAAAATGGCGGAGGTGCATTTGAACTCCGATGTCGTCAAAACGGCGGCCTATTAGCCGTTTAGTGGCAAAAATTGTGTTTTTAGGATTCAATGCGGCCTGGTTGTAAGCTGACTCACCTATAAGAGCTTGTGTCTCCGTAAACGCGACATAAGATGGCGTTGTCCTGTTTCCGTGCTCGTTTGTAATAATTTTAACACTTCCATCCCTCCAAACAGCCGCGCAAGATGACGTGGTACCCAAATCAATCCCGATCGCGACCATCTTGAATTCCAAAATTCGAATTACAAATTCAAATATGTCTTCGAACGCGGTGGTTCGAATACTACCCGCTTGCCGCGCTCGGTCGTATATATATGTTCGTCCAATTAGAGTCCAGAAATTTCGATGTCGAGAAAGTTCCGCCCAATCAGCGAGCGGCTTGGAAAACACGTGACGGGGTTGCCGTGTAACGGAACAAAGTTTTCCGAGACGTTTCTAAAAACCAATATTTTTAGCGTGCCAGTATTATATGATTATCAATATTTTTTCCAAATAGTGCCTTAAATGATTAATTTCATAGCTTCAGTAAACATTTATCGCTATTTCTATAAAACTTACGGAGATTTTTTTAAAGGTGATGAGTAAACTTTGCAATTTTGTACATAATTTTTAAGTTTTGCACTATCTATAGTGTGAGAGCGTCATTCTTTCTCTTTTATTCTTCAACCATAGATTGAACTCTAATAAAATAAATATAAATTTAAATATAAACAAATATTGAGATCAGTCCAAGCTATTTTTTATCAAACTGCCCCTTCGTGCCCTCATCATTTCTAAACATTATAAATACATCTTGATGGCTTCATTCAAGACATATGCCCAAAAGAAATAAAGAGTTAGTCGTAATATAGAGGAATTTCAGATCAAATTACCATATTCTATTACTATTTACACAAAAATTGTCTGCAGAAAGTCCTAAATATATGTAATTTTCTTATATAGTTTTCTGCTTATGTTTTTTTTAAGCGAAATAGGCTTGCGTTTGACCACTATCTCGCCTGATGGAAAGTGATGATGTGGTCTACGGTGGAGCACGCTTGCCTAGAAGATACTATAGTGGTAGAGCCACGCTGTAGACATATTTGTCTGCAGCATGAATGGGCCGGCTCGACCGGCGTAGTACCACTGTCTCACAGAAAACCAACGTAAAGTGACAGTTTACTGTCGCGTTTCGTATGGTAAGTGAGATATCCGGAGGCCCAGATTCCACCTTCCCTTCCCTAATCCCTATTCCTGTCCTTTAAGGCCGACAGCGCATACATGATACTTTCGGTATTGTGGATGTTCATGGGCGGTGGAGATCACTTAACATCGGGTGACCCACATGCTCGTTTGTCGGACTATGCAATAAAAAAAAAACCTATTCACTCTTGACTTGAAGATACCCAGGTCATAATTTTCGGGAAATATAGACTCCGGCAAAGAGTTCCACTCTCTATCGGTGCGCATGATAAATGTATCAATATGTAAAATAAAATAAACAAATATTCAGACATAATTGTATAATATTTTAGTACACTTTAGAAATTTAATTTTAAATCACAATAGAACTTTACTTTTGTTTATTCCGAAAAAAAAACATCGCTCTTTTCTACGCCTGACCACCCTTATCATTATTAGTTCCCTATTACGTCACCAGGCACGTGTATCTTCCATCCTTCGCTCTCTTGTAGCTTATCTCATGCTAGTAAACTGAATACATCTATCTCACTCGCACAGCAACATTCGGTTGTAAACAAGAAATGTTATTCACCTCTTTTGCGTCAATGCGACGATTATTTTGGCATTTGAGGCCATTTGTCACTTTAATTGTAATAATTACACATTGTAATAATTACGTTTAGATCAAAGAAATTCCTCAGAAATCTACTGACTTATCGCTATATAAAAATATAGAGATATGACTTCATTACGAAAGACTGCCTCGATGGCGCAGTTGTAATTGCGCATGCGTTACGACTGCTGTGCTGAGGTCTCGGGTTCGATCCTCGGGTAACGTGGTTTTTCTATCTAGAAATTCTCAGTATTAGCCCGTAGTCTAGAATATGTGCCCGGTATGGCGATTGGCTCGACCCCTATCACATCATGGGACTGAAATTCGGCGAAAAGCGGGTGTACTGGTTACACCTCTGTCTACCCCTTCGGGGATTACCGGGGACCGGTATGGTACCGGACAGGCATGAACGAAAATGGTTGCGTATTAGAACATATTGCTATCTCCCTCGCACAACAGCACAGTAATGTGGATTCTGAGAACCCTGACGTCACGGTACATATCATGTATTTTACTGTCATTTGACAATTACCCCTTCCAGCAGATTTGAATGGCGTCTAATTTACTTATTATTGTTCGGATTCATAAAATTATTTCGATAGTAGGTTAATGTAGATTGTTGATTAAAATAATATAAAAAAATCGAGTCAACTACCGTATTGCCTTACCTGTCTCCCGCCAACTCTTCCCGTGACGTAGTCAGGACTTGTATCTATCACCAAATAGTCCTTGTACTTCTTAGCTTCTGCTTCAGTTATCTCTTGAAGTTGCACACATGTCTTCTTCCGAAGTATGCGGTTCACTTCTTGAAGACGATTTCTCATATCTTCAATGTCAACTAGGTGAACATTTATTGATAATTATTACTCAATTTAAGTGTTTTAATTGAATTAAAATATTGTTAACCGGTGTTCGAATAGAGCAACGCTAGAGTTTCTTGTCTGTTCTCTAGCGAAACTAAAATACTGGCCGTAGAGAAAAAAAATGACTGAATCTAAATAATGCATTTCAAGGATCTGTGGATCATACAAACATATGTCTCGGTGCGGGAATCGAACCCACTGCTTCACATTTCAGCTACTCGCCCGTGGCGCTACTGAGGACGTCAAATAATAATTAAGTGTATAATTTTCACGATTATTAATATAATTATAAGAAAGCTTACACTTTTTACTCTCTTCCTTGCCTATAACGTATCGAACCACGTTTTCCGGCCATTTTCTTTCATCATAAAACTCCTTGTTAGCTTTCGATAGAGGTATTGTCTTTGGTATAAACCTCCCGGGCCTTGGCTTTATATGTCTTGCTTTATTCACTAACCTACAAAAAAAAACAAAATTTACACATTTATTGCATATTCCGGCAGACAAGGCTGCATGGTGAAGACCCTTTAATAATTAAATAAATAATAACACTAGCCCTGTATTAAACATTGTCCCACTGCTGGGCACGGGCCTCCTCTGTTAATGAGGGGTTAGGCCTTAGTCCACCACGCTGGCCTAATGCGGGTTGGTAGACTTCACATACCTTCGAAATTCGTATAAGAATTCTCAGATATGCAGGTTTCCTCACGATTTTTTCCTTCACCGTTAAAACAAGCGATAATTAACATTTAATACACACGTAACTTTAGAAAAGTCAGAGGTGTGGTTTCGAACATACGACTTTCGGCTTGGCGGTCTGCACCGCAACCAACTAGGCTATCGCTGCCACTTACCCTTTAAAGAAAAAATGCATATCACTAATAAATATACCACAAATGTAAATGATCTCACATGGACATTCATAATACCATGGAAAAGTTGTCAACTTTCAAAAAAGTATTGGTAAGGGAATGAGACCTCCAGGAATCTAGAGGCCGCATTCGAGGTCCTATAGTTATTGTTTTATCTATTGTTATGTCCTAATTTTATTTAGTACCGTGTCGCACATAGTTCTAACCCCAAATAAGGTCAATACTATATATGAACCTACGAGGGACAACACCCAGATCCAAAACAAATAAATGTGGATTTCACAAACATTATTTCGGTGCGGTAATAGGCCTAAGCGATAGCCTAGTTAATTGCGGTATGGAATGTCAAGATGAAAGTCGTATGTTCGAAACCCAAATGGCATACAGCTCTGACTATTCTAAAGTTACGTGTGTATTCATTGTTAATTATCGCTTGCTTTAACGGCGAAGGAAAACATCGTGAGGAAACCTGCATACCAGGGAATTCTCATACGAATTTGGAAGGTGTGTGGAGTCTACCAACCCGCATTAGGCCAGCGTGGTGGACTAAGCCCTAATCTCTCATTAGTAGAGGAGGCCCGTGCCCAGCTGTGGGACAATGTTTAATACAGGGCTAGTATTATTTATTATAATAGGCCGGCTGACCTCGTTTTACAGCCAGCTTCGTCACGGATATTTGATAAATTACAGTCCTGACCCCTGACGCTCGAGTAAGATATGATATCAACTGCAAGAGACTCTGTGTCTCCCAGTACGCAGACCCGTAACAAATATTAAGGCTATTCGCGCAAGTCGTGAACATTACATACACACTCACGCCTGTAATCCCCGAAGGGGTAGGCAAAGGTGTAACAGTACACCCACTTTTCGCCGAATTTATTTCCCATAATGTGATAGGGGCGAGACTATTACGGGCGAATACTGATAATTTCTAGAAAAACCCAATATCATTTACCTGACCCGGGGATCGAACCCGAGACCTCAGCAGTCGTAACACGTGCGCAATTACAACTGCGCCAACGAGGCAGTCAGTCGTGAACATTACGTTAAGTTTCTTTATGCTGGCACGGCAAAGTGAGACTGCACCTAATGTTGCCCAGTGCCGTCCGGTTGTTTTACACACAACAACACACATAGTTCTGATCACAACCCTGTATCGTGAGCATCAACTACGAGGGACTACGTATACTCCAACCCGAAACATCTGTCTGTCACACAAACATTTGTCTCAGTGTGGGAATCAAACCCACTGCCTCTCGTTTCCTAGCCGCTGTGCAGCTTCACACTATATAGGACCCAGGATCATAGGAAGGACCACCCTGCTCGCCTCGTTCGCAACCGAACAGGTGGTGGGCAGGATTCGGCGACTGGGCCTTAAGGTGGCCCTGAACAAATCCGAGGCCCTTTACTTTCACGGTCCTCGGATTCGGCCACCTTTAATGCCCCACATCAATGTGGAGGGGGTGCGGATTCCCATCGGCTGTACAATGAAGTACTTGGGATTGATTCTGGACAGCCGGTGGGATTTCCGTGCCCATTTCAAGGAGTTGTCGCCGAAATTGGTGCGGGCGGCGGGCGCGCTCGGACGCCTGCTGCCGAACCTGGAGGGACCTAATAGCCCTTGCCGAAGTTTATACGCTGGAGTCGTGCGGTCAATGGCCCTGTACGGATGTCCCGTATGGGCCCAGTCCCTGAAACCCCGCTGCGTCGCCTTGCTGCGCAAACCGCAGCGTTTGTTGGCGCAGCGAATAGTAAGGGGCTACCGCACGGTCTCCCACGAGGCGGCCTGCGTATTGGCCGGCACCCTCCCTTGGGAGTTGGACGCAAAACTCCTCTCGTCCGCGTTCTTCTGGCGGGAGGAGGCGTCCAGTCGCCGTCAGGTGAGACTGGCCCCGAGGGAGATTGCGGCCCGATTTCGCAGAACCGCTGTGGAGGAGTGGCATACCAGGCTGGAAAGCCCAAGTGCGGGCTTGAGGACCGTCGCGGCAGTGCGTCCTGTCCTAAAGAGATGGCTAGACAGGCGCCACGGTGCGCCAACGTTCCGGCTGACGCAGGTACTGACGGACCACGGGTGTTTCGGTTCGTTCCTGTGTCGGATCGGAAAGGAGGTGTCTGCCGTGTGCCACCATTGTGGCAACTGCCACGAGGACACGGCCCAACATACGTTGGAGGAGTGCCCAGCCTGGGACGAAGAGCGCAGCGCTCTCAGAGCAGTCGTCGGAGGAGACCTCTCGCTGCCGGCCGTGGTGTCGTCCATGGTCTCCAGCCGGAGGTCCTGGCGTGCGGTGGCCCACTTCTGCGAGAACGTCATTTCGCAGAAGGAGAGTGCCGAGAGGGATCGGGAACGAAATGATCCCTCCCGCCGCCAGAGAAGACGTAGGAGGCGCCGGGTGGACGACTGACCGGCGTCTCCCGCCCTGTGGAACGGGGGCGTTTGAATTCCACCACGGTAACCCCTGCCTGTCGTACGAGGCGACTAATAGGGGCCATCGGGGGTCGCGGGCTCGCAGCGGGGGGCTGTCAGCCCGAATCGATGCACTCCCAGTTTCGGAGCATCGTGCGACCCCGAGATGGACGGCAGCGCGTGTGGTAAGGCCTCGTTCGCTGTCGTTGTTCGGTGCGCGGGGGCTCCTAAGCCCTTCCATGGAGGTGGGCTGCTACGCAGCACCGCGCAGGGGCGGTTCCGGCAGCAATTCTAGCACTCCTTAGAATACCCCGGGATCGCTCCGTAAGCGCCGAAGAAGGCCACCGCGGGGTTTTAGCTGGTAGTGTCGGGTGGGGTGTACATAGGGGGTAGGGACTCGGCCCAGCGGCTGCCCGGATAGCCATCATCCGGGCGAGGGGGATGCTGGGTCGTAAGACCGGCTAGTCCAGCATAACCGTTTTATTCTTATTCCGCTTCCCCCCGGAGCGGGCGGTAGTAATAAAACGCTTTCCCCGCGACAACAAAAAAAAAAAAAAAAAAAAAAAAAAAAAAAAAAAAAAAAAAAAAAAAAAAGGATCATAGGAAGGAAGGAATACGTGGATCGGCATTCGTTCCACAGCTTTGTGGTGCGATGAAGATACGAATTTGCTCTGCTCTTGGTTCGGGCCGGGGTAGTAGACACCAGGGAGCTATGGCTCCGTAAAACCAGAAAGAGGGTGGAATAAGGTTAAACTTCTAAGGGTTAAACAATTCTTCGAAGCATTCGCTATAGCATTCATCCATCAAAAGTTCTCACTCTTGATTTCGTGTTTTCTTTTTACCAAATAAGACTGCCTCGGTGGCGCAGTTGTAATTGCGCATGCGTTACGATTGCTGTGCTGAGGTCTCGGGTTCGATCCCCGGGTCGGGTAAAGTGATATTGGGTTTTTCTAGCTAGAAATACTCAGTATTAACCCGGAGTCTGGAATGGTGCCCGGTATGGCGATAGGCTCGCCCCCTATCACATTATGGGACCGAAATTCGGCGAAAAGTGGGTGTACTAGTTACACCTCTGCCTACCCCTTCGGGGATTACAGGCGTGAGTGTATATGTATGTATGTATTTTTACCAAATAGTATGTTCATACCGTTCTTGCTTCTGCTTTAGTTTTCCAAATTCTACTTGTTCGTGCTTCTTTTTTGTTTTTGGTACTACATCCTCCTCAGATTTTGTATCTTCCGGTTCAGGGGTTGTTTTACGTTTTTTTACTCTGACAAAAAAAATACGAACATTAAGAAGAAATCTCATAATTTTTAACCTATTTAGTAGATATTTAATTATTTAACTATAGCGATAGCCTAGTTGGTTGCGGCACGGACTGTGGAGACAAAAGTCGTATGTTCGAAACCCAAATGGCATACACCTCTGACTTTTCCTAAGTTACGTGTATATTCATTGTTAATTATCGCTTGCTTAAAAAGTGAAGGAAAATATCTTGAGACCAGAATACCCGAGAATTATTATAAGAATTTCAATGCGTGGACTACCAACCCCTATTTGCCCAGCGTGGTGGAAAACCTTACCCCTCTCATTATTACGAAGGCCTGTGCCCAGCAGTGGGACATTGTTTAATACGTGTAGTTGTAGATTCGGTACGATAGCGGCACTCTGCTGATTGAACCTTCTTGATCCGAAAGACTGGCTGGTTGCATAGTATTTAAAAAATATAGAATGTTAGGAAAAAACAGGATCTGTGGCTTGACATGTAAAATGGCGGGAAACATTGTAAAATTACGAAAATAGAATGTATAGCTTTAATTGTTGTTTGAAACCTTACAACCATGTATTCATCATGTAAGCAATTAAATAGCTAAGACAAGTCAGTATTAAAATAACGTAACAAAATTCACGATTTCAACTTATATACATAGGTATAACAAAAAACTATTGAGTTTAAAACTATTAACTTGGAGAAAAGATATATATAGATTCTTATATCATTCAAGGACCTATATTTACATTACTGTTTATATTATATATTGTATAGTTTTTAAGGCAGGAAGAAATTAACCTGGCTTATATTATGCAGAACTGGCCTATATTAAGAAGCAGCGATAGCCTAGTTGGTTGCGGTACGGACTGTCAAAACGAAAGTCGTTTGTTCGAAACCCAAGTGGCATACACCACTGACTTTTCTAAAGTTATGTGTGTATTCAATGTTAATTATCGCTTGCTTTAACGGTGAAGGAAAACATCGTGAGGAAACCTGCATATCTGAGAATTCGTATACGAATTTCGCAGGTATGTGAAGTCTTCCAACCCGCATTAGGCCAGCGTGGTAGACTAAGGCCTAACCCCTCTCATTAGAGGAGGCCCGTGCCCAGCAGTGGAACAATGTTTAATACAGGGCTTGTATTATTATTATTATATTATATTATGCAGAAAAAAGGGGAAAGACCAAGTCAAAGGTGTATGTCATTTTGTTATGGACCCGTTATAGGTTTTATCTCTGCAAATACTAATAACAATACACTATCGTTGCTTTTTGTTTTTTTTTTCATACTGGTAGGGCAAAGTGACCACACTGCACCTGATGGTAAGCGCAGTGCGGTCCAATTATAGTATCGAGTAACGAGAGACGATTTGTCCCGCGCTACTCAACACAATCATGCCGGCCTGCTTCTTCACACTACGCCATGGGCAAGAAGGTGAAGAAGCGGTCGAGGGTCTAGTGTCAGAGTACTCAGAAGGCCGCAAAACGGCCAAACATCGTACCCCAACTCTAGACCTCCGACAAACCGGATATACACTGGCTGATCCCGGAACGCGACACACTTGCGTGTGCCACTATGGCGGGTTTTCCACCCTGTGTATGGGGGTCGCTATCCGGGCGGATATGAATATCCTACTAATTGTTTCAAGTAAATTACTTATTGTAATAAGCTTAGAACCCTTACTCTATTAGGGACCATCCATAAATTATCCAGCCCTTGTCACACACACACAATGTCACTCTTCGTCGAACCCCTCAATTTACGTGTGACGTAATTTATGGATGGCCTCTTACTTAGTTATAAAATCTAATTCACCAAATAAAAGAGCTGGTAGCTCTTTTATTTGTTTCCGTTTGTTATGGCCAGTAGCTTTGTGTTTGTATTTTCATGATGTATATCTTCTATTTTTATAAAGGAATAGCGTATATAAAGGAAAAGCAGATTCTATGTAACATCATTTATTAATTTACCTGTATTTTCTTCCGTCCACAGATCTTCTGTCTCCACCAACTCGCTTCTGATTGCTCACTATAGTAGTTCCCATTCTTAAGTCTCCTTTATCTTCTGTTGTACCATTTACATCTTTAATATCTGTAATATTAACACCTATTTTTCTATCATTCCCAGATCTTCTTTCCAAACCACGCGTAGAATAATCCTCATCAGAGTCTTCTATGTGCCTTCTTTTTCTTTCTTTGGCTTTTATATCTTGACTATTACTTTCAGTATTATTTTCGGTACCAGACCGGTAGAGTTTATTACCTCGTTTGTTATGTTTAGTTGATGAGTAATACACAGGCCTGTGTTGTGTTGAATATCTAACCTGTCCAGATTTGGTAGATTTATAATAGTTCTGTCTACATCTCCCTTGCTGATCGTAGAAAGGACAGCTTGCTCGTTGATAAGCATCAATGGACTTCGATAATCCGCAAAACTCAGTCAAATTAGCTACCGCATTATCAACCATATTCTTAGCGTATTCAGCTACAATTTCGACAATGCCAAGTATATCAGAGGATTTGTTTTCATTAACATCACCAATTCTCAAATCTGGTTTGGAATTGTCACAGTATTTCGCTCTAGCGTTGGTTAAAGCTAGGGAACTTACTTTATAAACTTGATCAACAATTTCTTGTACGTCATTTTGTATGCCTAATTCTTTAAGAACTTCATCAATTTCTGTTATGTTCATATCTGGAGGAGGAGTTATGTCAGGGTTGACTCTCAAACTTCTATTACCTTCTAATTCTGCGCTTCTTTTTCTTCTAGCAACGCCTGGGTAGGACTGGCAGAGCTCTATCTTCTCTTGGCGATCTCTTTTCAAACATTCAGGACCGTAAACTATTTCGATTTTTCTTAAATCCGTTGGAGTCAATCCAATGCGGTTTTGTTGGACTTTGTGATCCTGTGAAATTTTGAAGAGTAAATATGGCGTGTATCTAAAGGAATGAATGATATATAGTTTCTTAGGTTTACGCAAATTTACTTATTCTTACGGATTTCAATGTGTTGGTTTTTACTTATTAGTCCAAACGTTTCGAAAACTTTACAACCGTCCAGTAGGCCTTCTCTTGAAATCAATGCCAAACTCGAACTCGATACAGTTTCAATTCCAACCTAGAAGATATTGGAACTCTAACTCACTCAACTAAATGAAATAGAATATTTACGAATTAGCGATAGTAAATACTCTATTTCATTTAGTTACAAAAAATTCCGCCCTATTCAGTTAAATCGTGCGCTGGTGTTGCGTTCAAGAGTGCCAATTGTACAGTTTTCGAACCCAATCCCAATTTAAAATTGGGATTGAGTGTCAAGAGTAACCCTCCTGGACACAGTATAACTGATGTATAACTGGGACTTGTTGTGGTCGCATCACCACCACGCGGCCTAATGCGGGTTGCTAGATTTCACATTTGAAATTCTCATAGAGATAGAGATACTTATGCAGGTTTTCTCACAATGTTTTTTTTTATTCTGGCACGGCAAAGTGACCACACTGCACCTGATAGTAAGTGCAGTGCCGTCCAGTTAGAGTATCAAGTAGCGAGAGACAATCTATCCCTCGCTACTCAACACAATCATGCCGGCCTGCCTGTTTGCCTTCACCGTTAAAACAAGCTATAAAATACACGCAATTTAACAGCCTCCATGGGGCAGCAGGCGAGCAGTCGGCTGTGAAACGAGAGGCCACGGGTTCGATCCCGCACCGAGACAAATAGGTATTTGTTTGATAGACATATATTTGATTCGGGTCTGGTGTTGTGGGACCTTAGTCCCTCCTAGTTCTTGATACCCCACGTAACAGGATTTACCTAGTGTGTGATCAGACTGATGTGTGTGACTGTTGGGTATGATTATTTAATTTCGATAAAGGTGTATGCATCTAGACTGGTTTCGAACAGACGTCTTTCGTCTTTTCCTTATCACACCTAACTAGGCTATCGCTGCATAATAAAATAAAATGTACCTTAAAGATCATAGTCCTGTGGCCGTTCTTGCTATATTCTCTGTTGCCGAAATGCAGCACGCTGTCAGCATCGTAAGCGAGGGTTCGCAGCTCCAGTGGTAGTTTGGGATCCTTGGTGAACAATTCTATAGCACCTGTAACAGATAAACAATAAATAAAAAACACCCAACAGTCACACACATAGCCCCGACCCCACACTAAGATACGAGTCTTGTGTTGTGGGTATCAGGGACGAGAGACGCACCCTCTCACAACACCCAGACCCCGAACACAAATATCTGTCACACAAACATTTGTCCCGTTGTGGGAATCGAACCCACGGCCTCTCGTTTCACAGCTTGCTACTTGCCAACTGCCACGGAGGCTGTCAATGTCAATAGTTGTTGACAGGCTTTATTATTCTAGCGAGAGACACAAGGATTGTTAAAACCCACTATATCGGTGAAACCGGTAATCAGGTGAACGATAGCTTTATGTCAAAAGTTATGATATGTAGATTTCACTGGTGGACGGTGCAGTGGTAGGATAATCATATCCGCCGGGATAGCGACCCCTGTACACTGTAATAGTAGGTACGTCTAAAGGACCATTATCCATGGACATAAATAAAGTAAAAAAAACGGCATCGTATACTTGGTAACAAAACTATAGTGCGATATAGAAATAAATACTGTTTTAAAAAAATACATAAAACAAGAATAAACTATACATTTTAAAAACTCTTATATTTAATTGAACATATTTATCCAATTATATATTAAATAAATATAGTATTTACTAAGGTAAATATGACCAAAAAATTGCAATTTTTAATATAAGTGGCGCCATCTCTTGCCCTTTTCCACAAACATTTACAACTTGATAAATGTAAAAAAAATCGTAAGAATCGTAACCTATTAAGATTACTCTGGATACCTATCATATCTGTACTAAAACTGAACAAAGCCCAAGTCTATTTCTTGCTTTTAAGGTCGCATTGGGCATAAAATGTGCGGCACCCAAGCAGCTTTCTTAATGAGAAATAAGAATAGATAATAATATTTAACTAGATGTTGCTCGCGGCTCCGCCCGCGTCGAAGTAATTTTTGGAAGAACAGGTATACAATCCATGGAGGCATCTTAAGCTATTACAACTTTCTATGTTTTGCTATCCCATAGGAAGCTTGTATTTTTCCGGGATAAAAAGTATCCTATGTCATTTTCTGATCCCTAAACTGCCACTATGCAAAAAATCATGTCGATCCCTTGCTCTGTGAGAAACTGAACTATCCCACGGGAACTATATATTTTTTCGGGATAAAAAGTAGCCTATGTGCTATTCCAGACTATAATATATCTTTGTGGCAAATTTTAACCAGATCCGTCCAGCCGTTGTAGCGTGATTGAGTAACAAACATCCATCCAAACATTCGCATTTATAATATTAGTAGGATAACCGACACTTAAAAACGTATACGCAAATTTAGAAGATATAATATTTTTAGTACTGAAGAAGCAAATATCATAATTAGAAGTATAATAAGCTGCGTCACCATAAAAATTTAAATAAACTACCGCGATATTAAAAAACGTCTCTTAATAAAAAGAAATTAGAAGAAATAAAAAGAAACGGTAGGCAGCGGCTTTGCTGTGCCCTGGCATTGCAGAAGTCTATGGGCGGCGGTGACTACTTACCATCAGGTGGCCCGTCTGCTCGTCTGCCTATCAAGGCACTAAAAAAAAAAAAAAAAATTACACAGACTAGTTTTAAAGAACTATTATTACACTATATAAAATTCCGTTACATAGACCTATAAAGGTCAAGTTAACATACGTTCTCATATAAAATCAAGTAACTTAGGCGTAATGTGAAGAAGCTAAATAGCAGGCTGTGTTGACTTTTTTTTTTATCCTAGCACGGCAAAGTTACCGCACTGCACCTGATGGTAAGCGCAGTGCAGTCTAATTAGAGTATCGAGTAGCGAGAGACAATCTATCCCCCGCTACTCAACACAATCATGCCGGCCGCACCTTCACACTACGCCATGGGCAAGAAGGTGAAGAAGCGGTCGAGGGTCTATTGACAGAGTACTCAGAAGGCCGCAAAATGGCCAAATATTGTACCCCAACTCTAGACCCCCGAGAAAAACCGGATGTACACTGGCTGATCCCGGAACGCGACACACTTGCGTGTGCCAATATGGCGGGTTTTACACCCTGTGTACGGTGGTCGCTATCCGGGCCGATATGAATATCCTACCACCAGCAACTGACTGTTGAGTAGCGGGGGACAGACTGTCTCTCGCTACTTGGTACTCTATCTGGACGGCACTGCGCTTACCATCAGGTGTAGTGTGGTCACTTTGACGCACAGTAATTATATAGAAATCGGAGAATAATATAAGCCGTATTTTACTCGTATAAGTAGCATCTAAAACCTTTTACAGTAATAGATGCGTAAAAAAATTACCATCATTTAACCTACTAGGTAGGTTTTAACATGCACAACCATAACTTAGTGTATATACATCCCACAGTAACAAAACCATAGTGCGATTCAGAGATGTAAAAATAAAAACCAAAAAAACACAATTATACGTTAATAGTGTCGTGATAATTATATATAATAAATAAATTTATGTACATATTAATATATTTACGGTATTATACAATAAAATCTACATTTATTTTAAGAAATATTTTAAAAACTTTGTAATGCTAAGAGAAAGTGGCGCCATCTTTTGTCGATTTTTAATAACTTTCTAGTATGAGCTAACAGAATATTCCTACTTATACTCCTGTTTGGCCAGGATGGACAGACAAACATATTCCCAAAGTATATAGAGTAGTCAAAAATATAACTTTTTGAGTATGTTTATAATTGTTTTTGAAATTTTCTTTTTTTTTTCTTTTTTGAGAGGCTCCCGGGAACGTATACCAATGTTAAGCGATGTCCCCCAACTTTTACATAATTATTTTTTTCTCACATAACTTTGCTCATCAACCGACTTCAAAAAAGGAGGAGGTTAACAATTCGTCGGAATCTTTTATTTAATTATTAACCGACTTCAAAAAAGGAGGAGGTTAACAATTCGTCAGAATCTTTTTTTTTATGTATGTTACCCGATCACTCGAAGACGCCTGGACCGATTCGAGAAATTCTTTTTTTGTTTAAAAGGGAATACTTCCCAGTTGGTCCCATTGGCACCAAATCAGGATCTGATGATGGGATCTCAAAAAAATCAAGGGAAACCCTTAAATTTTATAGTGATGCATAATTAGTTTTTTATTGAAGTCGGTGTACTTTTTATGAATTAAAAAACTTTTACTTATTTAGCTCCAAAAAATTTACAATCTATTTTTGTATCAACATCATGGGGACTTGAAGTGCAAGGAACGCCGTATATGGAGGACAAGTTGAAAAAGTGTCCAGCTGTAAGTAGCAATTTACAATTCAAAAACCGACCACAATAACCCTAGTAGTCTGACCCTAATTGGTCGCTTTATGATATGAATATAGCAGTAGTAAACGGAGTGAGGTGTTCTGAGTTACTATCCTACATCCTTCTGATAACTTTTGGTGCTCTCTTTAAAATTACACCACTTGCTACGGTAGTGCCATCCTAATTGGTCGCTTTTCGACGGATACTTTTCATACGCAGAGATTGTTCCTTGTTCTAAGATCTACGTAAAATGTATAAGGTCCCTTTAACCCAGAGATTTATATGTACTACGTACTAGATGTGGCGACCAGAACAAACATTATGTTCCACCGAGTCGCGGTGTATACACTGCACGTCTGCACCGAGCGACGTTAGTATGCTTCATGCCATTTAAGAATGCACACCACATTGCATATTTCAGTGTCGAGTTAATTTTAGTTATTTGTAGCGACATTCTAGAACAAATCTGCCTTAAATTGATTTACAGTGAAACTGTTAATAGTATATAAGGTAAATAACATAATTTCATAACGTATAGAACATAATATCAATAAATATTAATTAATTTCAATTCTGAATACGGGAAGCCTATATTTCACAATAAAATTTATCATATAGTTTTGTCCCGTTTTCGCACGCGGAAAGTCCCGTTCAAGAGAAAGTGACGGGAGTTATAACTTCCAAATAGTTCTTAGTAAAATGAATAGATGGCATTAGTGGGCGGACAAGGTTTTTGGAACATCTTTTTTCTTCGACAGTTCGTGTCTATAGAATATAAGGCAATGCTTTAAACAATCATAGTTTATTAGACTAAAAATCGGTGAAATTGATGATAGGAAGTAACAGTAACCCCTCTAAAGAGTAGTGAAGGTACACAAATACAAACACAAATATATTTTCTTTATTTCAATAATTATTAAACCATTTATTGTTGACTTTTTAATATTTCATTTATAATTTTTTGGTGTCTGTCTGAGCAAAAATCTTACCAAGTTTCAATAAAGAAAGAATTTGTTTTCGAATTTAAGACAGGCTATGATCTTTCGACCATATTGTCTTGTCTTAAGTGAAAACAACAATAAAGAAAGTCACATGTACGTCTTTGAAGAAAGTAACGATAGCGCTTCTACAATACGTTTTTTATATTTCTGGTAGGGTATATTTTTTTTATTCGCAAATAAAAAAATGTTTATTTTATTATGTATTTCTTAACTATGAAATATATTTCAGATCACACATAATTCCACCTCATGCAGCTACTGACCGGTCAATAAATAATAACGTATAATTGGATTTTTGAATTGTGTTTATTTCAGACATGACTTTGGCCTTTTGAATTGTGATTATTCAGACATGGCTTCGGCTTTTTGAATTGTGATTATTTCAGACATGGCTTCGGCTTTTAAATGGATAAAAACTACAGACATGGCTTTGGCCTTATAAAACCAGAGTAGAAGAAGATTTTCAATTTTAAACCTAGATTCGGAAAAATAACGACAGACAAGGCTGCATGGTGGAAAACCTTTGCCTTCTCTTTTATAGAAAGAATGAAATAAAAAAAAACATCAATTCAATTCACTGACGTATATTATATCAATGATTCAATTCAACACTATGATTCAACACCGTCCTCAAAAAATATCAAATTCCTTTTAAAATTAAGAAGATACAAGACACTAGAACAGTGTGTTACACCCTGGTACTGTTGATCGAAGGTTATACCTTAAAAATGTCTGAATTAAAATTGTGCCGCGTATGTTTGGATAGCAACGTTCGAATGCATGAAATATCAGGGACGGAAGTTCAAGAGGTGTTTGAAATGTTATCAGATGAGAAGCTGTCTCCTAGGGTTCGTACTAACATGAAAATATGTTTCGTGTAAATGTAATGTATGTTCGGTAGGCAGCGGCTTTGCTGTGCCCTGGCATTGCAGAAATCTATGGGCGGCGGTGACTACTTACCATCAGATGGCCCGTCTGCTCGTCTGCCTATCGAGATACTAAAAAAAATCTTTTTTTTTTCACTGGTCTAACTTTTTGACTACCCAGACGTTTATTTGTGCAAAACATTTTTCTTTTATAGTTTAAGTTATATTAACATAGGCAAAAACAGGCAATTTTACATGGTCATGTGATAATTTTATTCTTGGTTCCAAAATAACCAACATGGCGTCAATTAAACCTCTATTTTAATTACATTATTTTTATATGAGGCCGTCAGCGCAAAAGTGGCCTAAGCTTGAGACAATGAGTATGAAAATAATGGGGTTTGTATATTCATGAATTTTAAATCAATATACATAAATGCAATTTTTGCAATGCCATCTCGTTGTCATCATTCCACCTTCTATGTATGGGTTTAGAGTACTCATAAAGTATCTAGAAATTGGATTTAAGACACACACACATACACTCACGCCTGTAATCCCCGAAGGGGTAAGCAGAGGTGTAACCAGTACACCCTTTTCGCCCAATTTATTACGGTCCCATAATGTGATAGGGGGCGAGCCTATCGCCATACCGGGACAGATTCCAGACTCCGGGCTAATACTGAGGAATTTCTAGATAGAAACACCCAATATCAGTTTAACTCGACCGGGGATTGAACCCAAGACCTCAGCACAGCAGTCATAACAAATGCGCCATTACAACTGCGCCACTGAGGCAGGATTTAATATGAAATTTAATTTCAGGCTCAAAAGGATGAAAGTCAATACTTTGCGTGTTACTTATGTTATGGTAATCTAAGGAACTGCTCGCAGCTTCTTAAGAAACTGCGAAAGTCGGAGGAGTTGCTGAAAGTAAAGTCGCCAACCAGTAATGAGGTATAAAACAACATTCATTTATTAATTTTTACTTTCAATATATAATATGGGGTAAACATACATACATACATACATATACACTCACGCCTATAATCCCCGAAGGGGTAGGCAGAGGTGTAACCAGTACACCCACTTTTCGCCGAATTTCGGTCCCATAATGTGTTAGGGGGCGAGCCTATCGCCATACCGGGCACAGGTTCTAGACTCCGGGCTAATACTGAGAATATCTAGATAGAAAAACCCAATATCACTTTACCCGACCCGGGGATCGAACCCGAGACCTCAGCACAGCGGTTGTAACGCATGCGCAATTACAACTGCGCCACCAAGGCAGTAATATGGGGTAAATAGCATGCACAATAGCAGGCCATTATCATGGGACAGTAATAACAGGCATGAATGCTTTGTACATTTATAGTATCATAAAATAATAATAATACTAGCCCTGTATTATACTTTGTCCCACTGCTGGGCACGGGCCTCCTGTACTAATGAGAGGGGTTAGGCCGTAGTCCACCACCCTGGCCTAATGCAGGTTGGCAGACTTCTCATACCTTCGAAAAACTCTCAGATATGCAGGTTTCCTCACAATGTTTTCCTTCACCGTTAAAGCATAACATTCATAACTTTAGAAAAGTCAGAGGTGTATGCCATTTGGGTTTCGAACATACGACTTTCGTCTTGACAGACCGTACCGCAACCAACTAGGCCATCGTTGCTATTATATTATAGTAATTAATTTAAATTGTTTTGCAGCTGAATCTGGAATCCACCGCTGCAGACAGCCTGCCAAATGGTCAGCAAAACTCACTGACGGTCTCCAAAATTGAGACCTTTGAAACACCACAGTACAATGTAAGAGTAAAGACTGAAAACCAAGATGAAAATGACACGGAGGATCTGATACTCAAATGTGAACCTGATGATGAAACTAGGTGATGTGAGACATAAGATTATATAGATTATAGCTGTTGCTCGCGGCTCCGCCCGCGTTGAGGTCATGATTGGGAGAAAAAGTATACAATACAAAATATCAATTTTCATCCGTTTAACTTCAAGAATTAAGAATTTTCATACAAACTTTCATCCCCTATTTTACCCCTTTAGGGGTGGAATTTCCAAAAACCCTGAAAGATGTATTTTTTATTTTTAACTTATAGGCCAAACACTAATTTTCATGAATTTAACTTTGATATTTACGGATTTTTATACAAACATTCATCCCCTATTTTACCCCCGTAGGGGTGGTATTTCCAAAAACCCTTCCTTAGTGCCTACGTAATAAAAGGTACCTACTGTCAAAATTTCAAGTCTCTGACCCCAGCCGTTTTGGCTGTGCGTTGATCGATCAGTCAGTCAGTTTCTTCTTTTATATATACAGATAATCCCAGCTCTGTACTATACCGCTGCTAGCCTTGGCCTACACTGATTAGGGGCTAGGCCGTGTCCATGCTAATTGTTGGTAGACTTCACATGCCTTTGGGATTCTCATAGAATTTACAGGTTTTTTTTTTTAAGTATAGTCTGACAAACGAGCCAGTGGGTCACCTGATGTTAAGTGATCTCCACCGCCCATGAACATCCACAATACCGAAAGTGTCATGTATGCGCTGTCGGCCTTAAAGGACAGGAATAGGGATTAGGGAAGGGAAGGGGGAATCTGGGCCTCCGGATATCTCACTTACCATACAAAACGCGACAGTAAACTGTCACGTCGAACCGGCCCATTCTAGGCTCTACCACTTCCCAGTGGATTGCCCACTATGTTGTTAAAGCAAACGATAATTAGCAATGAATACACATGAATCTGATGAAAGCTGGTGGTAGGATATTCATATCCGCCCGGATAGCGACCACCGTACACATGGCGAAAAACCCGCCATAGTGGCACACGCAAGTGTGTCGCGTTCCGGGATCAGCCAGTGTACATCCGGTTTTTGTCGGGGGTCTGGAGTTGGGGTATAATGGTCATTTTGCGGCCTTCTTAGTACTCTGACACTTGACCCTCGACCGCTTCTTCACCTTCTTGCCCATGGCGTAGTGTGAAGAAGCAGGCCGGCATGAGTGTGTTGAGTAGCGGGGGATAGATCATCTCTCGCTACTCAGTACTCTATTTGGACCGCACTGCGCTTACCATCAGGTACAGTGCGGTCACTTTGCCGTGCCAGGATAAAAAAAAAAAAAAAAAAAAAAAAAAAAAACGTTTAGAACCAAAGTTGACAAAGTATTATACTTATTTTTTGGTAATTTAAAAAACTGATTGTTTGTTTAAGCTGTAAGATTTTTTTTCGGAATTTAATTTAAGATATGTAATGTAATCAATGATACAAAATTAAGGTCAATGGTACAAAGTCTTGTTAAATTTTCTAGATTTCCGAGTTTGAACCCAAGTTTGCCATTTTTGATTGTTGACTTGACAGACACTTCTGATTGGTTGATAGTGAAAGATTGCCGACTTTGGTTCTAAAGTATCTTTTGTTCTGTGTGTCTTTAATAATAAAACATTGCAATTGTCGATGCAGATTTGAATTTCCTATATTGCCATAATTATTTTTATTTTTGCCCAACTACTTCTTTGCCTACTTTGGTTTTATACGACTCACATGTAACTTTGAATGTTACAGGTGTCTGCCATATGGGCTCGTTTGACGTGTGACTTACGTCTCAGCAGTCCGTCGACACACATACACACATACTCACACACACACAGTTCTTTGAATGTTTTATAGGATGCAAATGACACATAAATATGTCTACCTATATTAGGCATGCTGGATTAAGACCTACCTCTTTCATTAGTAAAGGCCATGGTCCAGCAGCGGGACAATGTTTAATACAAGACATTAATGTGATCATAAAAGTGTTACGTGCTTAATAATTAAAACTTAATTTTTGGAACATTAACATATATCATTCTATTAAAAAATTACTTTTCAATACTAGTTCTGTAATATTTTTTCGTGATTACCAAGGTTCACCCCTGGATGACAAATATATTCTCTTTCGTCAAGATTCCAATTCTATAGAAAGCGGGAAGAAGGAAACCATCCCTGGAACTCAAACGCATATTGTGTCTGATGAAAATACTTCATCCCACATAGTGTATCATACACTAAGCAGGAAACAGTAAGCAGGAATTAGTCAAGAACGAAAAAAATACATTTATATGCAATGATTGTGTTGAAATTTGTGATACAAAAACTCTGCTTATCAAACATATTAGTGCACATTTTATTATGGACCCAGAACTACAGAATAAAAGTACGGGAAACAATATTAAAAAATAAATAGTCACCTCTGATCAACCATTTAAATGCCAATACTGTAGTTATTCGTGTGCATTGTATTTAATAGCACATGTTAGAAAACATCCTAGAGAAAATCCTTATAAATGTCAATACTGTAGTTACATATGTGGAGAAAATAGTGTTTTAAAGGCACATATTAGAACACACGTTGGGAATAAACTATTTAAATGTCAATACTGTAGTTATACATGTACACGCGGTGTTTATTTAATTGCACATATAAGATCTCACACTGGAGAAAGACCATTTAAATGTCAATACTGTAGTTATACAACTGCAAACAGTGCCCATTTAAAGATATATAAGATATTTAAGACCAGAAAACATACTGGAGAAAAGCCTTTCAAATGTCAATACTGTAATTTTTCATGTGCATACAACTGTAGTTAAAATGCTCATTATAGAAGACACACTGGAGAAAAACCTTCTAAATGTCCATACTGTAGCTATACATGTGCAGAAAATAGTGTTTTAAAGGCACATATTAGAATACATAATGGAGAAAAAAACCTTTTAAATGTGAATATTGTAGTAATACATTTAAACGCAATTCACATTTAAAGGAACATATTAGAATACACAATGGAGAAAAACCTTTTAAATGTCAATACTGTAGTTATACATGTGCCCGAAATTCTGTTCTGAAAAAACATATTAGAAATAAACACACTGCAGAAAAACCCTTTCCATGACAATACTGTAACTAAATATGTCAAGAAAATAACAATTTTAATAGACCAATGATATAAAATCGATTAAATATAATAACGATGAGTGTTGCAGAATTGGGCTTCGCATAAAAACTCCACGGATAGAATTGGTGATTAATTTAATTTGTTATATTAACTGTATTTTTGTAGCGCATAGTTAAATATAACGTTATAATAATATAGATAATATTCCAATTATAGACACACTTAACAATTGTGACAATTGATAGAATAATAGATGTTATAGCAAGCCTGAATATTGCTAAAACATACAATTAAACTGAATATATTATTGTATTGGCATAAATATAATAAAGAATCCGAATGTTGCTATATACATATTAATTTCTGAACGAATGTTTGTCCATTTTCCCGCCAATTTTGTGTTCTTGGTTCTAACATATGTTACCTTTGTTATTCGTTCTCGTAAATTAAACTTTATAAACCAGAAACGAGTTTTATTTCAACATCATGTATCAATCGCGGTCACAAGATTTCTGCGACACTTCGTGTATCTCACCTGATTTCACCGCAAATACAATAAATAATTGATTTCAAAGCGATAGACTATGTAAATATACAGTGTCATTTCGTAACCGAAAACATAAATTTAACTGCGAAAGTCTTTTTAAAAGAAATTGTTTATTTCGATAGGAAATCTAATTTATTAACGAAAATAAAGTTTATACACTTCTTTAAAGGCAACAGCACATACAAAATATTTAATTCCTTATCATACATTTACATGACGAATTGTTTATTTTATTTGATTACGTTTAATATCACGTATTGGTTGGGGGGTAGGGACCGTTCTTGTACTAATTTGCGTTTCTTATTTGAAATTCCACGTCTCAATGAACTGCTGCAATAATGTCAGTGAACGTATTTGAGAGTTCATTTGTGAGCTGACCTTGTCCCTATAGTTTTTATGATAATATCATCAGCTGTGACGTAGTTCATTCAATAAACTTCAGCGCGCTAAAACAGCGTGATCAAATAAACATAAATCTAAAATCGGGATTTTTGGCGAAACTCATTGACTTATATTCTATATACACGAACTGTCGAAGATTTTCCGTAAACCTTGTCCGCCCACTAATGCCATCTATCATTTTACTAAGAACTATTTGGAAGTTATAACTCCCTTCACTATCTCTCGAACGGGACTTTCCACGCGCTAAAACGGGACAAACTATATAATGTATTTTGTTTGAAATATAGACTTCCCGTATTCAAAATTGAAATTAATTAATATTTATTGATATTACGTTCTAAACGTTATGAAATTATGTTATTTACCTTATATACTATTAACAGTTTCACTTTAAATCAATTTAAGGCAGATTTGTTCGGGAATGTCGCTACAAATAACTCAAATTAAACTGGTGTGTATTCGTAGATGGCATGAAGCATACTAACGTCGGTGCGGAGTTTACACCTCAACTCGGTGGAACATAATGTTTGTTCTGGTTGCCGCATCTAGTACCTAGTACATATAGATCGCTGGTATTGACCAAGTTTTGAAGGATCTAAAACGGCCAGTATGCGTCCTTGAATCACCCAATCAGATTGCTTCGTTGCTTATTCTAAAATTGCGTTCGAATCTTAAATTCCCTTGCGATATTACGAAGGTAATCTTACGATAAAAGAATTAAGAAGGGATAATAAGATATTTGCTAATCGCTCTAATTATTTATGTACCTACATAATTAGATCATTTTAGGGTTTTTGTAGTTTATTTCTATAATAATATAATTATTATGTAGGCGTACCTTGGCGATTCAATAGAATATAAGTCAGTGGTCAATACATTAAAACTTTATTAATATAACAACGCTTTCCTTGAACCGCTCAACTCCATTTGGTGTGCAAGATTCAAAATTCCGTGCGTCTATCTCACTTTGATGTTATAAGAATATCTATGTCCTGAATAATAACCAATTTCAATAAACGATCTTAATTCGAAGCTACAGATCGTTCCGAAAAATGAGCCAGTAAGAAATAAGTTTTAATGCCACGCCTACGAACGACTTAGTTTGATTGGTTTATGCTCTGGTTCGATCTGGAAATGTGGATTGAGATTGCTTGTTGAAATTGGCCATTAGACAATAAAAACCCAGACTTATGCCTACTCTTTACACCCTTTATACAAATTAAAATTAAATTAAATTCTTGATCTCATCGAGGACCAATTAAATAAACTTGAGTGTCTCCAAAATTTCTGTATAAGATTTATATTTGGATTACGCAAATATGATCATGTTTCTGAGTTTCGTGCTAAGCTCAAATGGTTACCCATACGACTTCCTCGGAAAGCTCACATTCTTTCTCTTCTGCACAATATCTTGTTTAATCCTCTTGCCCCTTCTTATCTCAAAGAACGCTTTCTTTTCCTCCATGAGTCACATGCAAGATCCTTGAGGTCGTCGGAGAATCTGAAGTTGAGGATGCCCGTGCACACTACAACATTCATGGACAAGTCGTTCTCAGTAGAAGCTGTTCTATTGTGGAACACACTTCCAGTTGTGGTGAGACATTCAAACAACACTACCTTTCTCTCTCAACAGATCCATCCTAAGTATTAATTCCTTTAATTGAATCTATTGGTAATCTATAGTTTATTTTTACAAATATTTATTTATGATATTATCTATATAATTATGTGTAATTATTTATTTATCATACATCTATACATGTGTATATGTATATACCTAGTCAGGTCATAAATTCTGTCACATGTTTAATATAAAATAATTGAAACAAGTTTATTCATTATGTAACCATTTATATACCAAAATGATCTTAACAAAACATAGATTCTTATGACATTAAAGTTTATTCAAAATGACCTCCGTGATTTTGAATACAGGCCTTCAATCTGCTCGGCCAGTTGTCTATCGCAGCACGAACGAGGTCCATGTCAATATCGGCGGCTGCCTTAACCAAGGATGTCTTGAGTGACTCCAAATTGGGATGAGGCTTTGAGCACGCCTTTTCCTCCAAGTGTTACCATATCTTGTAATCTAACGGATTCAAATCTGGACTGGAGGAGGGCCAGTCTTCGTGCCGGATGAAGTCGATTTCACGCGCCGCCAGCCAGTCTTGTGTGCTCTTCGCTCTATGAGCTGGCGCTGAATCTTGTTGGAATACCCAGTGCCTGTTATTGAACATGGTATGAGAAACAGGTTCCACAAGGTTCGTCAGGACTGTATTTTGATACACAACTGCATTCGTTTTTACACCTTTCTCACAAAAATGTACCTCTGTTAAGCCCCAATAAGAAACTCCCAACCATACCATGAGCGAGGATGGAAAATGACCTCGTTGGACACGCGGAATACGGTTGCTCGCTTCTTCACTACTGTGTGCGTACACCTTATCATTTTGTTTGTTGTAGCTCTCTTCTACGGTAAAAATTTTTTCATCTGAAAAAAAAAAATCCCGATATTTTTTTCCCGCGTACCGCTTCAACAAAGCGCGGCATCTCTTCAGTCTCAGGTCCATTAGACGAGCATTCAAACGATGTCCTGTTTTTCTTCGATATGCCCGAAGCCCTAAGTCTTCATTTAACACCCTTTTCACCGTGGTTCTGCTTAACCCCATCTGAAGGGCCAACAGTTTCTGCTTACGTTTGTGATTTCTTTGAATTCGCGCCTTCACAGCTTTTATCACTGCTGGAGTCCTAACAGACCGAGGGCGACCACTTCTTGACCTGTCATCTACACTAGAGTCTTCATTGTATCGTTTGATGGTACGATAAACGAATCTTTTGGTTATATTCAATTTTTTCAGTATGTCAAAAGTTTGAATTGGCGCGTAACCGCAACGATGCAACGCAATTACTGCAACACGGTCTTCTTTAAGCGTCCACTCCATATTTAAAAATGAGTAAAATTCTAAAAAGTTTACATTTTTATTTTCATGAACAATTTGAAATTCGAATTCAATAAACTTTTTTGTGGCCAGCATTCTAAAATAAAAGTTTTTACTGTGTGACAATACTTATGACCTGACTGTGTATATATATATGAGTATGTATATATTTAAAAATATTATTTTGTTTATTTATGTTTGTTGGAGCTTTAAACTTTAGACTGCCCTCTCTTTCTCCTCTTCATGTATCCATCCCATGGTTGTGTGTAAGTGTGTATTGCCTAGAGCGATAAGACCGCCATTTGTACTTTAATATATAAGTGTAATCATTCTTTATTAATAATTTTTAAGTGTACAATAAAGAGTAAATAAATAAATAAAATGTGCAGCGCTTCTCCTATAGAATTTTAGTAACCCAACAACCCCTGTATAAGTAATTAATAAATAGAAAATGCGTCGCAACAATTGATACACCAGTGATAAGCTCCGTGGCGCAGCGGGCGGGTAGCCGGCTGTGAGACGCCGTGGGTTCAATCCCGCATCGAAATAAATGGTTGTGGGATCCATATGTTCGATCTAGTTTGGGATTAACACTGTTGTTTTGGACGTAAAAAAATCTTGATCATAGCAAAACCTTGTGTACAAGACATAGAGTCAAAATTGGCACAGCAGTGGGCTCTGAAGGTGGCGATCCAGCTGCTCCAGCAATATCCAGATGAGTATACTTGATATTTTTATCTTCCAACCCGCTGACCTTGATCAAGAATCCTGCTGCGAGCTGATGATTGCGGCTTTTGGCATCCATATCTATCTGGACAAGATCATCTCCCTTACACTTCCCAATATTGACAGCCAGGTCTTCAGGTCTAACGTACGACACTTCAATAGGCTCTGAAATCCGAGACCCACTAAATTGTAGTTTAGTCGAGTGGTTCGTTGCTTTAGCGCTGTGATTGTCCATAGCAGCTACATAGCCACCGTAGCAAGCTCTAGCATGGCCTGTTAACGTAGCTATGGTGTATAAATGAGGGTTCAACTCATTGGTGGCTAATTCTGCTAGATTATAAAGTGCATCTGCCATTGCAAACCTACCTTCTGCGTCTGTATTCGTCACTCGTACAGTTTTACCGCTTTTAGCTACCAACAATTCATCAGCAACATATGAATCTTCGCCTATAGAGTTCCTGCAGAGACATAAAACGCCAACAACCTTCAATTGTGGAGGCTTGAGAATGGAACAAGCTTTAAGAAAGCCCGCTACTGCCGCAGCGCCACATTTGTCTCTTGCCATGCCAGTCATTTTGCCAGAGATTTTGATGTCAGCACCACCAGTGTCGTAAGTGACGCCTTTGCCAACTAGCATCAGGGTTTCTGAAACTCTACCCACATCTGACGGAGAGTACACGATTTCAACGACTCTTGGTTTGTGTCTTTCAACTCTATTGGCAGCTCTAGATACAGCTGCTAGCAACGGATAATCTTTAGCTATTTCATCATCATTATCAATAACATTGACTGTGACATTACTATCACCGGCGAAAGATTCTTTCACGTATTCTACTATTTTAGCAGGTGCCATTCTCTCTGGATCACCACCTGCGATATCTCTAGCGAACACTCTAGACCTTTCTAGAGCAATAGCATTTCTGACAACCTTTTCAAAGGCCTCTGTACGCTTTTCTTCGGCGTGGAAACCAATTCGTATAAACGTCCTCGAATTTTCTCTTTCACGCATTTGTAATGGAGTGTATAATGCTTCCAAGGCGCCTAAAATTGCCACTAATTGGGAATCTGGGAAGTAGACAACGTTTTGCACAACTAGTAATGGTTTCTTCGCACCAGCTTCTAAGGCTCTTGTTAGACCTTTCAGAGCAGCTTCTTTAACAACTCTTGCGTCATGGTAAGGCGTTATTTTTCCCGTGGGAGACAGGATAAGTCTTCCACCAGATACATAGTCACAATTCCAGACAGTAGCTGTTTTGTGTATATGTTTATCAATCTTCGAAATTTTGTCCACGAAACTTCCTATGTGGGTTGGCAAAGGCACCTTCAGGTCTTCAGAGTAGAGGATGAGAACCACAGCATCATAATCGTTTGAAAGTACGTTCGTTTCAATAAATACGTTATCGTAAAGTTTGAACTCTTTAAGAGACATGTTTACGCCACCGTATTGAAAAGGACATTGATAGTGTAGTGCATATTTATAATTACTATTGTTTTGCGACAGAAAGTAACGCTGTGATGTTCCGGCATTTCTAGTGTTTGACCGAATGTTTGCACGAAAAATATTAAAACATAATGATACTTTAAAACTATGTCAATTATATTTTTATTCGGCTTATAAATAAAAGCAGCGATAGCCTAGTTGGTTGCGGTACGGACTGCCAAGACGAAGGTCGTAGGTTCGAAACCCAAGTGACATACACCTCTGACTTTTCTAAAGTTATGTGTGTATTAAAATGTTAATTATCGCTTGCTTTAACGGTGAAGGAAAACATCGTGAGGAAACCTGCATATCTGAGAATTTTTCGAAGGTATGAGAAGTTTGCCAACCCGCATTAGACCAGCGTGGTGGACTAAGGCCTAACCCCTCTCATTAGTAGAGGAGGCCCGTGCCCAGCAGTGGGACAATGTTTAATACAGGGCTAGTATTATTATTATTATTATAAATAAAAAGCAGCAATAGCCTTTTTAAGAATCAAAACCAAGTCAAATGGCATATATTGTCAAAGTTACGCGTCTACTCATTGCTAATTATCGCTTGCTTTGACGGTGAAGGAAAATATCGGAAAATAACGCATACCTGCGAACTCTCCATGAAAATATCGAAGGTATGAGAACCAGCATTAGGCCAGCGTAGTGGACTGAGAGAGAGAAGAGAAGTCCGTGCCCCCAGCAGTAGGACAATGTCAATAACACAGACCAAGACATGATATTCATATTTATTGAAATGGTAGCTATATACATTTTTATTTAAAATTACATACACATTTAATAATAATAAAAATCTACTACGTTATCTGACAGCTCTAGACCCCCGAAAAAACCAGATGTACACTGGCAGACTCCAGAACGCGACACACAATAGTCTCCAGCTTTTGGAAGGCGTGCGTGGAGCCGAAGTTAACACGTAGAGGCCTATTATACAATTTTAATAGAATATTGTGATGTGACAATATATAAAAGTATTCTCCATAAAATATCCAACACAGGCATGATTATGATTATGGGTATGATTGCGAAATATTTTCGGGTATTTAAACCGAAAATTCGTGCAAACACATCACTAGAAACAATAGTGTTATCGAAGTGCCAACATATTACAGTTGTAATCATTGTGTTGTTATCACTATTTATCAGTATGATTTATACGGTTGCTAGTGGATCGATTTATCAGCTCTTGTGAAATGTTATCAATACAGGTGTAGTTAATAATTAAATGTAAATACATTTCTAATGAAAGTAAGATCGGATATTGATAGAAAATCAATATCTCTTTCACACGAGAACCACGCATGGCTTACAGAGACACAGCTTCGTGGTGTCTACTATCCTGAACCAAGTGGTTCGCAAACTCGTATTATTGCCGCACAATCAACCTGTGGAACAGTAATATCCACCCGTAGACCCGTAAGGGTTTTTTTTTATTTATCCTGGCACGGCAAAGTGACCACACTGCACCTGATGATAAGTACAGTGCCGTCCAGTTATAGTAGCGAGAGACAATCTATCCCTCGCTACTCAACACAATCATGCCGACCTGCTGTGTTACTTCTTCACACTATGCCTAAAGGACCCAGGATCATAGGAAGGAGGGAACACGGTAGCTGGCAAACTGTTCCACAGCTTGATGGTGCGGCAAAAAAACGAGTTTGCGAACCTCTTAGTTCGGGCCGGGGTAGTAGACACCACAAAGCTGTGGCTCCGCAATCCAGTAGGCGTGGTTCTGGTATGGAAAGGAGAGGATGGAATAAGATCAAACAATTCTTCAGAGCATTCGCCATTATACAGACGGTAGAACACGCTAAGCGAGGAAATATCCCTACGCAGCTGTAGCGGCTCTAGGCTGTTACTCACGTCTGCATCGTTCACAATGCGGATGGCCCGCCGCACGGTGGTCCCGTTCGAGAAAAAATCGGACATAGGGAATTTAAAAAATTAAAGTTGTAATTTTATAAAACTGAATATGCCGATCGATTCGTATATGAAATAGTTACTAAAATGATATTTGCGTTTTTTAAGATGCCTACTCTAAGAATAAAACTGATTTTCTTGTATGGAAAGCCACATAAAAATAGGAATAACTCGTCATTTTCGTTCTGAAACTTTTACAGTGGTAACTTGTCATTATTTGCCACATTTTCTTCAAAGATACATGGTGCTACTTTTTTGCACTTTTTGAGATATGATGAAAAGTAGATAAATTTTAAAAAGTCGGGTCTAGATCAATATTAAGTGGGTTTTATGGGACTTAAATGGGTTTTAAATTTACTAATAATAATTCTACTAAGAATACATACTCTATTTTGGAATATTCTCACTTTACATGTACGGAAATACCAAATAACTCAAAAATCAACAAAAATGAAATAATTCAAGTAATATTGATGACCACTGTAGTCGCAATCATAAAACTCGTGTCCTCGCCTACCTATTTAGTGATTAAAAGGTACTACCTGGTAAGAATTATCCGTCTATTTTAGGAGTAACTCGAATAAAACTAGTTTTATTGTATGGAAAGCAACATAAAAATATGAATACATCGAATAAAACTGTTTTTCTTGTACCTATGGCATATAATGACAAGTTACAACTGTAAAAGTTTCAGAACGAAAATGACGAGTTACCACCGTGCGCCGCTGCAACCCATCCAAGACATCAAGGAGGTATTTTGCGGAACCGTCCCAGAAGTGCGAGCAGTATTCCATTCCCGGCCGCACCTGCGCTTTATATAAGCGGTAGAGCTGACCGGGCGTGAAAAACCGCCGCACCCTGATTAAGATCGCAGCGGATATCCGATTCTCCGAAATTGGGACTGCTTCAATACGGGCTGACATTCCCCGTTACGCGCCCGCGACCCCCGATTGCCCGATGGCCCCAATTAGTCGCCTCGTACGACAGGCAGGGGTTACCGTGGTTGAATTCAAATGCCCCTATTCCACAGGGTGGAAGACGCCGTCCAGTCGTCCACCAGGCACCTCGCGGCAGTTTTGCCACAATGATGGCACACGGCAGACACCTCCTTTCCGATTCGACACAGGAACGAAACGAAAAACCCGTGGTCCGTCAGTACCTGCGTCAGCCGGAAATTAGGCGCACCATGGCGCCTGTAAAGCCATCTCTTTAGAACAAGACGCACTACCGCTTCCTATGATCCTGGGTAGTTTATAGTGTGAAGACACTACTAAGAGCAGGTATGATTGTATCGAGTAGCAACTAGCGAGGTACCTATAGTAAGTTGTTTCTCGCTACTTGAAACTCTACCTCATGGTGCACAGTGCCGTGCATATGGTAACTGTGTCGAATAAAAGCTGCGTTTTCAAAGTAATTCAAAGTTATGTTAATTTAATCCCCAAATTGTTTCATGTCTGTCGGACCGTAGTACCTCGTAGTTGTAAGTTGATTGAAAGTCACAAGACGGTGCCCGTCATGACTATAAAAGGAAAACGACCTATTCTTAAATATTTTTCGTGTAGGCTGTTCGACGTTTCCGAACGTGGCACGTACAAGCGCTATCTACTGAGTTATTGTTGAAGAATTGTGACACAGTAGTGTTTCCTTGTTCCCTTTCTGTCAGCCATTTTTGATACACAATATACGTACCTATTACAAGTTTACAATAAAGCAAATACATCATTACAATGGTTATTAATGCATTGCAAAGCTACGTACACAACATAGGCAATTGTAATTTGGCACATTTAGCGCATTTTATTTGGTTATGATACAGACACAGCGAGTCTCCCAACTAACTGTTGACTTGTGACTATAGTTTACTTACCTGGTTCAATATTTTCGATAAGTATCTCCACATAGAGGTCTCTGCTGGCCCTGTTGTGCTCGAATGGAAACCCTAAAGCCCTCATCAGCATCATGTCCACTTGGGGAGATTTGAGGCAGTCGTAGCCGAGGACTACCGTCTAAAACAATATAAATAGAACCATGTCTTGTCTGTTGTCTCATGTATTGGAATATATTAGTATTAGGTATTAGGAAAACGCTCCCGAAAACGAAAACAGAGGATAGTACTAATGCCATCAAAGATGGGTCAGAAAACAATCCGGATGAAAAAAAATCATCTTCACCATGTTTTATTAGCATTTTCTGGTGGTAGAATATTCATATCCACCCGGATTACGACCACCGTACACAGGGTGTAAAACCCGCCATAGTGGCACACGCAAGTGTGTCGCGTTCCGGGATCAGCCAGTGTACATCCGGTTTTTGTCGGGGTCTAGAGTTGGGGTACGATATTTGGCCGTTTTGCGACCTTCTGAGTACTATGACAATAGACCCTCGACCGCTTTTTTACCTTCTTGCCCATGGCGTAGTGTGAAGAAGTAGGCATGATTGTGTTGAGTAGCGAGGGATAGATTGTCTCTCGCTACTCGATACTCTAATTGGACGGCACTGCGCTTACCACCAGGTGCAGTGCGGTCAGTATGCCGTGCCATGATAAAAAGAAACAGAATTCCGGCTACGAGAACTGGTTCAAAATTCAGTTGCTTTTGACCTATACAGACATTGTGAAATACAAGCTTGTAAAAACTCACATGTGGCTCAAAAACCGAGTGCCCGTCAGCCGTAAGCTGGCAGCGCCTCTTCCCTTCAGGGTTGACGAACACCAGAGCATGGTGGTCTCCAACCGGCGGCACCATCACAGGAACAAACTTCAGGCAAGTTTTAAATGCGAACATCGATAGAGCCGTCATTATGGAGAGACTCTGCTCGTGATCTAAAAAAAATACATAAACCGTGAAAAGAAATAAACAGTCAGTCATGGGAAATACCGAAGTGAAAACTTTGGAACTACTGTGTTCTTTTGATGTGTAACATAATTACTATCGATTTCTGGGAGTGATTTCATGGAAGGGACGGAAGTGTGTAACAGGAAGTTGGGGAAGCGCGCGCTTTTTTTAAAATGAAAACATCTTTAGGCGCGCTGGGCACCTTATGAAGCGTCCATGAAGTAGTAACTTTTTTGTTTATAATCGCTTGTCAATAATTATAGAACTTCATAGGCGTGATTATGTCAAAAGTAAAATAAACGTGCCTCAAGAAGTTTTCACTTCAAAAACAACTTTAGAGGTATACAATAGTGACTCCATTTTTTCGTTTTGTTTTTAGCATTAACTACGGACCCTGCCCGGCTTCGAATGGGTGTGATTTAGAGTTATAAATTGATGTATAGTATGTCTTATTTGGCTTCAGTCACGTCCCAATGGAACATCGGTGCTCCACAACACTGGCAACACACTCGCCGTTCTTACATACTATTTTCAACTTTAATTTTATGTAAATAAAATTGATTTTTGCTTCTATTTACTCCAAACTACTTTACTTTTTTAATATCCTTCGGTAATAGCCTGGTAAATTACGGTACGGACTGTCAAGACGAAAGTTCGGATTGTACGTGCTACGTACAAATAATAAATTAATTCTACTAACATCCACGCAAAAGTTTTTTATAGTGATTTTTTTCCTAAATCAATAAAACTTTAAACCTTTCACCTGTAACTTTCCAAAAATGGTGCTTAAATACATATCACCGCTAACCGTTGATATGATAATTATACCAGCGATTTATTAAACTTATCCCACTTCTGGCCACGGGCCTCCTCTACTATTGAAAGGTGTTAGGCCTTAGTCCACTACGCCTGCCTAATGCGGGTTGGTAGACTTCACATATCTTTTCTCAATCATCATCATCAAATTCTAAAATCCTATGAGAATTCTCAGGTATGCAGGTTTCCTTACGATGTTTTCCTTTACTAATAACGTCAGAGTTGTATGCAGAATATCAAAAAATGTGTAATGTAAGCGAATATATCGGCTTTTCAGCCCCCGTGAAGATGGCGCCCTGGGCATGGACCTCATGTTCCCTTATGGTAAAGACGGTATGTATTGTATGGTGGGCTGATTTCGACCCTATGCCTTTCTTGACAGTCCTACAGAACCGTAGTGGACAATTAATATTTCAAACTCCTTTCTATATTTCTACTGTTAGCAACATCAACAAAACTATGCAAGATGGATATTTAAAAAGGCACAAATACAATGTTTACCATTTTATTGATTGATTTACATAACACTGTTAGACATTTCAATGCTTAATATTAACGCAACCGCATGTCAGGATTTACTTATGGCTTCTATTAATCTACCAGCATTACCCTCTTAGCTGAACTACGCGACCATTGAACTGATTACACTTAGGTACCGCGAACGAACCACGAATGTACTCACTATCGACCCGACTGCTACACCACTGAACACCGGAGCGCGGAAGGCACTCCGTTTTATGCTAAACATTTACTACTCCCCACTTAGTTTGTCATTATTAATGTACCCGCAACTACTCTCCTAAATACCTTCGATATACTTTCGGTATTTCTAACAATAGGAAATACCCTAATACTATTTAATTAATTTAGATGCGGGATAAAAAACAGTTCAGTATTCCCAGACTCACCGAGTTTCATTATTCGGTGTCTAATAAATGCTTGCCATTGTCGTTCCGGGCTAAACAGGAGTTACAATGGCGGGTGTGTGGGCGGGTTAATCTCTAGTCCGTACGTACCACCCCCTAAAACGCTATCGCTACTTTTAGTTTATTACTTCAATATACAAGTACTTACCGAAGTGATCTGGGTTTATGTAAAAAGGAATTGTAGCATTCGGCCAATATACGAAACTCTTGACGTTTACGACTGCAAATAAAATGTAAAAAGAAGAGTATAAGTGAAGCCCTGTGCCTTTTTAGAAAAAAAAATGTCGAATCTAATTTTGACAAGTCCTTTTCCTGGGTTCGATCTCAAGGTTGACTTATTTTAAAAATGCATGAGTTAAGGTTCACTTATTCTACAAAAGTATCGTAATTTACATATCAAAATCAAATATTTAAAGAATCCATGAAATGCTATACCTACATTATTTAGATTCAACCAATATTTTACTCTACCGCCAGTTCAGAATGCAGGTTCGCTAGAGAAGAACGGGCAAGAAACTAGCGTTGCCCTTTATTTATATAAAAAAAAATATTATACTTTTACTCCTCTACTACTGAGAGGCTAGGCATTAGCTCACCGCGTTGTCCTAATGCGGATAGCTTCACATACATCCGCGATTCTTATGGAGAATTCTCATGAATGCCAGTTTACTCTAGGTTTACCAACCCCGGAATTCAAATACTAGGATTTGAAGTTAAAAAAAAACAGGGCAATTCAGTTTAAAAACAGGACGCATCTTTGTTTTAAAATAGCGTAAACACTTGCGAGTCGAGACGCCGCCCCTAAAGTAAGGATTGCAAAAGTGTTGTGCGAATTTTAAAATACAGGACATTATATGAGCGCTTTAAAAACCCAGGACGCTGCTTAAAAAATATCTAGGACACTCTAAAAACCAGGACATGTCCTGGGAAAACAGGACGGTTGGTAACTCTAGGTTACTCGCTATAATAGGGCATAATATAAAAAGCCAAGTTTAGAAATGTGTCGACGTTTAAGGATGGGATCGATCACACTCACTCACGCCTGTAATCCCCGAAGGGGTAGGCGGAGGTATACCAGTACACCCACATTTCGCCAAATTTATTACGATCCCATAATGTGATAGGTGCATATATTCATACCTGGCACAATTACAGACTCTGGGCTGATACTGAGTATTTCTAGATAGATAAATCCAATATCAGCTTAACTCGACCCGGGGATCGAACCCGAGACCTCAGCACAGTAGTCGTAACGCATACGCAAGCGCTATTACAACTACGACACCTTGGGTGCAATGTCGCTTAAGTATCATACAATTCTGTTGAAATACTTACTATCATCTTTAAAACTAAATCCAATATCATTGCTAAAAACTAAAAGAAAAATTTGTATAAAAATGTACAGCACTCCAATTTCCTTCATCTTCACAATCACCTATTAAAAAAGTACAATTGGATATACAGACTTTATGGTTTTCAATAATAGAAGTTATTGGAGCGTTCGTAAACATTTTACGATCAGCAGGGGCGTATTTATTTCGAGGGGGCAAGCGAAAATTAAGCGAAACAATGTTATTTGAAGTCCGCCTCTTTTACATTTCGCTGGCATACAAGTGTTTAAAAAATATAGGTACATATATACAACGCGCTAGGCGGCCTTTCAACGGTAGGCAGCGGCTTAGCTGTACCCTAGCATTGCAGAAGTCTATGGGCGGCGGTGTCTATTTACCATCAGGTGGCTCGTCTGCTGGTCTCTCTATCCAACAGTAAAAAAAAGCGCGATAAAAAAATCTAGTTTTTTGTTCAAATTCTCTTAAAAGAAAAGACTAAGGTTCTCCACCATGCAGCCTTGTCTGACGTTGTTTTTTCAATGAGACTACTAATGAGAGGGGTTAGGCTCTTAGTCCACGACGCTGGTCTAATGCAAGTTGAAAGACTTCACATACCTTCGAAATTATTATGAGAATTTTCGGGTATGCATGTTTCCACACGTTTTCCTTCACCGTTAAAGCAAGCGATAATTAACAATGAATACACACGTAACTCCGAAGCCAGAGATGTATGCCGTTTGAAATGTTTTCGAACCTACGACTTTCGTTTGGGCAGTCCGGACAACTCTCTACTGGGCTATCGCTGCTTTTTATGCCGTATAGGCTTCGATCAACAAAATTGTATTGTTGATCGAAGCGTATAGGCAAAATTTAATTTAGACACATCTTATTTTACGTCTAGTAATAATCAGAAATGTAAAACTTCTAGACTGCCCCGCTGGCGCAGTTGTAATTGCGCATGCGTTACGACTGCTATGCTGAGGTCTTGGGTTCGATCCCGGGTCGGGCAGTGATATTGGGTTTTTCGATTTAGAAATACTCTCAGTATCACCCGGAGTCTGGAGTTGTGCCCGGTATGGAGATAGTGCATTATAATTATCTTTGGGCGATAGACTCGCCCCCTATCACATTATGGGACCGTAATAAATTCGGCGAAAAGTGGGTGTACTGGACAGTACTGGTTACACCTCTGCCTACCCCTTCGGGGAGAGGCGAGTGTATATTTAGTAATAATGACTATAAAACGCAATCGTTCTGAACGATTGCCATTTGACTATGCATTATTTTTGCTAAGTTTGCTTATCAACCAATTTCGGTCGGTATTATAACGATCTCAAGCCGTCTATTCATATGATAAATAAATGACTTTTATTTTTTTTCATAGCATATTCCGACAAACGAGCATGTGGGTCACCTAATGTTAAGTGATCTCCACCGCCCATGAACATCCACAATACCGAAAGTGTCATGTATGCGCGTCGGCTTTAAAGGACAGGAATAGGGATTAGGGAAGGGAAGGGGGAATCTGGGCCTCCGGATATCTCACTTACCATACGAAACGCGACAGTAAACGGTCACTTTACGTTGGTTTTCTGTGAGACAGTGGTACCCCGGTCGAGCCGGCCCATTCATGCTGTAGACAAATATGTCTACAGCGTGGCTCTACCACTTATAAAATAATTATATTGAAAAATAAAACAAAAATTATAACACTACACTTTATTTTTACAAACTTAAATAACCTTTTGTGGCAGCCCAAACAATTTTCTTACAGCCGCATCATAACTGTTCAATGTTACTTCACTTTCTCCTTTATTCATCAAATTTGACACAGCAGTTGCGTACTCCTCCCCATTCGGTATCCCTTTAACATCATAGACAACATAATCATCATTACTTAACTCTTTCGGCTCGTTTTTAACTCTATGGTACCAATTAACCAAACCTCTTTTCGCCGCATTTTTGTCAAAGTCATAATACTCCATGTCTTCTTCAATTTTTTCCTTCTCCCAGTCCTCAAAACTCCATGATTCGTGGTAGCAAGCAGTTAGAAGGTAGTTGACATAGTCCAAATTCTGAACTCTAACTGGGCATCTGTCGGCAGTGATCGTCACCAAATCTGTGGCATCATCATATCTATCACCGACTAAGCGTATAAACTTGTCTCTGGCATGCTTATCTAAGTCTAAAGATGACAACTTAATACGTAATGTAACAATTCTTGCTAACGGATTACGTATAGTTGGACTTGCATGACAGTAGTCTGAGGTAATTATTTCCATTGGGTAATGTTCTTCAATGCTTTGTTCAGAGTTTAGGAGCTTTGGCCATTCTGTACAAAATTGTTTTAAAGCTTCGCACTGGCTCTTTATTACTGGTGGGGTGAGGTGAAGGAAATTTGGTATTTTCATCAATTCTGCATTGGCTTTTTTGCCTGGTGGCGCTTGACCTTTTGGCACATAGCCTTGTCTTAGAGGAAGTGGTACTGATGATGGATGAAAAGTTTTCGGTCCGGGCCATACGTTTCCCCAGTTCTGTAAAATAAGTAAATTGTAATTATTAAGGACTCCAATGCCTCGGTGGCAGAGTTGAATATGCGGTATGCAGTTGTTGTCTGAAATCTCGGGTACAATAGCCAAGTTGGGTAAAGTGATATTACGTTTTTCTATTACAATTTAGTCTGTAGAACCTGGATTTTTGAATTATTCCCTATATGGCTGTAGGCTCACCTCCTATCACATTATGGGACAGTAATAAGCTCAGTAATATAGCTTCAGAGAATACAGGCATAAGGCATGAGATTAAGGAAGGGTTTTTTTTTTTTTTTTTTTTTTTTCATAGCATAGTCCGACAAACGAGCCAGTGGGTCACCTGATGGTAAGTGATCGCCACCACCCATGAACATCCACAATACCAAAAAATAATAATGTTAGAACTCCATATATTGGCCAAATTAATTTTTATTTACATATTAATTCTACTTTATGTGAAGAAATAAATCTAATTTTATCGCTGTTTAGTTTAGTTTTAGTCCAGATGTTTCAAACTCTTTGAAGCTCTAATGGTCATCAGTCGGATTGAGTTGTATGTTGTCATGAAAAGATACTGTAACATTTCATTTGTCAACCACCACCACCGAGGAGCCGTGGGTTCGATCCCTGCACCAAGACAAATATTTATCTTACAGACAGATGTTCGTTTCGGGTGTGGGTGTCGTGGGACTGTAGTCCCTTGTAGTTGATGCCCTCAATACAGGTATGACCTAGGCTAGGTCAGAACTAAGTCTGTGACTGTGGATGTATTATTTATTTAATTTATTGGAAGTCTCATCTAGTAGATTTATATCAATGTGTTTTAATGTCGTAAACATAAGAAACCATTACTGAAATTATTAAAATCAATTATTTTTATTACTAACGAGGTTATAATTTTTATATAATACTTTAATTTGGTGACCATGTAATTTTTATTAACATTAACGATGTTCATTCGTATTTTAACTTAAGAAACTGGATATTTTTGTTTGATGTTTTTAAAACTTTAATCAATAGCTGCAAAGAACGTAATAAGAATTTACTTGGTCTGTGGCCATCCTGTCAGCTCTATCTGGCTGAATATCGGTCCGTTTCGCCACTTTTCTTTGCATTCGGTCCCTCTTTTTCAAAATATCAAGAACCCGGAATTCCTCTTCTTCTTCTCCGCTTTTGAGCGCTGTGTCCGCTGTGGTGGAGTTTAAGCGCCATAATTTAGTGTTATATGTAGTAGAAATGCAGCCCGAACGACAGTGTTTGATTAAAATACTCATTTTTTTTTTTGATAATAAATACACCTAAAAACTATAACCCATTTTTAGGTTATACCACAGATATTTTTTTTGTTTCTTTCTCTCTTTTTTATATAAAAGAGAAGGCAAAGGTTATCCATCATGCAGCCTTGTCTGTCGTTATTTTTTTCGTCTTCTCTGGTTTTAACATATAAAAAAGGCCAAAGCCATGTCTGTAGTTTTTATCCATTTAAAAGGGGAAGCCATGTCCAATATTTTCACATTTTATAGGTCGAAGCCATGTCTGAAATAGTCACAATTCAAAAGGCCAAAACCATGTCTGAAATAGTCACGATTCAAAAATCCAAAGCCATGTCTGAAATAGTCACAATTTAAAAGGCCAAAGCCATGTCTGAAATAATTAATTCACATATTATTCACAAATAAAACGTCACATCACATTCCCGCTAAAATCTCTCTTCTATACCAAGTACAGACAATATAGAGAACTGAGAAATCTAGACTTTTTGTAGACCAAAAAATATAAACATTTAGGAATAAGAAAACATTGCTGATGAAATTATAATAATATTGTTTTTTTTAAATAAGTTCAAATTGTGCGAAGCCACAAAAAAAAACAAATATTTTCTTTTTTTGAATCAGTACAATATCTATTTACATAAATACAAAACAATTTTACTTTCTAAACGAACGAAACGCGCGGTATGCATTGTTGCAACTACCCAACAGCCCGCGACTGTAGGAAGCGACGTACGAGTGCATATAAACCGACCAAATTAAAACTCTATCGGTCGTTTTCCATTCCTAAAACTTATGATAACTTACACAAATTAGAAAGAGACGAAACGTAAATAGCATGGAGCTCATTTACTTCGGTTATCATAACTTTCCCTTGAAAATTTCATTCTCGTCTCCTTTCGAGATTTTGTAATAAACGTGTTCTAAATTTATTCTGCATGATAAACTTTGTGCTAATGGTGAAACATGAGTGAAAAGAGTAAACGGAAATTCACAAAAGATAAACAGACCGTACATGACAGCATAGATTTGGATGCTAGCAAAAATCAGAAATTGCAGGTAGATCCACCATTTTGTATGACACACCAAGTTACATGGTTTTGGCCACGAATTATGCTTGTGCTTATGTTATGGACCGTTTATAATTCGAAATAACATTTTAATGCGCCTATTCGCTTTATTGTCCTCAATGATAACACTTATTATGAAGTTAGAGACGTGGCGAAAGTGGGTAGATAGAAGTGAACAAAATATTTGAAATACGTAAACACATACTATAATACGTAGTCTACTGAAAAACTTTCTAAAAATATCTTTAATTGAAATTATTATAATATAAACAATATAAAATATTCTAGGACATATTTTGCACTGCCGTTTATTGAATGTAACCCTAGAAAGATATTGTATTGTAGTTCTTGTTTTAAATTTTATTTATTGTTTTGAATAAACTATTATGTATTTATGTTTATTTTCTATATCATACATACATACACATTCACTCACGCCTGTAATCCCCGAAAGGGTAGGCAGAGGTATAACCAGTACACCTACTTTTCGCCGAATTTATTTCCCATAATGTGATTGGGGGCCAGCCTATCGCCATACTGGGCACAAATTCCAGACTCCAAGTTAATGCTGAGAATTTCTAAATAGAAAAACCCAATATCACTTTACCCGACCTGGGAATCGAACCCGAGACCTCAGACACAGCAGTCGTAACGCATGCGTAATTACAACTGTGCCACTGAGGCAGTCATCTTTTTCTATATCAAAACCTAAAATTCTTTATTAATATATCAACAATATTTTGTTGGCTATATTTTTTGTGTCCTACTAACCATCTGTTAATTTAACGCATATAATAGCTAAAAGATAGTATAGTGTTTTAAAGTGGTAGAGCCACACTGTAGACATATTTGTCTACAGCATAAATGGGCCGGTTCGACCGGGGTAGTACCACTGTCTCACAGAAAACCAACGTTAAGTGACAGTTTACTGTCATGTTTCGTATGGTATGTGAGATATCCGGAGGCCCAGATTCCCCCTTACCTTCCCTAATCCCTATTCCTGTCCTTTAACATGACATACATGACACTTTCAGTATTGTGGATGTTCATGGGCGGTGGATATCACTAACATCAGGTGACCCACTGGCTCACTACATTATTTTTTCAATATGAATTCTCCTGGATTATCTTCTTCAACCCACAATACTTTACATCTCATCTGTTTTCAGTCAACATGACTGCTGATCACAAGATTTCAATACATAAAAAAAATTAGACCTGATACCCACATACCCTAGTGTACGGTCGTTTCGGTGTTTATATTATAATATTGTCTCCAGACCAGGTGGCAGTACAACAGGGCATTAAGAAAAGATAAACAGGGATACATAGTACTTAATACATAAATGTTAAAGACTATACATAATCAGTGTCCGAAGCTTGACCAAAAAGGGCCACATGAAAAATTCTGAGCCACAGCTTTGATCCCGACACTATGATCTGAAATTATTCGTTTCAGGTGTGGATTATGAGGAAAAATATCTCTCGTTTGTATGATATAAGATCAATATTAATATAGGTTATTGAGGTGTCTTTATAAACACTTTAATATTAAAATATACTTTATATATATACGGTTATTTTTATATTGGTTGAAAGGCAATTTTATTTAATTATATTCAGAATTAGCAAACTTTTGTACGTATTTTGAGACTACTTTAAATTTTTTTGTTAAGATAACTGGTAAATCACAAATATTTAAAAAAATTATGATCATAAATGCAAGAGATCCAAGAAATCCAAGCAATATTTTTTATAGTGAACATTATCAGAAAAAAATCTTTAAACCTCCTGTAACTTTTAAAAATGCCACTGAAATCGAATAGCCCATCACTATTATTTTAATTTACTATTTTGTCCCTTACTTACACAAAATTTACTTTAAAATCAGATTTTTGTCTATCACAAAATGTTTTTAATTTACAAACAAAACAAAATTGTTTCAGAAAAATATATATAAAGATGAGCTAAAAATGGAGAAAAAGGATGAAGAGCAAATGCTTATAGACATAGCTAACATTAAAAAGGAAATAAACGAAATTGAATATGAAGAAAACCCACAGATGAAATTCTGTGTAAGGGTAGAAGTTGAGGAATACAATGAAGACATAAGACACAACATTAAAATCGAAATTGACAATCCGGAAGGTCCAAATGAAGCTCAAAGTTCAAACGCTAAGAGTAGAAACAACCAAGATAAATTAAGCAATGGGAAGTTAAGCGTTCGAAAACGGAAAGATCATTTCAAAATTGTTGATATCGATTTAAAACAATTGTATAATGAAGTAAACAAAATAGCTGATACATCAACTAATCCAGCAGATAAAATTTTGGCAATAGAGTTAAAAAATAACTGGGGTATGGTATTAAGACCTGCAGTAGACAATGATCCAATAAATGCCAAGATCCAAGACATCATACATAAATGGAAAAATTGGCTTAGCGCTTCGAAATATCGCGACACTCCCATATTTTATAAATGTTACATTTGCAAGAAAGCTTGGTGGCACTTAGGGCCTTTTAGAGCTCATTTACCAAGACATCACATAGATACATACCGAATAGAACTAGAAGAACAATTACATGAAGCAAGCATTATAGCTTATGGTACGATAAATGTACCAAAGGTCCAATATTTTAAAGCAGATGGAGAATGTTGGAAGTGTAACAACCCATTCGAATTCCATGTCTCATCTAAAGAACACTATGCCACATACCTTTGTAAGTATTGCGAAGATCGGTTTTACACTTGTACGGACCTACAGGCGCACCAAGGAGTATGCTGGCAGTATTTGAAACATAGAGAAATAGAAAGAGATGAAGAAATGAAGATCTGTTCTCTATGCAGATGTCTGTTCCCAACTACGGAAGAATTGAACCAGCATTTAATCACAAGGCATGCGGTCAGATCAGACCATCCAATTCAGTCGCAATACAAAATATGTTCTACTTGCAATTTGAGATATTTCATCTATGGATTGCATCACTGCCCTAAGAAGTTGATGAATTTCAACTGCGAGAAATGTAATCGTGGGTTTTCAAGTACATTGTTAGTTGATATACACACAAGATTGACTGAAAGTAACGTTGATTGTCGGTTATGTCGGAAGAGGTTGCCTAAAAAATGTATGGAGATTTTACATTATCAAAATCATACGGATCAATTCAAAATGGCTTACAAATGCGCTATATGCACCCACGTGGAGGTTTATTTGGATGAACAATCAGCTAAACGCCATAGGCATCAGGTGCATAGGCAGAGATATGATAAACGGAGGAATTATTTTGAAAAGGTAAGGTTTTGTATTGTTTTTTTATAGATTTTCAGGCTGATATTTATGATGTGGTATACCATCGAAGAAACTGCAGAAACAGGATACATTTAAAAGTCACCTAATATGTTGTGATCAAAACACTTTCCATGTTTTTTAAAAATCAAGTTGGCTGGTGGTGGTATATTCATATCTGCCCGTATAGCAACCACCGTACACAGGGTTTAACGGTAGGCAAAGGCTTTGCTGTGCCCTGGCATTGCAGAAGTCTATGGGCGGTGACTTACTATCAGGTGGCCCGTCTGCTCGTCTGCCTATCGAGGTACTAAGAAAACCCGCCATAGTGGTACACGCAAGTGTGTCGCGTTCCGGGATCAGCCAGTGTACATCCGGTTTTTGTCGGGAGTATAGAGTTAGGGTACGATGTTCTGAGTACTCTGACACTAGACCGCCTCTCCACCTCCTTACCCCATGGCGTAATGTGAAGAAGTTACACGGCAAGCCAGCATGATTGTGTTGAGTTGCGAGGGATAGATCTAATTGAACGGCGCTGCGCTTACCATCAGGTGCAGTGTGGTCACTTGCCGTGCCAGGATAAATACAAAGTGAGAACATCAAAAAAGAAATATAACAGAAAGCATATCAACTTATGTTTGCATAACATCACCAATAAACTAGTAATTTGTTAATTATAATTATTTCCAAGTGTATGTTTAGTTATTCGAGAACATTCGAAGTCAAATAAAAGTATTTTTAAACAATAAAAAAAATCTATTCCAGGTTTTGCTGCCAAGATCTTATTTTCACGAAGAAGGAGAGGTACAGAGAGTGATAGTCCCGCCAGTTATTGAAGAGCATTTCGAAAGTAAGCAGAGATTGACACTGTAGACATTTGCCAAAGTCAAAGCCTTGAACACCGACAAAAATCGCTAGTTTATTGTTTTTTTTACATGAAATACGGTGAAGCGTCATTGATTCATGGTTGATATTCCACCAGTGTGCACGAAGCGTTTTGCTAGTACATTTACCATGCGCACCACTAGAGAGTGGAACTCTTTTCCGGAGTCTATATTTCCCGAAAATTATAACCTGGGTATCTTCAAGTCAAGAGTGAATAGGTATCTTCTAGGCAAGCGTGCTCCACAACGGAAGCCTATTTATGGTAAAAAAACAAATTGCCCACATCATGAATGGCTTCAACCAGGCTGTTACCACTGTCTCAGAAAACCAATGTCCCCCCTATATTTCTATATGGTTACTTTTGTTGCAAGATTATGGGCATTCCCAAACACTTTTTTTTACTGTCTGGATAGAGGAGCAGACGGGCCACCTGATGGTAAGTAGTCACCTCCGCCCATAGAATTCTGCAATACCAGGGCACAGCAAAGCCGCTGCCTACCGTTTACTCACTGTGTTAATGCTCATATATATGTGTAATTTTGTTTCTCTGACACTAATTGAACGGCACTGCGCTTACCATCAGGTGCTGTGCGGTCACTATGCCGTGCCAGGATAAAAAAAATGATTATCAGATTATTTATTATCAGTCACAGCGGTACCACCATAGTCTAGCCCTCATAAAATCATTGGTTTAAGGTGATTTCCCGATCTTCAAAGCGAGGGAAGTGAAAAAAACGTATGAGGCTAAAATCAAAGTCAATCCGGAAGATGAACTTAAACTAGCCTTAACAGAAATCAAGAGGGAAATGGATTACGAAGATGATATGTTCCCCGGATGCGATTCAACCATAGAAGAGCATACTCTTCAATCGCATGTTGATGGAAGTTTTGTGTTTCATGAGGAACCAATAAGTGAGGTAAGGTTGCTACACACATATAGTATTTTACCTGCCTTGACCGCCTCCATGGCACAGTTGGCGAGCAATTGGCTGTGAAACGAGAGGCCATGGGTTCAATTCCCACACCGGGACAAATGTTTGTGTGACAGACAGATATTTGTGTCCAGGGTCTGGGTGTTGTGGGAGGGTGTGTCTCTCTAGGTCCCTGATACCCATAACACAAGACTCGTATCTAAGTGTGGGGTTGGGGCTATGTGTGTGACTTGGATGGTATTTATTATTATTATTATTAAATATCATCAGGCCATATTTGGGTTGCCAAAAACTGGCAACGCTCGGCGTTATTGACGTATTAAGCGTATTTGTAATGTTAAATTAACCATCAGGTGTCTTATTCATCTGCCGGTCTCGCGAAAAAAACTAAATTTTGTATTTTGAATATATAAAAAAATGTTTTAAACCACTGAATTAAAAAAAAATGTTTGATACCTCTGAAATTAAAATGTTTCAAACCACTGAATAAAAGGAAAAATGTTTCTAACCCATGTTTTAATTCATGGGTTAGAAACATTTTTTCATAATTCAATCGACTGAATTCCACACTTTATTTTAGGAACCAATACTACCGGAGAATGTAAAAATGGAAATTAAATCAGAACCAATGGACGAAGAATATGAAGATGATATAATACGTCTATCCATAGAGTTGCCCCAAGAACCAGAATATGAATTAGTAGATGCTATAAAACAAGAACCCGAGGACCATATTACCATAAAGGAAGAAGTTGAACACAAAGAGATCCTAATTCCAGAGTCATCGCACCCTCGACTCCGACAAATGGCACACAGACAATCAAAATTCAGATACCCATGCTCCAGATGTAACAGAACATTTCTCACCGCAAAGAAATATTTACTACATTTCACTACACACGGAATAGAATATATGTGTTGTCCAGTATGTCTGCAGTCCTTCGAAAATGTGACCAGGCTGTTACCACACCTGACTAACCATGTCAAACAGACTTACTTGAAGATGAGAGTGATTGATAAATCAGCTCCGGGAAAGAAACGTAAACATGCCAGGAGCAAAGCTAAATACCAGTGCAAAGAGTGTAAAAGTAAAGTAGAACATGATAACCTGTACAGTCACTGGGACACACATTTCAAAACTGGGTGGAAGAGAAATGAATTGGACGACCGTGTTGCAAATGACATGTCGTTGCAATCTGAAGGACTTAAAATGGTTGTAGGTATGTATTTAGTATGAAGCTTTGGACTGGTATTTAATCTTATCCCATCCTCTTCTTTCCACACCAGATCTATGCGTACTGTGTTATGGAGCCATAGTTTCCTGGTTTACCCTGGCTCGATGGCTGGCACCACCAAACTGTGGAACAGTTTGCCAGCTACCGTGTTCCCTACTTCCTATGATCCTGGGTTCTTAAGGCGTAGTGTGAAGAAGCTACACAGAAGGCATGATTGTGTCCAATAGCGAGGTATTGTGTCTCGCTACTTGATAGTCTAACTGGACGGCACGGCTCTTGACTATATCTGGCGGTCAGAGAGGGATGTATAAGTCCCTCCCAGCCTCAATGTCATGATATATGATCACAAAACCCTATCATCTGACATAAAGATACGACATTAATCCTACTTCCTACTAATATTATAAATGGGAATGTTTGGATGGACGGATGTTTGTTACTCAACGGCTGGATGGATCTGGGTGAAATTTGGCACTGAGATAGATTATAGTCTGGAATAGCACATAGGCTACTTTCAGAAACTTACTTACTTTCAAATGTACAGTTCCCGATCCCGTTGGATAGTTTAGTTTTTCACAGAGCATATGGGATAGCAAAATATAGAAAGGTGTCATAGCTTAAGATCCAACATCTTGTATTAATATAACGTTGGTTAAGATTTCTCAGAAATGTCGACTTATTTGCGCTTATTTGCATAATAAGACTCCACTCATTATACTTTTGCAGAAAACCTCGTGGCTAACAAAAGAAAAATGTTAAATAAGGATTGTGTGATATGCCATAGACATTTTGAGAGGAAGAATGATTCCAAAAGGCATCTGATTGAGCATCTACTGACCGATGCTTACTGTAACAAAACTTTATACGGAGCTTTAAGGTAAACATATACGGTCTTATTCATAATGAGTTATCGCAGCTTTATAAGGTCGTTAATAGGAGCTTGTTATTTTTTTTTATTCATAATGGCTCTATAGAGATAAAACGCTCAACATTTTTTAACAAGCTCCTATTAACTGCCTTATAAAGTTCCGATAACTCATTATGAATAAGACCGATATTATTTATTAAAGGTGTTTTTTTATTCTGGCGCGGCATAGTGACCACACTGCACCTGATGGTAAGCGCAGTGCCGTCCAGATAGAGTATCAAGTAGCGAGAGACAGTCTATCCCCCGCTATTCAACACAATCATTTTTCATTTTTTCGTCCTTACGCATGACTTCTATAATTCATTAAATGAATTAACACCATTAAAGCTTAGGTTTGCCGCTTTTGACGCAAAATAGACTTATATATTTTTAAATTATAGGTATTGAATAAAGTGAAGATTCCGAGATATTGCAGTTCAAAGATTTTATAAATAGGTATCACTACGATCAGCTGTTTTCAGTTGGTTCATTGACCTCTAAAAAGTCCTAGATAATTATAATACATAGATAGGTATCCCAAGGTAAAGTGCCATAAGTGTCGTCTGTACGTTTGTATTTAGCCAAGTAGTGGTCGTAAATATTAAGTGACAGTTGGGAGTTTTAAAATATAAGTTAATTTTAATATGGAAATAAAAATGTATTTTTATGAGATGATATATTCATGGTTTTTGTCGGGGGTCTAGAGTTAGAGTACGATGTTTGGCCGTTTTGAGGCTTTCTGAGCACTCTGACACTAGACCCTCGACCGCTTCTTCACCTCTTTGCCCATGGCGTAGTGTGAAGAAGCAGGCCGGCATGATTGTGTGGAGTAGCGGGGAATAGATTGTCTCTCGCTACTCTATACTCTAATTGTACGCCACTACGCTTACTATCACTTTGCCGTGCCAGGATAAAAAAAAAATGGTAGCAATCAGTATTTGCGGTTTTTTAAGTTGGCCACGGGTTAGCACACTCTCTTTGATTAAGTTTGTATACTTTATTTATTCGCCAGGCATGCGAATTGTATGCCGCCTTCATATATGTGTGCATTGGCACACTTAAAAACGCCAGGTGTGTTACACCAGTCAATAGGGTAGTTTCCTGTGTTTAATTTTGTACATTATTCGATATGCAAATTATTATAATACGCAAAAGAAACAAACGAAAACAGAATCAAAATTTCTTGAAATTGAGGTCACAATATTTATTTTAAATATTGGTATGAGCAAAAATGGTTCCGTAGTGGGAACATGAATATGTCCCTCGCACAACGGCACAGAAATGGCCATTCTGAGAGATGACGTCATGGACATATGCATCCTTTTACTGTCATTCGACAATTACCCCTTTCAGCAAATTTGAATGGCGTCTAATTTACTTATTTTTGTTCGGATTCCTAAAATTCTTTCTATAATAGGTTTTAGGTAATGTAAATTGTTGATTAAATAATTTAAAAAATCGTGTCCACTACTCTATTAAATCAATCCCTCATTACAGGTGTCAAATTTGCCACATGGGCTTCCAGAAACCAGACCGTTATAAGCTACACATGCGCGACCACGGCTCCTTGCCTGTGTACAGATGTGAGATATGTGACAAAGCGTTCAGTGACTCCAGTAACTTCACCAAGCACAAGAAAGTGCACAACTTGCAAGCCGTCATATGTGATATATGCTCGAAGAAGTTTCAGGCGAAGGCATCCCTGGTGAAGCACTTGGAGGTATGTTTTTACTAGCATTTTTTTATCCTGGCACGGCAAAGTGACCACACTGCACCTGATGGTAAGCGTAGTGCGGTCCAATTAGAGTATCGAGTACCAAGAGATGATCAATTTTTTTTTTAGTGCCTCGATAGACAGACGAGCAGACGGGCCACCTGTTGGTAAGTAGTCACCGCCGCCCATAGTCCTCTGCAATACCAGGGCACAGCAAAGCCGCTGCCTACCGTTCTATCCCCTGCTACTCAACACAATCATGCCGGCCTGCGACTTCACACTATGCCATGGGCAAGAAGGTGAAGAAGCGGTTGAGGGCTTAGTGTCAGAGTACTCAGAAGGCCGCAATACAACATCGTACCCCAACTCTAGACCCCCGACAAAATTTGATTTGTAATTGCGGTGACATCGTGCAGTAGCACCTTTGATGTCACTTCAGTCTCCTTTCATTATCCCCCTCACTCTTGGTGACAGGCAACTTATTGTGTCCGTGTGTTCTATAGTTTTATTATTTCCAGATGCATCGCACAACAAAACCCATCACTTGCCAGTTATGTCAACGTGTGTCTTACACGGAGTCAGCATACAAGAAACACATCCGAAGTTTCCACAACAGAGCTAACGTGAAAGTCAAGTGTCAGTTGTGTGGCAAGAAGTATGGCAGCTTGAAAGCGAAGTGGGACCATCTCTGGCTGGTGCATAAGGAGAGGAAGCATAAAGCCGACTGTCCAATATGCAAAAAGCAATTCAGAAGACTTATAGACGTGAAAAAGCATTTAATGAAGGACCATTCAGTCCTGCGGGCACGTAAGGCGAGGAAGACTGATGATATCGAAGACTTTCTGCGTGATAATCCAAGTTTGGAAATGACTGAAGGTGAAACGCTTATTGTCTATGAGTGATTCAAAAGGATTGACACATGTTACTTGTCTATGAGTGATACAAAAGGATTGAAACAACATTTTACTTGTCTATGAGTGATTCAATAGGTTAGTGGACACAATATTTTTTATTATTTTAATCAATAAGTAACACTACCTAAAGCCTATATGAAAGATTTTTATAAATCCGTTCAAAAATAAGTTAGAAGTCATTCAATCTGGTGGAAGGGGTAGTTGTCAAATGAGTGAAAGTGATGGGTCAGAATGGGTGTTATGGTGTAGTGTGAGTGAGATAGTGATATGTTCCCACACACACTGCACATTATTTAAAATAATTGTAACATCATTTTGTGAATAATTTTGATTTTGTTTTCGCTAATATGTCACTCTTTCGTATTATTTTTGGTTATAATGAATTGAGGCGCACACGCCTAGTTTTTAATGTATATAATTATATGATAGAATTTTGTTTTTTATAATAGATTTTAGTCTAAAAATATCGAAAATCTATACTCTATAATGTTTCCTCAATTTTGCCAATGTCATAAAATTAACAAATATTCGGATCGAGGTAATTTACACAAAGTATGGACACTAGTAAAGATAGTAAAATATTGAGTCTGTTATTTGAAAACCAAGATGAATTGAAGAATAGAGATGATATAAATAGCACATCACAAGACTTAAAAGTAAAGTAAATAGTAAAATATACAAGATTAGTTTTTGTATACCATAAAGCCGAAACACCCAAATTAGATTTTGGTATAAAAGAGATAAATATAATAATAATAAGGAAAACTCAAGCGGTGACATGCTAAAATAATTTATCCCGTTTCTTGAACGATGCATGGGCATACGCGCGCCGTGCGCTGCAGTTTGTTTCCCGCCAAAGAATTATGTAGGTATAGGTGAACGACCGACACGCGCCGCATTTTTTTTAAGTAATAAACAAGGTAACCAGGTTGCCGATAATTTTTTTATGTTTTTGGGATACCAATATAACACGTTAAAAATGAGTGCAATAGATTGTGCTACTGATTCTCAACAAACTACTTTTGGCTTTGTAGTATACTAAAAATAATGTTGTATAAGGGGAGAAAAAAAAATACGGAAAAGTTGTAATTTAATTTTATTCTTATATATAAATTTTCCTATAAAGTACACAAATGCCGAAAATGTAAGTGTAAGAAGAGTTTTCATGCATGCCCATATTCACTTAGCTGGTTAGAGAGTGTTCATTTTATGTCTATGGCACAGATCAATCCTGAAAATAATCAAATTCAATATTTATTGAATCCATAAAATGTTATACATCATTTAGATTCAGTAAATTTTTTCACTCTACCGCCAGTTCGGATTGCAGTCTCGCTAGATAAGAACGGGCAAGAAACTATAGCGTTGCTCTTTTCACACCGGTTAACAATATTTGGTCATATAATTATAATATACGATTTAAGTTTAATTACCTTAGATTAGAGCAGCTCAATGTATGTTAAGTTGCTATTGAAATATTGTGAAATAGAACTCATTACAAGACCTAGTGCCGCACATGACCGTCGTAAGAGTAAAGTATATCCTAACATTATTTTTATTACCTTATTTAGATTTTAAGATATAGTTCTACAGAAAATTGACTAAAACTATAATGAACTATGAAAGTCCATGGTGTAATGGTTGATATTATGTTTACCCATCCGACTATTGGAAAATATTAAATGGCTTATTGGCCTCGAAAATAAATTTGCATGTTTTTATATTGAAATGAAATATTATTGATTTTTTATTGTTTCTTAGTGTCATGTGTCTGCATTACAGGCTTTTTTCTGTATATTTTATAAGACATTATAATATGCGGTTACCTAATTGTATTTATCTGAAGCTGGTGGTAGGATATTCATATCCTAGATAGATATGGGCACACGCAAGGGTCGCGTTGTGGGATCATCCAGTGCACATCTGGTCTGTCGGGGGTCTAGAGTTGGGGTATGTTTGGCCGTGTTGCCGATTCTGAGTACTCTGACAATAGACCCTCGACCGTCTTGCCTATAGCATAGTGTGAAGAGGCAGGCCGGCATAATTGTGTTGAGTAGCGAGGGATAGATTGTCTCTCGCTACTCGATACTCTAACTGGACGGTACTGCGCTTACCATCAGGTGCAGTGTGGTCACTTTGCCTACTTCTTCTCACTACGCCATTGGCAAGAAGGTGAAGAAGCAGTCAAGAGCTAAATGTCAGAGTACTCAGAAGGCCGCAAAAAGGCCAAACATCGCACCCTAACTCTAGATCCCCGACAAAAACCGGATGTACACTGGGCTGATCCCGGAACGCGACACACTTGCGTGTGCCACTATGGCGGGTTTTTCACCCTGTGTACGGTGGTCGCTATCCGGTTGGATATGAATATCCTACCACCAGCAAATAATAACCTGTAAATAAAGATATTTCGGAATCAAGTCGCAAAAAATTACTTTCATGGCTTATGTAGACTAGGTCGTAAGACAAAAATCCTCATGAAAAAGGTAAATTTATCAATATGTTCTTCCTATTAATCAATTTTTTTAAGCTAATTTGCACCCGTGCCAATCCTAGCCGGGTAGATAATAATAATGAAATAATAATAATACTAGTATTAAACATTGTCCCACTGCTGGGCACGGGCCTCCTCTACTAATGAGAGGGGTTAGGCCTTAGTCCACCACGCTGGCCTAATGCGGGTTGGCAGACTTCTCATACCTTCGAAAAACTCTCAGATATGCAGGTTTCCTCACGATGTTTTCCTTGACCGTTAAAGCAAGCGATAATTAACATTTTAATACACACATAACTTTAGAAAAGTCAGAGGTGTATGCCACTTGGGTTTCGAACCTACGACTTTCGTCTTGACAGTCCGTACCGCAACCAACTAGGCTATCGCTGCTATATAATAATGAAATAACTATGTGTATATATTTTAATAATGAATTAGAAATGAAATGTTATTGTGATACCGGTTAATGTAATCTAAATATATCAAATTGTTATTAAAATAATGTAATTTTGAATTGCGTTTTATTAATTTCCCCTAAAATGTGCACGCAGAGGTCGGCTACTTTCATTATCCTAAATTATGTAGGCAACATAATACCAATGGGATAGTAAAAAATAGGAAGATGTAACACCTATACTATGTAACGGGAATAACGCACATCCTCAGACACCCCAATTTAAAAATATTATTACAATCATAATTCATGTATTGAAATTAGACTGCGATGAATATAAATATTGTTTTTTATGAAATTAGTTGTACTCATTTAATAAAGTTCGTAATTTTAATTATTTGGCTTTTTAAAGTGTTCGTTTATTATTGTATTTAGAAAAAACTTTATCGCATTGAGTTATGTCAGTTTCGTTTGTCTCGAACGTTAAATTAAAGGTGACTATTATTTACCTGAGTCTTAATTATTTTTGGAAATCCAAATCGTCTATTAAAAAATTGTTGATATCGATTCAGTCGCTTATTCTGAACAAACTACTTTAAAGTGTGCATTAATCTTGTTACATGTTGTATAACGTCTACCTACCTATTTTTTGCTATCCTATAGGAACCGTGATAATACTAGCCCTGTATTAAACATTCTCCCACTGCTGGCCACGGGCCTCCTCTACTAATGAGAGGGGTTAGGCCTTAGTCCACCACGCTGGCCTATTGCGGGTTGGTAGACTTCACATGCCTTCGAAATTCTTATGAGAAATCTCAGGTATGCAGGTTTCATCACGATGTTTTCCTTCACCGTTAAAGCAAGCGATAATTAACATTTACTTGTGGTAGGATATTCATATCCGCCCGGAGTGCGACCACCGTACGCAGGGTGTATAACCCATAGTGGCACACGCAAGTGTGTCGCGTTCCGTGATCAGCCAGTGTACATTCGGCTTTTGTCGAGGGTCTAGAGTTGGCGGTACCTATGATGTTTGGTCGTTTTGCGGTCTTCTGAGTACTCTGACAATAGACCCTCGACCGCTTCTTCACCTTCTTGCCTTGTAGTAGTGTGATGAAGCAGGCCGGCAAGATTGTGTTGAGTAGAGAGGTATAGACTGTCTCACACTACTCGATACTCTAATTGGACCGCACTGCGCTTACCATCAGGTGCAGTGTGGTCACTTTGCCGCCTCAGTTTAAAACAAAAAAAATGTTGGTTCTTTACAGCGATCTATATGTACTACGTACTAGATGCGGCGACCAGAACAAACATTATGTTCCACCGAGTTGAGGTGTATACTCCTCACCGACGTCAGTATGCTTCATGCCACCTACGAATGCACACCAGTTTAATTTGAGTTATTTGTAGCGACATTCCCGAACAAATCTGCCTTAAATTTATAAGATTGGTAAATAACATAATTTTATAACGTTTAGAACGTAATATCAATAAATATTAATTAATTTCAATTCTGCATGCGGGATAGTTCTTAGTAAAATGAATAGATGGCATTTTCACAAAATACATTATATAGTTGGTCCCATTTTAGCGCGCGCAAAGTGCCGTTCGAGAGACAGTGACGGGAGTTTTATTTCCAAATAGTTCTTAGTAAAATGATAGATGGCATTAGTGGGCGGACAAGGTTTTTGGAACATTTTTTCTTCGACGGTTCGTGTCTATAGAATATAAGTCAATGGTTCTTTATTTGCATTTATTTTTCTATCAATGTTGTGTACAATTTTCTCTTTTATTAAAAAGAAAAGACAATGGATTTCCACCATGCAGCCTTGTCTGTCGTAAAAAAATTAAGAAAAAAAAAGAACAAAAAAGAAAAACACGCCGTGTGTGAATTGCACACACACACACACTTATTTTTTCTGTTAGTAAATTTTTGATACTATTGTCACATTTGTCACGGCAACTCTGGTGAATACTGACAGTCTGACACTTGACAGCATTCAGCGTACTGAGAATTTCCACATACGATTTGTCATCCTTCATCATCATCACATAAATTTTATTTACTTATTTAACTTTTTATTACGTGACATTGGCAAAATTGTGGAGTTGTTCCTCCGCAGAGGCCATTAAAGCAAGAAGAAGAAGAATTTCGCTTTTTGCACGCAAAGTGCAATTTATGCATGTTTAGTTTTTACATGAACTTTGCAAGTTTGCAGTCGGTCGGTTGTGTTGTGTGCGTCTATTAAGCATTTAGTGCATTGGTCGCAATATCCTATTATTTATATAAATATATATGTGGTTTGTGAGATAAATATCAACTGCAAATACGTATATTCAATACAGTTTCCAAGAGAATTATGGCACGTTACCGGAGTTCATTTAACGGGCGTATACAAGATATTCCCGTAATATATGTGGACAATTTCGAAAAAACGAACAAGCTAGCTTATTTTTTAAGCCATTGCCATACGGACCATACAGAAGGTCTGTACACCCGAGAATTAATATGTGGTATGAAAAAAAGTGGCGCCAAAATATACATGACGGAAGAGTCTATGAAAATTGTCAGATATGAAGCAGAGAGAGCAGGAGTTTATGATATCTGTGATTTTATTCAACCATTGAAACTGTGTAAGTCTATTTTTGAATATAAGTTAAATAAGTAATGTAATTTTCAATAGAAGTAATGTTTCTATGTCATTAAAAGCAGCAAATTCTACTGGCTCATTGGGCGAAAGTCTCAACTATCTCTCGAGAACAAAATACTTTTGTATAAGGCTATACTGAAGCCCGTCTGAACGTAAGGGATCCAGTTATGGAGCACCGCATCTCACTCATACGTAAAAATCCTGCAAAAGTTTCAAAATAAAACACTGCATACAATATTTGCTTACTGTTCGTTACGTCTCGGAAATACCCATGGTCCATATCAAACCCATTTAAAAATATGTATATTTGACTGGTGTTTCTTTGAACAACATAAAAAATAAAAATTATAAATACCTTATAAATGAATAAAGTAATTGCTAGTGTATTGATGATGCTATGTATGCTATGTATACATAAGCTTATATGCTTTTTCTTAAATTTCTTTACTTTTTTTAATGTACTGACTTGTCATAAGAGCTATGTAATTGCCTACATGATTTGAACGATTTCATTTCATTTCATATCTAGAAATTCTCAGTATTAGCCCGTAGTCTGGAATTGTGCCCGGTATGGCGATAGGCTGGCCCCCTATCACATTGGGTATTGTAATAAATTCTGCAAAAAGTTGGTGTACTGTAGACCTCTGCCTACCCCTTCGGGGATTACAGGCATGAGTGTATATTTTTTTATATAGATGTTTATATAGATAGATAGGCAAGCAGAAGGCACACCTGATAGTAAGTAGTCACCGCCGCCCATAGACTTCTGCAGTGCCAGGGCACAGCAAAGCCAATGCCTACCGTTGTATGTATGTAGCTAACCAAATTTTCTATTCATTGTCCTCAGGCACCACAACCGTCTCAATCGGAAACCAATTTCATATAGAAGTCACCTTAATCCCAGCTGGACACTGTCTTGGCTCAGTCATGTTTTTATTCAGGCTTAACCACAAGACAATCTTATACACCGGCGACTTCAGAATTCGTTCCAACGATATATCTAAGTATGCACAGCTACACAAGAAAGGGGAACCGATTAACATTGATGTTATGTATGTAGACACCACATTTATAACACTTGAACACCCTGAGTTTGCGAAGAGAAGCGATAGTGTTGATGAGATGTTGGATAAAGTTGACGTTTGGTTGAAACAGGATGCTTCGAATAGGATAGCAATACATACATCAGGTGGTTATACGTGTGAATACGTTTTCAACAAGATATACAAGCATCTGGGCTTAAAAGTGTGCGTTGATAAAGATAAATGGGAATTATATCAGTGAGTATCTTATATTTATTCTGATTTTTACATGGAGAATGTTTTGATGAATTGTTGGATCTTATCCCATCCACAGCCACAGCTTTGGTGGGTCTACTACCCTGGCCCGAACCTAGAGGTTCACAAATCGACGATGCAGATTAAATTAAAGAAGTATAGATAAGGTTCATTTTTTCAAAATCTGGTTTACAATATGTGCAATACATTAAATATAAGATCAATGTATCTTACATACGCAGTCACGCCTGTAAGCCCGAAGGGGTAGCCAGAGGTGAAACCAGTACACCAACATTTCGCAGTCTTTATTACCACCGCATGGTGTGGTAGGTAGCTGTTGTGTATTATGTTGGTACATACTTACTTGTTTGACGCTTTTTATGTAAAAAGTACAACTCAAGTAGGTAGTTAGTAAATAACTGTCACTGTATCATCTACATAGTTGATTAAACGTATTTACTCAAATTAAGTGTTTTCCTAAACATAATAGTGGCGACGTTGCGTAAAAGTGATTAAAATGGACGCGAAATCGGTGAAATTTCAGGAGTTTAATCCACAAGTTGATAATTGGGACAATTATATTGATAGACTCAAGTACTGTTTTGAGGCAAATGGAATCGTGTCGGACGCTGCCCAACGGGCGAATTTCTTCACAATATGTGGTGCACAAGTGTTTGAGACGTTTTTGGCGTTAATTACGCCTAAAAAATCAAACGAAGTGACTTTTAAGGACATTGTAGAAATCCTAACCAAACATTTCAGTCCGAAACCAAATGAAATTTCGGTGACATATAAATTCTATAAACACGACCAGAGAAAAGAAGAAACCGCTTCACAATCTCAGAATACAGAAAAAACCAGAAACCGCGCTCAATAAGAATTACATACCCCGCGGTGTGTCCAAAAACAATACGTAACGTCCCGCGCCTGCCCCACCTCCAACCCGCGTAATGTTGCTAGCTCGGAGCGGTTTCCCACTTTTTGGGGTAATCTTATAACACTAAAGAAAGTATATTAATAAAAAAAACATTAACTGATATTTGTAAGTAGGGTGGTAAACTAACGTTGTACACAACTACTTCAAAATACATGACAAACATTCTGAACAGGAGGGATACAATAAAAATAAAGTAATTATTATGACTTTATCTACCCTAGTTGGAATAACTGCTTTCCTAAATCTTTTCAAACCATTTTTTGTGTCATATAAATATTGCTCTTCAAAATGAATTGAGCAAATTACGCTCCGGCTTGATGGTTTCCAAAACTCATCTAGCCGAGTTCTTTGTATGATTTCCATCCATACCGAATTTCTCATTTCATCATTAGGGAAACTAAAATTACAAGAACGATATACAATAGAACTATGTATATATAAAAAATAGTGAATATTCTATAAAAGTATTAAAAAAAGAAGTGGGTAAAATTTGCGATCAAAATAAAATGGCAACACTCAAAAAATGGACTCGTCATGTTCTAAGACGATGACAATAAGTAAAAGAAATTCAATAATTAAATAAATATACCTTTGAATGTGCTACTTACAGATGAAATGTGATCCCATCCTGTTTTTTTGTAATCCCAGCAGCATTTTTACATGTAAGGACAACACAAATCGGCATTTTTTAATTAAAATTGACACTTGTACAATACGTCACGACGCGCTTACTGCAAAGGAGTGACTAATCGCAAAATCGTCAAACCACTCTGTTTTAGAGTGGTTTTTGTTGCTTCAGTTTTAAGCGCGCTGGCGGTTTCTGGTTTTTTCTGTATTCTGAGTTCACAATATATCGCTCAGCTCAGAAAAATTAGTGTCGGCTGCAATTTTCCGAACTTGGAACGAATGTTAAGAGATAGACTCGTTTGTGGAATGCATGACCACAAATTACAATATGAGTTATTGAAGAAAGACAGTTTGAATTATGAAGATGTCGTAGATGCCATGTTGTCCTCGGAAAGTGCAGGAAGAGATGTTCGCATGATACACGGTGTCAATAGTGATAACAATTCATACAGTAAGGTGACTAATATTGGCTGTAATTCTAGTAGTAGTGCCGAGACGTCAACAATGCCAAGTTCGGAACCGATGGACATTAACGCGGTTCAGCCGAGATTGAATATTCGACTGTGTTATCGATGTGGTGATAGGCACAGTGGAGAATGTCGCTTTGTGAACGCAGTGTGCCATTTTTGCAAGAAAAAAGGGCACCTGGAGAAAATTTGTACAGCCAAGAAAAAAAGTTTGAATAAAAGAATTTATTTCACAAACGACAAACCAGACAGTGATTTGAATGGAGTATACTGTTGCGACGGCGGGTCGAGACGAACACCACCAATCAACGTGAACGTGATGTTGGACGGCGAGCCAGTGGTGATGCAAGTGGACAGCGGCGCGAGTTTCTCGCTCATCAATGAGCGCACGTGGCGGGCACTGCGCGCACGTCAGCCCCGCGCCGCCCACGCCACGCTGCGCCCCGTCACACACCGCTTGCGTACATGGACCGAAGCCCCCGTTGTTCTTATTGGACGGAAAACAGTGCAAGTGATTTACAATGACATTGTATGTGATCTTGATTTGATAGTGGCGAAAGGGGCAGGCCCGAATTTACTCGGCCGCGACTGGTTCACACCGCTTAATATTTCCTTAAATATTAATTTGGTATCAGACAATGATAACGGTTTGCTAGACGACATAGTTTCTAAACACAGCGATGTTTTTAAAGAGGGTCTCGGTACCTACTGCGGGGATCCTGTTGCTATACATTTAAAACCTGGCATTACACCAAAATTTGTTAAGGCCAGGCCTGTTCCGTATGCAATTAAAGATAGAGTCGAGAACGAGATAGATCGTTTAGTTAGTGAAGGAGTGCTCTGTGCCGTCGCTTACTCCGAGTGGGCTACGCCTGTTGTACCTATAGTTAAAAAATCGGGAGATATTCGTTTATGCGGCGACTACCGCAGTACAGTGAATCAGGCAACCGAGTCAGATACTTATCCAATGCGTAGGCATGCTAGTGAAGTATTCGCCACAATTGCTGGTGGTAAATATTTTACTACATTGGACCTGGAGAGAGCATATACACAGGTCGTGGTTGATGAGAATACGGCCAAATTGTTGACATTAAACACATGTAAAGGGTTGTTTACTGTTCACAGGTTAGCTTTTGGTGTAAAAGCATGTCCAGGTATTTTCCAACGTTTGATGACGGCACTACTCGCAGGCATCCCAGGGGTGGCTGTCCTTATTGATGACATCATTATTAGTGGACGATCCGTAACAGAAATGACTCAACGTTTGGACACGGTACTGGCACGTATAAGACGAGCGGGTTTGAGGCTTAACAAAGATAAGTGCAAGTTTTTGAAACAGTCTGTTGAATTTCTTGGATTCGTGATTGACGGTGAGGGTATTCACCCAGCACAGAGTAAAGTAGAATCCGTCAAGAAAACGCCCGCACCCCAAAACATCCGAGAATTGCAAGCATTCTTGGGTCTGTACAATTTTTACGAGAGATTCATACCACAGAAGGCGACTATATTAGAGCCGCTTCACCGCTTATTAGATAAACCTCAAACGTGGAAATGGACGGAACATGAACAAAACAGCTTTGATACAGCAAAGAGTTTATTATCATCATCATTGACGCTTGTTCATTACGAGTTAGATAAACCCTTATTGCTGACTTGTGATAGTTCAGAATACGGAGTAGGCGCTGTATTGTCACACGTGATGGACGATGGACAGGAGCGTCCAATCGCCATGGGTTCCAGGACATTACATTTACATGAACGACGTTATTCACAGCTTGATAAAGAAGCTACATCAATTATGTTTGGTATTCAAAAGTTTCATAATTATTTGACTGGAAGATCGTTTACAGTCATAACTGATCATAAACCACTACTGGGTATTTTTGACCCAAGAAGACCTATACCTAACATGTTATCACCTCGTTTAACCAGAATTGCTATTGCACTTACATCACACGATTATAATATAATATACAAGCCGGGAACACAAATCGGTAACGCAGATGGTCTCAGCCGTTGGCCACAGCCAGTTCCGGAACAACCGGAACCTCAATTATATGAAGTACTTTTGATGGCAGAAACACCTGAAGATTTTCCATTTGATGTTGATCAAATTCCAGTTGAGACAAAAATTGACAAAATTTTATCACGTGTTATACATTATATGTTAACTGGGTGGCCTCCCAAAGTTAAGGACGAAAGTCTTCGCCCTTATTGGTTACATCGGTCAGAATTGTCCATACAGGAAGGTTGTGTTTTATTAGGCTGCCGAGTGGTTGTACCTCCGAATTTACGAAAAGTAACATTACAGGCTCTACACTCTACTCACAGTTGTATTGTTGCGACAAAAGCACTAGCTAGAAGCTACGTATGGTGGCCACATATGAACGAAGACATAGAGAAATTAGTAGCTGATTGCACAAAATGCTTGGAGAACAGACATATGCCACCTAAAACTAATCACGCATGGATAACGCCAACTAATCCGTGGTCTCGAATCCACATAGATTTTGCTGGGCCATTTCAAAATAAATACTTTTTAATTATTGTTGATGCTTATTCCAGATGGCCAGAGGTATTAGTTGTTAACAATATGACGTCTGGTATTGTCATACGTAATTTAAGATTATTGTTTGCTACTCATGGGTTGTGTGAAACCATTGTTTCAGACAATGGAACACCATTTGTTTCAGTTGAAATGAAACGATTCTTGATGGCAAACAAAATACGACATGTGACCACGGCACCATATCATCCTGCAAGTAATGGTCTCGCCGAAAGAATGGTACAGACTGTCAAGGACAAACTACGCAAGATGGATAACGTGCCTTGGGATATAAAGATTCCCAATATGTTACTGGGACTACGCGTAACACCATGTGGAAGCACACACAAAACCCCTAGCGAACTCTTGATGAATAGACGCTTACGTACACTTTTAGATACCATTCATCCGAACAATCTTCAACAGAAGAAGACTGAACGACAAATTGTCAGTAATAATAAACAGAAACATAGAGATGCAGACATTGGAGAAAAAGTTATGTACAGAAACTACAGCCATGGTCCACAATGGTCCTCGGGAACGGTAGTGGAAAAACAAGGAACTTCGAAATATAACATTGAAACAGAAAACGGTTCTATTGTAAACAGACACATAGATCAATTAATAAAAAAGAAATTTGTGAATTCAGAATCAATAGAGGAGGGAATGGTAGAACAAAGTGATAGCACAAGCAATCCACCTATTGAATCTAGTGATAACAGATGTGTCGACAAAGAAGTAGAAAATATGCCATCTAGTCCATCTAGTCATGACTTAGTACAAATACCGAGCTCTACTGAGTTGGCAGACATATTAGGCATTCCTCCAAATGCTGAAGTAGGCTATGCAGGTGGAAAACTTAAAAATAGGCTACATGTACGTTCTAGCATTCCTTATCAGAGACCTAATAATAATAACTATATGTTCTAGTTGTGTTAAGTTAGATTTTGATGTAACTAAAGTTGAGTTAATGATTTGTTTATTACTGTGTTGCATTCATAGATTCTATGTATAATGTTCATACTTGAGGGAAAGGTATGTTGTGTATTATGTTGGTACATACTTACTTGTTTGACGCTTTTTATGTAAAAAGTACAACTCAAGTAGGTAGTTAGTAAATAACTGTCACTGTATCATCTACATAGTTGATTAAACGTATTTACTCAAATTAAGTGTTTTCCTAAACATAATAGTAGCTTATCGCCATACCGTGCAGACATGCACAATTCCCGACTGTGGGCTAATACTGAGTATATAAGTGGTTAATAAAGAATAAATTAATATTTTTTTTACCTGAACCTGTTTTTAACCCAAGTCCAAGTTTTTTTGTTTATAGCATAGTCCAACAAATGAGCCAGTGGGTCACCTGATGTTAAGTAATCTCCACCACCCATGAACATTCACAATACCGAAAGTATCACGTATGCGCTGTCGGCCTTAAAGGATAGGTATAGGGATTAGGGAAGGGAAGGGGGAATCTGGGCCTCCGGATATCTCACTTACGAAATGCGACAGTAAACTGTCACTTTACATTGTTTTTCTGTGAGACAGAGGTACTACCCCGGTCGAGCCGGCCAATTCATGCTGTAGACAAATATGTCTTCAGCGTGGCTCTACCACTATATCTATATCACAAGTCTGCCAATTTATTCACATACATATGTAATTATTTATATTTGTTTTTCAGGCACTTCCCCAATATTCTGTCAACTCTGACTAACGGCGAACATGACCCGAAAATCCATTTGTGTAAAAATATAAGATACAAGAAGTCATGCCATCACAACTCCTTGGCGGATAACAATTATCTTTCTGTGCATCTTTCTGCAAACTTGTGGCGAAACTATGATGATGAACGGACAGCTTTGAAAGATGGTTTTAATTTTAACACAATAGATGTGTGCTTCGCAACCCACTGCAGTAGAAGAGAGATACTCAGCTTTGTTAATTACTTTGCTCCGGGTAAAGTTGTGGGATTTCCGAATCCGTATAACCCTGAGACACCAGAGAAAGTCTTTGATGATGAATACATACCATCGCCTAAGAGGATGTTGAAAATGGAGGCCAAAGAAGCAAAGATAGAGTCCAGTATATTGAAAAACTTGTTTCATTGAATTTATATCAGGATTTTGTTAAGACTCGATGGCGCAGTTGTAAATGCGCTGTCGAGACTGTCTGTCCTGAGGTCTCGGGCTCGATCCCCGGGTTGGGTAAAGTGATATTGGGCTATATCTAGAAATTCTCAGTATTACCCTGGAGTCTGGAATTGTGCCCGGTATGGCGATAGGGTCGCCATATCACATTATGGGACCGAACGCAAAAAAGGATATTTTGGATTTGATGATTTTTTTCCTTTTTTATGTACCATCATGTCTCGCGTTCTGAGTACTCTGACACTAGACCCTTAACCGCTTCTTCACCTTCTTGTCCATGGCGTAGTGTGAGAAGCAGTCTGGCATGATTGTGTTGAGTAGCAGGGGATAGATTGTCTCTCGCTACTCGATACTCTAATTGGATGGCACTGCGCTTACCATCAGGTTCAGTGTAGGCTGCCATGCCAGGATAAAAAACATCTACAGCCTGTAGAGTCCCAATGCTGGGTATAGGCATGTATATTTTTATAGGCATTTATATGTACAGTAATTCATTTACTGATCTAATATTGTTTAATGTTCCAATGAAATATACTTCAGAGCTGAACTGAAAAAAAAACTTAAGCTAGATGAAATGGTATGATTTTTTTTTTTTTACAAAACTTGAAATTTTTTTTTTTGAAAATTATGTCGAGCAGTTTTGATATTTGTTGGGCGTTGAATTAAAAATGCATTTAAAAAAATATAATATTATACCGGTATGTTAAGAAAATTATACACAAAATAGCTGTCAAAAACTATATGAATATCGATTTTACGTACGATTTTCCACGTATCGATTATATGAAATGAAATTTAGAATAATTCGGTTCATAGAGATGAAAACGGTGAGTTATAGACAGTGATAGGTGGTAAAAAAAATTAAGGCTGACAAAAGAGTTTTTAACTAGGAGTAATCAGAATTGATTCTGTCTGTTACGATGACTAACCTGAAAAATGTTTATTATATTAACCAAAAATAATTCTAGTCAAAATTAGATCACAAGGAAGTATATCGGAAACATCACACGCGAAATTTAGTCTATCGAATTAAATTAATTGGTGATAGTGACGTAAAATTTACTATGTTAAATAGTATAATATATTTCGGGCCAGCATACTGTTACAAAATATGTATCTATATATATACAACACTAGCTGTTGCTCGCGGCTCCGCCCCCGTGGAGGTTATTTTCGGGAGCAGAAGTATCAATGCAAGAAGTTGTCTTCTGCACTGAGACACCTATAGCGATCGTCCTGAATCTCAGGTGTTGTGACTGTCTAGATGGCTAGACAGGCACAACTCCTAACTTAAACTTCTAGCACTCCTTATAATACCCCGGGATCACTCCGTAAGTGTCGAAGAAGGCCACCGCGGGGTTTTAGTTGGTAGTGTAAGGTTGGGTGTACATAAGTAGTAGGGACTCGGCCCAGCCGCAGCCCGGATAGCCATCATCCGGGCGAGGGGGTGCTGGGTCGTAAGACCGGCTAGTCCAGCATAACCGTTTTATTCTCATTCCGCTTCCCCCCGAAGCGGACGGCAGTAATAAAATACTTTCCCCGCGACAAAAAAAAGTGTTGTGCCTGAAGCTTGAGATTACATTTAAAGAATACCTCATAAGTTAACTCCTCACTTCGCCCTTTAAGGGATGATTTGGTAAAAACGTAGAAACACGTATTACTTTATTTTTTACCAAAAGCCTAAATATGAATTTTCAGATCCCTAAGTTGAAGTATTACGGATTGCCCATACAAACTTTTAACCTCTATTTCACCCCTTTCAAGATAATTTTTTGAGACAAAAGATACCCTATGTCCTTCCCTAGGATATAATCTATCCCTCTACTGAATTTCATTAGGATTCGTTCACCCGTTTAGTCATGAAAAGGTAAGAAACAGACATACAAACAACAATATCAATTTTGCTGCGGAGATATTTTAAAACTGTTATATCTCCTAAGATATTCATTGAAATCAAATGACGTAAAGGGCAACTTTGTTCAAAATTAAATACTTGTGATGAATAAAGAATTTATTCGGATAAGGATTAATACCATGTTTATAAAACCCCTTTCCAAATAATGCATTGTTTCAGAACAAATTCGATAACCATTAAAAAGGTTATAGTGAGCCAACCGAAATAGATAGACATATGCTATCGCGGACTTTTTTTTAGAACTTTTTAAGAGGAACAATTGAAACAATGAAAACAAAACGTCTTATATGATTGTTATGTAACTTTAACCGTTAACGCAGCGTACGTAACGGAAGCTCTCAAAAGGAATACATTTTCCGTTTTTGCAACATTTTTCATTGCTGCTCCGCTCCTATTGGTCATAGCGTGATGTTATATAGCCTATAGCGCTCCTCGATAAATGTGCTATCCAACACTAAAAGATTTTTTCAATTCGAACCAGTAGTTCCTGAGATTAGCCCGTTCAAATAAACAAACAAACAAACAAACTCTTCAGCTTTATATAATAGTATAGATGTAACATGATTAATGCACACTCTGAAAGTAGTTTGTTCAGAATAAGCGAATGAATCGATATCAAAGGTTTTTTTTTAAACATAATTAACACTCAGGTAAATAATAGTCACCCTTCAATTTAACGTTCAAGACAAACGAAACTGAAACATAACTCGATGCGATAAAGTCTTTACTAAATGCAATAATAACCGAACACTTAAAAAAAATCAAATATTTAAAATTACAAACATTATGTAGAAAATTAGTACAACTAATTTCATAAAAAACAATTTATATTCATCGCAGTCTAATTTCAATACATTAATTATGATTGTAATAATAATTTTAAATTGGGGTGTCTGAGGATGTGCGTTAATCCCGTTACACGTAGTATATATACAAAAATTGATTCTACCTATATCCGTCATAGTCTTTGAAACCACTCGACCGATTTCGATGATTTTTTGTGTATATATGTGGTTGGGTCCAACTTTAATAGGGTAGTTTTAGATCATATAGGTGGCGCTGTTATCGAATCTTATTTTTCCAACGAAAATTCGGTCCACAGAGAATTATGGCAGGACAACGTTTGCCCGGGACTCCTAGTATAATACATAGATACTATGAGGCCCTTTTAAATCTGTTAATTTTGAAAATGTATGTAACCTTTTTGTATGTTAGAACATTTAAATATTTATAGGTTAAGTTTTAAGCATGGAGGCTAGAGTATAAGGAGCCCACTCTATGAAAGTTTCCGTTGAAAAGCGACCAATTACGTGCCACCGTAGCAAGTGATGTAATAAGCCAAAAGTTATTTGAAGATAGTGACTCAGCACACTTCACTTCGTTTACAACTGCTACATTCATACCACACCACTAGCGCTGTTTTGGTGGGTTTTTAAGTCGTAATTTGCTTAGAGCTGCACTTTCAACATGCCCCCATATAAAATTCTCCTTGTATTCTATCCTCCATGGTTTTAAGGAATCAATGAAAACCATGCACAGGTGATGTAATGCCTAAATAAAATATATTTTATGCTATTTTATAAAATAAACTACTATATTGACAACTGATTTTTATTATATCATCTGAATTAGCACCGGTTGTATAGTTAATCTGAGGGAGCTTCTCTCTTAAGCCCCCAGATCTTTTGCCCACTTAATATCGATTAATGCGAAGTAACATCTATCTCTCTCGCACGATTGTACATTACATAACCAATCCGTGTAGTGACGTCATGACACATCGTGCATCCTTTTCTCTTTTGACAGTTGACCCTTACACCAGTTTTCAATGGCTCCTGACATAAATTCTTCCGAATTTGAATCATTCACAGACCATATTCATTTCATCTTCAGTCAATTCCAAAGCAGGATTATCACGCAGAAACTCTTCTATATCATCAGTCTCGCTCGCCTTACGGGCCGGCAGGACTGAATGCTCCATTAAATGCGATTTCATATCTATAAGTCTTCTGAATTCCTTTTTGCATATTGGACAGATGGCTTTATGCTTGCTCTCCTTATGCACCAGCCAGAGATGGTCAGACTTCTCTTTCAAGCTGCTATATTTCATGCCACACAACTGACACTTGACTTTCACATCAGCTCTGTTGGAGAATCTTGAGTATGTCATGAGCTTTATAGTATGATGCATCTGTAAATAAAAGGTGTATATTTGAATATTCCTATCAGAGATATATATGTACTACGTACTAGACGCGGAACCAGAACAAACATTATGTTCCACCGAGTCGCGGTGCACACACTGCACAGACGTTGTTATGCTTGGGCACGCATGCATGGCACTTATTGCACACCACATTGCATCTTTCAGTGTCGAGTTAATTTTAGTTATTTGTAGCGCGACATTCCCGAACAAATCTGCCTTAAATTGTTTTTTTTGAAGTTATACTTCTTTTGGCGCGATGGAGAAAAATGATGAGAGTGAATTTTTACGATGCGCGCGCACACCGACAGCCACATCGTGAAGTTAGTTCTAGGTGGCATGAAAATCGATATATAACTATGTTCACGTTGTATATTCTAGTATTTTTATATTTAGAACACGTGTTTCGTAACAGTACAATTAAACAGTGTGAATAAATAAATATTATTTTGGTGTTTTTATTAAATCAATTTCACATACAGATACCGTGACACAAAAGTAACACCGTTATGAAAAGTGGGTACGTGGTTTGCGAGTGGTTACGAGTTGTTGCGAGTGGTTACGACTGGTTACGAGTTAATAATAATAAGTACTATGTAGTAGTATTATACATTTATAAGTATAACTTCTTACGCGCGTACATAAGTACACGCACCCATTTTTTTTTACCTTAATAGGCTCGCGTTTGACCACTATCTCGCCTGATGGTAAGTGATGATGTGGTCTACGGTGGAGCACGCTTGCCTAGAAGATACCTATTCACTCTTGACTTAAAGATACCCAGATTATAATTTTCGGGAAATATAGACTCCGGCAAAGAGTTCTACTCTCTAGCGGTGCGCATGATAAATGTACTAGCAAAACGCTTCGTGCGCGCTGGTGGAATATCAACCATATATCATGAAATGTATGTATTTACAGTGAAACTGTTAATAGTATATAAGGTAAATAACATAATTTCATACCGTTTAGAACGTAATATCAATAAATATTAATTAATTTCAATTCTGACTACGGGAAGTCTATATTTTGCAACAAATGATTATATAGTTTGTCCCGATTTAGCGCGCGGAAAGTCCCGTTCGAGAGACAGTGACGGGAGTTATAACTTCCAAATAGTTTTTAGTAAAATGATAGATGGCATTAGTGGGCGGACAAGGTTTTCGGAACATCTTTTTTGTTCCACAGTTCTGTAATGTATGTATGTAGGCAGAGGCATAACCAGTACACCCACCTTTCGCCGAATTTCGGTCCCATAATGTGATAGGGGGCGAGCCTATCGCCATACCGGGCACAAATTGCAGACTCCGGACTAATACTGAGAATTACTAGATAGAAAAATCCAATATCACTTTACCCGACCCGGGGATCGAACCCGAGACCTCAGCACAGCAGTCGTAACGCATGCGCAATTACTACTGCGCCACCGAGGCAGTGTACATGAATAATTAGATACTTGACTATCATGATTTAAACCAAAACACAAGTAGATGTGTGATTAATAAAGAGCTAATATTAACAACATACCTAACAATATTGACAGCCCCCATGGCGCAGTAGGCAGATAGCCGGCTGTGAAACGAGAGGCCGTGGGTTCGATTCCCACACCGGCAAAATGTTTGTGTGACAGACACATATTTGTGTCCGGGGTCTGTGTGTTGTGAGAGGGTGCGTCTCTCTAGGTCCCTGATACCCACAACACAAGACTCGTATCTTAGTGTGGGGTGGGGGCTATGTGTGTGACTGTTGGGTGTTATTTATTTACCTCCAAGTGCTTCAACAGCGAAGACTTTTCCTCAAACTTCTTCGAGCATATACCACAATTGTTCCCTTGTGAGTTGTGCACTTTCTTGTGCTTGATCAAGTTAATCGAGTCACTGAACGCTCTGTCGCATATCTCACATCTGTACACAGGCAGGGAGCCGTGATCACACATGTGTAGTTTATAATGGTTCGCTTTCTGGTAACCCACATGGCAAATTTGACACCTGTAATTAATGTAAATGATCTGGTGTAACACATCTGGGGGTTTTTAAGTACTGTAGCCCAACAATGGGGTAGTTGACTCGATTTTTTTTATTAATTTAATCAACATATTACATTTACCTAAAACCTATTATCAAAAGATTTTTATGAATCCGAACAAAAATAATTAAATTAGACGCCACTAAAATCTGCTGGAAGGTGTAATTATCAAATGACAGTAAATAATAATAATAAATAATACTAGCCCTGTATTGAACATTGTCCCACTGCTGGGCACGGGCCTCCTCTACTAATGAGGACAGGCCTTAGTCCACCACGCTGGCCTAATGCGGGTTGGTAGACTTCACATACCTTCGAAACTCTTTTGAGAATTCTTTGGTATGCAGGTTTCCTCATGATGTTTACCTTCACCGTTAAAGCAAGCGATAATTAACAAAGAATAAAAAAGACAGTAAAGGGATGCATTATATGTGCTGTGACGTCACGGTTCTCAGAATGGCCATTACTATGCCGTTGTGCGAGGGAGATAGTGATATATCCCACTACGCAACCATTTTTGCTTATACCAATATTTGAAATAGATATTACGACGATTTCCAGCAATTTTCATTCTGTTTTCGCAAAAGGCCATGACAGTTGGTAGCGTTGTGGTGGGAAAAATAAATTTGGTTTATAAAAATGCAAATTAAATCATGAAAACTTATGTTTTATGTTTATTAATGACAATATTTTAATATAATAGACTATGAAGAATAAAATAAAACGGTTTCCGAAAAACAGTCAAGCCGCCTATTACGTAATATAAAGTAGAAATAAGTAAATGTAAATATTTATTCATTTTAAGTATTTTATTTTTAAGTATTAATCTACAAAATACTATCGAAATTAGTCTTACACGACAATAGATGGCGCTTCCTAAAATCGTCTTAAGCGTAATCCTAAACAACAATACAAGAAATTAGTTGATTTTACTGTCAACAGATGGCACTATTCAGTTTTCATCTTTCTTTTGGCAAAACCTATAAAAGCATTTATCATCAATAGCAGCAAACATAAGCTTTAAAATAGTGTTTGAATCATTAAATTTGATGATGAATTATAGTAGTTATGGCACTCTGACAAAAACACTTTTGAGAAATAATATAAAGAGATGTTTACCTTAAAGCTCCGTATAGAGGTTTGTTAGAGTAAGCGTCCGTCAGTAGATGCTCAATCAAATGCCTTTTGTAATCGTTCTTCCTCTCAAAATGTCTATGGCATATCACGCAATCCTTTGCTATCATGTCTATTTTGGTTGCAACGAGAATTTCTGAAAACATATTACTAATATTATAAATGCGAATGTTTGGATGGATGTTTGTTACTCAATCACGCTACAACGGCTGGACGGATTTGGTTGAGATTTGGCACAGATGTAGATTCTGGAATAGCACATAGGCTACTTTTTCTCATGGAAAAATTTAAGTTGTCGCAGGATAGGTTTTTGTTTTCCACAGAGCGAGGGATCGGCATGATTTTTTGCATAGTGGTAGTTTAGGGATCAGAGAATGATATAGGCTACAAAATGCAAATTTTTCTTATTTTTTTGTCTCTGGTGTGGAAGGGAGAGGATGGGATAAGATTAAAAATTTAAAGCTTTATAGTACATACCATTAACCACTTTAAGCTGATCAGATTGCAACGACATGTCATTTGTAACACAATCGTCCAATTCATTACTCTTCCACCCGGTTTTGAAATGCGTGTCCCAGTGACTGTACAGGTTATCATGTTCCACTTTACTTTTACACTCTTTGCACTGGTATTTAACTTCATCTCTAGCATTTTTCCGTTTACCCGGTGCAGATCTAGTAATCACTACTATTTTCAAGTAAGTCTGTTTGACATGGTTGGTTATGTGTTTAATGAGTGTGGTCATGTTCTGGAATGACTGCTGACAAACCGGACAAGTCATATATGCTATTCCATGTGTAGTGAAATGTAGTATATATTTCCTGGCGGTGAGAAACTTTCTGTTGCATCTGGAGCATGGGTATTTGAACCTTGATTGTTTGTTCATCGGCCTGATTCGAGTATGTGATGTCTGTGTTAACATCTGTTTAGCTTGTACGTTTATATGGTCTTCGGGCTCTTGTTTTATAGGTTCTGGGTGTTTAACTGTGGGCGAATCTTTAGATAGACATATTATATCGTCTTCATATTCTTCGAGTTCTGATTTTATATCCTCTTGTATCGATTCCTGAAATGTAAAATGTCTTGTTTAAAACTTTTCTTTGGCGTGTCATATTTGCGAAAAATAATATGCCAGTGTTACATGTACTAGATGTTATGTCAATCCAAGGAAAACTTTAGTTTAAACCAATAGGTAAAAGGATATGCAGGGATTTTTCATACTGATTTCTTTTCTTACTTCAGTCTGCGGTTCCTCGTAAAACAAAAAAAAATCCGTTCCATCTTCGACATGAGATTGAAGAGTCTGCTCTTCCACAGTTGCAGCACATCCGGGAAACACCTGGATGTCTACCTCCACTTCTTTCTTAATTTCCGTTAAGATTGGTTTCGGTTCTTGTTCCGGACTGACTTTTCTTTTCACCTGGTATGTTTTCTTAACTTTTTCCGCTTCGAAGACGGGGAAATCATCTTGAACCAACGATTTATTACATGAAGGCTTCCGTCTCGACTGGGGTAGTACCACTGTCTTAAACAGCAACAGTATTTTTTTACTTTAGGTCAGGTTTCAGACTATCTTTTACACATAGGTCCTGTAACTCCTGCAAGGACCTATAATGACATACCTTTGACAACAAGCATTGACACGGCGGGTCTCTGAGAATGCACAAAGATCTTTAACCCACAACGAAATTAATCAAATGTAGGGAAGAGACAAAGATAAATATAGAAGCAGCGATAGCCTAGTTGATTGTGGTACGGACTGTCAAGACGAAAGTCGTATGTTCGAAACCCAAGTGGCATACACCTCTGACTTTTCTAAAGTTATGTGTGTATTAAATGTTAATTATCGCTTGCTTTAACGGTGAAGGAAGATAAGAATTTTGAAGGTATATGAAGTCTAGTCTAGTAGTAAAAGTATGCAGCGGCTTTGTTGTGCCCTGGTATTGCAGAAGTCTATGGACGGCGGTGACTACTTACCATCAGGTGGCCCGTCTGCTCATCATCCTATCGAGGCACTAAAAAAAAAGTCTACCAACCCGCATTAGACCAGCGTGGTGGACTAAGGCCTAACCTTTCTCATTATTAGAGGAGGCCCGTGCCCAGTAGTAGGACAATGTTTATACAGGGCTAGTATTATTATACTATTTAAGGAAGAGACAGTGGTTCTGTGAGACAGTGGTAATAACCCAGTCGAACCTATGTTTGGTGTAAAAAACTGTTTACAATGTGCCTCTTCAACTTCAAATCTCCTTTTCAACCTCTACTTACTTTCGAAATTTTCTTGAATAACTCGTGTAACTAATATTTCTCTCTGTATCACTGATTCTTCTTCCGGAAAATAATATTTAGGTAGAAAAACCTGGAAAATAACTATATCTATTATTATTTAAATTCCAATTTTATAGTACAATAGCGGGTCGGGCCGACGTCGACCTGCCGTGACAAATGCATACAAAAAAATCATACAAATCGGTCAAGCCGTTTATGAGGAGTTCAGTGACATACACACGTACAGTAGAATTATTAATAATGATATATAAAGATAGATTGAAATTTAATTTCGAATTCGTGCAACAAGTGTGTTTCCATCCCATGACAGAATGGTATTTTAAAAAGACCTAAATACATTGACTTAGTGATGGTATATATTTTTATCCTGTCACGGCTAAGTGACCACACTGCACCTGATGGTAAGCGCAGTGCGGTCCAATTAGAGTATCAAGTAGCGAGAGACGATCTATCCCCCCGCTACTCAACACAATCATGCCGGCATGTTTCTTTACACTACGCCATGGGCAAGAAGGTGAAGAAGCATTCGAGGGTCTACTGTCAGAGTACTCCGAGAAAGTAGAGTATATGTCTATCTTCTAAAGTTATGTCACAGATTGTGTGAAGCCGAGGCGGATCACTAGTCAATTCATAGCATAAAAGGAAGCCCTACGCGGCTGTCTGTTTATTCGCTAACTCCTTCTAAATCAGGCAAATGATTTTGATACGGTTTTCACCATATGTAGTTTATTTTTCCCGGAAGGTTTATATGTATAGTAATAAGATATTTCGGAACCAAGTCCCAAAAATTAGCTTTAATGGCTTACGTAAGCTAAGCTTTAAGAAATGAAAAATCCTAATGAAAAAGATATTTTTAAATGAATCATCTAAATATTTTCTTCCTATTAAGCAGTTGGTATTTTTTTAATCAAATTTGCACCCTTGCGATTCCATGCCGAGTCGCTAGTTTAACTCACACATATACTCACGCCTGTAATCCCCGAAGGGGAGGCAGAGGTGTAGCAAGTACACTCACTTTTCGCCGAATTTCGGTCCCATAATGTGATAGGGGGCGAACCTATCGCCATACCGGGCACAGTTTCCAGACTCCGGGCTCATACTGAGAATTTCAAGATAGAAAAACCCAATAGTTAGCTAGTTTAACTATAAAAGCTTCATTTGCCTTTTTTGCATAAGATAATAAATAAATAAATAAATCATTTTAAATTTCATTTAAAATGATTCAGTTCTTCTTCTTCGGACACGTAACCCGCAATAAAGACTCAATGGAGCGTCTGGTGGTGCAAGGTATAATGGAAGGCAAAAGATCCCGTGGCCGCCCTCCGACAAGATGGTCTGACCTCATTAAATCCACCACACACTCTACAATGACGGAATGTTCTCGCAACGCTCAGAACAGAGATCAATGGAGACGCATCGTGAAAGCGGCTACTACAAAGGATTCTGGACCCACCGTAACCACGACCACTCTGCCAAGAGTGCACGACTAAGAAGAGAAATTTCATTTAAGAATTCCGGACCTGAAGATCGTATCACTCTCGTAAATGGTATGGTAAGTGATCACAGACCCATGACCCATTGTCATGGGTGTATTGCAGATTTAAAATAAATTGTCGAGGGCATAATGAAATTTCTTCATCATACCAAACGCTACTCACTTCACTTCAGTTTTGTGTAAGACACACTACTAGACTAGACTACACCGGTCCAGCTGGGTCCATTCAAAGAATCGACGAGGGAATTCAAAATCTCACTCATCATATAAAACGCAACTCACTTCGTCAGTTTTGTGTAAGACAGTGGTACTACCCCGGTCCAGCCGGGTCTATTCAAAGAATCGACGAGGGCATTAACTCACTGATTACACCAAAGGCAACCAACTTTATCAGTTTTGTGAAAGACAGAGGTACTACCCCGGTCCAGCCGGGACCATCCATGCTGTAGACAAAACCGAGTAAAGACAGCTCTACCATTAAAGACTAACTCTATGTAGCAAACTTACCTGACATAGTGGTTCGTTAGGAAAAACAGTTTCTGTACCATCTTCAACATCAGATTGAAAAGTCTGCTCTTCCACCGTTGCATCACATTCAGAGAACACTTCAGGATCTTCCTTTATTTCTTTCTTGATTTCCGTTAACTTTGGTTCATCTTCATTGACTCTGCTTTTAGCCTGATATGTTTTTTTAACTCCCTTCGCTTTGAATGTGGGGAAATCATCTTGAACCAATGATATATTATGAAGGTTTTCTGGTTCGACTGGGGTGCCTCTGTCTTACAAATTTGATATAAATGAATTTATCGCATTACAACGGATCTTACTGGAGAACCTTAACAGTGCCATTTTCCGTTTCTTAAAAGTGCTTAAGGTATTATACGCGTTTATGTACAACTAGCTATTAACTGCGGCTTCGCTCGCGTTTACATATGTATATAAAAATAAGGTTCCGTTATAAAAAAAAATCCTAAACATCGTGTAAGAAGTTTTAATTTAATTTAATGCTCCTTCCTTTAAAAGTTACGTACTTTCAATATAAACTTTCAACCCCTAATCTACCCTTTGGTGTAAAATTTTGAAAAACACCCTTAATCGTGTATATTTACATAAGCAGATACATGAAATTGCGTGCTTCTTATTTTGAATTTGAAAATGACAGAATTCCATGCAACCATATTTCCCTTATTATACCCCTTAGCAGTGATATTACCAAAATTTTTTCCTTAGTGGAAAATTACATAAAAGAATCTCGAATGCGTTTACTTAAGGAAAGAAATCAAGATCACTGTGCAAAATGCAACCAAAAATATTTTCTTCGCCCTGTTTTCCGTTAGACAGACTATATCCTACAATCCTGCCACTGTTCGTGCTGTAAGGATCCACAATGCAGGGGCGTAGCTACTGCCATATCAATGATACAGGGCCCCGAACGTGTGTATGCGAAAATTCGTAAAACATTATCTACAATCATACTTGAAACTCTTTACTGTTCATTTGGGCCTCAAAATGTTGACACAGTGCCCATCTAAGGCTACGCCACTGCCACAATGAGCTGCCACTGCATTTGAGCAAGCACGGCAAGTCTCTGAGAAAATGTCTATCCAGTAACAAAACTTTTTTTTAAGTTATACTTCTTTAGGCGCGTTATGAAAAAGTGATGAGTGAAATTTTAAGATGCGCGCGCATACCGTCACACAAAAGTAAGAACTTCTCGCGCGCGTACATAAGTACACACACCTATTTTTTTTGTGCCTAAATAGGCAGACGGGCCACCTGATGGAGTATTCACCGCCCATAGACTTCTGCAATGCCAGGGCACAGCAAAGCCGCTGCCTACTGTTATCTAATCAAATAGAAATATAGGGAGAAGACAGAGGTTTTGTGAGACAGTGGTAACAACCCAGTCCAACGCATTCATGCTATAGACAAATGTCTACAACTTCAAAGACTCCTTGTCAATCTCTACTTACTTTCATCTTTCTTTTTAATAACTCGTGAGACCGCTCTGTGTTTCACTGGTTTTATTTTGGTAAAATTATATTGTGGTACATAATCCTGAAAGATAATTATTTTCATTATTATTTAATTTTTTTATCCTGGCACGGCAAAGTGCACCTGATGGTAAGCACAGTGCCGGCCAAATAGAGTATCAAGTAGCGGGAGACAATCTATCCCTTGCTACTCAACACAAAAAGCGGGTCTGCTTCTTCACACTACGCCATGGGCGAGAAGGTGAAGAAAGGTCGAGGATCCAGTATCAGAGTACTCAGAAGGCCGCAACACGGCCAAACATCGTAACCTAACTCCGACAACAACCCAATGTACACTGGCTGATCCCGGAACGCGACACACTAAGGCGTGTTTTACACTCAGTGCACGGTGGACGCTATCTGGGCGGATATGAATACCCTACCACCAGCAAATTCAAACTTTAGAGCACAATTTTGAATTGATTGGTGGTAACTAGTATCCATGTGATGAGACTATTTTCATGTCAGGACTTAATAATATTTAATTACAATATTTCTCTGTGACATATAAACAAATAACATATATCAAACAACCAATGGCTGAGTTTTTTGGAATTTCTCAAGCACAAGGAGTTTATTAATTTAGTAAAATTAGTTTTACATAATAATCTAATGTGTTGTGAATTTAGAATCATGATTACTTATGAAAAGTCATATGATCATTAATACCTGGGTGTAAAGGTTTTTCTTGGCCTTTTCATTTTTGTTAAATTGATTTTCAGAGAAGCCACCAAAAGAATTTCTATTCGCATTAGAAACCCGTTTCTCTGGGAAATTAAATGCATCACAACGGAGATTCGAAATCTCAAGCGGTCCTAAGGTAAATGGCATTTTCTCACGTTTATATGTTGGTAAATTCGTGTCTAAAGCTATGCCATTTATTTTCTCTTTACTTTGTTCTTCTAACCAGTGCTCTTTGCCATTACCTTCACTGGACACTTGTGATTCATACTGCTGGAGATCTAAATGCTGCTCATACTGCTCAATACCTTCAGTGGCTATTAGTGACTCATATTGTTCCATATCTTCAAAATTTTGCTGACATTGTTCAGTGCTATCACTGGCCAATGAGTCAGACAATAGAGTATGTTCTCCGACATTTAAACCATACGGTTTTTCTTCACTTTTAATTTGAGTCAAATTCTGTATGCATGTTAGTTCTGCTTGTGTGGATTGAGGTAAAGACAGAGTTTCTTGAATGGGTGGAGTTTCTGAATCCTGGTCGGGCGGATTTGCTTCTATGTTTTCTTGGGATGAGTTTTGTCTGCGTAAATGAAAAATAAATATGTCTTGAATGTTTTCTTGGCACTTTGAAGTGCATCTGTTGCCTAGAAATACTAATATAAATAATTTTTGCAAGAACAACAACGAATAGGCCAATTGTAAACTTCCTGCTATGTGACATCTGTCTATGTAATTTAACAGTATGGACCCTTGCCTGGCAACCGATTTGATGTTAATTAAAGCAAATGCCAGAGCATTGTTAAATTGTCTAATATTTTCTAGGTATTTCTTCAAGTTGTCAATTTCCTCTATGAGGTTCTGAAGTTCTTGATAAACTTTAATGGGTTCAAATATAATCTTATGCTTGAAGCAACACATGGTAGCTGAATCAGTACTAAACTGCCCTGGAAATAACTTTGCAGAGCAATAAACCTTTTGTCCATATAACTGTGTTTGTACTTCATTGTCTTTAGAGAAAAGGTGGGCAGTATGATATGTTTTTGGAAGTTTATATTTTTTCTACTTTTTTGCGCTCTGGGGGGAAGCATAATAAGAACAACACAGTTATGCTGGACTAACTGGTCTTATGACCCAGAACCTCCTCTCCTGGATGATAGCTTTTCAGGCTATGCTGGGCCGAGTTCCCACCCCCTATGTACACCCCACTCAACACTACCAGCTAAAGCCCATTGGCCTTCAGCAGTATTTTAAGTAAATATAAAGTTATATTACCCTAGGGTAATCAACCCCAGAATTCAAATACTAGTATTTGAAGTTGGAAAAACCAGGAAAATTCAGTATAAAAACAGGATGCATCTTTGTTTTAAATTAGAGTAAACACTTGCGACCCCAGACGTGGCTCCTAAAGTAAGAATTGCAAAAGTGGTGTGCGAATTATAAAATACAGTACCTTATCAGGGCGCTTTAAAACCCAGGACGCTGCTTAACACTAACCAGGACACTCTAAAAACCAGGACATGTCTTGGGAAAACAGGACGGTTGGCAACTGTAGGTTAAACTTGTATTGTGGGTATCAAGAACTACGAGGGACTACGGTCCCACAACACGTAAAGCAAATAACTCTCTCACTCACTGTCACACGTCCATTCGTCTCGGTTCGGGAATCGAACCCATGGCCGTTTCACAACCGGCCAAACCCGCTGCGCCACGCAGACTGTCAATAACCATATTAATAACCAATTCTTTTGCACAACTACAGCCTGGAACCCCCGGCCAAGGAGGCTCAGGACAGCGTCCCTAGACTCAATGTGAGACAGTTGGTCGACACACTTGGATATCTGTGTCCGACATGTCCTGGGAAAACAGGATGGTTGGCAACTATATCTTACCCTAATTGTTGATTAATTGCATATTGCCTACGTCTGCGCTGTGCTTCTCTATATAGCTGAAGACGAAGTTGTCTTTTTTCGTCACTTTCGCGAATTCTTCGTCTTCTGACTTCTGTAACACGTTCTAATGGTTTGGAACGTCTTCCGAGCGGTCTTCCTCTAGGTCTACCCGACATAACGATAACCTACATTGAAAGAGTTATTCTTTGTAAAGTGTAAACTACCCAATAACACTGCGTAAAAAATAATAATACAAATATTGTAGAAAATATTTCGTAATAAAGATATATTATATACACGCTATTCACACTACACAGATGTTTATGTACTATTCTGAATTCACTATATTTTTACCTAATAGTTACGTATCAAAATACTAAAAATAAAATAATCACTCAAATTCTATTCTATCATTTCTTTTTCCCATATAATGGGGAAGCAAATGGCTCAAGCCCATACAGCCTCGTCAATCGTCAATGAGGTATCAGTATGCTTGCATCAGCTAACAAGAATGCATGTACATAAAAAGATTTACGATATGGCGTTTTTGGGTAAAATACAGTTTTTTCAGGAGAGATGTCTATCTAAATAAACTTACAAAGCAACACCTTATTATACAAAAGTGTATCCAAATCGTTAGAATTATTTCTGATATACGCGAAATATATTCTAAATAAAAGAATTGAATTCACGTGTACTGATTACCATTTATTTTAACAAAAAAGAAATTCATATCTAATTAACAATATTATAAGATTTGCTGCATAATTTGTAGAGTAAAGCATTTTGGAGATTTACGACTTGGAAGCCGCCAGAATTACTTTCCAAGAATTGGTGGTACTATCGTATTTACCTACTCGTTTATATGGAAAGTCTAGTTCTCCATTTAACGAAACCTTCGATCAACAATACAACGTACAACAATTGTATTGTTGATCGAAGAACGAAACATAAGAAAAACATACTACTGACGTAGGTACATTGTTAAATATCTACCCGAGAGCAAAAAAAGGGAGTTTTTAATATTATACAGTTACGGAACGACAAAAATGTAAGTATTTCTAATTGATTATCATTTAGATATCAATGGATAACAGCAAAGAGTGCAAAAGTAAGTTAACATCAATGTAATATAATACTTTTTGGTTAACATGTTCGAGTTTAATGTGGGTTGTACTTTGTACTTTTTTATAAATAAAAGGTTGATCAGTCAGTTTCCTGTCTAAAAGATATCCTCTTTGTCCTATGTCTTTGTCAGTCTTATGACAAAAATTGTCACATTGACATCAAACGTATTTGACAGAATAGTAGAATAATAAATGATAAATAATAATTTGGATACTTTTATTTAAAATTATCATCACGTTTTTATCATTGTCCGGTATACATTTGGAAAAAAAGTAAATATATTATTAAACCGGAAGTGACTCAACAACAGTTATAAAAATAAGCTATTAGGTTAAGGGCCTCGTTCACCATCTCCAAGTAAAGCGTTGATTAGTTACTTTCTGATTAGCGTTAACTGGCAAGTAAAAGTTACGAGTATCTTCTGTCAATTTCACGAGCGAAAATGAAGCTTCAAGTAGCAACTTACTGGTTAAGTGAATGATTTAACAAATCATACGTCATATTCGTTCAATATTACGTCAAATGTCACTCATCCCACGTCCGATAAACTTAATTGTGGTCGTCAATATATAGTTGTACATATTTTAATATATATACTATGGATAAAGTTAAAAGAGAAAGAAGTGCAAACTTTTCTTTACCAGAGAAATACCTTTTTCATAAAAAGAATAGTTATTTCTAAAAAAATTAGAATTGATTAGTTTATGATTGAGTTACTTGACTAATCAGGTGTAGAGTGTTACTAACTTAATAATTTGATTTTATATGTTATTTTTTCTATATTATAATTAATAAATAAAATACCACCTTTATGATTTAGGGACTATTTTATGTTTTATAATATTATGCATTTGATTCACTGCATACTTTAACAGTCGAGTCGAGTCTAGCAAAAAAAAAAACAGTTTCGTCTAGATCCGTAAAATAATCAACACGGAACCTGAATACACGAATCCTCGGTATCTTTTGCATCGAATAATGTTCTAATTCATCTAATTAATGATCAACTAAATCAAATAAATCCATTTGTGCACAAAATATTAATACTTTAATTATACTTAATAGTTTAACCGTCAAGTAAACACGTTAATTGGTAGACGACGTCGCAAGTAAGTTACTGGACAGTTTAATCATAAGATGAGCGCTACTCGGACGTCGTGAAATTCACACGTGCAGTTACGGGTGACTTTAACTGGCGATTAGCCTACTTGACACTTTACTTGAGGGTGGTGAACGAGGCCCTAAAAGTATTATACACAAGAGAGGTTACTATTATTAAATTATTCCGATGATATGATTATATTATATTGACATAGATACAGAAAAATTAAATTGAGACATTAAAAATTAAAATTATGTAATCAATCTTTGACTATGGAACACATTATTTGTCTATGGTATAAGGCGAAAGGTAGCACAGCAACACTGAATATCGATAATATGAATTGTTTATCTCTTATCAATATCGGACATTCCATAGCTAGATAGTTTTTAATAGCAATTTTTCACTAACAAGTTTCTTCGGTATTGAACAAACAGAGTATTCTAAAACATTTTACAGTCTTAAACATATTTTACTAAAAAAATATTGGTATTTTAATAAATATACTTAGTTATTCTTACCTTAAACATGCCGTATCTAATATCCATTTAATATATCAGTAGTAAAAAAATAAATTAAAACATTTTTTCGCGGTACTATTAATTCCAAAAGACTTATTAGAAAATAATAATCATCATATCTCTTTATAGGGTGTTTGACTGGTGTAACCAAAAAATATAAAACTGCACTAGGAGAAAGGATAGTGGGCAAACATATTTATTCATTACATTTTTTTATTTTAAATGTATTATAAACATTTTATTTTCGTCATTAAAATTTAGAATTTTTAATCTGTATCACTCAGTGACAAAAACGTAGCAATACCGGCCGCCATTATTCGTGACGACATCGCACATATACATTGCATCCTACGACAAATAAAATAGTAAGGAAGAACATATTTTTCGTGGAACCGTGTTAATTTCGTCTTCAAGTCTTCTATAAGAATGGAAGAAGGCATTACAGGGGCTGACAGTCGAAATCTGCCACTTCTTTCTTAAAACTTTTGATTTTGGCACATGGATGAACAATTTATCGGGATTTAGTGTCGAGTTTTTACACAAAGGCATTGAACAATATTTATATGCTGGCTCATTCATTTTTGTGGAAAAACTAACAGATAAATGCAAATAATTTGTTATGTTGTTAGGTGTCACGAATGTTTGTATATGTGCGATGACGTCATAATGTCACGTGACAACGCGTTTTAGCGCGAAATTATATATGAATTTTTTTTATCACGGATTATATATAAATTGAGTATATTTCAATATTAAAAATATTACGGGGGCTATGAGTGAAGAGTCCTCTATCGATGTCCATCAATTTTCAAAAATTGTCAAATACCCTATTATTCAAATCGATTATGAACTCGATTAGAGCCCAACAATGTTGCCAACAAGGTTACCGCGCAAATTACATCACCATGTCATGGCAGACATTTGACGGCATTTGCTAAAATTTTCGACTTTTCGTGACATGTACGTCATTTCGACGTTTGATTGATAAATTTCCAAAGGACCCATCAAAAATAGTTTGTTTGAAAGTTAGTTTACGCGCTAAATGTAATTATATTGATAAACATTATATCGTATTACAATGTGATAGTTTTGTGGCCATATTTGGTGACGCACTATAGCTGTTTCAAAATGAGCGCTCAGAAATGCGTCGTCGAAGGCTGCAATTTGGAATATGATGTGGTCTGCAGCTTTTCCTTCTATAAGTGAGTGTTTTTGATGACTTATTACGGTTTTATCGCATTTTATACTCAATAGCATAATGGAGAAGTTAATCTATGGGTTACACCTCGTGACCTTAGTTTAGAATTACGAAATACCATTCGTAAACACTGTACGTTCTATATTTACCTACAGTATGTCTGTATAAATGTTTTTACGTGCATAAATTGATGTACACGTCAAACATTGTTTATGCCAGTTAAATATTTTTCTAACTTAACCCTACAAATAGTTTTAAATTCCAATAAAATCAGATAAAAATAGCTGTAGTGAGAAAAATTCAAATTAGAAAATGAATTTAATGTTATAAAGTAACATACTTTTTAATTTTATAGTTATAGATTTATTTTTGTTTTCTATAAATGTTTTTCAAAAGGTCACCTTTTGGGCATTATAGTATTAAGTCTCATAATTTATCTCAAATCAATTTCAACAGACATAATCTTGACACCACACTATAATCTTTATAATGGTATCACAGTTCCACCACACCCACATCAGAAAATAATATTTCGGACCACACAATCATGTAATGGTGTGAGATTTGAACCTGCAACCGTTTGTTCCACAGTTGGCTAGATGCCTGTTAAGCCATGGAGGCTATCAAATTATATATTGGACTGTTTAATGCAAAAAGATTTATATCGGATTCTCTTTTCAGTTATTTATATGGTATTTGTCAATTTAGAGGTCCTAAAAATGGTATTAGATAGGTATTTATTTATTTATTTATTTATACACTTCATATACATACATTGTATATAGGCGGACTTAATGCCAGAAGGCATTCTCTACCAGTCAACCTTAAGGTGGTGCAGAGATGAACAAGGTAGGTGCATAAAGATATAGGAGAAGGGAACACAAAAAAACTATGATATAAATATAGATGTACATATATAAACATATAGGCATACATACTGACTACATATTACTATTATATTATAAATACAGTATAAATACATAAGATACGTATAAAATATATAGTGAATACATATTATACACAAATTATAAGTATTTGTTGGTTGTGAAACCCCAATCTATTTACATACTGTAATTTTTTAATTTATGACTTTAGCGGCTATGCCATTACTCTCTCAAGTTTTAAAATATCTAATAACAAGTTATAATTGCTCAAGTTGGGATGAGAACTCATGATCCCACAAGTACTGTACGAAAAGGTATTGCTCATCTTCTCATTCTTTTTTATACTATAATTTTTAGGGTCTTTTGGTCTTTGTAAAAACCATGTCAGCCCCATAGGAATCTCTTTTTAAATTTTATTTACAAAAACTCTTATATAATAAAAAGGCTGCATTCGAATGAGGCTCTGAGAGAACACTCTGGAATGCTCCAACATTCATAGGATTTATGTTTAGTGTTCTCATCAGTACCTCATGAATATTTCTGGTCCTGACACATTCCACCAACAAGGGATAGACATCTTCACCTGTACTGACTGTACCACAATCTTCACAGTTTGGATTGTTACTTAAGCCCATTAGATGTCTAAACCTGTTCAGTGGAACATGTCCAGACCGCAGTCTATGTGCCATCACAACAAGCTTTCTGTTCAACTTTGTATTATTTTCTTATCAGTTATAAATACTAATAAATCCACTAATGATTCCCACATTGAGATAACTGTTTGTGTGACAGATATTTGATTCAGGTCTGGGTCTTGTGATACCGTAGTTCCTTGTGGTTCTTGATTCCCATGACAAGACTCCTATCTTAGTGAGGGGACAGGACAATTATAACTAACACCTGATAGTCATGCACATAAACCTGTACGCATACTATGCTATGGGTCTTGTATAAGATAAATTTATAACTTCGTATACATACATATACACTCACGCCTGTAATCCCTGAAAGTATTGTTAGAGGTGTAAGCAGTACACCCACTTTTCGTCGAAATTATTTCAGTCCCATAATGTGATGGGGAGCGAGCCTATCGCCATACCAGGCTCATTTTGAGTATTTCTAAATAGAAAAACCTGATATCACTGTACTGGATATCAAACCCGAGACCTCAGCACAGCAGGCAGAGCGGAACCGCGTGCAACAGCTAGTAACTAATAAAAACGCTGCCACTTGTACAGTAAACCACTTCAGCCACTGTCTGTGTCTTGTAGCGTTCAAATCGTCAAGGTAGTGGGGTAAAATCCTAAATTTTTGTCACCAGTGCCAACATATCTTCGGATAACGATGGCAAGAGACAAGATTGGATCGATGGGGCTATGCAGGAGCAGAGCGAGTGTCTATGGAGACACGTCAGCTTGCAGTTATGTGGGTAAGTGGCTTTGTGGTAGATATATATTTGAAGTGAAAACTTCTTTAGGCACGTTGGGCACTTTTGGGATGAGGAAAAGCAATGAACTCGCGTGTCTGTCACACTGAAATTATTTTACTTTTGACATAAGGGTCCATCCATTAATTACGTGTAGCTCTGAGGGGGAGGAGGGGGTCAAGTCAAACCTCATCCAATCTCACGTGGGAGGAGGGTGCTCACGGCAAATATCACGTAATTTGTTTTCAGCAAGAAAAATAAATATTGTAAGAAAACTGGGTGAAATTAAGTTAAAAATGTTTCTCCACTAAAATATGACACTGATAGAAGTATTTATTAAATATTAATAAATTCATTTCTTTAAATTATATAAATTATAAGTAAAATCTTTTCCTAAATAAATCTAATGCAATAATAAATAAATAAATAACACCCAACAGTCACACACATAGCCCCAACCAATAAGATACGAGTATTGTGTTGTGGGTATCAGGGACCTAGAGAGACTTTCGGCCCAGACCCCGGACACAAATATCTTTTTTTTTTTTTTTTTTTATTCTGGCGCGGCAAAGTGACCACACTGCACCTGATGGTAAGCGCAGTGCCGTCCAGATAGAGTATCAAGTAGCGAGAGACAGTCTATCCCCCGCTACTCAACACAATCATGCCGGCCTGCTGTTTAGCTTCTTCACATTACGCCTAAAGGACCCAGGATCATAGGAAGGAGGGAACACGGTAGCTGGCAAACTGTTCCACAGCTTGATGGTGCGGCAAAAATACGAGTTTGCGAACCTCTTGGTTCGGGCCGGGGTAGTAGACACCACGAAGCTGTGGCTCCGCAAGCCAGTACGCGTGGTTCTGGTATGGAAGGGAGAGGATGGGATAAGATCAAACAATTCTTCAGAGCATTCGCCATGATACAGACGGTAGAACACGCTAAGCGAGGAAATATCCCTACGCAGCTGTAGCGGCTCCAGGCTGTTACTCACGTCTGCATCATTCACAATGCGGATGGCCCGCCGCTGCAACCCATCCAAGGCATCGAGAAGGTACCTTGCGGAACCGTCCCAGAGGTGCGAGCAGTATTCCATTCCCGGCCGCACCTGCGCTTTATATAAGCGGTAGAGCTGACCAGGCGTGAAAAACCGCCGCACCCTGTTCAGGATTCCGACCCTGCGTGAAGTGGCGGATATTACGCCCTCGATGTGACTCCTTGGATTAAGATCGCAGCGGATATCCATACCTAGGACACTAAGGTCATTCCGCATTGCGAGTGGAACACCCTGAAGAACGGGGATTGGAGAAAACGGAGACTTCTTGCACGAGAACGCGCACACCTGGGTTTTCTTGGCATTAAACTCAACCCGATTCCTGGTACCCCATGATGAGATGAGATCCAAGGTCTGGTTGAGCTCAACGACAAGATCCTCTCGTCTCCTCTCAGTATCCGCCCGGCAACCAGGAGGCTTGCTGCTATAACGCCCATGAACCGTGCTGTCGTCTGCATAGCAATGAATGTTGCCAAGCGACAACATATCATTGATATGCAGAAGAAACAAGGTGGGCGAAATCACAGAACCTTGTGGTACTCCGGCATTTACTGACATGAGCTGCGAAGCGTGTCCATCAACGAGGACACGCATTCTACGCTCATGCAGAAAGCCGGAAATCCACTTGCACAGGTTGTCGGGCAGACCGTATGCCGGGAGCTTGGAGAGAAGGCCACGATGCCAGACCCTATCAAACGCCTTGGCTATGTCGAGACTCACAGCCAGAGCCTCGCCATGCTTGTCAATCGCCTCCCCCCAGTGATGTAATACGAACGCTAGAAGATCACCCGTTGATCGGTTATGACGGAAACCGTATTGGCGGTCATTGATCAACGAGTGATCCTCTAGGTAGCGAACTAATTGGCTGTTTATCAGTCGCTCCATGACTTTACACATCACTGAGGTTATGGCGATTGGGCGATAATTGTTAGGGTCTGACCTATCACCCTTTTTGGGGATCGGCTGCACATTAGCCTCCCTCCAAGATTCAGGCACAATACCTGAGAGGTAGGACGATCGGTATAGGCGCGTCAGTACAGGAGACAACTCCGCTGCACACTTTTTAAGTACAAGCGCTGGGATACCATCAGGACCACTAGCCTTCCGGACGTCGAGAGACTGCAGCTCACGCCGCACATCACAATGCCTGATACGGATATCAGGCATTGTGTGACCGCAACCGGGCAGCGTAGTTGGTAAATGAGCATCGCAGTCCTCGAGTCTCGAATTAGCCGCGAAGAGGTTTGCCAGTAAATCGGCCTTCTCCTGCGAGCTATGGGCTAGTGTTCCATTTCGATATCTCAGCGGTGGCAGCGAAGGGCGACAGAAATTAGATTGGACGGCCTTAGCCAAGCTCCAATAAGCACGACTGCTTGTTGGGTTATCGGCCAAAGCACATCCAATCTTGGAGACGCGCTGGGCATCCGCTTTAACATACGCCCTCTTGCAGACCTTGGCAGCACGGTTATAGGCTGCTTTGAGTGACTTGAGGTTGGGATCCTTCGTAGCGCGACCCCCGATCCAAGCACGATACGCCGCCTGTTTCTTGCCAACAGCATCGGCGCATGCACGATTGAACCAGGAGCGTCCTCGGCCCTTGCCTGCGATCTCAGAGGAAGGAATGTAATATTCCATTCCTATTCTGATCTCGCAAGCAATGGCGTCAGCACTCGCTGAAGGATCCTTTCCATCAAAGCAGCGCTGCTGCCAAGGGATGGATGCGAAGTAATCCCGCATACCATCCCAATCTGCCGACGAGTAGTGCCAGACCCTGCGCTTGACCTTCACGGGACGTGGAGGCAAAGCGCAAGGAACCGACGTCCCAACCAGGCAGTGATCGGAGGTACCCAGGGGAGCACCAACCGTCACTTTATACCCGGCTGGATGACTCGTCAGCAGTAGGTCCAGCAGAGAGGGCGCATGACTTGCCACATCTGGGATCCTGGTAGGCTGGTCCACCAGCTGTGTCAAGCCATTCGTCAAAGCGAATGCATGAGCAGTCCTGCCGGCATGGTCAGTTCTGGAGGAGCCCAACCACAACTCGTGGTGTGCGTTAAAGTCCCCCAGAACTACCAATTCCGCTGTTGGAAACTGCTCCTGCGCGTCGTCTGTCGCCTGGCTAATATAATTAAATAGCCGAGTTGTCTCTACGTCCCCGTCGTGTGACCTGTAAAGGCACACGTAAACCCGACTCTGGGAGCCGAGGTCGACGTGTACCCACAGGGTGGAGAAGGAGGGGTCCTCCATGCAGCGCAGACGGCGACAGCAGACGTCCGACCGAACATACAGGCATACCCCGGCCCTCGGCCTGAAGCTTTCTTCAAGCGAGTATCCGGGGTAAAGCAAGTATGAAGTATCGGTCGGACTACAAATCTGCGTCTCCGTCAAGAAGAGCAGAGCAGGCCGGGCCGTCTCAAGATGGTGGTGGACGGCATTAAGATTAGAATGGAGTCCGCGGATGTTAGCGAACTCCATTGTGAAGGCGGTGGTGGGGTTACGCACCGCTGTAAAACCTGCTCTCTTTGTATGCACTGACATGGAGTTATGGGAGGAGGAGGTGAAGAAGCGGTCAAGGGTCTAGTGTCAGAGTAGTCAGAAGGCCGTAACAAGCGCCGGTCCACTAAAAGAGCCGAGAGGAGGTGAGCTGATCCGCCGGACGGAAGGGCCCCCGTACCCTCCCGGGATAGGCCGCCGGGACCCCACATCCGGTCACCAACCGGCACGACGGACCCACCCAAGATTATGCGCGGCATGGTGGGGCAGCCTCTCGTGGTGGTTAGCCACGATTGGGCCCCTGTACTGTACCGCGGGCGGCCAGCGGTACCACCGTTTCTACAGGTCTCCCTGGCCGACGGATCAACACGCCTCCAACCGACTGTGAACCGGCTTATACCCGCACGGCCAAACATCGTACCCCAACTCTAGCCCCCCGACGATAACCGGACATACACTGGCTGATCCCGGAACGCGACACACTTGCGTGTGCCACTATGGCGGGTTTTTCGCCCTGTGTACGGTGGTCGCTATCCGGGCGGATACGAATATCCTACCACCAGCATCTGCAATAACGTACAGATTAAGTTATTGAAATTAAAAATATGCATTTCGAAAAATCGCTCGTGAGATTAGGGGGGGGGGGGCGGGAGACGGTCTTCTCACATCTCACCAAGGAGGTCGAAAAATTGCACGTAATTAATGGATGCCCCATAAAGCCCGAGAAGTCCAAGCAATCATGAAAAAATAGTTACTTCTTCATGACGTTGTTTCAAAATAGAACACGGCAATTCCAAAGTTTTAAGTTTTCACTTCTGCCGTTAGTAATTGTGTTATATTTTAATATACTGTCTAGTCTAGGGTTACCAATCCCGGAATTCAAATACTAGGATATGAAGTTAAAAAAAACAGGACAATACAGTTTAAAAACAGGACACATCGTTGTTTTAAAATAGCGTGAACAGTTGCGAGCCGAGACGCCGCCCCTGAAGTAAGGATTGCAAAAATAGTGTGCGCATTTTAAAATACGGGACCTTATCAGGGCGCTTTAAAAACCCAGGACGCTGCTTAAAAACCATCCAGGACACTCTAAGAACCAGGACATGTCCTGGGAAAACAGGACGGTTGGCAACTCTAGATTCTAATCACCTCTCAAGTGTCACATCATGATCAATAAGCGATTTACATTTTAAGTTTCTTTTCTGGCGCGGCAAAATGACCACACTGCACCTGATGGTAAGCGCAGTGCCGTTTAGATAGAGTATCGAGTAGCGAGAGACAGTCTATCCCTCGCTACTCAACACAATCATGCCGGCCTGCTGTTTAGCTTCTTCACACTACGCCTAAAGGACCCAAGATCATAGGAAGGAGGGAACAGTTATTTATTTATTTGTTATTTATTCCATTTCTCAGTTATCACTTCGAGTTGGATAACCAGGGTCTGTGGATCGATTCCCCGATGCTGCCCGAGTTGCTTACGATCCAGGAGAAAACGCCCACAGTGACGCAATCTCCGGCCGATAAGAGAAGTAAGTAGAATCTGTTTTAGGTGAATTAGGTGTTGGAAGATTATTAGCAGGTGCAGTGTGGTCTTTTTGCCGTACAAAATAAAAAGTAAAAAAAAAAATAAAAAAGATACATTAAGAAGATAAGAAATATAATAGAAAAATTAAAAGATAATTTTTTTTTTATCCTGGCACGGCAAAGTGACCGCACTGTACCTGATGGTAAGCGCAGTGCGGTCCAAATAGAGTACTGAGTACAACACACTCATGCCGGCCTGCTTCTTCACACTACGCCATGAGCAAGAAGGTGAAGAAGGGGTCGAGGGTCTAGTGTCAGAGTACTAAGAAGGCCGCAAAATGGCCATCATACCCCAACTCCTGACCCCCGACAAAAACCGGATGTACACTGGCTGATCCCGGCGACACACTTGCGTGTGCCACTAATTTAAAAGATATTAAAATAAAAACAAATGGAAAAATAATAAACAAAAAAATAACTAAGAATAAATTGAATAAGCGGTATGACAGTTGACGGAAAATATCTATAAGTACTACGACTCGGTTACTATTCGGTGTTAGGCAGAATGTTTCGTACTATTCAGCCAAATGCCATTACCAAATCATAAAAACGCTTAAACTACACAAAAATGTATTTAAATCACAAATTATTACATTTAATACTTATATCTTTCAGTGGTAACTAAAAAGTAAAAAGTGATATTATTTTGTGAGAAAGATTATTAGTAACACAATTTGATTTCGCATTTAGGGATGTTATCGAACTCGGTAACTGTGACCGAATCAAATCAAATATTGAATCCATGGAATGTTATACATCATTTAGATTCAGTCAATTTTTTACTCTACCGCCAGTTCGGAATGCAGTATCGCTAGAGATGAACGGGCAATAAACCCTAGCGTTGCTCATTTCACACTGGTTAACAATATTTGGTCATACAATAACTATTAACTATCGGATATCCGAAATAATTAAATATCTGCAACCGTAACCTATAAAATATTACAAATAATTTCGGATAGGCAAGGAATCGAACGAAACCCTTTACTTACGTGTGGTCCATGCACTGTCGACAGTATGTACTGAAAATCATATCAACTGAATATACACAACTCTGAAAGACCTTTTTTTTGTCGCGGGGAAAGCATTTTATTACTTCCGCCTGCTCCGGGGGGAAGCGGAATGCGAATAAAACGGTTATGCTGGACTAGCCGGTCTTACGACCCAGCATTCCCCTCGCCCGGACGATGGATGTCCGGGCAGCCGCTGGGCCGAGTACCTACCCCTTATGTACACCCCACCCGACACTACCAGCTAAAACCCCGCGGTGGCCTTCTTCGGCGCTTACGGAGCGATCCCGGGATTAGTGCTAGAATTGCTGCCGGAACCATCTCTATGGGGGGCTTAGGAGTCCCCGCGCACCGAATAACGACAGCGAACGAGGCCTTACCACCCGAGCTGCCGTCCATCTCGGGGTCGCGCAATGCTCCAAAATTGGGAGTGCATCGATACGGGCTGACAGTCCCCCGCTGCGCGACCGCGACCGCCGATGACCCCTATTAGTCGCCTCGTACAACAGGGGTTACCGTGGTGGAATTCAAACGCCCCCATTCCACAGGGCGGGAGACGCCGGTCAGTCGTCCACCCGGCGCCTCCTACGTCTTCTCTGGCGGCGGGAGGGATCATATCGTTCCCGATCCCTCAGTACTCTCCTTCTGCGGGATGACGCTAGTAAACTGTCCAAATTCACATAAACGTTTATTGACCCTAAGCATTACACTGTTAGAATTGTTGAGATGTTATATTTAGATTAACCAGGAGTTTATGTATTCATTGGCACTTGCCATTTTAACGGTGAAGGAAAACATCGTGAGGAAACCTGCATACCTGAGAGTTCACCGAAAATATTTCAAAGGTATGTGAAATATCGGCCTGTAGTAGGCCCGTGTGGTGACAAAAGGACAATAACCCCATGATAGGAGTTTCGTGCCCAACATTGGGATTAACAGAGTTAATTATTGCAACGACTATTCACTTTGGGGCATTTAATATTCTAAAAAAAGTTTTTTTAATTCATAAAAAGTACACCGACTTCAATAAAAAAACAAATTATGCGTCCCCGTAAAATTTGAGGGTTGCCCTCGATTTTTTGAGACCTTATCATCAAATCCTGACTTGGTGCCAATAGGACCACCTGGGAAGTATATCCTTGTAAACAAAAAAAGAATTTCTCGAATCGGTCCAGGCGTCTTCGAGTAATCGGGGAACATACATAAAAAAAATTGATTCCGACGAATTGAAGCCCTCCTTTTTTGAAGTGGGTTAAAAAAATCTCGCAGATTCGAACCCTACAAACTGTAAATGGTTTGATTCTCACAGTGATTAAATAATTGCAGGGACTCACGCGGGCGAGACTTTTCAAAGTCTATACGAAAAGTTCGTTGACGGAGGCCCAAAAGGTACAGTCCTTTCGTACCTTATTTATACAAAATTAAAAGTAAATAATAATGATAATCGATTAGTAATACAATCGATTGAAAAATCGATTAATAGATTTATCTCATTAGAAAATGGATGTAGTTTTAATCTAAATAGAGTAATGGTACATTTAATTAATTAGTTTTGCTATAACTTATACATATACACTCACCTATCCCCGAAGGGGTAGGCAGAGGTGTAAAGATTACTCCCACTTTTAGCCGAATTTATTCCGGTCCCATAATGTGATAGGAAGCTAGCCTATCGCCATACCATACAATTTTAGACTCGGGGCTGATACTTAGTATTTTTAATAGAAAAATCCAATATCAACCCGATCTAGGGATCAAACCCAAGACCTCAGCACAGCAGTCGTGACGCATGCGCAATTACAACTGTACCACCGAGGCAGTGGAATAACTTCTTGATCAAAAAAAGAAATGCAGGCCAAAATTGTGAACTTATGCGATCTGATCCCGACATATGAATCACTTAGTAGCCGGTGTCTACGTACAACATAACCCATTTAATAATAATAAAAATAATACTAGCCCTGTATTAAACATTGTCCCACTGCTGGGCACGGGCCTCCTCTACTAATGAGGTTAGGCCTTAGTCCACCACGCTGGCCTAATGCGGGTTGGTAGACTTCACATACCTTCGGAACTCGTATGAGAATTATCAGGTATGCCAGGTTTCCTCACAATGTTTTCCTTCACCGTTAAAGCAGGCGATAATTAACATTTTAATACACACATAACTTTAGAAAAACCAGAGGTGTATGCCATTTGGGTTTCGAACTTACGACTTTCGTCTTCACAGTCCGTACCGCAACCAACTAGGCTATCACTGCTCTCTAACCCATTTATATTTACGTAAAATACACATATAAATTAAATAGGAGACAGTCTGCCCCGAGACCATAAAAGCTGTAAACTCCATAAAACTAGTTTTAATTGAGATCAATGTTCTTCCGTGATGTATTTCGGTGCATTGGGTTCTTTTGGAGGTCCAGAACCGGTCAGAATCGAGCGGTCGAGGGTCTTGTGTCGAAAGTACTCACAAGGCCGCAACACGGTCAAACATCGTACCCCAACTCTAGACCCCCGACAAAAACCGGATGTACACTGGTTGATCCCGGAACGCGACATACTTGTGTACTATGGCGGGTTTTACACCCTGTGTACGGTGGTCGCTATCTGAGCGGATATGAATATCCTACTACCAAAACTTTCAAAACTGACCGAGTTCTTTCGAGTTGCCGGTGAGTTCTCCTTCGAGGCACACGTCCTCAAAGTAGAATTGTGAATGCGGTTGGACAGTGCCGTCCAGGTAGAGTATCAAGAGACACCTATATCTACTCGGGACTCGGCTTTTTCACACTAGGATGGTCCAAGTATAATGAGGTGTTTTCTGAGTCCATCAGTTTCCATAGTTATCTCTAGCGAAAAGAGAGCAGTAGGCCTACTCTGGAAATCAATTGCAATCTCGAATTCGATACAGTTTCAATTCCAATCTAGAAGATATTGGAACTCTAACTCACTCAACTAAATGAAATAGAATATTTACGAACTAGCGATGGTAAATACTCTTATTTCATTTAGTTACTAAAAATTCCGCCGTATTCAGTTAAATCGTGCGCTGGTGTTGCGTTCAAGAGTGTCAATTGTACAGTTTTCGAACCCAATCCCAATTTTAAATTGTAATCGAGTGTCAAGAGTAACACTCCTGTTCGTTATTTCTTAAACCAGCTAAAGAATGTGTAAGTTAAAAGCCATTGTAGTAATGGTGTAATTGTCAAATGACAAGGATGCACTATGACGTCACCGCCCGGAATAGCATTACCTAAAATCTATTATCGAAAGAATTTTACGAATCCGAACAAAAATAAGTAATAAGGGAGATAGTGAGATGTACCCACTTGTTAATAATTGCGACCTAGTTTTTGAACCAAGTGTGAATCTGTTTTTGCAAGAGTGTTTCTTTTTCTTATTTTTGGTTGCATATCAAATGATATGCAAAGGTATATACAGGAAACTATTCTCTGCGGATGGATACTTTTTTTTTATAGCGGAAGCAAATATGATTCACTTGATGGGAAGTGAACCATCCATGAATACTCATAAAATTAGGAGAAATATGGGTCCATTGTAGGTCTGAAATAATAATGCAACCAACACACATAATCCTGACCCCACAATAAGTCAAACCTGTATCGTGGGTATCAACTACGAAGGACTACGCACAACACCCAGAGGAATCTAATCTCTAACCGTCACACGTCCATTCGGTGCAGGAATCAAACCTGAGGCCTCCCGTTTCACAACCGGCTAATACCACTGCGCCACGACAATAACCATATTAATAACCAATTCTCTTTGCCAACAGTGGCTGATATAATTCGGATGGATCACAACTACAGCCTGGAACCCCCGGCCAAGGAGGCTCAGGACAGCGTCTCCAGACTCAATGTGAGACAGTTGGTCGACACACTTGGATATCTGTGAGTATACTATTATTTATTTACCATCGAAATATAAATTAAATATATAATATATATGTCGCAGCACAACACAACACAGCATTCATGCATCATGTGTCATGTCATGTATGTCAGGTTAGGTTAGGTGTAGGTACATCAGGCCGGGGCTGGGAGAGGTATTATGCAACCTCTCTCATCGTCAGGGACAATCAGGATGCACAATCGCATTACGGTGCCGTAGAAATAACACAAGTTGAACCATTAATAGTTTATTCAGCTACTGCCAGTTCGGAATACTAAGCGTGGGAAGAACTGGTAAGAAACCCACTTATCTATTACATAGGCTGATACATAACACAATTGATTAATATTACGTCGGCCAGCAGTGCCTGGGCAGTGGCTATGTATAGCCAAAGCCAAGCATAATAATTAATTCGTTTACACAAATTAATTACCCAATGAGTCAAGGATAAGCTAGCAGCGGGATACCACAAGTGCACCGAGCCAAGCTAAAGCCAAGACTGCCCGAACTGCGGTCGTTCCGCCTGTTTTATACAGGTGTCAAAACAAGTCCCGCAGTGGGGAGAGTGGGAGAACCGAATGACGCGCGCTGTCGTGATTGGTGCACGTGTTGTTCATAGTATTATTGCCAGGACGTAGTTAGGAATCACACGACGGTGCCGGCGCCGTCACGGCCATACTGACATGCGGGCGTCCTCGCACGCGCCTCATCGTCATCCTAGATATCTGTAGATAGAAAACATCGTTCGATTATCCTGACAAACTGACTGACTGGTCCGGTCCAAATTGACCCTTCGGTCTGGTCCGGTCCAAATTGACCCTTCAGGCTTGTGGTAGTCAGTTTGGGCCACATGAAACCATACAAAAACTTTCGCTAGTCCAGAATGATCATGATCATTCCCTTAGCTTTTGCTAGTCCAGAATAATCATTCCCTTAGCTTCTGCTAGTTCAGAATTATTATTCCCTTTAGCTTTATCATTGGACCGGCTGGAGCCCTTCAATGATTTTATTACTTTAACTTTTTTTTCTCTTTCTTTTATTATTCGGTGCTAGTCCGAACATAACTGTTCCTTAGCTAAATACTTTATAAATCCAGTTAAAGCTTACCGCGTATTGCCAAACTATTACCATGTATAATTTGCCATTACCATGCTTTTCCGCCGTCACGCCATCACAGTATTCAACGTATGGTATCCATAATTTACAGCAAATTAAGCAATGTTTACCTTGTATTATCACCTTCCAGAGCCCTTCTGAAACTTAAAATATCTTTAGTATGCACAGGCTAAGGTATATCCAAATCAATAATCAGGAAATTCAAGGTACAACTGACTTTTAAAGTAAAAAAAACCAAAACTAAATGTTTTGGTTTTAGCTATGCTTGTGATTTCTGGCCATGCATAGCCTAGTAACTTGTAGTTACTTCTCTTTATGGGAATCCCCCATGGGAACGCAGAGCTTTCATTTCCAATTTTTTATCTACTTATCTGGTCCAGTACGGCAGTACCCTTCAGATTTAATTTCCACTTATTTTCTACTTATCTGGTCCAGTACGACTGTACCCTACAGAACTACTACTTCCAGGTCCAGTCATAACTGACTTCAGGGTTGTCACAAATTACGATATATTATGTCGTGAACCCGAGGAATTCTAAACTGTGCCCCGGTCACAGTACCACACAATCTCTAAAATTATATTTCACGCCTTATACGGTCACAGCGTGAATATAGATTTAGGCAAAATAAAGGAAATCTAAATGTCTGGCTATTTCCTTTAAGGTAACCTATGTTATATTCACATTTTCCTCAAAACTTGAATTTAACCCTTTCTGTAGTTAATTAACACTACCAGAATATGATTAAATGAATTACGGGTTTTTAATTAACCACGATCACAAATATTATCAGATACCTTAAGCGCTGACCGCTCACCCGTGGTCACCCAAGATATATTGAGTAGACAATAACCAGGCTACGGACGCAAGCTATCAACAACCTTACGAATCATTGGCATAAATTCGAACTTTGATCTATACAGATAATAATAAGGTAGGTCACAAAGCCTCATATTGTTACTTCTTGTTTAGCAAGAACCTTATAAAAATAATTAATTATCGGGTAGAATAATTTAAAACATAAAACTCAATTACCACCCGTACAATCATTGAATTCCTCTTAGCGGAAAACAGTCAAGAACAATACTTGCTTACCGTTTTTATGAAACAGTAGCTATCATTTGAATATTAAAATGTCATACTAGAGCATGTAATTACAAATTAATAGTGATTTTAATTTGAAACACAACATAACTAAACCCGTCAAACAATCTGGCCTATTATTTATTGCATTGAACGAATGATTTTTCATTACACCTTTAAATGCCAGTTTTGAGTCGTGGTTTTTTTTTAACATTTGATATAAAAGTTTATTTTCAATCCTCATTCAAGCTGGAATCGAACCAAAGCCAATTCAATGTTCATAAATAGATCATACGCGTCATTTGTTACGTATTTTCACACACATACGCACTCACGGCTGCAATCCCCAAAATATGCAGAGGTGTAACCAGCACATACATTTTGAAAAACTTATTACAGACCCATGATGCGACAGGAGCGAGCATATCGCCATACCAAGTACAATTCTAGACTTTAGGCCGATACAGATATTTCGTATTAGAAAAACCCAATATCACCACTTTTACATGACCCGGGATCGAACCAGAGATCTCGGCATAGTAGCGTTTACTATGCCATCGAAGCAGACGTATTTTCACCACCCAACCAATTGCTCGCTTTAGTTGAGGGTACATAAATAAAACCAGAAGCGACTCACCAAATTCCAAACACACTAGACATATGTAGGTAGGTACGCAAACAACATGCTGTCACAAGAATCACTTGCCGTCGCTAGAGCGCCGTAACAGCGCGACGGGAAACCATCAATCGGCACATGGAATTTCAACACAAATATTATTAACACAAAAATCATCGACGCTTCATATTTTCCTGTTTTTTTTTTGTTACGACAATTTTTAACAAAGTTAGTCTTTTTCATTAGAGACTTATTACAATTCGTCAACATAGCATCAAAATGATTTGAACACTCCTAACCTTCAAATGTACAGTAGATTAGCATTTAGCACTTGTCACCATCATTATTCTTTTTGATAATAAAATTCTAATCATGGATAGCTTTTTTTTACAACCCAACAAAACGCATAAAACTTGTAAAACTACTTAATGTTTTACAAACTCTCAAACAACAAAAATAACATAACCAAACTGTAGGTATTACATCACCTGATTTACGCTAGTGGGCGTTGCCCTTGATCCAACTTCTGATGTCGCAGCACAACACAACACAGCATTCATGCATCATGTGTCATGTCATGTATGTCAGGTTAGGTTAGGTGTAGGTACATCAGGCCGGGGCTGGGAGAGGTATTATGCAACCTCTCTCATCGTCAGGGACAATCAGGATGCACAATCGCATTACGGTGCCGTAGAAATAACACAAGTTGAACCATTAATAGTTTATTCAGCTACTGCCAGTTCGGAATACTAAGCGTGGGAAGAACTGGTAAGAAACCCACTTATCTATTACATAGGCTGATACATAACACAATTGATTAATATTACGTCGGCCAGCAGTGCCTGGGCAGTGGCTATGTATAGCCAAAGCCAAGCATAATAATTAATTCGTTTACACAAATTAATTACCCAATGAGTCAAGGATAAGCTAGCAGCGGGATACCACAAGTGCACCGAGCCAAGCTAAAGCCAAGACTGCCCGAACTGCGGTCGTTCCGCCTGTTTTATACAGGTGTCAAAACAAGTCCCGCAGTGGGGAGAGTGGGAGAACCGAATGACGCGCGCTGTCGTGATTGGTGCACGTGTTGTTCATAGTATTATTGCCAGGACGTAGTTAGGAATCACACGACGGTGCCGGCGCCGTCATATATATAAATATATAATTTTTGTCGGGGGTCTGGAGTTGGGGTACAATGGCCATTTTACGTACTTAGTACTCTGACACTAGACCCTCGACCCCTTCTTCACCTTCTTGCCCATGGCGTAGTGTGAAGAAGCAGGCCGGCATGAGTGTGTTGAGTAGCGGGGGATAGATCGTCTCTCGCTACTCAGTACTCTATTTGGACCACACTGCGCTTACAATCAGGTACAGTGCGGTCACTTTGCCGTGCCAGGATAAAAAAAAATAATAATAATAAATAACACCCAAAAGTCACACACATAGCTACCCCCCATACTAAGATACGAGTCTTTTGTTGTGGGTACCAGGGACTACAATGACGGGTGTAAGGGATAGTCTCTATTTAAAATCAATTTTATGTATCCCAGGTCCATGAAAAATCTTCAACGGAAACAACTCTGGGTGGTGAAAGTTGAGACGGACAAGGCGGAGGCATCGATAACTCAGTCCGAGCAAGTCATCACCAAGATGGGGGATCCGAAGCAGATGATAGAGGTAACTATATCTATTTGCTTTAAGCGACATGAACTGTAGTAGAGAGTATAGAGTTTGCTGGTGGTATATTCATATCCGCCCGGAGAGCTCGCACCGTTCACAGGGTGTAAAACCCGCCATAGTGGCACTAGTGTGTCGCGTTCCTGGATCAGCAGGTACATCTGGTTTTTTGTCGGGGGTCTAGAGTTGTGGCACGATGTTGGGCCGTTTTGCGGCCTTCTGAGTACTCTGACAATAGACCCTCGATCGCTTCTTGACATTCTTGCTCATGGCGTAGTATGAAGAAGCAGGCCGGCATGATTGTATTGAGTAGCGGGGATAGATCGTCTCTCGCTACTCGATACTCTAATTGGACGTCACTGCGCTTACCATCAGGTGCAGTGTGCTCACTTTTCATGCCAGGATAAAAAAAATATTTAAGAAATCGCTATATGTATTTATACAATTCCCCACAGATCGTCCCTCAAACGTCATCATCAGAGCAACCAGCGAATGAGGTGCTCCAAATCATGGAAGATTCAACCATATCAGACAATTTCATTTATGAAATAGCCGAGGAGCAGGAAATCACAATGGAAGAAGTTAAAGAAATACCCGTAGCAGAGAATAAGGAATGGATTGTGAATATATTACCAGACACCGATGCAAAACCCAAATATGCATACATCAAGCACTGTAACACGGGCAAGAAGAAGCGGCATTTCACAGCTGACATGAATGAGATCACCCTCCAAGGGGATTTTGAGAATTATTACATCCTACCAGACGTTGACCCGTCTGTCGGTGTTGAAATCACAACTAGCTACGAGCCGGAGAACTATATAGTGGAGGAATACCAGCATCTGGTCCTCGATGAACGCCCAAAAAAGAGGTCCAAGGATGACAAGAAAAAAAGAAAGCGCCTGTCATCAGGCCGGGAGCAAATCCAGATCAAGACAGAGTCCCCGGACTGGGTTATACAGAACTATGATGAAGAAGACTACGATGATAAAAGAGCAGCGTCGAGAGTGAGACGGAAAAATAAAAAGTATTTAGGTTACGATTTTGTAACTTAACTTGTTGTGAGCGATGTTTGGTTTTTAAACTTTAAGGCTGCCAGGATCTTGGGTTAAAAATACTGCCCGGAGTAGTTTTTGTACCTTATACAGTGTGTTGCAGAAAGGCGGTATTAATAAAAAAATCCATTAAGCTATTGGTTGCTTGCCACATTTATAGTGCGATCTTAAATTATATTGTTTTATGTATAAAGAGCGTTTATCTAAGCATTAAATATATTTGGCTCTGAAATAGTTTATTGGGATATAGCCTTTAGAGGTCATAAAACGAATGATTCCATACGAATTTTAATTACTTAAGATAAATTACTTGATTTTTGACTTACTGGTAAGTTTCAAATGACCCTCTTTTAAATATTTTTATTTATACCACATTTCTACACCAACCTGTATATTACTCAGAGTGTACACACTAGCAGTACTATATGATAAATTCATTCTAGTAAAGTAGGAAAGCTCTGTGTACTGTCCGAGATTGAACTATTTCGTGCAGACAGTACTTTTAGTTAATTCGTTCAAAGATTGACGCGGGCGAGTAACCTCTGAAACGAGAGGCCGTGGGTTCACTAAGACAATTGTATGACAGACATATTTGTTTTGGGGTCTGGGTCTAAGTAGTCCATATTTAATACCCACGATACAGGATACACCCACGGGTCAGGGCTATGTGTGACCGTTGGGTGTATTATTATTTATTGCCATGTACTATTGTAAATGGTACTAGAAGACCGAATTAGTACTTTTGTACTAAAGACCAAGATTGGAATGTTTTTTCCAATAACTAAGATTAATTTTACATCCCAGGCAAAATGGTGGAATAAAAAATCATATTATCCCTAAAAACATTACTCCGGACAGTCGTGTAATATATATAGAGAATTTAAAAAAAAAATATACAGGCTGATGTAAAAAAATACTAGAAAAAATGATTTTTAACTTATTTAATTTGTAGAAATTATTGATTTTAATTCAGTGAAAGATCTTGGTAGTCGGTATTTTTAATAGTAAATTATTTTCTGGGGATATCAAGACAAATCTTTACAGTACGGGCGATTTTTTCGGTTTATTAATATAAAATATGGTCTAGTGGTAGCATTTGTTGATAAATTCGATAGCCAGGCGAGGCAATAAGAGTCGTAAATAATTTTAAAGTGCATATGAAGACAGGAAACTAAAATATTGTTTACAAATTATGACAACGAAACAAAAATCTTTGTAAAAAAACAGAAAAAATTAAGAACTTCTCTTGGTATCTCCAAATAATGTTATATATATCAAACTACCTATTTTTTGGGTTATCTAATGAAAGAATAAGCTTCCCTGTATGATGGTCTTTTGCCCGTTTTTGACCATGTTTCTTAATTTTTTTTACACCACCGCTTTTAAAAATCTTTCTGTCACATGTAAATTTGAATTACATAACCATATTTTGAAGTATAAAAAAAATCGCACTTAAAAAAACTCTCATGTGTCGCGCATAATTGCCTATGAGTCACTTTAGTCGTTTTTTAATTAAACTAATAATTATTTAAGCTTAATATATCTGCTAAAAAGCATGCTTTTTTATTTCAAATCATTGGTGAAAATGTTGATTTATAGGTTTTAGTATGTCCTATGAAATGTATGTTAATTCTTAATATTTTAATCAACTTCATAAAAGGGAGTTCTGAATTAAATGTGTTTTATAGCTATTTATTATATTTGATATTTTCACTGTTGGTCTCATATAAATTAAAGATTTTGTCAGGTCAAAATCGAAATATTTCAGTAAATAGCAATGAATTTACACGTGCTTTTCAGTTTTGCTTATTAACGAGAATCTATTACAATAAATAAGCATGCTTATTAGCAGGTATATTAGGTAATCTTTTTTCAAATATGACGGTAGGCCAAAATAAAATAAAGTTTTAAAATCAAATATCGTTAGCGACTGCAATATAGTTTCATAGTTTTATTATTTGTAAAAAATTTAATATTAGTTTATATTATGCATTATAGAGTTATATGGTGGAGTCAGTTGAGGGTAGTCGGTGAAATTCTGACGAATGTGAAGGAACAGCAGGTAGCTCTAAATTCAATACTCAAGATTGGATTTTGAACAATTCTATGAGCTTCCAATGTTATAGTGGCACGGCAAAGTGACCACATTGCACCTGATGCCCTCCAGTAAGAGTATCGAGTAGCGAGAGTCAATATCTATAATAATAGCAGTATTATTCTGTCAGCAGAATGAATTCTCAATGGTGTATATTTCCAACGAAACATGGCATAGTTTCTTCTGTTAAGTGCTCATAAGTGATCACTTACAACCAGGTGACCCGCTTACCCGTGCCGACTCGAACATGTCAGAATTTCACCGACCTCTAACAATATCTTCGGTTGGAATCTTTGGGCCGTAAAAAGCCAGTTTTTGTTATTTGCTTAAATAAATCAGTTTTTCAAATGAATTTGTATCACTCACTCCAATAGATACCGTATAGAGAAGACATAGAGTCTGTTTTGCATTGTGATATCGGGTTCGAAGGACCAAAGCAAGCTGATTGGCAGTAATCATGGGTTTATGTCAAAAGTTTAGATAAAAAAGCCACTAGCGGTGTTTTTATAATTCGTTTAGTATCGAATTTAGTTCCTCAGGTAACCGCTAGAGGCGCTGTCTTACCATATTAATATTTTACGTTAAACTAATGCTGCTACAGAAAGCAATGCTATTGGTCTATTTTTACTGAAGTAAATGATAAAATATCTATTGAAAAACGAAAGCGACATCTGTTGGAGGTTTTCTTGTATAAAAAGCGTGTTTTTTAATATCGAAAATTGTGCTTATAATACATTGATATGTTAATCTTGTGTTTTATTAAACTACTAGCTGTTGCTCGCGGCTCCACTCGCGTGGAATTTTTTTAACACCTTGGGTAATATTGTAGTTTTAGTAGGGAGCCTTATTTTTTCTTGCAATTAAAATAGCCTATATTAATCAGTGATAATGTAGATTCAAATGGTGAAAGAATTATTAAAATCTGTCCAGTACTTTTTGAGCCAATTCGTTACAAACATACATACAAATCTTTCCTCTTTATACTATTAGTACAGATGGGAAATGGGTGGAAAATAGAATTGTATTTTCATAATAAAAATATAGATGGTATATATATACGTATTATATGTGCATCGTGGCACACGCAAGTGTTTGTTCCGGGATCAGCCAGTATACATCCGGTTTTTGTCGGGGGTCTAGAGTTGGGGTACGATGTTCTGAGTACTCTGACACTAGACCCTCGACTGCTTCTTCACCTTCTTGCCCATGGCGTAGTGTGACGATGTGGCATAATTGTGTTGTGTAGCGAAGGATAAATCTCTCGCTACTCGATACTGTAATTGGACGGCACTGCGCTTACCATCAGGTGCAGTGTGCTTTGCTGTGCCAGGATAAAAAAAGAAGGGTTCTTTTTGGCTATTTTCACTCGAAAAAGATCTGGAAATCTGTATACTGCAAATATTTAACAATTACCAATATTAAAGATATTGCAGGAAAAAATCGTTGTGGACGAGCAATTAAAAGGCCCCACAATAATATAAGGAAAATAGACAGGTTTTGTTAAAAATGTTTTATGGGTAATACCCAAATTTTGCTGTATATGTGATTGGTAAATTTTTGTTTGGCGCCAAAAATCAACGAATGGCGCACACAAATCTACACATAGAGCTTAATAAAGAATCTTCTTGAATTAGTTTGTCATTTTAGTAGTTAAAATACCTGCTGTAAGTCGATACATCAGCCCAGACGTAAAATATTAGATTTAATGTCTAGCGTCAAGAACCTACATTAAATTAGTACCGAATCCGTTCGCTAGATGGCGTTATAATAAATTTACGCAAAGTGTTGCCATGTATGGCTCTCTTATATATGTTATTGTAGCTAAATATTAAATAAAAAGTGTATCAAATGTATTTTATTAGTTGGATTACTTATTTCCTATTCAACCAATTTGAAACCTTACCTGTTAAAAATGCATGACGTTCTTTCTACAAATAAGAAGCCTAATGGCATTTAGTAAATTTATTTTTGCTAGTTTTATTGAGCTCTGTCCTTTTGGTCAATTTTACCAAAAAGTGAGGTCAAAATACTTTTCAAGTTAACCATTTCTGAAAAAAATATTCAGAAAAAAAGTACCTACGTGCATAATGGTCTTAAATCTCACGAATTCCAGACTCTGGGCTGATACCTACTGAGTATTTCTAAATAGAACGACCCAATATCACTACCCGACCCGGGGATCGAACACGAGACCGCAGCGCAGCAGTCGTAACGCATGCGCAATTACAACTGTGCCACCGAGGCAGTCAAATAATAAAAAAAAAACAGAACATATTTGAAATAGTTTAGTCGCTAAAATTAACTGCTAGACTCTAGATAAAATAGCTAAACGTAATTAAGTTGATGTGGATTAAAATTTATCCGTCCAAATAGTTTTCCAATTACCGCATTGTACTTGACCAATTTTTAACCGACTTCAAAAAAAGGAGGAGGTCCTTAATTCATCGGAAACTTTTTTTAGAAGATAGAATGGATATAGTAAGCTATCCTTAATAGATTGATATATACCGCCATGGACTTTCAAGACCTATAAAACAAATCTCACCATGCATTGTTTTATTATATCCTAAACGGGTTAGGCGGCGTTTTCGATTAAATATTACAGATGGCTTTTGTTTTTTCCGACACTTCCAACAATTATCGTTATATGCCATCCGATTTACATAAAACCTTGACAAATTATATACTTAAACCTTCCTCATGAACCACTCTATCTATTGATGAAAACCGCATGAAAATCCGTTCAGTCGATTTTGAGTTTATCGCAAACACACAGACAGACAGACGCGGCGGGAGACTATTTTATAATATGTAGTAGGGTTGTGTTGGCAACATGGCAATATGGACACCAGAGTCGATAAATGAAACTTCCTGAACTGTACACATCGGGATAGAATATAGTATTCATTAATTAATATAGAAATACACCTTTTTTATTTTTTTTAGTGCCTCGATGGGCATACGAACAGACGGGCCACCTGATGGTAAGTAGTCACCGCCGCCCATAGACTTCTGCAATACCAGGGCACAGCAAAGCCGCTGCCTACCGTTGAACCTCGATAGACAGACGAGCAGACGGGCCACCTGATGGTAAGTAGTCACCGCCGCTCATAGTCTTCTGCAAAGCCAGGGCACAGCAGAGCCGCTGCCTACCTTTGAACCTCGATAGACAGACGAGCAGACGGGCCACCTGATGGTAAGTAGTCACCGCCGCCCATAGACTTCTGCAATGCCAGGGCACAGCAGAGCCGCTGCCTACCGTTGAACCTCGATAGACAGACGAGCAGACGGGCCACCTGATGGTAAGTAGTCACCGCCGCCCATAGTCTTCTGCAATGCCAAGGCACAGCAGAGCCGCTGCCTACCGTTGAACCTCGATAGACAGACGGGCCACCTGCTGGTAAGTAGTCACCGCCGCCCATAGTCTTCTGCAATGCCAAGGCACAGCAGAGCCGCTGCCTACCGTTGAACCTCGATAGACAGACGGGCCACCTGCTGGTAAGTAGTCACCGCCGCCCATAGTCTTCTGCAATGCCAAGGCACAGCAGAGCCGCTGCCTACCGTTGAACCTCGATATACAGACGGGCCACCTGCTGGTAAGTAGTCACCGCCGCCCATAGTCTTCTGCAATGCCAAGGCACAGCAGAGCCGCTGCCTACCGTTGAACCTCGATAGACAGACGGGCCACCTGCTGGTAAGTAGTCACCGCCGCCCATAGTCTTCTGCAATGCCAAGGCACAGCAGAGCCGCTGCCTACCGTTGAACCTCGATAGACAGACGGGCCACCTGCTGGTAAGTAGTCACCGCCGCCCATAGTCTTCTGCAATGCCAGCGCACAGCAAAGCCGCTGCCTACCGTTTACACCGCCTAGTTTGCTATCACAGTATGTCAAAACCTACAACCCCTAATACTCCTCTTCAAAATTTGAAAGCCTTCGTGGTGCTGCGGGCGAGTAGAGCTGTGAATTGAGAAGCCAAGGGTTCGATCCCTGGACCGAGACTTATTTTTGTGTGGTCAATAAATGTGTTTCGGGCCTGAGTATCGAAAGTCTGTCGTAGTTGATAACTTGATACCCATGACGCCCATTGATATGTAGCGGAGCTAAATGTATTTATGTTCATTCACGTAACATATTTTTCTACTATTTATACTACTCACAATTATTTATACCTAACTAGCTGTTGCTCGCGGCTCCGCCTGCGTGGAGGTTATTCTTGGGAGCAGAAGTATACAATCGAAGGAGTTGTCTTCTGCACTGAGGCACCTGTAGCGATTGTCCAGCCTCTCAGGTGTTGTGCCTGAATCTTGAGATTGCATCTAAAGAATACCTCATAAGTTTAACCTCACTTTGCCCCTTTCAGGGATGATTTTTCAAAAACGTTGAAACACGTATTTCTTTATTTCCTACCAAAAGCCTAAATATAAATTTACAGACCCCTAAGTCGAGGAATTATTGATTTCCCATACAAATTTTGACCTCCTATTTGACCCCTTTCAAGGTTGTTTTTTGAGAAAAAATATAGCCTATGTCCTTCTCCAGGATATAATCTATTCCCTTACCAAATTTCATTACAATCCGTTCAGCCGTTTAGTCGTGAAGAGGTAACAAACAAACAGAGTTACTTTCGCATTTATAGTATTAGTATGGATGTCTTTATTCTTTTATCAAGGACTAGCTGTTGCTCGCGGCTCCGCCCGCGTAGAAGTTATTTTCGGGAGCAGAAGTATACAATCCAAGGAGTTGTCCTCTGCACTGAGGCAATTGTCCAGCCTCTCAGTTGTTGTGCCTGAATCTTGAGATTGCATCTAAAGAATACCTCATAAGTTTAACCTCACTTTGCCCCTTTCAGGGATGATTTTTCAAAAACGTTGAAACACGTATTTCTCTATTTCCTACCAAAAGCCTTAATAAGAATTTTCAAATCCCTAACTTTAGGAATGATAGATTTCCCATACATATATTGAACTCTTATTTGACTCCTTTCAAAGTTGTGTTTTGAGAAAAAAGATAGCCCATCTCCTTCGACAGGATATAATCTATCTCCTTGCCAAATTTCATCACAATCCGGTCAGCCGTTTAGTCGTGAAAAGGTAACAAACAAACAAACAAACATACGGACTGACGGACTTACAGACTGACTGACTCACTCACGTACTGACTGACTCTCTCACTCTCTCTCTCTCACTCTCTCGCTCTCTTACTCTCTTACTCTCTCACTATTTAACTTCGTGTAAAAATGTGAAACACGTTTATTGCCTACCAAAAGCCTAAATATGAATTTACAGACCACTAAGTCGAGGAATTATGGGTTTCCCATACAAATTTTGACCTCCTATTTGATTTCAAGGTTGTTTTTTGAGAAAAAATATAGCCTATGTTCTTCTCCAGGATAAAATCTATTCCCTTACCAAATTTCATTACAATCCGTTCAGCCGTTTAGTCGTGAAGAGGTAACAAACAAACAAACAAACAAACAAACAAACAAACAAACAGAGTTACTTTCGCATTTATAGTATTAGTATGGATGACACTACACTGACTACTACTAGACCTGTGGAGCAAGTTTATGAAGCCAGAAATCTGGGTCTATTCATGGATGCGGATTTAAGATTCGAGACGCACTTGGCGAACTCTGTAAGGAATTCTTTCTACCGATTAAAAACACTGTACAAAATACGTCCATTCCTTACAGAGGAGCTCAGAACTCAACTCGTTGAATCCCTTGTGCTGTCTAGACTTAACTATGCCGACGCTGTGTACGGCCCACGATTGCTGGCGCGAACAGATAATTTAATACAGAGGGTGCAAAATGCCTGTGTCAGATTTTGCTTTAATGTGCCCCCGAGAGGTCACGTCACACCGTTTTTAAACGAGCATTCGACACTTAAAATGAAGTCACGCCGTAAGTTTCACATGGCATGCATGATGTTTGGTATAGTCAATTTCAAAACGCCACCATACTTGTACAACAAGCTACGCTGGGTAGGCTCGAGTACAGTACGATCGACAAGACTGTGTGCACCACAGCTGAGTATACCTCCACACAGAACCGAAGCTTTTAGAGGTAGCTTTAGATATGCAGCGACAAAGTGTTGGAATAATATTCCTCCACCCATTCGAGACTCTAAAACTTTATATACCTTTCGGCGCAAACTAAAATTGTTTCTGATTAATTCCCAGGCGGCTTTAGGTAATACACATGTTAACGTATCTTTTATATAGTCCACCTTTGTTACGTACTGCCCCTGTATTATCGCTGTACACCTGCTGCATTCGCCCGCATGTCCATGCTGCTTCGTTTTGAGGGGGGGTCTGTTGACAACATTATTACACACTTACCTACGTACTAACTATAACTATGTAACCATGTATTATTTTCATTATTGTTATTTTATTTTTTTATATATATCAATATTTTTGTACTATTTATGCTGGCATCCGTGTGACACTCCTTGGCCCTTGCTGAAAATCAGTGTCAGGTGGGCCCTCCCACCTGGCGGATGCTGAGCCTGTGGCCTTTTTGGTCATGCGTCGGACACGGGTGGCTGGGGCGCATAAGTATGCCGGGAGACTTTTTTATTTTTTTAATTGTGTACCTGTAGCCCTTAAAGTTTTTTTTTAATTTTGTTTTATGTACTCATTGTTTATTGCCACCTGGTCTGGTGATTATGGCCAAATAAATGATTTTCTTTCTTTCTTTCTAGACTGCCTCGGTGGCGCAATTGTAATTGCGTATGCGTTAAGACTACTGTGCTGAGGTCTCGGGTTCGATCCCCGGGTCGGGTAGTGATATTGGGTTTTTCTATATAGAAATTTTCAGTATTAGCCCGGAGTCTTGAATTTGTGCCCGGTATGGCGATAAGCTCGCCCCCTATCACATTATGGGACCGAAATAAATTCGGCGAAAAGTGTGTGTACGGTTACACCTCCGCCTACCCCTTTGGGTATTACAGGCGTGAGTGTATATGTATGTATAAAAAATAATTAAATACTACAGGATACAAAATAAAAAACACTCAAATGGTTTTTATAATTAATTTATTTATCAATATAATAATAATATGTATATAATATATAAGTTACAGCCTTAAGGTTCTGAAGCGGGGCCCAGCGACCCCCGCCACCTTACCGCCACTTATTATACTAAGCATTCGTTTATACACTCGTCAGGGGCCATACGACCCGACCACTGTCCCGATCACTTTAATAAACACTTAAACTACACTTAAATTGATAATTTTTTTGTGTTTTCGTTTATACATTTCATATCGCATCCAAATGGGCACGGATTCAGGAAGTTAAATGGGGGGCAAAAGAAAATTTTAATGCAACTTGTATAGTCAAGTTCAAGCGATTAATTTCATAAGTTATTTGGCAAAAAACACTCAAGTTTAGCAATTCACGTCCCACGCAACAACAAAACGACAAACAAATATCCGAAACTAAATTTATACAACCATAGCTTGAATTATAAACATAATTTTTACATCGTATCCCATAAAAACACACAACTAATCTACGAACGTAAAAAACAAGTCCTATACTAAGATTCTGACTAAAAATCCGAAAGATGAAAACAAATCTTGGTCATGACCCCACGACTTCTCCCTGAATCCGTGCCTTCATACAAATTACAGTAGAGATAATTTCGGATTTTTATGTTATGTGCAAATTGTATTGAAACCGCGCGCGTTCTGCTGAACCTTTTATCAACAAAACAAAAAACGGTATTCATAAAATTCAAATCATTGTGTTTTGTAAGTGCTGCCATCTGTTGGTCTATTTACAATTTTATATACTCACGGTTAATAAGTTTTTTACCATTTTAGTCGCTATCCAGGCAATTTTATACGGGCAATATATAACAGGCAAGAATTTTATCCCCATAACGTGTTCAAGTTGGCAAATATCACGAAAGAAGAGAAGTTTTAGGGTGATATATTAATGGAATAACTAAATGTTGAATGAAAATTCATTTAGTAAGAAGAAAAACGCACGCGGCCCCATTGCTTAGACTTCCAATGAACTAAAATATATTAGAAATAAACTCACTTATACACTAACTAATATTTTAACTTTCTTCACTACTCATTGTCAAACAACATTGATAATGACGGACTGTGGCGTACTATAGACATACCCCGACTTTGCACGGGTAATTAACCTTTACTATGGTTAGTATGCCATAGAGTTGCCAACCCCGAAATTCAAAATTTTTAGTATTTGAAGTCAGAGAAACCAGGACAATTCAATTTAAAAACAGGACGCATTTTTTGCGAGCCGAGACGCACACAACCCCCCCCTCCTCCCAGGATTGCAAAAGTGGTGTGCTAATTTTAAAATACAGGAACTTATCAGGGCGCTTTAAAATCCCAGGACGCTGCTAAAAAAAAGCCAGGACGCTACTTAAAAACCCAGGACGCTGCTTAAAAACTATCCAGGACGTCCCAGGACACTCTAAAAACCAGGACATGTCCTGGGAAAACAGGACGGTTGGCAACTCTCAGCATCAAATAACCATTATTTTTCTAACTATATTGTCTTTGAAACCAACCAACGAAAGTGTTTGCTATGTTTTTAATATCGTTCAGGCTCAGATTTCACGTTAGTTTTAAAATTTTAACTCACTTCGGTTTTTATTATCGCCAATAACGTTGAATAAGTTTTACGTGTTTAAAGATTGTTTTAAGTTACCAAAAACCCTGAATACTTTAATAAACGCACAGTTTATTGGCTTTTAATGATAGCCAAAGACGGTACGATGCAAGGCGTGACGTCATGCCTTATGTTACGTGCAATAGAGATAGCTACACGCACACCCTTCTAACCCAAGTTTAAATTACTACATTAATCATTGTTCATTTACCGAAGATTTAATTCGATTCAAATATAGGGCGATTTGAAATAGCGGTATCAATTTCTGTTTGTGTAATATGTATTTTTCATGAATATATTATGCATTAAACGCAATAACTAACGTTTCGTGAACACTTATTTTAAGTTTTCGTAACGATTCACTTGAGTAAATATTATTGTCTTTAGTATTTTTTAAAAAAAATCCAAATTTTTTGAATGTTCAAATGATGAGCAGGTTATAAGCCTCATAAGAATTTCGACTGCAATTTGTAAAATACAGTTATGTATTCTAATACGAATTCAATATTGGCAGTTTTTAAAGTCCTTTTAGAACTATAACCGATAAATTACACCATCGAATTATACCGTCGGTTGGCGGACTATTTGAATTAAACGACATTTTTGTGTTTTTTGTTACAGGAGAGGTTTAAAGTTTTATTTTTTAAGAAAAAATCACTATTAAAAACTATCGCGTGGATTTTAGTAGGACTGACATTTACTTGTGTAAGCACACTGCATCTTTATGACTTATTTTCATGAATTTATGAGATTTATTATTAAAATAAGCCCTGTTTAACCAGATTTACCGCCGAAAAAATGCACAAAAAATGGAAGTTAGGCTCAAAGGTACAGAAAAATGTGGTTTAAATTTAAATAGCCTGCCAACCGTCGATTTTGTATAATTTATTACAATAGCAATGACAACTTTTGTCTCTATTACGCTTAGTTAAATAATAATGGGATAGACGTTGCAAAATTATGTGATTTATATAGGGTGTTACAGAAAGTAGGTTCCAATATACATCACGTAGTGTGAATTTTTAGTTTTTTATATTTTTTCAGTATGTTTAAACACTGACTATTTTATACCGTATTATTGTTACATCCTGTATATAAGACATGTCACTGACAGTATAGAAGCCTATAGTATTTAAAAGTAACTGACAATTATTCACCTTTCACATAAGAATGTGAGACTTGAATTTTCAGTCGTAAAAAATAATTTTAAAACAGTTCCAGCGATTATTAAACATTCCGCCATTATGCTTTAACGATTTTTAGAGTCCCCGAATATAATTTTTTTGTAAAAACTATTTTTTTTGCAAAAATATTGTTCGTTTACCTAAAAATAAGGCCGGTCAAAGTCCGGGGCTATATAACTAAAAAATCACAACATACGAACGAAAAACACAATATTGAGCAAGTAACACCGCGTGCAGAAACTGTGCCAGCATTATCAAGTTAGAAACATCTTTAGTTGTATCAGAGTACGCATTTATTAAGCAGACATTCCCAGAGACAAATACTTGCAAACCGCAATACTTTGCACTGACATAACCTAGGTCCATGCCTAACTCTAGAAAAGTCAGCCAATTACGTGGCTATTATATGATTAAGGCTGACTTTACGAGATTTTCCTGACTTTTTAGCAATTATCCCCCGCTATTCAATTTTCCTTTAGGCTGACTTTTTTCCTGATTTGGCCAAAGGTACATCCGTCTATTGTGTACCGATACTTTCCCATTAACTTGATAATGTGTAACGTTAAAAAGCACTGAATATGGGACGGTTGTACGGCGTTTTGACTCCAAAATACAAAAAAATACCAAAATCTTCTAGCCAATTAAAATTGCTTAATTTGGGACAAATCAAATTGAGTCGAGGCTGAGAATGTGTTTTATTCGTAACTTATTTGGCTAATGTGTAAAATAGTCCGTGTATTTTGTATCGAGTCTCGACTTTTTTAGTATTTCCAATATAGTTCAAAATAGTCGACTTTTCAATAATCGACGAATTTCAAACAGCAGGCTTAGCGGCCTTATATTTATGTAGCAGTCAATGCTGATAGGCATTTTTCCAACTTTCTGCCTTAAATTTGTTTACACCAACACACAAGATATTTTTTTTTATAATTCATAACATCTTATATTTATTATAATCAATGTTATTGAACGCTTGCAAGATGTTTAGACGAGTTTAAATCGAGAATAAAACTATTGTAAACTACTATATTTAATTTAATCATTGATATTTATTTCCATGTTAAAAACGCCAGTACAATGCTGAGTTTAACGTAGTGAAGTTATCCAAACTCCCCATTAGTTCAACAAATTTTTTATCCTGGCAAAGTGACCACACTGCACCTGATGGTAAGCACAGTGCCGTCCAGTTATAGTATCAAGTAGCGAGAGACAATCCATCCCTCGCTACTCAACACAATCATGCCTGCAAACTTATGTGATTAACTTCAGGTCGTAGTTAAATCGCTTCTGTATCAGTGAGAAATAAATATTTAATAATCACCATATCCGTAATAGACGATATATTGTGCAAACTATATCGAAGCCGTAGTGTCGCGACACTAGTACACTATCGAATAAGCCGATAGTTGACTAAAAATATCGATACTTAAAACATTAATCGACTATAATTATAATAAAATTAATTTATTGTAACGTATTTACTATGCGATAGACTTGTATTGTCCGTCTCTTTCTCACTTAGTGAAAATGAAAGGGCACAATTTATACTTGCAGGCAAAAAAGGACCCACACACTTTTTTGGTAGTTTTTGTATCTATAAATTGTACTGTCAAAATTAAATTTACAAAATTGCCTATTAGATGACAAATTGTAATTCGAGATGTATATATTTTCACAACAAATAATAAGGGTAATTATTGCCTACAAATTAAGAACTCATCGAATATTGTCTGGTTCTCGCGATTGGCCAGCCAATCGTGCATCCCTTTCATTCTCATATGAGTAAAAGAGACCAACTATTGTTGCATTTAACACGAAAAAATTAAACTAAACACACTGCTTTACAAATGTGAGATATAATTGTAGCTATATTGTCATTGTGCAACGTCTTGACGCCATGACATGCCGGCGCGTTGCAAATAATCATCGCTTTTTACATTTCCTCACTCGATACACGATAGCTAAGGACATTATATTCTATCCTATATACAAGAATTTTCGTGATCGCCCAGTACTAGACTAGCTGGCATTGTGCTTTATTTAAAATATTTTTTGGTAGAATTTTCGCATTACTACCATTTAGTAGAATTTTTTAAATTTATCAACCATTTCTGTCATTGCGATTAAATATGAATTGTTATTTTCTCCCTCATCTATCTTTAATTGTAATCTTATATTGACTCTATCGTTTTATGAGTTTAATCAAGGCCAATTTAAGCGTGTATACACAATTCCCGCTAAAAATTGACAGATACATTTCAGTGTTGCTAATTAATAATATACCAATCCAGCTAGTCTAGTACAGTTCGAGGATTTCGCTAAGACGCTCACTTCTAGTATACTCAGCGTGTACATATCACAATACTATTTACGTAGTACATATGTATATAGGTTAGACAGAAAGGACAGTAAGCCGAAAGGATATAAAAGTAACTGCAATTCTAAGCAATATTTATTCTTATTTTTTTTTCAAAAACGCTTTAGTTTCCGATATATTGCAGTTTAAACACTTTCTTCAAAAAAGTTTTTATTCATAAAAAGTACACTGGCTTCAATAAAAAATAAATTATGCGTCGCTATAAAATTTGAAGGCTGTCCTCGATTTTTCTGAGATACCATCATCAGATCCTGACTTGGTGCCAATGGGACCACCTGGGAAGTATACCCTTTTAAACAAAAAAAAGAACTTCTCGAATCGGTCTTCGCGTCTTCGAGTAATCGGGGAACATACATAAAAAAACCGACGAATTGTGAACCTCCGCCTTTTATGGAAATAAAAATATTGTCTTTAAGAGACAAGATATTCTTTGTGTTCCTTATCACCGATACTTTAAGATTGCCGCGGCTAAGTACACCCTTTCTGCCTATCCTTGTATATTAAGTATATGGGGTATACTGAAATCCACAAACTTCAGGCAACCACTCTTCACAATCGCGACAAAAATGTCGCACGATTTTAAATCGCATCCTTTCGTTTACTTTAGCGGACGCGTTGGCATTCTGTTTATCGAAATATAGTAGTTAGTTGTTCGTAAATAAGCAAAAAATTTCTAGTTGATATATTTTTAGGCGAATATAATTGCACATTATTTTTGTAATTTTTTTTTGTTACCAAAAATGAAATGGGTGACATTTTTTTATTGTAATTGGACAGCTGATATGGCTGTGCCACGATGTATTGTAACCTCTCACAAACCAGACACAGGACACCGGTGATCGGAAAAGGTAATAAGTAATCAGTAAGTGCAGGCCAAAGTAGATTTTGTTTCCATAATTTTAGGGTTGAAAATTGCATGTGGGAGCGGCAAGTGCTGCTAATATTTTTGGCTCGCCGGCGTGCCATTGATGCGTGACTGGGTAAAGCGTAAGACACTGTTTACTATACGTGAGTAATGTCCTATAAAATACGCGTAACATTACATTTTTTAATACCAAAATATTAATATTTTAAATGGATGACTTATTTTTTTCTTTTTTATTTTGTCCATGAAACGATTGGCCGTATTAACTAATATTACGCCTACAAATAATTAACATTTAATAGCAAATTATTGATACATTGGTCGTGGAAATGAGTTTAACCCAACGCGCCCGCTTTAATTATCATTTATTTAATTTCCCTTCAAAATCCTGGGGTCTGTGAGCCCCAGAGCTAGTTTCATCAGGACCCCCGATTTGGGAGGTATCCCAGAAACCATTCCACGTCAGTCAAGCTACGTTGGATGCGGTTGTCTTGAAGTTGTTTTTTTTAGTTGGCATTTTAGTCTGAAATCTTTGAACTGATTTTTTTTTGGGTGTTAACGCTGTAGCAAGCGCGGCTATAACTATAAAACGACAAAACCCTTCAAATCAACGGAATCCAACGCTCGCAAATCCCCGCGCGACTTCGTAAAACATAAAAACGAAAAAAAAAACAAAAAAACCTAAAAAAAAATACCAAATAGCACATCACGACCATAAAACACCATTATTTAGGAACTTACCATTTTAATGAATAATAAATGTAAAAATGTATTTAAACACTGCCATACTTATATAAAACTGCGGCTATTTATCGTTTTTTTTATCTAAACAAGCAATCATAACAATTGAGTCATATTTACAAAAGAATGGTGAATAACCGAGTCCGCGGTCTCGACGGGTCTCACTAGTACCTCTGTTTTTAGACTCGACAAATCCCGACTTAAGAATTAGACTCGAAAAGACACAACATTCAGCGAGTCCGAATCTCGAAAACGTTTCAAGACTTGACCGAGTCCGTAAATTCGTGAGCCTACAGTCTCGAGACTCGGCGAGTCCTCGGACTTAACCAGGAATCGACGCGTTTAAACTATGTTCGAAATATCCGTAACCTAAACCTACAAGGCAGTCCAAACTATTGCTAACACTAAAACAAAATTAACCAAAAAAAAATATCATAATTATTTTAGAAAGCGCACGGCGTGCCCGCGGCGACGCTACGAGGACTGGGGTTCGATTCCGCGCGGACAAATTTTATCCGCATGTGCAAATTTCTTCCGCATGTGCAAATTTCTTCCGCATGGACAATGAGGACGAGTAAATAATAACAGACTTTGTAGACAGCGAAAAACATGTTTCATTACAATAGCAATTGTCGCCAAATTCTATTGAGAGTCGAACCTCCCTTTTCCCAGCGTAGTTGGATAATTATTTTAACCAGACAAAATTGTCAATACCGTAACACTTTTTACAATGCGTTTACAATATACAACATAAAAAACCTTGTTAAAATAATATCCCGACTTAAATTAATTTCATGGACACCCTTGTATATATTATATAGGCATTATTATATAGGCAGTGTGTATTATGAATGGTTAAGTCATAGAGTGTAACACGTAAAAATGCATATACATATTAAATTGTCAAAATTTGGCAATTTTTCTAACATTAACTCCGTATGCATGTAATTAAATCTTTAAATGAGTTAATGGAGCAGACTCAGAGAGTCAATAAGCGATCAGATTTAATTGTTCATGTCATTAATAATGATTAGGGTGTCCATAAAATTTGAAAAATTTCTAGGATTTTTCAAAATGTTACCGAAATAAACGTTCCATAAACAAAGTTGGAATTGTGAGAGGTCAGAGGTTCGATTCCCGAATCAAGGCAAACGTTAATTCATTCTGCGTTTGAGAAAGACATTGGTTGCCTAATAGTGATGAATCAAAGTCCTGATACTAATATCACTTATACAAAGTCCTGATACTAATAGGACTTTGATTCGGTGTTTTTTATCATCATACTTTTATTTAGTGCTTCCTTTTGCGGTATCTATTGATTGCAGCCAATGAAATATTTTGATGCAACCCTAATATGCAACCCAAATACTATAAGTGGCATGTATTGATAATCGAACCCGGTCCCCGCGGCGTGCACGGGCGTGTGACGTCACATGTCAACGGACACGTAGTGTGGTTACGACAATGTCGTATCGGTGTCGTCACGTCGTGTCGTAAGTGACGCTGGAACAAACAGACAACATATTAAATTGTTTAGTTGTGTGAAATAATAATAAAAACACCTAACAGTTACACATAGTTCTGACCCCAAACTAGGTCCTGTATCGTGGGTAACAACTACGAGGGACTACGGTCCCACAACAATAACCCAAAACAAACATTATCATCACACAAACATATATCTCGGTGTGGGAATCGAACCCACGGTCTCTGGTTTCACAGTCAGCGTTTGAGCCACAGAAGTTGTCGTAATAAAATCAAAGTGCCATTGCGGTAATTAATTAACAATTATTTTTATTGAAATATAAAACAATTCAAAACGCATTTAACCAGTTCATGACACATAAGCTTGCCGGCGGTGCGGAGGTGCGTTCAAACACTGGCCAGTTTCGCCGTTCTTACATGCTATTTTCAACTTTAATGTTATAGAAATAAAAATGATTTTGGCTTATATTTTACTCCCCACTTTTTTTTTTTTAATATTCTTACTAGACACGAGTGATTAAGTACCCAAAGGAGTAGCCAGAGGCATAACTTACATTTCGCCAAGATTATTACCGTCCCATGATGTGATAAGAGTAATTCATAGAATAACCCAATATCATTTTTCTCAATCGGGGATCGAACCAGAGACTTCAACAGCAGTACCACGTACGCAATCACAATTAACATTTTTTTATTTATTCTGGCACGGCAAAATGACCACACTGCGCCTGATGGTAAGCGCAGTGCCGTCCAATTAGAGTATCAAGTAGCGAGAGACAGTCTATCCCTCGCTACTCACAATCATACTGGCCTGCTGTAGCAAGCAGTGATCTTTGTAAACGGTACCTGGTTACACCTCTGCCTACCCTATCCAGGATTACTGAGTGTATATGTATGTAATAAAAAATAAACAAATCTCATTTTTAGAACACACTGTATAACATACTCACCACAACACCCTGTATAGTTGACGTGTGACGTGTCACGTGCACACAACACACGCGCGCCATCCTCTATATAAAATGCATATAACAATCTAATTATTTAAGTAGCACACGGTCACTTCAGTGTCTATATACTTTATGCTGTCGGTATGTACACTTGCGTCGCTCTACTGTGTCATCTCGGCTGCCGAGCGGTCGGACTTCTTCGGTGCTGCTGGAAAATATTAATAATAAATAAATAACACCCAACAGTCACACACATAGCCCCGACCCCACACTAAGATACGAGTCTTGTGTTGTGGGTATCAGGGACTACGACTACGGTCTCAACACCCAGACCCCGGACACAAATATCTATCAAGCAAACATTTGTCCCGGTGTGGGAATCGAACCCACAGACTCTCGTTTTTTTATGGAAGATTTATGTCATGTACATGTCATGACGTACCGACAAAATAACACCTTTGAGAAATAATATACCGAGAGTTATAGTAGGGAAAATTTTATTATTTTCAAATAATCTCTTCAAGGGGTTAAATTAGGGGATGAAAGTTTGCATGGGACTTTAGAAACAGCGAAATTTAGAATATAATTTGAGATACTTTAGAATTATTATACATTTTGTAGATTCACCCCCATTAAAATAGGGGGTCAAAGTAATCGTTGGTATAGTATTTTTTTGTTTCTCTTCACTTTGTTCATTCTTTATTATGTTTTGCACTTAGTTTATTTATGTAGTAAATGTATTTTGTATTGGAAATTAGAATTATTTGTGAACCCATTAAAATAAATCTGTATATATAAAAGAAGAAACTGACTGACTGACTGATTGATCAACGCACAGCCAAAACGGCTGGGGTTAGACTTGAAATTTTGACAGTAGGTACCTTCAATGACATAGGCATTCACTAAGGAAGGGTTTTTGGAAATTCGACCCCTAAGGGGGTAAAATAGGGGATGAAAATTTGTATGAAAATCAGTCATTTTTGAAACGCATGAAAACTGGTATTTTGTATTGTATACTTTTTCTCCCAAACATGACCTCCACGCGGGCGGAGTCGTGAGCAACAGTTAGTAAATATACACTTCTTCGGCAGGAGTTTTGTTGGTCCAATGGGATAGCGGCAAACTTATTGAACGCAGACCAAGTCACGGGCAATAGCTAGTTAAAGATAGTTACCACGAGGACGTGCTTCTGCCACAACGCTCTGCGCTCCACAGGAGCCGGCGCGGCCGCGGTTACTGCACGCCGCCCCTGACGCCACTGACGCACCTGACGCGCTTGACGCACCGCCCGACACCGGCTGGACGACACCACCGCTGCGACTGTATACCGAATTTGATAAGGTACATTGAAAATTGCTCAAGAAATTAGTACACAAAATCATGTCTCTCATATATCATAAATAAAATAATAAAAAAAAAAGGACCAATTAGACAATTGGTCATGGTTGAATACAGCATATTTTTAATGGCTGAGAATTTGGGTAAGAATTAGGTATAAGATAGGTGTGCCTGTGTGTGTATATACACATACACACACATGTGTATATACACACTTATGTGTATCTGTATATACAGGTAGTTGCAAAAAAGTGGTATACAAATTAATACGATGTTGGTAGGTGATGGGTAATTTATCGGTAAGTTGAAAATCCCGTAAAATTCATCCTATTTGCGTAATATGAATTTCAAACTGGTATCAAATCATCTGTTTTATGAATCTTGAAGCCGCTAACAAATACTTACGAACCATTTTTACATAAACAATCGGATGAGACTTGATGTTTTATATGACATAATACAATTGTAAGGTTACACGACAAAATGTGCTACTAATCGCCAGCCCTATCCTCCTTTCATTAGTACCACCTTTCTGTAACACACTGTATATATGAGGCCGTCAGCGCAAAAGTGACCTAAGAGGTTCGCAAACTATTTTGCCGCACCATCAAGCTGTGGAACAGTTTGCCAGCTACCGTGTTCCCTCCCTCCTATGATCCTGGGTCCTTTAGGCGTAGTGTGAAGCTAAACAGCAGGCCGGCATGATTGTGTTAAGTAGCGGGGGATAGACTGTCTCTCGCTACTTGATACTCTATCTGGACGGCACTGCGCTTACCATCAGGCGCAGTGTGGTCACTTTGCCGCGCCAGAATAAAAAAAAAAAAAAAGCTTGAGACAATGACTATGTATCTTAGAGTATTTAACACTGGAGACGCCATTGAGCGCTTACCCCGTTTGACAAATGTAAGAGCACGGTGCTCATACACGTTCTATAAAACTAGTTGCGCTTCGTGATCCGCCACTAAAAAAGTGTCATCACGTGCGAATGGACCTCCGTGAAAATGCGAGCCTGTAGCGGTATTAACATGTAAAAATAGATCTGACACATCAAACTTACAAAAATTCAACATTATTTTTCACCTGGACATATTTTTTTAAAGTAATATTATCCTTAAAAGCAACAAAACATATAATTTCTAAAAATTATCATCGGGTAATAAATGTTGCCAGTGGCCATTCTTGTGTCAGTCTGTCCGTCTGTCACGTAGAATGGTTCGGGATTGCGACCCCGGCCACTCGAGCCGTCAGCGCTACGTTCCATCACTCCCCCCGTGGCTCTGATGTCCTCCTCCACCCTTTCCCGTCCCGTTACTGGTGGTAGGGCTCAACTGTAAGTGAATTTTATTTACTTATGGTTGGGCCCGAACGGATTGGTACCACCGTCCAGCCTATTTCTGCCGCGAAGTAGTAATGCGTTCCGGTGGAAGGGCTAGAAAGCCGTTCCTTCTGTCCTCTCCTTTCCCTGGTGGTACAGTTTGGACGGTACCCGTGATATGTGGAGCTGTGGTGTTGGTCGTCGCGTGGATCTCATCTGTGGGGGGCTGGCGTGGGGTACAGGGAGACCCGATGGGAACGGCCACCGCCGGCCGCCTGCCGGTCAGTAGGGGACCTGAACCCGGGGATACACTTTTTAAAAATTCCCTCCCCGGGAAGCTGTCCCACCAATCGGCGAAAATCCCGTAGTCCGGTCGTCGTGCCAGTGTGGGAGACTGGAGTGGATCCCGGCGACTGTACACGGGGGGGCATCGGGGGCCCTTCCGTGCCTCGCGCCAGCTCCCCGCATTACCCACGTGACCACCGTGCACCTGGCTCTGCGACTATATGTTGCGAGTGCCGTCTAAATTTCACTGCCCCCTCACATCTCCTCTCCTCTACTCCAGAAAAAATAAATAAAATGAAGGCACAAAAAAAAAAGAGTAAGCGTACTTCGGCGGATCCTACATCCACTTTAACAGTAGACTTCTGCAATGTCAGGGGTCTGCACAGTAACCTAGACGCCGTACATTACCACCTAGAGTCGGCGCGGCCTGCCCTGCTCTTTTTAACTGAGACGCAGATATCTACCCCTGACGATATCTCGTACCTCAACTACCCCGGTTACGTGCTGGAACATTTGTTCCTACGTAAGGCCGGGGTGTGCGTTTTCGTCAGGGATGATATATGTTGTCACCGCCTTCGGGGCCTCGAGCATCGGGACCTGTCAATCTTGTGGCTATGCGTACAGTACGGGGGTCGTACCCGAGTCTACGCTTGCCTTTACAGGTCCCATGCCGGTGAAGCGGGGTCTTCTCATTTATTCGAGAACGTCCAAGTGGGGACTGACCGATCTCTAGAGCAGTACCCATCCGCGGAGGTGGTGGTCCTTGGAGACTTCAACGCTCACCATGCTGAGTGGTTGGGTTCTCGGACCACCAACGCTGCGGGTCGGTCTGCTTATGAGATGGCTTTGGCTTACGGTCTCACACAACTGGTAACTCAGCCCACCCGAGTTCCAGATGTTGAGACCCATGAGCCTTCTCTGTTGGATCTTCTGCTGACCACCAATCCTGAGGGATATAGGGTAGTGGTCGACCCCCCTTTGGGGTCATCAGACCACTGCCTTATTCGAACCTCAGCCCCTGCGGTTTATCCCGATCGCTCTTCAGCGACTGGGTTCCGCAGGGTTTGGCGGTATGGGTCAGCTGATTGGGAAGGGATGCGTGAATTCTTCGCGTCCTTCCCATGGAAGCGGTTCTGCTTCTCTTCCGAAGATCCTGATGCTTGTGCGGACCGCGTCAGGGACCTGGTGGTCTTGGGGATGGATCTGTTCATCCCCAATTCCAGGGTACCTGTCAGGCGGCGCAGCCGGCCCTGGTATAATAGTACCTGTGCCGAAGCTGCACGCCTTAAGCGGTCCGCATACGGGGCGTGGAACGAAGCCCAAAAGCATCAGGGTCCAAACGCAAAGGAGGAGAGGCGGAAATTTAATGCCGCTTCTAGGTCCAACAAAAGGGCTATAGCCAAGGCCAAGGCAGGACATATTGGCAGAATTGGCGAGCGGCTAGAGAGTTATCCGTCTGGCAGTCGGGCTTTCTGGTCGCTTGCCAAGGCTGTCCAGGGTAACTTCTGCCTGTCCAGTCTCCCACCACTGCGTAAGACCGATGACAGTTTGGCCCATAGTGCAAAGGAAAAGGCCGATATCTTGGCCCAATCCTTTGCCTCGAACTCGACTTTGGATGACGGGGGAGCTACTCCACCAAAACTTCCCCGGTGCGAGTACTCCCTGCCTGAAATCCGCATCAATCAGCGTGCGGTCAGGCGGGAGCTTAGGCTCCTTAACATCCGAAAGTCGAGTGGGCCGGACTGCATCCCCGCAGTGGTTCTTAAGACGTGCGCCCCTGAGTTGACCCCCATTCTCACGCGCCTTTATCGTCTTTCGTACAACTCCAAAAGGGTTCCTGCTTCGTGGAAGGTTGCTCATGTCCATCCGATCCCTAAAAAAGGTGACCGGTCGGACCCTTCGTGTTATAGACCGATAGCCATCACATCCTTGCTCTCTAAAGTCATGGAAAGAATAATTAACGCCCAGCTTATGGGGTATCTGGAGGAGCACCAGCTGATTAGCGATCGTCAGTACGGTTTCCGTCACGGTCGCTCAGCTGGTGATCTTCTTGTTTACCTCACACATCGCTGGGCGGAGGCTATAGAGAGCAAGGGTGAGGCTATGGCCGTCGGTCTAGACATCGCGAAGGCGTTTGATCGGGTATGGCATGGGGGCCTTCTATCGAAGCTACCATCATATGGAATCCCCGAGGGACTCTGCAACTGGATCGCTAGCTTTTTGGATGGTCGGAGCATTAAAGTCGTCGTAGACGGCTACTGCTCCGACGCTTTGTCCATTAATGCTGGCGTTCCACAAGGCTCGGTGTTGTCGCCGACACTATTCATTCTGCATATCAATGACATGCTGTCTATCGATAGCATGCATTGTTATGCAGATGATAGTACTGTCGACGTGCGATACACCGGCCAGCAGGGTATCCCTCGGAGCACTTTGGAAGAAAGACGGTTAGAACTTGTGTCGGAAATCGAGAGCTCTCTAGGGCGGGCCTCTGAATGGGGTGAAAGGAACCTAGTTCACTTCAACCCCACGAAGACACAAGTTTGCGCATTCACCGCAAAGAAGGACCCATTTGTCATGGCGCCACAGTTCCAAGGAATCACTCTCCGGGTTTCCGAGGGTATTGGGATCCTCGGCGTCAATATATCGAGCTTGGTCCAGTTTAGGAGTCAAGTGGAGGACAAAGCCAAACTGGCTAGCAAAAAATTGGGGATCCTGAACAGAGCGAGGCGTTATTTCACGTCGGGCCATAGATTGGCGCTTTATAAAGCGCAAGTCCGGCCCCACGTGGAATACTGTTCTCATCTCTGGGCAGGAGCCCCGAAATACTTGCTAGACCCACTTGACTCCTTACAGAGGCGGGCCGTTCGAATTGTCGGGGATCCTGATATCACGGATAGCCTGGAACCGTTGGGGCTGCGGAGAGACTTCGGGTCTCTCTGCTTGTTCTATCGTTTGTTCCACGGGGAGTGCTCCGAGGAACTGTTTAAAATGGTGCCTACATCTCCATTTTATCATCGCACCACCCGACACCGCAACAGAGTTCATCCATACCACCTGGAAACGATTCCGTCTAGCACGGTTCGTTTCCAGCGTTCATTTTTACCACGTACGTGCAAGCTCTGGAATGAACTCCCTGCTGCGGTGTTCCCTGAGCGCTATGACATGTCCTTCTTTAAACGAGGCTTAAAAAGAGTAGTCCTTCAACGGTAGGCAGCGGCTTTGCTGTGCCCTGGCATTGCAGAAGTCTATGGGCGGCGGTGACTACTTACCATCAGGTGGCCCGTCTGCTCGTCTGCCTATCAAGGCACTAAAAAAAAAAAAAAAAAAAAAAAGGTTAAATTTTTAGCCGCAGTAGTGCAAAATTTATTTGCATTCAATTTAAACGCAAGTTTTTTTAATATTCATTTTTAACTAGTTGTTGCCCGCGGCTCCGCCCGCGTGTAGGTCTTGGAGCATTTTATATATTTCATATTCATTACTTCTATATTTTGCTATCCCATAGGCAGTGTGCATTTTTTCGAGATAAAAGTGGTCTTTGTCATTTTCTGATCCCTAAACTGCCACTATGCAAAAAATCATGTCGATCCCTTGCTCTGTGAAAAACTAAACTATCCCATGGGAACTGTACATTTCTCCGGGATAAAAAGTAGCCTATGTGCTTTTCCAGACTACAATCTATCTCTGTGGCAAATTTAAAGTAGATCCGTCCAGCCGTTGTAGCGTGATTGGATATCAAACAACCATGCATCCATCCAAAAATACGCATTTATAATATTAGTAAGATTACTTTATTTATGCTTCCTTAACTTAATTTATAATTTAAAAATTGTAGGAGAGTTGACATATCGACTAAGTATACAATTTCATAAACTTTATAACACTGGCATTTTGGGTGGTTTATGTGGTAACACTGTCGTGTATGCAAGACTCAAATAGTGTTGTAGATAAACTTAGCAAGGTTATCGATATAATTACTAATCCACCTGGACTGTCTTCTAAACACATACTTTTAATGTAAATAGTTCTAACGCACTAGGAATGTCACAAAATATACCAAAACCAGAATAAAATATTTGTCAAAAAAATGTGATCCTAAAAATGTATCCGGTATATTTCAAAAATATTTAGGTATGAATTTTGGCGCCATTCATTTATTACGTAAGATGATGTATGGGGGGAGTCGATCAAGTCTTATTTTTTCTTACAAGGGGTGGGAGGGAGTTTTAATAGTTCTTACGTAAGATCACATAAATGCGCAAAGTTAGGATTATACTTTAAAAATCGCGGGCCATGCCTATAATTTTAACAACATGCAACTTAGATTTTTTATATTTTTTTGATAACCGGTATGACTTGCCTTTTCACCCAGTTCCGGCTTGACGTCGACTTTTGGGACAACCGGTATTAAATTCAAGATCTCAATTCCTTTTTATATGCTCTTCATAATAGATAGCGTTAGCCGGCTACCACACCAAAACAGGCGATAATCGCTCTCAATGACATGCGATAATTCCATTCGCAGCATTTGCTATTCGCATTCGCTACCAATAACACTGTATTTCTTGGCTCCGCTTATTTAATTTGAAATTTTGAGGAATAATAGAACATTTTCTCACAAACTATGTACCATTGGAAAGGTCGTGTTGTGTACTTTCCGGTAGTATATTTGCTGAATCGGAATACCTCAAAACGAGTGAGTAATCATCAAATACATTTTAAAATAATTTGCAACGGCCGTCATTGTTGTGTTCCATGTGCTGACATACCTGAAAAACGCTTCTCTACAATTAGTGTTGACAAAAAATAAATAAATGGAAGTGTCACGGATGTTGTGCAAAGCAACCAAAAACTGATACACCTTTACGTCTCATTGACTCACCCGGAAGTCAAGGAACAATAATGACTCGCTCCCTTTTATGACAATATTACGCATCGAAAAAAACCACTGTTGATACTAGCGCAATTAGTGGAAGTTCCGGCTTAAACTCGTCCGCGTCAGTTATTACAAAGAAAGACGTTAGGGAAATAATAAGAGAAGAATTCAATGTCATGAAATTGGCTTTAGCACAGGAGCTTAACCAAACCCTTAAGCAGATGGTGAGAACCGAATTTCAATCTATAAAACAGGAAATAACTGCTTTGGAGAATAATGTTTTGTTTCTGAATGAAAATTATGAAACCACCAAATCCGCCATCGCCAAATACCAAGACACACTGGGAGAGCTAAAGAAGGAGAACGTTCACTTAACAAATACGTTACAGGATCTGCAAATCAGGCTTCAGGTTGCTGAGCAGCATAACCGTTCTAACAATCTTGAGATAGAGTGTGTCCCCGAGCAAAAACAGTAAAACTTGCTATCTATGATTACTCAGCTGTCTGAGGTATCCTGCGACTTGAAAGAATCCGACATTCATCATTGCACTCGTGTAACAGAGACGACAAGAGACCTCGCTCAATCATTGTTAAATTGGCTACCCCTAGGCTTCGGGATACATTTTTAGCGAAAACAATAAATTTTAATAAGGCAAATCCAAACGACAAGCTCAGTACTGCTCACATAGGCATTGGAGGTAATAAATCGCCGCTTTACATTGTTGAGCACCTATCACCTAAAAACAAATTACACGCAGCGGCTCGCCAGATCGCCAAAGATAAAGAGTACTAATTCGTGTAGATTAAGCAAGGTCGTGTTTTCATTAGGACAACAGAAGAAGACGAGTTTATTCATATAAGAAACCAAGAGACCAGAACCAACCTAAAACAATTCTCTGCCATATCCCGTTTGTCCAAATCATATAACTCTATTTGTGAAACGATGTATGTATGATGTATTTGTTGATAAATTGCCAAAATTCAAAAAAACTGTTGTGGCAAAATGGTTAGCTGTACATACAGCTAACCATTTTTTCTTATAGCTACAATTCTATAATATTGTTATACCTAGATATAATATATATATTTTATTATTAATTTATTAATTAAATTCTCATTTGGTCATGCTCATAGTTATTTTTGAAAATTTAATTAACCTTTTACTTTTATTGAATACTGGTGTTTTTTTCTCAACGCATGTCGTGGTATCCTTAAAATATTGTTCGTTAATAGTAAGATTATTGTTACCTCATTATAACTTAGTCCTAAGTAATGTAACAACAGCTGGATATCCATTTTAAATAAATTAAAGGCGTATTATTTAAAATTCATTTTCTAAAAAATAAAGTTTTTATTTTTTCTTATTTGGCTTGTATTTTTCTCACTACTCATTACCTTTATTATCTTTACAGTATTTCGATTAAATTAGAAATATTAATTTACACTATTTTTAACTATACCTCTCTACTTCCGTCCTCTTTCACGAAATCACACCCAGAGATTGCAAGAAAGCGATAGACAAGATGATACACATAAAAAATAATCTTAAAATATTTCATAAATTATAATATTTTTATTTTATCTATCGATCGATAAGGACAACGCTATCTATACCTCGTGTCGACATTGCTACGCTCTACTGTTTTTACACAGTTGTCAATATATGACACTGTAAATAAATTAGACACCAAGATAAATTTGTAACTGTGTGCATAAATTTGCCAGTGTTGTATGAAATGGTGTAGTGTGCGTGCGTAGCGACGTGATCACATTTTGCATTTGTGTGCACATGTTTATTTGTAGTTGTACGAAGCCCCCCACCGACATTGCTGAATTTTTTGTTCAAGATTCGAGCGTAATGCCGTCTCCTTTTGGTTGCCTACTCTAAGCTATGTATCGTCATACGCTATTTTCGTTGAAATGTGTGCTGCTTCGGGGTTCCGTTACTTGTTTCTTATCTCGCTATCATATCCCAGGCTAGAGGGCGCCACCCGCACTGAGCTTTGCACGATATCGCCCGATCGGATTAGCCGAACCTCATTGACCAATACGCAACCCTCACGACTGGCCAATGGGAGGAACGCTAAAGTGGTAGATAAGAACGGTTACTGGAAACCCTGGGCACCAGTTCTTCTCGAAATCTCGCAACGTAAAACCCTCCAAGAGCTGTGGACTCCGCAAAGCGGGGAAGCCGGAAAGCTCGTGTAAGTGGTAGTACGATAATGGTATAAATACCACAATTATTTCCCGACGTTTCGACCGAGTTGCATCGACCGTGGTCACGGGCTGACTGAGTAGATTTAGTGCCGTCTTCGTAAGGTGGGCTTTCGTGTGGTGGGAGTATCGGTAACCAGTTTAGTGGGGATTTTGATAACTACCTTCCCTTGGTTTTTATTTTTATTTTTATCAAAAATACTGTCGGTACTTCGACAAACGACAAAGTATTGCGCGATTAAGACCCGTTCCTAATTTTATAATATGTATTCAAATCGCGAGAGTCTAAAAACATTTGTAGTACGATAAGTTCCCAGTTCCAGATCTCACCGATTTCTCGTGGCACACATTTCGTCTATAAATAGTGTAATTTCCTCTCCCCTCGGACACCTTGTCCAGCATCCGTGCTGGTACAGAGTATGAAAATAATGGGGTTTGTATATTCATGAATTTTAAATCAATGTACATAAATGCAACTTTTGCAATGCCATCTTGTTGTCATCATATTGGCAATTGGTGAAACTAGAGATGGGCCGGTTTTGCATTAAATTTTCGCACATTTTAAATCATTTGCACTACATAGGTCAGATTATGAAAAATTGAGGGTTAGGCCACTTTTGCACTGACAAACTCATATATGTATGTACTTTTTAGCACTGTATTATACATTGTCCCGCTGCTCACGGGCCTCCTCTACTAATGATAAGGGTTAGGCCTTATAGTAGAGGATCATCATCTGTTTAATGAATGAAAAGTATAAAATATAAAATGTTATATGTAAAAAAATAAATCGCGAGAGGGTTGGTTAAAGAAATCCTGGCCAAACTATGCTTAATTCAAAATTCAATGGCCGAATATGCATTTAAGGTAATGGCCGCCGACGGTTTATGTGTATATTTATGTGTGTACACGTGTGTGTATGTGTAAATGTGTATATTTGTATGTATGTGTATATATGTGTATATGTGTGTGTGTATACCTGTAGTGCGCGCGTCGTTCGCTCTCTGACACGGAGCGGTGTCGGTCGTACCGGCGCGCGTGCGGTCTGCCCGGCGCTGCGCCCCCGGATCCCGCCAACAACTCGTTCAGGGCCGGCTGGTGAACAATACACACTCATATTACTCATTTTAAATATTCTGGCGGTAGGATATTCATATCCGCCCGGATAGCGACCACCGTGCACACGTCCCGGGATCAGCTGTACATCCAGTTTGTGTCGGGGGTCTAGAGTTGGGGTACGATGTTCTGAGTACTCTGAAACTAGACCCTCGACCGCCTGTTCACTTTGGCCCATGGCGTAGTGTAGTAACAGGTCGGCATGATTGTGTTTAGTAGCGATACTCTAATTAATAAAATTTCCAACAAATGTAATTTAAACTATATGCCGGTTTAAAATTATTTCTCATGCATATACAAAATGAACTGCTATTGTACATTGTGATTTATTACACACATACACTCACGCCTGTAATCCCTGAAGGGGTAGGCAGAGGTGTAACTAGTACACCCACTTTTCGCCGAATTTCGGTCCCATAATGTGATAGGGGGTGTGCCTATCGCTATACCGGGAACATTTTCCAGACTCCGGGCTAATACTGAGGCATTTCTAGATAGAAAAACTCAATATCACTTTACCCGACCCGGGGATCGAACCCGAGATCTCAGCATAGCAGTCGTAACGCATGCGCAATTACAACTGCGCCACCGAGGCAGTCCGTCAGTTGTGATTTATTCAAATCATTTAATATAGTAAATAATGGTGCACTCCATTGTCTCCACTAATTTGCAGGATACTCTTCTATTAAACTCATTGAAATATTAATTCGCATAAAAAACATAATTCTGAGAAAAACCACTATGCTGGCACAATTTAAGTTTTTTTTTCTCACCTCAAGCACACGGAAGTCTTCGATGCTATGGAACTTGTTCAAGTAGCCCTCGAGCTTGGGGTCGACTTGCAGCGCGCTGGCATGCTTGTAGTACTTCAGGAACGCCCAGAACTTCTCCAAACCGTATAATTGTCCTGGGGATACAATCAATAATCATCTTACTGTATACATTAGCTGATATCCTTTTTCTTAAATTTCTTCACTTTTTTTTTTATTTACTGACTCGTCATAAGAGCTATGTAATTGCCTACATGATCAATAAAGGATTTCATATCATTTCAATATTATAAATGCGAATGTTTGGATGGATGGATGTTTGTTACTCAATCACGCTACAACGGCTGGACGGATCTGGTTGCTGAGAAGACAGTCGCATATCAGTAAAATCAACACTATGTAAATTTAATGAGCCTAAAAATATGGTGAGAGATATCTATTTCTAGTCTAGTCTATGTCTTTTATTTACTTCAAGTTGAGGGAATTAAGCTGCACTTCATCCATTCCAATCCAATCCAAAATTACAATTGGAGCCATATTTTATGATTAAAAACTTTATTTAGCAAACACTTGTACAATATGCAAACTATAGCCGATACTTGTGCAATAAACACACTTCTAATACTTGTGCAACATGCAACTTTTACCGATACTTGAGCAATATGCACTCTTTAACCGACACTTGTGTAGTATACACACTTTAACAGACACTTGTGCAACAAAAACACTTCTAATACTTGTGCAATATGCAACTTTTACCGATACTTGAGCAATATGCACTCTTTAACCGACACTTGTGTAGTATACACACTTTAACAGACACTTGTGCAACAAAAACACTTCTAATACTTGTGCAACATGCAACTTTTACCGATACTTGAGCAATATGCACTCTTTAACCGACACTTGTGTAGTATACACACTTTAACAGACACTTGTGCAACAAAAACACTTCTAATACTTGTGCAACATGCAACTTTTACCGATACTTGAGCAATATGCACTCTTTAACCGACACTTGTGTAGTATACACACTTTAACAGACACTTGTGCAACAAAAACACTTCTAATACTTGTGCAATATGCAACTTTTACCGATACTTGAGCAATATGCACTCTTTAACCGACACTTGTGTAGTATACACACTTTAACAGACACTTGTGCAACAAAAACACTTCTAATACTTGTGCAACATGCAACTTTTACCGATACTTGAGCAATATGCACTCTTTAACCGACACTTGTGTAGTATACACACTTTAACAGACACTTGTGCAACAAAAACACTTCTAATACTTGTGCAACATGCAACTTTTACCGATACTTGAGCAATATGCACTCTTTAACCGACACTTGTGTAGTATACACACTTTAACAGACACTTGTGCAACAAAAACACTTCTAATACTTGTGCAACATGCAACTTTTACCGATACTTGAGCAATATGCACTCTTTAACCGACACTTGTGTAGTATACACACTTTAACAGACACTTGTGCAACAAAAACACTTCTAATACTTGTGCAACATGCAACTTTTACCGATACTTGAGCAATATGCACTCTTTAACCGACACTTGTGTAGTATACACACTTTAACAGACACTTGTGCAACAAAAACACTTCTAATACTTGTGCAACATGCAACTTTTACCGATACTTGAGCAATATGCACTCTTTAACCGACACTTGTGTAGTATACACACTTTAACAGACACTTGTGCAACAAAAACACTTCTAATACTTGTGCAACATGCAACTTTTACCGATACTTGAGCAATATGCACTCTTTAACCGACACTTGTGTAGTATACACACTTTAACAGACACTTGTGCAACAAAAACACTTCTAATACTTGTGCAATATGCAACTTTTACCGATACTTGAGCAATATGCACTCTTTAACCGACACTTGTGTAGTATACACACTTTAACAGACACTTGTGCAACAAAAACACTTCTAATACTTGTGCAATATGCAACTTTTACCGATACTTGAGCAATATGCACTCTTTAACCGACACTTGTGTAGTATACACACTTTAACAGACACTTGTGCAACAAAAACACTTCTAATACTTGTGCAATATGCAACTTTTACCGATACTTGAGCAATATGCACTCTTTAACCGACACTTGTGTAGTATACACACTTTAACAGACACTTGTGCAACAAAAACACTTCTAATACTTGTGCAACATGCAACTTTTACCGATACTTGAGCAATATGCACTCTTTAACCGACACTTGTGTAGTATACACACTTTAACAGACACTTGTGCAACAAAAACACTTCTAATACTTGTGCAATATACGCACATACTAACACTTGTGCAATAAACACTTCTAATACGTGTGCAATATGCAAACCACTATACTTGTACAGCATGCAACACAAGTCTCACCTTTCTCGTAATCCGCCATGGTCTCCTGCTGGAAGTGCTGGTACAACTCCGGCCGGAACTTGCGCTCCAGTCCGTACGAGTAGAAGCGGAACAGACACTCGAGGCCGTAGCGGAACCCTTCAGCCGCGTCTTCGTTCGCCAACGTCCTGGTGGTGAGAATATTTTTTAAGGTAAAGCCAAAAATACCTAGAAATTTATAAAGCCATTTTTTTATTCAGTCACGGCAAAATGACCACCATAAGTGCAGTGCCGTCCAGTTAAAGTATCAAGTAGCGAAGGATAGTCTATCCCTCGCTACTCAACTCAATTATGCCGGCCTGCTGTGTAGCTTCTTCACACTTTGAGATTGCGGAGTTTAATTAAAAGAGTATAGCCAGTTAGTTTGACATTCAATAAATCTCTTAACAATGTCACTACACACGCATACACTCACGCCAGTAATCTTCAAAGGGGTAGGCAGAGGTGTAACCAGTACACCCACTTTTCGCCAAATTTCTTAGGGTCCCATAATGTGATCGATCGGCGAGCCTATCGCCATACCGGGCACAATGCCAGACTCCGGGCTATAACTTAAGATTCCTCCATGGATTGTATACCTTTTCTCCCAAAAACAACATCCACGCGGTCGTAGCCACTGGCAACATCTGATGAATAAAGTATCCAAAAACCTTGTATACATACCTAAATTCGTTATACATAGCCCTGTTGAAATGGTCCCGCAGGAAGAACGACCAGAATCTGAACAGCGTGTTCATCTCCTGGGACTGGCCTATGCCGAGCTTCTTGCGTTCTGAAAACACAACAGAATATTAATCACATACCTATATAAAATAATAATAATACTAGCCCTGTATTAAACATTGTCCCACTGCTCACGGGCCTCCTCTACTAATGAGGTCAGGCCGTAGTCCACCACGCTGGACTAATGCGGGTTGGTAGACTTCATATACCTTCAAAATTATTATGAGAATTCTCAGATATGCAGGTTTCCTCACGATGTTTTTATTCACCGTTAAAGCAAGCGATACTTAACATTTTAATACACACATAACTTTAGAAAAGTCAGAGGTGTATGCCACTTGGGTTTCGAACCTACGACTTTCGACTTGGCAGTCCGTACCGCAACCAACTAGGCTATCGCTGCTTCATACCTACATAAATAAATATATTATAACTTTGTAAAAACAGGATGGAATTAGTTTGTAATAAACTATTCTAAATAAATTAGAAACCATATAAATCTTATTGTAGCGGTAAATGTCAAATTATAAAAATGATGCATGATATGAGCAGTGACGTCACCTCTCAGAATGGCCATTACTGTGCCATTGTGTGAGGGAGATAGTAAGATGTTGGCACTACGCAATCATTTTAGCTCATATCAATATTTAATATAAATATTGTGACCTCATTATTCAAGCTATTGATTCTCTTTCAGCATAAGTAAAAGTTTTTTATTCATAAAAAGTACACCAACTTCAATAAAAAACAAATTATCCGACACTATAAAATGTTAGGGTTTCCCTTGATTTTTCTGAGATCCCATCATCAGGTCCTGACATGGTGCCAATGGGACCACCTGGGAAGTATACCCTTTTAAACAAAAAAAGAATTTCTCGAATCGGTCCAGGCGTCTTCGAGTAATCAGGTAACATACATAAAAAAAAAGACTCCGACGAATTGTTAACCTCCTCCTTTTTTGAAGTCGGTTAAAAAGAGTTTTTCGTATTATATTCGGTTGCATATCGAATCTGTATATATAAAAGAAGAAACTGACTGACTGACTGACTGACTGATTGATCAGCGCACAGCCAAAACGGCTGGGGTTAGAGACTTGAAATTTTGACAGTAGGTACTTTTTATGACGTAGGCATCCACTAAGGAAGGGTTTTTGGAAATACCATCCCTAAGGGGGTAAAATAGGGAAATAAAGTTTGTATGAAAATCCTTCATTTTTGAAGTTAAATGCATGAAAATTGGTATTTTGTAGTGTATACTTTTTGTCTCAAACATGACATCCAACTCCAGCAACAGCTAGTAATCTATATAATTAAACACATGACACTACCCTATTGGTGTATTTGATTTACCCATCAGAATTGCGAAATTGTGTGGTGGCGTGTGCCTGAAACCTAAAAGCAACGCAGGTTAGTAATTTGATATTTTTTTTTTTTAAATTGCCTTGCGTTTGACCACTATCTCGCCTGATGGTAAGTGATGATGTGGTCTACGGTGGAGTACGCTTGCCTAGAAGATACCTATTCACTCTTGACTTAAAGATACCCAGATTATAATTTTCGGGAAATATAGAATCCGGCAAAGAGTTCCACTCTCTCAAGATCTTGTGTATAATACTGCACGCCATAAGAATTTCGAAGGTATGTGAAGTCTACCGACCCGCATTACAGCGTGGTGGACTAAGGCCTAACCTCATTAGAAGAGGCCCGTGAGCAGTGGCACAATGTTTAATACAGGGCTAGTATTATTATTATAATGAAATCCCGCCATGTATATAGACTCACCTTTAAGGCACCTGGAGTGATATTTGTGGTACGCCTGCTGGGTGAAGTGGTTCTCGCGCAGCAGACCGTGGCTCGGGTGGTGGAAGGTGGGCAGAGACTGTGGCACCGACCCACATGACGAGCCCAGTGTGGGAGAGGTGCCGAGAGACGAACTGGAAGAGAACATACATACATATACACTCACGCCTGTAATCCCCGAAGGGGTAGGCAGAGGTGTAACCAGTACACCCACTTTTCGCCGAATTTCGGTCCCATAATGTGATAGGGGGCGAGCCTATCGCCACACCGGGCACCATTCCAGACTCCGGGTTAATACTGAGTATTTCTAGATAGAAAAACCCAATATCACTTTACCCAACCCGGGGATCGAACCCGAGACCTCAGAACAGCAATCGAAACGCATGCGCAATTACAACTGCGCCACCGAGGCAGTCCTTATTGGTATGTTTGCTTAATAAATTATTTGATTTCGTAGTATAGTTCAGTGCAGTGCACTGCACGTTGTATAGTGTAGTGCAGTGTGTTCGGTTAGCTTTCGGTTTCGAAAATGGGACCGAAACATCCATATAAGGTCATGTAAGGTTTAGCTGGTGGTAGGATATTCATCCGCCCGGATAGCGACCACCGTGCACAGGGTGTACCCGCCATAGTGGTACACGCAAGTGTGTCCCGTTCCGGGATCAACCAGTATACATCCGGTTTTTGTCGGAGGTCTAGAGTTGGGTACGATGTGTGGCCATTTTGCGGCCTTCTGAGTACTCTGACAATAGACCCTCGACCGCTTTCACCTTCTTGCCCATGGCGTAGTGTGAAGAAGCAGGCCGGCATGAGTGTGTTGAGTAGCGGGGGATAGATCGTCTCTCGCTACTCGATACTCTAATTGGACCGTACTGCGCTTACCATCAGGTGTAGTGCGGTCACTTTGCCGTGCTAGGATAAGAAAAAAAAAATGATTTCGTGGAAAAAGATAGCCAATCATAATCAGTCCGTCTTTATTTTTAAATCACGTGTAGTTTAGTGTATTGCAGTGCAGTGTAGTGCATACTGACCCGGTGCTGTGCGTCCTGGGCCGGTGCTCGCGCACGTCCATGATCCACCCGATGTGATGCTCCACCGGAGGGTTCAGGCTGTGTCGTGTCTTGTGCTTTCTGCTGCTTCTGTTAAAAATAAAAAACAAATACATCAGATTATCAGGTCATCAAGTGCAGTGTGGTCAATTTGCCGGAATAAAAAAACAAGGGTATAAGAGAAAATAGCTAGAAGAACAATCTGTGTACATAATACACACAAAGTTTCTTTCTCCCAGTTAATTTGCTCCCGAAAAGGTCCACAACTATTTATTTATTTCTTTTGCACTCCACAGTTGTTTACATAAGATGTTACATAATACGTTATATAAGGTACATAGCTGTGGACCCTGTCGGGCACGGCAAGTTAGAAGAGAGGGGGAAACTTTTATTTTATGAAATTTATATACTATAACTATGTACCTTATAAGACATAATATAATGTAAAATCCTATGTAAACAATTGTAGACTGCATTTAATTGAAAATATACACTGAATACATAAATATAGTATTTTTTTACAAAATGGTCCTTCGAACAGGATGAACCGACGACCACAAGTACTAATCGTAGTGTGAAGCTACTCTACTCGGACGACACTGTCCATTGTGGTGTGGCCACTGCCTTGCCAGGGTAGTGTACTCACATGACGTCCGTGGCGTGCGGGTCCTTGCTCGCGGCGTAGAAGCGCGCAGTGCGACGCGGCCGCTTCATCTTGCCCGAATGTTGGTCGGGCAACTCCATCTGCTGTGGAGGAGACATTTAATTATTATTAATAATAATAAAATCAGTTTATTGCTTTATTACACGGATAATAATAGAGATTCTTATACTTTTTTTTATCCTGGCACGGCAAAGTGACCACACTGCACTTGATGGTAAGCGCAGTGCCGTCCAATTAGAATATCGAGTAGCGAGAGACAATCTATCCCCCGCTACTCAACACAATCATGCCGGCCTGCTTCTTCACACCACGCCATGGGCAAGAAGGTGAAGAAGCGGTCGAGGGTCTAGTGTCAGAGTACTCAGAACATCGTACCCCAACTGTAGACTCCCGACAAAAACCGGATGTACACTGGCTGATCCCGAAACGCGACACACTTGCGTGTGCCGCTATGACGGGTTTTACACCCTGTGTACGGTGGTCGCTATCCGGACGGATATGCATATCCTACCACCAGCAAGTAAGACAGTATCACTCATAATCCATGCATGACCCTGTATGGTATGTATATGTATGTATATATGTATGTATGCACATGTATGAGTGTATGTATGTACGTGTGTATATATGTGTGCATGCTCACCCTGTGCGGCGGCGGCGGCGGCGGGTCCGGCGGGTTGCGGTGTCTCTCGGTAGGCACGGCCTGCTCGAACTGTTCGCGTGAGATCAGCGAGACGGTGCGGTACGATGTGTTCACACCAACATTCTGAACACAACAAACAAACATTAATTGTAGGTTAATCTTTAGTTCAGTATTTGTCTCCCGCTTTGCTATTGAGGGAAGTGGACAATTTATATTTCCAACTCCTCCCTATATTTCTATTTGATTAATTTCGTTGCGGGATAAAATACAGTTATTAAGCATTCCCAGAGACTCGCCGAGTTTCATTACTCGGTGTCGAAAAAATGCGTGCCATTGTTGATCCTGGCTAAACAGGAGTTACAATGGCGGGATAGTCTCTATAAATCAAACATTAATTGTATGACCAAATATTGTTAACCGGTGTGAAAAGAGCAACGCTAGTGTTTCTTGCCCGTTCTTCTCTAGCGAGACTGCATTACTGGCGATAGAGTGAAAAATTGACTGAATCTAAATGATGTATAACATTTTATGAATTCAATAAATATTTGATTATTGAACCGTTATTACATAGGACAGCATTTCCTAAAGTATGGGTCCAATGTTCGGTATTCGATTGGGATCTTGGATATTGGACGGGCCCTAATAAATAATCTAATAGATTGCCTCGGTGGCGCAGTTGTAATTGCGCATGCGTTACGACTGCTGTGCTTCGGTCTTCGATCCCCGGGTCGGGTAAAGTGATATTAGGTTTTTCTACCTAGAAATTCTCAGTATTAGCCCGGAGTCTGGAATCTGTGCCCGGTATGGCGATAGACTCGCCCCATATCACATTATGGGACCGAAATTCGGCGAAAAGTGGAAGTACTGGTTACACCTCTGCCTACCCCTTCGGGGATTACAGGCGTGAGTGTATGTGTGTGTGTGCCTAATAAATAAATACACCCAACAGTCACACACATAGTTCTGACCCCACACTTGTATCGTGGGTATCAACGTGGGACTGCGTACACGCAGATCCGAAATAAATATCTGTCTGTGACATTTGTCTCTGTGCGGGAATCGAACCCACGGTCTCTCGGTTCACAGCCGGCTACTCTTCTTCGGCTATAGTTCAGTTACATTTACACAACAAGAATATAAAATACACAAAAAAAGTACTGCATCAAAAATTTGCAGTATGGTATTATAATTTTTTTTTCAAGTATAATAAAAATTATTGAGTGAGTCTAATAAACGTATAGACTTAATAAATATATTGATTTTTACTGAACTGTATACTCATTATTAAAACAAACACATTGAAAAATTTATCTTTTATTTATATAATCGATTTTTTAGAAAAAGTTTTTTTTTCACTTACTATGACGACCAGTCGGTCTACTCTGTAACACAATTCCGATCGATCCGTATTGGATTTGAGAGATTTCGTACTCTTTATCGCGATATTATTTCAATATTGTGCAACCATTAATATGCAGTAATTGGAATTAAGATTATCATATGAATTGTTATGAATATTAAAATAATATAAGCAGTAGGGTCGCACTCAGAATACGAAATCTCACAAATCCAATACCGATCGATCGGAATTGTGTTACAAAGTAGACCTACAGATCTATCGTTTAAATCCGTGATCCAAGTCTGCTCGTACTAAATAAAACACATAAATGCGTAAAAAAACTCACCGAAGTGTAATCCGTATCGGTCCATAGGTCCTCTTCGTATCTTCTCAAGCCATCGGTGATCACCTGTTTTACGAAAAAAAATATTAATGCATATTTTATATAAAAAAAAATACACTGCGTTTGCTATTGAACGATGTATAAAAATGAAAAAAAAAGGAAAAAACCGGAGTATAGCAAAATTGTGCAAAGAAATGTTTTTTTTAATTCGATTTATATCATTTTCATTTCTTTTGTTTTCAATATCTCATTATATAGATAACCAGCATTTGCTCGCGGCTCCACCCGCGTGGACGTCTTGTTTGGGAGAAAAAGTAAACAACACAAAATAACAATTTTCATGCGTTTAACTTCAAAAACGACGGATTTTCATACAAACTTTCATCCCCTATTTTACCCCCTTAGGGGTGGTATTTCCAAAAACCCTTCCTTATTGGATGCCTACGTTATAAAAGGTACCTACTGTCAACATTTCAAGTCTCTAAACCCAGCCGTTGAGGCTGTGCGTTGATATGTCAGTCAGTCATGTATGTGTGTGACTGTTGGGCGTTATTTATTATTATTTATTATTTATTAGTCAGTTTCTTCTTTTATTTATTTTATTTTATTTTGGACAACTAACAGTCACGAGTGATAATCTATCCCTCGCTACTTGATACTATAACTGGACGGCACTGCACTTACCATCAGGTGCAGTGTGGTCACTTTGCCGAGTCACGATAAAAAAAAAAAAAAAAAACACATCAACAAAATAAGTTTTATTATATGTATACAACTTACAGACTTTGAGTGCCAACAATTACTAAGTTATTTAAGCAGTCATTCAAAAAAAAAATTAAAAAAACTAAAAAAAAAACAAAAAAAACCCCCGTCCACCAGCATGTGTTCCTTAATATGATCCTGGGTCCTTTAGGTGTAGTGTGAAGATCCTCCACAACAGGCCGGCATGATTGTGTTGAGTAGCAAGGGATATAGTCTCTCACTACTCTTAACTGGACTGCACTGCACTTACCATCAGGTGCAGTGTGGTTTGCCGCGCCAGTGTAAAAAAAACCTTTTCAGTATCTAATTATATAGATAACTAGATGTTGCTCGCGGCTCCGCCCGCGTGGAGCCATGGAGCCGTGGAGCATTCCATAGGAAGCGTGCATTTCTCCGGGAAAAGTAGCCTATGAATTCTCTTATCCTTAAACAACCACTTTGCAAGAAATCATGTCGATCCCTTGCTCTGTGGAAAACAAAAATCTATCCCGCGGGAACCTTACACTTTCCACATCCATTCATCCATACTTACAAACTTTCGCGTTTATAATAGTAGTAAGATATACAAAAAAAAAACAAAAAAAAAGCATAAAAAACACCCCCGTCCATCACCCACCTGCTCCAGGTCCTGCGTGATCTTGGTGCGCGTGGTCCAGTCGCCCTGGCGGTCGTGCCCGTCGTGCTTGACGGCGCGCGCGCTCGTCTGCGTCACGATCAGCAGCCGGCCGACGTCGCGGTCCGTGAACTCAGCGTCGGACTCTTCGTCAGACCTAAAACAAAAAAAAAAACCTTGTAAATAACAAAAAATCTTTTTTTACGAATTTTATGGGTAATTTTTTTTAAGTGAAAACTTATTTAGTCTCGTCAAGCACTTTTAGTGTGGGAAAATACAAAAATAAACATTGTACATAACAAAAAAAAAATACAAATTTTTTCATGGTTTTTTTTAAGTGAAAACTTATTTAGGCTCGTCGGGCACTTTTGGGTTGGGAAAAAAGCACGGAACTCGTGTGACCATGTGCGATCAGATCATCTTACTTTTAACATAAGCATGCCTATGGAATTCTATAACTATTGACAAGCAATCATGAACAAAAAAGGTTACTTGATGGATGTTGTTTCAAAAAGAACACAGTAAGAAAATCCATAAAAATAAGATGACTTATTTTAAACCATTATAACAAAAATAGAGTAATTTTTCTTACTAACGTATGACCGATACCTTTGCTTAAAATATAACAAAACACATAACAGATTTTTTTTATAAATAAAGTATAGCTGTTTTCCTACCTCATTATAATTAAAGTTCCAGTGACAGTTCCAGCCCGATTTGATTAGCCACAAAGTCATAAATTACCAAAAAAAACTTAATACTAATACTAGCCCTGTATTAAATATTGTCCCACTGCTGGGCACGGGCCTCCTCTACTAATGAGAGGGGTTATGCCTTAGTCCACCACGCTGGCCTAATGCGGGTTGGTAGACTTCACATACCTTCGAAATTCGTATAAGAATTCTCAGATATGCAGGTTTCCTCACGATGTTTATCTTCACCGTTAAAGGAAGCGACAATTAACATTTAATACACACATAACTTTAGAAAAGTCAGAGGTGTGTGCCACTTGGGTTTCGAACATACGACTTTCGTCTTGACAGTCCGTACCGCAACCAACTAGGCTATCGCTGTTAAAAAAAACTTACAAATTAAAAATGATTCTAAATGAAAATTGCATATTACATCCTGAACACTTAGATCATCGCTTATGGTAATTACAATGCATTTTACACAACCTAGAGAGTTGATCATGACTCTAGAAATATCGCCTCTGTGACAACACTTTCTTCCACTTCCGTGGGGCTTTATGTGGTGTTATATACCTTACGACCTTCCTCAATAAATATCCTATGAAATACAAAAAGACATATTCAAATGTGACCTATCGTTACAAAGATTTGTGCGTTCAAACAATGTGTAGGTAGGCAGCGGCTTGAAGTCTATGGGCGGCGGTGACTACTTACCATCGAGTGGCCCGTCTGCTCGACTGCCTATCGAGGCACTAAAAAAATGAATATGTTCATCTTTATATATATAATTGTACTATACGTGTATATGTCACTGAACTCTTCCTAAACGGCTGGACCGATTTGAATGAATATTTTGTATGCGTTTGGATGGCGCCCTGGTTTTTTTTTTTAGTGCCTCGATAGGCAGACGAGCAGACGGGCCACCTGATGGTAAGTAGTCACCGCCGCCCATAGACTTCTGCAATACCAGGGCACAGCAAAGCCGCTGCCTACGATGGTTTAGATTCACAAATCAGCCCGGCAGATGGCGCTGCAGTCAGTGTGGCGCTACTTTAGGCTACGACGTCTGCACGATCCGCTAGTATATTAGAACATTCTAGAAGCAGCAGTGTACCCACCAGGCGTCTGTGAATGTGTTATGCCTCGGCGGGGGTAGATCCAACTCCTCGTCCAGCTGGAAGTGCAGCTCCTCGCGAGGCTCCTCGTCTCCTGGCTCCACGGCTGCTGCAGTACCGCCCGAGGGTGGCGCGCGCTCCCTTGACCCGGCTTTGGTACGCCGTTTCACCTACGGCAAAAATATTGCTTACATATCTGGCCGGGTTTGAGGCTCAGTTTCGGCGTTAAATGGTTAGTTTCAGTTTGGGCGGAAAACGTGCCGAAACTACGTTCGTGAGCTTTCGTGCAGCGTTCAATGTCTGAAAAATGACCTTGTCCTGGATAGACTCATGGGCCAACTTATGGTAAGTGCAGTGCCGTCAAGTAGCGAGAGACAATCTATCCCCCGCTACTCAACACAATCATGCTAGCCTGCTTCTACACACTGCGCCATGGGCAAGAAGGTGAAGAAGCGGTCGAGGGTCTAGTGTCAGAGTAATCAGAAGGTCGCAACACGGACAAACGTCACACTGGCTGATCCCGAAACGCGACACACTTGCGTGTGCCACTATGGCGGGTTTTACACCCTGTGTACGGTGGTCACTATCCGGGCGGATATGAATACCCTACCACCAGCTAACAATGCCTATACCTCAGTCCACGCGTCAGCACTCTGTCCGTTGGGGCTGGTCGGTCCTGGTGGGGCATCATCGCTGTGCTCCATCTTCTCACTATTCGGCTCGTCTGTGAACAAATGCATATGATACATTTTTTTGACCTCATAAATATATCGTAAGCAAAGCGTGTTTTTGGAATTGTTGTCTTTTTAGAATTTTTATGATACAATAAAAAAAACTGCCTCGGTGGCGTAGTTGTAATTGCGCATGCGTTTCCATTGCTGTGCTGAGGTCTCGGGATCGATCCCCGGGTCGGGTAAAGTGTTATTGGGTTTTTCTACCTAGAAATACTCAGTATTAACCCGGAGTCTGGAATGGTGCCCGGTGTGGCGATAGGCTCGCCCCCTATCACATTATGGGACCGAAATTCGGCGAAAAGTGGGTGTACTGGTTACACCTCTGCCTACCCCTTCGGGGATTACAGGCGTGAGTGTATATGTATGTAAAAAAAATATTCAAATAAAGTGTGTATGCAATTCACACACGGTAGAAGTGAAACTTCAGAAAGTTACCTACGAGTTAGCTTTGTAATACGCAGGCACATACACGCGTATTCACACACATACTAACTACTAACTACTAAAATATTTCAAAACCATTAAAGAACTACGTCAATAACAGTAACCGATTCGATTCCACTCGATCCCACTCGAATCCCCTCGAATATATATTCTGTCTCATTCTCTCGTAGGCTTAGTCCTATAGATTTATGTGTTTGTCTCTTTTTACTGTCGCCATTTCCGTGTCATCGAGTTTCAAATCTACGATGGGGCTGGCATGGTGAAAATGTCACCAAAAGCCCCCAAAAAAAAACATAAAAAAAAGACTTTCAAATCACACGAGACTAAAGAAGTTTGACTTCAAAAATAATGTACTATGTGAATGAGACAGACGAGTAAAAGGAAGCGAGGAAGACCACACACACGTTGGGAGGACGAGATCGTGCGTGTGGCTGGATCACGCTGGTTAGAAATAGCGAAAGACAGAGGAAGATGGCACTCTCTGGAGCAGACCTTCACCTCAGGGGTTCCCGCAAATAACTAACACAATTTTGGAAGTAAACTTCTTAAGAATCGTTGATTTTTTTTTTTATTTTTTTTCTTTTACATTAACAAAAATTAAAAACTTACATGCTATATCGCCAAACTGCACACACAGTTTGTTGGCGAAAATACGCGCCCTTATAACTAGCAAGCAACTTCCAACAAAGAAAAAATATATATGTATATCTATAAATATATATATTTTACTAGCTGTTGCTCGCGGCTCCGCCCGCGTGGAGGTCATGTTTGGGAGAAAAAGTATACAATACAAAATACCAATATTCATGCGTTTAACTTAAAAATGACGGATTTTCATACAAACTTTCATTTCCTATTTTACCCCCTTAGGGGCGGAATTTCTCAACAATCCTGAAAGATATATTTTTTATTTTTAACTAAAAGACCAAATACCAATTTTCATGCCTTTAACTTCAGAAATGACGGATTTTCATACAAACTATCATCCCCTATTTTACCCCCTTAGGGGGGGTATTTCCAAAAACCCTTCCTTAGTGGATGCCTACGTGATAAAAGGTACCTACTGTAAAAATTTCAAGTCTCTAACCCCAGCCGTTTAGGCTGTGCGTTGATCGATCAGTCAGTCAGTCAGTCAGTCAGTCAGTCAGTTTCTTCTTTTATATATTATATATTTTATATAAACTTATTAATAATATAAATGATTCCTCTAACTTGCTTGAACAAATAAAATGTAAAGTTCCCTCTAGATCAATGCGTTATATTAATAACTTGTTTGTAGTTCCGAGTTGCAGTACCAACTATGCCTCCAATACACTTTTCTGTCTTTGTTTGACTGTTTATAATAAAAAAATATCTCATATTGATATGTTTAATAATTTATTATCACAATTTAAACGAAAATTAAGAGAGTTCTTCTTCAGTGAATTATAAGAATCTTGTTCCTAACACTTGAAAACTACCTATGTAATCATTTTTGTAATTTATTACCTACTTTAAATACTAAAGACTAATGACATGTTTGCGTCATTCAAAGAGTGATCCTTTTATTTGTAACTAGCTGTTGCTCGCGGCTCCGCCCGCGTGGAGGTCATGTTTGGGAGAAAAAGTATACAATACAAAATACCAATATTCATGCGTTTAACTTAAAAATGACGGATTTTCATACAAACTTTCATTCCCTATTTTACCCCCTTAGGGGCGGAATTTCCAAAAATCCTGAAACATATATTTTTTATTTTTAACTAAAATGCCAAATACTAATTTTCATGAAATTAACTTCAAAAATGACGGATTTTCATACAAACTTTCATCCCCTATTTTACCCCCTTAGGGTTGGTATTTCCAAAAACCCTTCCTTAGTGGTTGCCTACGTAATAAAAGGTACCTACTGTCAAAATTTCAAGTCTCTAACCCCAGCCGTTTAGGCTGTGCGTTGATCGATCAGTCAGTCAGTCAGTCAGTCAGTTTCTTCTTTTATATATACAGATTAGTTTTTTTTTTTATTTATTCATGTCCATGGATACTAGTCCTTCAGACGTATACATAAATAAATACAAAACAAGTAATTAGTTTCTAAATTAAAGTGTTGGCACTTAAAGTCTGTAAGTTGTAAACATGTAATCAAACTTATTTTGTTCATTTATGTGACTGTTTGTTGTTAAAAATAAAATAAAATAAAATATATTTATTTGAAACCCGATGAAACGAAAAAACGACAGTAAAAAGAGACAAACACATAAATCTATAGGAGTAAGCCTAAGAGAGAATGAGACAGAATATATATTCGAGGGGATTCGAGTGGGATCGAGTGGAAGCTCTAATATTAATGAAGTAAACACTGTCTTCATTGTTTCAATGCTTTAACGACGTTTCATTGATTATTTAAATACTCCATTACATAAAACAGATATCATTACTCACGGTTCGGCTTCCATAGATTGCAGGCGGGCGACATAATTCGACGTAATGTAAGTTTCATTTCTGCCGCGTGTGAAGTGCACACACACACTTTTTTCTTTATTTTATAATTAGTTTTTTTAACTACTAAAATATTTCAAAACCATTAAAGAACGTCAATAACAGTAACCGATTCGATCCCACCCGATCCCACTCGATCCCACTCGAATCCCCTCGAATAAATATTCTGTCTCATTCTCTCGTAGGCTTAGTCCTATAGATTTATGTGTGTGTCTCTTAATAATAACTAACTTTATAATACTTATTGTAAAACTTGGGATATAGATTTTTTTATTTTATTTATTTATTATGATACCATAAAGAAAAAAGACTGGATCATTCGTCTCCGATCGGCCATTCCAACACAACACAAGATTTAATTTAATAATACAAACCTTTCCTGGTACTTTGCGGGACGAACTCTGGCACGTCCGGGTTGAGCGGGTCGTGTGGTCCCGCGCCCGCGCCCGCACCGGCGGTCGAATCCGCACCCGCCGGCGCTGCTGGCACTGCGGGCACTGTAGGCGTCGCAGCACCGCGACTGCTGCGGAACATCCTGTAGGAAATAACATTTTTAACCGACTTAATATACAACATGTAACATGATTAACACACACTCTGACAGTAGTTTGTTCAGAATAAGCGATAGAATCGATATCAACAATTTTTTAATAGACGATTTTTTTCCAAAAATTAATAGCACTCAGGTAAATAATAGTCACCCTTTAATTCAACGTTCAAGACAAACGAAACTGAAACATAACTCGATGCGATAAAGTCTTTACTAAATACAATAATAAACGAACATTTAAAAAATCAAATAATTAAATTTACGAACTTTATGTCCAAAGTTAGTACAATTAATTTCATAAAAAACAATATTTATATTCATCGCAGTCTAATTTCAATACATGAATTATGATTGTAATAATATTTTTAAATGGGCGTGTCTGAGGATGTGCGTTAATCCCGTTACACGTAGTATATTGTTGATGATATTCCACCAGTGTGCACGAAGCGTTTTGTTAGTACATTTATCATGCGCACCGCTAGAGAGTGGAACTCTTTGCCGGAGTCTATATTTCCGGAAAATTATAACCTGGGTATCTTTAAGTCAAGAGTGAATAGGTATCTCCTAGGCAAGCGTGCTCCACCGTAGACCACATCATCACTTACCATCAGGCGAGATAGTGGTCAAAGGCAAGATTTATAAAGTAAAAAAAAAAGTTCTCAATTCGTCGGATTCTTTTTTTACGTATGTTCCCCGATTACTCGAAGACGCCTGGACCGATTCGAGAAATTCTTTTTTTGTTAAAAGGGTATACTTCCCAGGTGGTCCCATTGGCACCAAATCAGGATCTGATGATGGGATCTCAGAAAAATCGAGGGCAAACTTCAAATTTTATAGTGACGCATAATTTGTTTTTTTTTTAAGTCTGTGTACTTTTGTGAATTAAAAAACTTTTCTATTTTAATTTATCGATTCTCGGCAAAACCTATAATTATGACACATTTATTTCGATAATAGCGGAATCATTAAGTGGACAGCAGATATAAATCGACAAAATAACCTTAACTACACACCTGGGTAGGGGCGGTGGGGGCACTGCCCTCAACAAACTGGACACAGGCGCCACTAGCGGACCCCCCATGGTAGCCAGCGGGAATATGCCCACCATTTGTTTCTTACGCCTGTAAAAAAATATGTTACATTATAATGAGAGATGTTATAGATTTGAAATTTCGGATCTGGACGTGGATACGGATATGTGAATAATTTTATATCGGTTTCGGATTCGGTTACGGATATGAAATTATTTCGGATTATCCGACAGTTTCGGATAGTTTCGGTTATGGATATTAGGTTTTGAAGAAATTGTTAAAGTAAAAAACAAATAGCTTTAGTTTTAGCTTACAATTTTGTACTATTTTATGTAAGTAAATGTAATCCCACAAGAGTAAATGACTGACAGGCTATGTCTACGCAATAGGAATAAATATAATAAATGCATTGAGATACGCGCGCGGCTCGTGTGTCGGTTCGGCCAGGCAAAAATAAAAACCAGCCATAACATTCATTTAGAAAATCCGAAATTATTTGAAACTTTTATATCAGATTCGGTTTCGGTTACGGATAGAGTTTTATTTCGGATATCCGATAGTTTCGGTTACGGTTACGGAGCTCCATAACATCCCTGATTATAATAATATACAATAATGTAATAATACTTTGTATTAGTCCATTTTTATTTACCTATATTTGCATGTCAATTGGTTTGACAAAAGTTGCTTGATCAGAATAATTTATAACATCTATAATAATGTACCAACTTTTTAGCAAATAAAGAATTATTATTATCTGAGGAACCTTGTAATTGGCCGTCGAGACATATTTCTTTAGGAATTTCTTCATATTTCGAATTGAGGAGTAGCGGGGTGTACTTAGGGTATATAATTGTTTTCTAAAGGCGGTAGAGTGAAAAAATTGACTGAATCTAAATGATGTATAACATTTTATGGATTCAATAAATATTTGATTTAGATTTTTGATTTTTCTTTATTTTTCTTGTATTACTCCTTGTGTTTTTTTTTAATATGTATGTTATCCAAAGTGTTGTTGTGTGACCAAATAAAATTTATAATCTTTCTTTCTTTCTTCTTTCTTTATTTATTATTATAACCTAGCCGTGAGGTACCCGACCAAATTACAACCCTGTATTAAATACTAGATGTTGCCTGCGTTTATTTTTGCAAGAAAAGGTATACAATCCATGGAGGCATCTTAAGCTAATACACCTTATATAATGGTTTCTTATGTTTACGCGAATACTATACATTGTAATAAAACGAAATTTACGGATTCTATCGCGGTTTATTTTACTTTTTAACCGACTTCAAAAAAGGAGGAGGTTAACAATTCGTCGGAATCTTTTTTTTATGTGTTACCCGATTACTCGAAGACGCCTAGACCAATTCGAGAAATTCTTTTTTTGTTTAAAAGGGTATACTTCCCAGGTGGTCCCATTGGCACCAAGTCAGGATCTGATGATGGTATCTCAGAAAAATCGAGGGCAACCCTCAAATTTTATAACGACGCATAATTTGTTTTTTTTTTAACCCGACGTTTCGAAGGCTTTACAGCCTTCATGGTCACGGGGGAGACTGAGTTGTATGTCGTCACGAAAGTATAGTGCAATGTTTCTACCCTCCATATAGTTGATATTTAATTTTTATTTTGTTGTAGTCCGATCTACGCAGAAGGAGCTCACAATGTCTTGAGGTCTGGCAGTTGGTCTTTTGGGTTCCGATTTAATTAAATGTATAATTGGATCCCAGGCTGGTGCTAGCTTCCAACCATCTTCTCTATTGAAATTTGGATGTTTTTAATTTCAATACCCTCGCGAATCATCCTAGGCAGGAATCAGTGTTCTAATACACCTTTCTATATTTTGCTATGCCATAGGAAGCGTGCATTTTCTCTGGATAAAAAGTCTATGTAATTTTCTGATCCGTAAACTGCCACTGACCACTATGCAAAAAATCATGTCGATGCCTTGTTCTGTGAAAAACTAAACTATCCATAGGAAACTGTACATTTTTCCTGGTTAAAAAGTATTCAAGACTATATCTCTGTGCCAAATTTTAACCAGATCCGTCCAGCCGTTGTAGCCTGATTGAGTAACAAACATCCATCCATCCAAACATTCGCATTTATAATATTATATATAGTAGGATTACCCCACTACTCACGGGCCTCCTCTACTAATCGAGTTAGGCCTAAGTCCACGCTGGCCTGTGGGTTGGTAGACTTCACTCTCTCTCTCAAGTCGGTCCCTCCATGTCTGAGGATCGTGGTCAGCGTCAGGGTTGTATCTGGAGCGGATGAACTGCCTCCACCGGGTTCTGTCCAGCGCGTCTCTCACGACCGTGTAGAATTTGGAGGACGACGAGGCTTTTACATGGTCGGTCCATCTTGTTGGAGCACGACCGCGCGATCTGCCTTCGGTGTTCCCAACCACCATCAGTTTTTCCAAACTGTCGTCGCTTCTGCGCACTGTGTGGCCGAAATACGAATGAATGCGCTGCTGGCATATGTTGGACAGACGGGTTTTTATTCGTAGCTGTGTCAGGATCGATGCATTGGTGCGCTTCGCAGTCCAAGGTATTCTGAGCATCTGAGTAGACTTCACACACCTTCGAAATTTTAAACGGCTACCGCTAACACTTAACTTACATTCATACGCACTCATGCCTGTAATCCCTTAAGCGATAGGCAGAGGTGTAACCAGCACACCCATATTTAATTATAAAAGTCCCAACACTCACATAGTCCTGACCCCACACTGGGTCAAACCTGTATCAGGAACGAGAGACTACGGTCCCTCAACATTCAGATCCGCAGCAACTACGTCACACAAACATTAGTCTCGGTGAGGGAATCGAACCCACGGTGTCTCGTTTCACAGACGCGCCCACTGCGCCACGGAGGTTGACAAATTTCACCGAACGTTCCGTCCCATGCTGAGACGAGCCAAAACACAATTAAACTCCGGACTAATACTGAGTAATTTCGTAGAAATACCCAATTATCACCTTTACCTATGAATGGGTTCGAAACCCGAGAGACTACAGCACAGCAGTAGTACTTCGTACGCAATTATAACTGCGTCAGAGTCCACTAATACTATAATAATAATACTAGAGCCCTGTATTAAACATTGTCCCACAGCTGTGTAAGGGCCTCCTCTCCTAATGAGAGAGGTTAGGCCTTAGTCCACCACGCTGGCCAAATACGGGTTTTGGTAGACTTCGCACACCTTCGGAATTCTTATTAGAATTCTCAGGTATGCAGGTTTTTCCTCACGATGTTTTCCTTCACCGTTAAAGCAAGCGATAATCAATGAATACACATGTAACTTTAGAAAAGTCAGAGGTGTATGCCACTTGGGTTTCGAACATACGACTTTCGTCTTGACAGTCCGTACCGCAACCGACTAGGCTATCGCTGCTAGTTGCTTCGAGTCCACTGACAGTTCAAAAATGCACATGTAGCGACACTTATGATCCACATTGCGTATGTACCACACTAGCGGTTCGGTTGCGCCGCGTACCATTTATCCCCAATAGTGTCATTACGTAATTTAACTATGATTACGACTATTGAAACATATTTGGGGAATGGCGTATGTGTGTAAGAGATAGGCTCATTTGTAAAGGTTCAATGCCCAGAGTGGGACCATTTCTAGACATTGTAACTAATTTCTTATAATTATAATTCAAAACCGTTCCGAAGGTACATTTAATACATTTTGTATATATGCAAACTGTTGTCAAAACTCTACTACCGCGATTCAGGATTTCATTCATTTTTACGTTAATGTATAGACGTTGAAAACAGCGCCATCTCGTAGCGGATAATTGAATATGCGCACACGCATGATATTTGCTTGAAACTAAACTACTAAACATTTTCTATACAATGATCAAATTGCAATATATTCTGGCACGGCATAGTGACCACACTGCACCTGATGGTAAGCACAGTGCCCTCCAGTTACAGTACCGAGTAGCAAGAGACAATCTATTCTCTGCTACTCAACACTATCATGCTAGCCTGCTTCTTCACACTACGCCATGGGCACGAACACCGTACCCCAACTCTAGACCCCCGACAAAAACCGGAGGTACACTGGCTGATCCCGGAACGCGACACACTTGCGTGTGCCACAATGGCGGGTTTTACACCCTGTGTACGGTGGTTGCTATCCGGACGAATATGAATACCCTACCACCAGCAGACTGGAGATCTCCTTCGCTATAGGAACACTATCGTTCCACTACACGTTTGTATCAACTGACCGTTTCTCTCCAGGTTTTTCCTCAACAGTCTCCGACTGCAGCGGTGGATCTTCGTTGGAGTCCGATGATTTCTTGTCTTCATTGTCCGGCGTTTCATTCTTCACTTCGTTTTCTATCTTGACATCCTCTTGTGGTGGAATCTGTAACAAAGATGGAATTTCATATTTTTCTATTTCTTTGGTTGTTTTATTATCGTTTTTATTAACACTATTATGACATGTTCAGATACTTAGAACAAGGTCCGTTAACACGTATTTTTCATTGTACTTTGATTCAACTATATAACAAATACTAAACTTATAATTACACTTAATTATTGTTATATAGCGTCTTCTTTTCCGTAACTTACTTCTTTGTAATTAGATTTAAGCATATTTAATTAGCTTTTGTCCGCAGCTTCAAATGCGATACGTTTATCTTTACTGTAATAAACCGAAATCCCATAAAAAATATCCCAAACATCCCAAAATTCTTGATAACTTATCCCATATTCTTTAACTACAAATCTTATTCTATTACAAATTATCCAAATCAGTCCAACCGTACTCGCGTGATGCATTTACTACCAAACAGCGTTTTTTTTATATATTATCTTATCTTTGAGAACACAAATGAAATTTGATATCTAAGCAGCCCTATTGATCACTATGTTTTGTATATACTATATAATTTTGGAGCGCCTGCTCTGCGACTGCCTCGGTGGCGCAGTTGTAATTACGCATGTGTTACGACTGCTGTGCTGAGGTCTCTTTATCCACAGGTCGGGTAAAGTGATACTGGGGTTTTCTATCTAGAAATTCTCAGTATTAGCCCGGAGTCTGGAATTGTGCCCGGTATGGCGATAGGCTCGCCCCTATCAAAACCGAAATTCGTCGAAAAGTTGGTGTACCGGTTACAACTCTGCCTATCCCTTCGGGGATTACAGTGTTTATGTATGTATCTTAACTCACCTCTGCTTTGTCTTCAACTTTAACAACCTCATTATCAACTGCCATGTCCTTCCCTATGTCTTCATCTATACTAGGAGCTTCAGCTTTCTCAGACTCCATTCCATCTTGAACGATCTTCTCTTCTTTGTCTTCTGGCACAGCATCTTCTTTCGTGTCATCTGGTTGCGGTTTGTCAGCGTCGATTGCTCTCATTTTATCGTTATCGTTGTTCGTTATGTCGAGGATTGGCCATTTTAGCGGCTCGAAGGCGGTTCGTACCTGATGAAGAAATTTTTATACAGCATGTGACAAGAATTAGGTACACCTTCAACTCCCCAATTGAAATGGAAGTTAAAATACACTGCTAATATACTCTTTTCAACTTTTTTATTATCCTCGGCAAAGTAGTACTACGCCATGGGACAAGGAGGTGAAGAAGTGGTCGAGGGTCTAATGTCTAGAGTTTTATGTTTAGAAGTGATTGGCTAAATAAAGTATTTTACTTTCTTTCTTTCAACTCTCTCTATGACATCCGGCTAGATTATTATTCAGTGCGTAAGAACGTACAATTATTAATACCTTTGCACAAAAAAGAACTCACATTAAACTGTGAAAAGGCTGTACAATCACAAATACTTATTGCCCAAAAAAATAAAACACACATTAAATCCTATGTGGAATATAAGGCTGCACAATCACAAACACCTTTACCTAAAAAATCACATTAAAACCTATGTGGAATATAAGGCTGCACAATCACAAACACCTTTGCCTAAAAAATCACATTAAAACCTATGTGGAATATAAGGCTGCACAATCCCAAACACCTTTGCCTAAAAGACTCACATTAAATCCTATGTGGATTACAAGGCTGTAGAATCATAAACACCTTTGCCTACAAAATCACATTAAAACTGTGAACTAAGGCTAAATTACAAATACCTTTGCCTAAAAGACTCACATTAAAACCTATGTGGAATATAAGGCTGCACAATCACAAACACCTTTACCTAAAAAAATCACATTAAAACCTATGTGGAATATAAGGCTGCACAATCACAAATACCTTTGCCTAAAAAATCACATTAAAACCTATGTGGAATATAAGGCTGCACAATCACAAACACCTTTACCTAAAAAATCACATTAAAACCTATGTGGAATATAAGGCTGCACAATCACAAATACCTTTGCCTAAAAAATCACATTAAAACTGTGAACTAAGGCTAAATTACAAATACCTTTCCCCAAAATACTCACATTAAAACCGCCAATGAGCTGCAGCTTGTCCGAGTCCCGGATCGCTTCTATGATGAGTTGCATTTCCCCGGTCAAAGCCCTCACTCTGTGGAACGAGGCGATCAACGTGACTGGTATTGTGCCGTCGGCGGCCATCTTGCGTCGCAGGAAGAAATCGCGCGCCAAATTGTCCGGACTGAAGTAATACTCGCTGTGGAAAAACTCTTTATTGTATAACCATACAAAAGATAACATTGCATACATAAGACTGAATAACTAAATGGTCCTACAATGGGCGGTCTTATCGCTTAAAGCGATCTCTACCAGACAACCTTTGTATGGACAGAAATGGAAGTAGAAGTAGACGGTGGTGTACAATAAAGAGAGCAAAAGAATCAATATACAAAATAGAATAATACGAAATACTAATACTAGAGATCTAGCATAAGGCATGTGATATATTTTTAATAACACCCAACAGCACACTCATAGCCCCGACCCCACACTAAGATACGAGTCTTGTGTTGTGGGTATCAACTACGAGAGACGCACCCTCTCACAACACCCAGACCCCGCACACTAATATCTGTCTGTCACAAAAACAATTGTCCCGGTGTGGGAATCGAACCCACGGCCTCTCATTTCAGAGCCGGCTACTCGTCAACTGCGCCACGGAGGCTGTGTAATGATAGTTAAAATATCAGCTGATGCGCGGTTCAACAACCGCGCGTTGCATCGCACTGCGACGCGCCGTAATTCATTTTGGTAATACTTGGATAGCATATTAATGTGACCATGATTTTATTAGTTTTAGGTCGGATAACATGCATCAATTTCAAAACAAAATGCCTAAATAAAGTATAATCTTAAACGGGTAAGGCAAAATTCCTGCACAATTTAAATTGGCTAAAATCTGTATATACATAAAATAAGAAACTGACTGACTGCTTAACATATCAACGCACAGCCTTGAAATTTCGGCAGCAGGTACCTATTATGACGTAGGCATCCACTGAGGAAATACCACCCGTAAAGGGGGGTAAAATAGAGGATGAAAGTTTGTATGAAACTCCTTCATTTTTAAGTTAAACGTTTGAAAATTGATATTTTGTATTATATACAATTTCTCCCAAACATGACCTTCACTAACTAAAGGTCTTTCAGTAAACGGCCAGCAGAACGGCGACGACCCAACTAGATATAAATTGTACAACTCACATCTGCTTCTTGATCAGATCCTTGAGAGTGCCCTGGTCAAGTCCGATGCCATACGGCGCCGCGTTCGCCGTAGCAGCGCCGTAGTAATACGCCTGCGCCAGTCCAGCGCCCAGGCCGGCTCCGAGCCCAGCGCCCAGCGCCAGTCCGGGGTACGGCATCACCAGACCCTGGGCAACGCCGCTCACTGTCTGACCCACTCGGACCTGAGTGGGTGGGGGGAGGGGGTGGGTTAATGATGACGTGTCGCGGTGTGGGAATGGATGGTTTGTAGACTACCGGCATAGCATTAGTACGTATTGTAGGTTATCTTATCCCTTTCTAATCAATAGGGTAGTTGATTAAAACCTATTATCGAAAGAATTTTATGATCAAAACAAGTAAATTAGACGTCATTCAAATCTGCTGGAGGGAAGTCAAATGACAGTAAAAGGATGCATGATGTAAGCCGTGACGTCACCTCTCAGAATGGCCATTACTGTGCCGTTGTGCGAGGGAGATAGTGATATGTTCTATACTATTTAAAATTAATATTGTGAGCTCATTTTTCAAGCAATTTTGATTATGTTTTCACAGAGTTTCAATTGCATATTATATTCTATTGCATATCGAATAAAGTACAAAATTAAACACAGTAAACTAACCTAATATTCCTACAATTCTGATTATAATTTAGATTTCGATTTAAAATTTGTTTCCCATACTATTGCACACAACTTTGTATGCAATAATCAAAACTGGGTGTCATCGTGCACAAAGCATTACATGATATATTTACTCTGTTTAGTTTAGATAAGAAGTTAAAACTAACATTTTTGTAGTGAACAAAAATAAACTGTAATGTATGGTTTCTATGGCTGTGAATTTCTCGAAATAAATATTTTTTACATACATACATATACACTCACGCCTGTAATCCCCGAAGGGGTAGGCAGAGGTGTAACCAGTACACTCACTTTTCGCCGCATTACGGTCCCATAATGTGATAGGGGGCGAGCCTATCGCCATACCGGGCACAAGTTCCAAACTCCGGGTACTGAGAATTACTAGATAGAAAAACCCAATATCACTTTACCCGACCCGGGGATCGAAACCGAGACCTCAGTACAGCAGTCGTAACGCATTCGCAATTACAACTGCGCGCCACCGAGGCAGTCAGTCGATAAATATTTTTTTTGACGAAAAATTAAAATAAAACCTCATAATAAAACAATGGATTTCTAACAACAATGCAATATTGATAAATAAACTATAATGGCCCTTCACGGTACAATCTTCTTGTATAAAAAATAAGACAAATTGATAGCAATTACTATGCCGGCTTACGACGTATACACATATCTAGATAATGATTGTATATAGCTCCATTCCCACACACATATATATATATTAATCCCATGAATATGACAATAAAACCATTAGTAAATATAATATACAGCATTGATTATACATAAATAAATAGACCCCAACAGTCATACATAGTCCTGACCCCGTACAAGGTCAAACGTGTATCGTGGGTATCAACAACGAGGGAATACACACAAGACAAGAAACAAATATCCGTTACACAAATATTAGTCTGGGTGCGGGAATCGAACCCACAGCCTCTCATTTCACGGGCTACTCGCCCGTTGCGCCACGGAGGCTGTCAATACCATCATATCAGCTAGCATCACCATGCCCAAAATATCCAACAAGTAACATAATAAAAACACCCTGTAAGTAGTTTAACATCTAATGAATCACAATGACACCGGTGTTTGGAAAAAGGTGATAATTTATAAGTAAAATACAAGCCAAAATCAACTTTATTTCCATAATATTAACGTTACAAATACGTTTAATACGCACGTCAATAAGGGCGAGTATAGTTTGGAGTGGGTTAATATGTCCATGATATTTGAGTGGTTAAGAATTGTCTACTGAATCGATTTCAATCATTTTTAAAACGCTTATTAATTTGTCCTAAATTACTAAGTAAATAACAGTCACCCTCGTGGAACAGTCAGAACAAACGAAATTGAATCATAAATACAGGTCATAAGGTCTCTTAACAGTAAACGAAATCCTTTATGAAATAAAATGAACTTTATGTTGTATGAAATAAATGTTATAACAAAATGTCAGATACGTACTTAAGTTAATCACAGTATAATGTCAGTGTATGTATTACGATTGAACTTAATGTTTCAATTGGGATGTCTCAGGGTGTATGTGCATTTTGACATGATGTAAATAGCTTTCCTATATTTCATCATAGTATAAAATATATAATGTATAGTTTATATAAAATAGCCAATAAAAGAAATAAATAACACCCAACAGTCACACACATAGCCCCGACCCCACACTAAGATACGAGTCTAGTGTTGTGGGTATCAGGGACCTAGAGAGACGCACCATCTCACAACACCTAGACCCCGGACACAAATGTCTGTCTGTCACACAAACATTTGCCCCGGTGTGGGAATCGAACCCACGGCCTCTCGTTTCACAGCCAGTACTCGCCAACTGCGTCACGGAGGCTGTCAATGATGGAGGGGTACGGACTGCTAAGAAAAAAAAATCGAAACTAGTAATGGCATTCACCTCTGATCTCAAAGTCACGTGTGTAATGTTAAATGTTAATTATCGCTTACTTTAACCAGTCATGACACATAGGCTCGCCGGCGGTGCGTTCAAACACTGGCTAGTTTCGCCGTTCTTACATGCTATTTTTAACTTTAATGTTATGGAAATAAAAATGATTTTGGCTTGTATTTTACTCCCTACTTTTTTTATATCCTTACTAGACACGAGTGATTAACCATGAAGAATTCAATAATTTCAAAGGAATGCCGAAGTAGTTGACTAGGGCCCAACCCCATTAGTAGAGGAAGCCCGTGCCAGCAGTGGGACAATGTGTATATGGTCTTATTATTATATACAATAAATATATATATATATATACTAGCCCTCTATTAAACATTGTCCCACTGCTGGGCACGGGCCTCCTCTACTAATGAGAGGGGTTAGGCCTTAGTCCACCACGCTGGCCTAATGCGGGTTGGCAGACTTCTCATACCTTCGAAAAATTCTCAGATATGCAGGTTTCCTCACGATGTTTTCCTTCACCGTTAAAGCAAGCGATAATTAACATTTTTAATACACACATAACTTTAGAAAAGTCAGAGGTGTATGCCACTTGGGTTTCGAACCTACGACTTTCGTCTTGACAGTCCGTACCGCAACCAACTAGGCTATCGCTGCTATATAGCATATAATAAATATAAAGCAAATAAATAAGATTTAACTAATAATGCTAACTTAATTTTAAATTATGAACAAAGAATGAATACTTTCCAATGTCGTTGATGTAAAATATATAAATTACAAATAAAAAGCAATCTATCAGTCAGCTTAAATATTGAAGGCTATTATTTCTGCATGATATTTTTTTACTCTAATGTTTTTAAATGTCTATGTTATGTTATGTCTATTAAATGTCTAGGCTGCATGGTGGGGAAATCTTTGCCTTTCCTTTTTTTTAGTATTCTAGTTGTAATGTTCTAAATTCGACATTATTATATACATATATATTTTTATTTTCTTTTAAAATAATGTACTTCTATAATCTATGCTACATGTCATTAGCGCGTGTGACATTGACAGTATAAAAGAAAAAATGATTCTTTTTAAATTATAAACTTATCTATATTAACAAATTTTAGCACTCTTTATAAACTTTAACTATGCCAAATCTCACACTCCAAGTGCATATTGTACTGAAAAAAGGGTACAAAGTTGTCTTTTCACATATTAATACACAAAATAACAGAGTTAGCACTTCAATAGTTTCAGCCGACAAATTGATATCTATAGTAGATGAAAAATGAATCTATCGGACCCCAAAGGATGATGAATCAGAGAATTTTGGACAGAGGATAGGAACGTCAATTGTATTTTTCCAATATTTGTTTATAGAAAAAATACAAAAGCCAAATTTCATTACAAAGCCAAAAATAAATACATAATTTTAACGATTTAAGACTTGTTGTTAATTTTTGATAGTTATTTATATAATAAGAAAGGTGTAACCTTAAATATGGTGTCATGATTTATATCAAAATTAAAAAAAGACAAAAAAACAATACAATAATATACTTTTAATTTATTTGTAAAAAATAGAAAAAAAACATTTTTCGAATTCATATCATATTCATCAGCTGTTTTTTTTCGCAGCATTTATATTATACTTTGACCACACTTTTTTTACACTACGTGTATTTTTTTTTTTTCATATTCTGTTCATATCCATCAGCTATCTTTTTTATTGCCTTGTATAATCAGACAAGCAGACGGCCCATCTGATGGTAAGTTGTCACCACCATATACTTCTGCAATGCCAGGGCACAGCCAATCCGCTGCCTACTGTGTAACTTTGTGGTATCTACCCCGGCCCGAACCAAGAGGTTTGCAAATTCGTATTTTTGCCGCACCATCAAGCTGTGGAACAGTTTGCCAGCTACCGTGTTCCCTCCCTCCTATGATCCTGGGTCCTTTAGGCGTAGTGTGAAGAAGCTACACAGTAGGCCGGCATGATTGTGTTAAGTAGCGAGGGATAGATTATCTATCGCTACTTGATACTATAATTGGACGGCACTGCACTTACCATCAGGTGCAGTGTGGTCACTTTGCCGTGCCAGGATAAAAAAAACTTATCGTCGTACATACCTGCGCCAACTCGTGATGGTGCGCGAACTCGTGGTGGTGGTGGAACATGTGATGGTGCGCGGGGAGCGCGGGAAGTGCGGACGCGGGGCGGGCGGCAGCGCGTCTCCCCGCGCCCCTCGCACCACCTCTCCCGCCCCCGCCGCCGCGGCTGCGACTGTTCACGCGGGAACGCTCCTCGCCGTTCAGCGACACCGTGTCTGTGGGGACCATATAGTTGAGTGATAAAAGGGATCAGTTATGTTCACGCGGGAACGCTACTAGCTGTTTATGGTCACCGTGTCTGTGGGGATCATTTAGTTGAGTGATAAAAGGGATCAGTTATGTTCACGCGGGAACGTTACTAGCTGTTTATGGTCACCGTGTCTGTGGGGATCATTTAGTTGAGTGATAAAAGGGATCAGTTATGTTCACGCGGGAACGTTACTAGCTGTTTATGGTCACCGTGTATGTGGGGATCATATAGTTGAGTGATAAAAGGGATCAGTTATGTTCACGCGGGAACGTTACTAGCTGTTTATGGTCACCGTGTCTGTGGGGATCATTTATTTCAGTACAAAAAGGATCACTTATTTAGCTCCAATATTATATAGTATATACAAAACATAATGATCAATAGGGCTGCCTACATATCAAATTTAATTTGTGTTCTCAAAGACCCCTCGGATATAAAATTTAAATGATCACAAGATCTCATTTATCGAATTTTAAAGTAGTTTGAACAGTTATTGGAGGCAAATGTAAAAACTTTCCCTAGAAAAAAAATTATCTATACATCTCTAAAATTCTCTTCAAGAGATTCCAAAGCATCTGTTACTGCATCAGAGTAAACTTTAACTTAGTACTTAGAACAAGACATGTACAGTAAAGTTAATAAGTATACGAGTAATCCATTTTTATCCTGGCAGGGCGGTGACCACACTGCACTTGATGACGTCCAGTTAGAGTATCAAGTACACATGCCTGCTGAGTACCTTCACACTGCTAAAGGTTCTGGTGTGGAATGAGGATGGGATGGGATGAAACAATTCTTCGGAGCATTCGCCATGATACATGTAGAACACCCTAAGCGAGGAAATATGCTGGAGGTAGGATATTGAAATCCTATTGGATAGCTCGCACCGTGCACAGGGTATAAAACCCACCATAGTGGCACACGCGAGTGTGTCGCGTTCTAGCAACAGCCAGTGTACATCCGGTTTTTTTTATCCTGGCACGGCAAAGTGACCGCACTGTACCTGATGGTAAGCGCAGTGCGGTCCAAATAGAGTACTAAGTAGCGACCGACGATCTACCGCTACTCAACACACTCATGCCGGCTTGTACCCCAACTCCAGACCCCCGACAAAAACCGGAAGTACACTGGCTGATCCCGGAACGCGACACACACTTGCGTGTGTCACTATGGCGGGTTTTTCGCCCTGTGTACGGTGGTCGCTATCCGGGCGGATATGAATATACCACCAGCAACCGGTTTTTGTCGATACGATGTTTGGCCGTGTTGTGGCCTTCTGAGTACTCTGACACTAGACCCTCGACCGCTTCTTCACCTTCTTGCCCATGGCGTAGTGTGAAGAAGCTACACAGCAGGCCGGCATGGTTGTGTTGAGTAGCGAGGGATAGATTGTCTCTCGCTAATTGATACTCTGACTAGAGGGCACTGCTCTAACCATTAGGTGCAGTGTGGTCACTTTACCGTGCCAAGATAAAAAAATGCAAACTCTAGAACGACCATATAACAGAAAGCAGATAAAAAAAGCCTTGAAGATAAAAATATGACACTCAATTTTAATATTAATTTCACCTACTGACACAGTTAATTAAAATTCATGGCATATTTAAATAGAGTATATTATATTTTAAAAATTCTCAGGTGCTCGGTATTTACCAGCATTGTTTAAACAGACTGTCTCAAGGTTCGTCTATATGAATAAAAATTAAATAGCTGTTGGTAAAGCAGCGATAGCCTAGTTGTTTGCGGTACGGACTGCCAAGACGAAAGTCGTAGGTTCGAAACCCAAGTGGCATACACCTCTGACTTTTCTAAAGTTATGTTATGTGTGTATTAAAATGTTAATTATCGCTTGCTTTAACGGTGAAGGAAAACATCGTGAGGAAACCTGCATATCTGAGATTTTTTCGAAGGTATGAGAAGTCTGCCAACCCGCATTAGGCCAGCGTGGTGGACTAAGGCCTAACCCCTCTCATTAGTAGAGGAGGCCCGTGCCCAGCAGTTATTACTTATTATTATAGCTGTTGGTAAGCGCATCGCTTGACGACCGGACCGATTGACTTTTTTATACGATGATGGCAAACAAGCTTATGGGTCGGAATGGTAAGCGGTTACCGTAGCCTATGGAAGCATGCTAGTCTTGCGAAGATTATAATAATAATAAAATAATAATACTAGCCCTGTATTAAACATTGTCCCACTGCTGGGCACGGGCCTCCTCTACTAATGAGAGGGGTTAGGCCTTAGTCCACCACGCTGGCCTAATGCGGGTTGGCAGACTTCTCATACCTTTGAAAAACTCTCAGATATGCAGGTTTCCTCACGATGTTTTCCTTCACCGTTAAAGCAAGCGATAATTAACATTTAAATACACACATAACATAACTTTAGAAAAGTCAGAGGTGTATGCCACTTGGGTTTCGAACCTACGACTTTCGTCTTGACAGTCCGTACCGCAACCAACTAGGCTATCGCTGCTTGCGAAGATTATATAATTGAAAAGAAAAGATGCATATCATTTTGATCTCAGGTTATATATCACTCATTTAGCTCGGTGAATGACCAAGGGTTTTGTCGTATTATATTTGAGGCTGTCAGTGCAAAACTGGCCTAACCCTCAATTTTTCATAATCTGACCTATGTACTACAAATGATTTAAAATATGCGAAAGTTTAAAGCAAAACCGGCCTATCTCTAGTTTCACCAATTGCCAATATGATGACAACAAGATGGCATTGCATTTATGTACATTGATTTAAAATTCATGAATATACAAACCCCATTATTTTCATACTCATTATCTCAAGCTTAGGCCACTTTTGAGCTGACGGCCTCATTTCTGTTTTAAATTTGTAAAATATAATGCACCCAGATGTGGTTCGCAAAAAATACTCTTTTCCTTGTACAAAGCAAGATGACTGAGTTAACAATCTATGACCTTATGAATCGAACAGAGCCATAGCTAACTATCTCTCTCTTCCACATGATAAGCGCCATCATCCGATCGAGTGGCTCGCTCGCTCTCCAGTTTTGTTCACTCTCACTCAGTACATCAATATCTCGAGAATGAATCATTTTTTTATCCTGGCACGGCAAAGTGACCGCACTGTACCTGATGGTAAGCGCAGTGCGGTCCAAATAGAGTACTGAGTAGCGAGAGACGATCTATCCCCGCTACTCAACACACTCATGCCGGCCTGCTTCTTCACACTACGCCATGGGCAAGAAGGTGAAGAAGGGGTCGAGGGTCTAGTGTCAGAGTACTCAGAAGGCCGCAATAACCCAACTCCAGACCCCGACAAAAACCGGATGTACACTGGCTGATCTCGGAACGCGACATACTTGCGTGTGTCACTACGGCGGGTTTTACACCCTGTGCACGGTGGTCGCTATCCGGGCAGATTAGATTATCCTACCACCAGCTTTTCTAATCAGTAATATTAAAATGGTTCCCGCCGTTTAACCAATTAAATTTTAATGATTTTGTGTCTAGTTTAGATAGGGCTTGCATAACCGGTTTCCCGGTTTCGATTTTCACCGATAAACCGCCCCATTTTAACAAAATATAAATTACCGATAAACAAACTTCAAACAGACAATTTACTGATATGCAAAAATATGATCGAATTGATTAAATACAAATAAAAATGAGCAGCGATAGCCTAGTTGGTTGCGGTACGGACTGTCAAGACGAAAGTCGTAGGTTCGAAACCCAAGTGGCATACACCTCTGACTTTTCTAAAGTTATGTGTGTATTAAAATGTTAATTATCGCTTGCTTTAACGGTGAAGGAAAACATCGTGAGGAAACCTGCATACCTGAGAATTCTCATAAAAATTTCAAATGTAAAGTTTACCAACCCGCATTAGGCCAGCGTGGTGGACTAAGGCCTAACCCCTCTCATTAGTAGAGGAGGCCCGTGCCCAGCAGTGGGACAATGTTTAATACAGGGCTAGTATTATTATTATATTATAAATAAAAATGTGATTATTATATGAAATACGAAAACCATGAACGAAAACCGTGTTTCATCTTATCCCATCCTCTCCCTTCCATACCAGAACCACGCGTACTGGCTTGCGGCGCCACGGCTTCGTGGTGTCTACTACCCCGGCCCGAACCAAGAGCAGAGCAAACTCGTATTTTTGCCGCACCATCAAGCTGTGGAACAGTTTGCCAGCTACCGTGTTCCCTCCCTTCTATGATCCTGGGTCCTTTAGGCGTAATTTGAAGAAGCTAAACAGCAGGCCGGCATGATTGTGTTGAGTAGCGGGGTATAAACTGTCTCTCCCTACTTGATACTCTATCTGGACGGCACTACGCTTACCATCAGGTGCAGTGTGGTCACTTTGCCGCGCCAGAATAAAAAAAACGATTTTTTTAATCAATACATTATCTTATAGACAAATGCAGGTACTAGTTAAAACAATTCTGTGACAAAATAACTATAGACATAAATTTTCTTTTATAAATGTAGTTCTTAAGAGTATTCAAGGAACATCAGAGTAATCATTCCTTAATATATCTTGAAGAACATTCAATATCCCCGCATTGCGTAACCCGAAATCTCTATTAAGAGAAGCGAGGCCTAAATTGCGGGGATGACTAACGCAGGTTCAAATTCCGAAAAACACAACATTAGAAATCATCTAACAAATCTTTAATGAAAATGTATACAGACTCGGGAATCGAACCCACGACCTCAGAGCTCACTGTCTATATACTACAACAACGCGCTAATGATAGCACCACGTGACATAGCTAAAATTTCAAACTCTTTCTGCTTGTGATCATTATGACAACCATAGTTACAGTTTTGCCAAAACCCTTGATTTATAAGCAACTACCGGACCGTGCAGACGTCGTCCTGCCCGGGCAAGCAGCGCCACACCGACTGCAGCGCCATCTGCCGGGCTGATTTGTGAATCTAAACCATCCACTTACTTTACTACTTTATCTAGCTGTGGAACAGTTTGCCAGCTACCGTGTTCCCTCCTTCCTATGATCCTGGGTCCTTTAGGCGTAGTGTAGGCCGGCATGATTGTGTTAAGTAGCGAGGGATAGATTATCTATCGCTACTTGATACTATAATTGGACGGCACTGAACTTACCATCAGGTGCAGTGCGGTCACTTTGCCGAGCCACGATAAAAAAAAACCAGGGCGCCACCCAAACGCATACAAAAAAAAACATTCAAATCGGTCCAGCCGTTTAGGAGTTCAGTGACATACACACGTACAGTAGAATTATATATATATAAAGTTATAGTTGAATTATATACAATATTTTAACCAATACTTTTCTTTACCCAAAACATACTATCGATAGAATTTTATAAGCCCGCTTAAGTTAGTTGGAGGGAGGTCAATGTGCAGCCGATCCCCAAAAAGGGTGATAGGTCAGACCCTAACAATAGGGTAGTTGACAAGATTTTTAAAAAAGTTTAATCAACACGTATTACCTAAAACCTATTATCGAAAGAATTTTATGAATCCGAACAAAAAGTTAATTAGACACCATTCAAATCTGCTGGAAGGGGTAATTGTCAAATGACAGTAACAGAATGCAAGATATAAGTCGTGACGTAACGGTTCTTAATGGCCATTACTCTGCCGTTGTGCGAGGGAGATAGTGATATGTTCCCACTACGCAACCATTTTTACTCATACGAATATTTAAAATAAATATTGTGACCTGAATTTTCAAGCAATTTTGATTCTGTTTTCTTTTGCGTATTATATTCGCTTGCATATAGAATAATGTGCAAAACTAAGCACAGGAAACTACCCTATTATCGCCCAATCGCCATGACCTCAGTGATGTGTAAAGTCATGGAGCGACTGATTAACAGCCAATTGGTTCGCTACCTGGAGGATCACTCGTTGATCAGTGACAGACAATACGGATTCCGTCATAACCGATCAACGGGTGATCTTCTAGCGTTCGTATTACATCACTGGGGGGAGGCGATTGACAGGCATGGCAAGGCGGTCTTCTGAGTACTGATACCCTCGAGCGCTTCTTCACCTCCTTGCCCCATGGCGTTGTGTGAAGAAGCTACACAGTAGGACAGCTTGTGTTGAGTAGCGAAGGATAGCCCAATCTCGCTACTTGATACTCTACCTGGAGGACTACTAACTAACTAAAACCCAACATAAAAGAACTCTTCTGTAATCTTGTTGAATCACTAGACCCTCAACCGCTTCTTCACCTTCTTGGCGTAGTGTGAAGAAGCTACATACAAGCATACCGGCATGCTTGTGTTGAATAGCGAGGGATAGTTTGTCTCTCGCTACTTGATACTCTAACTGGACGACTACTAACTAACTCCCAACATAAAAAACCCTTCTGTATATCACATACCATTGTCAGGTCTGACACCATGCGGTGGACCGTGCTTGCCTGGTCTCGCCGCCTTCACATCGATGTCCAGCGGCACCCATTTGTGCTTGCCTGATTTGCTGCCTCCTTTGCCAGCTCCTGGAATGGATAAATCGTATTTTTTATCATGCAGCTTCTGCTTGCACCTTACATAGTACCCAACTGAGAAGGGGGAGGAAGAGGTGGCATGTCACGGCCCCTTGACCCAGCTTGACGCAGTTATTCATTAATCTATAAGCAAATTTTGGAGGTGTTCATTTAGTTTTGCCACCCCGGGTCCCTCATGGTTTTAAACCGTCACTTACCGTACACAAAAAGTCCTGAATGAAAATACTATCCCCGGGAATCGATCCAGCAACTAGGAGAAATCGAAGCTTTCAATCTATTTTATGGTCTATCTGTGAGCTAAATTTCATTTAAATCGGTCCAGTAGTTGTGGCGTTTAGATTCTATAGTATAATTGTTTTCCGCCTTCCTTTTTTGGTAGTTTTATAATATTAATTTGGTAGTTTTATAATATTAATTTGATAGTTTAAATATATCCCTTTCCTATCTCTTAAATACTATTAGCTCTGTATTATACAGTCCCATTGCTATGCACGGCCCTCCTAATAAGTTTAGCCTTAGTCCACCACACTGGCCTAATGCGGGTTGGGAGACTATCTACTCTTGCTTCACAACCACCTAGTGTCATCTCAGTAACGTAGATCCATAAATGAACAATAATCATAATGTAAAATCGATTCCGCAACACGACGTTACCTTAAAAAACCAGTCTTGAAACAGACTCAAAAAACACAAGCCTTGATCTTTTGGTTTTTACCAAGCAAATACAGTTCCTACTCACGCATTATTAGTTTAATTTTGAATTAATTAATTAGTAGAGTTAGCCAAAAAAAATTCTACAGTATGCAATGACTTGAATTATCATTGTAGTCTTACAGAAGAATGATCTGAATGAAACTATACCTTACACTATACTCATCATCTACCTTCCCTCATCTCACACTAAGTGGGGTCGGCACAAACGGTTTGGACTCTCCACGCAGCCCTATCCTCCTTCAAATCTGCATTACTCCTTTCATGCGCATGTCCTCATTCAAGTAATCCATCCACCTCTTTTTATATCTCCCACGACTCTTTCGTCCGGTGGTATCGTCGTTTCGTCCATCCACATTCATATTGACAACCAGTCTTGTCACATGCCTTTCATCCCTCATCATCACATGCCCATACCAAGCTTATCTTACATACTCATTCCTTACCTTACACTATACTATCACTCCTAAAAGCCAAGATCAAGGTCTTGCATTTATTATCAAACAGTGACACTGAGAAACTGAAGAATGTGAAGTGTTTATCCCACAACGGAGTCGATCAAGCAATAATAGGAGTTGAAATGATATGTCCAAAGCGGCAGACAATAGAACTAAAGAGGTATTAACCACTAATATTAGAATATTTACATCTAGAGAACCGAGACTTATCCTTGGATGTTACTTAATAGTCCTAGGAGCTGATAAATTTGGTTCCAAATCAAATACTTATTGAATCTACGAAATGCTTTACATTATATAGATTCAGTCAGTCTTTTTTTACTCTACCGTCAGTTCGTAATGCAGTTTCGCTAGAGAAGAACAGGCAAGTAACTGTAGCGTTGCTCTTTTCGAGCACCGGTTAACAATATTTAGTGATACAATTAAATAAGACCAATCATATATCCAATAATAAGTATGGCAAAAACATCATTAACGGTAGGCAGCGGCTTTGCGATGCCCTGGCAATGCAGAAGTCTATGGGCGGCGGTAACTACTCACCATTAGGTGGCCCGTCTACTCGTCTGCCTATCCGGGCACTAAAAAAAACATCCGAAAGCAGGGAAATTTATCCTAGTCTCCACAAGATCCATATAGTATACAACTGAATCAGTACCAGAATTGAAGTACCAAGAATGCTATTGAATAGATCCTATCACACGTCATTACTGAATAAAGCCAGGGTCAAAAAATCAAACCCACCTGAATTTTTAGCCTTGTCGTGGTGTTTGTCGTATTGTCCGTGATGATTCAGGGTCGGCTCCACCTTCTCAACTTTCGGCTGGTTGTGGTGAAGCTGCTGATGCTGCTCCTCCAACGGTTTCCGCTCTTGATCCTGGAAATGGTAATATCACGTTATATGGAGATTCTGTAGATCTATATGGATAACAATTAAATGATGTTGGTAAGAGTATCACTTTAGAACTGGACTGTTTTGGCTATTTTTTATGTTTATTGACCGACTAAGGTTTTTAGGGAAAGAAAATTGAAAACGTCAATTGTTTTTTATAGCATAGTCCGACAAACGAGCCAGTGGGTCACCTGATGTTAAGTGATCTCCACCGCCCATGAACATCCACAATACCGAAATTATCATGTATGCGCTGTCGGCCTTAAAGGACAGGAATAGGGATTAGGGAAGGGAAGGGGGAATCTGGGCCTCCGGATATCTCCCTTACCATCCGAAACGCAGCAACTTAACATACATTGAGTTTCAATCTAATAAAATTTTATTTAGTGTAGTAAAAATATTGCATCTTGCCTATTATCTAGCGAAACTGCATTACTGGCAGTAAACTAAAAAATATTGATGGAATCTAAAAAGAAGTAGCCACAATCGGGACCAGCTTCGTTCATTTGTCTATACTCGTGAATAACAAACGAGCATTTCATGATCCTATCAACTTGAGATAAACCTTGGAACTTAGAGACTGAATTCATAATCTTATGGTTGTTAACTATCTTCACTTACCGAAAGAATCCATTACAACTACATTAAAATTACAAAGACAATAGTAATTTCTGACAGAAACTGGAGTATGCAGACCACGCGACAGTTAATCAGCTGTTCGAGACTGGATATTTGGATATAATTAAACCTCTTACCGCGTTGCCGTTGTGGTGCGAGGAGTCTCCGTCGTGGGGTGGTGTGGAGTGACATCTGGACGCAGCAACAGCGGCGCCCAGCGTCGGCCAGTCGCCGATGTCTGTGAAATCTGATGCCTGTGAACAAAAGGAAGATCTATCAGTATATTACGTTATGGGAGCGACAGTGACTTACATCAATACTTATATGATCTTTTGCTATACGTTGATTTCTGTATATGTAAATAAAATACACCCAAAGGTCACCTATAGTTCTGACCCCATATCAAATCAATCAAACCTACATCGAAGGTCTCAAGAACTTCGAGGGACAATGTATGTCCCACAACCCTCAGACTCGTAAGAAAGGTCACAAAAACCTCTGTCTTGGTGCGGGAATCGAACTCGCAGCTTCTCTTTTCACAGCCGGATCTCGCCCGCTATGCAATGCCGGAGCTTGTTGAATCTGTGATTGGTCTGTTTGTGTTTGGGGTCAAATATGAACCCTGTATACAGAACTCTACGTATAGCAAAGGTCTCTCATAAGTAAAGTTTTTGAATTCGAGTGAATGTTTATTTTTCCAAATTCATAGCTTCGTTTATCTTAATAGCATTGACCACACTGCAGCTGATGGTGAGCAGTGCCGTAAGTAGAGTATCAAGTAGCGAGAGACTATCCCTCGCTACTCAACACAATCATGCCTGCTGTTTAGCTTCTTCACATTACGCCTAAAGTACCCAGGATCATAGGAAGGAGGGAACACGTTAGTTGGCAAAGCATTCCTCAGCTTGATGGTGTGGTAAATATACGAATTCGCTCGATTTTGGCCAGGGTAGAAGACTCCACGAAACTGTGGCTACGTAAGCCAGTACGCGTGGTATTGGTGTGGAAGGGAGAGGATGGGATAAACAATTATTTTCGATATAGTGCATTGACACGAATGAGAAGTTATCCCAGCACAGCTGCAGCGGCTCCAGGCTGTTGGTCACGTCTTTATCATACACAATGCGGGTGGCCCCCCGCTGCAATCCACCCAAGGATATAGGAGGTACTTAGTGGAACCGTCCCAGAGGTGGTCCCTGGACGATATACCTGCGTTTCATTCTCCACCTTCGCCCAACTGCGGCGAGCGCGGGATTTCCGCCGAGCAGTCACTCCTGCTGTCATTCTACACTACGACAGTTCGCTTTCAACACTCAATGCACCATTTTGAAGAACACTTATTGACACTATTGCACATGGAAAATATTTTATTTATTGTGTTTTTCGGGTTAAAGATATGTCATGTTACGTTGGTAGATTTGGCTTTATGGTTAATTCTAGGTAAAGATATGTGGTTTTATATTCTGAACACCATCAAAGTCCGTCATATAAATCGAAATATAAATATAAATAGTTTAAATGAAGGGAAGGAAAAAATTTTGTTACTCAATCACTTCAGAACGGCTGAACGGATCTGGTTGAAGTTTAGCACAGAGATAGATTACAGTCTGGAATAGCACATAGGCTACTTTTATCCCGGAAAAATGCACGGTTCCTATAGGAAAGCATGAAATAGAAAGATGTAATAGCTTAAGATGTCTCCGTGGATTCAACCTTTTTTTTTCACTGCTACACTATTCGTTACACTATTAATTAGTATGTAATATTGTTATCAAATGCCAAGATTCATTTAACCAACTGTTAACATAATTGGGCACCAAGCCAATCTCTCACTGACCCCACCCAACAATGTTTTAATACGATCATTTTATAGCTGCAATCAAATTCTAAAAAAGCTGCGATAGCCTTGGTGTCATTGGTATAGAATGTGAGACGCAGGTTTCCAGGTTCGAAACCCACGCAAATGATTAACTGACTTTACGAAGTTATCGGAGCATACATTGACAATTGATTTTATAATTTAAAAAAACTGTAAAAACAAAATTATAATTGATTTTAAAATGTGGCCAAAAGACCAAACGCCAGACCTCAAGACATTGTGAGCCTTCTGGGTAGATCGGACTACAACAAATAAAAAATAAATATCAACAATATGGAGGGTAAAAAAATATACTTTCGTGACGACATGCAACTTAGGCTGTGTTCCGAAAAACACTGGAAGCACTGTACACTGCTCTTCAGTGTTGCCAACAACTAAACTAGTTCTCCCCAGATGCAACTACTTAACCACCAGAAAACCGAAACAAAAATTGTCATATAATACAGTACCATATACACATAACCACCAAAATTTCCACTAACAAAATATTGTTTTTTTTACTAAGTATATACAATACATACGCCTGTAATCCCCGAACTGTAGGGACACGATATCGAATAGAAAGTATCGATACATTTCCTATGGCTTAAGCAACTAGAAAGGAGGAGTCTGCCATGTCAAAATCTATCAATGGAGACATTTCTGGTAGTAGTAGCTGGCGTGGTGGTAGCTGCTATGGTCTATGGGGTCGGGAACAAACCGATTCCGCTCGCCACCAATCGAGGGGGCGCCGAGTTTGATGACTGGCTGGCGCCTCCCGCCCTTTTTACCCGACTGCTAAGGAAGGTTTATGTTTTTCGCGAATATCTTGTATGTATGTTTGTAAATTTCTTTATAACCTCGTATCTTCTAAACGCCTGGATGCATTACGACAATTAAGATATCGTTATATTCTAGGGCTTGCAATTACCGTAGATTTTATTTACCGGTAAAAAAATACCGTATTAATTTATTTTACCGGTAATAGGGGCATTTTTCAATTTTCTTTAAAATTGGAGAAGATAATATTATTTAGTCGCCTTAAAGTAAATAGGAAGCGAAAGTATATAGCGAAATAAACCTTAACTCATAAATTAAACAAAATCATCCATTTGTTTCACTAAGACAGTAAAGGCCAACCAACAATTATGTTTGCCTGTGTTAGGATATTCATATCCGCCCGGATAGCAACCACCGTACAGGGTGTAAAACCCGCGATAGTGGCACACGCAAGTGCGTTGCGTTCCGGGATCAGTCAGTGTACATTCGGTTTTTTTTTGTCGATGGTCTATAGTTAGGGTATGATGGTTGGCCGTTTTGCGGCCTTCTTTGTTTTGGCGAAAGTTTGGGGAGAACTAATTCTGTGTCTAATTAATAAAAGAAATCTAAGATTTGTTCTTTGTGTCGTAATTGAAACGGCAGGCGTAAAACAATACAATGCTGCCAACAGTATTCTTTCGATAACATGCCCGCTGCAGCGCGTCGCGGTCGTGCCGCTGCCACACGCCAATGGCGAGTCAAACATCTCATCTCGTGTACCAATCAGAGGGAGGTGTTAGATAGTGGAATGTATGTAATTTTGAACAAAGTAAATAGATGAAAACTGTGTTTTATTTTTAGTAGATGTCAAATCAATACAAACAAATAATGTTGAAGAGTCTGTTTGTAATATCAAAATGACCACTTATTTAGAAATTTATATGAGAGCATAACTAATACCTATAGCAAAATATTTTTTGTCTGTCTGTTCCAAATAATCTCCCAAACGGCTGGATCGATTTTGATGGAACTTTCACTAGTATGAAATGAATGTGGAATGAGCTCCCTGCCGAGATGTCCAAGGGGACTACAGTCCTTCAAGAAGGGAGTAAATAGTTTTTGAAGGGTCGGGAACGTGCATGACGCATGTGATGCTCTTAGTGTTGCAAGCGTCCATAGGCTACGGTAACCACTTACCATCAGGCGGGCCGCAAGCTCGTTTGCCATCATCGTGATATAAAACAAAAAAGTGGGTTACTGGAAGTAAAATAGGCTTCTTTTTATTCCGATATTCCTGTGGTAACATTGAGATAAAAAGGAAAAATATTGTGGGGAAAAAATTCGGAAATATATCTTTTTAGGGCTGTGTCATAAGTTCATGTACGTATTTATATGTATCTGTACCTGGGCTACATATTCACTAAGTGAAAAAGCCCTTAAATAAAGAAAAAAAAATCTTTTTAGGGAAAATTTAAACCTGAAATGGGGAAATTTCATTACATAACCTGGAGACACTGTTTCTGAACGCTATTGATCACGTGACCAAAGCACTGAGAGCGCCTTACCTCGAAAACGCCAGTGCTCCCAGTGGCTTTCAGTACAAAAATGGCGCCGATTTATAACGTCATTTCATACAGCGGCAGTATGGGAGCACTGAACAGTGGCGCAGTGTATACCGGAACACGGCCTTAATCAGCCCCGTGACCGCGAAGGCTGTAAAGTCTGCGAAACGTCGGGTTAAAAAAGTAAAATAAAACGCGATATAATCCGTAAAATTAATTTTATTTCAATGTATAATATTCGCTTAAACATAAGAAACCATTATGTCGCCAAAAATAAGTAAATTAGACGCCAATCAAAACAGCTGGAAGGGGTAATCTTCCAAAGCCGTTGATATAAGCCGTGACGTCACATCTCAGAATTGTCATTACTGTGCAGTTGTGCGAGGGAGATAGTGAGATGTTCCCACTACGCACCCATTTTTGCTTATACCAATATTTAAAATTAATATTTAAAATGAATAATGTACAAAACTAAACACAGGAAACTACCCTATTATCGCTTATTGTAACTGTGAAGGAAAATCCCGATGAATCCTCCTTACTTATTTGAAACTGTATTTGTAAAGACCTTTATTTCCTTCGATATAAAGTTTATTTAACTGAGTTTAAAAGAAACCTGGTTTTATTTACAAATTCTTTTATTTCGACTATTTTACGTAGGATTTTAGCATAGACATAGAGAATGGACTGAGCTCTCTTGATCCAGCTATTAAGTGAATACGGGCAGAAAAATGTGAGAGAGATAAAGCGAACGAGCGGCCAGCAGTTGTCTTCTAGAATTTTGATTGTTCTACGTCACAGACTTGTAGGAGCGAAAAGGTATTGGCCGCACAGTCGCTTTGTCTCTTTCTACAAAGTGGTTAATTTTGTGAGGATACTGTTCAGTCCATTCTCTGTGTCTATGGTAATTAGTTCATAATAAAAAAATTCTCCAATAAAATGGTCTCTTATATTCACGCGATTATTATACATTGAAATAAAACGAATTTTACGGATTATATCGCGGTTTATTTTACTTTTTCAACCCAGTCTGCCCCGTGACAACGATAAATAAAGTGATAACGATAAAGTCTTCGAAACGTCGGGTTAAAAAAGTAAAATAAACCGCGATATAATCCGGAAAATTCGTTTTATTTCAATAAAACTCCAATCAATTCAGGAGACTGTTTTTAAAAAACTACTTATCAGATATGTGTATATAAGTATATTATATTACACATTGAAAACTACGTCCGTATATGAAGAAATGGGCTCTTATGCTCTTAAACATACATCTGTATATATAAAAGAAGAAACTGACTGACTGACTGATCGATCAACGCACAGCCAAAACGGCTGGGGTTAGAGACTTGAAATTTTGACAGTAGGTACCTTTTATGACGTAGGCATCCACTAAGGAAGGGTTTTTGGAAATACCACCCCTAAGGGGGTAAAATAGGGGAAGAAAGTTTGTATGAAAATCTGTAATTTTTGCAGTTAAACGCATGAAATTTGGTATTTGGCCTTACAGTTAAAAATGAAAAACACATATTTCAGGGTTTTTGGAAATTCCACCCCTAAGGGGGTTAAATAGGGTAAGAAAGTTTGAATAAAAATCCTTCATTTTTGAAGTTAAATGCATGAAAATTGGTATTTTGTAGTGTACTTTTTAACCGACTTCAAAAAAAGGAGGAGGTTCTCAATTCGACTGTATGTTGTTTTTTTTTTTTTTTTTTATGTTTGTTACCTCGTTTCTCTGTACTGTGGGAACCGATTTCGACCATTCTTTCTTTGATTGAAAGCTGGTGCTTGTCATTTGGTCCCATAAAAATATGGTGAAGATCTGATGAATATCTTCGGAGCTGGAGAGGGTAACTCCTTAAAATTAAGTAGTATTCCAGTGGTTCTTTTTGCATTACGTTCATTATAAAAGTTAAGTTTCAGTGAGAGAGGGTAAAAGGGGTGGGGGTGAGGGAGGGGGGTGATAAAATTAAAAACCACGTAAATTCTAATATCTTCAGCAGCTTTTAACCGATTTATATAATTTACCACTAAAAAGCAAAAAATAAATTATTACTTTTTAAATAAAAATTAAACCGCCTTCAAAAAAACCCAGACACAACTAAAAAGCAAAAAATAATTGGTTACATTTAAATCAATTAGTTATATGCAATTTAAATCAATTATTTGGAGTCGGTGCCAGCCAAAACATGGAAAAAACAGAATAATCAGGCATACAAAAAAATATAAAATAGATCCAGACTTGGTTTTTATAAATCTAAAAGTAAAGAAAACAACACCGGCACCGACTCCAAAAATAATTGATTTAAATTGCATATAACTAATTGATTTAAATGTAACCAATTATTTTTTGCTTTTTAGTTGTGTCTGGGTTTTTTTGAAGGCGGTTTAATTTTTATTTAAAAAGTAATAATTGTCTTAAACATGACCTCCACGCGGGCGGAGCCGCGAGCAACAGCTTGTATAAAATATTAATGTCGAGACGACATATTTTCACAAATTGAGGAAATCATTAGAGCAGCGCTGTTACAAAATAATTTATTAATAACTTTATAATGTGATAAAATTTGAATATTTGGTTTTTCTAGTTATGCCATTAGTGGCATAATATTAAATGATTGAGGGCTGACGCAAGTAGTGACATGCGTAAAATATTATATTTTACAAGGGACCCGTTTTTACATCGTTTTTAATTATCTGTATATATAAAAGAAGAAACTGACTGACTGACCGACATATCAACAGCCTAAACGGCTGGGGTTAGTCAAAATTTGGACAGTAGGTGCCTTTTATGACGTAGGCATCCACTAAGGAAGGATTTTTGGAAAAGGGGGTAAAATAGAGGATGAACGTTTGTATGAAAATCCGTCATTATTGAAGTTAAATAAATGAATATTAGTATTTGGCCTTCTAGTTAAAAATTCAGGATTTTTGGTAATTTCACCCCTAAGTGGATAAAATAGGGGATGAAAGTTTGCATGAAAATCCGTCATTTATGAAGTTAAACGAATAAAAATTGGTATTTCGTATTGTATACTTTTTCTCCCAGACATAACCTACACGCGGGCGGAGCCGCGAGCAACAGCTAGTGTTGTATACATATTGATGGTGGTTTCTAATTTCCCACGCCATTAACTATAACTTATTTATTCCGTATGGAGAATTTCCATCTGTGTTTTCACCTGTCATAAGTGCCTTATAAATGCCTACATGACCAATAAAGATTTTTATTTTAATATTTTTATTCAAATATTTCTTCAAATAAATAAAGGAACAAGAAAAGAAGAATAAAGGACCAACTTGAAATAAATATATAAATCCGTAGAAGATTTTTATGAGGACAAAAATATCTACAATGAAAATCAATGTTTGTTCTTATTTTAGGCGCTGCCATGCCATGCCGTTTACCGAATTGCGATAAAATTTTATAAACTGCTTGCATTTTCGCAAAATTTAAAGACATTAGAGCGGATGGTTGCGGGTTCGATTCTCGCGCTGGGAAAATATTTTCATAATGTTGAGTGAACTTATTTATTGTGTAGAACACATTCATTGGCGATAAACATAAATCATATGCTAGTTCTCTATATTCCAAGGTGAAGTCTATCATCCCGCATTAGCCCAATATAGTGGACTAAGGTCAATCCCCTCGTTAGCAGACTAGGCCCGTGTCCAGTTACACCACGATGGTGGCAAACAAGCTTACGACCTGCCTTGGTTTCCATAGCCTATGGACGCTTGTAACACCAGGAGCATCACATGCGCGTTGCCGACCCTTCAAATACCTATTTACTCCCTTCTGAACAGACATATTTAGCAATTCGACAGCGTCCGTGGCGCAGCGGGTAAGTAGCCGGCTGTGAAACCAGAGGCCGTGGGTTCGATTCCCACACTGAGATAAATCTTTGTGTTACAGATATTTGTTTCGGGTCTGGGTGTTGTGGGACCGTAGTCCATCGTAGTTCTTGGTTCCTATGACACAAGACATGTATTTTAGTGTGGGGTCAGGACTATGTGTGTGACTGTTGGGTGGTATTTATTTATTCAATACAGAATGCTGATATTCTTTCGATAAACAACTTAAAATACTACATTACGTATGTTCATTACTAACTTTTTTTTTATCCTGGCACGGGAAATGACCACACTGCACCTGATGGTGAGCGCAGTGCCGTATTAGAGTATCGAGTAGCGAGAGACAATCTATCCCCCGCTACTCAAAACAATCATGCCGGCCTGCTTCTTCACACTACGCCATGGGCAAGAAGATGAAGAAGCGGTCGAGGGTCTAGTGTCAGAGTATTCAAAAGGCCGGAACAGGGCCAAACATCGTACCCCAACTCTTTACCCCCGACAGAAACCGGATGTACACTGGCTGATCCCGGAACGCGACACACTTGCGTGTGCCTCTATGGCGGGTTTTACACCCCGTGTACGGTGGTCGCTATTCGGGCGGATACGAGTATCCTACCACCAGCAAAACTGACATCATCGGTTTAAATATTAGTTCCAATATTTCATTTTCTCTGTAAGTGATTTTTTGTAACTTTATTTAGAATATAAATGTCGTAAAGAGAATTCGATACGCGGGCGACGAACCAATTTCTAAGTTTAGTTCAGTTTCTTCGCGTCTAAGTACAGTTAGCTGTAAATTGGTATCGATACGAGCTTAAGAGATTTTAAAAATGTATGAATATTTTTACATAAAAAATTTACAGACTCCGAGGCGCAGTAGGCGAGTAGCTGTGAAACGAGAGGCCGTGGGTTCGATTCCCACACTGAGATAAATGTTTGTGTGACAGACGGATAATAGTGTCCGGGGTCTGTGTGTTGTGAGAGGGTGCGTCTCTCGTAGTCCCTGATACCCACGACACAAGACACATCTTAGTGTGGGATCGGGGCTATGTGTGTGATTGTTGGGTGTTTATTATTAAATACTAGCTGTTGCTCGCGGCTCCGCCCGCGTGGCGGTCATGTTTGGGCGAAAAAGTATACCATACAAACTACCAATATTCTTGCATTTGACTTAAAAATGACGGATTTTCATACAAACTTTCATTCCCTATTTTACACCCTTAGGGGCGGAATTCCCAAAAATCCTGAAACATATATTTTTAACTAAAATGCCAAATACAAATTTTCATGAATTTAACTTCAAAAATGACGGATTTTCATACAAACTTTCATTCCCTATTTTACCCCCTTAGGGGTGGTATTTCCAAAAACCCTTCCTTAGTGGATGCCTACATGATAAAAGGTACCTACTGTCAAAATTTCAAGTCTCTAACCCCAGCCGTTTAGGCTGTGCGTTGATCGATCAGTCAGTCAGTCAGTCAGTCAGTCAGTTTCTTCTTTTATATATACAGACTAGCGATCTTCTTTTCTGTCGTATCAGCCTATTAAGTTCTAGCATGTGGGTGAGATTAAAATGTCAATGATATTGAAACTACTCATAGTAAGTAATTTATTTGCAGTCCTGCAAATGTTTTAAAAGTAAACAATATAAATACATAAGCAAACAACGAAACGTGAAACGGAAGGCCGTAAGTTCGATTCCCGCACCGACACAAATTTTTGTGTGCCAGACAGATAGGTATTTGTTTCTGGGTTTGTGTAGTCCCTCGTAGTTCTTGATACCCACGATACAGGTTTGACCTAGTGTGAAGTCTGGACTATGTGTGTGACTATTAGATGTATTAATTTACTGCTGGGTTCGGTTTCTCTCTTAATGAGGTTGGGCCTTAGTCCACCACGCTGGCCTAATGCGGGTTGGTAGACTTCACATACCTAAATTCTTATTGAAATCACTCAGGTAGGTAATTTTTTTTTTATCGTGGCACGGCAAAGTGACCACACTGCACCTGATGGTAAGTGCAGTGCCGTCCAGTTATAGTATCAAGTAGCGAGTGATAATCTATCCCTCGCTACTCAATACAATCATGCCGGCCTGTTGTGTAGCTTCTTCACACTACGCCTAAAAGACCCAGGATCATAGGAAGGAGGGAAAACACGGTAGCTGGCAAACTGTTCCACAGCTTGATGGTGCGGTAAAAGTACGAGTTTGCGAACATCTTAGTTCGGGCCGGGGTAGTAGATACCACGAAGCTGTGGCTCCGCAATCCAGTACGCGTGGTTCTGGTATGGAAGGGAGAGGATGGGATAAGATCAAACAATTCTTCAAATATAATCATATAGTAAGAAGTAATGTATCTAGTAAAGCAAATACTATGAAATAAATTCGCCTTTTTTAATGATGTTAGTAGCAATTCCTTCACAAACATAGTTATAATTTGTATTTTTCCAATATGAATACATTAATTGTATTCAGTATACAAAAACATCTAACACGAGGTTGCTATTCTAGATACCCAGAAACCCAGTAGTAAATTCTCGATATCAAATTATTTTATTTTGGTATATCAAATGTTACCAAGTTGCGACTAATAAAAATGTCCTTTGCACACACGATAAATATAAAAAAAAATAACAAATAACATGCCTCGTTGCCAACCGAATGCAACGTGTTCCCGCGTGGCGACAAATCAACCGATATAATGTCACATAACCTCAAAAACGAAACCACGTTGGGCTTTGCGCGAGCACCGGTACTTGCATCCCTCTCACGCTGCACAACAACACATCTCCCATCCTTGTCTTACTCGCTCAATCTCTCGGTAATCAGATATCTACGTTTCTTTCTTTCCAATGTTTACCGTCTCGCTCTAACCTAAGGCGTTTATACATCCACCCCGCTCGCACGTGCAGTCCCGTTCACCGAGGCGTCAAGGCCACGCAATAAATTAATATTGATACTTAGTTTCAATCACGTGACTTAGACAAAGAAAAAATGAACCAAGAAGAGCCAGTGTCAGCATTAGTGATGGCGATGGGACGTTCGAAATTCGAATATCGAATTAAATTCGAAAAGCGAACGCGAGCGTTGACCTACGTTCGCCCGTTATGAGCGACGAATTATGTAATTCGCTTACGAAATTGTTATCATCGACCGCTTACGAATAGATATAGGTTATTCTAGGGTTGCCAACCCCGAAATTCAAATACCATGATTTTTAGTTGTTGAAGTTAGAAAAACCAGGAGAATTCAATTTAAAAACAGGACGCATCTTTTGCGAGCCGAAACGCACACCAGGATTGCAAAAGTGGTGTGCTAATTTAAAACACAGGACCTTATCAGGGCGCTTTAAAAAACCCAGGACGCTGTTTAAAAAGCCAGGACGTTGCTTAAAAACTATCCAGGACGTCTCAGGACACTCTAAAAACCAGGACATGTCCTGGGAAAACAGGACGGTTGGCAACTCTTAGAGTAATAGGTTTATCACCTGAATGGTAATGGTTGTTATATAAATATGTAATGTAAAAACGTGTTGTTTTTTTCCTTTTAAGTGCGTTGTTGAGGAAAACTGTTTTAACACGATCGCGTGTAAAATAGCGAATTTTTGTCCGTGATACGTTGACAAAAAAACCTGCTGAGTCAAAGTTCATAACGACGCATAAATTTGTTAAACGCGGGTTCGATTTAAAGTTAAATAAATAAACACGAGTCTTGTGTTGTGGGTATTAGAGATTCCGAGAGACGCACACCTCACGGTCTCACAACACCCAGACCCCGGACACAAATGTCTGTCTGTCACACACACATTTGCCCCGGTGTGGGAAACGAACCCACGGCCTCTCGTTTTACAGCCGGCTACTTGCGTACCGCGCCACGGAGGCTGTCATTGCTTGTCAATGGTTATAGAAATTCTTATGCGTGCTTATGTCAAAAGTAAAATAACTGAGCGTGACGGTCAAGCGAGTTCAGTGCTTTTCCACCATCCCAAAAGTACCCAGAAGTCTTCACTTCAATAAATACACATTTTTTTTTATCCTAGCACGACAAAGTGACCGCACTTCACCTGATGGTAAGCGCAGTACGGTCCAATTAGAGTATCGAGTAGCGAGAGACGATCTATCCCCCGCTACTCAACACAATCATGCCGGCCTGCTTCTTCACACTACGCCATGGGCAAGAAGGTGAAGAAGCGGTCGAGGCCGCGAAATGGCCAACATTGTACCCCAACTCTAGACCCCCAAAAAAACCGGATGTACACTGGCTGATCCCGGAACGCGACACACTTGCGTGTGCCACTATGGCGGGTTTTTCACCCTGTGTACGGTGGTCGCTATCCGGGCGGATATGAATATCCTACCACCAGCATATAATTCGAATGATATTAAGTCACCCTTGCATCTATTTTCGCACTAAACTCATAACATTAATCATATTCAAGGAGAGCAACTCATCCATAACAAAATTCAAATACCATCGCTAATCAAACCTAGACGAAATCACAATAGACACGCGCGAGATAAGTCGAAGTATGATCACAGTCTAAAAGTCACACAGAGTGCGATTACGTCTGGACTCTAGACCAGAGGTCCCCAAACTTTTCGTCTCATAGACCCCTTGCGAAACACATGGTTTTGTCACTTATGTCTCACATAAAATCAGTAATTAAAAATAAATGCTTTTTAGTGGGATGATACTTTGATGCCTGGTGCTTTGATAATAAATTTTCAATATTTGGCATCAATTTAGTGAGGTTTAGGTAGGAGGTGTGGAACCCCGCTTACATCCCATAGACTCTTAATTATTTTGTTCACTCACATGGACCCCTCATACCATCACCACTTTGGGTATTATTGCTTTGACTGTCTAGAGAGAATCATTGCGATTTGAGAGCTGGAGTCATCAAGTATGGACTCAAGTCGCTTCTGTACAGTCTTGGTATCAGCAGCAAGTATACTTTACATATTGGTTTGTTAAGTTTACGCGAATATTACACATTGAGGTAGAGACTGCCCCGTGAAGGCTGTAAAGATTCTTAAACGTCGGAACCAAAGAGAAAATATAAACGGCGATAAATTCTAGTTCAATCGGGAAGGTACAAAAACATCACAGACGCTGAAACTGAAACTGACGCTGCTGACGTGTATTGCAGTTGCTATTGAATTTGGTAGATAGATAGATTAGATAGTATATACATTTTTTTGTTTGTGTATTGTGTGTGTGGAAAAATAAATGGTTTAAATGGTTTTTTAAATGGTACGGTCAAGGAAATAGCCGGCTACCTAGCACTTTCCAGCCCCTAACCTATCTTATTTCTGTGGCACTGCAAATGTACATGGGAGACACAGCGCGCACCGCATCATGCCAAACGCAATAATCAACCCTGAATCGCGGAAGCAAAGTTTACACGACATACACAGGAAGCTCCGAATATCAAGGGTTGGACGGGCCGCGGACAGTCAAAAAGACCACCAGCCAGATGTTTCCTTTCGTAACAGAAAAACTATTATCCATTCCCATACAATTCCACCCGCTAGTTTGCGAAAAAATCGTGCGAGTTTCGCTCGCTTCAATACGATGTCTGATACATCAAACGCTTTGGCCGACTGTATGATTTTGTAACTGTGATGATGCCAAGAGCACGGAGTAACATCTGAAGGTCACCGATTGCGCAACGTTACAATTTACATATTAACAACGCACGCGGCGTGACGTAGTGAGCGTCTACGCGTCAGTCTAAATCGAGATGATACCTTATGTGGAAGTCATTGGTGCGAAAGATAGAACAATAGCGGAACGGTAGGCAGCGGCTTTGCTGTGCCCTGGCATTGCAGAAGTCTATGGGGGCGGTGACTACTTACCATCAGGTGGCCCGTCTGCTCGTCTGTCTATCTAGGTTCAACGGTAGGCAGCGGCTTTGCTGTGCCCTGGCATTGCAGAAGTCTATGGGGGCGGTGACTACTTACCATCAGGTGGCCCGTCTGCTCGTCTGTCTATCTAGGTTCAACGGTAGGCAGCGGCTTTGCTGTGCCCTGGCATTGCAGAAGTCTATGGGGGCGGTGACTACTTACCATCAGGTGGCCCGTCTGCTCGTCTGTCTATCTAGGTTCAACGGTAGGCAGCGGCTTTGCTGTGCCCTGGCATTGCAGAAGTCTATGGGGGCGGTGACTACTTACCATCAGGTGGCCCGTCTGCTCGTCTGTCTATCTAGGTTCAACGGTAGGCAGCGGCTTTGCTGTGCCCTGGCATTGCAGAAGTCTATGGGGGCGGTGACTACTTACCATCAGGTGGCCCGTCTGCTCGTCTGTCTATCTAGGTTCAACGGTAGGCAGCGGCTTTGCTGTGCCCTGGCATTACAGAAGTCTATGGGGGCGGTGACTACTTACCATCAGGTGGCCCGTCTGCTCGTCTGTCTATCTAGGTTCAACGGTAGGCAGCGGCTTTGCTGTGCCCTGGCATTGCAGAAGTCTATGGGGGCGGTGACTACTTACCATCAGGTGGCCCGTCTGCTCGTCTGTCTATCTAGGTTCAACGGTAGGCAGCGGCTTTGCTGTGCCCTGGCATTGCAGAAGTCTATGGGGGCGGTGACTACTTACCATCAGGTGGCCCGTCTGCTCGTCTGTCTATCTAGGTTCAACGGTAGGCAGCGGCTTTGCTGTGCCCTGGCATTGCAGAAATCTATGGGGGCGGTGACTACTTACCATCAGGTGGCCCGTCTGCTCGTCTGTCTATCTAGGTTCCACGGTAGGCAGCGGCTCTGCTGTGCCCTGGCATTGCAGAAGTCTATGGGGGCGGTGACTACTTACCATCAGGTGGCCCGTCTGCTCGTCTGTCTATCTAGGTTCAACGGTAGGCAGCGGCTCTGCTGTGCCCTGGCATTGCAGAAGTCTATGGGCGGCGGTGACTACTTACCATCAGGTGGCCCATCTGCTCCACTGTCTATCCAGGCATTAAAAAAAATGTGGAGATGTGGATCGATCTGATATACTGAAGCCGATTTTTATTTTACCAACACGGAAATGTTACCACACTGTACCTGATGGTAAGCGCAGTATCAAGTAGCGACAGACAACTATACCCCGCTACTCGACACAATAATGAGTAGCTTCTCCACACTACGCCTAAAGGACCCAGGATCATAGGAAGTGAACACGGTAGCTGGCAAACTGTTCCACAGCTTGATGGTGCGGCAAAGAACTATTAGCGGACCTCTTGGTTCGGGCCGGGGTAGTAGACACCACGAAGCTGTGGCTCCGCAAGCCAGTACGCATGGTTTTGGTGTGGAAGGGAGAGGATGGGGGATTCTTCATGTACCCGTCTCTTCTTTCTGCCCCTTAGATCTCCCGATGTTATTTTTTTCTATTTAACTGATAATGAGTTATTTAACAGTGGAAGCTTTATTGTTTTTTTTTATAGTCCGACAAACGAGCCAATGGGTCACCTGATTTTAAGTGATCTCCACCGCCCATGAACATCCACAATACCGAAAGTATAATGTATGCGTTGTCGGCCTTAAAGGACAGGAATAGGGATTAGGGAAGGAAAGGGGAATCTGGGCCTCCGGATATCTCACTTACCATACGAAACGCGACAGTAAACTGTCACATTGATTCATGCTTTATGCAATTTACTATAAATAAATTATAGTGATTGTATTTTTAGCTCGATAGCCTGGTTGGATGTGTGACTGCGGAGACGACAGGCGTAGGTTCGAAACGCGAAATGGCATACACCTCTGTCTTTCATTATTAATTGCTTTAACGGTGAAGGAAAAAATAGTGAGGGAACATGCCTGAGAATTCACCATAAGAATTTCGAAGGTATGTGAAGTCTACCAACCGGCATTGGGGCAGCGTGGTGGACTACATCTTACTTCTCTCATTAAAGTTTGCAGTGGATAAAGACATAAAAATTCCTTATTTGCAGAGTTCCAAGGTGAAATATTGAAACACATACAAATGTGCATTAAATAGGTGTGTTTAAGTGAATTATTACTAAAGAAATAAATAATGTAACAACCTTGAAAAAACATCTGCAAATATATAATTGAATTATTCATTGATAATTCATAAAAAGTACACCGACTTCAATAAAAAACAAATTATGCGTCACTATAAAATTTGTTTATCCTTGATTTTTCTGAGATCCCATCATCAGATCCTGACTTGGTGCCAATGGGACCACCTGGGAAGTATTCCTTTTGAAACAAAAAAAGAATTTCTCGAATCGGTCCAGACGTCTTCGAGTAATCGGGTAACATACATAAAAAAAAAGATTCCGACGAATTGTTAACCTCCTCCTTTTTTGACATACATATACACTCACGCCTGTAATCCCCGAAGGGGTAGGCAGAGGTGTAACCAGTACACCCACTTTTCGCCAAATTTCGGTCCCATAATGTGATAGGGGGCGAGCCTATCGCCACACCGGGCATCATTCCAGACTCCGGGTTAATATTGAGTATTTCTAGGTAGAAAAACCCAATATCACTTTACCCGACACGGGGATCGAACCCGAGACCTCAGCACAGCAGTCGTAGCGCATGCGCAATTACAACTGCGCCACCGAGGCAGTCCTTTTTTGAAGTCGGTTAAAAAGGTGTAATAAATGGCATTACTTCGTTATGTATCATTGATAATAATATACTACACTAGAAATATAATATTATAGCCGGCTAGCGGACAAATACTGGCAATACTCCCGTTCTTACGAACATTAATATTAACGATTTTAACATTAATATTATGGAAATAAAATTGATTTTGGCTCGTATTTCACTCACTACTTATTACCTTTTTCCAATCACCTGTATCCTTTGACTCATGGGAGGTTAAGAACTGACATTAAGTGAAATCAATCCATACTAATAATATAAATGCGAAAGTAACTCTGTTTGTTTGTTTGTTTGTTACCTTTTCACATCTAAACGGCTGACCAGATTGAGATGAAATTTGGCAAGGAGGTAGATTATATCCTGGAGAAGGACAACTTTTTTTTCTTTTTTTTCTAAAAACAACCTTGAAAGGGGTCAAATAGGAGTTCAAAATTTGTATGGGAAATCCATAATTCCTCGACTTAGGGATCTGGAAATTCATATTTAGGCTTTTGGTAGGAAATAAAGAAATACGTGTTTCAACGTTTTTGAAAACTCATCCCTAAAAGGGGCAAAATGAGGTTAAACTTATGAGGTATTCTTTAGATGCAATCTTAAGATTCAGGCACAACACCTGAGAGGCTGGACAATCGCTACAGGTGCCTCAGTGCAGAAGACAACTCCTTGGATTGTATACTTCTGCTCCCGAAAATAACACCCACGCAGGCGGAGCCGCGAGCAACAGCTAGTACGATATAAAATACATAGTTTTTATATATCATGGCACGTCATGGCATTACATTATAGTTAGAGTAGAGTTGCCAACCGTCCTGTTTTCCCAGGACATGATCTGAGTATCCTGGATAGTTTTTAAGCAGCGTCCTAGGTTTTTAAAGCGCCTTGATAAGGTCCTATACTTTAAAACGCGCGCCACTTTTGCTATGCTTAGGTTACTCCTAAAATAGCGAGAGCAAATCTATCCCTCGCTACTCAACACAATCATGCCGGTCTGCAAATCCGCAATGTAATCTACTTTCAATATATCGTACATTATATGAGAACGCTTATAGAAGTTCTATTATGAAAGAAAGTCAGATAAACCATATTCAATGTACAGGATGTTGCAAAAATGTGGTATACATAATGATACGACATAAAGGATGATGATTGGTAACTTATTGGTAACATTTAAAATCCAGTCAACCTATCCGTCTAATAAAACTAATTTTACAGATTTTATCGCGGTTTATAACGACTGTTTAACCCGACGTTTCATATTTTTATTATTTACAGCGTTCATGGCCACGAGGCGGACTCGGTGACGCAATATAAACCGGGATAAAATCCATAAAATTAGTTTTATTTCCATTTGTAACAATCGCGTAAACACAAGAGACCATGATGAGTAATTGGAATTTGTGAGGCCTGAAGCCACTTAAAAAAATGTAACGCTTTGATAATCTGTCGATACTTCATCACGGGGTTTAAAACCGACAATACAATTTTAAGTGCTACAAAAATGCTAAGTCAATTTTACAAATTCCAAAAAAAAAGTATTTCCAATGTTGTATTTGTCGGGACTAAAAATTAAAAAATAAACCGCTTTATTTCAATACGATATCTCTGTTAATTAGGCTGCATAAAAGTCAGTAATAATATACACATCGATCTACGGTTAACTTTAGAATCCAATTGACCCGGTATAACTTTATTCACTATTGCGTCAACTAACTTGCCAGTTATGAATTTATAAACACCCAACAGTCACACATAGTGCTGACACTTGATCAAACCTGTTTACTACGAGGGACTACGGTCCCAAAACAAACTGAATTGTGCTAATCAAAGAATATTGTATTCAAAATGATTAAAATGAATCTTCTAGATCTCAAATCTGACATTATAATAAGGTAAATGACCAGTTTTTTTAAAATTTTAATCAATAAGTTACATTACCTAAAACCTATTATGGAAAGAAATTCAAACCAGCGAAAAGGAGTAATTGTCAAATGACAGTAAAGGATGCATGATATTAGTGACGTCAACTCTGATAATGGCCATTACTGTGCCGTTGTGCGAGAGAGATAGTGAGATGTTCCCACTACGCACTCATTTTTGCGTATACCAATATTTAAAATAAATATTGTGACCTCATTTTTCAAGCAATTTTGATTCTGTTTGCGAAAAAGGGTGTCTTTTGCGTATTATATTCGATTGCATGTCAAATAATGTGCAAATTTAATGTCATGATTGTCAAGGGTCGATCATGAGGATTTTGGCAGTTTCGGTAATCTACCATTCAATGATGTCATTATGGTTTTTCATTACACTGACACTACATTGACAATTGTCCAATATTGAAAACCAAACAAATCTGTACAGTCTAGTAAAATGACTTTGCCCGACATACGTTTTATATATCACACCTCACTCACTATAAAACCGAATATAAAAAATTTCACAACACCTAAAATATAATTTAAGAACTCTTCGCCAAATGTCATCGGACAAGTTATTGCTAACGGCAGACAAAGAACATTGGGAAATACACAACAGGCTATGATGAAATATGTTATGGTTGGATCCATTCATGCCGTCTGTAAATGAACGTAACTTCTCATCAATCAGCCTCCGTGGCGCAGTTGGCGAGTAGCCGGCTGTGAAACGAGAGGCCGTGGGTTCGATTCCCACATAAATTCCCGCAGCGTGACAAATGTTTGTGTAATGTAAAAATGTTTTGTAGGACTATAGTGTTTCGTAATTTACTTCTACGATACGTGTCGGACCTAGTTCTATGTGTGGACTGTAGTTTGTGTTTGATATGTGACAGCAGAGGCCGTGGATTCGATTCCCACACCGGGACAAATGTTTCTGTGACAGACATATATTTGTGTCTGGGGTCTGGGTGTTGTGAGACCGTGCGTCTCTCGTAGGCCCTGATACCCACAACACAAGACTCGTATCTTAGTGTGGGGTCGGGGCTATGTGTGTGTCTGTTGAATGCCAAAATCAATGGTCATAATCATTGAGTGTTTACCTAACTCAATGGCAATGACGATTTCTATAGAGACCATACAAAATCCGGCAAAAACGATGGGTTTCGAGAGGTGCTGCGATTTTTATGGTTAGGAAAGTTGGAAAGGAATCAAGATCACTTTTACCTGTTGCCTGCGGCTCCGCCCGCGTTGAAGTTATTATACACTATTTACAAAATCATTTTATCCCTCACAACTACTCTTTGCATAATACAGACATTCGTTCAAACAGGTATAACTTTGATTGAATGCACCGATTTAAATTAAATAAAGACTAAATGTTACCTCGAGATACACTCTATGATTTTATTGTCGATTCATTTGTTGTAATACAGGATTTTGCACGTGATGCCTCAACAGACACACAGACAAAAAGACAATAATTCCAAAAATAATTGTTTTGGATTGGCGCCTCGTTACAAGTTTGTAAGGACATAGAGAATAATGCCCCTGATAGTTTACCGCTTCTTCCATAAAACCGGGGTTTTTGTCGGGTTCTAGAGTTGGGGTATGATGTTTGGCCGTTTTGCGGCCTTCTGAGTTCTCTGACAATAGACCCTCGACCGCTTCTTCACCTTGATGCCCATGGCGTAGTGTGAAGAAGCAGGCCGGCATGACTGTGTTGACTAGCGGGGATAGGTCGTCTCTCTCTACTCGATACTCTAATTGGACGGCACAGCGCTTACCATCAGGTGCAGTGTGGTCACTTTGCCGTGTCAATACTAAAGGCACTCCTCTCATTCGCTCTATATTTGAACATCAAGTCCGGCATATAAGTTCAAGGTTAACCGGCTATCTACAGTTTGTATGTTAATATGTCAGTGTAACTGCACAGATTGGGGCACGTGAGAATGTTCTCCGACCTTTATAGTCGTATTTCTATACATATACACGCCTGTAATCCCCGAAGGGGTAGGCAGATGTGTAACCAGTACACCCACTTTTCGCCGAATTAATACGGTCCCATAATGTGATAGGGGGCGAGCCTATCGCCATACCGGCCACAGGTTCCAGACTCTGGGCTGATACTGCTGGGTATTTCTAAGTGAGTGTATATGAATGTATGTATGATTATGATTTTTTAAATATAACCAACCATGCGAAGAAAAACTTCATACAATGCCTTCTACAATAAAACGAGGAACAAAAGATGGATTTACAACAATACTCCAATGAAACTGATGTAAAACATGCCATACAATGGAATAATAGTATGATATTGATTCAACATACTATGTCCTTGAAGGGTGGACATATGTGATAACTTTTTAATGGGCATTGTCGTTCTTTAATAAATACGGCACAGTTGACTTTTTGAAACGTGCGTAATTTATAATTATGATCCTATTACTGACTGGCTGGAAGAGTGGGTAGAGGGCGCCCAAGGAGAACGTTTACGAATCAGATAAACGATCTACTCCTAAAAGGGCAAATCAGAAGTACCTCCAACCGTCGTAAATGTATGGGAAGATGTATGAATGTGGAAGAGGCGAAAGAAGTGTGTCAGGATCGTAACTGTGGCACTCAATAGTCTCTGCCTACCCCCAAGGGATAAGGGCGTGAGTGTATATGTATGTATGTATGTATGATACTATTATTAAAGGAAAATACTGTGAATGTGTGTGATTTGAAGAAACTTGTACATCTGAGAATTCTCCATACGAATTTAAAAGGTGTGTGAAGTCTACCAACAGTCATTAAGCCAGTGTGGTGGACTAAGGCCAAATTCCTCTCATTATTGGAGGCATTTAATACAAGCCTTACAGATTTTTATTCTGGCATTGGCCATGTGACCACACTGTACCTGATGGTAAGCGCAGTGTCGTCCAGTGCCGTCCACTTAAGAGTATCAAGTGGCGAGGGACAATCTATCCCTCGCTATTCAACACAATCATGCCGGCCTGCTGTGAAGCTTCTTCACATTACGCCTAAAGGATCCAGGATCATAGGAAGGAGGGAACACGGTAGCTGGCAAACTGTAATTATATTATCAAATAAAGTCGTTTTCCACGTCTGTTTATTCGCTTAATTAGTCTAAACGACGTAATGGTTTGTGATGCCGTTTTCACTATATCTTTGAGAATTTCTTGACGGCTTAAATTTACAAAACATTCTAATTAAATTTATAAAAGAAGAAAAAACGGGCTTTTGAAAACAATTCATTAAATAGTTCCTACGGTTTACATGGCTAACGCAGGCTAAACTTTCTCGACTTTTATTTTTATAGCATATTCCGACAAACGAGCCAGTGGGTCACCTGATGTTAAATAATCTCCACCGCCCATGAACATCCACAATACCGAAAGTATCATGTATGCGCTGTCGGCCTTGAAGGACAGGAATAGGGATTAGGGAAGGGAAGGGGGAATCTAGGCCTCCGGATATCTCACTTACCATACGAAACGCGACAGTAAACTGTCACTTTACGTTGGTTTTCTGTGAGACAGTGGTACTACCCCGGTCGAGCCGGCCCATTCATGCTGTAGACAAATATGTCTACAGCGTGGCTCTACCACTATGACTATCAAATAATTTTAAAATGAAATACAAATAATCCGCGATAGCATATGTGTCTATCTCCTGTTTTACTATATAAAGGAAAGGCCAAGTATGCGTGAAATGGAACTTACAGAGGTGAAAGAAAAATGGCGACGGATGAGAGACGACGAACGAACGAGAGACAATTGTGGCGATTGATTTGTGCAAATAATTTCCGATGATAATAAATAATATAACAGAAAACCACAGCTAACGGTTAAATTTATATTGTTATGCGAATTGAATTTTTTTTAGTGCCTCGATAGGCAACCGAGCAGACGGGCCACCTGATGGTAAGTAATCACCACCGCCCATAGACTTCTGCAATGCCAGGGCACATCAAATTCGCTGCCTACCGTAGTTATTGTTGTATTTTGCAATTAAAATTCTTTATTCATCTAAGAGATTCTTTGTCCTAAATAATTATATATTCTGAACAGACACTGATTTAACAACACAAAAAATAACGCCAGGCCACGTGCAACTACAATTTCAATTCATCAACAAAAACATCTAACCATACCGACAACATTAACGACAACAAAACATTACGACACACAACACAATGCTTATTCATATGCATAATGCCGAAAAACTTTCCCAAACAACACACACCAGACTTCCGCGATCAAACATAGAATAAAAACAAAAGTGGATTCTATGTAAGGACGGACGCGCATGATGAATTTAAATATGATAAATTAAAACCAAGCAATAAAACTAGACTGCCTCGGTGGCGCAGTTGTAATTGCGCATGCGTTACGACTGCTGTGCTGAGGTCTCGGGTTCGATCCCCGGTTCGGGTAAAGTGATATTGGATTTTTCTCAGTAGCAGCCCGGAGTCTGGAATTGCGCCATCACATTGTGGGCCGAAATTCGGCGAAAAGTGGGTGTACTGTTTACACCTCTGCCTACCCCTTCGGGGATTACAGGCGTGAGTGTATGTATGTATGTAAGCAATAAAACAGTGTAGTCTATTTGAAATAGGTTAGTTAGCTATGTTTAATTTTGTACATTATTCGATATGTAACAGAATATATTACACAAAAGAAAACAGAATCAAAATGGCTTGAAAATTGAGGTTACAATATTTACTTTAAATATTGGTATGAGCAGAAATGGTTGCGTGTTGTGTTGGGAACATAACACTATCTCCCTCGCACAACGGCACAGTAATGGCCATTCTGAGAACCGTGACGTCACGGAACATATCGTGCATCCTTTTACTGTCATTTGACAATTACCCCTTCCAGCAGATTTGAATGGTGTCTAATTTACTTATTTTTGTTCGGATTCATATAATTCTTTCGATAATAGGTTTTAAGTAATGTAACTTGTTGATTAAATTAATAAAAAAATCGTGTCAACTACCCTATTGGTCCTAAGAAGTAGCGGGTTCGAAACCAGTGCAAATGGCATACACTTTTAAGTTTCCAAAGTGACGTGTGTATGACAGTCTGAGTAGCCGGCTGTGAAACGAGAGGCCGTGGGTACGATTTTCGCACCGTAAAAAAAATAGCTTGTATGTTTTCTCACTACTTATTACAATTTCGAACACCGGTGTACTTTTGATACATGAGAGGTTAAAAAATACTACACCTGACCCTACCATAACTACACAAATTTAATGTCACTAACGGACATACGATATAAAATAACAAAATAAAAATATCTAGCCAATACCTGTGTCGAGAATGGAGGACAAAAGGTCACAGAGGTCAAATGCGTATATCCCAATATTCATTATGAAAGAAATATGGCTAGCCTCCGTGGCGCAGCGGGCGAGTAGAGCTGTGAAACGAGAGGCCGTGGGTTCGATTCCCGCACTGAGACAGACGTTTGTGTGACAGACAGATATTTGTTTCGGGTCTTTGTGTTGTGGGACCTTAATTGATACCCACGATACAGGTTTGACCTAGTGTGGGGTCAGAACTATGTGTGACCGTTGGGCGTATTTATTTATTTAGTTAGGTTAGACTCAAGCTCCCAATTAGATACTCTTTTTGACAGCTGTCCTCAGGTCAATAACCTTGAGGGTATAAGCGTTGTGCGGTCTACACAGGGCTATTGCAGCGGAGGTTTCATTCGCTTGGTAAACAGCTTTTTATTTTACATGTACATACATGTAAATATACACTCACGCCTGTAATCCTCCGAGTAGGCGGAGATGAAACCAGTACACCGACTTTTCGCCGAATTTATTACAGTCCCATAATGTGATAGGAGGCGAGTCTATCGCCATACTGAGTATTTTAAATAGAAAAACCCAATATCACTTTACACGACCCAGGTACGAATCTGAGAGATTAGCACAACATTCTTTCTATTTTTTGCGAACTGTCAAACGACTGGCAGTTATGTCAAACGCGCTAAGGTTACATTAGAAAAGTTAATATGGTCGTAAAGTTTTCTTAAATTTTCTAATTTTCCGCGCTACTATCTTATTTTTTTCTTTCATAAGAACCTTCTCCTGACTATAACAAACACATTAAAAAAGAATTATCGAAATCGGTCTAGCCGTTCACGCGTCATGCCGTGACCAAGGTAATAGGGATTCATTTTTGTATATTTAGATATAAGGCATAGTCCTCTTTCGTTCACATACTAAATTGTGTTGATAAAAACCGTGTGCGCATAACATTTATCAAAATACAAGTGCTTTGCGAAATATTTAAGATGCAGAAAGGGAGAAAAATGCATTGAAACAACGCGAGAGAAAGAGACAGGAGGCGTTATCAACGCAACGCGAAGTTGCAGTGTAGGGCTGCCAATTGGCAGATAATAATTTAAAATCTTTTTTTTTAGTGACTCGATAGGCAGGCGAGCGGTCGGGCCACCTGATGGTAAGCAGTCACCGCCGCCCATAGACTTCTGCAATACCAGGGCACAGCAAAGCCAGTTTCCAGAAATGAGCCAATAAGAATAAAATTACAATGCCACGCCATTATTTGATTGGTGTATTTTTGGTATCAATCTGTAATGTGGTTTAAGATTGTTTATCAAAATTGGCTAAAAGTCATGACCCGGAATTACCACTTACGCAATCATAAAACATATTTCGAATAATTTATTCTATTTTCAAAAATTCCAGAAATAAACCTCTAAGGTGTCAGAACAGCTGCAACTTTAAATAGAATTTTTATTTGTTTCTTACAAGACCGCCAACCCTATTTAACCTGTATGCAGCACGTGCAATTAACTCACGAAAACGAGTATATCTGCTGCCAGAACAAATGCTATTAGCATGTTGCTGTCTCGCTCGCAATAGCAATGTTTGGGCCAATGTTCGATGTGAGTATTGGTCAGGGTTTCAGAGAATTTGTAATCCAATTAATTACAACTATGTCAAAGTTGATTGGTCTTCTGAAAAACTAGACAAAGGCGCAATATGCTAGTTGTTTTTAATTACTCGCGTTAATTTTCCCGAAAGGTTCAGCAGAGTTGCAAATATTGTGTTTGCTCAAAATATTTCCGTCATATCTAGTACAAATACACAATCCTGGGCAATACATATACACTCACGCCTCTAAACTCCCAAAGAGGTAGGCAGAGGTGTCACATGTACACTCACTTTTCGGCGAATTTATTACGGTCCCATAATGTGATAGGGGGCGATTTAATCGCACAGTTTCACTTTATCCGACCCGGGATCGACCCCGAGACCTCAGCACAGCAGTCGTAACGCATACGCAACAACTGCTCCTATTCCTAACCACGATACAATTAAACCATTAACAACACTTGGCTTGACAATAAATTTTTTCAGCACTCTCACAAATCAAGTAGAACTTGGACCAATCATTCGCAGCAAACATTTGCACAAACCACTCCAACTTCATTTAGCATCGGTCGCTATGCGCGGACACCGGCTAACCGCAGACCGAAAAACCCGTTTTCAAAATGGCCACCGGTCCGTCAGGTGTGGCGGGAAAAAAGTGAAACGCCCGACTGACATTTCAAGCTTATTAATTTATTATTATCGCTTACCAACTAGATTATGTATGAATGTTTTAATTTAAACGTGTTCGGTTGAAATGTGTTTAATGTGGTCATTTTGCCATGCCAGGATATTTTATTTTTATGAAATATAATAACACAGACTGTATTAGACATTGTCCCACTGCTGGGCACGGGCCTCCTCTGCTAATGAGAAGGGTTAGACCCTAGTCCACCACCCTGGCCTAATGCGGGTTGGTAGACTTCACATACCTTCGAAATTCTTATGAGTATTCTCAGGTATGCAGGTTTCCTCACGATGTATTCCTTCACAGTTAAAGCAAGCGATAATTATCAATGAATATACACATAACTTTAGAAAAGTCAGAAGTGTATGCCACTTGGGTTTCGAACATACGACTTTCGTCTTGACAGTCCGTACCGCAACCAACAAGGCTATCGCTGCTATCAATACATATAATATAACAATAATATGAAATAATATCGCATAAACTACTGACCTTTCCATCATTATATATATTAGAAATTGCAATATTCGTTAAAACCAACTTACACTTATTTAGTTCAATGGCTGATATGAGGAAGCGTCCACAATACATAAGATCACAGTACAAAAAATTATTACATATAAATAGCTATAACACAGCATTAGTCAGAAAAGGCATCTTATCCATGGGACCAATAATATACAATAAAATATCACAAAACATAAAAAACCAACCTATAAATTTGTTTAAAAACAAACTAAAAGCTTTATTAATAGATAAATGTTATTACTCAGTAAAAGATTTCCTAAATGATGAGACTTTCTGAAATATGTCACAATTTTAATTTTAATATAGACATAAATAGTTATTAATTTAGCTTAAGAGTTATTATGTACGTTTTTTTTTTGCACGCCACATGGCAGAATGTATCGGAGCTATTGTTTTGTATTATTAACATCCTATGTTTGTACCTACATTCAATGCAAAATAAAAACATTCTGATTCTGATTCTAATAATTAATTATATAAAAACTACACTATTTATTAAAGATTAAACTAATTACTATGAAACCACAGTATTACACTCTGTGGGAGACAATATATCTAGGACTGATAAAGCTCGGCACAGACCGAGTGAAGTGAGGCATGCTATATTTGATGATCCGTAAAATGATAATTCTCATGGTCCAGTAGCCTGTACATACTATAAACAGGTTAACCCTTCGGTTTAATTAATTTTTTGACTTTTTAAATATAATATGGCTGGGTAGCTTTATCCAGGCAAAGTGACCACACTGCACCTGATGATAAACGCAGTGCCAGTTATAGTAACATATCCCCTGGCTATTCAACACACTCACGCCGGCCTGCTGTGTGCCTTCTTCACACTACGCCATAAGGCAAGGAGGTGAAGAAGCGGTCGAGGATCTAGTGTCAGAGTACTCAGAACATCGAACCCCAACTCTAGACCCCCGACAAAAACCAAATGTACACTGGCTGATACCGGAACACGACACACTTGCGTGTGCCACTATGGCGAGTTTTACACCTTGTGTACGGTGGTCGCTATCCGGGTGGATATGAATACCCTACAACCAGCAAAAGCTAGATTTAATGACGATAAACTTATTTTGAAGGCTAATTTAGAAAGCTCTCAGTGCGGCAGTAAGTTATACAATGAATGACAAAGTTAATGAATGACACGCTTAGCTATGATGATCTTGTCACATGTGCGCCGACCCAACCTCTCCCACGTGGCGAAACCCATTGGGCAACGGTTCAAAATAATTCCGTTTATTGCCGGTTAAAAATGTCACAATCATTTGTCTGTTAAACCTGTTAAGAGATATGTTAGTTAATACATATACACTCACGCCTGTAATCCCTGAAGGGGTAGACAGAGGTGTAACCAGTACACCCACTTTTCGCAGTTTCGGTCCCATAATGTGATAGGGGGCGAGCCTATCGCCATACCGGGCACATGTTCCAGACTCTGGGATAATACTGAGAATTTCCAGATAGAAAAACCCAATGTCACTTTACCCGATCCGGGGATAAATAGACCTCAGCACAGCAGTCGTAACGCATGCGCAATAACAACTGCGCCACCGAGGCAGTCATATGTTAGTTAAGTATGAAATTTTATTATAACTGATAATATAGTGACCACGATGGCGCAGTTGTATAGCGTATGCCGTACGACTGGTGGTCTACTGTTCTTCTTTTCGCGGGTCGGGTAAAAGTTATATTTTTTTTTATTCTGTCACGACAAAGTGACTACACTGCACCTGATGGTAAGCGCAGTTGTGTCCGATTAGAATATCGAGTAGCGAGAGACAATCTATCCCCCGCTACTCAACACAATCATGCCAGCCTGCTTCTTCACACTACGCCATGGGCAAGAAGGTGAAGAAGCGGTCGAGCGTCTTATGTCAAAGTACTCAGAAGGCGACAAAACGGCCAAACATCGTACCCCAACTCTAGACCCACGCGAAAACCGGATGTACGCTGGCTGATCCCTGATAATGGGGTTTTCTATGAAATACTTAATATCAGCTTGGACGGAATAGGGTAGTTGACATGATTTTATCATTAATTTAATCAATAAGTTACAAAACCTATTATCGAAAAAAATTTATGAATCCGAACAAAAATAAGTAAATTAGACGACATTCAAATTTGCTGGAAGATGTGATTATTCAGTGACAGTTGCAGGATGCATGATATGAGCCGTGACGTCACCTCTCAGAATGGCCATTACTGTGCCGTTGTGCGAGGGAGATAGTGAGATGTTCCCACTACGCGCACATTTTTCCTCTTACCAATTTTAAATAAATATTGTGACCTTATTTTTCAAGTAATTTTGATTCTGTTTTCACAAAAGGGTTTCTTTTGCGTATTATATTAGGTTACATATTGAATAATGTACATAATTAAAAACAGAAAACTACGTTATTGATCTACGGTCAAGTATTCTAATAGGTCCTGTAGTAGTAAAATATATCTTTACACTTTTTGACAGCGTCCGTGACGCAGCGGGCAGATATCCGGCTATGAAACGAAAGACCGTGGGTTCGATTCCCGCACCGAGACAAATGTTTGTGTCACAAGTATTTTTCGTGTCTGGGTGTTGTCAATAGGACCCACGACACAGGTTTGACCTAGTGTGGGGTCAGAATTGTGTGTGATTGTATTATTATTTCCAGGATATTTCGGTCGCTAAAACACACTTTAGAAGAATTTTCCAACATAAAATCAATAGCGGGCCCAGACAACTAGTACGTTAATAGAACTGGCGTGTTACCAACTAGTGAGTAAACAAAAAACATACAAACAAAACGGAGATATCTTAACCAGATCGCATTGAAAATGGGGTAATGACTTTCGCCTGTATAAGTCTTACTAAACCTATTGATATAAAAATATATGTTAAATATGACTTAATTACGTAACTTTCTATTCAATGGCATGGGTTTTTTTAATCCTTGTATGGAAATGTGACAACACTGCACCTGATGATAAGCGCAATGCCGTCTAATTAGAGTATGAAGTAGCGAGAGACAATCTATCCCCCACTACTCAACACAATCATGCCGGCCTGCTTCTTCACACTACGCCATGGGCAAGAAGGTGAAGAAGCGGTCGATGGTCTGGTGTCAGAGTACTCTAGACCCCCGACAAAACACACTTTCTGATCATTCCACAACCAAAACCTGCACAAGTCAACAGCGCGACCTTGGCGACCAATACGGATGTACGATCAAATGTCACCGTACGTCACTAAACTCGTATAGTATGCAAATTGGTTTAAAAAAATCACATTAGAACTGTACGAAAGTCTAGACGGTGTGAGAATGTGGGCAATTGGGTCACGTGGAGACCACGAAGACCAGCGGAGTGGTTTTTTTATCCTTGCACGGCAAAGTAACCACACTGCACCTGATGGTAAGTGCAGTGCGGTTCAATTAGAGTAGCGAGAGACAGTCTATCCCTCGCTACTCAACACAATCATGCCGGCCAGCTTCTTCAGGCTATACCACTGGCAAGAAGGTGAAGAAGCGTTCGAGGGTCTAGTGTCAGAGTACTCAGAAGGCCGCAAAATGGCCAAACATCGTACTCCAACTCTAGACCCGTAAAAAACGGGATGTCTCGCGCTACTAGATATTCTGATTGGTCGGCACTGCGCTTACCATCAGGTGCAGTGTGGTCACTTTGCCGTACCATGATAGAAAAAACGTAATATCCACCACTTCACGCAGGGTCGGAGTCCTGAACAGTTTCGGCGTAATAAATCTTTACACTTCTTTTGGGCACCCCAATAAATTTATACAGGCCCCGCCTAAGGCAAGCTACACCACTGTAAACAAGAATTTCAATATCTGAAGTGTACCAACCCGCATTAGGCCAGCGTGGTTGACTAAGGCCTACACTCATTAGTAGAGAGTCATATATCTGCAGTAATATTATATATGCTGCCATATATGAGCCAAAGTGGCGCCGATCAGGAATGCTCTCGGCACAAACGAATAAATGACCTTTAACACTACATGGAGTTCAGATATAGTCTCTATTACAACGGATTAAAAGTGTTTTTTGTAAAACGTATTACCGTCTTACATAATGTTAACATACGTACTTGTTTTAGATAACAGGAGATTACAGAGAATCTGTCGTTTAGGTGAGTATAAGTCATATTAATCTTATATAAAAACCCTATAAAATCGTCCCTATAAAGTTTGTGAGTTGCTCTCAATTTTTCTGAGATACCATCATCAGATCCTGACTGGGTGCCAATGGGACTACCTGGGAAGCAAACCCTTTTAAACAAAAAAGTATTTCTCGAATCCGTCCAGGCGTCTTCGAGTAATCAGTGGAAGGAAGTGGTAGAGCCACGGTGTAGGCATATTTGTCTGCAGCATGAATGGGCCGGCTCGACCGGGGTAGTACCACTGTCTCACAGGAAACCAACGTAAAGTGACAGTTTACTGTCGCGTTTCGTATGGTAAGTGAGATATCCGGAAGCCCAGATTCCCCCTTCCCTTCCCTAATCCCTATTCCTGTCCTTTAAGGCCGACAGCGCATACATGACACTTTCGGTATTGTGAATGTTCATGGGCGGTGGAGATCACTTAACATCAGGTGACTCACTGGCTCGTTTGTCGGACTATACTATACCTTATCGTACAGTAATGGTGGTAGGGTATTCATATCCGCCCGGATACCGACCACCGTACACAGGGTGTAAAACCCGCCATAGTGGCTCACGCAAGTGTGTCGCGTTCCGGGATCAGCCAGTGTACATCCTGTTTTTGTCGGGAGTCTAGAGTTGTGGTACGATGTTTGGCCGTTTTGTGGCTTCTGAGTACTATGACACTACTCGACAGCTTCTTCACCTTCTTGCCCATGGCGTAGTGTCAAGAAGCAGGCCGGCATGATTGTGTTGAGTAGCGGGGGATAGATCGTCTCTCGCTACTCGATACTCTAATTGAACGGCACTGCGTTTACCATCAGGTGCAGTGTGGTCGCTTTTCCGTGGCAGGATAAAAAAAAAGTCCCCCACTATTTACATCACACTATACTATTGTAGATAAATAAGCAATAATTGACTCCTTATATTAATCCCCTATCACTCCAGATAATATATAATATAATAATGTTGAACAAACATCATTAGTAAATAATAACAATAAATTACACAAGTCATTAGGACAAATGAATAATGACATAAAACGTATGAACACTATCTATAATTGATTTCACTGTATATGTATATTTCTTTAGTAACAAGATAATAGTGTAGTTGACATGATTTTTTTATTATTTCAATCATCAAGTTACATTATCCAAAACCTATTATCTAAAGAATGTTACGAATCCAAACAAAAATAAGTAAATTAGACGCCATTCAAATCTGCTGGAAGGGGTAATTTTCAAATGCCAGTAAAAGGATGCATGATATAAGCCGTGACGTCAAGTCTCAGAATGGCCGTTGTGCGAGGGTGATAGTGAGATGTTCCCACTACGCACCCATTATGCTCATACTAATATTTAAAATAAATATTGTAACAATATTGTTTCTGTTTTCGCAATAGGGTTTTTTACGCGTTTTGTTGCATATCAAATAACGTACAAAATTAAAAACATGAAATTACCCTATTGTCACCATATGACGGGCTCCGTGGCGCAGCCAGAAACGAGAAGTTGTGGGTTCGATTCAGCACAACAAATATCTGTCTATCACAGAAACGTTTGTTTCGGCGCAGGGAACGAACCCGCACCCTCTGCACGGTCGGCTATTCACCCGCTGCGCAACGAAGCCTGTCAAGTATATTAAATATCCGATATCGAGTAAATCGCGTTTATGAAACAGAATTTTTATTTACCGAAGTAGGTATTTATCCAACCGGAGTCACGGTTCAGAACTTAAGTACCTAGGCAGTAGAGCCTACGGTAGGCAGCGGCTTTGCTGTGCCCTGGTATTGCAGAAGTCTATGGGCGGCGGTGACTACTTACCATCAGGTGGCCCGTCTGCTCGTCTGCCTATCGAGGCATTAAAAAAAAAAAAACGATGCACAATGTCATTATAAACATGCATTATTTAACTAGAAAGAAAGAATATATTTAACATATGCCAGCCTCCGTGGCGCAGTAGGCGTGTAGCCGGCTGTGAAACGAGATGCCGTGGGTTCGATTCCTACACCGGGACAAATGTTTGTGTGACAGACAGACATTTGTGTCCGGGGTATGGGTGTTGTGAGACCGTGCGTCTCTCGTAGTTGATACCCACAACACAAGACAAGTATCTTAGCGTGAGGGGCTATATGTCCTGTATTTGAAATTCACACCCCCCTTTTGCAATCCTTAACGTCCTGGATTTAAATAAATAATAGTATATATTTTTTTTGTTACAGTATTTGACAGACAATTTTTAGTATCTTAGTTTAGAATTATGAACTAATAAGTAACTATCTAACACTCACACATATTTCTGACCCCACACTAGGTAAAACCTGTATCGTGGGTATCCACAACTACGAGGGACTAAGGTCCCATAACACCCAGACCAGAAACAAATAAACTGCCACACAAACATTAGTCTCGGTGCGGGAATCGAACCCGCACTTTTCGTTTCACAGCCGGGTACTCGGCCGCTGCGCCATGGAGGCTGTCTTTACAGGTTCAAAGTAGAGTTTATGCAAAAACGATGGTAATAGAGTTCAAAGTTTTTTAATTCATAAAAAGTACACCGACTTCAATAAATAACAAATTATGCGTGTCTATAAAATTTGAGGGTTGCCCTCGATTTTTCTGAGATCCACTCATGAGATCCTGACTTGGTGCCAATAGGACCACCTGGAAAGTGTACCCTTTTCAACAAAAAAAGAATTTCACGAATTGGTCCAGGCGTCTTCGAGTAATCGGGGAACATACATAAAATAAAACCGCCGAATTGAGAACCTCCTCCTTTTTTTTAAGTCGGTTAAAAAGTCAAACTCACGCAAGCGCACCCGCGGGGAAAAGCTACAATATCACATGGCCCTGACTTGAGTTCCACGCGCCCCTCTATTGATTCTGTAGATTATCCTGCCCTTTTATTACGAAGGGTCCGCAAAGGGTCCTTTGGGTCGAGAATACGTTAGTATGAGGGTTAGACTCATTGATCATAATATTCATATTGACAATGAAAACAAAAATTGGAGTGTTTTTTGTATTTTTTGGACTCAAATTATTTTTATGACTGTGGTGGCGCAGTTGTAATTGCGTTACCGACTGCTGTGCTGAGGTCTCGGGTTCGATCCCCTGGTCGGGTAAAGTGATATTGGGTTTTCTATATAGAAATACTTAATATCAGCCCGGAGTCTGGAATTGTGCCCGGTATGGCGATAGGCTCGACCCCTATCACATTATGGGACCACAATCAATTCGGCGAAAGGTGGATGTACAGGTTACACCTCTGCCTACCCCTTCGGGGATTACAGGCGCATATGCATATCATAAAATTAATATTGCACTCAAAATCAGGTAAATTACTCAAATGTACAGACAGATGCTATAAATTTATATAATTCTCCTGTACGTGTTTGCCACCTAACTCCTAAACGGCTGGAACGATTTTGATAAAATTTTGTGTGTATATTTCAATGGGTTCGTGGCTGGTTTGAATACAATTGGACCCGGTAGGTTTCGCTGCTTCCGTTATTCCTTTGATTTGCTGGGATTTGTGGAAGAAATGCCAAAGATTGTGATGTTTAAAATATAATATTTAATGTGGCGCTGCTTTTCCGGAACGACGTCTGCCGGGCTAGCTAAGTATAGAATAAAACAGAAACTAATAGTCTTTCTCTCCCTGCCTACCAGCCCTTGACGGTGGATTCCAAGTTCCTACGCCATTAACCATGATTACTCATTCCGTATGGAGAATTTCCATTTGTGTTTTGCCCTGTCTTAAGTGCCTTTTATATGCGTACATGATGAAGTTTTTTTTTTATTTATTGCCTTGACTTTATTGACTGCCTTGGTGGCGCAGTTGTAATTGCGCATGCGTTACAACCGCTGTGCTGAGGTCTCGGGTTCGATCCCCGGGTCGGGTAAAGTGATATTGGGTTTTTCTATCTAGAAATTCTCAGTATTAGCCCGGAGTCTGGAACCTGTGCCCGGTATGGCGATAGGCTCGCCCCCTATCACATTATGGGACCGAAATTCGGCGAAAAGTGGGTGAACTGGTTACACCTTTGCCTACCCCTTCGGGGATTATAGGCGTCAGTGTATATGTATGTATTTTATTTATTCCTAACAAGTTCTTTCCGAATTTCGAACGTATGTGAAGTTTACCAACCCGCATTAGGCCATCGTGGTGGACTAAGGCCTAACCCCTCTCATTAGTAGAGGCCCGTGCCCAGCAGTGGGACAATGTTTAATAAAGGGCTAGTATTATTTGTAACAACGCGGTAGACGATAGTAAAAAATCAATTTCAAGCATAACTTCACAACTGAAGAAGCCAGACGTAAAGCACCCACGGATGTCGGATTAAACACAAGCCAACTGGATTCCAATAATATTTGTGGGTTGCCACACATACGATTAACAACCGAGTATAATTACGCAACACAGGTGTTTTGGGAGTAGACAGAGACGTTATTGACTAATGACAAATTTAGAAACACGCCGCTGCGCAGTTTGATAAAATTAATTCACTATAAAATGAGATGTTTTATAGCTTTTTGTTACCTAAATCGGCTTGCGTTTGACCACTATCTCGCCTGATGGTAAGTTATGTGGTCTACGGTGGAGCACGCTTGCCTAGAAGATACCTCTCTCTTGATTTAAAGATACCCAGGTTATAATTTTCGGGAAATATAGACTTCCACTCTAGCGGTGCGCATGATAAATGTACTAGCAAAACGCTTCGTTCATTTATATTACGACTTATTACGCCTTTATCTTATTAACATTGCGAAAACCAAGTACAAGAATGTTTAAGTGGTCAAATCTAAAAGGGCCTATAATCATTTAATAATATAGAGTTGCCAACCGTCCTGTTTTCCCAGGACATGACCTGGTTTTTTAAGCAGTGTTTTTTAGTTTTAAAGCGCCCTGATAAGGTTCTGTATTTTAAAATTAGCACACCACTTTTGCAAACCCTCCTTGGGGGAGGGGGACGGGGGACGGTGCGTCTCGGCTCACAAAAGATGCGTCCTGTTTTTAAATTGAAATGTCCTGGTTTTTTTAACTTCAAAAACTAAAAATCCTGGTATTGGAATTCCGGGGATGGCAACCCTACTATAATGCAAACATCGTATATATACTTAATATCGCATACAAAAAAACCACTAAAGCGAAAAACACCAGTAGGTAATCGCAAACCCAAAAAACACACCACTATAAAAACCACTGCACAAACGACAATCCAATGTCTGTATGAGGAAAATGATTAAAAACGCGACAAAAATCAACGAGAGGGATGGAAACGTACGTTTCTCGCGCCGGTTGGCGGACGACTGGCGTGGCGAGTAGTGCGGGGACCGCTAGTGATGGGACCGGTATCGACAAGGAACGTAACGATCGATTCTATAGTACAAAATATCAGTCAAGGGGACTGCCGACAGGAGTGACAACATAAAACTTTGGAATTAGTGTTCCTTTTTGAAACACGCAGTAGTGACTTCTTTGTTTTTGATTGCTCATCCATAATAGGCTAGACGACTGTTTTTAAGAAAGCGTTTTATTTAATTCTTCATTGTCTATATTATTAAAATATTATCGTTAATAATTATTTTTATAAAACAACTTTATTTTTTCCACCAAAACACAACCAACTGTCATGGTCTCTCGTGTGACGTGACCAAAACAATAAAAAAAACATACAAACGCACTCACGCCTGTAATCGCCGAGGGGATGGGCAGATGTGTAACCAGTACACCCACTTTTCGCTAAGCTGGCTATTGGCGTCCCATTTAGTGATAAGGTTCTGCATTGCTGTGCCCTGGCATTGCAGAAGTCTATGGGCCGCGGTGACTACTTACCATCAGATGGCCCGTCTGCTCGTCTGTCTATCGAAGTTCAACGGTAGGCAGCGGCAATGCTGTGCCCTGGCATTGCAAAAGTCTATGGGCGGCGGTGACTGCTTACCGTCAGGTGGCCCGTCTGCATCGCACTAAAAAAACGGAGCACAATTGCAGACTCCGGGCTAATACTGAGTATTTAGTGATAGAAAAATCCAATATCACTTTTATCCGACCTGGGGATCGAACCTAAGACCTGGCCATAGCAGTCGTACCACGTACGTAATAAAAATGTTCCACAGTAGCAGTCCGGTTGTAGACACCCCAAATCGATTGTAATGGACAGAATAAGTACTCAGACTATGTTTGAGAATTTATCAAATCTAAGACCACGCAGTCGACAACCCACATCCAAACCACGGAGCCCGTAGTAACCGAAAATTTACGGATATTATATGCATTAAACCGTTACTGGGGTGGCCTAATGTGGTGAAGAGAATATGCGTTTATAATAAATTCTAGAATCAATTAATAATTAATAATATACCTATATAAAAGAAGAAACTGACTGTTTTTTAGTGCCTCGATAGACAGACGAGCAGACGGGCCATCTGATGGTAAGTAGTCACCGCCGCCCATATACTTCTGCAATGCCAGGGCACAGCAGAGCCGCTGCCTACCGTTGAACCTCGACAGACAGACGAGCTGACGGGCCACCTGATGGTAAGTAGTCACCGCCGTCCATAGACTTCACCATCAAGATGTAGAACAGTTTGCCAGCTACCGTGTTCCCTCCTTCCTATGATCCTGGGTCCTTTAGGCGTAGTGTGAAGAAGCTACACAACAGGCCGGCATGATTGTGTTGATTAGCGAGGGATAGATTGTCTCTCGCTACTTGATACTCTAACTGGACGGCACTGTACTTACCATCAGGTGCAGTGTGGTCACTTTGCCGTGCCAGGATAAAAAAAAGCTAGTTCATAATATAAAATTAAATTTTCTATCCATATATTCCTGAAGGTTTATATGTATAATGCATGTAAACATACATGTAAGGTCGAGGGTCTAGTGTCAGAGTACTCAGAATATCGTACCCCAACTCTAGACCCCCAACAAAAACCGGATGTACACTGGCTGACCACGGAACGCGACACATTTGCGTGTGCCAATATGGCGGGTTCTACACCCGCCCTATATGTTTATCTTACCACCAGCAAACCACTGGCTTACAGGTAACCGTGCGAAACCGGGATAAGTCGCTAGTATAACTTAAATTGTATCGAACGCGATGAAATGTGTGAATAATTTGTGTAAAGGAAAATGAGAACCGGAAAATTGACGATAAGCAACCGAGATAATGTGGAAACCTACATTTATATTCACGTGTCTAACGTTCAATATAACGTGAAAAATATATTGAAAATATCCCCATTTATTTTCTGTTAATAATAGGTTCGTGTGGTAGCAACATATTTAAAAGTCACAAATACAATGTTCACCATTTTATTGATTGATTTACATAACACTGTTACACATTTCAGTGCTTAATTTTACACAAACGCATGTCAGGATTTACTTAAGGCTTCTCTTTATAATTAATCTTCCAGCATTACCCTCTAAGCTGAACTACGCGACCATTGAACTGTTTACACATTTACTGCCCCGTGAACGAACCACGAATATCCTGGCTATCACATAGTCTTCTTCACAACTCAACACCGGAGCGCGTAAGGCACTTCGTGTTATGATAAACATTTATTACTCCCCACTTAGGTTGTCATTATTAATGTACCCGCAACTACTCTCCTAAATACCTTCGATATTTTTAATAATAGGAAATACCCTAATATGTGATGACATTTGTATGTCAGTTGAGTATATCTGAATTGTCCCAGTCCTTCCCACGACCATTAATCGATATAGGAAAAGTTGCTTTAGTAAATGTACCGCAGCGGGTAGACAGTTGCTATGGAAACACAAAAATTACACTTAAATCATAATTGGTACATATAAATGAAATGCAACCATCAAAACCGTTTATAATTACCGACAACAAGGTCATATGAAAGTGATATAACGACTTACCTTTTGATTGATTCTGGCGTTTTTCGGGGCCTTGACAACAGGCGGTTTCGCCACGGGAGGCGGTGCCACCGCAACTGGTTCTGTCACCAAAGGTATTGTGTTACAATATTATATATTATTATATATATAATATATTCCATTTAAACTATACAAAAACACACGTTCTCACGCCTGTAACCGCCGAAGGGGTAGGCAGAGGTGTAACCTACTGGTTATAATTTGCACTCATCGAGATGTGGGTGTACTCACCCACATCTCGATGAGTATGCAAATTATGCGTAAACATGACAAGTTCTTTTAGGTAAATGTCATCAAACTGCCTGGATCCTTTGTGCACATATGAAACTTCATTAGGAGATTATGGCTGTGTGACTGCATCGGTGGCGCAGTTGTTATTGCGCATGCGTTACGACTGCTATGCTGAGGTCTCGGGTTCGATCCCCGGGTCGGGTAAAGTGATATTTGGTTTTTCTATCTAGAAATTCTCAGTATTTTCCCGGAGTCTGGAACCTGTGCCCGGTATGGCGATAGGCTCGCCCCCCTATGACATTGTGGGACCGAAATTCGGCGAAAAGTGGGTAGTGGTTACACCTCTGCCCACCCCTTCGGGGATTACAGGCGTGAGTGTATATATGTATGTATGTATGGCTTGGCTGTTTTATTTATTTTATTTATTTATTTCAGAAAATGTACAGACAAACTTATGCACTTTAAAGACCACTTTGACATAACTGTGTACAAGATCAATAGGTGGTGGCCACCGGTACCCATGGTAAGATTTAACTTGTGTTATGGGCACCGGTACCACTGTAATTATAATAGTTTATAACAAATAAAACAGTTCAATATTATATAGAAATTAGTAATAGTGCATGCGTGCGTGTGCGTGTGTGTGTGTGTGTGTGTGTGTGTGTGTGTGAGTGAGTGAGTGAGTGAGTGAGAGGGGAGTAGCGTGTCGGTGTGAGTTTGCTTGATTATGTTGAAATAATAATAATAAAATTATATATTGAAATTTATTACAGTGCTAAGACATTTTTATCAGCGTTTCTGTTTGCTGGTAGTCAAGTTTCAAAAGGTAGTCGGTTACATCTTTTTTACATTTAAACTTGTTGATTGAGTAAATTTTACATATTTTATTAATTTTATTGTATAAGTAATTACTTATAATACGGAAATGTCGTTGGCTGTGTATTTAACTCGATTTCATAATAAATGGTGGTTGGATCTTTTCTGCTTAACAGGGTCCAATTGTGAATCGGTGGCATATCGTATGTACGAAATTAAACACAGGAAGCTACCATATTACCTGGTGGTAGCTGGGCCCTTCCCTGCTGCTGCGGCTGCAGGGGCGACCGTTTCTCCTGCTCCACGATGGCAGGGGGCGCTGGTGGCGGAGCGCCGGTGCTTCCACCCCGGACCTGTTGACAAGTGGAGTGCTATCTTTTAATTAAATATCATTCACACAGTCTACACGGAAGACAATTTTGTGTGCTGTGGTTCGAGCATATACTTCCAGTACAACTCTTGTAAGGGGGCATCCATTAATTACGCTGCAGTGGTCAGAGCCATTAACATAATAGGCTATTTGACAACATTGAAAATACACTGCAGTTTGTGGTCATCCTGTTAGACAATAGCTTAAAACACCATATTTCAATGAATTTTAAACAAAATAATGTATATTTTTTGCAAATTAAACGAAATAAAATACAACATTTATTTAAAATTTTATCTGTGATGTGAACACTCTGTGATTGGTTGCAACTCTGGTGACGTCACACGCAAGTAAACATAGTTTCTTCGAGTGATTTTAGTTCGCGTTTTATGTTTTCTGGGTGATAAATTCTATTGTTGATCTATTTATGAAGCATCATTATTAGCTTGTTTACTTGCATGTGACGTCACACGTGTCATATGATCAGCGCCATTACAGAAATAGCGTTTTTGCCGCGGTATTGGAGATTTAAACTTTAACATTGATTTTTATTAAAAATACAGTAGATTTCCCGGAAATATCAATATAGTGCGCTTATTATGTAATAAATAATAGTTTTAAATCATTTTAGAAAATTAGTCAGATAGCCTATTAACCAAGTTAGGCGGAACATAGGTATCTTTAATTGCACACTGGCGGAATTCATAAGGGCGACTATAATGACTGTAACGAATAATGAATCGACTGTATGAGGTGTCTATGTGTATTGAATTGGTTGTATAGCAATGCAAGTATAATCGCATTGGGTGTGTTACCTGTAAGATTATATTTAACTAGCTGTTGCTCGCGGCTCCGCCCGCGTGGAGGTCATATTTGGGAGAAAAGTATACAATACAAAATACTCATGCGTTAAACTTAAAAAATAACGGATTTCATACAATCTTTCATCCCCTATTTTACCCCCTTAGAGGCGGAATTTCCAAAAATCCTGGAACATATATTTTTTATTTTTAACTAAAAGCCAAATACAATTTTTCATGAATTTAACTTCAAAAATGACGGATTTTCATACAAACTTTCATCCCCTATTTTACCCCCTTAGGGGTCGTATATCCAAAAACCCTTCCTTAGTGGATGCCTACATCATAAAAGGTACCTACTGTCAACATTTCAAGTCTCTAACCCTTTTTTTTTTTTTTGTCGCGGGGAAAGCCTTTTATTACTACCGCCCGCTTCGGGGGGAAGCGGAATAAGGAATAAAACGGTTATGCTGGACTAGCCGGTCTTACGACCCAGCATCCCCCTCGCCCGGATGATGGCTATCCGGGCAGCCGCTGGGCCGAGTCCCTACCCCCTATGTACACCCCACCCGACACTACCAGCTAAAACCCCGCGGTGGCCTTCTTCGGCGCTTACGGAGCGATCCCGGGGTATTCTAAGGAGTGCTAGAATTGCTGCCGGAACCGCCCCTGCGCGGTGCTGCGTAGCAGCCCATCTCCATGGGAGGGCTTAGGAGCCCCCGCGCACCGAACAACGACAGCGAACGAGGCCTTACCACACGCGCTGCCGTCCATCTCGGGGTCGCACGATGCTCCGAAACTGGGAGTGCATCGATTCGGGCTGACAGCCCCCCGCTGCGAGCCCGCGACCCCCGATGGCCCCAATTAGTCGCCTCAAGTCTCTAACCCTAGCCGTTTAGGCTGTGCGTTGATCGATCAGTCAGTCAGTCAGTCAGTTTCTTCTTTTATATATACAGATTTAATAAATAAATTACGTGAGGCAACTTTGGCGATTTTTCGACCCCCCCTACCTCCTTGGTCAGATGTCGTGAGATTTTGCTCAACAATGAGAGAATTTGAGAATTCACAGGTATGCAGATTTCCTTACGATATTTTCCTTTAAAGCAGGCGATAATTAACAATGAATACACACGTGACTTCGAAAAGTCGGAGGTGTGTGAGCTGGTTTTGAATCTACGACTCGTCTCGTCTGTAAGACTATCACGGTTTGTGATAAGTGATCATTGACCCGCAAAAAACCCACACGATCTATTATCCAACATTGTTATTATATTTCAAACGGTCGTTAAGATAGTAACACTTTTATTAAAATCATTCCGTGTTTATCTCCTTCAAGAACACACGCGCAGAAACTAAAAACATCTCAATATACCAAGAATATATAAATACTAGCGGACCGTGCAGACGTAGTCATGCCCGCAAAAGCAGCGCCACACCGACAGCAGCCCCATCTGCTGCGCTGATTTGTGAATCTAAACCATCCAGGGCGCCACCCAAACGCATACAAAAAAAAACATTCAGATCGGTCCAGCCGTTTAGGAGGAGTTCAGTGACATACACACGTACAGTAGAATTATATATATAAAGATAGTGATATTTCACAGCGTATTCCACAATTATCTATCGAGTTCAAACCATTTACATTTTTATGGGCGCGTTGCTTAGAGTATTTAACACTGGAGACGCCATTGAGCGCTTACCCCGTTTGACAAATGTAAGAGCACGGTGCTCATACACGTTCTATAAAACGAGTTGCGCTTCGTGATCCGCCACTAAAAAAGTGACATCACGTGCGAATGGAGCTCCCTGAAAACGCGAGCCTGTAGCGGTATTAACATGTAAAAATAGATCTGACACATCAAACTTACAAAAATACAAAATTATTTTTCACCTGGACATATTTTTTTAAAGTAATATTATCATTAAAAGCAACAAAACATATAATTTCTAAAAATTATCATCGGGTAATAAATGTTGCCATGTTAAACTTTTAGCCACAGTAGTGCAAAATTTATTTGCATTCAATATCTTAAACGCAAGTTGTTTTTTTAATATTAATTTTTAACCCAATGTTGCCCGCGGCTCCGCCCGCGTGTAGGTCTTGGAGCATTTTAACCTTCTAGCAAAATATGCTATCCCATAAGAAGCGTGCATTTTTTCGAGTTAAAAGTGGTCTTTGTCATTTTCTGATCCCTAAACTGCCACTATGCAAAAAATCATGTCGATCCTTTGCTCTGTGAAAAACTAAACTATCCCATGGGAACTGTACATTTCTCCGGGATAAAAAGTAGCCTATGTGCTTTTCCAGACTATAATCTATCTCTGTGCCAAATTTTCAGTAGATCCGTCCAGCCGTTGTAGCGTGATTGGATATCAAAAAACCATGCATCCATCCAAACATACGCATTTATAATATTAGTAGGATTACTTTATTTATGCTTCTTAATTTATAATTTAAAAATATTAGGAGAGTTGACATATCGACTAAGTTTACAATTTCATAAACTTTATGCCAGTGTAGCATTTTGGGTGGTTTATGTGGTAACACTGTCGTTTATGCAAGACTCAAATAGTGTTGCAGATAAACTTATAAAGGTTATCGATAAAATTACTAATCCATCTGGACTGTCTTCTAAACACATAATTTTAATGTAAATAGTTCTAACACACTAGGAATGTCACAAAATATGACAAAACCAGAATAAAGTTTTTGTCAAAAAAATGTGATCCTAAAATTGTATCCGGTATACATATTTAAAAAATATTTAGGTATGAATTTTGGCGCCATTCATTTATTACGTAAGATGATGTAGGGGGGGAGTCTATCATGTCTTATTTTTTTTTACAAGGGGTGGAGGGAGTCTTAATAGTTCTTACGTAAGATCACACAAATGCGTAAAGTTAGGATTATACTTTGAAAAAACGCGGGCCATGCCTATAATTTTAAAAACAAGAAACTAAGATTTTTTAAATTTTTTTTGTTAACCGGTATGTCTTGCCTTTTCACCCGGTTCCGGCTTGACGTCGACTTTTGGGACACCCTGTATTCATGTCGAGATCTCAAGCCCTTTTTAAATGCTCTTCATAATAGATAGCCGTTAGCCGGCTACCACACCAAAACAGGCGATAATCGCTCTCAATGACATACAATAATTTCATTCACAGCATTTGCTAATCGCATTCGTTACCAGTAACACTGTATTTCTTGGCTCCGCTTATTTAATTTGAAATTTTATGGAATAACAGAACACTCCATTTTCTTACAAACTATATACCATTGGAAAGGTCGTGTTGTGTACTTTCCGGTGGTTTATTTGCTGAGGTATAATCGGAATACCTCAAAACGAGTGAGTAATCAACATTTTAAAATAATTTGCAACGGCCGTCATTGTTGTGTTGCATGTGCTGACATACCTGAAAAACGCTACTCTACAATTAGTGTTGACCAAAAAAAAAATGGAAGTGTCACGGATGATGTGCAAAGCAACCAAAAACTGATAACAGTAATACGCATTTACGTCCCATTGACTCGCCCGGGAAGTCGAGGAACAATAATGACTCGCTACCTTTTAATGACAATATTACGCATCGAAAAAAGCCACTATTGATACTAGCGCAATTAGTGGAAGTTCCGGCTTAAACTCTTCCGCGTCAGTTATTACAAAGAAAGACGCTAGGGAAATAATAAGAGAAGAATTCAATGTCATGAAATTGGCTTTAGCACAGGAGCTTAACCAAACACTTAAGCAGATGGTGAGAACCGAATTTCAATCTCGAAAATCAATTCATAAAACAGGAAATAACTGCTTTGGATAATAATGTTTGTTTCTGAATGAAAATTATGAAACCACCAAATCCGCCATCGCCAAATACCAAGACACACTGGGAGAGCTAAAGAAATAGAACGTTCAGTTAACATATACATTACAGGATCTGCAAATCAGGCTTCAGGTTGCTGAGCAGCATAACCGTTCTAACAATCTTGAGATAGAGTGTGTCCCCGAGCACAAACAGTAAAACTTGCTATCTATAATTACTCAGCTGTCTAAGGTATCCTGACACTTGAAAGAATCCGACATTCATCATTGCACTCGTGTGGTAAAAAGTAACAGAGATGACAAGAGACCTCGCTCAATCATTGTTAAATTGGCTACCTCTAGGCTTCGGGATACATTTTAGCGAAAACAATAAATTTTAATAAGGCAAATCCAAACGACAAGCTCAGTACTGCTCACATAGGCATTGGAGGTAATAAATCGCCGCTTTACATTGTTGAGCACCTTTCACCTAAAAACAAATTACACGCAGCGGCTCGCCAGATCGTCAAAGAAAAAGAGTACAAATTCGTGTAGATTAAGCAAGGTCGTGTTTTCATTAAGAAAACAGAAGAAGACGAGTTTACTTATATAAGAAACCAAGAGACCAGAACCGACCTAAAACAATTCTTTGCCATATCCATACTAGCTGTTGCTCGCGGCTCCGCCCCCGTGGAGTTTATTTTCGGGAGCAGAAGTATCAATGCAAGGAGTTGTCTTCTGCACTGAGACACCTATAGCGATCGTCCTGAATCTCAGGTGTTGTGACTGTCTAGATGGCTAGACAGGCACAACTCCTAACTTAAACTTCTAGCACTCCTTATAATACCCCGGGATCACTCCGTAAGTGTCGAAGAAGGCCACCGCGGGGTTTTAGCTGGTAGTGTCCGGTTGGGTGTACATAAGTAGTAGGGACTCGGCCCAGCCGCAGCCCGGATAGCCATCATCCGGGCGAGGGGGTGCTGGGTCGTAAGACCGGCTAGTCCAGCATAACCGTTTTATTCTCATTCCGCTTCCCCCCGAAGCGGACGGCAGTAATAAAATGCTTTCCCCGCGACAAAAAAAAAGTGTTGTGCCTGAAGCTTGAGATTACATTTAAAGAATACCTCATAAGTTAACTCCTCACTTCGCCCTTTAAGGGATGATTTGGTAAAAACGTTGAAATACGTATTTCTTTATTTTTTACCTAAAGCCTAAATATGAATTTTCAGATCCCTAAGTTGAAGTATTACGGATTGCCCATACCAACTTTTAACCTCTATTTCACCCCTTTCAAGATATTTTTTTGAGACAAAAGATACCCTATGTCCTTCCCTAGGATATAATCTATCCCTCTACTGAATTTCATTAGGATTTGTTCACCCGTTTAGTCATGAAAAGGTAAGAAACAGACATACAAACAACAATATTAATTTTGTTGCGGAGATATTTTAAAACTGTAATATCTCCTAAGATATTCATTGAAATCAAATGACGTAAAGGGCAACTTTGTTCAAAATTAAATACTTGTGATGAATAAAGTATTTATTTGGATAAGGATTAATACCATGTTTATAAAAACCCCTTTCCAAATAATACATTGTTTCAGAACAAATTCGATAACCATTAAAAAGGTTATAGTGAGCCAACCGAAATAGATAGACATATGCTATTGCGGACTTTTTTTAGAACTTTTTAAGAGGAACAATTTCGTCGTACATGATTGTTATGTAACTTTAACCGTTAACGCAGCGTACGCAACGGAAGCTCTCAAAAGGAATCAATTTTCCCCGTTTTTGCAACATTTTTCATTGCTGCTCCGCTCCTATTGGTGACAGCGTGATGTTAAATACCCTATAGCGCTCCTCGATAAATGGGCTATCCAAAACTAAAAGATTTTTTCAATTCGAACCAGTAGTTCCTGAGATAAGCCCGTTCAAATAAACAAACAAACTCTTCAGCTTTATATAATAGTATAGATTAAATAAATTAAAGGCGTATTATTTAAAAAAAATCTAAAAAATAAAGTTTTTATTTTTGCTTATTTGGCTTGTATTTTTCTCAGTACTCATTACCTTTATTATCTTTACAGTATTTCGATTAAATTAGAAATATTAATTTACACTATTTTTAACTATACCTCTCTACTTCCGTCCCTTTTCACGAAATCACACCCAGAGATTGCAAGAAAGCGATAGAAAAGATGATACACATAAAAAAATATCTTAAAACATTTAATAAATTATAATTGTTTTATTTTATCTATCGATAGATAAGGACAACGCTATCTATACCTCGTGTCGACATTGCTACGCTCTACTGTTTTTACACAGTTGTCAATATATGACACTGTAAATATATTTCACAACAAGATACATTTGTAACTGTGTGCGTAAATTTGCCAGTGTTGTATGAAATGGTGTAGTGTGCGTGTGTAACGACGTGATTACATTTTGCATTTGTGTGCACATGTTTATTTGTAGTTGTACGAAGCCCCCCACCGACATTGCTGAATTTTTTGTTCAAGATTCGAGCGTAATGCCGACTCCTTTTGGTTGCCTACTCTAAGGCGCGTTGGAATAACCATTTTAAACATAACCTTATTTGTTATCATAATTTATTTCTCTTGAATTAGTTTATTGTTCGGGAAATTATATCATTGGTTGGCTATTTAATTTAAGCGACGTTTTTGCGACATTGATTTATATACATACTAGCTGTTGCCAGTGGCTCCGCCAGCGTGGTAGTTATTTCTGAAAGAAAAGGTATAACATCCATGTATTCCGGGCAAAAGTAGCCTATGTCATTCTCAGACCCCTCAACTAACAGTATGCAAAAAATCATGTCAATCCCTTGCTATGTGTTAAACAAAAAACAAAACTATTCCACGGGATCCGTACATTTTGCCGAGATAAAAAGTAGCCTATGTGCTACACCAGACTATAATCTATGTCTGTGCCAAATTTCAATCAGATCCGTTCAGCTGTTCTGACGTGATTCAGTAACAAACATCCATCCATCCATCGACTGGAAGAGTGGGTAGAGGGCGCCCAAGGAGAACGTTTACGAATCAGATAAACGATCTTCTCGTAAAAGGGCAAATCAGAAGTACCTCCAACCGTCGTAAATGTATGAATGTGGAAGAGGCGAAAGAAGTGTGTCAGGATCGTAGTTTGTGGCACTCAATAGTCTCTGCCTACCCCCATGGGATACGGGCGTGAATGTATATGTATGTATCCATCCATCGATACAAACATTCGCATTTATAATATTAGTAAGATTTGAAATTAGCAAAATTTTTCAGCATCTTTTGAGCCTACATTCAATATTATTGTGCTCTTTTTGGCGCTCAAATCAACTGGTAAAACATAACAAATTTTCAGGGTACATTTATTTAAGAAAGTAAAGCTCATAAATGAAGAACAAGAAAACTCTAAACCTCTCTTCTGTAAGTTTTGAAAAAAAAAAATTTTTATCCTGGCACGGCAAAGTGACCACACTGCACCTGATGGTAAGCGCAGTGATTAGAGTATCGAGTAGCGAGAGACAATCTATCCCCTACTCAACACAATCATGCCGGCCTACATTCACACTACGCCATGAGCAAGAAGGTAAAGAAGCGGTCGAGGGTCTAGTGTCAGAGTACTCAGAAGGCCGCAAAACGGCAAACATCGTACCTCAACTATAGACCCTCGACAAAAACCGGATGTAAACTGGCTGATCCCGAAACGCGACACATTACGTGTGCCACTATGGCGGAGTTTACACCCTGTGTACGATGGTCGCTATCCGGGCGGATATGAATATCCTACCACCAGCAAGCAATGCAATGTTGCCGCCACGTATATTTTCAATGTGCAAATGCAATTTACGTACCAACGAGACCGCATTACGTTCAAAAACCGCAACAAAATAATTACGTTAAATTAGCAGGTAAATAAACGGTATCGAACCGTTGGTAGCGATAATTATAATTTTAAAACCGGTGTTCAACTCTTGACACTAAACAAGTTTTGTGTAGTAAAAGGCATGGTTACAAGCAGGGATGTTATGGAGCTCCGTAACCGTAACCGAAACTATCGGATATCCGAAATAAAATTCTATCCGTAACCGTAACCGAATCTCATATAAAAGTTTCAAATAATTTCGGATTTTCTAATTGAGACACGTTAGGACTGGCTTTTGTTTTTGCCTGGCCGAACCGACACACGAACCGCGCGCGTATCTCAATGCATATATTATATTTAGTTATATTGCTTAGACATAGCCTGTCAGTCATTTACTCTTGTGGGATTACATTTACTAACATAAAATAGTACCAAATGAAATACTAAAAATAAGGCTATTTGTTTTTTACTTTTACAATTTCTTCAAAATCTGATATCCATAACTGAAACTATCCGAAACTGACGGATAATCCGAAATAATTTCATATCCGTAACCGTATCCGAAACCGATATAATATTATTCACATATCCGTATCCACATCCAGATCCGAAATTTCAATTCCATAACATCTCTAGTTACAAGTCATGGTGTCTCAACGACAGCTTCCGTGGCGCAGTTAACGAGCCGGCTGTGAATCGAGAGGCCGTGGGTTCGATTCCCACACCGGGACAAATGTTCGTGTGACAGACAGATATTTGTGTCCGGGACAGTGTTACCAGATACACGGTTATTACCGTAAATGCACAGTATTTTTATCCAAAACACGGTCTACGGTAATGATCTATTACCGTGTCAATTTCTGCGATATTTTTAATATTAATTACCGTGTAAATTATAGTCGAATTCGAATCCAAAAATTATAACATTCTTAAAACGAATTCAGATAGATCTGTCGGCAGCTTAAGGTAGACAATGGGAAGAGGTATAGACGTGTTTAAAAAGATGACTCTGTCTATTTATGACCAAGAAGTGGAACTTTTGGAAGAATAATTTATTTCTAGAAAAAAATATATAAAGAACTAGCTGTTGCTCGCGGCTCCGCCTGCGTGGAGGTTATATTCGGGAGCAGAAGTATACAATCCAAGGAGTTGTCTTCTGCACTGAGGCACCTGTAGCGATTGTCCAGCCTCTCAGGTGTTGTGTCTGAATCTTGAGATTGCATCTAAAGAATACCCCATAAGTTTAACCTCACTTTGCCCCCTTTAGGGATGATTTTTCAAAAACGTTGAAACACGTTTTTCTTTATTTCCTACCAAAAGGCTAAATATGAATTTACAGATCCAAGTCGAGGAATTATGGATTTCCCATACAAATTTTGAACTCCTATTTGACCCCTTTCATGGTTGTTTTTTGAGAAAAAGATAGCCTATGTCCTTCTCCAGGATATAATCTATTCTCTTACCAAATTTCATTACAATCCGTTCAGCCGTTTAGTCGTGAAGAGGTAACAAACAAACAGAGTTACTTTCGCATTTATAGTATTAGTATGGATAACGTTGTTTTTCGTTTAACATTGACACGGTATTATACACAGTCATTTAAAAATAAATCTAAGGTACTACATACTACATACTTCAAACACGGCAATTTTAGTCTGGTGACACGGTAGTTTTTCTATTTTCATCTGGTAACACTGGTCCGGGGTCTGGGTGTTGTGGGACCGTGCGTCTCTCTAGGTCCCTGATACCCACGACACAATGCTCGTATCTTAGTGTGGGGTCGGGGCTATGTGTGTGACTGATGTGTTGTAATCCAAAATTAAAGTTAACTGGTTAATTATAATTAAATAGAACTTTGCATCGCTATAAACTCTCCATATTTAAAATCAATTTTCTTCTTTTCAATTCGGCTAGATATTAAAGCGTGTTTTTTAGTTTTTGAATCATTTATTTTTATAGATCACACATGGAAGAAATCGAACCGCTATATGAGGCCGTCAGCGCAAAAGTGGCCTAAGCTTGAGACAATGAGTATGAAAATAATGAGGTTTGTATATTCATGAATTTTAAATCAATGTACATAAATTATATTATAAGTTTTGCAATGCCATTTTGGTTTTGCATTAAATTTTCGCACATTTTAAATCATTTGTAGTACATAGGTCAGATTATGAACAATTGAGGGTTAGGCCACTTTTGCACTGACAGCCTCATATATAATATAGTTTAGTTTTATAACTTCTCGCTCACTCCATATCGAAGACAACTTAGTGGTTTACCCAATCATGAACACAACAGGTAAAGACGAGTTTAAAAACCCCAGCTAAAAATAAACAAAGATATTAGAACCTGATAAAACTGAAGATTTTCCTTGTTGACGTCTTGTAATATAAGATTACAGATTGTGTCATATTGTTGGTAGAGTTATTGCACTACTTCATGCGATATTGATGTTACGCTCAGCGAATACTTAATTGATAATAACGCCATCTGTTATCAAGTAATGGAATTACGCGTGTAAAAGATTCTAGATAAAAAAATATCTACACCAGTGCTTCCCAAACTGTGGGTCGCGAGCGAATATTGGTTGGGCCATAAAAATAGGATCATACTTCGATCGAACGGAATATAATTATTAAAACGGTTTTTTTTCTTATTTTAACAGTCCATTCATATAAACTCATTTGCAAAAAAACGGGCACTTAAGCAATGAACCATTTCAAATGTTACTATTGGTTTGTTTGATAATTATAGGTAGTTTTACTTTCACAATTTTGTAAATTAATAAGCAAATAATCGTTTTCGTCAGTATTATCATAAAATTTTGATAAAGTTTATGGGTTTTAATGCTAAAGTTCACTAGTAGTGTATGCTCGCTAGTAGTGCATATGCTCGTGAAGTAAAAGTTAACAAAGATTTTTGTTTGATTTTTCTTTAATAAAGTAAAAGCAGATAAATGTTTAGTATCGAGTGTGACCCCTCTAGCTGAAATCACAGCTTGAATTCGTCTGGGTATGCTAGCGAGGATATCCCGGATACTTGCTTGCGGAATACGTTCCCACTCCGCGGTAATCACATTCTTCAGCTCTCTGATGGTCTGCAGAGCCGGTTGTACTGATCTCACTGATTGAGGTCGGGACTTCGAGCTGGCCAATCCAAACGACGAATGCCGACCTCTTGCACATACGCTTGCACATCGCCAGACAGGTGGGCGCGAGCGTTGTCGTCCATAAAAATTGAGTCTTCGCCTAAAGCAGCCAATGCGGGTTGTGCATGAGGAATTAGAACTTCCGTTATGTATCGATGTCCAGTCAGTGAGCCGTTTTCAATGAAGACTAACTCTGTACGATCCATTGAATTTATTCCTGCCCAAAACATAACAGAGCCCCCACCATAAGGTGTGATTTCTTCAAAACAAGGCTCTGCAAAGCGTTCTCCTCGTCTTCGTAGCACTCGCCGACGTCGATCTTCACCCAACAGAAATATCCTGGCTTCATCGGAGAACAATACCCTATTCCAGTCTTCTTGAGTCCATGACTCACAATTTCGAGCAAACCTAAGCCTGGCAACTCTGTGCTCACGGAGTAACTTAGGGCCGCGGGCCGGGCGATGACTGCGTATATTAGCCGCGAGAAGCCTCCTCCTGACCGTCCATAGACTAATATGCACATTTCTTACTTCTTCGAGGTTGTTCTTAAGGTCAATATACATGTATGTTATGTCTATGTATTTTGCTGTACATCATAGTATGTCTATTTCCCTACGATGACCACCCATTACTTTTGTTTCTCTTCAGATCGAATCCATGTAAAGGTTGTCTGGAAGAGATCGCAGTTAGCGATAAGACCGCCGTTTGTACATTCTATTTTAAGTTTATTGCAATGTACTGTTAATATTTGTATTCTGGTGTACAATAAAGCATAAATAAATAAATAAAGACTTGCGATTTCTCAATGCGCGACTCACAAGAAAACGATCATCCCGTGGTTGGGTACATGGTTTTTTTCCAGAACCAGGCCTTCTCTCGACGGAACCGGTGTCTTGATACCGCTGCCAGGTCCTTTGAACCGTCGAGCGACTCACACTTAGCCTCTGAGCCACGAAGCATTGGTGCAACCCTCTTCGAGCAGCGCAATAATTTTGGTAGCTTTTACCACTTTCTCTAACATTATTGAGACAGCTAAACAGCAATAAATGAAGCTTTGACAATTAAGAATATGAAATAAATTCATAAAAATGGACTAAAAGTTATGAAAACCGATATTATCTTTTGGAACTTCGCACCAAAAATGTAGGATAAAAAGTGGTTTTCTGTAAAAACGAGCATCAAATGAAAATTTGAATTTAGAACGTACTGTTGTAAACACCACGGCATTTTTTAAAACCGGCCAGTAACATGTACAAATGATTGAAATCATTTTGGTACCGTATTTCTTTAAAGAAGAATTAAAATCAAAACCGCCCGTTTTTTTGCAAATGAGTGTAGTTATGCCTCTTTTTATTCATGACAACCAAGAGGTGAGTCTCGAATTTGGAACTTTTTATTAGAGTGGGTCGCTGTTCAGGCAACTTTGGGAACCATTGATCTACACTGTTCGAGAATTTGGCGTAGTGTGACGAAGCAGGCCGGCATGATTGTGTTGAGTAGCGGGGGATAGCCGATAGATTGTGTTGAGAAAGAAAACATCGTGAGTAAATCTGCATACATGTTGTCGCTAGTAAATGTCTCCTTAAGTTTCCGAAAGAATGAGTCGGTCGTCGACCGCGATCCCTTTATACACCCGGACGCATTTCCAACTAGTGTGTGGAAAGTTCCAGAAAGATTGCGAAACATCTGCAAGATTCTTGTAAACTTAAGACCGTTCCGGAACATTCTTTTTTTTATCCTGGCACGGCAATACCACACTGCACCTAATCGTAGGCGCAGTGCCGTCCAGTTAGAGTATCGACTAGCGAGAGAAAATCTATCCCCCGCTACTCAACACAATCATGCCGGCCTGCTTCTTCACACTACGCTATGGGCAAAAAGGTTATGAAACGGTCGAGGGTCGTGTCAGAGTACTCAGAAGACCGTAAAACGGCAAAACATCGTACCCCAACCTTAGACCCCGACAAAAACTGATGTACACTAGCTGACCCCGTAACGCGACACACTTGTGTGTCACTATGGCGGGTTTTACACCCTGTGTACGGTGGTCGCTATCCGGACGGATATGAATATCCTACCGCCTTCTGTACAGTTATTGAACCCGCTGCTTCTCATTTTTTAGCGGGTACTCGCTCATTGCGCCTGTAAATGTAGAAACATAATCCCACCTTTAAATTATAAATAGTATAAGAATGTGTAATTAATTTTAGCCTATAAAACGGAAATTATTCAAGGAAAAGAAAGGGTGAAGGGAATGCCAAGGTCTAGTGCGTGCAAAGGACGCGAAGCTAGTCCTTTCTCGAGCAGGGCTACCAATCGAAGTTCCTTGTGTTTACATTGCTGGTCTTTTATTCGAGGTAAGAGGTGAATGACACCTTAGTAAAGTTTTGTATGAGATTTTGATATAGAAATCCATACTAATACTATAAATGCGAAAGTAACTCTGTTTGTATGTATTTTGTTTGTTCGTTTGTTACCTTTTCACGACTAAACGGCTGACCGGATTGTGATGAAATTTGGCAAGGAGATTGTCCTTGGAGAAGGACATAGGCTATCTTATTTCTCAAAAACTATCTTGAAAGGGGTCAAATAGGAGTTCAAAATTTGTATGTGAAATCCATAATTCCTGAAGTTAGGGATCTGAAAATTCATATTTAGGCTTTTGGTAGGAAATAAAGAAATGAAAAAGCTAGTAATAAATAATAATACTAGCCCTGTATTAAACATTGTCCCACTGCTGGGCACGGGCCTCCTCTACTAATGAGAGCGGTTAGGCCTTAGTCCACCACGCTTTAACGCGGGCCAGTAGACTTCACATACCTTCGAAATTATGGTATGCAGGTATGCTCACAATGTTTTCCTTCACCGTCAAAGCAATTTAAATTAAGATTTTGATATTGAGAAAAAAAAAATCACTTAGTACATGTCTTAGCTGGCTGTGAAACAAGTAGTAGCGGGTTGAGTTCCTGGAGCGTAAATTTTTTGTGAGGTCTAAAAAAATTTTGTTTCGGGTCTGGGTGGTGTGGGACCGTAGTCCCTCGTAGTTAATACAGGTTTGACCTAGATGGGTCAGGGCTGTGTGTATGACTCTTGATTGTATTCTTATTAATTACAAAGACGCTAAAAAGTAAACGCTAAACAAAATAAAACCATATTACCATATGAAATATATGGTTATATAACCATATATTTCATATTATATTGATAAGGTTCAGTTTTCCCATACTTTCAATGCGTAAGCCTGAATTGAAATTTTAAACCGACTTCAAAAAAGGAGGAGGTTCTCAATACGTCGGAATCTTTTCTTTATGTATGTTCCCCGATTACTCTAAGACGCCTGGACCGATTCGAGAAATTCTATTTTGTTTAAAAGGGTATACATCCCAGGTGGTCCCATTGGCATCAAGTCAGGGTCTGATAATGCGATCCCAGAAAAATCGAGGTCAACCCCTCAACAACCTCAAATTTTATAGGGACGCATAATTTGTTTTGTATTGAAGTCGGTGAACTTTTTATGAAAGAAAAAACGTTTTTAAGAATTAAAAAAGACACATTTACCGATTTTACCTGATCCTTTACGAGGAAAAAGTAACACGGTTGACTGTCCTGTTCTCAAGGTGCATTGTCAGTTACAAGATGTATGGTATGTGAAACGAGTGTGCCGGGTCGCCCATTATTGTGACATGTGCGTTGTGTAACTGTATAAGAAAATACTATAATAATTATTTACATGAAACAGAACAAACTTAATTTAAGCTATGAAATTAAAGACCGCAGACCCCGCACCCCGACAAGCATTTGTGCGATTAAGTCTCGAGTCTGGGTGTTGTGCCGAAAATCTCTCCTAGTTGATAACAAAAAAACTAGTATCTTATTGTGGGGTCAAGAATATGTGTTATTTATTTAAAGACTACATGTTACCCGCGGCTCCGTCCGCGTGCAGGTTACATTTGAAAGAAAAGGTATACAATCCATCTCATGCCAAGGAGGCATCTTAAGCTATTACACCTTTCTATATTTTTCTATCCCATAGGCAGCGTGCATTTTTCCGGGATAAAAAGTGGCATATGTCATTTTCTGATCGCTAAACTGTCACTATAACATAAAACATGTCGATCCTTGCTCTGTGAAAAATTAAACTATCCCATGGGAACTGTACATTTTACCGGGATAAACGTATCCTATGTGCTATTCCAGACTATAATCTATCTCTGTGCCAAATTTCATCCAGATCCGTCCAGCCGTTGTAGCGTGATTGAGTAACAAACATCCATCCATCCATTCATACAAACATGCGCATTTATCATATTAGTAGAATTAAGATTATTAATTAACACAAGTCAATATGTAATTAAACAAACTAATTGACCCACTGCGGTTTAACATGTAAGAACTCGCCTTTATTGGAATCGGTTAACCGCAATGAGAACGCGGTAGACAAACATATTGACTTGATAATAAGTAACCAGTCGCGTAGGTCCTTGGTTCGATATCTGCGTGTGATAAGGGGCACTCATCGATCATGCTGCATTTTCAGTTAACGCTTGGCATACGTTCACACGTATACGACGCAGCACAGCTATAAATAATAACACCCAACAGTCACACACATAGCCCCGACCTCACACTAAGATACGAGTCCTGTGTTGTGGGTATCAGGGACTGCGAGAGACACACGGTCTCACAACACCCAGACCCCCGACACAAATATCTGTCTGTCACAGAAACATTTGTCCCGGTGTGGGAATCGAACCCACGGCCTCTCGCCAACTGCGCAACGGAGCTGCTTGTAATGTACTAATATAACTGACTGCATCAGTGGCGCAGTTGTAATTGCGCATTTACTACTGCTGTGCTGAGGTCTCCTCGATCCCCGGGTCGGGTAAAGTGATATTGGGTTTTTCTATATAGAAATACTTAGTATCAGTATAGTTCCGAGCCATAAAACATGACAAGTTTTTTTTTCGGTAATTTTTTTTTTTCTATAGTATTGTCCGACAAACGAGTCAATGGGTCACCTGATGTTAAGTGGTCTCCACCGCCCATGAACATCCACAAAACCGAAAGAGTCATGTATGCGCTGTCGGCCTTAAAGGACCAGGAATAGGGATTAGGGAAGGGGGGATCTGAGCCTCCGGATATCTCACTTACCATACGAAACGCGACAGTAAACTGTCACTTTACATTGGTTTTCTGTGAGACAGTGGTACTACCCCGGTCGAGCCGCCCATTCATGCTGTAGACAAATATGTCTACAGCGTGGCTCTACCACTTTAAAATGAAAAAATGACATCAAACTGCCTGGATCTTTTGTCCACATATGAAACTTAACGGTAGGCAGCGGCTCTGCTGTGCCCTGGCATTGCAGAAGTCTATGGGCGGCGGTGACTACTTACCATCAGGTGGCCCGTCTGCTCGTCTGCCTATCGAGGCACTAAAAAAACTTGATTAGAAGATTATGGCTGTGTATTTAACTCGATTTCATAAGAAATGTTGGTTGGATCTTTTCTGCTTAACAGGGTCCAACTGTGATTCGATTGCATATCGATAGCCTCCGTGGCACAGCGGGCGAGTAGCCAGCTGTGAAACAAGAGGCCATGGCTTCGGTTCCCGCACCGAGACAAATATTAGTGTGACAGATAGATATTTATTTCGGGTCTGGGTGTTGTGTGTAGTCCCTCTTAGTGCTTGATACCCACGATACAGTTTTTACCTAGTGTGGGGTCAGAAGTATGTGTATGATATGGATGTAAATATGAAAAAAAAATTAAACACAGTAACAAGCAGCGATAGCCTAGTTGGTTGCGGTACGGACTGCCAAGACGAAAGTCGTAGGTTCGAAACCCAAGTGGCATACACCTCTGACTTTTCTAAAGTTATGTGTGTATTAAAATGTTAATTATCGCTTGCTTTAACGGTGAAGGAAAACATCGTGAGGAAACCTGCATATCTGAGAATTTTTCGAGGGTATGAGAAGTCAGCCAACCCGCATTAGGCCAGCGTGGTGGACTAAGGCCTAACCCCTCTCATTAGTAGAGGAGGCCCGTGCCCAGCAGTGGGACAATGTTTAATACAGGGCTAGTATTATTATTATTATATAACAAGCAGCGATAGCCTAGTTGGTTGTGGTACGGACTGTCAAGACGAAAGTCGTATGTTCGAAACACAAGTGGCATACACCTCTGACTTTTCTCAAGTTATGTGTGTATTAAATGTTAATTATCGCTTGCTTTAACGGTGACGGAAACATCGTGAGGAAACCTGCATACCTGAGAATTCTCTCAAGAATTTCAAAGGTATGTGAAGTCTACCAACCCGCATTAGGCCAGCGTGGTGGACTAAGGCCTAACCCCTCTCATTAGTAGAGGAGGCCCGTGCCCGTGCCAGTGGGACAATGTTTAATACAGGGCTGGTATTATTATTTATTACTAGCTTTTGCCCACGACTTCGTCCGCGTGGAATAATGACTTCCGGAAAAAACAATTTATCCCCCTCTTCTCCCCGTTGGGAGGGAATTTCCAATAATCCTCTCTTAGTGGTAGCCTACTCCTCCCAACAAACACACAGGCCAAATTTCAGCTCTCTACTGCCAGTAGTTTCGGCTGTGCGTTGCCTGTCAGTCTAATAATAAAACCTACTTCACTTAAAACTAAATACCTATGGTTACACAAAAATAATCCTTATAGCATGATTCAGTATTCACGCGCGATGGCTTATTAGCGTATTTCATGTATAACTTTGGTGTTTATGTACCTATTTCTATAATTCTTTTTTTATTAAATTAAGTAAATAGGTAATAATGTTAACATTTATTAATAAGGGATGATTGAGAGTGTTATAAACGTAAGAGTAGACAAATATAATCAGATATCTCTGAACTGCTAAGCTATCGGGAGTTACACGTGTTATTGTGAGTCAACCATAAAATATAGACATTTGCTGTCGTGGAATATTTTTTATATAATTTTAAGGAGAACATTTCCGTCATACATGATTTCTGTGTAGCTTTAACTATTAAGGCTGCACACGCGACGGAAGCTTAAAAAATGGAGTAAGTTCTCCTGTTTTCCCAACATTTCCCTTCACTGCTCTGCTCCTATTGATCGTAGCGTGATGAAAAGTATACTATAACCTGCCCAGGAGTATGAAGAACAATTGTACCAAGTTTTGTTGAAATCCGTCGAGTGGTTTTTGTTTCTATAACGAACATACAGACAGACATACAGACAGACAGACAGACAGACAGACAGACAAAAATTTTACTGATTCCATTTTTGGCGTCAGTATCGATCACTAATCACCCGCTGATAGTTATTTTGGAAATATATTTCATGTACAGAATTGACCTCTCTACAGATTTATTATAAGTATAGATATAGATAAACACAGTAAACTACCTTATTATATTAGATATAGATTACGCGATGGCTATGGAGTCTCGTAACAGACGCATGTCCTGCGTTAACTATGCCATAATAGACATTTAGTATTATGTTGCAAGTTGTTTAACTTTTTCTTGATAGCCCAAGTAAATAAAAGCATTGAATCAGTATTTTCCTCCATTCCGACTGGGTTTACTGATATTAATAAGAATTCCTAGCCTTTATTAAACAATATTCCACTGAGCACGGGCCTCCTCTAATAATGAGGTTAGGCCTTAGTCCACACTGACCTAATACACTCACGCCTGAAATCCCCGAATTGGTAGGCAGAGGTGTAACAAGTACACCCACTTTTCGCCGAATTTCGGTCCTATAATGTGTTAGGAGGCGAGACTATCGCCATACCGGGCACAGTTTTTTTTTATCCCAGCACGGCAAAGTGACCGCACTGCATCGGATGGTAAGCACAGTGCGGTCCAATTAGAGTATCGAGTAGCGAGAGACGATCTATCCCCCGCTACTCAACACAATCATGCCGGCCTGCTCCTTCACACTACGCCATGGGCAAGAAGCGGTCGAGGGTCAATTGTCAGAGTACTCAGAAGGCCGCAAAATTGCCAAACATTGTACCCCAACTCTAGACCCCCGAGAGAATGCCAGGCTCTGGGCTGATACTGTATATTTCTAAATAGAAAAACCCACCACTTTACCCGACACGGGGATCGAACCCGAGACCTCACCACTGCAGTCTGTAACGCATGCGCAATTAGAACTGCGCCACCGAGGCAGTCTTAGAAATATGTCATATGTTTTATGCCTAGTATCCCTTCTGTCATCTTATTGCTATGCGTTATATATTATTTTTTTTTTTTAATCGAAATAGGCTTGCGTTTGACCACTATCTCGCCTGATGGAAAGTGATGATGTGGTCTACGGTGGAGCACGCTTGCCTAGAAGATACCTATTCACTCTTGACTTGAAGATACCCAAGTTATAATTTTCGGGAAATATAGACTCCGGCAAAGAGTTCCACTCTCTAGCGGTGCGCATGATAAATGTACTAGCAAAACGCTTCGTGCGCGCTGGTGGAATATCAACCATGTATCGATGACGCTTCGCCGAGTCTCTTGTCGTCCGATGATGGAAAGGGGTTGGGGGAATTAAATTATGTAATTCCAAGGCACACTCGCCGAAATGTATCCGGTAAAATACCGATAAACTAGCAACTTTACGTCTGTGTTCAAGGCTTTGCAGCCTTGCCTCGACTATGGAATCGTTGCCTATGAGTCTCTTGGCGCGTCTCTCGATTGCCTCCAATGCCTCAAGCTGGTACTTGGCTGATCCATCCCAAAGATGAGAGCAGTACTCCATGCACGACCGGACTTGCGCTTGATACAGATCAAGGAGCTGTCCCGGCGTGAAGTACCGTCTCACCTTCGCAAGGATAGCCAGCTTTTTGGCAGCCAATTGAGCTTTATGCTCAATGTAGGAGCCAAAACTGAGAGTTGGAGACAAAGTTACACCAAGAATCTCTAGGTGGTCAGTTATCGGTACGGACACATCTCTGAAAGTAGGAGTCAGTTCGAAGGGACTCCGTTTAGCAGAGAATAGACAAGCCTGGGTCTTAGTGGCATTAAACTTGACCAGGTTGGCATCGCCCCAATCGGAGACTGCCTTTAAGGACAAGTTCAAGCGTTCTACCAAGGCCTCCCTGAGGGCCTGGACTTGCACTCCACTGGTTCGTGCATTAGATATGTAACTTTCTACCACTGTGCTGTCATCAGCGTACCCAAAAGTACCGGGCTTAAGCAGATCATTGATGTGCAGCAGGAATAGAGTCGCAGAAAGTACGGACCCCTGAGGTACCCCGGCATTGATAGCCAATAGATCGGAGGAGCAGCCATCAATAACCACTCGAATCAATCGTTCCCTCAAGAAGTCCGATATCCAAGCACATAACCCAGTGGGCAAGCCATATGATGGAAGCTTGCTTAAGAGGCTATCATGCCACACTCTGTCGAAGGCCTTCGAGATATCAAGTGAAACGGCAAGCGCTTCCCCATGCTTCTCGACGGCCTCGCTCCAGATGTGAGTGGCATACGCTAGAAGGTCTCCAGTTAACCGGTTTCGGCGAAATCCGTATTGTCCGTCACTTAGGAGGATTTACCACTAGCTGTTGCTCGCGGCTCCGCCCGCGTGAAGGTCATGTTTGGGAGAAAAGGTATACAATACAAAATACCAATATTCATGCGTTTAACTTAAAAATCACGGATTTTCATACCAACTTTCATTCCCTATTTTAACCCCTTAGGGGCGGAATTTCCAAAAATCCTGAAACATATATTTTTTATTTTTAACTAAAATGCCAAATACTAATTTTCATGAATTTAACTTCAAAAATGACGGATTTTCATACAAACTTTCATCCCCCATTTTACCCCCTTAGGGGTGGTATTTCCAAAAACCCTTCCTTAGTGGATGCCTACGTGATAAAAGGTACCTACTGTCAAAATTTCAAGTCTCTAACCCCAGCCGTTTAGGCTGTGCGTTGATCGATCAGTCAGTCAGTCAGTCAGTTTCTTCTTTTATATATACAGATACCACATTCTTAGTTACTTTCAAACTTCGAACTGTAAACATGGCTAGTAAAAAAGACTGCGAAAGAAAACGAGTCATTAATTCGAGCAAAAGAAAAAAATTAAATTGCGTAATTATATTATTTTCTTTTACTCTCCGGTTTATCGAAAGCTCATTATTACGCAATAAAATACCCCGTCCTTACAGTTTCGGTATATAGAGTTTTCAACGTATTAGATATAGATAAGCCCTGAAAAGATTTATGATGCCGATAATCAATGTATTGCATCATGTAACGCTTCTAAATATAGAGTTGCCAACCGTCCTGTTTTCCCAGGACAAGTCCGGGTTTTTAGAGTGTCCTGGATAGTTTTTTTTTTTTTTTTTTTTATCGAAATAGGCTTGCGTTTGACCACTATCTCGCCTGATGGAAAGTGATGATGTGGTCTACGGTGGAGCACGCTTGCCTAGAAGATACCTATTCACTCTTGACTTGAAGATACCCAGGTTATAATTTTCGGGAAATATAGACGCCGGCAAAGAGTTCCACTCTCTAGCGGTGCGCATGATAAATGTACTAGCAAAACGCTTCGTGCGCACTGGTGGTACATCAACCATGTATCGATGACGCTTCGCCGAGTCTCTTGTCGTCCGATGATGGAAAGGGGTTGGGGGAATTAAATTATGTAATTCCAAGGCACACTCGCCGAAATGTATCCGGTAAAATACCGATAAACTAGCAACTTTACGTCTGTGTTCAAGGCTTTGCAGCCTTGCCTCGACTATGGAATCGTTGCCTATGAGTCTCTTGGCGCGTCTCTCGATTGCCTCCAATGCCTCAAGCTGGTACTTGGCTGATCCATCCCAAAGATGAGAGCAGTACTCCATGCACGACCGGACTTGCGCTTGATACAGATCAAGGAGCTGTCCCGGCGTGAAGTACCGTCTCACCTTCGCAAGGATAGCCAGCTTTTTGGCAGCCAATTGAGCTTTATGCTCTATGTAGGAGCCAAAACTGAGAGTTGGAGACAAAGTTACACCAAGAATCTCTAGGTGGTCAGTTATCGGTACGGACACATCTCTGAAAGTAGGAGTCAGTTCGAAGGGACTCCGTTTAGCAGAGAATAGACAAGCCTGGGTCTTAGTGGCATTAAACTTGACCAGGTTGGCATCGCCCCAATCGGAGACTGCCTTTAAGGACAAGTTCAAGCGTTCTACCAAGGCCTCCCTGAGGGCCTGGACTTGGACTCCACTGGTTCGTGCATTAGATATGTAACTTTCTACCACTGTGCTGTCATCAGCGTACCCAAAAGTACCGGGCTTAAGCAGATCATTGATGTGCAGCAGGAATAGAGTCGCAGAAAGTACGGACCCCTGAGGTACCCCGGCATTGATAGCCAATAGATCAGAGGAGCAGCCATCAATGACCACTCGAATCAGTCGTTCCCTCAAGAAATCCGATATCCAAGCACATAACCCAGTGGGCAAGCCATATGATGGAAGCTTGCTTAAGAGGCTATCATGCCACACTCTGTCGAAGGCCTTCGAGATATCAAGTGAAACGGCAAGCGCTTCCCCATGCTTCTCGACGGCCTCGCTCCAGATGTGAGTGGCATACGCTAGAAGGTCTCCAGTTGACCGGTTTCGGCGAAATCCGTATTGTCGGTCACTTAGGAGGTCATTCGCTTCTAGGTATGCCATGAGCCTGCCATTCAGTACACGTTCCATACTTTTGCAAAGTATGGACGTAACCGAGATGGGCCTATAGTTGGCAGGCTCAGCACGACTACCTTTTTTGGGCACAGGTTGCACGTTAGCTTGCTTCCAGGCTTGAGGCACTTGTCCAGTGACCAGAGAGAGACGAAACAGGCGAGTCAAAATAGGAGAGAGCTCAGGCGCACAAGTTTTCAGTACAATTGCTGGAATCCCATCTGGGCCGTTTAAGTTTAAGTTTTAAGCAGCGTCCTGGGTTTTTAGGCAGCGTCCTGGGTTTTTAAAGCGCCCTGATAAGGTCCTGTTTTTTAAAATTAGCACACCACTTTTGCAATACTGGTTGTGCGTCTCGCAAAAGATGTGTCCTGTTTTTAAATTGAATTTTCCTGGTTTTTCCAACTTCAAAAACTAAAAGTCCTGGTATTTGAATTTCGAGGTTGGCAACCCTATCTAAATAACCACTTGGCGTAGATTAGTTATTGATATTGTTTTAACTGTTTGTTTAAATTATATCATATCCCCTTCCACACCAGGACCACGCGTACTGGCTCGCGAAGCCACAGCTGCGTGGTGTCTTCCCCGGCCCGAACCAAGTGCAGAGCAATTAAGTATCTTTTCCTCACCATCAAGTTGTGGAACAGTTTGCCACCTACCGTGGTCCCTCATTCCTATGATCCTGGGTCCTTTAGGCGTAGAGTGTAGAAGCTAAACAGCAGACCGGCATGATTGTTTTGAGTAGCGAGGGATAGACTGTCTCTGGCTACTCGATACTCTAATTGGACGGCACATCGCTTACCAACAGGTGCAGTGTGCTCCCACACCAGACCCGAAACATCTGTCTATGACACAAACATTTGTCTCGGTACGTGAATTGAACCCACGGCCTCTCGTTTCACAGCCAGCTCACCCATTACGCTATAAAGGCTGTGTATTTATATACTTGGTAAACACAACGGAATCTGAACTCATTTTAACACAGTTTTTATATTACGTCACATTGTAATGAGGCGAAACGTAAATAATTTTAACAAGGCTGAACTGCGCAACACGTCGGCTCGGCGGGCTAAAAAAAACAACATTTAATAAGCCTAACACATTTTACGTGGATTTATTAACAACAAACAGGCAATTGTCAGTATAACAGAGAATAATAGCTTCCTGTAATGTTCTACGAATCCATACTAATATTATAAATGCGAAAGAAACACTGCACCTGATGGTCAGCACCGTCCAGTAAGAGTATCAAGTAGGGAGACACAATCTATCCCCCGCTACTCAACACAATCATGCCGGCTTGCTTCTTCACACTACGCCATGGGCAATAAGGTGAAGAAGCGGTCGAGGGTTGAGGGTCTAGTGTCAGAGTCCTCAGAAGGCCGGAAAACGGGCAAACATCGTACCTCAACTCTAGACCCCCGACTAAAACCGGATGTACACTGGCTGATTCCGGAACGCGACACACTTGCGTGTGCTACTATGGCGGGTTTTACACCCTGTGTACGTTGGTCGCCAAACGAGCGGATATGAATATACTACCACCAGCAGAGACATACTTCCATACTAATATTATAAATGTTGTTTGTTTATTTATTACCTTTTCAACATTAAACGGCTGAAGAGATCCTAGAAATTCAGCAGGGGGATAGATTATATCGCGAAATTATCTTAAAGGGGGTGAAATAGTGGTTGAAAGTTTGCATGGGCAATCCATAATACCTCAGGTTAGGGATCTGAAAATTCATATTCTGACTTTTGATAACCGTAACAGTATGAGCCGGGCCCTTCATCCTTTCCACAATTTGTCTTGTGTTATGTAGAAATATAATTTTTATTTAATTATTATCATTACATTTAATTATTAACTATAATATGTGGAAAATGTTGTGGGTTGTATATTTAACTATTCTATGTAACAATACATACATATACACTCACGCCCGTATCCCATGGGGATAGGCAGAGACTATTGAGTGCCACAAGCTACGATCCTGACACACTTCTTTCGCCTCTTCCACATTCTTACATTTACGACGGTTGGAGGTACTTCTGATTTGCCGTTTTAGGAGAAGATCGTTTATCTGATTCGTAAACGTTCTCCTTGGACGCCCTCTACCCAGTCTTCCAGTCACATTCGCACGATAAATACTTTTCGTAAATCGCCTTTCATCCATCCTCTCCATGTGGCCAAACCATCTCAGCATACCTCTTTCTATCTTAGTGACCACATCATTCTTCAACTCACAACGATCTCTTATCACACTATTCCACATGCGATCAGCAAGGGTGACTCCACACATACTCCGTAGGGAACGCATCTCCACCGCATTAACTCCACTTTCATGCTACTTCTGCCACATCCTATGTAACCTTTTTTTTTTTTTATGAGACACACTCTACCCGCTACCCTTTTTATTATATTTTTTGCTTTTGTAGCCTCAATTATTAATTTTTATTTTTGTTATCAGTATTTCTGTTTGTGTTGTGTCTCTTTATGTGCTGAATAAATGTTTTTCTTTCTTTCTAACCATAGTGGGTAATTATTTTGTAATATTCAATAGACTAGTTGACTGTTTTTGGGAAACCGTTTTATTTTATTCTTTATGGTCTATATTATTAAAATAATATCATTAATAAACATACAACATAGGTTTTCAAGGTTTTATTTGCATTTTTAAAAATCAACTTTATTTTTCCCACCAAAACGTACCAACTGCGAAACTAATAGACGTTTGGCTCAGCGTTTAATAGATGTTTCGAACGGTGACGTCATGCACGACTGATGGGTGTATCATGTCACGTGACAAAATGCTTTATTTTTGCATATTTGTTTCTTGATATTATTAAATAATCACATATAAATTAACAAATTGGTTTAATTTTTTGATATTTTTAGACTAAAATCTATTATAAAAAATAAAATTCTATCAGGTTTTCACTTACTGTCAACTACCCTATTGTTTGTTCTCCTTAATAAATAATATTAAATAAACATAATTTTATCAACACTTGTATAATCTTTTATTGATTATAAATAATTACGTCACTGGATAAATAGGGTGTTTGACTGGTGTAACCAAAAAATATAAAACTGCACTAGGAGAAAGGATAGTGGGCAAACATATTTATTAAATACATTTTTTTTATTTTAAACGTATTATAAACATTTTATTTTCGTCATTAAAATTTAGAATTTTTAATCTGTATCACTCGGTGCCAAAAACGTAGCAATACCGGCCGCCATTACTCGTGACGACATCGCACATAAACATTGCATCCTACGACAAATAAAATTGTAAGGAAGAACATATTTTTCGATGTGTAAACGTGTGGAAACGTGTTAATTTCGTCTTCAAGTCTTCTATAAGAATGGAAGAAGGCATTACAAGGGCTGATAGTCGAAATCTGCCACTTCTTTCTTAAAACTTTGGATTTTGGCACATGGATGAACAATTTATCGTGATTTAGTGTCGAGTTTTTACACAAAGGCATTGAACAATATTTATATGCTAGCTCATTCATTTTTGTGGAAAAACTAGAGATAAATGCAAATAATTTGTTATGTTGTTAGGTGTCACGAATGTTTGTAGATGTGCGATGACGTCACATAGAGATAATGTCACGTGATAACGCGTTTTAGCGCGAAATTATATATGAAAAAATTAAATCACGGATTTTATATAAATTGAGTATATTTCAATAATAAAAATATTACGGGGGCTATAAGTGAAGAGTCCTCTATCGATGTCCATCAATCTTCAAAAATTGTCAAATACCCTATTGGCAATAGATCGTCGAAGAGCGACAGCCCTGACCTGTCCGATAAGACCTTGCCGCGTCCTTGACCGTAAAACGTCACGCCCCATGACCTTGACATTCAAAGCGTCATACAATTTAAATTTATCCGTAGAGCATTTTTCAATTCTCTTCGTTATTTCGTCTGTATTTTTATGTATATTACGCCAAATACTCCAAATGTGGGTAGATAGTGCGTAGTGTAAAGAAGCTACACAGCAGGCCGGCATGATTGTGTTGAGTAGCGGAGGAAAGATTGTTTCTCGCTACTTTATACTATAACTGGACGGCACTGCGCTTACCATCAGGTGTAGTGTGGTCACTTTGCCGTGCCAGGATAAAATAAAATATATATTTTTAATCCAGCAATTTGACAGCCTCTGTGGCGCAGTTGGTGTGTAGCTTGTGAATCGAGAGGCCGTGGGTTCGATTCCCACACCAGTACAAATGTTTGTGCGACAGACAGATATTTGTGTCCGGGGTGTGGGTGTTGTAAAACCGTGCGTGCGTCTCTCGCAGTCCCTGATAGCCACAACACAAGAATCGTATCTTAGTGTGGGGTCAGAGCTATGTGTGTGACTGTTGACTGTTATTCAATCGAATTAAATTTTGAGTATTGTCAAATAAATAAAATAAAATACACCTAACTGTCACACACATTGCCTTCAAACCTTTATTGTGGATATCAAGAACTACAATAGACTACAAGCCTACACCACCCAGACCGAAACACATATCAATAATAATGTATAAACATTGTCTCGGTGTGGGAGTCGAAGCCACTGCCCCACGGAGGCTGTCAAACAGACAATACGGTAATCCAACGCAAGCCACGAGCTAAACGATCAGTTAAGAATAACATTTGGACAGCGTCCAGGCCTATTAACCGTCGTCTGCCTTTTAAAAAACATTAGACATGCGAACAAACGACTTGTGGCATCTCTATATATTATTTCGCAAAGGTGTTTTTGTCGGCACGCTATAACTTCCACAATTCTTCATCAAATTTAATGATTCAGACGCCATTTCAAAGCTTAGGCTTGCCGCTGTTAACGAAAAATAGACAAATGTTTTAAATTGTAGGTTTTGCCAGAATAAAGATGAAAAATGAACAGTGCCATCTGTTGACTGTATAATTAACTAATTTGTTGTATTGTTAACTAGCATTTGCCCGCGGCTACGCCCGCGTGGTGGTTATTTTTGGAAGAAAAGGTATAAAATCCGTGGAGACCTTTAAGCTAAGCATTAAGCTTTTACATCGTCCTGTATTATGCTATCCCGTAGGAATGCATTTTCTGGTATAAAAAGTAACCCCTCGACTAACACTACCTTGCAAAAAATCATGAGGATCCCTTGATCTGTCTAAAACAAAAACAAAACTGTCCCACGGGAACCGTACATTTTTCCGCGATTAACGTAGCCTATGTGCTATTCCTCGACTGCCTCGATTGACTGCCTCGGTGGCGCAGTTGTAATTGCGCATCGTTACGACTGCTGTGCTGAGGTCTCGGGTTCGATCCCCGGGTGATATCCCCGGTAAAGTGATATTGGGTTTTTCTATCTAGAAATTCCTCAGTATTAGCCCGGAGTCTGGAATATGTGCCCGGTATGGCGATAGGCTCGCCCCCTATCATATTATGGGACCGAAATTCGGCGAAAAGTGGGTGTACTGGTTACACCTCTACCTACCCCTTCGGAGATCACAGGCGTGAGTGTATATGTATGTGCTATTCCAGACTATATATCTCTATCTAACTCTGTGCCAAATTTCAACCAGATTCGTCGAGTTGTTGTAGCCTGATTGAGTAACAAACATCCATCCATCCAAACATTCGCATTTATAATATTAGTAGGATTATTGATAAACCCCGATAAAAGAGTTCATACAAACTTTATTCCCCTGTTTTACCCCCTTGGGGGTGGAATTTTCAAAGATCCTGTAATGTATTTTTTATTGTTAACTGAGAGGCTAAAACCAATATTCATGCGTTTAACTTCAAAAATGACGGATTTTCATACAAACTTTCTTCCCCTATTTTACCCCCTTAGGGGTGGAATTTCCAAAACCCTTGAAATATATATAATTTTTTTAAAACTAAAAGGCCAAATACAAACTATCATCCCCCATTTTACCCCTTTAGGGGTGGTATTTCCAAAAACCTCCCTTAGTGGATGCCTACGTCATAAAAGGTACCTACTGTCAAAATTTCAAGAATCTAACCCCAGCCGTTTTGGCTGTGCGTTGATCGATCAGTCAGTCAGTTTCTTCTTTTATATATACAAATTTAGCATTACTTAACTACCAATATCTGTACAAAGTAGTCACACCAATGTCCATGACAGAGACTGGTCTCTGGGGCTGTATCCCAGACACCCTAAACCTTAATTTCGTTAACTGTTTATATGAGGCGATAAAACCTATAGACGTAGTGTGAAGAAGCTACACAGTAGGCCGGCATAATAGTGTTGAGTAGCGAAGGATAGATTGTCTCTCGCTACTTGATACAGTAACTTGACGGCACTGCGCTTACCATCAGGTGCAGTGTGGTCACTTTGCCGTGCCAAGATATAAAAAACCATAGTCTTAGTCATTCAACTTTCCCAATAATGTGTCTCACACTTTTAAAACATTCCCGAAATTTGCAAGCAATCAAAGCATAAGCACGCTAAGGTATTGTAGTGGCAGCTATGCACCCGTCCAGGCCAGTGCAGCCTGTCCGGAACGCCTGCCGACACGTTAATGTAGCACCATCACGCAGTGACGCAAGCCGCTAGGAAAGAACGGCGTGCGTGGACATTTGGTGCAAAGGACCCTTTTTTTTTATCGTGGCTCGGCAAAGTTACCACACTGCACCTGATGGTAAGTGCAGTGCCGTCCAGTTATAGTATCAAGTAGCGAGTGATAATCTATCCTTCGCTACTCAATACAATCATGCCGGCCTGCTGTGTAGCTTCTTCACAATACGCCTAAAGGACCCAGGATCATAGGAAGGAGGGAACACGGTAGCTGGCAAACTGTTCCACAGTTTGATAGTTATATATAGAGTTCCACCCTGAGGATATGAACGCAAACAAAAAGCAGCTGAAGAAGTTCCGAGCGCCCGAGATATATACACCCAACAGTCACACACATAGTTCTGACCCAACACTAGGTAAAACCTGTATCGTGGGTATCACAACTACGAGGGACTAAGGTCCCACAACACCCAGACCCCGGACACAAATATCTGTCTGTCACACAAACATTTGTCCCGGTGTGGGAATCGAACCCACGGCCTCTCGTTTCACAGTCCAACTGCGCCACGGAGGCTGTCAAATACGTGCGGCTTTTGTAATGGTTTTGTTAGAAATGTTGCTATACCCGTTGTAAAATGTCACAACATTACTTATGAATAACTGTATATTGCCCGCGACTCCGCCCGCGTGGAGGTTATTTTTGGAAGAAAAAGTAAACAATCTATGGAGGCATCTTAAGCTAGTACACCTTTCTATATTTTGCTATCCCATAAGAAGCATTTTCCGGGATAAAAAGTAGCCTATGTGCTATTCTGTAATCTATCTCTGTTCCACATTTCAACCAGATCCGTAAAGCTGTTGGTGTGATTGAGTAACAAACATCCATCCATCCATCCAAACATTCACATTTATAATTGCATGTGCATATGCCTGTCGGATATACCCCAACCGCTGCTGCTGGTGGTAGGATATTCATATCCACCCGGATAGCCACCACCTTACACAGGGTGTAAAACCCGTCATAGTGGCACACGCAATTGTGCCGCGTTCCAGGATCAGCCAGTGTACATCCGGTTTTAGTCAGGGGTCTGGAGTTGGGGTACGATGTTTGTTTTGTTTTGCAGCCTTCTAAGTACTCTGACACTAGACCCTTGACCGCCCTCGACTTTCTTGCCCATGGCGGAGTGTGAAGAAGCAGGCCGGCATGATTGTGTTGAGTAGCAAGGCATAGCTCGTCTCTTACCACTCGATACTCAACTGGACGGCACAGCGCTTACCATAAGGTGCAGTGTGGTCACTTTGCCAGGATAAAAAAAACATTGCACGACATATATATCTGGCACCACTCCAGATAAACGTCATAATGTCAATGCCTTGATGAAGGACTACGATGGTCACCGGTGTTTATTTCAGATATGATTTAATGTCACCCAAAATTAGCATATTCATATACGCCTGACCTTACACTAAAATGAGTTGTGAATATCAACTAGGGACATTTACTCCAAAATTAAAAATATTTATTCGTCATCAGCCATGACACTGCAGGCAAGTAGCCAGCTGTGAAACGGAAGGTGCGGCTTCGATTCCCACACCGTGACAAATGTTTATGTAATCTACAAATGTTTTTAAGACTATAGTGTAAGTGTTATCCACGATACATATTGGACCTAGTACTATGCGTGGACTGTTGGGTGTGTTTGATATGTGACAGCAGAGGCCGTGGGTTCGATTCCCGCACCGCGACAAATGTTTGTGTGACAGTCAGATATTTGTGTCCGGGGTCTGGGTGTTGTGAGACCGTGCGTCTCTCGTACTCCCTGATACCCACGACACAAGACTCGTAATTTAGTGTGGGATCGGGGCTATGTGTGTGACTGTTGGGTGTTATTTAATATTTATTTATTCATATACATATTTTGTTGTATAAAAGCCTAGTCGCAAGCAATACGAACTGCCGTCTTCCCTCCTTCCTATGATCCTGGGTCCTTTAGGCGTAGTGTGAAGAAGCTAAACAGCAGGCCGGCATGATTGTTTTGAGTAGCGAGGGATACTCTATCTGGACGGCACTGCGCTTACCATCAGGTGCAGTGTGGTCACTTTGCCGCGCCAGAATAATAATAAAAAAAGAGGTCTACTTGCATACACCTCTGACTTTCCGAGCTAATAATAATAAATAGACCCAACAGTCACACACATAGTTCTGACCCCAGACTAGGTAAAACCTGTATCGTGGATATCGAGGAACCACTGTTCCACAACACCCAGACCCGAAACAAATATCTGTCTGTCACACAAACATTTGTTTCGGTGCGAGAATCGAACCCGCTGTTTTCGTTTCACAGCCGGCTACTCGCCCACTGCGGCACGGAGGCTATCAAAGGTGTATGTATTATTTTCTTTAACATGTGAAAGAGATCTTATATCTTACTGTGTGCTTTGTATGTCTGGTCTTATTTACACTGCATACTGGACAGGATTGTGCAGTGTCATGCACAAAATACAAAAGACCTACGGCTGAGTTTCTTGGTGCTTCTTCTCAGACCAGTGGGCATTTCCGAAGCACCGGTAGATAAACTTAAACCTGACATGTAAAAAGTGCCCCTAGTGGCACACACACACACATACACATACACTCACGCCTGTGATCTCCGAAGGGGTAGGTAGAGGTGTAACCAGTACACCCACTTTTCGCCGAATTTCGGTCCCATAATGTGATAGGGGGCGAGCCTATCGCCATACCGGGCACAAATTCCAGACTCCGGGCTAATACTGAGGAATTTCTAGATAGAAAAACCCAATATCACTTTACCCGACCCGGGGATCGAACCCGAGACCTCAGTACAGCAGTCGTAACGCATGCGCAATTACAACTGCGCCACCGAGGCAGGGCCACCCCTAGTGGCCTAATTTACTAAATAAATGATTTGATTTGATTTGCAGTACTTGATGTCCTTTATCATTGTATTGCGTAATCACCAAACGCTCCGTCATTCAGTTGTAAAAAAACCACTTCGTCTGACGGTGCGAAAGTAGACCGGACCGGGTTTTATGCAATAGTTTAGTGTTACAGCTCTCACTTTCACAGACGTTTTGAATGTTTTATCTCGGCCCTTTCGTTTTTGGCAGACATTTTTCCTAACACGGCCAAGTGACTCATACAGTATATATAAAATAAAATATTTTGCCTCGGTGTCACAGTTGGAATTGCTCATGCGTTACGACTGCCGTGCTGAGGTTCGGGTTCGATCCCCGGATCGGGTAAGTGATATTGGGTTTTTCTATTTAGAAATACTCAGTATCAGCCCGGAGTATTGTCCGGTGTGGCGATAGGCACGCCCCCTATCACATTATGGGACTGTAATAAATTCGGCGAAAAGTGAGTGTACTGGTTAAATCTATCTGTCAAATAAACATATGTCTCGGAATCGAACCCACGGCCTCTCGTTTCACAACCGGCTACTCGCCCGCTGCACCAAGAAGGCTGTCAACGTAAAATAAACACGCTAAAAATGATGTACTTCATGGATAACATTACCGCGTTACAGGCGCCATTGCCAAAACCTGCTAATTTCTTATCCCCAACAATATATCTCGGATATTGATTAAGTCAAGGCTACGTCTGGATTATGTGTTTTTCATAATCTCGCTATCAAATTACGTCAGCTATCTAATCAAAAGATTTGGCACATTATTATAAATAAAAATTATAATAACTGGGTGTATTAAATCTTTAAGAAACACTTCCGTGATCGAAAAACCAAAGGTCACACAGTCTTGACACCACACTGGGTCAAATCTGTCTCGTGGGTATCAATTAAAAGGGACTAACTTCCCATAACACACAGACATAGGCAGCTGGTGGTAGGATATTCATATCCGCCCAGATAGCTCGCACCGTACACAGGGTGTAAACCGCCATAGTGGCACACGCAAGTGTGTCGCGTTCCAGGATCAGCCAGTGTACATCCGGTTTTTGTCGGGGGTAAAGAATTGGGGTACGATGTTTAGCCGTTTTGCGGCCTTCTGTGTACTCTGACACTAGACCCTCGACCGCTTCTTCACCTTCTTGCCCATGGCGTAGTGTGAAGATGCAAGCCGTCATGATTGAGTTGAGTAGCGGGGGATAGATGGTCTCTCGGTAATCGATACTCTAATTGGACGGCACTGCGCTTACCATCAGGTGCAGTGTAGCCACTTTGTCGTACCAGGATAAAAAAATACTGTTAATCTTCCCGCGCTTTTTTAAAAATCAAATTATTCCCTCCTTTTTTGTTCAGCTAGCTATTAAAGCGTTTTATTTTATTTTTTTGTAGTATAATTTATGTATCCGCCCTGTGGAATGGGGGCCCTGAAGAATTCTACCACGGTATACCCTGCCTGTCGTAAGAGGCGACTAAAAGGGATCACAGGGGTCGCGGCTGCACAGCGGGGGATGTGCGGCCTTTACATATATATCTGCATGGTGCGACCCTGAGGCGGTTGGCGGCGCGAAATATCGCGCTGCTACTGTAAATTGTGGGGGGCATCTAGCCCAAGAAGAGACGGGCCGTAAAGGTACGGCACAGGGATGGTTCCGGCAGCAATCCAGGGTAAACTCAGGATCCCCCGGGATTGTCCCACATGTGCTGCAGAAGGCTACCGCGGGGTTTTTAGTCGGTACACCGGCGTAGGAAAATTGATTAGGGTCCCGATCTAGTAGTCCTTCGGGCGAACTGGGTCGGAAGGTCGGTGAGTCCGGCATAACCATCTCTCCTCCCCCGAGGACCAGAAGGTATCCGTAAGATGGATTTTCCCCGCGGGAAAAAAAAAAAAAAAGTATAATTTATGTATAAAGCAATACACTTTGGCACAGTAGCACAATTCTAAAGACGTCATGTGATACGTTACACAGCTGTTTTTCTTGTGTATAAATAATATAATAATAAATTTTTATTCATACTTTTTTACTTGCATACGACCTTCGGCGATCAGAGGTAGGTATGTTTAACAACGCAGCAGCAATGCGTAGTTGGTAAGAGGGTAGTTCCCTGTGTTTAGTTTTGTACATTATTCTATATGTGAAAAATGAAATAATGAAAATAATTTATTTAAAAATTACAAATGTTACATGCATGACATGGAATTAAGAGTTGCGAAAAATAATGTTCACATTTGCAATCTTATTGCTTATACAGATAGATTTGTACGTGGTCCCCTCACTAGGCTAGCCTGTATCGAGGGGTCCCAGGTTAAAAAGATCTTCAACTAGATCTGCCGCTGTCAAACACAGGTATAAGTGAGGTAAACATTACAACAATATGTTACGCAATAATTTCTCTGCTTCCTCATATGTTAGATTTATTAACAAATTATATATTTTTTGTCTTGCTTCTGGAACTGATGTCAATTTGATGTCACATAGCTTTGATATATTATTATATGTAAAAGTAGATATAAATGGTTGAAAACGTTTAATGTAACCGAATATAATATGCAAAAGTAACACTTTTGCCAAAACAGAATCAAAATTGCTCGAAAAATGAGTCACAATATTTATATTAAATATTGGAATGAGCAAATACTCACAGGCATGAGCGGAAATGGTTGTGTATTGGGAACATATTGTTATCTCCCTCTCACAACGGCACAGTAATAGTGATTCTGGGAAAGGTGACGTCAAGGTACATATCATGCATCCTTTTACTGTCATTTGACAATTACCCCTTCCAGCAGATTTGAATGGCGTCTAATTTACTTATTTTTGTTCGGATTCATAAAATTCTTTCGATGATAGGTTTTAGGTAATTGTCTTAATGCCAATTATTGATTAAATTAATAAAAAAATCCAGTCAACTATATAATCATAAATATTATAAATACGAATGTTTGAATGGATGGATGAATGGATGTCTTTTACTCAATCACGCTACAACGGCTGGACGGATCTGGTTGAAATTTGGCACAGAGATAGATTATAGTCTAGAATACCACATATGCTACTTTTGTCCCAGAAAATGTACGATTCCCGTGTGATAGTTTTTCGCAGAGATTTTCGACATGATTTTTTGCATAGGCCACTTTTTATCCCGGAAAAATTCACGCTTCCTATGGGATAGCAAATTATAGAATGGTGTCATAGCTTAAGATGCCTCTATGGATGGTATGACTTTTCTTTCAAAAATAACTACATTGCGGGTGGAGCCGCGGGCAGCAGCTAGTAAAAGCATAAATAAGATAACCTTGACATATATATTTTGACAAATATATATCTGCTTTGACCCTTGACTGTTGTTTAGGTTAAGATTAAATTAATAATAGATTCGACTTATGACCGAATCAGTTGGACGCATTTACTTTACGATCGTGTTGTTAACAAATCTGTCAGATTCAGCGACCAGAACAAACATTATGTTCCACCGAGTTGAGGTGTATACTCCACACCGACGTTAGTATGCTTTATGCCACCTACGCTTGCACACCAGTTAATTTGTAGCGACATTCCCGAACAAATCTGCCCTAAATTGATTTACAGTGAAACTGGTAATAGTATATAAGGTAAATAACATAATTTCATAATATTTAGAACGTAATATCAATAAATATTAATTAATTTCAATTTTGAATACGGGAAGTCTATATTTCAAAACAAATTCATTATATAGTTTGTCCCATTTTAGCGCGCGGAAAGTCCCGTTCGAGAGACAGTGACGGGAGTTATAATTTCCAAATAGTTCTTAGTAAAATTATAGATGGCATTAGTGGGCGGACAAGGTTTTCGGAACATCTTTTTTGTTCGACAGTACGTGTCTATAGAATATAAGTCAATGGTCAACTTAATTAAACAACTCAATCCATATCTGTAGATCATTTCCATCAGCAAGCAAATAAAAGTGAAGTTTCAATGTCACCCACGGCTACTTAAATTATATTTTGATAGTTTTTTGGGATCGATCTGTGAACACGGATTGGGATTTTTCAAACCGGTCCAAAGTAAAAATTACACAAATTCTTACACAACCGATGAATTATCAATTAAAACACGTGAAAATCCAGTCAATAAACATTTCATTAAAAAGTAACGCTGAGCCTGTCCATATCTAATCTATGTAGAATGAAAAAACCTCGTACCGCGATTACAGAATCGAAAAAAAAACACGCCCGCGATAAGAAATGATAACGGACGAAGACGACCGTATATCCACAGTATAAGTCATACAGTACGTCAACGCGTTTGATGTTTAGTTCTCCTCAATCAAATCATTTATTTAGTAAATTAGGCCGCTAGGGGCACTTTTTACAGGTCAGGATTAAGTTTATCTACCAGTGCTTCGGAAATGCCCACTGGTCTGAGAAGAAGCACCAAGAAACTCAGCCGTAGGTCTTTTGTATTTTCAAACTACTAACTAATACTATACCATCAAGCTGTTAACAATTTGCCAGCTTCCGTGTTCCCTCCTTCCTATGATCCTGGATCCTTTAGGCGTAGTGTGAAGACGCTACACAGCAGGCCGGCATGATTGTGTCGAGTAGCGGAGATATATTGTCTCTCGCTACTTGATACTCTAATTGGACGGCACTGCCACCATCAGGTGCAGTGTGGTCACTTTGCCGTGCCAGAATAATAATAAAAAAAAACTCGACACTCAACACAATCATGCCGGCTGTGTAGCGTCTTCACACTACGCCTAAAGGACCCAGGATCATACGATGGAGGGAGCACGGTAGTTAGCAAAATGTTCCTAACTTGATGGTGAAGCGAATTTGCGAAACTCTTGGTTCGGGCCAGGGTAGACACTACGAAGATATAGCTCTGCAGGCCACGCATGGTTCTGATGTGGAAGGAAGAAAATTGTACAATTCTTCGGAGCATTCGCCATGATACAGATGGTAGAACACGCTAATGAATATACTTAAAGAATTTTGCAATAACCTGGCTATCAAAAGCAAAATATTTCTTATTAGATCAAACTGGAAAAATGTTAGATTAACGCGTACAAACACTTCACCTTAGTATTACTATAAATAATAATAGCAATACACCCAACAATTACACACGTCCTGTCCCACACTATTTCAAACCTGCGTATTATTCTCGGTGGTATATCAAATAATGTACAACATTAAACACAGGAAACGACCGCATTATAAATGAAACTCCCTTACATACGTTAACTCTGAAAGCTTACCATCTTTTGTGTTGTGTTCATAAGTAAAAGTTTTTTAATTCATAAAAAGTACACCGACTTCAATAATAAACAAATTATGCGTCACTATAAAATTTGAGGGTCGCCGTTGATTTTTCTGAGTTCCCATCATCAGACCCTGACTTGGTGCTAATGGGACCACCTGGGAAGTATTCCCTTTTAAACAAAAAAAGAATTTCTCGAATCAGTCCAGGTATCAGTCTTCGAGTAATCGGGTAACATACATTAAAAAAAAGATTCCGACGAATTGTTAACCTCCTCCTTTTTTGAAGTCGGTTAAAAAGCTACGTCTGTATAAAAGGCTGTTTCAAAATAAAACTTTTTTTTTTGCAAGCTTGACTTAAATAATTTATTTAATCCTGAAAAAGCAAATGTTTTTAAAAAAAGGTCTATATAGAATTCAGGCGAAATAAATCTAAAAATCTATTTTTCCATGTTAAATCAATCGAAAAATATTAGTTTTATGGTGGACCTTTTAAAATTAATATTAAGAGCTCACATTTTTACAGATTTTTGTTTATAACATAATAAATTTATTGGTGGACCTTTTAAAACTAATATTAAGAGCTCAAATTTTGTCAGTTTTTCTAGAATAAGTAACGAGAATTTCACATGAACTAAAAAAAAAATATTTTGAATCACCTATTGTATAATATAGAAGTGGTGTTCATTCAACGTATTGAAAGTCAATACTAGAATATTGTTTTGTAAAGCGTTTCGAGTGCACCTTTCGATAACGACATTCAACGACAGTCTGTTTAATTTTCATACTGTGTCATAACCTATAAACACGTGTGTCAAACACGTGGTGCAAATTGACAGCGTGCTTGGTGTAAGGCGAGTAGCGGTAACATTGAGAGATGGTAAAATCGATACCCGGTTATGATCCAGCAATATCGTACTGAGGGATGGCAGTATTTATTTGACTGCCTCCATTGCGCAGTAGGCGAGTAGCCGGCTGTGAAACGTGAGGCCGTGGGTTCGATTCCCACGCCGAGACAAATGTTTGTGTGACAGACAGATATTCGTGTCCGGGGTCTGGGTGTTGTGAGACCGTGTCTCGTAGTCCCTGATTCTCACGACACAAGACATGTATCTTAGTATGGGGTAGGGGCTATGTGTGTGACTGTTGGGCGTTATTTATTTATTAGTAATCCATACTATGCAATTCCAAGTAAATTTGATTAATTGCGATCGGTTGAAGGGTATTGAAGTTGATGATCTGCAGCGCCATCTAGCAAGTTCTTTTTATTTCGGGACAGGAACCATTGCAGGCGTATGAAGATCAACTCGCCAAAGTTTCATCATAATCGGATGAATAGTTTAGGAGTCCATAGAGGTTAAACATACGTTGATATTTAATTATATAGATTTTACTATCCCAACTCCTCCCTATATTTCTATTTGATTGATTTCGTTGCGGGATAGCGAGTTAACGGTAGGCAGCGGCACTGCTGTGCCCTGGCATTGCAGGAGTCTATGTGCGGCGGTGACTACTTACCATCAGGTGGCCCGTCTGCTCGTCTGTCTATCGAGGTTCAACGGTAGGCAGTGGCTCTGCTGTGCCCTGGCATTGCAGGAGTCTATGGGCAGCGGTGACTACTTACCATCAGGTGGCCCATTTACTCGTCTGTCTATCGAGGTTCAACGGTAGGCAGCGGCTCTGCTGTGCCCTGGCATTGCAGAAGTCTATGGGCGGCGGTGTCTACTTACCATCAGGTGGCCCATTTACTCGTCTGTCTATCGAGGTTCAACGGTAGGCAGCGGCACTGCTGTGCCCTGGCATTGCAGGAGTCTATGTGCGGCGGTGACTACTTACCATCAGGTGGCCCGTCTGCTCGTCTGTCTATCGAGATTCAACGGTAGGCAGTGGCTCTGCTGTGCCCTGGCATTGCAGGAGTCTATGGGCAGCGGTGACTACTTACCATCAGGTGGCCCATTTACTCGTCTGTCTATCGAGGTTCAACGGTAGGCAGCGGCTCTGCTGTGCCCTGGCATTGCAGAAGTCTATGGGCGGCGGTGTCTACTTACCATCAGGCGGCCCATCTGCTCGTCTGACTATCCAGGAAGTAACAAAAAAAAGAATAAAAGACAGTTCAGTATTCCTATTGACCCGCCTAGTTTCATTACTCGGTGTCGAGAAATGCGTGCCACTGTCGAACCTGGCTAAACTGGAGATACAGAGATACATTCAGCTGGTGGTAGGATATTCATATCCGCCCGGATAGCGACCACCGTACACAGGGCGAAAAACCCGCCATAGTGGCACACGCAAGTGTGTCGCGTTCCGGGATCAGTCAGTGTACATCCGGTTTTTGTCGGGGGTCAGGAGTTGGGGTACAATGGCCATTTTACGGCCTTCTTAGCACTCTGACACTAGACCCTCGACCCCTTCTTCACCTTCTTGCCCATGGCGTAGTGTGAAGAAGCAGGCCGGCATGAGTGTGTTGAGTAGCGGGGATAGATCGTCTCTCGCTACTCAGTACTCTATTTGGACCGCACTGCGCTTACCATCAGGTACAGTGCGGTCACTTTGCCGTGCCAGGATAAAAAAAAAATACAATTGCGGGTGTGTGGACGGTATGATCCCATATCCCATACTCCCAAGATATTTTGAGTATACAAAATGAAGGTTTGTTATTATCCAGACTACTAACAAAAACTTCATTGGGAATCAAATCTCTGTGGCAAGCAAAACCATCTTTAGCATAACTTAAACTTAAATCGTTTATTTGCTGTATGACCAAATATTGTTAACAGGTGTGGAGAGCAACGCTAGAGTTTCTTGTCCGTTCTTCTCTACCGAAACTGCATTCCGATCTGGCGGTAGAGTAAAAAAATGACTGAATCTAAATTATGTATAACATTTCATGGATTCAATAAATATTTGTTTTTTTTTATAATGGCAACTGGGCCCGTGCCCACGGTCCTATCCTCACGAAAGACCCGAGATGTCGATTGATTCGCTTACAAAACACCCATTTTTTTCTATATTAGGTAGATATAGCTCGACAATAAAAATATACATTAAATATCATTGTAATTGTCAAAAGACAGAAAAGGGATGCACGATGTGAACCGTGACGTCACAGCTCAGAATGGCCATTACGGTGCATGCGTGCGAGGGAGATAGTGAATTCCCACTTCGCACTCTTACTCATTTTTATCTCAAACAAAATTTCGGCCACATTTTTAAATCAATTTTAATTCTTTTTCTGTCGAAGAGTTTTTTGACTTTCATACGACTTTCGTCTTACAGTCCGTACCGGAACCAACTAGGCTATCAGTGCTATCTACCCTATTGCGGTGTCTAATTAAATCTATATCTATATGAACGTCAAGTTATGCTTATGGCCGTGGATTTCGTAACACAAAAACAGGAAATGCTGATGCGCGGATGACATACTTCTGCTTCATATAAAATACCTGCGTAAGAATTATTTCATCACACAATCTCATTTACGCAAAGGTGTCAATTGACCGTTTTCTAGCGCTAAAAACCTTCCTGACGTATTATGCTTGAAATAATACAAAAAATTATCATAGCCATGTTTTTTCTTGTAGCTTAGTAGATTGCTGCTCATGCAATTTTGAACCTTATTGCACATATTAGAACGACTTTTTAATAGCACAGACAGGCAAACGAACATCTCTCAATCTAAAACTTACCATTCCAAATGCGAATGTTTGGATGGATGGATGTTTGTTACTCAATCCCGCTGCAACAGCTGGACGGATCTGATTGAAATTTGGCACAGAGATAGATTATAATATGGAATAGCACATAGGCATTTTATCCCGGAAAATCCACGGTTCTTATGGTATAGCATATGGAAAGATGTAATAGTTTAAGATTTCTCCATGGATTTTATACCTTTTCTTTCAAAAATAACTACCACGCGAGCAAAAGCTAGTAACACTATAAATCTGAAGAATGTTTGAACACGCAAATCTCTGGAACTACCCATCAGATTTGGAAAATACTTTTTGCATTTTATACTCTATTTATTTAGGAAGGTTATAGGAGATCTGACATCGTTTTACGACTCAAGGGAGTGAAGCAAATGGCCGTCATGAGGCGACACCGCTAGCAATTGCTAATACAGTATAAATTTAAACATATGCAAGACTAAACTATAGATAAATATCAATTTACGTGCTTTTACACTTGGTTGGCGTTGTAGAATAAATTTCCATCACAATGAAGATGATTAAAACAGTAAAAATAACCAATTAGTAAACACTACGTTAAGAATTTCAATTCTTGAGATATTTACTAAATTGGCTACGTCAAGAGAAGATTAACAGTGACTTGCTAAAGACTATCTTGGTAAATTCAGACTTGGGCAATTGACAGAATCAAATTTATATTGCCTAAGACTAGGAGCAATATTCAGACGCGCCGGAGAATAATATTCGGAAAAATTTTCTTAATAAGTAATACACATGGTCTTGACTCTACATCAAGATAATTTATAGTCATACCAAACTGTACCTGATGGTAAGCGCAGTGCCGTGCAGTAAGTGTATCAAGTAGCAAGAGACAATCTATCCCTCACTGCTCAACACAATCATGCCGGTTTGCTGTGTAGCTTCTTCACACTACGCCTAAAGGACCCAGGATCATAGGAAGGAGGGAACACGGTAGCTGGCAAACTGTTCCACAGCTTGATAGTGGGGCAAAGATACGAGTTTGCGAACCTCTTCGTGTAAGCACGCGTGTTGCGTGGGTGTCAGGAACTAAGATTTTTAATAAACACATAGCACCAACTCCATAGACACATATCTGATAAACTTTCAGTCCCCTAACACCCAGATCCGATACTAATCGTAATCGTAATTAATGTAGATCACAGAAACAACTGTCTGAAGGGCTTGAAGCCTTGAAGCTTGAAGCCGGCAGCCACTTGACAACGCAAGTCTTTTAATGCCAGGATAGGCAGACGAGCAGACGGGCCACCTGATGGTAAGTAGTCACCGCCGCCCATAGACTCCTCCAATGCCAGGGACAGCAAAGCCGCTGCCTACCGTTGACAACTGTTGGGTTTAGTCTAAATGTTACCTTACAAACCGACATCTGATCTAGGTACTAAATAATTCTTATAACATCCACTTACGAAGCTCGGACTTTCCATGTGTACAAGTGCTAAACAATTTCATATTTTCCTTAATTCTAATGCATTACTAAATGCACTCAGTCCGTACTGGATCATATTCTCGTGTCGTCAACCACAGCTTTTCTGTTACATGTGTATTCATTAAATATAGCTTACTTTGAAAGCATCGTGAGGAAACCTGCATACGTGAGAATTCTCAAAAGAATTTCAAAGTCTTGAAGTCTACCTATCCGCATTAGGCCAGCGTGGTGGACTAAGGGTTAAGCCTTCTTCGTTGGCCTGTGTCTAGCAATAAGGACTTGTAGTGTGATATTATGCGCTTTTGGGCTAGATCTCATACATTCTTCAGTAGTATATGGTCTACTACTGAAGAACTAGGATAACGTGATGACAATGTTCTCATGACCTTATCCAGTAGTTCGATCTTTTCCAAGGCTTTCTTGGATCCATATTCTGCCTGAGTTGGACAACTTTCTTAATATGTCAGTTCTTAAACTAACTAAATAAAGCAGGCAAATGCACTAGACATATGCCTACGTCATTTGCATCCAGCATTTGTTTTTGAAAGTGGAAATTATCCTTGAAAGCAGAGAATGGTTTTTTATCCTGAGAAGTGTCCACACTGCACTTTTTTCTTTATTTATTACGAAGCGCGGTTTGCACATCTGCCAGTGTCAAGTATAGTGAAGCCGAAACGAATGATTGCAAAGTAGAGCGCCAATTTTAAAATTCAGGACCTTATTCAGCTTTAAAAACCAAGGACGCTGCTTAAAAACTATCCAGGACACTAAAAACTAAGTCATGTCTTGGGAAAACAGGATGGTTGGTAACTCAAGCTATGACTAATGTTCAGTAAACCATAAAATAATGCAAAAAGGTCATTATAATTATAATCATTAGGTCTAATGCAGTAAATTTCCAATAGCCGAGAATTTTTCAGCTGATGTTTGTGATTTTGTTAGGCAATTGTATGTACAATATAAAATATTCAAAAGCCTTCATACCGTATTTATATCTAGCTAGACAATTTATGTGTGGGTGTTGTCCAAAATCACGTAATTTCTTACACCCAAGACATACGGATAATCTATCTTACTATGGGGTCCAGTATTTATAGTTCATTGAAGAATGTAACTTTTCAAAACAAGCTTGTTCATTGAAGAGTGTAACTTTTCAAACATACATATACACCTGTAATCCCCGAAGAGGTAGGCAGAGGTGTAACCAGTACACCCACTTTTCACCGAGTTTACTACGTACCCATAATGTGATAGGGGGCGAGCCTATCGCCATACCGGGCACAATTCCAGACTCCGGGCTGATACTGAGTATTTTTAAATATAAATCTCAATATCACTTTAACCGACCCGGGGATCCAACCCGAGACCTTAGCACAGCAGTCGTAACGCATGCGCAATTATAACTGCGCCAAAGAGGTAGTCAAAATAACCTAAAATTAAATTAATATGAGTCTTCATCTCACTGCTGCCACTGCTAATAAGAGGGGTTAGGCCTTAGTCCACCACGCTGGCCTCATACGGGTACGAACTTCACATACCTTCGAAATTTTTATTGCGAATTATCAGATATGCAAGGTCATCACTATGTTTTCCTTCAATAAAGCAAGCGATAATTAACAATAAATACACACATAACTTTAGAATAGTTAGTGTATACAATTTGGGATGGTTTCGACCTTTTTTTTTAGTGCCTCGATAGGCAGACGAGCAGACGGGCCACCCGATGGTAAGCAGTCACCGCCGCCCATAGACTTCTGCAATGCCAGAGCACAGCAAAGCCGCTGCCTACCGTTAAACCTATGACTATGCGTTAAACCATATTTCTCTATAATATTATCAAGTCATTTAATTTTTTTTAATAACATAGTTATTCACGCAAGTCATTCTTGGTTATATTAAAAATTATATACACATTATAAAACAAAGCCTACGCCGTGTGTCTGAACGCGATAAACTCAAAAACTACTAAACGGATTTTCATACGGTTTTCACAAATAGACAGAGTGATTCGGGAGTAGGAATCAGCGATATTAATCGATATTGGTAAAATATCAATATTACGGTAAAAAATATTTTTTCAACATCAATAATTACAACTAGTTTGCTATCATAAAACTAACATGCCATAAAAGTGTTAAGAAACTATCGATATTACTAAATATCGATATATCATTGATATAGCTCATCCCTATTCAGGAGGAAGGCTTAGGTACATAATTCATTGATTGTTGATTTTGGGAAAAATCATGCTGACTGGGTGCTTAATAGACTACGAAGCAACGCCTACATTTCGTTTATATATCCATTCTTTACTTTAAAATATGGACTGGAAATAAAGTACGAACATCATTACTAGAAGTATGAACATCATTTACATGTTAATCTAACCCGCATGCTCGAACGTAATAGGCTAGTACGATAGAAAAAAAAGGCATATATGCTCTGCTACCCGAGCGAAGCCAGGGCGGATTGCTAGTTGTTTTATTATTTTTTTAAAATATATTTTAAAATCATTATTATTTCTAAACCTCTCAATATCAACTTCAAATAAAAGTAAAATACCATGTCAATATAGACATATCCAAAATTGGACCCTAAGAACACCAATATTGAGAAAAATTGACCGTCAAATGGCACATTGCAAGTAAGACTGCATCATAACTGCACTGCAAAACTGTTTAAATTTAATTTTAAAATAGCAGCTATAGCCTAGTTGGTTGCGGTATGGGCTGTCAAGACGAAAGACAATGTTCGAAAACCAAATGGCATACAACTCTGACTTTTCTAAAGTTATGTGTGTATTCATAGTTATTTATCGCTTGCTTTGAGGAGGAAATGAGGAAACCTGCATATGTTAATACAGGAATTATTATTATTTAATTTATTTATATTTATGAAATTTGACAGCCTTTGTGGCATAGCGGGCATAAGTTTTCATACCAGCCCTGCATTGTAATGTCCTACTGACCATAGTCTTAATAGGTAAAAGGCCTTAGTTCAAACAACATCAACATATTACTAAAATAAAACTTATTATGCAATCGGAAGCACATAGCAACATACCCTATCAATCATTTTGTGTCTTAAATATTTCCAAGGTGAATGCAAAAGAAACAAAGTAATACATTGTATGTATTCTATCTGTGGAAACATGTAATCAGTATAGTTTTTGTTTAGTTTTCTTTTTGTAACAAATGTTCCCTTAAAATAAATAAATAAATGTAAACTAATTGAGTTAAACATATTTGTGTTGAATGGTGAGAGATAATCATCTCTGATTATTCTCTCAATGCACTTACCATCAATAGTGTATCACTTCGAGAGATAGAATAGTTAGAAAAAAAAATTATTTTCAGAATTTTATTTTTTACTAATATTATAAATGCAATGTTTTGATGGATGGATGTTTGTTACTCAATCACACTACAACAGCTAGACAGATCTGGTTGAAATTTGGCACAGAGATAGATTATAGTCTGGAATAGCACATAGGCTTCTTTATCCCCGAAAAATGTACATTTCCAGTGGGATAATTTAGTTTTTCACAGAGCATGGGATTAACATGATTTTTTGCAAAGTGGTAGTTTAGGGATCAGAAAATACCATAGGCCACTTTTTATCCCGATAAATTTCACGCTTCCTATGGGATAGCAAAATATAGAAAGGTGTAAGCTTAAGATGCGATAAGGGTGGTGCCGCGGGCGACATCTAGTAATAAATAAATCACACATCCAACCAAGAAGAACTAACCCGCATTAGGCCAGCGTGGTGGACTAAGGCCTAACTCCTCTCATTAGGAGTAGGCTAGCGGTGGGATGATATTTAATACAGGGCTAGTATTATTATTTCAGTCACAGGTCTTGATGCTACAATAAACCAGGTATTCTACATTAGGTGTCAATTATGAAACTTATTTCCTAACAAAACCTAGACAAACAATAAATAGAGGATCATAGAAACATCTTAGTGTGGACAGAGAACCTGGCATGGAGTTTTACAACTGTCTATTGTTTACACTTTAAGATACGAGTCTTGTGTCTAGGGTATGTTGAGCTACAAGATACTTTCGGCGTCACAACATCCAGATCTGTCATAAATATCTGTCTGTCACAAAATATTTGTCCCGGTGTGGGAATCGAACCCACTGCCTCTTGTTTCACAGCCACATACTCCGCTACTGCCTGCTATTAGATGAACCAAGAAGATATTTCGTAAGTTTTGCATTCTCTCAACTTATAGAAACCCAAACATGTTTGAGCATTACATTAACATACATTTACGAAAGGGGTAAATGTTTATATTCCTATTGAACATGTATTAGTCTTGAAATATTTAAATATTTATTTATGGACCCTTTTAAATCAAACAAAAAAACACACTTCCTAATTTATAATAAGCACACCAGTCGTAACTGCTGTGCTGAGGTCTCTGGTTCAATCCCCAAGTCGGGTAAGTGATATTGGGTTTTTCTATCCAGAAATTCTAAGTATTAGCCGGGAGTCCGGAATTTGTGCCCGGTATGGCGATAGGTTTGCACATCACATTGTTGGGTGTTGCACTTCTGCCTACTCCTTCAGGGATTACAGGCATGAGTGTATATGTACACACAAAAGCCGATGATCCAGGACCTACAGACTAAGCACTACAATGACTTATTTTCAGTCATTCTAAACTCAAACAAATAACTAACGCAACTCAGTGCACATGCAAGAAGTGAAAGTTGGAAATTGATTTATTAAAGTCTGGGTGCTAAGGACCCAGCATTGCAGATGCTTTGGACATGATAAATAAAAAAATACAACCAATAGTCACACACATAGTTCTGACCCCACACTAGGTAAAACCTGTATTGTGGGTGTCACCCACAATACAGGTTACAGCTACTGTCTATCAAACATTTATCTTGGTGCGAGAATCAAACCCACAGCCTCTCGTTTCACGGCCAGAGGCAGAGGCTGTCGGATAATATATATTGGGATACTAAAAAGATTCAGGTTTGAATTCCTTTGCTCTTTCCAATCACAGTTCCTAATCTTTAATTTCAAGAATGCACCGATAATTCTTTGATTAACTAAAGACTAGGTGAATAGGTATCTTCTAGGCAAGCGTGCTCCACCGTAGACCACATCATCACTTACCATCAGGCGAGATAGTGGTCAAACGCAAGCTTAATTCGCTTAAAAAAATAAAAACAGTTATTTTGAAAAGGGAACATGTTTAAATGCTGGAGAACATGGAGTCATTTGGATTATTATTTGTTGGATTATGAAGTAGTGAAGTCATAAAAGTCCAATACAGAAATATTTAAAGAAACAAGAATTTTGTAAACGTCAGTCAAGTCCTTGGTCTATCAGTACAGAGTTACTTGCTTCATAGATTTATTGTAAGTTCAAACGCCAGCAATATAAACAATGAATGACAATGATTCTAAAACATCCATTCATTTGCATAGCAAAATATGAGAATCAAATCAACATTATGGTTTCTATATGTAAAACTCATTTACAATCTTAAACATTTTCAAATCCATTCAGGAAGCTGATTGGATAAGGAACAAAATGTATAAGAAACCATTTCAATAGTTGTTTTGACAGATTTCAAGTTTATATAAGGAAGTAACATTTACATAATGAACATATTCATAGTTGATGGGTTAAGATTAAAAACCATACTATTATACACCCAAAATCCCAGTTCAAAGTATAAATCACATGACTTGCATACAAAAAGAATTTACAAAACCAGCTGAAAATGTAACGGTAAAGCGACAACACTGAATCTTACCTGCCACGGATTGACTTTCGGTATGGGCGCTTCAACAAACTTTTTGGGCTGATCCTCAGCCGATTGTTGCTCTGTGGTCGGCTGGGGCTCGGTCTGCGACGCTTGTGCTGCGCCCTTGTGCGGTCGCTGCGGGGCTTTGCGATCTCTGTCGCGCCTACCCTTAGCCGGGCGCCGCGTGTGCGAGATCACTGGCACGAAGCCCTCTTCCTCTTCGTCTTCAGCCCGCGGCGGCACGTCCACCGCCTCCTCGCTCGGCGCCTCTAACTCAATGTTCTCCTTGTTGCTCTCAGCACCTCTGAAGTTGAGGACGGACGCGTACGAGGGTCCTGCGCCCTCGGCCGACACGCGCGCGGCCATGCCGCCGCCGTCTCTTATGTAAGGCAGGGCGCGCGCTCCGCGCCGTGACGGGATCACGAGCGCGCCTCCATGCCTCAACAAGCCATGTTGGGTTAACCCAACAAATTCGTTTTGATGCCGACTACCGATATTGGTCCCGATCGGTCGCTGTGAAGGTCAAAAACACAAACAGAACACAAAATCACGCGTTCCCGTGGCTCTATGCGCGTTTTAGCGAGCACACCGCACTGACCCTGGCCGAAGCGTATTTACATCGAAAAAATTCACTTCCGTCGGCTCGTTCCAACTTTTTTTCAACACTGAACGGGCCGCACGTGCCGTATTTACCGATGACGTGTACTGTTCTTGGTGAAAATGTGTTTTTAAAACGTAAAATCACAACAGAACCATATTTCGTTCACAATTCACACATGTGGTCGGACGCCCAAAAAGGGATTTTTCCGCAACACACACGGAACTTGCGGAAGGCTATGACTTCTAAATTTACACGGCGGACATTTTGCCGATAGAGGGCGCTGAAACACTGTTGACATATGATGCGTTCAGTTTTATTTATATTTTATTACAATTTTTGTATCAATGAAGCGATAATCTTATGTAGCACTTACACCAGTAGTATTCACTCAAAAAAAGACATTGAAACTGTAGAGTTTCATTTATATCAAATTATTTTTATCTCTTACTTTGTTTAAAATTCAATACAATATTTGAACGTACCATTAATAAAGATCACATTTCCAACATCTTGCGACATGATTGCAAATCACGTTTAATAGGCAACACTTAAAACGTTGTGTAACTTTTAGGAACATAATAAATGTATATAACTTTCAATTAAAGATTTAAAATTATTTTACTGAATATCGCAGTGGATTGATATCAAAATAGTATTACAAGAGCTATTTTCACAAATATTGTCTATGGTGTCATTAATTCAGAAAAAATACAATAAAGTCCAATAGGATTATCCAGCAAACGTTTTATTTCAAAGTGTCTCAAATAAAAATATATCAAATTACATAAGTATATTTTTGTCATGGATAATTATTATTATGTTCTGGATTTGTTGGGCAATACATTCCTAAAAAATTACGACAGTTTGCGCAATAATGATATACGACTTTGCACGATCGAAGAACATAAGGCAATGGGACACATATCCAACAGCAGAATAAACATAAAATAAATGCGCACATATGCGTACACAGTGTAATTTTAGTTCTTGTTACAGTCATACCTGTAAAACCACATTCAGGGCATAGAATAGGTACTGACGCGAAACCTAAGTTATAGGTTCGGGGTGGAAGTGGAGGTATAGCATTATCGACATAAATATCAAATGCGGTTGCGTAAGTCGGCGGTGGAGTGTGTTGGATGAAAGACGGAGACGGAATAAAAGTTCCCATTAAACGAGGCCGTCGTCTCGCAGCCATATTTTGTCTAAGCACAAAAGAATACGACGGTGGCGCACTGGTCAAAGAATCGGGTGGTGATAAATAGATAGCTTTCTCCTCTGTATTTATGATTTCATTCGTTATCGATGGCTGCGTTGGTTTTATATGGTTTATAATCGCGAAACTTATAGAACTTTCATTTAATTTGGCTAGTGCTAGAAGAAATAATGTCTGGGGTTGTCTGTGTGTCATGGATTTAAACGCCATAGCAGTCGATGCTGACGTGATTGCTTGAAAGGATGGACGCAATAGAGTAACAAAATTGCTATTTCTTGAAATATCGCTTGCCACATAAGAAAAATTGGATGTTATACTAAATGGTTCAGGTGATATAGAAGTTTTTCGTGTTGATTGTTTTGAACTTATCGTTTTTGTTTCATTTGTCGCTTGTATATCAATATCTGGTTCATGGCTGCATTTAGGTGTTTCGTGTTGATCCATGTTTGCTATTGATATAATACATTTTATGTAATTTAGAAAGTTTAAAATATAAATATTAATGATATTCAAATAAAATAGTTACCATAGAGGTGACAAGAATAAAATGTTAATGTTTTACTAGTATATTCCGTATTGGGAAATAATAAGTCATTAGCTTTAAATAAGAATTAAACAAATTTTTATTAGAAAATATGTCAATGTTGATGAGGCCCTTGAAAAAGTAAATATTTCAACTATGATTTCAATTCTGATTGATGGCTGTCACCAAAATGTTTCGTCTACATTTCTTAAAATTAAAAAAAAATGTCTATGTTTATAAAGGTTCATGTGCATGGAAAATAAATAAATAAGTATATTTATCTATATTTACCAAAAAAATATTCATGGTTTAATGAAATATTTTAGTGGCTTATAAAAATAATTTTCATGTGAATTTGGTTATTGTGTCTCAAGTTTATTGATTGCGCTTTCGAAATAGCTCTAAATATTTTTTCTCTAAGTGGCAACTGTCGGGTTTTTGCTGTCAAAAGACAATTCTAATTTCCGGTCTTTTCACTCCTCCGTGGCATGGCGGATGGTCTTTACCACCGCTAATAGTGTGTTTTTCGGAGGAATAGCTTCGCTAATAGCGAAATGGTAAGTTTAATTCATGTATACGTGTTTAAAACAATATCAAGCGTCTAAAGTGCTATTATATTATACAGTGAAAGTGTTTGGTTGTATGTTATATGCATAGCGTTGAAAACACGTGTTTGACGTAGAAATTGTAGGAATAATGCCGATCATGGAGTTTTTATGTAAGTTTTAGTGATTACCCGACACGTAATCGTTAATTTTGCATGAATAACAGTGAAATACGACAATTTATTGTTACTACATGTCTATTTTGGTTATTTATAACAACACGCTGATGCTTTATTTTACCGATGATTTTTTGTTTATTTCTTCAAATTCTGCTAATAACAGTAAAAGGGACTTCTTACAGACATTTTACGTGCTTTCATCGTTTTTCTGGCAATATATATGTATAGTTTTGTGAATGTCGGCGGTGCATTTCTAGGTTAGAATTCCAGGAAGTTACTAATGTGAAAAAATCTTTCCATAATTTACCATGAGACGGTATATTATAAACGGTATTTAGCGTTATTACGGTATTACATTACCGTAAATCTGAATTATAGACTAAAATCTCGCGTGTTAAGATTTTCAAATTTGACAATGTAACACGAAACAGTTTGAATGCAACTATAGTCACTTATAAAGAATAGATTTAAAACTTTATAACGGCCAAAATATGATCGACAAAGGCCAGATAGGCCAGAGCATATGTGGTGTTAAATTTTTCACGTATCATGGATTCAGTTAGTTATAAATAAAATGATTACTTCTAAAGTATGTGTGCACCTTACAGGTGTAATCTAGATTCTTTCAATAATATCCTCCCAAGTCTTGAGGGCCTATTTTTTTTTATCCTGGCACGGCAAAGTGACTGCACTGCACCTGATGGTAAGTAAAGTGCCGCCCAGTTAGAGTATCAAGTAGCGAGAGACAGTCTATCCCTCACTTCTCAACACAATCATGCCCTAAAGGACCCAGGATCATAGGAAAAAGGGAACACGGCAGCTGGCAAACACTATTTATTAAATACATAAATAACTATAGTTTTTATTAGGGTATAAGTAGTTGTTGATTTTCATGAATAACCCCAAAAACCATTGAAATATAACTGGTCCGCCCCATTACCATGAAAGCTATAAAACCTTCAAAACATCAAAAAAGTAAAACAAACTACAATAAAATCTCTAGAATTAGATATATTTCAATGTGTACTATTCGTGCAAATATAAAAAACCATTACACAAAACCCATAAAAAGAATAATATTCAGATACCCTGAATATAACTCGTCATTTTAGCAAAAATGGTGATTTGATATGACTGAGCTGATGATTTTGGTTGTGGGCTCAATTCTCTCAAGTCTGTTGAACATTGGGACATTATGATAGATAGATAACTATTTACTGCACACCACCATAACAACTCAAATAACAAGAAACCTTAAAACTATAAAATGTTTCAAAACAGGGTCTGATCACAAAGAGTGATCTCTGCCAGACAACATTAATATAGGACAAATAAAAGGGGTCCATATAAAATGGGTGTGTTATATTTGATAAAATTGTGCGTCATGGATGAGTTGATTGGCCATATATTTAAATTATTTTCAAACAATTACTTTTTTTAATGTTTTATCCTAGCACGTCAATGTGACCACACTTCACCTGATGGTAAGCGCAGTACGGTCCAATTAGAGTATCGAGTAGCGAGAGACGATCTATCCCCCGCTACTCAACACAATCATGCCGGCCTGCTCCTTCACACTACGCCATGGGCAAGAAGGTGAAGAAGCGGTCAAGGCTCTATTGTCAGAGTACTCAGAAGGACCCCCAAAAACCGGATGTACACTGGCTGATCCCGGAACGCGACACACTTGCGTATGCCACTATGGCGGGTTTTTCACCCTGTGTACGGTGGTCGCTATCCGGGCGGATATGAATATCCTACCACCAGCTTGCATATTGCAGCACTCTTGAATATTTTACTTTTTGGTATTTTATTGGTTGTGGGCTTCTTTCTCCTCACTTAGCGTGTTGAACTTTGGGCCATCGTGTGTCAGGACATAGTTTATATGCCATCATATAATTATATACAAATAGTTGCCCTATTATTACTTGCATATTTGGATTAATAATTTTACATCGCATTACTGTTTATAACGTTCAACAAAACTACTTTTTCTCATAGTATTTACAGGTATAATTAAATACACCCCAATCTCTTCCTGTCTGAGCCCTAATTGGCCTCTCAGGTACAAATATGGGGTAAATTATCATGTTCCCTTAGGAAACACTTCCGATTCATCCTGGTTGGTTGTGTGTCGACGTGTGGAACACATTGCTATATTCAAATATGATAAATGGAAATGCTGGACCGATTAAGTGTGTATTTTAAATAAACAGTCTCAAGTTGAATCAGAAAATAATTATCATTTGTGCATATGGTTATTGAATTTGATTCTGATATGCGAATTTGTGGGCATGATTGTGTAATTGGATCAAACCTAGTAAAAGGAGAATGCCCATTCTTGGTACTGCTTTTTCTCAACATAAAAATAATGTATAAAAATTATTTCTTTATATTTGAAGTTGTCTGGCAAACAGAATGTCTGTGTTGTATTATTATATTGGATTTCTTTTAAAACTTATCAAACATATTATTGATTTAAAATGACTGCCAAATTTTATTGAGGTAATACTTTATTACGTTTTTCTTTATTCGTCCAAAGGACAGGCTATAGTCAACCGACCATGCTGCCAAGTCTTACGTTTAAATCTTTATATACTTACAGTTTATGCAAAAAATATTATTAATACACAAAAAACTGGAAACCCGCATTCCGAATCCAAAAATGTTAACTTTAGATAGTATTTGGATACTTAATAGACTATTTAAAACAACTTTGGAATTGATGCAAACTTGTACCGTGGTCCATATATTCCTGGTCATTCTCCTTTGGTAATATTGATCCATCAGTCCATAAATTGATGATGATGTTATTACGATATTGTCTGTTTCAGAGTTTATCAGTAGCCCGACCTTTAGTGTCGGTGTATTCAGAGAAGAGCGAAGTGGTCGCCGGGACTACGATCCCGCTGCCCTTCGTCTTCAAGTCGCCCATCCGGCCGGACCTGGTCAACAATGTCCACGTCTCTATGTCCAAGAATGCGCGCCAGCCTTACTGTGTCAACAAGGAGGCCGGTAAGTAATGCTTTGAAGAATTGGTAGCAGAAAAGATCTGACGTTTTCATACTTTTGAGAAAATGCAGTTTCAAGTTTGATAGCGAATTTAATAATAATACTTCTTCTTGTTTCAATGGTCTTTGCGTTCGGATCGAGGTAAATTACACAAAGTATGGACACTGGTAAAGATAGTGAAATATTGTTGAGCCTGTTATTTGAAAACCAAGATGATTTGAAGAATAGAGATGATATCAATAGCACATCACAAGACTTAAAAGTTAAATAAATAGTAAAATATATACGGAGAAAATAAAGAAAAAAAAGCCATAAAAGTTATAATTTAATTTTGTTCTTAAAGTAGACAAAGTAGACAAATGCCGAAAATGTAAGTGTCAGCAGAGTTTTCATGCATGTGGGACGCGGAATGTCCTAGAAGGATGTCATATAAAGAATGATGTACATTGGGACAGCTAAAAAAGATGTAGTAAATAGTACTATGCTGGATAATGGCCTGGATATTTTGTGCACACATGAAACTTGATCTCCTAGATTATGGCTTTGTTTAACTCGATTTCATGAAAAATGTTTGTTGGATATTTATTTCTTAACCAGGGTCCAATTGTATAATTTCATTCCATCCTCTTTGTTCCACACCAGAAGCAGGTGTATAGGCTTGCAGAAAATGTTTTTAGACTCTCGCGATTTGAACACATATTATAAAATTAGGAACGGGTCTTAATCGCGCAATACTTTAATGGTATAAATACCACAATTATTTCCCGACGTTTCGACCGAGTTGCATCGGCCGTGGTCACGGGCTGACTGAGTAGATTTAGTGCCGTCTTCGTAAGGTGGACTTTCGTGTGGTGGGAGTATCGGTAACCAGTTTAGTGGGGGTTTTGATAACTACCTTCCCTTGGTTTTTATTTTTATCAAAAATACTGTCGGTACTTCGACAAACCACACTGACAGTATCCTCGCGCTGAAGAGTTGACTCATTCTGTCGACGCGGTTTACATATACTTATGACAGGATTCCATTCCATATTCGTATTAATATACATAATTTTGTTTTTGCCTTTTTAGTAATTTTGCGTCATATTTTCCCTGCAATGTTATGTTCAGGGTGTATTAGTATATAATATTTTTAACCATTTATTGTAATAGGCTGTTTTTGGGAAAATTTTAATTTTATTCTTCATGGTCTATATTAGTAATAAACATAAAACATAAGTTTTCAAGATTTAATTTGCAATTTTATAAAATAATTTTATTTTTGCCACCAATACGCTACCAACTGTCATGGCCTCGTGTGACGTGCCCATGCGCAAAACTAATGACGTTTGGATCAGCGTTTTCGTATATGTTTCGACCGGTGACGTCATGCATGACTGATGAGTGTTTCATGTCACGTGACAAAATGCTTTATTTTTACATATTTGTTTCTTGTAAATATTAAATCACATATAAATCAACTAATTTGTTTACTTTTCGATAATTTTAGACTAAAATCTATTATAAAAAACAATATTCTGTCAGTTTTTCACCATCTGTCAACCACCATAATTTGCACCAAATGTCCACGCCTGCCGTTGTTTCCTAGCGGCTTGCGTCACTGCGTGATGGTGCTATATTAACGTGTCGGCAGGCGTTCCGGACAGGCTGCACTGGCTTGGACGGGTGCATAGCTGCCACTACAATATTTTTCAATTTAAATGTACTTTTTAAAATGGAAAAACCCGGCTATGATGGCCAAGTATAGTATTAAATGTGTGTCATTTAAAAGAGGTGAAAATGTTGTCTAAGCAAATTCAATGATGCATACTGCATAGTGCGTCGATCGCGTTAAATACTACCAGGTACTAATTATGTGTAGTCATAATACACATAAGTGTCCTGGTAAATGTGATTGTAAAACTAGCTGTACACGGCATGCGTTGCAATTTCACGTAAAATAAATTTGATTGATTTCTATCGGTTAAACGGTATAGAAGTTGATGTTCTGCAGACCATCTAGGGAATCTTTATTTTTTCCTGCCAGGAACCTTTTGACACCCTCAACACAAAGACTCGTATCTTAGTGTGGAATCGGGGCTATGTGTGTGACTGTTGGGTATTATTTATTTAGTTATTTTCACTAAATAACTATGTAATTGTTATACATAGTTTCTTATGGACTCTATGCGATAATAATCTATTTATCTAGAACTACAAATAACATTAGCTGGTACAATTTACCATTTAAATACAGGTACAGTTTCTTTCTCCTATAATAGATGGACACAATATAATTTGTGCATTTTTATCCAGGCCACCAGACCAGTGCTGAGTCCTGGGGTACCGGCCGTGCTGTAGCTCGTATACCGCGTGTTCGCGGCGGTGGTACTCACAGGTATGTCATACTAGCCATCTTATACAGGCTGTTGCCGAAAGGTGGTAGCCATCTTACACAGGGTGTACAATAAAGGTGGTATACATAACACAACGTAAAGACAGTATTAAGGAGAGAGTATTTAGAGAGACTATGCATGACTAGACATGCGATACATGAAGTGATCATTTGTTCACATTCCATAAAGCCACTGATAAAAGCTAACGGACTGCTTTTGCGGGTTCTACGTATGTGCGGTGCTTAGTTAATTGTTTGACACTAGGTTTTCCAGTTTTCCAAGTCAATACAATTTTCTGATCATGCTAAAAATTTCATATTTATATTTTACCTTTACAATAAGTTGACTCATTTTTTTTATTGATATAATCAAATATTTACATTACCTAAAACCTATTATCCAAAGAATTTCATAAATTCGAACAATAATAAATAAATTAGACGCCATTCAAATCTGCTGGAAGGCGTAATTGTCAAATGACAGTAAAATAATGGATGATATGTACTGTGACGTCACTGTTCTCAGAATACATATTACTGTGCCGTTGTGCGATATGTATCTGAATCGCCCTGATAGCAATATGTTCCCAATACGCCACCGTTTTCGCTCATGCCTGTGAGTATTTGCTCATGCCAATATTTAAAATAAATATTGTGACCTCATTTCTCAAGCAATTTTGATTCTGTTTTCGCAAAAGACTTTATTTTGCTTATTTATTTGGTTGCATATAGAATAATATACAAAATTAAACACAGGAAACTACCCTATTAAGTTACGTATAGCCAACTCGACAAGTATCGCCTTCCTGCAACATCTTGTACATAAGCACATTACTATGATTTGTAAGCCGCTGTGGTATGTGGTCAGGTCCGGCCAGGGTGCGTTCGGCAACATGTGCCGCGGCGGTCGCATGTTCGCGCCGACGAAGCCGTGGCGCCGCTGGCACCGGCGAGTGAACGTGCGTCAGCGTCGCGCCGCCGTCGCCGCCGCGCTCGCCGCCTCGGGCGTGCCCGCGCTCGTGCAGGCCAGGGGTCGGTACCACACACTACCAGTCACTAACAAATACTACCAGACACTATCACAGACTACTAGACATAATTAGACACAAACAGACACCATCACAGTCTACCAAGCATTACCAGAAACTACCATACACTACCAGACACTATCACAGGCTACCAGGCATTACCAGAAACTACCACACACTACCAAATACTACCAGACACTATCACAGACTACCAAGCATTACCACAGACTACTAGACATAATTAGACACAATTGGCACCATCACAGACTACTAGACATTACCAGAAACTAACAGACTACCAGACTATCACAGACTACCAAACTTAACCAGACACTACCACAAATGAATTGATGTTACAAAATATATACTGCAGAATTTATCTAAACTACGATATGAGATAAGATATATGTATATTTGTATACAGGACACGTCATTGAGAAGATCCCAGAACTGCCCCTGGTGGTGTCTGACAAGGTCCAGGATATCACCAAGACCAAACAGGCGGTCATCTTCCTCAGACGTGTCAAGGCTTGGTCTGATGTCTTGAAAGTGAGTATAAGACATATGATGTTCAGGGTCTAGAGTTGGAGTATGATGTTCTGAGTACTTTGACACTAGACCCTCGACTGCTTGTTTATCTTCTTGCACATGGTGTAGTGTGAAGAAGCAGGCCGGCATTGTGTTGAGTAGTGAGGGATAGTTTGTCTCTCGCTACTCAATACTCTAATTTAACGGCACTGTGCTTACAATCAGGTGCTTTGTGGTCACTATGCCATGCCAGGAAAAAAAAATTGGTCAAGGTTTAGCATTGTAGCAATGGATAAAATCAAGTTTTTGTAATACCAAAGACGAGCAACTGTTTGGGGGAATGAAGCACTGTCTCATTGCTTGGTGCTTCTCTACTAATAGGCTATTTGACTAATTTTCGAAAATGATTTAAAACTATTATTTATTACATAATAAGCACACTATATTGATATTTCCAGGAAACCTACTGTATTTTTAATAAAAATCAATGTTAAAGTTTAAATCTCCAAAACCGCGGCAATAACGCTATTTCTGTAATGGCGCTGATCATATGACACGTGTGACGTCACATGCAAGTAAACAAGCTAATAATGATAAGCAAAGCTAAGTTTTATGATAATTGTTTTATCAACAATTATCATAAAACTGCTTCAAAAATAGATCAACAATAGAATTTATCACCCAGAAAACATAAAACGCGAACTAAAATCACTCGAAGAAACTATCTTTACTTGCGTGTGACGTCACCAGAGTTGCAACCAATAACAGAGTGTTCACATCACAGATAAAATTTTAAATAAATGTTGTATTTTATTTCGTTTAATTTGCAAAAAATATACATTATTTTGTTTAAAATTAAGTGAAGTATGGTTTTTTAAGCTATTGTCTAACAGGATGACCACAATTTGCAGTGTATTTTCAATGATGTCAAATAGCCTATTGGGGATTAGACCTTAATCAACCACATTGTCCTATGAATGTTCATGGGCTACATGTGGTGGTCTAAGGTCTAACTCCTCATTAATAGATTAGGTCTGTACCCAACACTGGGATAGCATATTGCAAAGGTGATGTTATAATATATTGTCATACTTTCTAATGTCCTAAGTTCTAATTCTGCTCGTAAATGTTTAATATGCGAGCTTATCGCTATGGACTATATAAATTTATCAAACAACAGTCTGAAAGAATGTTATGATCTTTCTGATATAGAATTTGGTAAACATGTGTTGAATATGTAAATCCGAAATGCTTTCGACAGGATAAAGTAGAATATTAATTTATAACATTATTAATTATCTGATAGTTTAAATCTGTATATATAAAAGAAGAAACTGACTGACTGACTGACTGAGATCGATCAACGCACAGCCTAAACGGCTGGGGTTAGAGACTTGAAATTTTGACAGTAGGTACCTTTTATCACGTAGGCATCCAATAAAGAAGGGTTTTTGGAAATACCACCCCTAAGGGGGTAAAATAGGGGATGAAAGTTTGTATGAAAATCCGTCTTTTTTTAAGTTAAATTCATGAAAATTAGTATTTGGCATTTTAGTTAAAAATAAAAAATATATGTTTCAGAATTTTTGGAAATTCCGCCCCTAAGGGGGTAAGATAGGGAATGAAAGTTTGTATGAAAATCCGTCATTTTTAAGTTAAACGCATGAATATTGGTATTTTGTATTGTATACTTTTTCTCCCAAACATGACCTCCACGCGAGCGGAGCCGCGAGCAACAACTAGTTTTATTATAAACTAACAGCTTTGTACGGTTCAAATTAGATTAAAAAATGGCAGACAGGGTTCTGTTTGGATCTGGTGGTAGTTAAACATGCGACGTCTCGGAAATACCCATGGTCCATATCAAACACATTTTAAAATATATTTTTATTTGACTTGTACTTCCTTGAATAACATAGGTAGGCAGCGGCTCTGCTGTGCTCTGGCATTGCAGAAGTCTATGGGCGGCGGTGACTACTTACCATCAGGTGGCCCGTCTGCTCGTCTGCCTATCGAGGCACTAAAAAAAAAAAAAAAAAAAAACCTAAAATAAACGAATAAAATAATTGCTAGTGTTGATGATGCTATGTATGCACAAGCTGATATGCTTTTTCTCTTTTTTTCTTTCTTTAATGTACTGACTTGTCATAAGAGCTATGTAATTGCCGTCATGAACAATAAACAATTTAATTTCAATGTAATCTTACCTAAGAAGTGAGCGGAAAACCTTCTTGGGGGTAACCATTGGGGGTTAAAAATGGCCAAAATTATTTTTTTATCCTTGCACGGCAAAGTGACCACACTGCATCTGATGGTAAGTGCAGTGCCGTCCAATTAGAGCATTGAGTGGCGAGAAAGAATCTGTCGCGTCATGCCGGCCTGCTTCTTCACATTACGTCATGGGTAAGAAGGTGAAAAAGCGGTCGAAGGTCTTGTATCAGAGTACACAGAAGGCCGCAAAATTGCCATCGGCCAAAACATCGTACCCCAAATCTAGACCCCCGGACGTACACTAGCTGATCCTGGAACGAGACACACTTGCGTGTGCCACTATCGCGGGTTTTACACCCTGTGTACGGTGGTCGCTATCCGGGCGGATATGAATATCCTACCACCAGCTAAATACTGGTTCTGATAATGAACGGGCCCTAACGTAACGATTAAAATATAGTGTCATGATCAATTTATTTGAGTAACGTATTTAATGTTTGCCGTAGGTTTACAAGTCCCAACGCCTGCGTGCCGGTAAGGGTAAGATGCGTAACCGCCGCCGAGTCCAGCGCAAAGGACCTCTCATCATCTACCAAAAGGATAAGGTAAATAACTAAATACCCAACCGTACACACATAGTCCCCACACTAGGTCAGAACTGTATTGTGGGTAACTCCGAGGGACTACGGTATCAACACCCAGAAACTAAATATCTGTCTCGAGCAACGGCTAGTATGCTATATTATTAAATAAATCCCCCATCAACTCTTACTCGCTCTGTGCCATACGGTCCGAGTTACATACAAGTGGGGTATAGTATACATGTTCCCGAAGGAAACATCGGCCAAGCCATCGAGTGGGACGATGTGTCGACATGTGGAGCACAGTTATAATAACATACCAAACAGTCTTGACTCTGCACTAGGTCAGACATGTATTGTGGGTATCAACTCCGAGGGACTTCGGTCTCACAACACCCAGAAACAAATATCTGTCTGTCACACAAACATTTGTTCCGGTGTGGGAATCAAACCCACGGCCTCTCGTTTTACAGCCGGCTACTCGCCTACTGCGCCACGGAGGCTGTCAATTATGTATCTTTTGTCGTTTTTATCTATTTTCCTTTTTTAACTTAATAATAAATTTATCATTCGTCATGCTCCTATTCATATGTATAACCTGCGGGCAATGGTGTGAGATATACATTTAGTTTTCTTAAATTTTATGTAAAAATGGTAATGTGTAACTGTTCATTGCTCCTAAAAACGATAGGCAGCGGCTTTGCTGTGCCCTGGCATTGCAGAAGTCTATGGGCAATGTCTACTTACGATCAGGTGGCCCGTCTGTCAAAAAGTATGTGTCCAATTCACACATGGTAAAAGAAAAACTTCAGAAAATTTACCTACGAGTAACCTTTGTAATACGCAGGCACATACACGCGTATTCACACATACTAAGTACTGAAATAGTTCAAAACTATTAAAGAACTACGTCAATAACAGTAACTGATTCCACTCGATCCCACTCGAATCCCCTCGAATATATATTCTGTCTCATTCTCGCGTAGGCTTAGTCCTATAGATTTATGTATTTGGTTTTTCATTTCATCAAATCAAATCATTTATTTTGTAAATTAGGCCACTAGGGGCACTTTTTACATGTCATCGTAATGTTAAAATCTAAATCCGGTGCTTCGGAAATGCCCACTGGTCTGAGAAGAAGCACCAAGAAACTCAGCCATAGGTCTTCTGTAATTTGTCATTACATTCCAACAAAAAATCACACATAAAATAAATTTTTAACACGTTCCCTGCGGCTCACGCGCCTAGCGTGTTTTTGAATTCGCTACGCGCATGCGGGCGCCACGCGCGCTGCGTGTTTTTTTCATACATTCGCGATGCGAGCCGCATAGGCGTAGCATCGCAATATTTGGCGCCGCAGTCAACGTGTTACAAGTCACATTCACATGAAAAAAAAATGACGGTATCTAAAGAAGTTTCACTTGTAATATTTGTCTAAGAGTATGTTTGTACCCAGGGTCTATCGCGCGCATTCCGCAACATCCCCGGAGTGGAGATGCTCAATGTGAACAAGCTGAACCTCCTGAAGTTGGCGCCGGGTGGTCACGTCGGAAGGTTCATCATTTGGACCCAGTCCGCTTTCGACAGGCTCGGTGAGTGGTTGTGATAAACAATTTTCATGCATTATCCAATAGAAAAATAGTATTTTTAACGTTAAATAATAATTTGGTGATTACATTTCATTATAGTCAATTGAATTTTAACGAAGACCTTAACATCACCCAATGTCCCTGGCTTACAATAACCAAATAATTATTTAACGCGTTTTTTATAGTTTTTTTGTATACAGTCACAAAAAAATTATAGTACATTAATTATACTGGCAAACGCTGTGCCGTCCAATTAGAGTATCAAGTAGCGAGAGACAATCAATCCCTCGCTACTTAAATCAATCTTATCTGTTGAGCAGCTTTCACTACCCTTAATATATCTGTGATTAGAGTGACTGCCTCGGTGGCGCAGTTGCAATTCCACATGCGTTACAACTGCAGTGCTCAGGTCTCGGGTTCGATCCCCGGGTCGGATAAAGTGATATTGGGTTTTCTATATAGTAATACTCAGTATTAGCCCAGCGACTCGATTTTGTGCCCGGTATGGCGATAGGCGCGCCCCCTATCACATTATGGGACCGAAATCGGCGAAAAGTGGGTGTACTGGTTATAACGGGCAGTAAGGTAGGGGGGTTGGTTGGTTAGGTGGTAGGTAGGTTGTAGGCAGAGGCTCTGCCTACCTCTTCGGGGATTACAGGCGTGAGTGTATATGAATGGAATCGTCTTAGTCATTATCTGTCATATTATTAAATAAATCCCCCGTCAACTCTTACTCTCTCCGTGCCATACGGTCCGAGTTACATACAAGTGGGGTACAGTATACATGTTCCCGAAGGAAACATCGGCCAAGCCATCGAGCGGGACGATGTGTCGACATGTGGAGCACAGTTAACAATGTCCAGATCTAAAATATTCTTTTTGAAGTGAAACTTCTTTAGCATCGTTGTGATTTGAAACTCGATGAAACGGAAAAAACGACAGTAAAAAGAGACAAATACATAAATCTATAGGACTAAGCCTACGAGAGAATGAGACAGAATATATATTTGAGGGGATTCGAGTGGGATCGAGTGGGATCGAATTGGTTACTGTTATTGACATAGTTCTTTAATGGTTTTGAAATATTTAAGTAGTTAGTATTTTGTATGTGTCCTGTTATTAAGGAAGGATTAACTTGAAAGAAATGGTATTCATTCGAGATGACACGTCTCAATCCGTCCTGTGATCATAAAACTACTTTCTCGTAATGTTAGCGCTAAAAATTAAAATAAACTGATAAATCCATAATACAAGTCAATGTACTTTTCTACAGATGCGTTGTTCGGCTCATGGAAGACCCCGTCCAAGTTGAAGAAGAACTTCAACCTGCCGCAGCCCAAGATGGCCAACACCGATCTCACACGTCTGCTCAAGTCAGACGAGATCCGCAGCGTACTACGCAAGCCCAAGTATGTATACATCATTTTTAACCGACTTCAAAAAAGGAGGAGTTTAACAATTCGTCAGAATGTTTTTATTATGTATGTTCCCCGATTACTCAAAGACGCCTGGACCGATTCGAGAAATTCTTATTTTGTTTAAAAGGGTGGTCCCAGGTGGTCCCATTGGCACCAAGTCAGGATCTGATGATGGGATCTCAGAAAAATGGAGGATAACCTTCAAATTTTATAGAGACGCATAATTTGTTTTTTATTGAAGTCTGTGTACTTTTTATATCGTTCGGTTTATTGTTGGTAGGAACTTTGGCCAGACCGTCTTGTAACATATTTTCAATGTAGATGTCCAATTAAGTGCAGACTTCCTATGACCCTGGGTCCCTTAGGCGTAGTGTGAAGAGGCCAGCAGGCATGATTGTGTTGAGTAGCGATAGATTGTCTCTCGCTACTTGATAATCTGGACGGCACTGCGCTTATCATCAGGTGCAGTGTGGTCACTTTGCTGTGCCAGGATAAAAAAAAACTTCAATACTAAATAATCACCAAAGAAAGAAATCAAATTTTTTGCTACTATATAGGCTTAACAAAAATAAATATTTTTTTCTCTATCGATCAGTCTGGCTTGTATTATCCCAAATCAAAACCATTTATTTAATAAATTAGGCCACTAGGGGCACTTTTTACATTAAATTTATCTACCAGAGCTTTAGAAATGCATTCTGGCCTGAGAAGAAGCATCAATAAACTCAGCATAGTCTTTAAATCTTATAAGTTAATATATAGCTAATTACATAATTTCTAGCATTTTATAGCACTTTTCTAAAGTTATGTGTGTATTAAAATGTTAATTATCGCTTGTTTTAACGGTGAAGGAAAACATCGTGAGGAAACCTGCATATCTGAGAGTTTTTCGAAGGTATGAGAAGTCTGCCAACCCGCATTAGGTCAGCGTGGTGGACTAAGGCCTAACCCCTCTCATTAATAGAGGAGGCCCGTGCCCAGCAGTGGGACAATGTTTAATACATGGCTAGTATTATAGTATTATACATCATTTCTAGGTAAACCATGATTTTAACAATATCTCAAAATTGCAAAGTAAAGGTTATTTTATTTTTATTAAGCTATAATTAAAAGGAGAAAGGCTCTAGTTAAATACACTAATGATGATATTCTCTTATCAGAGCATTGGGTTATGAAAACCATGATTACTTACACGTTGACAATTCCTGATCACACACATCCTTCATACACTGCCTATATATTAACCGGACAACTCTAACCTCACAAATATTTTGCAGCAAGCGTATCATCCGTTCCAAGACAAAATTGAACCCGCTTACCAACACTCGTGCTATGCTCAAGTTGAATCCGTTCGCGGCTGTGTTGAAGAGGAAAGCGCTGTTGGAACAAGTCAGGACGAAGAACTTGAGGGCCCTGGCGCTTGCTGAGAAGCGTGGTGTAAGTATAGATTTAATTTGGACTAGCGGACCGACAAGATGTGACATATATGATAATTTGAAGATCACAATCTTTGGCATTTCTTCCACAAATCCCAGCAAATCAAATTTGGTGTCATACCGACAGTAGCGCCACCTACAGAGTCCAATTGTGGTTTGAAACCATCCAAGAACTTATTGAAATATACACACAAAATTTCATCCAAATCAGTCAAGCTGTTTCAGTTTTAGCGAGACTAACGAACATGAAGTCTTTTTTATTTATGAGTCTTATCCCAAGTCGGCAAAGTGGGTAGTTGGGCAAAAATTAAATAAATATATGGCAATATAGGAAATTAAAATCTGCATAGACAAATATAGATATTGCAATGTTTTATAATTAAAAACGGCTATAGACCCATCTAAATCACAAAACAAAAGTTGCTTTAAAACCAAAGCGGGAATCTTTCACTATTAACCAATCAGAAATGTCTGTCAAGTCAATGACCAATCAAAAATGACAAACTTGGCAGTACAGTAGGAAAGGCGGCCATCTTACCTTGGGTTCAAACTCTGCAACCTAAAAAATTAAATAATATTTTAAACAGTAAATTTTAAGTTTTATCATTATTGTCATTGATTAAATTAAATATCTCCTCAGATAAAATAAAATATTCAGCGAAATTGCCTTCTCAGTTTTTTTAATTTGCCAAAAAATAAGTCATGCTGACTTTGGTTCTATGCGACTCAATTCTCTTTATAAAGATTTAAGTTCAGATTTGGCCCTAAAGGTGTACTCCAGGAGTCGTTACTCATGTAAATGTCCAATATCACATGATGAAATTCTCTTATCAGAGCATTGGGTTATGAAAAACCATGATTACTCAATCACGTTGACACATACTGACTTCAATCTCCCTCTATCACCCATAGCAACCTCTTACACAGTTATTATAAAGAATAAAATTCCAGGTGAAACTGCCCGCTGACCATCCAGCAGTCAAGGCTGAAAAACTCAGGGAGAGAAGACGCAAGGCCATCAGCGCAGCCCTGGCGAAGAAGCCCAAGAAGCCAGCGGCCAAGAAGACCGCCCCTCCAGCACCCAAGAAGAGCACCGTAGAGAAGGCCGCGAAGAAAGCAGAGAAGAAGAAACCTGCAGCGGCCAAGCCAGCGGTTAAGCCAGCAGCCAAAGCTGCAGCCAAACCGGTGGCCAAACCGGCCAAGTGAAGGGAATAAACTTTTATAGACTATAGAAATGTTTTATTTTTACCTCAGTATTCCCAAAGGGTCAGAATATGTAAACTAACTACTACTATATGTATAATCAGAAATATATTTTCACAGAGCAATCCGATTTTGATAATTCTTTTTGCTTTCGATAGGGTAGTATCGATCAACAATACAACTACATAACGGGTCACATATAAACTCAAAGCTAAAATCTGTCCGCGTGAATACACACACACTATTACACACGCGCTATTACACAGCTATATTTTTTTACTAACGAACTGAGAAAAGTTTTAAAACCGTTTTAAGTTTAATGTAATCGCAACCATAGTACCTAGTAATAAAGTTGCAACTCTTTAAAATATTATCTTATACTTACGATAATTCATCGCAAAACAATAAATTACATAGAAATGAAAAGACATAGGTTAAATAACATTTATTGTGAAATCAACCCAAGACGCCAAAAAATAAAGTGCCCTTTTCTGTAATTGTCTTGCGAGCTACGTCGTTTTGTTTCGTATCTGTTTGCTTCTTCGAATTTTACGACAGGAGGTATGGAGCCGCATTGAACTCTAAATAATATAAGCACATACTTAGTACGTCAAAGATTTATTAAGAATTTTTTTGTTTATTGTTTTCAATCTAGACAAAATACATAGATAACAAACATAGATATGTTTGATAATATACATTTTTTGGCTTGGTTTTTCTGAGGGACTTCAACACACACCATGAGTTGTTGTTGGGCTCCTCCAGAACTGACCATGCTGGTATAACTGCTCATGCATTCGCTTTGACTCATGGCTTGACACAACTGGTGAACCAGCCTACCAGGATCCCAGATGTGGCGAGTCATGCGCCCTTTTGCTGGACCATTTGTTGACGAGTCATCCGGTCGGGTGTAAAGTAGCGGTTGGTGCTCCTCTGGGGACCTCCGATCACTGCCTGGTTGGGAAGTCGGAACCTCGTGCTTTGCTTCCACGTCCCGTGAAAGTCAAGCGCAGGGTCTGGTACTACTCGTCGGTAAATTGGGATGATATGTAGGATTATTTCGCATCCATTCTTAGTGGCGACGCTGCTTTGATAAAAAAGGATCTTTCTGTGACTGTGCCGACGCTATTGCTTTCGAGATCAGACTATAAATTAAAAAAACAGATTATGAATGTGCCAATCTGTAATTTGGGACCTGCTGTTTTAACCAATCGACGTGGGTTAGTATTTTCGGATATATCCAATTTATCAAAGTTATCCGAAACATGTAACCGAATTCTTGGCTGGCTTATATAAGGCTTATATCTCTTCTTTCTCTGGCGACAATCGATATCCAACCTACACACATAAATGAATTGCTAGGAAAGCTAAAAAGTAAATATCAAATTACTTTTTTTATCCTGGCACGGCAAGGTACTGCACCTGATGGTAAGCGCAGTGCCGTCCAATTAGAGTATCGAGTAGCCAAAGATAATCTATCCCGCGCTACTCAACACAATGATGCCGGCCTGCTCCTTCACACTACGCCATGGGCAAGAAGGTAAGGAAGCTGTCAAAGTAGTTAGAAGACCGCAACACGGCCAAACATCGTACCCCAACTCTAGACCCCCGACAAAAACTGGACGTACACTGGTTGATACCCGAACGCGACATGCCACTATGGCGGGTTTTACATCCTGCGTACGGTGGTCGCTATCCGGGCGGATATGAATATCCTACCACCAACCAGAGTCCGACAAACGACACAAATGTAACTTAATCAATTTTAAATGCTAATGCTAACAACGTATAAATAATATTACAATACAAATCTACTCCATGCATCTGCTGTTCTGTTAAACAAAGTTTACGCGTGTATTGGGCAACGTTGGCTAAACATTCTTATGCAATGTTTTAAAATCGGTAATATTATTCAAAATTTGATATTAGTTGTTAGTATGAAGCTTAAAATATAACTTATTCTAGATGTACTTACGGAAAGTAAGACACTCCGCCCGATAAATTGCTTTTTCGGGTATTATTTTCGCAACTTTTGAACACACACTGCGGCGTTGTGAAACGTGTTCACATTGGCTTTGTTTGGAATAACAACAATAAGAGCTCACTTCGAAAGTGAGCTGTTATTTGCCGAGACGTTTTTGGTGTGCCGACCTGATATCTAGTTGTATTGTTGATCGAAGGGTAGTATAGATCAAAGTAATTATTAGTCCGGGATCCACGGTACTATGTTTGCTATTAATTACTATCAAGCCAGTTTTCCGTGAGTAGCTTCATTTTTGCGATGCGCTTCGTCACCTCTCAGAATGGCCATTACTGTGCCGTTGTGCGAGGGAGATAGTGATATGTTCCCACTACTCACCCATTTTGTTAAGTCGCATGCTCGTAGCGCATTCGCAAGTGTCGCGAACTGTGAACAGGCAACAAACTATTAAATCTTGGTGTGAGGGTAGTCTCTTTTTTGGAAATGTTGAGGTCCTCTTACAAAATAAGTAGGGGTAGATTCATAATTTATACTCGGTGGATTTGCTATAAATAGGAGCGTCTCTGCGATCTCGAGTCAGTCTCGCTCGGTTTGTATCAGTGTGCAGTTGTCCTCGGTTCAGTATGTGTGTTTAGTTGTGTACACTAACAGTGGGCAGTAGACAGCGGTCAAGGAGAAACAAATGTAAGTCAGTTACAATGTATTTATTTTAGAAATAGTGCAGAATCTATTAATTTCCCTTTAAACAGTAAAGCAGTTAGGTTCTTGCTATTGCATGGAGCTATTAGGTTTAAATTCAAAGATCAAATCATATTGATGTACAGTTACTAGATCCAAGTGACACCAATGGTCAGAGGTGTCTTCAGATAGTTATCTGACCAATTGCAAAACTAGGCCAGATGGTTAAATAGGAGGCCAAGTGCCTTCTGCGAGGGATTTCTTCCCAGACAGTTACCTTCGTAGTTAAATTCCGTAAACGCAACCGTCATATTTCATCTGTGATATTATCAATCCGGATTATTTCGGTACAACATCAAGTTTACATATATATCAAAACAGTACTATGTACTAATATACTTATATATTCGCCATATACTTATGTAGCTTAGGGTAATTGGCGAAAGCGAGTGCGAGAAACGCCTAGTTGTTGCGAGCAAGGATAGGTAAAAGCAACTATATAGTGTAGGGGCGCATACTGGCGCGGGCTGGTGGTAGGATATTCATATCCGCCCGGATAGCGACCACCGTACACAGGGCGAAAAACCCGCCATAGTGGCACACGCAAGTGTGTCGCGTTCCGGGATCAGCCAGTGTACATCCGGTTTTTGTCGGGGGTCTGGAGTTGGGGTACAATGGCCATTTTACGGCCTTCTTAGTACTCTGACGCTAGACCCTCGACCCCTTCTTCACCTTCTTGCCCATGACGTAGTGTGAAGAAGCAGTCTGGCATGAGTGTGTTGAGTAGCAGGGATAGATCGTCTCTCGCTACTCAGTACTCTATTTGGACCGCACTGCGCTTACAATCAGGTACAGTGCGGTCACTGTACCGTGCCAGGATAAAAAACTGACAAAATAGAAATGGCGGACTCATTTTATAATAATCCAGCCAAGTTTTTTTATCCTAACACCATCCTTCACTACGCCATGGGGCAAGGAGGTGAAGAAGCGGTCGAGGGTCTAGCGTCATAGTACTCGGAAGAATGCAACACGGCCAAACCGTACACCATTCTTAGACCCTTGACAAAACCCGGATATACTGGCTGACCCTGGAGTGCGATACACTTGCGTATGCCCCTATGGCGGGTTTTACACCGTGCACGGTGGTGGCTATCCGGTCGGATATGAATATCCTACCACCATGATATACCACCACCAGCGTAATACAAACGCTACGTCACCCGTTGATCGGTTATGAGGGAACCCGTATTACCTTACACTGATCAACGAGTGATCCTCCAGGTAGCGAACCAAGATGAGTAGACGGGACGCCTAGATTCCACTCTCCCAACCGCTCCCATCTTTCATGCCAGCCCTGATATGAGAACTACATGAATTTGCCAGACTCCGTAGCACAGCGGGCGAGTAGCCGGTTATGAAACGAGAGGTCGTGGGTTCGATTCCCGCACCGAGACAAATTTTTGTGTGCCAAACAGATATCTGGTCTGGGTGTTGTGGGACCGTAGTCTCTCGTAGTTGATCCCACCCACGATACAAGGTTGACCTAGAACTTTGTGTGGCTGTTGGGTGTTAATTTAATTAAAATTACCTGTTTTTTTATAGCATAGTCCGACAAACGAGCCAGTGGGTCACCTGATGTTAAGTGATCTCCACCACCCATGAACATCCACAATACCGAAAGTATCATGTATGCGCTGTCGGCCTTAAAGGACAGGAATAGGGATTAGGGAAGGGAAGGGGGAATCTTGGCCTCCGGATATCTCACTTACCATACGAAACGCAACTGTATGAATATTGAAATAAAACAAAATTATATTACAAATTATATATAACTATAAACTGTACATTAATTTTAATAATCCGCCGCAGTGTTCGCCAAATAATCTCTTCTGCCGATGTTGGACGCCTGTTTGTTCTGCACCGCTTCCAATTTGGGACATTCTGTCGAAAAAATATTTAGTAAATAATACAATCATACATACAACAAAAGAGGGATATATTGTCTCTCGCTACTTGATACTCTAACTGGACGCATCATTACCATAAGGTGCAGTGTGGTCATCTTGCCTTGCCAGGATAAAAAAAATCACACTATAATTTTTTTTATAGCATAGTCCGACAAACGAGTTCGTGGGTCACCTGATGTTAAGTGATCTCCACCGCCCATGAACATCCACAATACCGAAAGTATCACGTATGCGCTGTCGGCCTTAAAGGACAGGAATAGGGATTAGGGAAGGGAAGGGGGAATCTGGGCCTCCGGATATCTCACTTACCATACCATAATGCATAGAAATAGAGAATGGGCTGAGAAATATACAAAATTAACCGCTTTGTAGAAAGAGACAGAGCGACTATGCGGCCAATACCTATTTCTTTTCGTCTGCAAGTCGGTGACGTAGACTCATCAAAAATCTAGAAAAGACAACTGCTGTCCGCTAGTTTGTTTTATCTCTCTCACATTTTTTTGTCCGTATTAACTTATCACGCCGGAACGGCTGAACAGATCTGGTTGAAATTTGGCACAGATAGATTATAGTCTGGAATAGCAATAATTCTAGCCCTGTATTAAACATTGTCCCACTGCTGGGCACGGGCCTCCTCTACTAATGAGGATAGGCTTAGTCCACCACGCTGGCCTAATGCGTGTTGGTAGACTTCACATACCTTCGAAATTCTTATGAGAATTCTCAGGTATGCAGATTTCCTCACGATGTTTTCCTTCACCGTTAAAGCAAGCGTCTATAATAGATAGTTTAGTCCATTCTATATGCCTATGGTATATGTTTATGTTGGGCGCTATGCCCCACTCTCCTTCCGCTACCCTAGCGGCAGAGTCCTTATACACCCCCATTCCCTTCCGACTCTTTCTTTATTTTAAGTCTTCCTATTCTCCTGATTCTCCCTTTTCTAAACTATCCTAGCTAATGTATGACATTAGTGTATGTATCACGATTCGAACTTTGTTTGCATTGGGGAGACTGAGGGTATTCCGGTGTCATGGTGTATATACTGACCTGTGATCCGATGTCCAAGACCGCCACAATAGGAGCAACCCTGTCCGTCCGGGGCTGGCACGTCTGGAGCACCGATCATGTCCAGCAGGAATGGAGGCACCTGACAAAAACAAGTATTAATGACGTCTGATGGCTTTTGACGCCAGATTTGGGGGGAGCGGAATAGGAATAAAACTGTCATGCTGGACTAGGTAGTCTTACGACCCAGCACCCCGCCCGGATGATGGCTATCCGTGATGCCGCTGGGCCGAGTCCCTACCTCCTATGTACACCCCACCCGGCACTACCAGCTAAAACCCCGCGGTGGCCTTCTTCGGCACTTACGGAGCGGTCCTGAGGTAATCTAAGGAGTGCTAGAATTGCTGCCGAAACCGCCCAAGCGCGGTGCATCGCAGCCCATCTCCATGGGGGCTTAGGAGCCCCCACTCACCGATCAACGACAGCGAGCGAGGTCTTATCACCCGTGCTGCCGTCGATCTCAGGGTCCCACGATGCTCCGAATTTGGGAGTTAATTGATACGGGGTCGCCCGACCACTTTGTCAAGAGTCAGTATGGTCATACTTGAGGATAGCGTTGATAGATTGTGTGATATTGACGAATTTGCTAGATGGATCGAGGTTCAGGGTCTCTTCCTTCTTGCCTCTGTGTCTATTGTTACCTTCTGCCCTGCCACCCGCCCTGCAGGTCCTGCCTATCCGGTGCACGTAGTTCTGTCTGTCTGTATGTCTCGTTACCTTCTGCCCTGCTTCTCTCAGCAGATGCGCCAAGTCCCTGAGCACGCTCTCGTCCACAGCTCGTCCCAGGAGTGTGGTGGCCACGCCGCCGTCACCCGCCCTGCCGGTCCTGCCTATCCGGTGCACGTAGCTCTGTCTGTCTCGTTACCTTCTGCCCTGCTTCTCTCAGCAGATGCGCCAAGTCCCTGAGCACGCTCTCGTCCACAGCTCGTCCTAGGAGTGTGGTGGCCACGCCGCCGTCACCCGCCCTGCCGGTCCTGCCTATCCGGTGCACGTAGCTCTGTCTGTCTCGTTACCTTCTGCCCTGCTTCTCTCAGCAGATGCGCCAAGTCCCTGAGCACGCTCTCGTCCACAGCTCGTCCTAGGAGTGTGGTGGCCACGCCGCCGTCACCCGCCCTGCCGGTCCTGCCTATCCGGTGCACGTAGCTCTGTCTGTCTCGTTACCTTCTGCCCTGCTTCTCTCAGCAGATGCGCCAAGTCCCTGAGCACGCTCTCGTCCACAGCTCGCCCCAGGAGTGTGGTGGCCACGCCGCCGTCACCCGCCCTGCCGGCCCTGCCTATCCGGTGCACGTAGCTCTGTCTGTCTCGTTACCTTCTGCCCTGCTTCTCTCAGCAGATGCGCCAAGTCCCTGAGCACGCTCTCGTCCACAGCTCGTCCCAGGAGTGTGGTGGCCACGCCGCCGTCACCCGCCCTGCCGGTCCTGCCTATCCGGTGCACGTAGTTCTCTATGTCTTCAGGCATGTCGTAGTTGATGACGTGCTGGATGTTGGCGAAGTCAAGACCTGAGGGTAGTCAGATAAATTTTGATTGGTTTTTCTTGTCAACATATATGATATTTTCATCAGCTATTTAAACAAACTCACCCTTGCTAGCAACATCCGTAGCTACCAGAACGTCTTTCTCCCCCTTTCTGAATGCCTCCACGGCTCTGGACCGCTCCTCCTGATCCTTACCTCCATGAATCGCTACAGCTTCTACACCTGTGGCGAAGAAATTTGTCAAGTCGGTTAAATTCAGTCTTAAATACATGACATAGGGACTTATAATTAGTTGCTCTAAATTTTTCTATAATTATCACAGATGTGCATAGTTCACGGCACCTTTAATGTCAAGGCTCCAGTCTTTTATTGGCTCCCGCGCTCTCATAGTAAGGTGTCCATGTTTTACATACTTTTAAGTCTGATATTAAAGATCAATTTCAAAATATATAAATCTAAAGAAATAATGTTGATAAATTATATTCGACATGAAAAAAAATTCACTGTACTAATAAATTGCTGTGTTTTAAAACCCCACCAGTTTTATTAACATCATGAAAGAATTGACTGTTTTTATGTCAACAATGGACCCATGACTTTTTTGGAGATCATTAGTCCTGGAGATTCCATACCATAAGTTCACCCCATGCTCAGCTAGCCTAGCCAGCAAGCTTCTAGAGGATTCTATATACCCTCACCTTTAAGCAGCAGGTACTCTTGTATCGCGTCAACGTCCTGCTTCCTCTCAGCGAAGACCAGAGCCGGTGGCGGAGTCTTCTGCAGACAGTGCAGGAGTTGCACCATCCGCACCTCCACCTCCAAGACCTAGAGTATGTTCAGAGACCGTGTGCCAGTAATCTGCTGTTTCTGGAAGATTCTAAATACCCTCACCTTTAAGCAGCAGGTACTCGTGTATGGCGTCGACGTCCTGCTTCCTCTCAGCGAAGACCAGGGCCGGCGGCGGAGTCTTCTGCAGACAGTGCAGGAGTTGCACCATCCGCACCTCCACCTCCAAGACCTAGAGTATGTTCAGAGACCGTGTGCCAGTAATCTGCTGTTTCTGGAAGATTCTAAATACCCTCACCTTTAAGCAGCAGGTACTCGTGTATGGCGTCGACGTCCTGCTTCCTCTCAGCGAAGACCAGAGCCGGTGGCGGAGTCTTCTGCAGACAGTGCAGGAGTTGCACCATCCGCACCTCCACCTCCAAGACCTAGAGTATGTTCAGAGACCGTGTGCCAGTAATCTGCTGTTTCTGGAAGATTCTAAATACCCTCACCTTTAAGCAGCAGGTACTCGTGTATGGCGTCGACGTCCTGCTTCCTCTCAGCGAAGACCAGGGCCGGCGGCGGAGTCTTCTGCAGACAGTGCAAGAGGTGCACCGTCCGCGCCTCCGCCTGCACCGCCTCTAACTCCTGGCGTACGTTCAGGGACGCCGCACCGGCACGACCCACGTTCACTGTTACTGGTTTGACCAAGGCAGATCTGTGGACAAGCCATGTACCATTTGAGGAATTCATCTGGATGAGAATTAAATCCTGAAAGTTCAGTACGTCACGAAACGCAATTTCAGTAAAATCGGTAGTCGCATATACAACTTATTAAATAAAAGCATTTTTTTGGTTCATACACACACACACACACACACACACACACACACACATGTTCATGTAAGTTTTAACACGTTGGTGGACAGAACTACCTTGGTAGAATTGCATACTGAGGCACTACTAAATTTCATATATTGCCTATAGCGTCAAACTTTGACGTCGACAGGCGTACTGTGTAGTGTATAGATAGTTTGTCTCTCGCTACTCGATACTTTAATTGGATGGCGCGTTTACCATCAGGTGCAGTGTGGTCACTTTGCCGGGCCAGGATAAAAATACTGAAGCATTATCTAAATACAAAGTAAGGGAAAATAGACGTTTAACATTGATCTTTTGTGGTTTTACACATAAACTAAACCTAAAAATTAACTAAACTTGCCCCATAGTTAATAAAAAAACAATTAGGCCTTACGATAATCAATTAGCACTTTTGATTTTGGCTACATTTTACTCACTACTTACCATTTCCGAACACCAGTACCCCTGTAATATATGAGAGGTTAAACATTCAGTAGAAACTAATATAACATTTCAACAACAGCGATAACCAGCGTGTTGATCTCGCGTTTTTATTGTCCCATGTACGATTATCATACCGGGTGTTCAAATCCCACTTCCTGTTACACACTTCCGTCCCTTTTCACGAAATCGATAGTAAAGATGTTACACTTAAATATATCCTCTCGGATGTTGACAGCATAAAAAACGAAAATGGGGATTGAGTGTCAAGCGATTCTCTTTCTAATGTCATTTCTAAGAACGCTCAAGAGCCGGTCCGACGCTAACGAAAAAGACACATAGAATATATAGCATGTGATGTTCTATCGCTCTCTTGTCTATTGACCTACAGATTAAAAAGCCAGTGTAGAATGAATTACGCTTATTAGTAGCAAAGTATATGGTTAAAGTGAAGGCTAATAAAATCGTCTTTTTAACCGACTTCAAAAAAGGAGGAGGTTAACAATTCGTCGGAATCTTTTTTTTTATGTATGTTACCAGATTACTCGAAGACGCCTGGACCGATTCGAGAAATTCTTTTTTTGTTTAATAGGGTATACTTCCCAGGTGGTCCCATTGGCACCAAGTCAGGATCTGATGATGGGATCTCATAAATATCGAGGGCAACCCTCAAATTTAAAGAGACGCATGATTTGTTTTTTATTGAAGTCGGTGTACTTTTTATGAATAAAAAACTTTTAAATTATTAAGTGGACTAACCAGTACTGAATTAGTCAATCTTATTTGAAATACTGATCACTATGGGCTTGCAAAAAGTCTTGATGTCTTGACACGCTAGATAATATATACAGACCTGGCAAAGTTCTGTATCTTCTTGGGCATGGTGGCACTGAACAGCAGCGTCTGCCGCTGTCCAGCGAAGTACGAGAATATAGTCCTGACATCTTCTTCAAAGCCCATGTCTATCATGCGATCTGCTTCGTCCATACACAGATATCTGCAGACGTTGAGTCGGACCTGGGGGAGTTATCAGGGTGTGGCTGAAGCTGTAGGTCGATGGAAAGTAATCTCCAGAGTAATATTTAATAGCTTCCGTGGCTGTTGAGACCGTGGGTTCGATTCTCGCACCAAGACAAATGTTAGTGTGACAGACAGATGAGTCGTAGTCAGCAAAGTAGGTAGTTGGGGATTTTTTTTAATATATTGCAATAAAGGATATTCAAATCTGCATCGACTATTCAAATCAATTAGAATTTAAAACGGCTGTAAACACAATACAAGAGTTGCTTTAGAACCAAAGTCGGCAATCTTTCACTATCACCCAATCAGAAGCGTCTGTCAAGTCAACAATACTATAAAGTCAGTGACAAACTTGACAGTACAGTAGCAAAGGCGGCCATTTTTAACCGACTTCAAAAAAGGAGGAGGTTAACAATTCGTCGGAATCTTTTTTTTATGTACGTTACCCGATTACTCGAAGACGCCTGGACCGATTCGAGAAATTCTTTTTGTGTTTAAAAGGGTATACTTCTCAGGTGGTCCCATTGGCACCAAGTCAGGATCTGATGATGGGATCTCAGAAAAATCAAAGAAAAACTAATTTTATAGTGACGCATAATTTGTTTTTTGTTGAAGTCGGTGTACTTTTTATGAATAAAAAACTTTTTACCTTAATTGAGATCAAACTCGGCAATCTAATAAGATTTTTCACGGTTAAGCTAAATTTTTAATCATTGTTGTCGTCATTGATGATTCAATTAAATATCTCCTCATATTAAAATAAAATATTCTGCAAAACTGTCGTTCATTTATCCAAAAGTTATCAGTTTTTTTATTTGCCAAAAAATAAGCCGGGCCCTACTTTGCCGACTTTGGTTAGATACGACTCATTCGGGTCTGGATGTTGTGCGTAGTCCTTCGTAGTTGAAACCCACGATACATGTTTGAACTAGTGAGGGGTCAAGACTATGTGTTTATTGAGTGTATTTATTTATTTCAGGTGCGTGTATTGGGTTGTTTTTTTTAGTTTAACGAGTAAAGTTTCAAATCAAATCAAATATTTATTGAATCCATAAAATGTTATACATCATTTAGATTCAATCAATTTTTTCACTCTACCGCCAGTTCGGAATGCAGTCTCGCTAGAGAAGAACGGGCAAGAAACTATAGCGTTGCTCTTTTCACATCGGTTAACAATATTTGGTCATATAATTATAATCATAGGTCATATAATATATACGATTGAAGTTGTTTAATTACATGAGATTAGAGCAGCTCAATGTATGTTAAGTTGTCTTATTGAAATATTGTGAAATAGAACTCATTACAAGACCTAGTGCCACACATGACCGTCGTGAGAGTGATAAAAATCTCGATTTCTTAAAGCAGTTGGTCCTTACTGAAACAGTCTGAGCAGACCAGTCCACACGAGCCGCACCCGATCACGAGTAGTGACGCATGTGTCAGCCATCGGCCTCCTCAGCCATGTTACAGGGAAGAGACCGACCTGGTACATGGCGCCGCAGCAAGCACAGACACTTTAGCGAGCATGACATACCCAGACTGAATACAACAATTGATTTGAATATTGGAATGAAATCTGTTTTATTTATTTAATCAACCTCGAGCCATACAAAAAAAATTGCTTACCATTTTTTTGTCCAGCATATCCATGAGTCTCCCAGGCGTTGCTACCATTATATGAATGCCTCTTTGCACAACTTCTATACATTCAGAAACGGGGACACCTGATGACAATATTTCAATATTTATTTAAGAATGTACTGTCCCATTGGCAAGCACGGGCCTCCTCTACTAATGAGAGGGATTAGGCTAGAGTTGCCAACCGTCCTGTTTTCCCAGGACATGACCTGGTTTTTTGAGTATCCTGGATAATTTTTAAGCAGCGTTCTGGGTTTTTAAAGCACTAATGCGTTTTGCTGGTTGTAGAATATTCATATCCACCTGGATAGCGACCACCGTACATAGGGTGTAAAACTTGCCATAGTGGCAGACGCTATGTGTCGCGTTCCGGGATCAGCCAGTGTACATCCGGTTTTTGTCGGGGGTCTAGAGTTGGGGTACGATGTTCTGAGTACTCTGACACTAGATCTTCGACCTTTGTGAAGTTAGCCTGAATGGCGCCTCCGTATATAAGTTTGTGCCTTGCGTTTCCTTTTGATCGTCCTTTATTGGGGCACTAGAAGTCTAACTAAACATCTAAAGTATTGACCAAATAAAGTTTATATTCTTTTACATTACCCATGAGTCGGCGAAGTAGGGTAGACTTATTTTCTGGTAAAATAAAAAGAACTGATAACTTTTGTTTAAGTTGAAAGATAGTTTTGCTGAATATTTTATTTTAGTCTGAGGATATATTTAATTTAATCAATGACGACAACAATGATAAAAAATTAAGCGTGAAAATCTTGTTAAATTTTCTAGATTGCCGAGTTTGATCCCAACTAAGGTAAGATGGCTTTGCTACTGCACTGTCAAGTTTGTCATTTTTGATTGGTCATTGACTTGATGAGAAATGGATTGTTGACTTGACAGACGCTTCTGATTGGTTGATAGTGAAAGATATCCGATTTTGGTTATGAAGCAACTTTTGTTTTAGAAGGGTTTATAACCGTTTTTAATTATAAAACATTGGAATAGTCGATGAAGATTTTTATTTCCTATATTTGCCATATATTTTTCACTTTGGCCACCTATAGTATGCGACAGCTCGACATGGCAATTTTCTAGTGATGTGGCGAAATGTAGCAGGTAGTTTATATCGATATTTATTTTAGTGCAATGCAAGAAAATAAGACTAAAATTGATTAAATAAGGTTTATTATAAGTAAAATATTTTATTCATCACAATCAATATCAATTATGGACGATTTTATTTGTTTATTGGGTCCTGCTAATTTCGATTCGTATTGTATTCTGGGCAAAGTTCTAAAAAGCCAGTGTAAAACGCAGCCATATCCAATGACTGATTAACAGGGTAATTATAATAATTGTCTTTCCGTGTAATGTCACAATATTCTAATACTTTTCAGATTAGTTCTCGTACTTAAGAATGAATTAATGGTTTTTGTTTTAACATGTGACGAGGAAGCGACCGTAGTCATTTTAATACACAACGACAAAGAACAATGTGAGCGAGATCGATATCGATAAACGCGGTCGATGCGAACTCGTGCGTCGTGCAGCGCTACCACTAAGACGGCGCGGGCGATGTGCGGTTATGCAGGGTGACCCCTCCCCCGCGCCTCACCTCATACCCCGATTGCCATGTCGACCTGTCGCGAACTATACCTACTTTGCCAACTTTGGTTCTATACGACTCCCATATACCACTATTAATAATAGAGAATTTTACCTCCAATAGCCAAACAACTCCTGATTTCAGGACTTCCAGTCAGTTTCAGATGTTTTATAAAGTGTAATATTATATCATGTGTTTGTTTCGCTAACTCGCGAGATGGACAAATGATCAGACCGTATGGACCTTCATTTCTGAAATAAGAAATGTAGGGTAGTTGTTACTATATTAGAATTTTATATCCATTTATCCTGGCAGGGCCATCCAGTACATATATACTCACGCCTGTAATCCCCGAAGGGGTAGGCAGAGGAATAACTACCCACTTTTCGCCGAATTATCGGTCCCATAATGTTCCAGACTCTGAGCTAATACTGAGGATTTCTAGATAGGTAAACCCAATATCACTCTACCCGACCCGGGGATCGAACCCGAGACCTCATCAAAGCTTACGACTGTGCCACCGTAGCAGTCAATTTAATAGTTGTGTTTAATAGTTTTTAGTTTAATTCATTAAACATTTTAAATCAGTTGAAATTTACCGAGAGACAATTTTCTCTCGCTACTCAACACAATCATTCCTGCATAGCTTCACACTACACCTAAAAGGACCTGGGATCCTTGGAAGGAAAATTTGATTCAAGGACCATCCAATGTGATTCATGATGACACGGCCCAGAATGTCTTTAAGTTGAAGTCAAGCACTTTAAATGAAGGAATACACATAAGGGAAGAACCCTTTAATCCAACTTTTCCTTCCTGGGTCCTTTAGGAGTAGTCTGAAGAAGGTAATCAGCAGGCATGATTGTGTAGAGTAGCGACGGATGGATTGTTTCTCACTGCTTGATACTCTAAATGGAGGACACTGCGCTTAACAGTGCAGTGTGGTCACTGCTATGCCTGGATAAAATACTCAATCCAAAGCGATAATTAACCATGAAAGTACATATAGGTAAAGTTTTGTTTAAACTTACATTAAACTTAAATAGGGTAGTTTCCTGTTTAATTTTGTACATTATTCTATATGCAACCGAATATAATACACAATCAAAATTGCTTGAAAAATGAGGTCACAATAATTATTTTAAATATTGGTAGGAGCAAATACTCACAAGCTTGAGCGAAAATGGTTGCATATAATATATTGCTATCTCACTCGCACAACGGCACAGTAATGACGATTCTGAGAACCGTGACGTCACGGTATATATCATGCATCCTTTTACTGTCATTTGACAATTACCCCTTCCAGCAGATTTGAATGGCATCTAATTTACTTATTTTTTTTGGATTCATAAAATTCTTTCGATAATAGGTTAAGAATTGAGTAAACTTTCCTATTGTAGCACTTACCTGATGAATGGCATTTTAAGCTCTTGCTCCAGACAAAACATGATTATTGGTAGAGTGAAGACCAAGGTCTTGCCGGAGCCTGTAAATGCTATACCTATCATATCCCTCCCGCTTAGCACAGCCGGTATGCCTTGTACTTGAATGGGGGTTGGGTGTTTTATGCCTTTAGCTTCTAGACCTCTGAGGATACCTGAAATCGTAAGCAAAAAGGGCTTGTTTTAATTCTAGCAGTTTACGGCGTCCTGTTGAGTGTCTGTGTGCATCTTTCTGTGACTGTGTCTGTCTGTGTGTGCCTGTGTATATTTGTCTGTGTGTGTCTGTTTGTGTCACTGCGTCTGTCTATTTGTCTGTTTGCTTGACTGTGTGTGTCTGTTTGTGTCTCTGCGTCTGTCTATCTGTCTGTGTCTGTTTGCGTCTGTCTATCTGTCTGTTAGTCTGTGTCTATGCTTTCTGCATTCTACCTTCAGTAATAAATTTGAGAAAAAAAACTCGAAATTTTACATGACATTTCTGTCATCACCACAGCAAACCTTACCTTACCTTTAGGGAACTTCATGTGTTGAAAGGTCCTGATCGGTGGTGGGACATCCTCCCCCTCCACTAACACTCGTAGTTCCGTACGGATGCGCTCGTGGCGTTCCTCTGGCTGACTTAGAATCGAACGCGGGGGCCGCCATGATGTTTTTATGGGGTCTTCGTATTGTATACCTGATGAGGAAATTGTAGTATCCAGTTTTTGTTTGTATAGGTTGGATTTGAGGATTAGTTATCATTCTTCTACATTAAAGTTGATGAACCAACTCAAATTAGGCCAGTGTGGTGGACTAAGGCCTGACCCCTCTCATTAGTAGAGGAGGACCGTCCCAGCAGTGGAACAATGTACAATACTCAGGTATTAAGAATTCTCAGGTATGCCGGTTTCCTCACATTTTTTTTAGTTAATGCAAGTGATAATTAACAATGAATATACGTGAACTATTTCATATTGAAATTATTTAACTTGATAAAAGCTAAGGTTATTACTTAAACTTCCCATCCCACTCGATCCCACTCAAATCAAATCACAACGATTTAGAATCATTTCACTTTTCAAGTTCACACACAAGTTTCACTTCAAAAAAATATAGCACAGAGATTATGGAATGACAGAAATAGAAATTAATAAAGAAGCCAGACAGAGTGGCGCCGTAACGCATTATGCTACGAAGCGGTTTACCCTCCCATAAGAAGTTATCACTTCAAAAATTAATATATGACATACCTTTAGCCAACTCGGCAACACCCATCAGCGCTTTACTCTGTGCCACACTCTCAAGGATGTGCTCCTCTTCTCTCGCTTGCTTCTCTGCAGCAGACAGAGCCCTGGCCTCTGCCAGTCTCTTCAGCTCACTGTGTTGGTCTAGCAGAGATATATTGTACCGTCTGCCCCATTCTTCTTGGGATGCTAGAAGAGGAAATATGAATTAGATATATATGGGATACAACTATGAGGACTGCCTCGGTGGCGCAGTTGTAAACCTCAGCACAGCAGTCATAATGCATGCGTTATGACTGCTGTGCTGAGGTCTCGGGTTCGATCCCCAGGTCAGGTAAAGTAATATTGGGTTTTTCTATTTAGAAATTCCTTAGTATTAATTAGCCTGGAGTCTGGAATCTGTGCCCGGTATGGCGATAGGCTCGCCCCCTATCACATTATGGGACCGAAATTCGGCGAAAAGTGGGTGTACTGGCTACACCTCTGCCTACCCCTTCGGGGATTGCGGGAGTGAGTGTATATGTATGTATGTAACTATGAGGAAGCATCTGCAATAGGCTAGTTGACACCATATTTTAGAATTTTAATTGAATCAACATATTAGTAAAACCTATTAGCGAAAGTATTTTATGAATCTGCACAAAAATAAGTAAATTAGACACCATTCAAATCTGCTGGAAGGGGTGATTTTCAAATGACAGTAAAAGGATGTATGATATGTCCTGTGATGTCACGGTTCACAGAATGGCCATTTTACACATGGTGTAAAACTCGTCATAATGGCACACGCAATGTTAGTCGTGTTCTGGGGTCAGACAGTGTACATCCGGATTTTGTCGGGGGTTTAGAGTTGGGGTACTATGTTGGGCATTGCGGTCTTCTGAGTACTCTGACAATAGACACTCTATCTCTTCTTCACCTCCTTGCTCCAGGGTGTAGTGCGAAGAAGCTACACAGCAGACCGTCATGATTGTATCTCGCTACTCGATACTCTAACTGCACGACACTGCGCTTACCATCAGGTGCAGTGTGGTCACTTTTCCGTGCTAGGATAAAAAAAAAGAAATCAAACTAACTTTCATCATCTGGATCGTTGTCACTAGAGCTCTTAGTCTCCGCTGCAGCCTCCGCAGTGAGCTGCGAGAGCCTCCCAAGCTTCATAAGCTGTTGTTTTTTACGTTCTTTCACAGGAACGTAAGGTTCATAATTATCCAAATCTTCCTCAGAGCCTGACGACTTTTCATCCCGTCTGTACCGTTTGATTGGTGGTTTTGGGTCTTCTGGCTTTTCTGACATTCTTACTCTGGTGACTTTATGATATTTTAAGTGTTTTATTGAAATTTATTTATCATAAAATACCCTACTCGAATTCATAACAAAACAATACAGATTATAAACCATTGCAGGTTAAAATATGTCAAATATAAAAGGCAAAGGAAACATAACTGTACAACCTGACTACAATGTGATTTTGATAATGAAAAGGAAATGAAAATTATATTAATTGCCCGAATATCAGATGAAGACAAGATTTTGCTGGCAGCTCCGCCGGCGTAACTATACTTAATTATTGGACCGACACGAAGGGAAGGCTTTTTGTTGCTGTTTTTTCTCGTTATATTATATTAAATATTTTAATGGTTACAAATTGGCGAAGAAAAACACAATGGCAGCCACATTTTCAGTTTTAGCACCGGTTTCGTTCTTCATCACTGCGGGGCGGTCTAGATATAAATTTTGCAGTCAAGCAGGCTAAAAAAGTATAGCTTACTTTATGTCCCCATTTCATCTCATAAGAAGTGGTTTAAAAAAATATATAGGCGCATTTTCAGCGTTTATGATGATTTAACCAACTTTTACTAACATCGATTTTGAAGCTTGTTTTCATCCCTCAAGGGTTTAGGTCTTAGGTTCGATCCCCGGGTTAAGTGATATTGGGTTATATCCTGAAATGCTCAGTATTAGCCCGGAGTCTGGAATTGTGCCCGGTCTGGCAATAGGCTCGCCCCCTATCACATCACGGGACGGTATTTAATAAGCTCGCTGAAATGTGGGTGTACCAACGCCAAAAAAAATTTCCGCATAACATCATAGGAAATGGGAGAGGCTGAAAACCAGCGCTGCCCGGAACTAATGTCCCGGTCAACACAAGCTGAGCCGCCTCCTTTGTTTTATTATTATAGGCTAAGCATAATTATTTCTGTTATTATTGTTAATGTATTAATAAGGCAATAAACTGATTTTATTATTATGATTATTATTACTAGTTACACCTCTGCCCACCTCTTCGGGTATTAGAGGCATGAGTGTATATGTATATGTACTTAATATCATCAAAGAGCCCAAAGAGTGGAGAGGATTCACTGCAGGACTTTATTCAACGACCATGTGGGTCCCTTAGAGTCCCATCACATAGCCCAATCGCCACTGACGTTTCTGGCTGGAGCGCCGGCCACAATGTTAGGCTGTAAAAGCATGAGCTAACAGTAGCTACAAATCCATACGAAAAAAAACATCCACCGTTCAAGCACATACCATGGTGTGAATCTTCAGATATCAATTAGGTTCATACCCAATACCTGATGTAAGTTTCGAAGCTTAAAAATTAAACAAATTTTACTGTTTGGTTTTTACTGGTATGTAATTTTATTATAATTAACGTGTAATTAGATCAACAATTGGCTATTTGACAACATTAAAAATACACTGCAAATTGTGGTCATCCTGTTAGACAATAGCTTAAAAAACCATATTTCACTTAATTTTAAACAAAATAATGTATATTTTTTGCAAATTAAACGAAATAAAATACAACATTTATTTAAAATTTTATCTGTGATGTGAACGCTCTGTGATTGGTTGCAACTCTGGTGACGTCACACGCAAGTAAACATAGTAGGGATGTGACATTGAGTGAAAAACGTCGATTTTTCTCACATGAATAATAATCGATTTTCTAAAATCGATTTTTTATAAGAAAAATAATAGATTTTTTTCTTAAAATTGTGCGTAATATGTTTTTCTCTGTAGTAAGAAATTAATATTAACAATTTATTAGGAGTCTTCAGTTTGGCATTAAAGTCACCCATTTCACCGCTGTAGGAAGCCTTGGTACGAGACATAGCTTTCCCTATGTCTTCGTACGTTGGGGCGTACACTTATATAACCTTCAGAGTATATTTTTAAGATAAGGTACGCCACTCGAGCTGATACGCTGCCAACTTCCACAGCGTTGCTTTTTAGTGACTTGTGGATAATAAATCCGACGCCACCTTGGGATGGTTGGTGTCCTTCTCGGAAGTAGAGTAAGTGACCAGAATCTAGGGCCATCTTCTCCTCCCCCTGTCTTCGGATATCGGATAGCCCTACGCTATGCCGGTTAATGTGACTTACCTCTTCTTCCAACTCAGCGATGTGCTCGTCCAACCGCAGAGAGCGTCCGTTGTACGTCGCCAAAAATAGCTTTTTGTGGTACCCTACCGTAGCCCGGGGATTGTAATGGGTGCCTTCAATGCCAATGTACAATAGTACAAGGACACGGCGAATCAAGGGTAGGATCATTCGGCTATGGGTGCAGGAATCACAGGGGGCAAATGCTAGTCAACTTTTTCGAGACCCGGGGCCTCTTTTTGATGAATTCATTTTTCCAAAGGAAGTGGACTTGGCGAAGCCCCAATAATGTCACCAGGAATGAGATCGACTTCATTATGACTGATAAGCGCCAAATATTCAGAGATGTCTCTGTGATCAGTAGGTTTCACACCGGTAGTGATCACCGACTGGTAAGAGGCACTCTGAATATAAAAGTTAAAATTGACCGAGCGCGCTTAATGAAGTCGACTCTCCGACCAACTTTAACTTTTACAAAGAGATAAAGAAGCTAATACGGTGCGATATAAGACGCCCAAATACTCTGGACATTGAAAATGCTATTACGCAGAACAAGGGTATCAGAGTTTTCGCCAAGCCACTTACCTCTAGTTGTCATCTGACAAAGCTCAGAACATCACAAACCACCACCGTCACTTCTATGCCAGAGATACTCGCAGAGGTCGAAAGGTATTATGGGGACTTGTATACTCAAAAATCAAGTCCACCTGTGGCCCAGAACGGGGAAGATCCGCGTGCCAGACTAACTCGCCACCATACAGACGAGTTTCCCGACATCGTCGTGGGTGATGCCATTCTCGAGGTTGTGCAAGAGTATGTGTGGGTGACTTATTTCATTTATTTGATTTGCTATCTAATTAATTTAGAAGAAAATCTGAAATTCACTTCACGTTTTCGGAGGGTTATTAGTAGGTATGTTGATAAAATATCGAAATATCGATATTTTGTTTCGATTAATCAATCACACTCCGATATTGATATATTTAAAAATATCGATATATCGAAAATCCGTAATTTTTTAAAATATCAACATCCCTAGTTATTAGCTTGTTTACTTGCATGTGACGTCACACCAGCGCCATTACAGAAATAGCGTTTTTGCCGCGGTTTTGGAGATTTAAACTTTAACATTGATTTTTATTAAAAATACTGTATATTTTCCTGAAATATCAATGTAGTGTAGTTATTATGTAGTAAAGAATAGTTTTAAATCATTATCGAAAATGAGTCAAATAGCCAATTAGACCAATGACAAAAGAAGTTAGAGCAAATTGCATAACATTACAATTATACGTTGCTACCTACCTACTTGGAATTTGCAATTATCGTAAAACCGTTTTGACTACATTTGCTTTGTAGTACAAAATACTTATTAAGTATTTATCGTCATATTATAATCCTTTATTTTTAGCCACTTTGGGCTTGAGGAATTATCTAAGTACCACCAAAATCGAACACTCCATATTTATTTAACACACTCCACTTTACGTTTAACTAACTCCACAAACAGCACATAATGTCACACGTCAATTGTCATATTGTGTTGACACGTAACTTTTGCAAATAAATTAACAACATCCCGACCTCCAAATGTGCGAGTTTCTGATACATTTTCACATGTAACCGGTGTTTATTATATCTAAATTATGTCCGACAAAAGTTTTGGTGACCAAACTAACCGGAACATTGTCAAAAATCCATTGTTATCGAGTGCTGTGACTGGTGTTTCCATTGAGGATTTGACTAATAAAGCAATTTTGCTGCCTGTAACGCCGTCTCAGGGGCAGATCACGAGACCCGGTGAGTATTATTGTTTATTTTTATCCCACATGTGTATAAATAATGTTTTTTCTGTGACGTAATGGCGTAAATTGAGCCAAAATAGCGATCGAGGTTTTTATAGGTAACTGACAGTTTTCATACCTATGTGTGTTAGTCTTGTGAAAATCTCGTGTTTAACTCATTTCTGTGTGTTGTTAGTGCTTTGTGGTGTACTTTTGGACCGTGCACGTGTTTTAAAAGTGTTTTACTCTGAATAACTTACAAGATTAAAATGTCTTCTTTTTTGTACAAGACATACAAAAACGCACCATTTCAGAATGGTTTCACGCCTCAGTTTCGTCTGTCGTACCGTTCTAAACTCAAACAGGTTCAAAGATTGTTGGATGATATTATTATTGTGAGTTAATACTAATTTTCTGACCTCAATTTTCTAATAACTGTCTATTGGGTATAGACTATGTTGTTTTTTTACTTTAAAGGAGTTTTTTAACCGACTTCAAAAAGGAGGAGCTTAACAATTCGTCGGAATCTTTTTTTTTATGTATGTTACCCGATTACTCGAAGACGCCTGGACCGATTCAAGAAATTATTTTTTTGTTTAAAAGGGTATACTTCCCATGTGGTCCCAATGGCACCAAGTCAGGATCTGATGATGGGATCACAGAAAAATTAAGGGAAACCCTAAAATTTTATTGTGACGCATAATTTGGTTTTTATTGAAGTCAGTGTACTTTTTATAGTGAAACACAGATATTATCTACATACTTCATTAATTAGTTGCCTATTCCTAGATGCAATTTTCAGCAAATAATGACAATCATATATTTAAAGTAATAAATTGTATTACTAATTTGTTCTGGTGACATCATTAGTATTATGTAAATTCACCTTGATGTAGAATTTTATAACGTATATACATTGTTCAGACCACAGACTATGCTAATGAAAGACTCGCAAAATAACTAGAAAAAAAAAATTATTTTATATTTGATTCTATTCTGAACTCTTTATTTATTTGTGTGAATACTGTCACATTGTTGTTACATAGTGAAGTTAGCTTTTGTTATAGTTGTGTGTTTTCTAATCCAATTGATATTTAACTCATACAAATTTTATGGTTAGAATTATAAAATAATGCATAATCCAAACAATACCAGAAATACCTTTTTTTTTAGTGGCAGTAGTATAGTAGGCAGACGGGCCACCTGATGGTAAGTAGTCACCGCCACCCATAGACTTCTGCAATGCCAGGGCACAGCTAAGTCGCTGCCTACTGTATGGGACCATAATTAACCAATATTATTAGACCATCCCATACACACCTGCCATTGTAGTTCTTGTAAGCCAGGTTTGAGAGTGTATAGACACTGAGCACTGAAGACTGGAGATTTTAGGAATGCATATTGGTCTTTATACCAGAACCATGAAAATATATATTTACCAAAATAAAAAGTAGTCTATAGCATACATACATATACATACATATAACGGTAGGCAGCAGCTTTGCTGTGCCCTGGTAGTGCTGAAGTCTATGGTGACTACTTACCATCAGGTGGCCTGTCTGCTCGTCTGCCTATTGAGGCTCTAAAAAAAAACTCACGTCCGTATCCCATGGGGATAGGCAGAGACTATTGCGTGCCACAAGCTACGATCCTGACACACTTCTTTCGCCTCTTCCAAAATCATATATCTTCTCATACATTTATGACGGTTGGAGGTACTCCTGATTTGCCCTTTTAGGAGAAGATCGTTAATCTGATTTGTTTACGTTCTCCTTGGGCGCCCTCTACCCACTCTTCCAGTCACATTCGCACAATAAATATCTTTCATAAATGGCCTTTCATCCATCCTCTCCATATTGCCAAACCATCTTAGCATACCTCTTTTTATCTTGTCACCACATCATTCTTCAACTCACAGCAACCTTAGTCTGTAGCACTTAGGGATAATATACCTTTCTAACAGTGAAGGAATTTTCAAAATCAATTTAGTAGTACCGGGAGATTACTCCGAACACCCAAACTCAAAAACTTCACCTCTTTAGAATATTAGTATAGATGAAATTTATAAAATAGATATAAAGAGTCAGTGGAAATATAAATTGTCCATTTATGTTTTTTTGGGATAAAAGCTAGCAGCACCCACTTTTGGTATTTATTGTGAATCTACCCACGGATATTTAAAATACCCTCGACATGTCTAATAAATAAGTCCTATACTAAAATAGATTGTGAAATCTACCTGTGGTTATTTTTCTAAAATACTTTCGATATACCCTTGTTATCACCAATAAATGGGAACTACCCTAACAAAAGTACCATTATAACAATACAGTCATGCTTGGTCTTGGATACCTCAAGTGACTTTGTTGTATGAGGACATAAAGCTAAAATATTCAAGTTCATTTCTGTTATAAACTTCAGGTATATAATGCTGCCCTGGGTATGCCAACATATACATTAGATATGCTTAACATTCACAGATAAAATCTATTGGAAGAGGCAATGAATAGACAACTTTGCTGGTGGTAGGATATTCATATCCGCCCGGATAGCGACCACCGTACACAGGGTGAAAAACCCGCCATAGTGGCACACGCAAGTGTGTCGCGTTCCGGGATCAGCCAGTGTACATCCGGTTTTTTGGGGGTCTAGAGTTGGGGTACAATGTTGGCCATTTTGCGGCCTTCTAAGTACTCTGACAATAGACCCTCGACCACTTCTTCACCTTCTTGCCCATGGCGTAGTGTGAAGGAGCAGGCCGGCATGTTTGTGTTGAGTAGCGGGAGAGATCGTCTCTCGCTACTCGATACTCTAATTGGACCGCACTGCGCTTACCATCAGGTGAAGTGCGGTCACTTTGCCGTGCTAGGAAAAAAAGACAACCCAAGAATACAATAATGTTTAATTGTAAAAATTTAATTCTACAAAATATGGCTCATTGTTTCACATATTTAATAATTACATTATAATTATTGTACTACCCGTATATTAGTTATTTTTTAAATACTTAAACAATTTGCATTGAGACCTGATGAAAACTTAATTATCTCTAATATCTAACAACATTAAAATACTAAATATGTAATTAAAATAAGATTACAAATTAAATACACCCAACAGTAATATACAAAGTCCTGAGTCCACACTAGGTAAAACATGTATCGTGGGTATCAAGAACGAAGGGAATATGGTCCCAGAACACCCAGACCTGAAACAAATATCTGTCACATAAATGTTTGTCTTGGTGTGGGAATCGAACCCCCAACCTTTCCTTTCCCAGCCGGCTACTCGCTCACTGCGCCACTGCGGCTGTCAGTTGGAAGCGAATTAAACAGCATTCTAGCCAGTGAAACGAAAGCCTGTGAAGCAGAAAACTGCATCAATGTTTGTGTGCTTCAAATATATTCTTTTCTTGTCTGGGTGTTGTAAGACAGAAAGTTATTTTTTATCCTGGCATGGCAAAGTGACCTCACTGCACCTGATGGTAAGCGCAGTGCCGTCCAATTAGAGTATTGAGTACCAAGAGACAATTTATCTCCTGCTCTCAACACAATCATGCCGGCCTGCTTCTTCACACTACGCCATGGGCAATAAGGTGAAGATGTTTGCTGTTTTTCTGATATGCTAGATGCAAGATAATCATAGGTTATGAGAACTGTATGACTGTTGGAAATTTGGAGAGTCAATTTAGTTCATGGTAATAACACAATAATAAACACTACCGCTTGCCTAGTGGTCAAAATTCGACTAATTTTTTTTTTAGTTTGAATATTATTAAGGTTTTATCAAAGAACATACTATAACCACTGCATATAATTTTGTTCTATTACGTTAGTGGTGAGCATAAACACAATGAATCTAACTTTATATATTGTATTTCTAATATAATATGGATTTTAGCTTTTTGCACTCATTATAAACTTCAACTATTCCATATCTCACACTGCTCTGTGCATTCCCTATGCTCAAAAGGGTTACAAAGATTTCTCTTCACATATCAATTTATATTTAAATCTTATACTATTTATAAATTCATTCCATCTCTCACAACTACTCTTGTATAATTCAGATATTCGTTCAAACGGGTATACCTTTGGATTGAATGCACCGATTTAAATGTAATAAAGACTAAATGTTACCTCGAGATACACTCTATGATTTTGTTGTCGTTTCTTTTGTCGTAATACAGAACTTTGGACGTGATGCCTTGACAGACAGCCAATAATTCCAAAAACAATTATTTTGGGTTCTATATCCATAATAACATGTTACAATCAAAATTTTGCAAAAATATTTAATGTACAGACAAATTGTCTCTTCAGCTTTATTATAGTAAAGATAAATATATACTTATTTTTTGTACCTGATTATTCTCATAAGAATTTCAGAGGTATATGAAGTCTACCACATTAGACCAGGGCCACATTAGACATGTGTAGGAATAAGTCACGATAGTGGTAAAGCCACGCTGTAGACATATTTGTCTACAGCATGAATGGCCGGCTCGACCGGGGTAGTACCACTGTCTCACAGAAAACCAACGTAAAGTGACAGTTTACTGTCGCATTTCGTATGGTAAGTGAGATATCCGGAGGCCCAGATTCCCCTTCCGTTCCCTAATTCCTATTCCTGTCCTTCAAGGCCGACAGCGCATACATTATACTTTCGGTATTGTGGATGTTCATGGTCGGTGGAGATCACTTAACATCAGGTGACCCACAGGCTCGTTTGTCGGACTATCCTATAAAAAAAAAGTCTTATGTTATAATTAGTAGAGGAGGCCTGTGCCATTGAGACAATGTTTATGTATTTATTTAAGATGCATAACACACTACTAATATACTTTATGGTATGGTATTAGGTGTATTTTTACATGGAGAGTTTCGTAAACTTTATTAGCAAGTCAAGGGTATATTAATGCATTCAACAAATCTGCATAGACCTAAATGCAAATTGTTCAAACCATTAAATCTATAATTATTGTTACTTTTACAATCTATTAAATACTTAATTAGTGTGACCATAGACAACTTGTGGTTCATTTTTTATCCTAGCACAGGAAAGTGACCATACTGCCACCTGTAGATCCATTTTATCTTATTTTCACAAATTACGTTAAATATTTTCACTCCATTTATTTTTGTTAGAGACATATTTGAAGTCAGTTGATTTTTTACATGATCCATGCACTCAAATATTTATAGTATTTTACTATAAATATTTGACATTTCTATTTTGGTTAGAGCAAGTAATTTGAAATAAGTCATGTTGTAAAATACACCCTTTACGTAGGTCTAGAACCAATAATTCTATATTTTTTATATAAAAAGGTAGTCATAATCAATTTTCAGCAAATTTATATATTTTTTTCAAATGTAAATTTTGGATTAAATTACTTATTGCGTACATTTATATAATCATTGTAGTCAACTTATGAGCAATAAATGTTATAGCGAAATATTAAAATCACATTTTTATCTTTATTTTTTGTTTTCACACATTCACATAGTTTTAGGTGTTTTATTTAATTTTCTATTACATTTTAACGGATGTCTATATTCAAGTACACTGCATTCTTAAAACAATCAGAAGACTATTTGATATCACTTGCAAAAACAGAATCGAAATTGATTATTAATGAGGCCCCGATTATTATTTGATATATAGGTATGTGCTAGTGTCTTACTATCTCCCACGCACGACTGGATCTTATTGGTAACTAGCTGTTGCTCGCGGCTCCGCCCGCGTGGAGGTCATGTTTGAGACAAAAAGTATACACTACAAAATACCAATTTTCATGCATTTAACTTCAAAAATTAAGGATTTTCATACAAACTTTCTTACCTTATTTAACCCCCTTAGGGGTGGATTTTCCAAAAACCCTGACATATATGTTTTTAATTTTTAACTGTAAGGTCAAATACCAAATCTCATGCGTTTAACTGCAAAAATGACAGATTTTCATACAAACTTTCTTCCCCTATTTTACCCCCTTAGGGGTGGTATTTCCAAAAACCCTTCCTTAGTGGATGCCTACGTCATAAAAGGTACCTACTGTCAAAATTTCAAGTCTCTAACCCAAGCCGTTTTGGCTGTGCGTTGATCGATCAGTCAGTCAGTCAGTTTCTTCTTTTATATATACAGATTCTGGACGGTGACGTCACGACTCATATCGTGCATCCTTTTCTGTCATTTGACAACTACCACCAGATTTGAATAGTTCTTTACTTAGTTATTGAGCGGATTTTGGATTGTAGGTTTTAGGTAACACACTTATTAATTAAAATAATAAAAAATATATCGACGGTCGGCGGGCTATTTGATTTCAGCGACATTTTTGCGATGGTTATATACATTCGGAATTAGCAAATTTTTTCTGTATCTTTTGAGTCTAGCTTCAACTTTTTTGTGCACCTTCTTAGTGCTCAAATGGACTGGTAAAATGTGTTTTTAACAGACTTCAAAAAAAGGAGAAGGTTCTCAATTCGACGTTTTTTTATGTATGTTCCCCGATGACTTGAAGACACCTGGACCGATTCTTTTTTTTGTTTAAAAGGGTATACTTCCCAGGTAGTCCCATTGGCACTAAGTTAGGATCTCATGATCATCTCATGAAAAATCGAGGGCAACCCTCAAATTTTATAGGGACGCATCATTTGTTTTTTATTGAAGTCTGTGTACTTTTTGAAATTAAAATACTTTTATTAGAAGATAATGTTCATAAATGCATGAAAATAATTCATAAAGATGCAGTACGTGCTTACACAAATAATAATAGTTTGTGAGTGATTTTTTTTCCAAAAAAAACCTTAATACTATTTTTTGTATCTTTTCAAAAATGTCGCTTTAATGAAATAGCCAGCCAACTGTCGAATTATTATCACCTACCCTATGGTCGTTAATACAGTGTAATAATCTGCTTATATGATAAATTTGAATTTATCTTAATCGAACTCTCATATTGGGGTGTTTTTGGAAATTATTCTTCTGGAATGTTTTTATGCTTTATATAAACTTATTTAATTATCCGCCTCGTATCTTATAAATTAACATCATAATTAATTATAAATTAAAGGTAACTTAAAAGAATAATATAAAAAAATCACATTTGTTTACAATTTTATGACGTCATGTCGTGGTATACTTTTTGAGCGGCAGAGGGCACTAATTTTTTGGACTGTTTTTACTTCTTGTTTTATTAGACATATTATCTTCATAAAATACGTAAAAAAAACTTTTAAATTATAACTTGTAAGTCTTTTTATCACATTGATGGAATATATAAAACTAAGAGAAATATTTAAACATATGTTTTTAATGAAACATTGTTATTCCTCAAAGTATTGTTAATATACATTTTTGGATGCACACATACAGATAGCGTTATACAAATAAAATTCACAACTTTCCTGTTTTATTACATTTTTATAGTTTTTTATATCATAGTTTTATTTTTTTCCAATGAATATTTTATATTCGTTTACGTATTTTCACCGTCTGCCGCTAGATGGAGCTGTAATAAATTACTTAACTAATGTTCCTCGATGTACTGAATGAGGGTAGTTCCCTGGACTCCTTCCTTCTCCTCACGCATAGACATATCAAGAAGATTATCAGGGCTATGAGTGCTATGGTTAGAATGACCCCTAGTACTATAGCCGCTATGGTGGCTTCAGAGAAGTAGTCTGTGGAAGAAATGCAATTTTGGTTATAAATATGCTTTATATATGTGTTTTAATATTAGAAAGGGATAAAGCTGGGCTTTGTAATTTTTTTGTCCAAAGGGATATTGTTTTGTTGACCTGCTTTTTTTTTCAATCCAAATATTCGACAGGAAATATTTTAACGGTTACACATTGGCAAGGAAAAGCAAAATGGCAGCTGCGTTTTTCAGGTTTAGCACTAGAATTATTCTTTGTGTAGACCGTCCCAGAAATCGATTTTGAAGTCAAGTCAGGACACCCCAGGGCACTCTAAAAACCAGGATATGTCCTGGGAAAACAGGATGGTTGGCAACTCTATATATATGTAGATTTCATGGTACACTTACTGGATATATCCACGACGTAACTATTCGTATTCCCATAAATATCAACAGCGTTGACCATCATTCTTGGGACGCAGCAGGTCGCTCTGTATGTGGTCACCACTTCATCCTTGGTGCCGGAGATGAAGTTGTCATTATATGTGAGACCGGCTGGTGAAGAGCTGACGCGGAGTAGGCCTGTTACACGTATAAATTTACATATGAGTCATAGAACCGAAATCAACAAAGTAGATAAGTTGGGCAATAATGTGACCACACTGCACCTGATGGTAAGCGCAGTGCTGTCCAATTAGAGTATCGGAAAAATCTATCCCCCGCTACTCAACACAATCATGCCTTGTCGCGGGGAAAGCGTTTTATTACTACCGCCCGCTCCGGGGGGAAGCGGAATAAGAATAAAACGGTTATGCTGGACTAGCCGGTCCTACGACCCAGCATCCCCCTCGCCCGGATGATGGCTATCCGGGCAGCCGCTGGGCCGAGTCCCTACCCCCTATGTACACCCTACCCGACACTACCAGCTAAAACCCCGCGGTGGCCTTCTTCGGCGCTTACGGAGCGATCCCGGGGTATTCTAAGAAGTGCTAGAATTGCTGCCGGAACCGCCCCTGCGCGGTGCTGCGTAGCAGCCCATCTCCATGGGAGGGCTTAGGAGCCTCCGCGCACCGAACAACGACAGCGAACGAGGCCTTACAACCTACGCTGCCGTCCATCTCGGGGTCGCACGATGCTCCGAAACTGGGAGTGCATCGACTTGGGCGGCCCCCCGCTGCGAGCCCGCGACCCCCGATGGCCCCAATTAGTCGCCTCGTAAACACAATCATGCCTGCTTCTTCACACTACGTCATGGGCAAGGGTAAGCGAGGGTCTAGTGTCAAAGTACAGAAGGCCGCAACACGGCCAAACGTACCCCAACTCTAGAACCCCAACCAATTTTGTAGCATGAGGCCGACTTGACTGTGTATTACCACTGTATCACAGAAAAGCGACTTAAGTCTTTGAGTTTGCCGTTTCGTATGGTCTGTAGTAACATCATCCCTTAAATATCCTCCATTGTAACTTCCTTCAGGATCAAGGGGACGTAAACACCGAGCAGTGACGTGCATTCGTTTTCCATAGGTACCACCCCTGCCTTCCCAGACCCCATTGTTTTTATTGAACATCAGCTTTTTTTTACTGCGTGGATAGACCAAAGTCTCACGCTACTTGATACTTTAACTGGACGGCACTGTACTTACCATCAGGTGCAGTGTGGTCTCTTTGTCGTGCCAGGATAAACAAAAAATAGACAGACTAGCAGACGGGCCACTTGATGGTAAGTAGACACCGCCGCCCATAGACTTCTACAATGCCAGGGCACAGCCAAACCGCTGCCTACCGGTAAAGGCTGAAATAAAGTCATGGTTGAGTTGGTTTCAAACTCACCTCCGCCGGGATCTCGTGCTACTATCGTGGCTGACCACATGTGCTGGGCACAGTCGTCGCCCATCCTGCCGAGGCAGCTGCCTTGGAAGTTGTGCGTCACATCAGGGGCCCTGGTGTCGCTATTACTGTCTGACACCACGTAGATATATGCTGCTATGGACACCTGTTCTGAACCTGGTGGAATATTTCTTAATGTTAGGAAAAGGAGCAGCTTCCGTGGCGTGGGGGACCCAGCTATGGATAGAGGCCGTGGATTCCCTCACCGAGACAAATGTTTGACAGATATTTGTAACGGGTCAAGCTGTTGTTTTTAGTCCCACGTCGTTCTACCACTAAATACTCAAATCAGAATCAGAATTAGCTCGAAGTCTGGAATATTTTTCTGTGTATTGTTTATTTAAAATATTGGTATTAGCCAAAATAGGTGCGTAGAGAGAACATCTCACTATCTCTCTCGCACAACGTCACAGTAATGGTCATTCTGAGAGGTGACGTCACGGCTCATACCATGCATCCTTTTACTGTCATTTGACAATCGCCCCTTCCAGCAAATTTAAATAGCGTCTAATTTACTTATTTGTGTTCGGATTCATACAATTCTTTTGATAATAGGTTTTAGGTAATGGAGATTGTTCATTTAAACAATAAAAAAAACCGTTTCAACTGGTCTATTGTGTCCGGTATGGCGATAGGTTCCCTCGCCTGTAATCCCCGAAGGGGTAGGCAGAGGCAATCAGTACACCCACTTTTTGACGAATTTATTACGCTCCCATAATTTGATAGGGGGCGAGTCTATTGCCACACCGGGGGCAATTCCAGACACCGGGCTGATACCTAGTATTTCTAAATGGAAAAACCCAATACTTCGGCACAACAGTTGCAACGCATACGCATCATGTACAGAAAAATGTCTCTTACCATAAGCTGTGAAGGTGACCAGGTCCCGGACGCCCGGTTGCGCTGTTGATGGTATGGCAGCAGACACCACCACATTTACCGTCTGTCCGGATTGTATAGTTTGCCTAAAACATTTACTTATTATAATAATAATAACATAATAACACCCAACAGTCGCACACACAGCCCCGATCTCACTCTAAGAAGAGTCTTGTGTTATGGGTATCAGGGACTACGAGAGACGCACGATCTCACAACACCCAGACCCGACACTAATATCTGTCTGTCACACAAACATTTGTCCTGGTGTAGGAATCGAACCCACGGCCTCTCGTTTCATAGCCGGCTACTCGCCTATTGCGCCACGGAGGCTGTCAAATGGTGTGTGTGAGATATACTGTGAAATGCTGTATGTTAGATTCGGTAGGCTTTTGCCCTGTGGATTGGGGGCTCTGAAGAATTCTAACATCGCGGTGCGATCCCGAGACGGGCGGCGACGCGAAGTATCGCGCTGCTATAGAATGTGGAGAGCAACTAGCCCTAAAAGAGACGGGCCGTTAGGGCACCACACAGGGATCGTTCCGGCAGCAATCCAGAGTACACTCAGGATCCCCCGGGACCGTCCCACATTCGCTGCAGAAGGCTACTGCGGGGTTTTTAGTCGGTACACCGACGTAGGAAATTTTTTAGGGTCCCGATCCAGTAGTATCTTGGGTGAACTGGGTCGGAAGTCCGGCGCAACCATCTTTCATACCCCGAGGTCCAGAAGGTATTCGTAAGATGGATTTTCACCACGAAAAAAAAATACGATAGGTTTGTGGTCAGGATATTTTTGTAACGATTCGTAAAAATATAATACTTACGAATAAGGATTGATTCCAGTCAAAAATCTTAATTCTCCAACAGCGCCGAATGTGAACCTTACTGTTTGCTCCCTGTAGTTGGTTACTTCGAAATGTAACTGAAATTATAATACATATATATTTTAACTAGCGGGCCCGGCAGACGTCCTGCCCGTAAAAGCAGCGCCACACCGACTGCAGCGCCATCTGCCGGGCTGATTTGTGAATCTAAACCACCAAGGGCGCCACCCAACGCATTCAAAAAAAAACATTCAAATAGGTCCAGCCGTATGGGAGTTCAGTGACATACACACGTACAGTAGAACACAAATTATTTATGTTTACGCGAATATTACACATTGAAATAGCACTCATTTTACGTATTTTATCGCGGTTTATTTTTACTTTTTAACCGACTTCAAAAAAAGGAGGAGGTTCTCTATTCGTCGGAATCTTTTTTTTGTATGTTGCCCGATTACTCGAAGAAGCTTGGACCGATTCGAGAAATTCTTTTTTTGTTTAAAACGATCTACTTCCCAGGTGGTCCCATTGGCACCAAGTCAGGATCTGATGGTGGGATTTGAGAAAAATCTAGGTCAACCATCAAATTTTATAGGGACGCATAATGTGTTTCTTATTGAAGCCGGTGTATTTTTTGAGGCTATCATATTGGTTTTTAGTTCTGATGTTTCGAAAACTTATGGGCTTCATGATCACGGGGTGGACTCGATTCGAACTCAGTCTGCGTAAAATTAGTTTTAGTCTAAGAAGTAGCTTCTGCCCGGATAGCGACCACCGCACACAGGGTGTAAAACCCGCCGTAGTGGCACTCGCAGGTGTGTCGCGTTCCGGGATCAACCAGTGTACATCCGGTTTTTGTCGGGGGTCTAGAGTTGGGGTACGATGTTTGGCCGTTTTGCGGCCTTCTGAGTACTCTGACACTAGACCCTCGACTCGCTTCTTCGCCTTCTTGCCCATGGCGTAGTGTGAAGAAGCAGGATGATTGTGTTGAGTAGCGAGGGATAGATTGTTTCTCGCTACTTGATTCTCTAACTGGACGGCACTGCCATCAGGTGTAGTGTGGTCACTTTGCCGTGCAAGGATAAAAAAATGCTCGAATTTGATTTCGTGGCTGGATTAAGACAGTTTTCCAGCGTCTCTGGGAGATGTCTTGGTGTCAGGATTGACCATGTGGTCTCTTGTTAGCCAGAAACCAAAACTTGACCGCTGCCTATCGATAATAAAAATAAATAACTGCGTACCTGAAGTCTGTCACCAGGCGATCCATACAATCTGGTGCTCAGTCCGATTTGAACTGCAGTTAGAAGGGTACCTTGGTTTACCACCTGGGAAGGAAAAAAAATTGCATACATCAAACCTGTGACGATGGGTGTAGGTTATGTACACCTATGGTTTCCCAAGCTTATTAAATACACCCAAAAGTCACTGACATTGTCCTAACTGCACACTAGGTTAAACCTGTATCGGGGGTATCCACTATGAGGGACTAGTCCCACAACGCCCTGAAATAAATATTTATTAATTTAACACACTTTATACACTTAAGTAAAGGCGGACTCTGTTTCTCATACAGATATTTGTCCAATTTGTCAAATAATACCAAGTCAAGTCGGCCTCATGCTACACAACTCCCTACAGCTTCTGAATATGTACTTGGTATTTAATACAAGGTTCTAGATTGTTCTAGCTGTAGCGACACTAGCGTTGCTCTTTCCGAAAAAAATAGAGTTAACGATAGACTTCCTTGCTCGTTCTTCTCTAGCATTACTGGGGGAAGAATAAAATAGATTGACGAAATCTAAATAATGTATAACATTTCATATACATAGATATACACTCACGCCTATAATCCCCGAATAGGTAGGCAGAGGTGTAACCAGTATACCCATGTTCCGCCGAATTTATTACAGTCCCATAATGTGATAGGGGGCGTATCGCCATACCGGGCACAATTTCAGACTCAGGGCTGATACTGAGTAGGTATTTCTAAATAGAAAACTCAATATCTCTTTACCCGACCCGGGGATCGAACCCGACACTTCTAGGCACTTCATTTGATACATTCAATAAATATTTTGATTAGATTTCGTTTGTGCTTTACCTGGGCAACTGCTCTGCTGAGAATCTCCTCCGTATCGTTTCTCTGGAAGTATGCCCTTGAGTTCTCCTGTTCAACCCTCTCCAGGTCGTTGACAGAGTCCTGGAACACTATGGACGCTGATCTGCCCAGACGGACTTCTGGTTGGTGCAATGGTCCTGATAGGCGGATGAATGGTTCGCCTGCAAATATATTAGTTGTATAGATTCTCTTTAGAGACATTGCTATTAGATTTGATACAGGCGCTGCACCAGTGGAAGTGTCTGCCTAGATGCAGTGTGGTGTTAATTTTTGAAGTGACAACTTCTTTAGGCACGTTGAGGATGGGGAAAAAGCACTGATCTCGCGTGACCGTCAAGCGTCAATATTTTACTTTTGACATAAGCACGCCTATGAAATTCTATAATTATCAAGCAATCATAAACAAAAAAAGTTACTTCATGGACGCTGTTTCAAAAAAGAACACAGTAATTAAATAAGTTTTCACTTTTGTCGTAGGCCCTATGCCTATTTTTTCTATAGATATTAATTTTTTTTTTCGAAATATCCAATTTCACCTTCAGCTATGAAATTTTCTTAATTTTTCTTTTCTCGCACGGCCAAGTGACCACACGGCACCTGATGGTAAGCGCAGTGCCGTCCTTTTAAAGTATCAAGGAGCGAGATAGCTATCCCTCGCAACTCAACACAATCATGCCGGCCTGCAGTGTAGCTTCTTCACACTACGCCTAAAGGACCCAGGATCGTAGGAAGGAGGGAACACGGTAGCTGGCGAAATTTCAATTAGTCCAGATTAGGACAGTACGACACAAAGCTGACATCTCACCTCTATAGTCCCTGCCGAAGATCTTCATGTACACCTTCGAGCCCCTGACTGGTGGCAAAATTACATCATCTATCAGCTCCGATGACGGGTCGATCATGTCGCTCGGTCCCTCTCCAGCCCTGGGTTGGTAGCTGTGGGTTATAGAGTAAGCATGTGATGCTCCTGGTGTTTTTTTAGTGCCTCGATAGGCAGACGAGCAGACGGGCCACCTGATGGTAAGTAGTCACAGCCGCCCATAGACTTCTGCAATGCCAGGGCACAGCAAAGCCGCTGCCTACCGTTGTTTGTCACCATTGAAGTATAAAAATCTTGGTATTCGCTTCAGCTTTGTATGGTATTTAAAAAAAAGTTTTTTTAATGGGGGGTATTGTAGACCAACGAATATTTACCTGAACGACAATTTCGCTAATTCCGTGCCGTATTCGTCCACAAGCAAGGACTCCCTCACGCTGGCCACAGGGCCTGTGACCCTCACTTTGAGAGCATCTGTAATAAAAGTTTTTTTATTATCGTTTACCAGCTTGGTATGCGTTTTAATGTTTTTATCGGTACTGGAGTAGACTGAATTTCCATAGAAAATGTTCTTTGTGAAGAAAAAGTGACTGCATCGGTGGCGCAGTTGTAATTGAAGCGTGACGACTGCTGTGCTGAGGTCTCAGGTTCGATCCCCGGACCAGGTAAAGTGATATTGGGTTTTTCTATCTAGAAATTCTCAGTATTAGCCCGGAGTCTGGAATTTGTGACCGGTATGGCGATAGGCTCGCCCCCTATCACATTATGGGACCGAAATCAATTCGGCGAAAAGTGGGTGTACTGGTTGCACCTCTGCCTACCCCTTCGGGGATTACAGACGTTAGTGTATATTTATTGTAAAGTACTTTGTTTTTTCCATATACAAACTTAAAAACCTTATTCGGGATTCGTTTTTGTAGGAGTTACTAATTATTTACAGGGCAATTTCGCTATTCGGGCCGCTAAGTAGATGTAGCTAAAAAAGTACCCTATTTTTTTTTTTTTTTTTTTTTTTTTTTTTTTTTTATCCTGGCACGGCAAAGTGACCGCACTGTACCTGATGGTAAGCGCAGTGCGGTCCAAATAGAGTACTGAGTAGCGAGAGACGATCTATCCCCGCTACTCAACACACTCATGCCGGCCTGCTTCTTCACACTACGCCATGGACAAGAAGGTGAAGAAGGGGTCGAAAGTCTAGTGTCAGAGTACTAAGAAGGCCGTAAAATGGCCATTTTACCCCAACTCCAGACCACCGACAAAAACCGGATGTACACTGGCTGATCCCGGAACGCGACACACTTGCGTGTGCCACTATGGCGGGTTTTCCATAATGCATCGTGGTTTCACCGGCTAAGACGTCCTTGAAAAGCAGCACATTAGTGTTGCATCAGTTTATATTATTAGTATTTATTGTTAGAAATCCTGTACGCATTTGACACTGACAGCCTCCGTGGCGCAGTTGGTGAGTAGCCGGCTGTGAAACGAGAGGCCGTGGGTTCAATTCCCACACCGGGACAAATGCTTGTGTAAATATTTATGTCCGGGGTCTGGGTGTTGTGATACCGTGCGTCTCTCGTAGTCCCTGATACATAGGACACAAGACTCGTGTCTTAGTGTGGGATCGGGGCTATGTGTGTGACTGTTGTGTGTTATTTATTATTTACGCGCGTCACACTCGGCTTGTTAATTAGTTTTCATTAATAAGTTGATAACGTAATTAATTTGTATATAGTAAACCTTGTTAGAATTATGTTTGTGTGTACCACATTTATGCCTGGCTTCTCCAGACATAAATGTCCTTTATTGGAGGTTAATATATACACTCACATACACTCACGCCTCTAATCCCCGAAGGGGTAGGCAGAGGTGTAACCAGTACACCCACTTTTCGCCGAATTTATTACCGTCCCATGATGTGATAGGGGGCGAGCCTATCGCCATACCGGGCACAGATTCCAGACTTCGGGCTAATTAGAACTGAGTCACCGAGGCTGTCAATTATCAGTTAATACAGGGCTTCCCAAACTTATTTGTACTACGACGCCCTTGAGACCTGGTCATTTTATACGACGCCCAACCCCCCCCCCCCCCCCCCCTCTTCGGGCCAAAAATGCCTACCCAGAAAATCTTTGGCTAGCTAATGAGAAGGATTTGTTTGCTTTTCTGAGCATAGCTTCTCAAGAGGCGAAGACGGAAGTTTGGAAATTGCCACTCATTTCTTTCTATATGTCTATTTTTGACCTGTACTTGTTCTTTCGGCCGCATCGACACACGACGCCCCAGAGACAATGCTGCAACGTCCCAGGGCGTCGCGACGCACAGTTTGGGAAGCCCTGAGTTAATACATCTTTAGTCCATTATTTGTCTCCCCGCTTTGCTACGGAGAATGGACAGTTAATATCTCCAACTCCTTCCTATATTTCTATTTGATTGATTTCGTAGCGAGATAAAAGACAGTTAAGTAGTTAAGCATTCCCAGAGATTTTGCCAAGTTACATTATTCTTTGTCAAATGCGTGCCATTGTTGATCCTGGCTAAACATGAGTTGTGATGGCGGGTGTGTGTCTCCCTACCGCTAAACTAAGACTAAAGTACTTGTACCAGACTTTATTGTGGCCTAGTGGGATATTTATATCCCCTGGAAAGCGACCACCATACACAGGGTGGAAAACCCGCCATAGTGGCACACGCAAGTGAGTCGCATTACGGGATCAGCCAGTGTACATCCGGTGTTTGTCGGGGGTCTAGAGTTGGGGTATGATGTTTGTCTGAGTACTCTGATTCTAGACGCTCGACCGCTTCTTCATCTTCTTGTCCCGAGGCGTGGTGTGAAGAAGCAGGCCTGATGGTAAGCGCAGACAGTTAAGCATTCCCAGAGACTCGCCGAGTTTCATTAATCAGTGTTTATGCGTGTCATTATCGTGTGAGAGGGATAGTCTCTAGCGTCACATGGGAGACGCTGCGAGAAACTCCTAGTAAATGATTAAGCAGAATGGTGTTTAGAATGTTTTTTAATACGTTAAGTAGCGAGCAGATGTTTCTAACGTTGTCATTTGCCCGCGATAAACTATTGAACTTCATTATCTTTATATACTTCCTTGTTTATATCGTCTCGGCGCTCTTTAAGTTTATAATTAATACACGTCTCTATTAAAATTTCTGTCGTGTATTAAATTGGATTACAGAAATGTTAGGTTTTTTTTTATTACAAACAACTGTCGCGTTTTGTATGGTAAGTGAGATATCCGGAGGCCCAGGTTCCCCCTTCCCTTCCCTAATCCGAGCCAGTGGGTCACCTGATGTTAAATGATCCGCCCATGAACATCCACAATACCGAAAGTGTCATGAATGCTCTGTCGGCCTTAAATGACAGGATTAGGGATTAGGCAAGGGGGAATTTGTGCCTCCGGATATCTCACTTACCATACGAAATGCGATAGTAAACTGTCACTTTTCGTTGGTTTTCTGTGAGACAGTGGTACTACTCCGGTCGAGCCGGCCCATTCTCGTGGCTCTACCACTCTCCAATTGCACTTTCAATTGGTATGAGCAAAATCGTTTAGTGGGAACATCTCACTGTCTCTGTCGCACGACTGCACCACAATGGTCATTGCGAGCGGTGACGTCATGGATTATATAGTGCATCCTTTTTGTCATTTGACAGTTACCCCCTTCCACCAGATTTGAATGGCTTCTAACTTATTAATGCGCAGGTTTATAAAATTATTTCAACAGTATGTTTTATGTGGCATATCTTATGTATTAATAAATCGTTGGAACTAGGCTATGCCTCAGCATCAGTTTTCCCTCATATTATTGGACAGTCTCGGTGAAGCGAAAGACCGTAGGTTCGAAACCCGCACAGAGATAAATATTTGTGGGATCATCAAATATTTGTCAGACCATAAGGTCTGGGTGTTGTGGGACCGTAGTCCCTCGTAGTACCCACGATACAGGTTTGACCTACTGGGGTCAGGACTATGTGTTATAGTCCGTTTATTAAACCAAGTAAAGCCAGATGTAGACGTCGGTAAGATAACGCATTTGAACTATGTCAGTTTAGTGATCGGGTTAATAGAGTGTTGACGTTCTGTGTTCAGTTAAATATGTGATGTGAGGATTCATTAGTTGATTCTTTGATTGTCTAACTCAGCGGTTCTCAACCATCTTGTCCCAATGTCCCAAGCACTTGTAAAGTGTCTTCAAGTTGTCTTCAATTGAATTTAGTTTTGTATAAAGTATTTATTAACTAAGTTTATGTTTTGTTGACTGGTTTAATACTTGTGTAAGCTGTGGTTGCATGCAACTGGGTAGCATGGACCAAAAAAAATTTGATTAATTATACTACAATATGTACCAGCCATTGGCGATCCATTTAAATATATAAATAAAAAGTGTGTCGCGAGATTTACAAGTACGATATTTTTATATAAAGTGACCCGGGAATTGAATCTCTAGGATAATTACATACATACACACTCACGCCTGTAATCCCCGAAGAGGTAGGCAGAGGTGTAACCAGTACACCCACTTTTCGCCGAATTTCGGTCCCATAATGTGATAGGGGGCGAGCCTATCGCCATACCGGGCACAGGTTCCAGACTCCAGGATAATACGGAGAATTTCTAGATAGAAAAACCCAATATCACTTTACCCGACCCGGGGATCGAACCCGAGACCTCAGCACCGCAGTCGTAATACATGCGCAATCACAACTTCGCCACCGAGGCAGTCTTGATTTAACTATCAAACTTTTGCATGTGAGTATGCAAGGGTATCGCGAATTTGTAAAGAGTAGGTATGTTAGTCGCGGAGTAAAAAAAGATTGAGAACCGCTGGTCCAACTTAACGAAATTCACGTACAATCGAAAAAATACAAAAGTAATAATTTATACAAAAAATTTTTGAATAATAAAAATTTTCGTAGTTTGTAAAACGTTATATAAATAAAATGATAGGTAAATTAAATTAGGTATAAGAATGGAGCATAACCTGGTTTAAAATAGGTTAATTTTTATCCCGCTTAGTGAGGATTAGATTTCACATATCTTTGAAATTCATATGAGAATTCTAATGTATGAGGTTTTTTATATTTTCGTTCACCGTTAAAGCCGATAATTAACAATGTATACACACCTAACTTTGAAAACTTGGTCCATGCCATTTGGGCTGTTTTCGAACCTGCGATTTTCGGCTGTGTACCAACTAAGCTGCTAACTGCTTTTTCGAGTAATTAAATAATATATTTTTTTGGTTTATTTTTTAGTGTCAGTAACATTCGATCTTAAGTCTTTATGAAATAAAATATTTAATAAATACTAGTCACTATAAAATTCAATAGTGACATGTACTTAGTAATTAAAAGTTGATTGATCTAACGACAGACAAGGCTGCATGGTGGAGAACCTTTGCCTTTTCTTTTCTTAATAAAAACACAAAAAATCATAATGTTACCAATCTTTTTTTTATATCATAGTCCGACAAACGAGCCAGTGGGTCACCTGATGTTAAGTGATCTCCACCGCCCATGAACATCCACAATACCGAAAGTATCATGTATGCGTTGTCGGCCTTGAAGGACAGGAATAGGCATTAGGAAAGGGAAGGGGGAATATGGGCCTCCGGATATCTCACTTACCATACGAAACGCGACAGTGAACTGTCATTTTACGTTGGTTTTCTGTGAGACAGTGGTACTACTCCGGTCGAGCCGGCCCATTCATGCTGTAGACAAATATGTCTACAGCATCTATTTTTAATAGCGTCGGATTATTTGTGACTATAAACAGACTATCCATAGTGTTCTCAAGGTGTAAAAAACTATTATCTTCAATCAGATCTACATAAGCAGCCATATAATACAGGTTTTCGCTCTGAATAGGTTTTTTGTTTACGGTGTATCGTTCGAATGTCAACCGCTTTTGGTATTTGCGAGTCGCAGTTGTTTGTGCGGAGATGGGTCAAACTAAATAAATAAATAACACCCAACAGTCGCACACATAGCCCCAGTCCCACACTAAGATACGAGTCTTGTGTTGTGGGTATCAGGGACTACGAGAGACTCGGTCTCACAACACCCAGACCCCGGACACAAATGTCTGTATGTCACACAAACATTTGTCCCGGTGTGGGAATCGAACCCACGGCCTCTCGTTTCACAGCCGGCTACTCGCCTACTGCGCCACGGAGGCTGAAAGTTCCGACACTATATACGCGGTTCTCGTTTTATGCGAAAATGTTGTGTGACTTTTTGTTTTTTTAGTGCCTCGATAGGCAGACGAGCAGACGGGCCACCTGATGGTAAGTAGTCACCGCCGCACATAGACTTCTGCATTGCCAGGGCACAGCAGAGCCGCTGCCTACCGTTAAAATACATAATGTTTAATATACATCCAGTTTAAAAACATTATAATTTTATAAGATAACAAATAGACTTGTATAAAGTCCCACTGCTGGTCAAGGCCCTCTCACAATGAGGCTTCAGTCTGCCTGGCTGGCCTAATGCCTAATACATAAATCTTCGAAAATCTTATTCCGGAATTCCGGATTTTATTCAGATAATTTTCCCGGTATTAAATTCAAATTAAGAGGGGAGCAATCAATTCAGAGTTTTGTCATATCTGGATTTATTTCGAAATGTCCTGTTTTAAACCTGTTTCGCTTCATACTATATTTTCTTAGTTTTATTGCGCCGTTGAAGGTTCTTTGCTGATTAATGACATTGTGAATTGTGTATTGAAACCGGTGTAGGGACATTTCCGGCATGTTTATTTCGCGCCAAAATGAAATATTTGCTTTTAACGTAGTTATTTTTAAAATGTAATATGGCCCTGGTTTAAATGTTGATACAATGTATGAGTTATGATAATGGCGTACTTATAATAGATTTAAAAGATATGTTGTACTTATACATACTAAATATCTCTTTAAAAATGTAAACAGCTAACACCAAACATATTTTATTCAATAGGGATCAATGAAGCAATAAAATAGGCGACAAACAAAAAGATGGCGCATTTCGCGCTCAAATCAAAATCAAACATGGCTGCCGAGTACGCGCCAAAAGGGAATTCCAAACTTGAAAAAACAAATTTCAACGTTTTTCTATTAAAGGATATGATTGCAATTAAGTACCAAAAAGGGGGATTTATATTCAATTGTAAGCGGATATATAGTAAACTAAACTAAAACGCCAAAATAAAATGTCAATGTCACATTAAAAATCAAGTTTCAAAACGTTCTGCCTAAAATAGCAGTTGTACATATTAGGCTATAATAAGAACATTCCATCGTGAATTATAATTGTATTTAAGTCATAGTAGTGTAAAAGCCATTTTACTTGGAAATTTATGTTTTGAACGAAAATTTTTTACGAATAGAGGCGGTTCGAAAATAATACTAGAATGCAAAAAAATACCAAAAATGTCTAAGAAGAATAAAATTAAAAACATAAAAGAAGCTATGATACGTTCTAAATATGAATTTTACTAATGAGGATATGCAGTAGCCAGTCGCTAAAGGGTTTTGAGTACAAAAACCCAATAAAAATAAAAAAGAATAGTTGCAAAGCTCTTTGCCTAAAAGGAATAAAAGAAATGGATATGGATATGGCCCTATCATGGGTTCTAAATATGAATTTAACTAACGAGGATATGCAGTAGCCAGTCGCTAAAGGGTTTTGAGTACAAAACACAAATAAAAAAAATAGCTACAAACCTCTTTAATATACAGATGGGATCATAAACTGATAAACAAGAAAGAAATCTAATAAAATTACAACATATACCGAGGAATGCCATTAGGCTCTAAAACTGCTAACATCAAATTACCATGCGGGGTTTCAAAACATGCTGCCATATAGAGACCACGCGAACTAGTCGTCGACATTAAAGACCAGTCTAGATCGGCTGATCTTGACCTGGTTGTGGCGGGTAGCTCCGAATGCGAAGGTAAGTGGAATTTTTGCTATGTGTTATTTTTATAAGGACATCTTCATGGAGTGTTGTTTTGATACTAGATCAACTTGCAAAATTTTATAGTTTCATAGACCGCTTGCCATGTTTCACGTTTGGATAGACCCTGATTATTTACATACATACATATTCACTCACGCCTGTAATCCCCGAAGGGGTAGGCAGAGGTGTAACCAGTACACCCACTTTTCGCCGAATTTCGGTCCCATAATGTGATAGGGGGCGAGCCTATCGCCACACCGGGCACCATTCCAGACTCCGAGCTGATACCGAGAATTTCTAGATAGAAAAACACAATATCACTTTACTCTACCCGGTGACCGAACCTGAGACCTCAGCACAGCAGTCGTAACGCATGTGCTGCTGACAATTCTCATAAGCATTTTAAAGGTATGTGAAGTCTACCAATCTGAATTATTTCGGCGTGGTGGTCTAAGGCCTGTCCCCTCTCATAAGGGGAGGAGGCCGGTGCCCACTAGTAGGTCAATATTAAATATAAGCCTGGTTTTATTATACGCTAAATAAAAATGGAAAGCCAAAATTATGCTCATAATTCTCATTACTATGGTGGACCCCAATGACATTTCATGGAGCCCTGTTTTTTCCGTGTACATAAACCATTTGCTGGTTGTGTTCAACCCCTAGTAATGTACACCAGTTTGGGTCTCAGAGACTTAGATAATCATAAAAACTACTTTAAACTAGAATCTGTCATGGTGAAGAGTTTCCTCAATTTCTAAAATACATACGTCGGTTGGTCTATCCTTTAATCTTAGAACCTTAGTAGTTACTTTTAGTGGATTAGAGCCCCTTTTCTTGTAAAAGTATCAACCATTGACAGCCTCCGTGGCGCAGTAGGCGAGTAGCCGTCTGTCAAACGAGAGGCCGTGGGTTCAATTCCCACACTGGGACAAATGTTTGTGTGGCAGACAGACATTTACGTCCGGGGTCTAGTGTTGAGACCGTGCGTCTCTCGTTGTCCCTGATATCCACAACACAAGACTTGTATCTTATTGTGGGGCGATGTGTGTGACTGTTGGGTGTTATTTATTTATTTATTATTTCTTTGGTGGCATCCCAGATACATAAATGGTGTTTACTACAAGTCAAGAGTATTCAGGACTGTGGCTGACGGCTGTTTAGTTTTATACTACCACTCTCGCTATTTTCTTATCAATGAGATAAATCCAATGGCCCACCTCCTCTCGGTTAAAAACCGGTCCTATCACTTAAGTGCTAAAAAGGGTCATGACACCAAACGTGAAGAGCGGAAATTATCATGATGTCATCACTCGATTTGCCCTTCATTCGGGGCTATGAGCTGTGTTAGCGGCTTTGCCTCTTTCTCAATATTTATTTATAATCTATCCTAAGCTTTTCTGGATCAAGTGCCAATTCCTACCATCCTGGTCATTAGAACGGTAAATTTGTCCAATGGGTGAATTCAAGACAACTTTGTAAATCAATTAGTGTTTCTCGAAAAGTATTTAATACATCGGTTGCTTCTTTAACTGTTTGTACTGTTCCGTCCATAGCCCAATTTGGATTGTATAAAACTTTTTACTAATGCTATAAAATTATTTAGTTTGTTTTTACTCCGTCTGGTGTGGTGTTATCTTTAAGGCCCACTTGCGCGATCATGGGTAACGTATTTAACTCGGTGTTAACAGCTAACACAGGGATAAATAAATAATTTGTCTTGCGCCATCAACATTTTCGAGCAAACCTAGGGTTTAACTTCTAAATATTTAACCCCCCGATTTGGGAAGGTTAAGTCGCTAACCCTGCGGTTAGTCTTTTTGTTGGTAGGTATTGTGTAATCTATTTTGTGGTTTTTAGTTAAAATATTACTACAATGATCATGAATTGATATTCTCTGACGATGAAGATGAAGACATTGAATATATAAGCTCAAATTTTTATGACAAAAGGGTTACAAAACGGTCAGAATATTATAATACACATAAAGGGGCAATGTTTGAATTTTTCAACTATTTACATAAAAGCATATTATCATTTATCGTGAAATAGGGAGCACATAATCGAGGTTTCTTCTTCATTACACTGACTTTCTGAATTCAACAAATAAATAAAACACCACAAAAAATCAAATAACACGAATTTGACAATCTTAAAACAAACAAATTAAAAAATTATCAACCGTCATAGAATGAAAGACACACAAGTGTGCTGTAGTGTAAAAGAGACAGAAATATTGTTTCGTTTTTATGTATATTCATTCATCCTTGGACGGACTACAACAGATGTGCATCGACATTTCAGTGTTTCCAGCTAAAATAAAAGAAATGTCGGGTTAGCTAACCCAGCGTCAGTTTTTAGTGGTGCAAGGTGAAATGAGAGTTAACATTCTAACCTGGGTTAATAAACACTAAATTTATTTATTTAACCCTAATTTAATAACTGACAGGGTACAAATTATATCAGTGGTTGAGGAATTTTACCGAGACCTATACGCATCCCAACCGGAGGAACGTCTGTCACCGGGCGACGATCTACGCACTCAGGCTACTGAACATCGTGGCACAGACGAGTTACCACCTATTCTACCTAGTGAGGTAACAAGAGCGTTGAAACAAATGAAAACTGATAAGTCGCCTGGAGAGGACGGGATTACGGTGGAGTTACTTCGCGCTGGCGGACAACCAGTGCTTAGGAATTTGGTGAGGTTGTTCAACGCTGTCTTTACTAATAAACGCACTCCAAAATCTTGGAAGAACGCTTTGGTCATCATCCTCCATAAGAAAGGCGATAATTCACAACTTACAAATTACAGACCTATAAGCCTTCTCTCCCAAACCTACAAACTATTTGCCAAAGTCATTTCTAATAGACTTACGCGACAGCTTGACGAATGTCAGCCAGTAGAGCAAGCCGGCTTTCGGAGTGGTTTTTCTACTATAGACCATATCCATACAGTTAAACAGCTCATGGAAAAAAGTGGGGAGTTTAATCGGCCCCTGTGCATGGCCTTCGTCGATTATGAGAAGGCTTTTGACAGTGTCGAGCACTGGGCCGTGATTGACTCCCTACACCGCTGTTCCATAGATGCCCGATACGTGGATCTACTTCGCGAGCTCTACGAGTCAGCTACAATGCAGGTCAAATTGCACAATTTAACCGAACCCATTTCGATCAACAGGGGAGTGAGACAGGGAGACACCATTTCACCCAAGCTTTTTACCGCTGTCTTAGAAGACGTCGTAAAAACGCTTGCTTGGAACTCTTCGGGTATAAATATTAATGGTGTTTACCTGTCTCACCTGAGGTTTGCAGATGACCTTGTATTATTTGCTACAAGCCTGGCCGACCTCCAGAGTATGGTTGAAGACTTATTTGACGCTTCCTTGAGAGTGGGTCTTAGGATGAATATGCAAAAGACCAAGGTTATGTCTAACTTCCCGGATATCTCTACTTCAGATATTAGGGTTGAAGGAGTGGAATTAGAGATGGTGAAGGAATATGTCTACCTTGGTCATGCTCTATCATTTAGCAAGGAGCACCAAGTCATGGAGGTTTCCAGGCGAGTACAACTTGGATGGGCGGCTTTCGGACCGCTGAAAGATATTTTGCAGGCAAGCCAGATCCCGCAAAGTCTGAGAACTCGCCTCTTTAACCAATGTGTTCTGCCCACCATGACATATGGTGCCGAGACTTGGACACTTGATGATGCGACGTCCTGCATAAAGTTACTGTAGCACAAAGAGCTATGGAGCGAGCCATGCTCGGTATCAAGCTGCAAGACCGCGTCCGCAATACTGAAATACGACGACGGACCAAAGTTAGAGATATCGGTCAAGTGGTTAAAGGCCTTAAATGGAGTTGGGCGGGACATATGGCTAGGCGAGATGATGGTAGGTGGAGTAAATCACTAACTGAATGGTGGCCGAGACAAGGAAAGCGCAGCGTAGGCCGTCCAGCAGCAAGATGGGTTGACGACCTCGTTAAGATCGGAGGTCGAATCTGGATGAGACTGGCTCAAGACCGTGGCATGTGGCATAACATGGAAGAGGCCTATACCCAGCAGTGGGATTCTACAGGCTGTGGATGATGGATGATGAACCCTAATTTGCGTGCAAGTGGGCCTTATAAATTTAATCTTGTTAGATCTCTTACATTTTGTACGACGGAATCCAAGATATATCCATATTGCTGCCTTTGGAAGAACACAATTCTAAATCATTTTGTCTAAATAATTTCATTGATTACTTTTTTCGGCGAGATAAATCCAGTTTACGCTCATCTCAACCCTGGGAAAAGAGGATGGTTATTACAGAATCCTTGGTTCTTTGACCCAGTTTACACCCAATACTAAATTGCTAACCTAAAAATTTTTGCCATACATGCGAACTAGTAACTGCCCGAACGTCTTCTTCGGTACATCAAGATGATCTTGAGTGAATTCTGGACAGCTGTCCTGCGTTGTGTTCGTTTTGCGAGCTATTTTCGGAGTTCGAAAGCCTCAGTAAATATGCTATCGGCTGTCACGTTAACACAAGGTGGTACGATAGTCATATCCGCCCGGATAGCGACCACCGTACACAGGGTGTAAAACTCGTCATAGTGGCACGCGCAAGTTTTTCGCGTTCCGGGATCAGCCTCTTCACCTTCTTGCCCATGGCGTAGTGTAAGGAAGCAGGCCGGCATGATTGTGTTGATTAGCGGGGGATAGATTGTCTCGGCTACTTGATACTCTAACTGCACGACACTGCACTTACCATCAGGTCCAGTGTGGTCTTCACTCTGCCGTGCCAGGATAAAAAGAAATACAAAATAACAAATGGTATGTGAGATTCTGTACTGAATAGATGTTCATTGTTCAATTCAACTATGTCTGTGTACAAGCCACTAAATCTGCTTTGATACTGTACTCGTCTGATACCATACTGTCTGTATTTACTTCTCATTCATTTATTACCTTAAGTATGCAAGACAAAAAACTTCATCGTTTTCGATTGACCTTCATTATTGATATCGTTTTATTTGAATACCATTGATGTCAATGTTTGTATTTTGATTCTGTTTTTATTGATGACGCGGTTTCGTATTAGTAAAACATTTTGCCTTATTTTTGTGAGTTGTATATCCAGCTGTCAGAGCTTTGCATTATTTTGATCGGTTTATAATAATAATACACCCTACACATAGCATTGACCCCACACTGCCTGGTCTGTCTGATCTGTCTGTCTGTCTGTCTGTCTGTCTGTCTGTCTGTCTGTCTACCTAGTTTATCCGTATTGCTCATTTTTTTTTGTTTTGGCTACACAGGCCGGCATGATGGTAAGCGCAGTGCCGTCCAATTAGAGTATCGAGTAGCGAGAGACAATCTATCCCCTGCTACTCAAAGCAATCATATCGGCCTGCTTCTTCACACTACGCCATGGGCAAGAAGGTGAAGAAGCGGTCGAAGGCCAAGCTTATATCTAATGTCAGAATACTTAGGAGGCCGCAAAACGGCCAAACATTGTACCCCAACTCTAGATCCCCGACAAAAACCGGATTTCCACTGGCTGATCCCGGAGCGCGACACACTTGCGTGTGTCACTATGGTGGATTTTACACCCCGTGTGCGGTGGTCGCTATCCGGGCGGATCAGAATATCCTACCACTATTTTGGGAGCTTGTTTGTGTGTGTGGTTATGAGGGCGTGTGCATTTATATCATTTAGCTGATCCAAGACACGAATGTCAAATTCAGAGGATTAATACAAACATACATACTTGTACGGTGACTCATATAGTTTTCAATCGTTTTTGTTTTTCCAAATCGATTTTAGATTTTTGGCCGGCCATGTTTTTTTATTAGCATTTATTGATGTTACCCTTTTTGATATTGCTAATAATGTATTGTTAATTTGTTTTTATGGCTTCAACATTTTGTGTGGGGTTCGTTTGAGGTTTTTATGTGGGATTTATCAGGTGATGTAAGAATTGTGAGTATTGATGATTGCCTCTCCATATTGAATAATTTAAGGATACCTGTCTGTCTGCTACATTCAGGTCCTGACCAAGTGGATCTGTCATCATTACATGAATACAAAGTCGTGGCCATTTTACAAGACCTTATACAAAACAATTTATGGTTCTTTGAGTTCAAGATCAAGCTTACATAATAGGCTAATTGGTACGTTTTTTTAAATCAATAAGTTAATAATAAATAATACTAGTCCTGTATTAAACACTGTCCCACTGCTGGGCACGGGCCTCCTCTACTTATGAGAGGGGTTAGGCCTTAGTCTTAAATCAATAAGTTACGTTATCTAAAACATAATATCGAAAAAAAGTAAGTAGAAGCCATTCAAATCGAATGGAAGGGGTAATCGTCAAATGAGAGAAAAGGATGCGCGATATAATTCATGACGTCACCGCTTGGAATGGCGGTTAATGTGCAGTCGTGCGAGGGTAATAGTGATATATAGGTATCCACTATGCCCACTTTGTTCATACAAATGTTTAATCATTATAACCTCATATTTTAATTAATTTTGATTCTGTCTGCAATAGTGTATATTTATTCTATTATTTTCAGTTGCATATCACAAACATATATATGCATTCACGCCTGTTATCCCTGAAGGTGTAGGCAGAGGTGTAACCAGTACACACGTTTCTCCAAGCTTATAACCACCGCATGATGTGATATTGAGCCTATAGCCATAACAGGCACCATTCACTCCGGGCTGATACTGAGTACTTCCCAAGATATTTTTCTCCAACCCGGGAATCGAATCCGAGACCTCAAGGCAAGTTGACCGCGTACGCAATTAAAATTGCGCCACTGAGGCAGTCACACAATTAAACACAGCACACTCCCTTATTATCTCTCTTGTCATTTCACCTGGTCCTGTAAATACGCCATGAGTAAAATTTACCTGCTCCATTGGAGGCCACGTCCAGGTGGATCTGTCCCCGGGCTGTCACACAAAGCCTGTAGTCACATGTGTCGCAGCGGACGCTGAAATGCCAGACTCCGACCAAACCGGTGTTGGCTTCGATGGTCTTCGGACTGGCAGGGATGACGGCGAGACTGGAAGTTTAAAGGAAATATTAATTTGATGACGATTTAAGAGCCTCCGTGGAAAAAGCCGGCTTGAAACGAGAGGCCGTGGGTTCGATTCCCACACCGGGACAAACGTCTGTGACAGACAGATATTTGTGTCGGGTCTAGGTGTTGTGAGATCGAAAGTCTCTCGTAGTTGTACACCTATGACACAGGACTCGTTTCTTAGTGTGGGATCGTGGCTATTTGTGTGACTGTTGGGTGTTATTTATTTGACAGCATCCATGGCGCACCCAGATATGTATTGTGCATTCCACGAATATTTGTTTCGGATCTGAGAGTTGTGAGACCGTAGACAGTCGTAGTTCTTGATACTGGGTGCAGATTTGATCTGGTGTGGGGTTCAAGACTATGTGTGATTTTTGGGTGTATTATATATTTGAGTTTGGTTTTTTAGCCTTGGCTTATTTGTATAAGCTCATATTTTTTTGGCACGGGCCTCTTCTACTAATGTGAGGATTTGGCTTTAGAGCACCACGTTGGCTAAACTGTTTCGTAAACTTCACATAATCTTTAATTCTCAGGTATGCTGGTTTATTCATGTTTTCCTTCACCGTTAAATCAAGTGAGAATACACATTTGTTTAGAGTCAGAGGTGTATGCCATTTGTGGTTTCGAATCTGCGACTTTGCTTTCTCCAGTGTCTTTATTGATTAAGTATCATTTTAAAACACCAATAGGACTAGAAACACCAATAGAACGGTAGGCAGAGGCTTTGCTGTGCCTTGGCATTGCAGAAGTCTATGGCGGTGACTACTTACCATCAGCCCGTCTGCTCGTCTGCCTATCGAGGCACATCAGTACTTAAGTATAATTTAATACTCACGTGTCTTCATCAAAAGTGGTGCCAGGGAACAGCAGGTAGACGTCCCTCGGAGACAGACCATTGGTCCTTGAAGCTGGTGAGAACGCCGAAACCGAAGATTCGTTGTAGAGGTCGATTTGTGGGGCTGGTGATAAAAATAAAGATATCTGGATGCATAGCTTATTTTTATACCACGATGGTGGCAAAACAAGCGTAAGCTTAACGTAACGGGACGTAACGCCCTGCCTGATGGTTAAAAATAAATAAGTACACGCAGCAGTCATACACACAGTTCTGACCCCACACTCGGAAACACCTGTATCCTGGGTATCAAGACCTACGAGGGACTAAGGTCCCACAACACCCAGACCCGAAACAAATATCTGTCTGTCACAAAAACATTTGTTTCGGTGCGGGAATCGAACCCACGGCGTCTCGTTTCACAACCGGCTACTCACCCGCTGCGCCACGGAGGCTGTCAAATGATGATGATGACAGACTTATATGAAGCTAAATTTACGCGAATATTATATTGAAATAATTTTATGGATTTTATCGCGGTTTTTTCCAGTTGTCTGTTTTACTTCCAACTAGGATATTGCTTCTAATTTACATTTAAAATTGTAATGATGTAACAAGCGGAAAATCAGAAACAGCAGCACAAAAGCAATCACGATAATAAATTGCAAAACGACCGGAAGTCATCATTGGTAATAAAAATAATGATTTCTTGTCTAAAGTAATTGTGATCATTTACCAATTACGTTTTGTTGATGTTTGTATGATTTGTATGTGACGTGACTCATACATTATATTTATTTGAATTATCTCTTTATGCAGAGAGCATGCTACTGAGATGCGTATGTTAAGATGGATGTGTGGGGTCACAAAGTTAGATAGGATAAGGAATGAGTATGTAAGGGGAAGTCTGAAAGTAGCACCAATTGTAGAAAAGATGAGGAGTGCTAGGTTAGCTTGGTATGGGCATGTGATGAGGAGGGATGAAAGGCATGTGACAAGACTGGTTGTCAATATGAATGTGGATGGAAGGAAGAGTTGTGGGAGACCCAAAAGAAGTGGATGGATTGCGTGAATGAGGACATGCGCATGAAAGGAGTGAATGCAGATTTGACGCATGATAGGGCTGCGTGGAGGGTTCAAACCGTTTGTGCCGACCCCACTTAGTGTGGGATAAGGGCAGGTACATGATATCTCTTTATGCAGCGATAGCCTAGTTGGTTGCGGTACGGACTGTCAATACGAAAGTCTTATGTTCGAAACCCAATTGGCGTACACCTCCGACTTTTCAAAAGTTACGTATGTATTAAATGTTAATTATCGCTTGCTTTAACGGGGAAAACATCGTGAGGAAACCTGCATACCTGAGAATTCTCATAAGAATTTCGAAGGTGTGTGAAGTCTACCAACCCGCATTAGGCCAGCGTGGTGGACTAAGGCCTAACCCCTCTAATTAGTAGAGTAGGCCCGTGCCCAGCAGTGTTTAATGTTTAATACAGGGCTAGTATTATTATATCTCTACAGTTTTAATGGCTCTGAATTTCATTGAAATCTATTCCATAAGAAGTCGTAACAGAATTATATGGCGAAGTTGTTTACATGATCAATGAAAGCTGTGTCAATGTCAATCACTATCAATGTGTGGAACAGTTTGCAAGCTTCCGTGTTCCCTCCTTCCTATGATCCTGGGTCCTTTAGGCGTAGTGTGAAGAAGCTACACAGGCCGGCATGATGGTAAGCGCAGTGCCGTCCAAATAGAGTATCAAGTAGCGAGAGACAGTCTATCCCCCGCTACTCAACACAATCATGCCGGCCTGCTGTTTAGCTTCTTCACACTACGCCTAAAGGACCCAGGATCATAGGAAGGAGGGAACACGGAAGCTTGCAAACTGTTCCACACATTGATAGTGCGGCAAATGAATTTGCGAACCGCTTGGTTCTGGCTGGGGTAGTAGACACCACGAAGCTGTGGCTCTGCAAGCCAGTACCCGTGGTTCTGGTGTGGAAGGGTGTGATTGTAGAGTGTATCATTATTTTAAACTTACCATCGTTTGGCGGATATAGTATGGCATGCTCAACTGCTCCTTCGATGTAAATTCTTAGAGCTGTCACCCCTGTCTCCACTGGCAGGCCGAGGGGTATCGCCTCTCCACCGCCTCTGCGGACTAGTAGAGTCTGGGGATGAAAATACCGTTGATCAGCTTTTTCAGAATTATGATGGCTTGGTATCACAGTGGGCTGTTAAAAAAAAACTGGATTTGTAAAAACCATTTCAATGACTGCCTCGGTGGCGCAGTTGTAATTGCGCATGCGTTACGACTGCTGTGCTGAGGTCTACTCTATCCCCGAGTCGGGTAAAGTGATATTTGGTTTTTCTATTTAGAAAATACTCAGTATCAGCCCGGAGTCTGGATTTGTGTCCGGTATGGCGATAGGTTTGCCATAACCGTGACCGGAATAAATTCGGCGAAAAGTGGGTGTACTGGTTACACCTGTACCTATCCCTTCGGGAATTACAGGCGTGACTGTATATGTATGTATTATTTTTTACGGTCTTTTGCCTTTCTTGTAAATTTTGAGTTTTGGTGTTGTTATCTCTAAGGTACAAATACCCGACCTTGACTTGAGATTCGAAAGCTCAGAACTGTCATGCACTTGAGGACTTACATCAAATCTGTCTACTTCGAAGTCCTGGTTGAATCTTCCCTGTCTGCCCCTCATCACCAAAGGCTGCCATTGCATCTCTGCGTCTGATGCGAAGTTACTGGATCCGTCTACATCCTTAAAAAAGTGTCAGAATAAATTGTTGGGGTCATATGTATTTTATTGTATATTTTGTTGTTTATGACTGTGATAGCAAATTAGAGAATAGGGTAGTCTCCTGTGTTTAGTGTTGTGCATATTTCGATATGCAATAGAATATAATACGCCAAAGAAACCCTTTTGTGAAAACAGAATCAAAATTGCTTGAAAAATGAGTTCACAATATTTATTTGAAATATTGGTATGAGCAAGAATAGGTCCGTAGTGGGAACATCTCACTATCTCCCTCGCACAACGGCAAAGTAATAGCCATCCCGGGAGGTGACGTCACAGCTCATATCATGTATCATTTTACTGTCATTGAACAACTACCCCTTCCTGCAAATTTGAATGGCGTCTAATTTGCTTAATTTGTCCGGATTCATATTTTTTTCGATAATAGGTTTTAGGTAACGTAACTTATTGATTAAAATATAAAAAAAACCGTGTCAACGACACTATTCCCACAATATTTATCAGTGGTCGCGTTGGGCTAATCTTCTACGTCAAACCCTTAAGACATTTCTGGCATGTCTGCTGACTCAATTACTTTATAAATTTTAAGCCAATATAAAAAATACAAATGAAGGTTCATGATGCCTACTAATCCACGTTAGGCCAGCGTATTGGATTAAGGCCTAACGTTATTTGTAGCAGAGGCACTCAGATGGCATATAGATGGAATCCCACAAAAATCGAAGTAATTCCTAATAATATTTACCATAACTTGAATAGAATAAGGTAGAACGTCTCCTTCGGTGTGTTGTGATATGCTCCTTAGACCTTCGAGCGCCATTTCTGACTCCATCGATGGATGATTGGGATCTGTCCAGATGGTGTAGACCTGGTGGTGAAAACTGGGTCTCAAAAGCTTCTTTAACAGCAGAGATATTAACGGTAGGCAGCGGCTTTGCTTTGCCCTGGCATTGCAGAAGTCTATGGGCGGTGGTGACTACTTACCATCAGGTGGCCCGTCTGCTCGTCTGCCTAGGCACAAAAAAAAAGATAAGCTAAGGAGCAACTGGATGGTAACAAAACTCATTCCCTAGATATATTATCTACTATCAGCTGATCCACTAACTCAAGACAAAGGTTCATGGTGTTTACTACCCTAGCTATCAGTTTGCTAGCTGTCGTGGTCCCTCCTTCCTATGATCCTGGGTCCTTTAGGCGTAGTGTGAAGAAGCTATTCAGTAGGTATGAATGTGTCGAGTAGCAAGATATAGTTGCCACTCGATACTTGATATCTGGACGACACTGCATTTACCATCAGGTTTTTTTTATCCTGGCACGGCAAATTGACCGCACTGCAACTGATGGTAAGCGCAGTGCGGTCCAATTAGAGTATAGAGTAGCGAAAGACTATCTATCCTCCGCTACTCAACACAATCATGCCGGCCTGCTGGTTCACACTACGCCATGGGCAATAACGTGAAGAAGCGGTCGAGGATCTATTGTCAGAGTACTCAGAAGGCCGCAAAACGGCCAAACGTCGTACCCCAACTCTAGACCTCCGACAAAAAACGGGTGTACACTGGCTGATCCCGGAACGCGACACACTTGCGTGCCACTATGGCGGGTTTTACACCCTGTGTAAAACCGCTCGCGCTTAAAAATAAGCGATGGTCGCTATCGGGGCGGATATAAATATCCTACCACCAGCCAGGTGTAAGGTGGTAACTTTGCGTGCCAGTATAAAAAAACTCGTTACCCGCTCTGCTATAAAATTACGGGGGTCAGTCAATGTATGTGTCATAACATCAGTAATGGGACCAACCTAGTCAGTCCTTACCTTAAGTCTCTTCTCTACCAAGGTCCTCAAAGCCAAGGGCAGTCTCTGCTGGTCGCCAGCTCCTTTGTCAGTCACCACGAAGAGTGCGCTGTCGTATGGCACCAACTTCGCAGCTGAAGCCAATGCCCTCATGGTGCCGTCGCTTGCTGTGTCTGTGTGGACGCCCTGGAGGAGAAATGGGGTTATTAGGATCAAAATTGTACTGACAATCATTTTCACCGATTTATGCTTAACTTTAGTTGACTCCTAACGCCCAGCACATTAACGAGGTGCCATGTCTATATTTGAATTGAGTCATCAAATGACAAGCATAATATTTATGGAATGTTCATTAATTTCGTCAATCTTTTTACACTACAGCCAGTTCGGACTGCAGTTTCGAAAAAAGAACGGGCAAGAAACTCTAGCATTTGCTGCACCGATTCTGTTTTAGGTCTTAGGGATCGAAAACAGTTAGCTTAATATTTTTTTATCCTCGTACTGGTCCAGTTATCAAGTAGCGAAAGACAATCAATCCGTCGCTACCCAACACAATTACGCCAGCCTACTGTGTAGCTTCTTCACACTACGCCATGGGGCAAGGTGAAGAAGCGGTTGAAGGTCTAGTGTCAGAGTACTCGGAAGGCCGCAAAACGGCCAAACATCGTACGGCAACTCTAGACCCACTACTCTACACTGGCTGATCTCGGAACGCGAGACACTTGCGTGTGCCATTACGGCGGGATTTACACCCTTTGTACGGTGGTCGCTATCAAACAAGACATAACTTCGTCTTAAATTAATTTAATAAAGCATCCTTAGTTAAAATCTTAGTTCAAACGGTTCTTACTTGTTAATGTAACTATAAAACAATATGTTTACTTGACTATAATTACTTGTAATGTGTTGTAATTATTAAATACTAGCTGTTGCTCGCGGCTCCGCCTGCGTGGAGGTTATATTCGGGAGCAGAAGTATACAATACAAGGAGTTGTCTTCCGCACTGAGGCACCTGTAGCGATTGTCCAGCCTCTCAGGTGTTGTGCCTGAATCTTGAGATTGCATCTAAAGAATACCCCATAAGTTTAACCTCACTTTGCCCCTTTTAGGGATGATTTTTCAAAAACGTTGAAACACGTATTTCTTTATTTCCTACCAAAAGCCTAAATATGAATTTACAGATCCCTAAGTCAAGGAATTATGGATTTCTCATACAAATTTTGAACTCCTATTTGACCCCTTTCAAGGTTGCTTTTTGAGAAAAAAGATAGCCTATGTCCTTCTCCAGGATATAATCTATTACCTTACCAAATTTCATTACAATCCGTTCAGCCGTTTAGTCGTGAAGAGGTAACAAACAAACAAACAAACAGAGTTACTTTCGCATTTATAGTATTAGTATGGATTTGCTAAGGTATAGATAGACACTAGAGGTTGCCCGCGGCTCCGCCCGCGTGGAGGTTATTTTTGGAAAAAAGGAATTCATGGAGGCATCTTAAGCTATTACACCTTTCTATATAGGAAGCGGGGTTTTATTTTCCCGAAATAAAAAGTAGCCTATGTCATTTTCTGATCTCTAAACTGCTACTATGCAAAAAATCATGTCGATCCCTTGCTCTCTGAAAAACTAAACTATCCCATGGGAACTGTACATTTTTCCGGCATAAAAATAGCCCATGTGCTATTCCAGACTATTATCTATCTCTGTGGCAAATTTCAACCAGATCCGTCCAGCCGTTTTGGCGTGATTGAGTAACAAACATCCATCCATCCAAACATTCGCATTTATAATATTAGTAGGATTTGCTGAGGTATAGATTTATGGTCCATTACAGAGTGTGGCGGATAGTCATAAATTTACGATGGTATATGACTATGTAATGAGTTTTGAATATGTTTTCCACATTAAATACAATATTTATTAGCAAGAAAAACACGAATTAATATGCATACACATTGTATGTAAGCCGGATCGTAACTATTCATGCTAATGTACCGTGAAATAACCACTTTAATATTGTTAGAACGGATTTTACGAAAATATTTTAATGTGTGACATTGTGTTTTTTATAATATATATCACCCAATAGTCAGGTAGATTCCACAGTTTTTTTTATCCCGGCTAAGTGACCACACTGCATCTGATGGTAAGCGCAGTGCCTTCCAATTAGAGTATCGAGTAGCGAGAGACAATCTCCTGCTACTCAACACAATCATGCCGGCCTGCTTCTTCATACTACGCCATGGGCAAGAAGGTGAAGAAGAACCCCCCTTTTTGAAGAACCCCATACTGTAGTCCCTTGGAAAATCGGCATTATATATACATACTATCCTACTAATATTATAAATGCGAATGTTTGGATGGATGGATGTTTGTTACTCAATCACGGTACAACGGCTGGACGGATCTGGTTGAAATTTGGCACAGAAATAGATTATTGTCTGGAATAGCACATAGGCTACTTTTTATCCCGAAAAAATGTACAGTTCCCGTGTGATAGTTAAGCTTTTCACAGAGCAATGGATGGTGATGATGATTGATGATGACATGATTTCTTGCAGTGTCAGTTTAGAGATTAGAAAATGACATAGGGTACTTTTTATCCCGGTAAAATGCACACTTCCGGTAGGATAGCAAAATATAGAAAGGTGTAATAGCTTAAGATATCTCCATGGATTGTATACCTTTTCTTCCAAAAATAACCTAAACGCGGGCGGATCCGTGGGCAACATCTAGTAAACCATAAAACCGTAAACCATTTATTCATCCAACACAGATATTTACAGAAACAAGAGAAAACAATTAAGTATCTAATTTACAAACGATTCAGCACTGATTTTCAACTGGACCACACCGTCAAACAACAAATTCGGACGTGTAATATATATGTACTTACTTGATACTTGAGCAGAAGTTTTGATAGAGCTTCAGCGACATCCCGGTCTTTTATACCGGTGCTGGGTTGCAGGTTGTGACGAGACCTCCAGTTGACTCCTAAGGGGGAAAAATATACGTTTTAGACAAGTCGACAGCCTCCGTGGCGCAGCGGGCAAGTAGCCGGCTGTGACACGAGAGGCCGTGGGTTCGATTCCCGCACCGAGACAAATGTTTGTGTGACAGACAGATATTTGTTTTGGGTCTTGGTGTTGTGGGACCATAGTCCCTCGTGGTTATTGACGATACAGGTTTAACCTAGTGTGGGGTGAGGACTATGTGACTGTTGGGCGTATAAAAAAAGAATTGGTTGCGGCTTATATTTGTTCGGCCCGTGACGTGATTTTTACTATTTTTCTGGAACGAAAAAGTGTCTGCACTGGACCTGATGCGAAGTGCCGTCCAGTTAGAGTATTAGGTAGCGAGTGTCAAGAGTGTAGCTTCTTCACAAAAGGAGCCAGGATCATAGGAATTTGTTTCAGCGGCCCTCCAATCTATTTAATGATTTTTATTGGCCCGGGATTGTGTCTGGTTCGATATTGTATTAGTCCATTATGGACTAAGGCCATTTCAGTAACAGAGGAGGATATGAGGATTATGTTTAAGACAGGGTCTGGCATTATTGTTATGATTTTTTTTTAATATTTTATGCTGGCCCAGATCTTTGAGTTGTGTAAACAAGAGTGGAACAGCTGTTTAATAAATCACGGATACTGGTTAAAGGAACCGGTTCCGGTCGTGGGTCAACGACCGGAATAATTGCGGGTCAACCGGATAATTTATAATAGTTTTATTGATTTTAAAAAAATGCATATTTGAAGAAAATTACGCGAGTATAGAATGTGAACCAATTGTGAATTTTCGGTTCTGGTTTCCGGTTCAAGAGTTTCTCCTCCCGGGATTCGAACTATATATTCTTTTGTGTTATTACAGCCAAACCAATATGGTTGTTGAATTCATTTTTAAAAGACCAGCTTTTGCCCGCGGCTACGCCTGCGTGGTGGTTATTTTTGGAAGAAAAGGTATAAAATCCATGGAGACCTCTTAAGCTATTACATCCTCCTGTATTATGCTATCCCATAGGAACCGTGCATTTTACTATGTAGTGACTTAAAATAACTTCCTAAATAAGCCATTTTTTCCCGTAAAATGTAAAGGATAAAAAATGGTTATTGTGGGTTATCCTTAAGAGATAGACATATACCATCACGGACTTTTTTGTTGACCTTTTTAAGGTGTACAATACCGTAGTACATTATTTTGATTTATCTCGTGGGGTTCAGTCAGCGTTTGCAATGTAAGCTCAAAAAATGTGTTTATTTACGACATCACATTAGAAATCCCGAAATTCATCAGTGTTTCTCTACAATATTATGCATGTCTCATACATATAAACCTTCCTCTTGAACCACTCTATCTATTAAAAAAAAGCGCTTCAAAATCCGTTGCGTAGTTTTGAAGATTTAAGCATACATAGGGACGGAGCTATCTAACAGTGGTATATTCTATAGTGGTAGAGCCACGCTGTAGACATATTTGTCTACAGCATAAATGGGCCGGCTGGACCGGGGTAGTACCACTGCCTCACAGAAAACCAACGTAAAGTAACAGTTTACTGTCGCGTTTCGTATGGTAAGTGAGATATCCGGAGGCCCAGATTCCCCCATCCCTAATCCCTATTCCTGTCCTTTAAGGCCGACAGCGCATACATGATACTTTCGGTATTGTGGATGTTCATGGGCGGTGGAAATCACTTAACCTCAGGTGACCCACATGCTCGTTTGTCGGACTATGCAATAAAAAAAAACGGAGAGACAGCGACAGCGACTTTGTTTTATACTATGTAGTGATGATGCCATGAGTATTTATATTATATGAGTATTTATATTACTATTATTGTTAATAATTTATTCCATTTATTATTCTAAGATTCGATCTGGTTTATATATTCAATACTTGTTTTATTGTATTTCTGTATATTTTAATACATAATGACTTCAAATTGAATATTTTTAACAAGCCTTTATTTGACTTGCAATGTTTATTTACGTCAAAATTAGCAAATGAATTTTGAACCAGTTCTCGTAGCTATCTTAGCATGAACCTGGTGACAATGGAATATTATTAAATAAATAAATAACACCCAACAGTCAGACACATAGCCCCGACCCCACACTAAGATACGAGTCTTGTGTTGTGGGTATCAGGGACCTAGAGAGCACGGTCTCATAACACCCAGACCCTGGACACAAATGTCTGTCACACAAACATTTGTCTCGCTGTGGGAATCGAACCCTCTTGTTTCACAGCTACTCGCCAACACCACGGAGTCTATCAAATCCGGGCACATTTGCTTTTATCTAGGGATGTTATGGATTTGAAATTTCGGATCTGGATGTGGATACGGATATGTGAATAATATTATATCGGTTTCGGATACGGTTACGGATATGAAATTATTTCGGATTATCCGTCAGTTTCGGATAGTTTCGGTTATGGATATTAGGTTTTGAAGAAATTGTAAAAGTAAAAAACAAATAGCTTTATTTTTAGTTTTTCATTTGGTACTATTTTATGTAAGTAAATGTAATCCCACAAGAGTAAATGACTAACAGGCTATGTCTAAGCAATAGAACTAAATATAATATATGCATTGAGATACGCGCGCGGTTCGTGTGTCGGCTCGGCCAGGCAAATACAAAAACCAGTCCTAATGTGTCTCAATTAGAAAATCCGAAATTATTTGAAAATTTTATATCAGACTAGCTGTTGCTCGCGGCTCCGCTCGCGTGGAGGTCATGTTTGAGACAAAAAGTAAACACTACAAAATACCAATTTTCATGCATTTAACTTCAAAAATGACGGATTTTCATACAAACTATCATCCCCTATTTTACCCCCTTAGGGGTGGTATTTCCAAAAACCCTTCCTTAGTGGATGCCTACGTCATAAAAGGTACCTACTGTCAAAATTTCAAGTCTCTAACCCCAGCCGTTTTGGCTGTGCGTTGATCGATCAGTCAGTCAGTCAGTCAGTCAGTCAGTCAGTCAGTTTCTTCTTTTATATATACAGATTCGGTTACGGTTACGGATAAAATTTTATTTCGGATATCCGATAGTTTCGGTTACGGTTACGGAGCTCCATAACATCCCTGCTTTTATCCACTTTAAATAGCATTATGTTGTGTTTCTAACAATAATACAATAATATAACTACAGGGGTACTATCCACGGCGGAAACCCCAACATAAATATTTTATGTTCTCGCTATATCTACGAGAGAAAATGGTAGAGCTATTGATCGACGCATTGCAGAGAGTTGCATTTGGTAGGCAGCGGCTTTGCTGTGCCCTGGCATTGCAGAAGTTTATGGCGGTGACTACTTACCATCAGGTGGCCCGTCTGCTCGTCTGCCTATCGAGGCACTAAAAAAAGAGAGCTTGCTATACGTAAGTCGTGCCCTCGTTGTCTCTACCTACCCGTTTAAACGCAAGCGTGACGATAGTTTTTATCGATCCGTCTTGTAACCTTGCAGAGTGAATGTTATTATTATGTAAAGGTAACGCTCCGCTTGGCAATACTTGGAGGTGATTAAGTGAAAATATCAATTGATTTTAATAGTTCACTATTCTGGTTTAGGAGCTGATGGGGTTCAATTGGCCATATAATGAAATGAAATCGTTTATTTATCTTGAAGGAAATTCATAGATGCTTATGACAAGTCAGGACATAAAAAAAGTAAAGAAATTTAACGAAAAGCATATCAGCTTATGTATACATAACATACATAGCATCATCAATACACTAGCAATAACTTTATTCATAAGGTATTTATAATTATTATTTTTAATATTATTCAAAGAAATACCAGTTAAATATGAATATTTTTAAATGGGTTAGATATGGACCATGGGTATTTCCGAGACGTTGCATATTTAACCACCACCGGATCCAAACGCGACCCAGCCTGAGAAGACCCGGCGAAACAAACTCAGCAGGCTTGTTTTTGGTCCGGTTCATTATTTTTAGTAGATGACCTGTCAAATATTAATTGCCAAATTACTGTTCTATAATATATACGCGATCGGGGGCCTAATACAATCTCACACGCATAAGCTCTCATAAGATTTTCGCAAGAGGTTAGCAAATTCGTATTTTTACAGCACCATCAAACTGTGAAACAGTTTGCTAGCAGCTGGCTCCTTTAGGCGTAGTGTGAAAAATACACAGCAGGCCGGCGTGATTGTGTTGTGTAGCGAGGCATACATTGTCTCTGGCTACTTGATATAAAAATACGGACTGGACACGGGCCACTTGTACTAATGAGAGGGGTTAGGCCTTAGTCCACCACGCTGGCCTAATGCGGGTTAGTACACCTCACATACCTTCGAAGTTTTTTGATTGTTTTCCTTCACCGTTAAAGCAAGCGGTAATTAACCATGAATACACACGTAACTTCGAGAAGTCAAAGGTGCATATTGCATACCTATAGTTAACCGGTGTTCGAAAAGAGCCACGCTAGAGTTTCTTGCCCGTTCTTCTCTAACGAAACTGCATTCCGAACTGGCGGTAGAGTAAAAAAATTGACTGAATCTGAATATTTAATTTGTATGAAATTTGGGTATTTTTCGAACCAGCGACTTTCGTCTTAGCTGTCCGTACTCCCAACTAGGCAACCACTGCTGTTCTGCTGGCAAAATTACCATAATGAATTGTGGCCGCATTATTTGTGTATTGATATTGATGTTATGAAAATATGTATTAATTTTTGCTTTTTTGTTTTCAGGTAAGTGAAACACTTAATCCGAATTGAGTAAGTTTTAAATACTTTTTTAATGCCTGGATAGGCAGACGGGCCACCTGATGGTAAGTAGTAACCGCCGCCCATAGACTTCTGCAATGCCAGGGCACAGCAGAGCCGCTGCCTACCGTTGAACCTCGATAGACAGACGAGCAGACGGGCCACCTGATGGTAAGTAGTAACCGCCGCCCATAGACTTCTGCAATGCCAGGGCACAGCAGAGCCGCTGCCTACCGTTGAACCTCGATAGACAGACGAGCAGACGGGCCACCTGATGGTAAGTAGTAACCGCCGCCCATAGACTTCGGCAATGTCAGGGCACAGCAAAGCCGCTGCCAACCGTTATTTAAGGAACGTTAGCTGGAATGTAAAAATACTATGATCCTTTTTTTTTTTTTTTTTTTGTTGTCGCGGGGAAAGCGTTTTATTACTACCGCCCGCTCCGGGGGGAAGCGGAATAAGAATAAAACGGTTATGCTGGACTAGCCGGTCTTACGACCCAGCATCCCCCTCGCCCGGATGATGGCTATCCGGGCAGCCGCTGGGCCGAGTCCCTACCCCCTATGTACACCCCACCCGACACTACCAGCTAAAACCCCGCGGTGGCCTTCTTCGGCGCTTACGGAGCGATCCCGGGGTATTCTAAGGAGTGCTAGAATTGCTGCCGGAACCGCCCCTGCGCGGTGCTGCGTTGCAGCCCATCTCCATGGGAGGGCTTAGGAGCCCCCGCGCACCGAACAACGACAGCGAACGAGGCCTTACCACACGCGCTGCCGTCCATCTCGGGGTCGCACGATGCTCCGAAACTGGGAGTGCATCGATTCGGGCTGACAGCCCCCCGCTGCGAGCCCGCGACCCCCGATGACTAGTAGTGTGAAGAAGATACTCAGCAGACATGTTTGTGTCCAGTAGCGAGGTATAGCTGTCTCTCGCTACTTGATACTCTAATTGGACGGCACTGAGCATCAGGTGCAGTGTGGTTACTTTGCCGTGCCAGGATACAAAATAATGACACTATCATGCCTGTAATCCGACGGGGTAGGCAGAGGTGTAACCAGTACACCCACTTTTCGCCGAATTTCGGTCCCATAATGTGATAGAGGGCGAGCCTATCGCCAGACTCTGGGCCGATACTGATTATTTCTAAATAAAAACTTAGCCCGACATATGTATGTCCGATTTAGAATAATTTAGTTCTAATTTTATATTGAAAGATAGATAGCATGAAAACCAACGTAAAGTGACAGTTTACTGTCGCGTTTCGTATGGTAAGTGAGATATCCGGAGGCCCAGATTCCCCCTTGCCTTCCCTAATCCCTATTCCTGTCCTTTAAGGCCGACAGCGCAAACATGACACTTTCGGTATTGTGAATGTTCATGGGCGGTGGAGATCACTTAACATCAGATGACCCACTGGCTTGTTTGTCAGACTATACTATAATAATTGTATTTCGCTGGAGGTTTTACAGATATCTATAACACTGGTTCTCCTAGCTTAGGTATCAGTAGATCAATTCTTATCACGACTAATGGGATTTAATAGTTTTCAAGCGATAATTGTGCAACTTTGTACATAAACTGTGTTCTGTAACATATAGTTGCAAAAAATGACTGCCTCGGTGGCGCAGTTGCATGCATGCGTTACGACTGCTGTGCTGAGGTCTCGGGTTCGAAGTGTGGCTGGCAAAGTGATATTGGGTTATTCTATTTAGAAATACTCAGTATCAGCCCGGAGTCTGGAACCTGTGCCTGGTATGGCGATAGGCGGCCCCCTATCACATTATGGGACCGTAATAAATTCGGCGCAAAAGTGGGTGTACTGGTTACACCTCCGCCTAACCCGTCGGATTACAGGCGTGAGTGTATATGTATGTATGCAAATAAATAACTAATAATAATAATACTAGCCCTGTATTAAACATTGTCTTACTGCTGGGCACGGGCCTCCTCTACTAATGAGAGGGGTTAGGCCTTAGTCCACCACGCTGGCCTAATGCGGGTTGGTAGACTTCACATACCTTCGAAATTCTCAGGTATGCAGGTTTCCTCACGATGTTTTCCTTCACCGTTAAAGCAAGCGATAATTAACATTTTAATACACACATAACTTTAGAAAAGTCAGAGGTGTATGCCACTTGGGTTTCGAACCTACGACTTTCGTCTTGGCAGTCCGTACCGCAACCAACTAGGCTATCGCTGCTATTTCCTTATTTTCTATCACATTATGGAACCAAAATTCGGCGAAAATTGGGTGTACTGGTTACACCTCTGCCTACCCCGTCGGATTACAGGCGTGGGTGTATATGTAGGTATGCAAATCAAGAGTGAATAGGTATCTTCTAGGCAAGCGTGCTCCACCGTAGACCACATCATCACATACCATCAGGCGAGACAGTGGTCAAACGCAAGCCTATATCGGTAAAAAAACATATTATATTTATTTACATACATACATATACACTCATGCCTGTAATCCCCGAAGGGGTAGGCAGAGGTGTAACGAGTACACCCACTTTTCGCCGAATTTCGGTCCCATAATGTGATAGGGGGCGAGCCTATCGCCATACCGGGCACCAATTCCAGACTCCGGGCTAATACTGAGGAATTTCTAGATAGAAAAACCCAATATCACTTTACCCGACCCGGGGATCGAACCCGAGACTCAGCACAGCAGCAGTCGTAACGCATGCGCAATTACAACTGCGCCACCGAGGCAGCCATATTATATTTATTTAATTTTACATTACTCCGATTAAACGGTGGATTAGGACTGAGAAAACAATGGAGAAAATTGTGAGCTCTAACACTCGTGTTATTCATTTATAAATAATAAAAAATAAACACTCGCAGATCGGAATTGAATAAAACAAGTTTTTGTCTATACACCTAAGATGTTAAACATCGTAAAAGCCATGTCTATGTAACATATAAAAAAGTGTCTCTTGTCCGGCGTGTGTTATTCAAACCGACTTCAAAAAAAGGAGGAGGTTCTCAATTCGTTCGTATATATGTTCCCCGATTACTCGAAGACGCCTGGACCGATTCGAGAAATTATTTTTTTGTGTAACAGGGTATACTGCCCAGGTGGTCCCATTGGCACCAAGTCAGGATCTGATGATGGGATCTCATAAAAATCGAGGGCATACCCTGGTATTTTATAGGGACGCATCATTTGTTTTTCATTGAAGTCTGTATAGTTTTTACGAATTAAAAAACATTTATAACCTAGAAACGCGAACGGAGACGCGGTCAAAAGCTAGTCATATACAACACGTGGGTGTTAGACATTTAAAATTTATAAGTGTTATAAAAAGCTGGCGAAATAATTGTATAGATTCGATATTAATTGTGTTGAGGTTCGTTCGTATTGCACGTGACGTAAATCAGACTTTTTATTGCTTAATCAGTCCGGCAGATGGCGCTGCTTTTACGGGCAGGACGACATCTGCCGGGCCCGCTCGTCTTTATATATATAATTCTACTGTACGTGTGTATGTCACTGAACTCCTCCTAAACAGCTGGACCGATTTGATTTTTTTTGTATGCGTTTGGGTGGCGCCCTGAATGGTTTAGATTCACAATTGGACTCGGTAGGTGGCGCTGCAGTCGGTGTGGCGCTACTTTTACGGGCAGGACGACGTCTGCACGGTCCGCTAGTATTTTATATTTCCTCCCGCGAAAGCTCAGACTGTGGAATAAGTTTCCTGGCGAGGTTTTTCAAGTGAACTACAGTATGGAGTCTCTGGAGTCAATGGGTTTCTGAACGTGACACACTTGGGTGTACCACTATGACGGGTTTTATACACCCCGTGTACGCCGTACGGTGGTCAATATCCAAATCGGTCCAATTGCTCTTTTATCGCTATTTCAAGCGATGACGTCATGACACATAATGTGCATCCTATTTCTGTCATATGGCAAGTACCCCTTCTGATTTGAATAGCGTCAAACTTTTAAATTTTTAAGAGAATTTATAAAATTCTATCAATATTAAGTCTTAGGTAAAGTAACTTATTGATAAAAATATTACCGTTTTGATTGGACATTGACGTGAATGAGTCATCGCACCGCGATTTTTACCGTCATGTGTGAACGCACCTATTTTTTACAATCATTTCGTTCTAGTAGTGTGTTTTTGTATGTTTTTTTTTATTTGCCGCGCCGGTTGTTTTTCACGGTCAATTTTATGGTAGCACCGAAATTATTTGGTAATATATGATATTAAAATAACGATTTAAAGGTGCTGTAACTAGAATCTATACTATAATAAAAGTGAAGAGGCATTTTGTCCGTACATTAAATATTTTTGTAAAATTTTGATTGTAAAGTGTTATATTATCGATATAGAACCTAAAATATATATTTTTTTTATTATTGTCTGTCTGTCAATGCATCACGTCCAAAGAACTGTAATACGACAAAAGAATTAACAATAAAATCATGTATTTTGAGGTAACATTTAGTCTTTATTTCATTTAAATCGGCTAATTCAATCAAAAGTGCAAAAAGTAGTTGTGAGAAATGAAATTATTTTATAAGTAGTATACGATAACTTCCACGCGGGCGGAGTCGCAGGCTACAGCTAGTGTATTAATACTTGAAGAGACAACTTTGTATCAATTTTTAAGCATATTGCAAAGAGGAGACTTGGGTTTGGCATTAGTAAAGTTTTTATGGAGGAGCTTCTGCACTCCTAAAAGCTAAAAGTGATTATATGAAATGAAATCGTTTATTGATCAAGTAGGCAATTACATAGCTCTTATGACAAGTCAGAACATTAAAAAAAGTAAAGAAATTTTAAGAAAAGCATATCAGCTTATGTATACATACATACATAGCATCATCAATACACTAGCAATTAATTATTCATAAGGTATTTAACATTATTATTAGTATTTATTTATTATTAATTATTTTTTATTTTTATATTATGAATTAATATTATTCAAGGTAATACCGGTCAAATATATATATATTTAAATGGGTTTGATATGAACCATGGGTATTTCCGAGACGTCGCTTGTTTTAAAAGCTACCACCGGATCCAAACGCGACCCCGCCTGAGAAGACCCGGCGAAACAAACTCAGCGGGCTTACATTACCGCTGGATACTACGCGGCGCGACCCAGTCCTGAGAGAATCCAGCAAATCAAACTCAGCGGGCTTGTTTTTGGTCCGGTTCATTATTTCTAGTAGATGACCTGTCACAAATTACATTGCCAATTTATTATTTTATTTTATACGCGATCGGTCGTCATAGTTTATTATTTTTTAAGTGTATATTATATGTATAGTAAGAAATAGGACAGTGACAGCCTCCGTGGCGCAGTTGGCGAGTAGCCCGCTGTGAAACGAGATGCCGTGGGTTCGATTCCCACACCGGGACAAATGTTTGTCTGACAGACAGATATTTGTGTCCGGGGTCTGGGTGTTGTGAGACCGTGCGTCTCTCTAGGTCCCTGATACCTACAACACAAGACTCGTATCTTAGTGTGGGGTCGGGGCTATGTGTGTGACTGTTGGGTGTTATTATTTACTAGATGTTGCTCGCGGCTCCGCCCGCGTGGAGGTTATTTTTGTAAGAAAAGGTGTACAATCCAGAAACCTGTACAATATTATGCATGTATCATACATATAAACCTTCCTCTTGAATCACTCTATTTATTAAAAAAAGCGCTTCAAAATCCGTTGCGTAGTCTTGAAGATTAAAGCATACATAGGGACGGACAGCGAGAGCGACTTTGTTTTATACTATGTTATGAAGTAGGATTGCTAGATAAATCGAAAAAAAGTGTAAAAGTGGTAGAGCCACGCTGTAGACATATTTGTCTACAGCATGAATGGGCCAGCTCCACCGGGAGTACCACTGCCTCACAGAAAACCAACGTAAAGTGACAGTTCACTGTCGCGTTTCGTATGGTAAGTGAGATATCCGGAGGCCCAGATTCCCCCTTCCCTTCGATAATCCTTATTCTTGTCCTTCAAGGCCGACAGCGCATACGTGATACTTTTGGTATTGTGGATGTTCATGGGCGGTGGAGATCACTTAACATCAGGTGACCCACTGGCTCGTTTGTCGGACTATACAATAAAAAAAAAACATAGGGACGGACAGTGACAGCGACTTTGTTTTATACTATGTTATGAAGTAGGATTGCTAGATGAATATGGCTTAGTTGAACACCAGTAATTTGTACATATATTTTGCACTCACCATTAGAATCATATCCCACAATTACTATGTCAGTCACGTTCAGTCCTTCAACGGTCAGATCCTTCCATACTGCCAGTGCTCTGTTCAGCGCCATTGGTCGCAACGGCACAAGCACAGCAGCTGGTGGCCTTAGCCATGAATCTTCCAGCCAGGTCTTGAGGGTCGAGCTCTTGGTTGTCGGTGGGAGCTGGGGCTTGGCCTCGTAGTTGAGAACATCTGAGAGGGGGGATTCCGCTGGAAATAAAAGTTTGGGTTTAGCGAGGCAATAATACATAAATAAATATATAAAAGTTTTTTTAATTCGTAAAAAGTACACCGACTTCAATAAAAAACAAATGATGCGTCACTATAAAATTTAAGCCCTTGATTTTTCTGAGATCCCATCATCAGATCCTGACTTAGTGCTAATGGGACCACCTGGGAAGTATACCCTTTAAAACAAAAAAAGAATTTCTCGAATCGGTCCAGGCGTCTTCGAGTAATCGAGGAAAATACATAAAAAAGATTCCGACGAATTGTCACCCTCCTCCTTTTTTGAAGTCGGTTAATAACACCCAAAAGTCACGCACATAGACCTGACCCCTAAGATACGAGTCTTGTGTCAGGAATCAAAAAACTGCGAGGGACTACGGTCCCACGACATCCAGACCCGAAACCAATATCTGTCCGTCACACAAACATTTGTGGGAATCGAGCCCACGCCCTCTCGTTTCACAGCCGGCTACTCACCCGCTGCGCCGCGGACGTTATCAAAATAATGATGGTGAAAAGATTTGATTAGGTCTAAGATGTTGTTATAGGGTTACCAGACGATAGGTTTGTGTAAGGAAAATTGAAGTCGGTGACATTTCTGGGTATGTTATGACATATGATACACCAAACAGATGTTATAATGAGATGTGACATCTTGAGTGACCAGTTTTTTTTCTTTTTTTTGACCTTGCACTGCATAATGACCATACTGGGCACTGTGCTTACCATGAAGTGCAGTGTGGTCACTTTGCCGTGCCAGCCTTAAAATCTATTGTCACACATATTTCACATTGAACAATCCAAAAAATCCAATTGAAATAACTGTCAGGGTCCCAACCTAAGTCGTCAACAACTGCACATACGCTCGTGATCATATAAACCTACAAAAATACCTACAGCTTTCTTTCTTTGGACTGCGCTGGCCAGTCGTTTCTACATCTTCTTCGGATTCTGATGATCTTCCATTAGAGTAGTCTTCGTCCACTGCTCTTGTTGTTGAAGGGGCTGACGTTGTTTCTGTCTGAAATATAATTGTTAAAATAAATCATGGCAATAAGGGCCACCTCTATTAAATGGTATGGAAATTTCCTAATGGAATGTAAATGCACTTGTCCTGTAAAGAATAGGAGGGTAAATCTACATGATGAAAATATATCAGCTTAAGCCCATGATGTACTGGTTTGGAAGGCATTGAAGCCAGGAAAACTGCTGGCATTATGAGACAACTCCTCAACATGCGAGCACTATGCCTTGCAATGCAGTTTTTAATTCAAAGTCCGTGATATATTCGCCCCTGATTATGGACAAGTGTCCATCAGACGAGCGATAATATCGCCTTGTCTTTCAAGTAAAACAAAACATTTCTTCTGCCCCTCTCAATCCATTTACCAGTCGGTCAGATATCACCACACCCTAATTCTTCTAGTTATAGTATATAGGTGACTCAACCCATAGATTACCCATTTGCTCGTTTAATGGCGTTCTAAAACCTGAAGTCGGTTTTTTTAATCCTGGCACGGCAAAGTTACCGCCCTGCACCTGATGGTAAGCGCAGTGTGGTCCAATTAGAGTATCGAGTAGTGCGAGACGATCTATCCCCTGCTACTCAACACAATCATGCCGGCCTGCTTCTTCATAGACCCCCGAGAAAACCTCGGTTACCAAGTATCAGTATATATTTACATCAAGGGTGGTTTCGGACAGTGGTCTGGAACTTCAAGTGTAACATTTGTCTATACACTTGTTAAATATCTATTTTTTCCCGACCAAAACCGGATGTACATAATATGTCCGATAAGTCAAAACGCTCACCATACAACATAATCTTACCATCAGTAAAATTCAGAAGCAGTGTTAGTGTACCTGTGCTTGTGCGTTTAGAGATAACTTTTAAAAAGAAACAACTTACTTTCATCTCAACCGTACTTTGACTAGTGAAAACTTCATCGTCTTTATAAAAATTCTCAGCACTGAAGAGAGTATTTTCTTCAATGCCTTCTGTCGTATCAACTGCCAGAGTTACTGCTTCTTCACTTCTTTCTTCTTCCTCTGTGCCATTGTTCTTGAGTTCGAGTGCTTCTGGTAATTCTTCTGTGACATTATAAGCTTCTGTGGTGTTTGAAAAGTCGTCGGTTTCTGGAATCCTTTCTATTGCTACTTCTTGTTCGTTTTCTGTTATTAAATCTATTTCGTTAGGTGTTAATTCATCACAAATATGTTTGTTTATTAGACACAATATTATTAATAAAGTTCTTTGGTTTGTTGAAGCCATTTTTGATGTATCACTAGCACATTTTTGTTCTTAATCGAGAATTTATCTGTGAACAAGGAAATAATAACATTATTGTATTGAACAGTCGACAGCGACTGCTTCCATGGCGCAACGGGCGAGTAGCCAGCTGTGAAACGAGAGGCCGTGGGTTCGATTTCCACACCGGGACAGATGTTTGTGTGACAGACAGATATTTGTGTCCGGGGTCTGGGTGTTGTGAGAATGAAAGTCTCTCTTATTCCCTGATACCCACGACTCGTATCTTTGTGTGGGATCGGGGCTATGTGTGTGACCGTTGGGTGTTATTTATTTAAATCTGAGTGTTGTGAGACCGTCGTCCCTCGTAGTAGTTGATATCCACGTTACATATTTGTGAGGAGTCAATAAGTCATAAATAGAAACCATTTTGCGAAAACTGAATTAAAATACATAAAAAAATGAGTCAGAAAATATTATGTTAAATATCGATATGAGCAAAAGTGCGTGCGAAGGGAACATCGTACTATCTCCCTCGCACGACTGTACCGTAATGGCCATTATAAGCGGTGACGTCATGCATATCGTGCATCCTTTTACTGTCATTTGACAACTACCCCTTCCAGCAGATTTGAATTGGCGAATTTACTTATTTTTGTTCGGATTCATAAAATTCTTTCGATAATAGTTTATAGGTAATGTTAGTTGTTTAATAAAATGTCATTTGACAGTTACCCAGATTTGAATGCTTCTTAATTTTTTGAGCGAATTTATAAAATTTGAGAAATGGTTTCATTAAGGTAAGTTAGTGATTAAAATAGCAAGTTATTGATTAAGCAGCAGCGACAAGTTGGTTGCGGTACGGACTGTCAAGACGAAAGTCGTATGTTCGAAACCCAAATGGCATACACCTCTGACTTTTCTAAAGTTACGTGTGAATTAAATGTTAGTTATCGCTTGCTTTAATGGCAAAAATATCGTGAGGAAACCTGAGAATTCTCATAAGAATTTGGAAGGTATGTGAAGTCTACCAACCTGCATTAGGCCAGCGTGGTGGACTAAGGCCTAACTTTCATTAGTAGAGGAGGCCCGTGCCAAGCAGTGGTACAATCTTTAATACAGGGCTAGTATTATTATTGATTCATTAATATGAAATTGCATGTATACTCTATGTCCATTCCGTGCTGTTAACTAGCAATAACAGATGCATACTATGTATCAAAGTGTTTCCAAATTATCGAATGCCAAGTATGATGTCACCGCACATTTAATAAGAGTAAAAAAACTCCGAATACCTGTTTGGTCGGGTAAAAATTTCACGTCGTTTGCTGTTTTTTTTTTCATTTCGTACCGCTTTCGGCTACTGGCTTTTTTCTTTGAATGTTGAGTGTAAAGGGTTATGCATATTTGAGATTTTTTTTTGTGTGATGTATCATGATCTTTATGTTTAGTTTATGTTTAATAATTTTATAAAATAATCTTAATCTTGTTTTGGCCTTTTTAGTGCATTACTTTTTTGCAGTCGGATTTTTTATTGTTTTAATATATCGTCGGTGATACTGCAAAACGAGCTATGTCACCAAGAACTGATTTTACAGCAGACACAAAAATGTTATTTTTTGTTGTTAAATAATTCGCTAAGTGTATGACATGCATATAAAGATATAACGCTAATAAGATCAATATAATAACAGGCAAATAATCCCGGAAACAGATGCGTTCGGATACAGGATCTCGATCATTTTAACAAAACAAAAAAAAACATATATTTTTTGACATGGAACGCTATGTTCTCTAGCGAAACTGCATTCTTCAACTGGCGGTAGAGTAAAAAAATTTACTAAATCTAATCTATTTTGATACTGAGTACTATAGAAAAATGCAATATCACTCTTACCCGGCCCGGGATCGAGACCTCAGCACAGCAGGCGTACCGCGTACCTGATACAACTGCGCCATCGAGCCATTCAGAGCATTGTGAACAAGACCTTATACTAATTTGTATGTGTCTGCGGTCATCTGATGCTATTATATGATCGGCGGGCATTTTTTGGCCATTTGAGAGTGTTGGGGTTCCTTCACACGTGTTAGAAAATATTTTGTGTGTAGAGTCCAATTATAGGCTCGGGTTCCAGATATATCTTTAACATAAATTACGTGGATTGTTAAGTATACTGTAAAAACTTGCAGTTTTACATGCAAGAATTTAACTAGATTTTTCCGGGCAACTGTCAAGTTCATTGTTTCCGATATTATTGGGACGTATAATAAATAAATAACACCCAACAGTCACACACAGCCCCGACCCCACACTAAGATACGAGTCTTGTGTTGTGGGTATCAACTACAAGAGACACACCCTCTCACAACACCCAGACCCCGGACACAAATATCTGTTTGTCACACAAACATTTGTCCCAGTGTGGGCATCGAACCCACGGACTCTCGTTTCACAGCCGGCTTCTCGCCAACTGCGCCACTGAGGCTGTCTGTAAGGTAACAATAGGTTACCTTACAGAGGCGGGCCGTTCGAATTGTCGGGGATCCTGATATCACGGATAGCCTGGAACCTTTGGGGCTGCGGAGAGACTTCGGGTCTCTCTGCTTGTTCTATCGGTTGTTCCACGGGGAGTGCCCCCAGGAACTGTTTAAAATGGTGCCTACATCACCATTTTATCATCGCACCACCCGACACCGCAACAGAGTTCATCCATACCACCTGGAAACGTTTCCGTCAAGCACGATTCGTTTCCAGCGTTAATTTTTACCACGTACGTGCAAGCTCTGGAATGAACTCTCTGCAGCGGTGTTCCCTGAGCGCTATCACATGTCCTTTATGAGGCTTAAGAAGAGCAGTCCTTCAACGGTAGGCAGCGGCTTTGCTGTGCCCTGGCATTGCAGAAGTCTATGGACGGCGGTGACTACTTACCATCAGGTGGCCCGTCTGCTCGTCTGCCTATCGAGGCACTAAAAAAAGGGAAATAATCTTGGCCATTTTTTGTATAGCGAATGCGGCAAACACCTAGCGTATGGCGAGCCGAAAAGATAGGTAAAATCCATTATTGTATGGACTCAGTCACTGTTAAGTAATGCTCATTTGTTATGCAATACTAGCTGTTACTCGCGGCTCCGCCCGCGTGGAGGTCATATTTGGGAAAAAGTATACAATACAAAATACCAATTTTCATGCGTTTAACTTCAAACATGACGGATTTTCATACAAACTATCATCCCCTATTTTACCCCCTTAGGGGTGGTATTTCCAAAAACCCTTCCTTAGTGGATGCCTACGTCATAAAAGGTACCTACTGTCAAAATTTCAAGTCTCTAACCTCAGCCGTTTTGGCTGTGCGTTGATCGATCAGTCAGTCAGTCAGTCAGTTTCTTCTTTTATATATACAGATAACTCACGAGGTATGTACAAATAAACATCATGTCGTACAAACGTGACCGATACATAACTATTATGTTTAAGCTTTCAACTATTTCCATACATGGACGCCTCATTGATCTTTAAATGGCGGATTTTTTATACATATACTTGCGGGCCCGGCAGACGTCGGAAAAGCAGTTAAATATAATATTTTAAAGATTCTTTGGTATCTCTCCCACAAATCCCAGCAAATCAAATTTATTGACATACTGACAGCAGCGCCACCTACCGGGTCCAATTGTGTTTTCAAACCATCCAGGTACACATTGAAATACGCACAAAATTTCATCCAAATAGTTTAGGGAGTCCATAGAGGACAAACATACTTAAATTACATACGTACATATACACTCACGCCTATAATCCCTGAAGGGGTAGGCAGAGATGTAACCAGTACACCCACTTTTCGTCGAATTCCAGTCCCATAATGTGATAGGTGACGAGCCTATCGCCATACCGGGCACAGATTCCAGACTCCGGACTAATACTGAGAATTTTGAGATAGAAAAACCTAATATCGCTTTACCCGACCCGGGGATCGAATCCGAGACGTCAGCACAGCAGTCGTAACGCATGCCCAATTACATCTGCGCCACCGAAGCAGACATACTTAAATAGATTTTTATATACATAGTTGTAAATAAACAGGATACATCCCTTATAAGGCAACATATATGATCGCTGCTCTAACTTACTTACTTGACCCTGCCAAGAATAATGCTATATAATTTCAAAGTCAACACATGTAATAAAGAATTTAGTCTTATAAAACCAAAGTTGGATAAGTAGCGCTGATTTATTTTTAAGACAATTTTGCTGAATATTTTATTTTAATCTTAGGAGATATTTAATTTAATCATATAATAATGATAAAAAAGTAAGCTTAACTGTAAAAGATCTTATTAAATTTTCTAGATTGATTTTGATCCCAAGTTTTGTAAGATGGCCGCCTTTGCTACTCTACTGCCAAGTTTGATTGGTCGTTAACTTCATGAGAAATAGGATTGTTGACTTGACAGACGCTTCTGATTGATTGATAGTGAAAGATTGCCGACTTTGGTTCTAAAGCAACTTTTGTTTTGTGTTTTAGAAGGGTTTATAGCAGTTTTTAATTATAAAAAATTGAAATAGTCGATGCAGATTTTAATTTCCTATATTGCCAAAAGCAGCAATAGCCTAGTTGGTTGCGGTACGGACTGTCAAGACGATAGTCGTATGTTCGAAACCCAAATGGCATACACCCCTAACTTTTCTAAAGTTACGTGTGTATTCATTGTTAATTATTGCTTGCTTTAACGGCGAAAGGAAACATCGTGAGGAAACCTGCATACCTGAGAATTCTCATACGAATTCCGAAGGTATGTGAAGTCTACCAACCCGCATAAGGCCATCCCCTCTCGTTAGAAGAGGAGGCCCGTGCCCAGCAGTGGGACAATGTTTAATACAGGGCTAGTTTTATATTATATTATTATTATATCGCCATATTTTTTTCATTTTTCCCAACTACCTACTTTGCCAACTTTGGTTCTATACGACTCAATTGTAAACGTCAAACTAAACGCCTTACATATATCAATGTGTTTATATCAAGGATTTTTCCCATTTGTACTAAAATCAATGTTAGAAATAGATAATTTAGTGATGCGCCGCGTTGTATCGACATTTTGTAGACTACGATTAAAGGTTATGCGACTTAATAGTCTCAGGTACTCTTTATCCCGGAAAAATTTAAAGTTCCCATGGGATAGTTTAGTTTTTCACAGAGCAAGGGATCGACATGATTTTTTGCATAGTGGCAGTTTAGGGATTAGAGAATGACATGGGCAAAAATATACCGTAAAAATGCAATTCCTATGGGATAGCAAAATAGTAAAGGTGTAATAGCTTAAAATGACTCCGTGGATTTTATACCTTTAAAAATACTGACACGCGGGCGGAGCCGCTGACAACAGCTATTTTTTTTATGAGATTGTATATTCGTGGTAGAATTCAGTATCTGCGATGCTTTACGTTAGCCTTGGCTTACACCCTCTCTGACTAACCTTGGTCCAGTCATGTATCAATGGTATGCCGGCGCGCCACTAATACTGGCAACTCTCGCCGTTCTTACATGCTATTTTTAACTTTAATGTTATGGAAATAAAATTGATTTTGGCTTGTATTTCCTCCCTACTTATTACCTTTGTAATATCCCGTTGATATAGAAGCGGAAAAGTTTTTTAATGCAATAAAGTACACCGACTTCAATAAAAAACAAATTATGCGCCCCTATAAAATTTAAGGATTGTCCTCGATTTATCTGAGATCCCATCATCAGACCCTGACTTGGTGCCAACGAGACCACCTTTTAAACAAAAAAAGAATTTCTCCAATCGGTTCAGGCGTCTTCGAGTAATCGTTGAATATACATAAAAAAAAGATACCGACGAATTGAGAACCTTTTTTTAGAAGTCGATTTTTTTTTATTCTGACGCGGCAAAGTGACCACACTGCACCTGATGGTAAGCGCAGTGCCGTCCAGATAGAGTATCAAGTAGCGAGAGACAGTCTATCCCTCGCTACTCAACACACCTACATTTAAAGTTAAGTAATTTAAGGTTAATAAAGGAACCTTATATTTTCGCAGCGCATTTGAAGCTTTTATCGATGCACACCCTTTGTCTTTATCACGTCTGTAGACACTTCATTAATGGACAATTTGCGTCATTTCGCCACGTCCAGTCACGTCTAGCATAACAATCGCCTTGGGACGTGCATCATTGATAACTTAAAAATTATTTCGAAATTTTAATAACAGATTTGAGTTTGTTTTTAACCGATTTCAAAAAGGGAGGAGGTTAACAATTCGTCGGGATCTTTCTTTTTATCTATATTCCCCGATTACTCGAAGACACCTGGGCCGATTCGAGAAATTCTTTTTTTGTTTAAAAGGGTATACTTCCCAGGTGGTCCCTTTGGCACCAAGTCAGGATCTGATGATGGGATCTCAGAAAAATCACGGGAAACCTCAAGTGTTATAGTGACGCATAATTTGTTTTTCATTTCATCGGTGTACTTTTTATGAATTAAAAAACTTTTACTTATTATAAAACCCTTTTCTATCATTTGACAGTTACCCCTTCCATCAAATTTGAACGGCTTCTAATTTATTTATTTTAACGGATTTGTAATATTCTTTCTATGGTAGGTTTTGTGTTACGTAAGTTTTTTAATAAAATAATAAAAAAAGTGTAATTTTTTTAAACAATTTTACATAGACTGTATTATTTCGATTTCTCTGATTTTTGTACAATATCAGTGGTGTATCGAATTAAAACATAACCCTCCTTTCGCAGTCAGATAGAAACTCATCGATGCGGTCCCATCCCTTTGTGTCTGCCTACTCTAGCGAGTTAAAATTTATTGGACATTTAGCTATGTTTTACCTACGTGATACGGTGTCTAGCATAATAATACTAGATGGACGTGTACAAGGACTCTGTTTGAGTATGCGCGAGGTGCACTTTCCGGGATTGTGTAGTTGTGGTTTGGTGGTTGGTGATGGGTTTTTATTGACCGTTCGTCGCGTTAATTCTGAGAAGTCTTCTGAAACGGTCGTTATATTTTATAGGATAATTCTTTCTGACTCAATATAATTTTTTAAGTACATATATATGTACTATACATGCCTGAGATCCCTAAAGGGGTAGGCAGAGGTGTAACCATCAAATTCCATCGAGTTTATTACAGTATGTGATAGGGGTCCTATCGCCATATTGAGTATAATGCGGGCTGATACTGAGTATTTCGTAATAGAAAAACCCAATATCACTTTTACCAACCTGGGGATCGAATCCAAGACCTCAGAACAGCAGTTATACCGCGTACGGATTAGTCACCGAGGCAGTCAAAATTGCTGAAAGTGTATTCAGTAAAGCAATAAATAGATCTTAGGAAGCGCCATCTATTGTCGTATAAGACTAATTTGTAGATTGAAATATTTATAATTAATTAATATTTACATTTACTTATTTCTACTTTATTATATTTAACTAGCTGTTGCTCGCGGCTCCGCCCGCATGGAGGTTATTTTCGGGAGCAGAAGTATACAATCCAAGGAGTTGTCTTCTGAGGCACCTGTAGCGATTGTCGAGCCTCTCAGGTATTGTGCCTGAATCTTGAGATTGCATCTAAAGAATACCTTATAAGTTTAACCTCACTTTGCCCCTTTTAGGGATGATTTTTCAGAAACGTTGAAACACGTGTTTCTTTATTTCCTACCAAAAGGCTAAATATGAATTTCCAGATTCCTAAGACGAGAACTCCTATTTGACCCCTTTCAAGATTGTTTTTTGATAAAAAAAGATAGCCTATGTTCTTCTCCAGAATATAATCTATCTCCTTGCCAAATTTCACCACAATCTGGTCAGCCGTTTAGTCGTGAAAAGGTAACAAACAAACAGAGTTACTTTCGCATTTATAGTATTAGTTATTAGTATGGATAACTAGCCAATATAGGCGTGGATTATTCACACGGGTCAGCTAGTCGACGTATTTAAACTACTACCTACTATACTAGACATTGATATAATAAAAACATTAAACCATTACGTATTTTCAAGGCGAAATCAATATTTAAAACGGTCGTAAGCTGCAATGTGCAATTTTAATCGTTGCAGTGGAAAATTTCCTTATTACTCAGATGTGTGATCATAACGAAGCTAACCATAGGTCCAGGTTTTATTGGGACATTCCAGGTGGGATAAATTGTCCCGGATGTTAACACGCACAGAGACGTGGTGTTAGATTTAAAGAGATATAATGTCTATATAATAAAGAAATATATATAAGACATTATATTATAGAAATATAATGTCTTATATATTCCTTTAGTGTGAAGAAGGTACTCAGCATGTATGATTGTGTCTCGCTACGTAATACTCTAACTGGACGACTCTTCGCTTATCATCAGGCGCAGTGTGGTAAATTTGACGACACTGCACCTGATGATGTCATCTTGGACCTTACTGTCTGGGAAGCAGTGAGGTCCAAGCATCCCGCATAACAGTCTAGGGTGTCGGTAGTGGCTGAAAATCAGCTCTGCCTGAATTCTATCCTTCGTTTCTACCCTAGGCAGCATTAGCTGAGCCACATTTTTGTCCATAATTTTTTGAGTTAAGTAAATTTTTTCTTTATTTTTAATTATTATTTAATATTGTAATCTTGATAATAAATATCTTTATTATATTATAATTTGCCGTTCCAGAATAAAAATAAAACTTAGGAAACTAACCTATCCCCATGTGTATAGATTTTTTAACGTTGTTTTACTTTTTATATCATAGTCCGACAAACGAGCCAGTGTGTCACCTGATGTTAAGTGATCTCCACCGCCCATGAACATCCACAATACCGAAAGTATCATGTATGCGCTGTCGGCCTTGAAGGACAGGAATAGGGATTAGAGAAGGGAAGGGGGAATCTGGGCCTCCGGATATCACACTTACCATACGAAACGCGACAGTAAACCGCCACTTTACCTTGGTTTTCTGTGAGACAGTGGTACTACCCCGGTCGAGCCGGCCCATTCATGCTGAAGACAAATATGTCTTCAGCGTGGCTCTACCACTTCTAAAATACGAATTAATAAAGCACACGTAAACCAAGCAAATACATTACCATAATATGATAATTATATATTTTTATTGCTCTCAATTGTGGTAAATTAAAATTTCATGTATAATGAAACAGTATCTTGTTATTCTAAAAGTTTAAAATGTCTAACAGTGCCAAGGTTAGACACGTGCCGGTGTTTTACATTAATGTAATTTGAAAGCCTCTGTGGTGAAGCGGGTGAATGAAATCGAGAGGATTCGATCCCCGAGACAAATGTTCGTGTATGTATTTCTATTATTTTTATGTAAAAAAGCGGACAAACTGGCAGGAGGCTCATCTGGTGGAAAGTGATCACCGTCGCCCATGAACATCTGCAACACCAGAAGGCTTGCAAATGCGTTGCCGGCCTTTCAGGAAAGAATATGCTCTCTTCTTGAAGGTTCCCAGGTCGTAACGGTTCGGAATGACCGCCGGCGACAACTGGTTCCACAGAGTGGTTGTGCGAGGCAGAAAACGCCGTAAAAATCGCGCTGTTGTGGAACGCTGGACGAGGTGGTGCGGATGGAATTTTGATGAATTTCTTTTGGGATAGTGTCGTGTAGTAGTGTTTTAGTCGGGGGTCTAGGGTTGGGGTCTCTGTTTAACTATTTTGCGGCCTTCTGTATACTCTGACACTGGACTCTCGACTGCTTCTTCACCCTCTTGCCCATGGCGTAGTGTGAAGAAGCATGCCAAAGTGACTACACTGCACCTGATGGTAAGCGCAGTGCCGTCCAATTAGAGTATCTAGTAGCGTGAGACAATCTATCCTCTGCTACTCAACACAATCATGCCGGCCTGTATCTTCACACCACGCCATGGGCAAGAAGGAGCGGAGCGGAGCAAAGAAGAAGCGGTCGAAGGTCTTGTGTCGAGAGTACTCAAAAACATCGTAACCCAACTGTAGATTACTGTAGACTGCAGGTTGATCCCGGAACGCGACACACTTGCGTGTGAGAAACTAAATTTATTACTTTAAGAATAAAACATTACAATGAAAACCACACAACTTTTTGACATAAACTCATGGTTACGCTAGTAATTTCTTACAAAGTTTTTTCTCAATGACAAAATACATTGTATTATAAATTCAAATTACAATAGAATTCAATAAACAACATTGATCTATAATAGTATTTGTAATTGTGGTATTAAATTGATTATTGCGCAAAATTGGGTCAGAGTTGTCACAGGTAGGTGTGTTTCAATTATTTTTTGTTATGTGACCAATTTAAATTTTGGTCGGATGTTGATTTGAATTGCGCTTTCGAAGTTTCTGAGTAGCGAAGTCTTAATATCAACGGTTGGCGGGCTATTTGATTTAAGTGGCATTTTTGTATGCCGATGGTAGGATATTCATATCCGCCCGGATAGCGCACCACTGTACACAGGGTGAAAAACCCGCCATAGTGGCACACGCAAGTGTGTCGCGTTCCGGGATCAGCCAGTGTACATCCGGTTTTTTGGGGGTCTAGAGTTGGGGTACAATGTTGGCCATTTTGCGGCCTTCTAAGTACTCTGACAATAGACCCTCGACCGCTTCTTCACCTTCTTGCCCATGGCGTAGTGTGAAGGAGCATGCCGGCATGATTGTGTTGAGTAGCGGAGGATAGATCGTCTCTCGCTACTCGATACGCTAATTGGACCGTACTGCGCTTACCATCAGGTGAAGTGCGGTCACTTTGCCGTGCTAGGATAAAAAAAAATGTTAAATTCCGTATTGTTTTAAACCGACTTCAAAAAAAGGAGGAGAGGAGACTCCGTCATTTATTGACCAATTTGTAAAATTCTTCTTTTATTACAGAGAATATGCTTCCAGACTGATCCGATAGAATTTTTATCAAAATCGGTTGAGTAGTTTGGTTTTAAAACCAAAATTTGAAAAGATATGTTGTCCGAATATTCGAAACTGCGAATTCTACTTTTCTGTGACTTTTTCAGTGGTGATTTCTTTTGGTACTCTATCCAACGTACCTATTTTATATTTGTACGACTAAAAAGCAAAAAACAATTGGTTACATTTACATCAATTAATTACATACAATTTAAATCAATTATTTTTGGAGTCTGGTCTGTGTGTGTGTATATGGATTTTTTTGAAGGCGGTTTTATTTTTATTTAAAAAGTAATAATTTATTGAAGTGATAACATTTATGGGAGGGTAAACCGCTTCGTAACGTAACGCGTTACGGCGCCACTCTGTCTGGCTTCTTTATTAATTTCTGTCGTTCCATAATTGTGCTATATTTTATTGAAGTGAAACTTCTTTAGAATCGTTGTGATTTGATTTGAGTGGGATCAAGTGGGTAGGTAAAATATATTTTATAATCAATAAAAGATTTTATTAATAAACAGCCTTTCCTCACATTATCACATTAATATACATAAAGTTTAAGTAATAACCTAAGCTTTTCTCAAGTTAAACAATTTCAATATTAAATAGTTCAACTTAGATTAGTTTAAGTTATCACTTCTGTCGCGCGTCCCGAGACGCACACGTAATTTTTTTTTAAACCGCAGATTCTGGTTTGAACATTTAGATTTTGTTAAAAATATATCAATTACGTAAGCCTATGGGGATGGGTAAGAGCTTTGCTTAGTTTTGCTGATAAGAGGGATATAATATAATAAATAATACTAGCCCTGTATTAAACACTGTCCCACTGCTGGGCACGGGCCTCCTCTACTAATGAGAGAGGTTAGGCCGTAGTCCACCACGCTGGCCTAATGCGGGTTGGCAGACTTCTCATACCTTCGAAAAAATCTCAGATATGCAGGTTTCCTCACGATTTTTTCCTTCACCGTTAAAGCAAGCGATAATTAACATTTTAATACACACATAACTTCAGAAAAGTCAGAGGTGTATGCCACTTGTGTTTCGAACCTACGACTTGCGTCTGGGCAGTCCGTACCGCAACCAACTAGGCTATCGCTGCTCTGATAAGAGGGATTGAAATGGCGAAATATCTGTGTACGTAATAGTTGATTGACCCCTGTTGTTTTCGACACAGCTTTACACACCACGTGTGTTGGACTGTGCAGTCATTTAATGGTATGCCGGCGAGCCACAATTACTGGCAACACTCGCCGTTCTTACATGCTATTTTGAACTTTAATATTATGGAAATAAAATTGTTTTTGGCTTGTATTTACTCCCTACTTATTACCTTTTGATACATAAGTGGCTAGCATGCGCCGAATCGCGATGGATGCGTAATAAAATCTATACGCGGATGCGAAGCTCACAAACCTGTTTTTTTCGCTCGGCACATAGCAGGTGTTAGCCGCATGCTCTTATTAAAGAACTAGCTGTTGCCCGCGGCTCTGCACGCGTGGAAGTTATCTTATACTATTGATAAAATCATTTCATGTGTCACATCTCTCTCTCTTCGTGCCTATGGTCGTAGGGTCGGCCTTCCTACTATTTCTGGTCCACTTCGCTCTGTCTTCGACGTCGTCTGCGGATAACGTGCATTCCCTCATGTCTCTCTGCACTACATCCTTCCACCTTGTATTGGGCCTCCATTTCATGTTTCACAACTACTCTTTGCATGATACAGATGTTCGTTCAAACAGGTATAACTTTTGATTGAATGCACCGATTTAAATTTAAATAGACTAAATGTTACCTCGAGGTACACTCTATGATTTTATTGTCGATTCTTTTGTCGTAATATGACTTTGGACGTGATGCCTTGACAGACAATAATTCCAAAAACAATTGTTTTGGGTTCTATATCTGTATATATAAAAGAAGAAACTGACTGACTGATCGATCAACGCACAGCCAAAACGGCTGGGGTTAGAGACTTGAAATTTTGACAGTAGGTTCCTTTTATGACGTAGGCATCCACTAAGGGAGGGTTTTTGGAAATACCACCCCTAAGGAGGTAAAATAGGGCATGAAAGTTTGTATGAAAATCCGTCATTTTTAAAATTTGTATTTTGTATTGTATACTTTTTCTCCCAAACATGACCTCCACGCGGGCGGAGCCGCGAGCAACAGCTAGTCAATAATATAATACGTGACAATCAAATTTTCGCAAAAATGTTTAATGTACAGACAAAGTGCCATTTCAGCTTTATTATAGTATATATTATCTATGCGGCCCCCACCCAGCTGTGATGGTTACGCACCCTGCGTGTTGTGGGGGCGTTTGTGTTCGTAGTGCGGGAGACACCTAGCTTATTGCGAGCCATATGAATAGGTATAACTAGTTATTCTACGCGCTGCACTTAATGCCTGGGCGGTGCAGTTGTAATTGCGCATGCGTTACGACTGCTGTGCTCAGGTCTTCTAGATCGTCGGGTCGGGTAAGGTGATATTGGGTTCTTCTAGAAATACTCAGTATCAGCCCCGAGTCTGGAAATATGCCCGGTGAAAAGTGGGTGTACTGGTTACACCTCTGCCTACCCTTTCGGGGATTACAGGTGTGAGTGTATATGTGTGAATGTCTAAGTGCTGCTGACAAACAATACATTTTGTTAGCATGGACCCGGCTCGAACGAGTTATGCCACTGATTCACAGAAAACGTACTCGAACGATTATAAAGCTTCATCCACTTCCAGATTTTATACTTTAAGACTGGAAAAACATGATTTTTTTCGTGTTGTGTGTGTGTGTATGGTAACTTCAGACCATTTTCCAGCAAGGGATCCGCGAGATAATAAAAAAAAATTGTTGTCACGTTCCCAATGAATTTTCTCTCAAGGTTTTTTATAACTGTCAAAATTCAGTCAGATCCCTCTTATCTTGCTGGTAATTTCCAGCACCTCCCTTAAAACGTGGCCCAGTTACTAAGAACAGCATTCTTGGTGCAACGAGGTCAACGGAACACGAAATGTCAATGCGAAATATATCGCATTGTTACAACTTGTTTCGAATCGTGTGCATTAAAAATATGTGCAGATTGATATGGCTGGTTGGTATGGTGACGAACGGGTAAGCGGGTCACCTGTTACAAATAAAGGGAAGGTTTTTGGCGGATTTTTAGAAGTTACTTTACAAGGGGTTGTGTTGTGAAATCTGGTGTGTCAAAGAACACCGATTCCTACCTAGGATGATTCCCACCTATTGAATTTTAAAAACATATAAACAGAGAAGATGGTTGGAGGCTTACATTGAATTAAATCTGAACCCAAAAGTCCAACTGCCAGACATCAAGACACTGTGAGTTCTTTCTATATACATCTAACTAATAAATGGTATTAAAATTATATGAATTTATGTTAAAAAAATTACAGTATCTTTTCGTGACGAAGTACTCAGTCCGCCCGTGACCATGAAGGCTGTAAAGTTTTCGAAACGGCAAGAATAAAAAGTTGAAAAAAACGTTCGTAAAAAGAAGTGTTATTACAGATTGTGATTATTAATATTCGCGTAAACATAAGAAATTATTACATAAATACATGCGGTAATTTAAAGAATAAGGTATGCACCACGCTGGTGCATTTTGTGTTTTTTTTTATCGTGGCACGGCAAAGTGACCACACTGCACCAGATGGTAAGCGCAGTGCCGTCAAATTAGAGTATCGAGTAGTGAGAGACGATCTATCCCCTGCTACTCAACACAATCATGCCGGCCTGCTTCTTCACACTACGCCTTGGGCTAGGTGAAGAAGCGGTCGAGGGTCTAGTGTCAGAGTACTAAGAAGGCCGCAAAATGGCCATTATACCCCAACTCCAGACCCCCGACAATAACCGGATGTACACTGGCTGATCCCGGAACGCGACACACTTGCGTGTGCCACTATGGCGGATTTTACACCTTGTGTACGGTGGTCGCTTTCCGGGCGGATATGATATCCTGCCACCACTTGTGTTGCTAAATTGCTTATTATTTATTTGAAGGATTACTAACAATGTTTACAATGAATATTATGATAAACATAATCCTATTATACTAATAAAGACAAAATATGAGATAATATTGCGCGACACAAGTTTAAAACTCAGTGCGCAGCCCAATGGTATATTGTTAATTTAATTGTAATGTTTTTCGTAATATATAAATAAATAAATATAGACCTTTTTTTATAGCATAGTCCGACAAACGAACCAGTGGGTCACCTGATGTTAAGTAATCTCCACCGCCCATGAACATCCACAATACCGAAAGTGTCATGTATACGCTGTCAGCCTTAAAGGACAGGAATAGGGATTAGGGAAGGGAAGGGGGAATCTGGGGCTCCGGATATCTCACTTACCATACGAAACGCGACAGTAAACTGTCACTTTACGTTGGTTTTCTGTGAGACAGTGGTACTACCCCGGTCGAGCCGGCCCATTCATGCTGTAGACAAATATGTCTACAGCGTGGCTCTACCACTTCAGACCTACAGTAATTTTAAATAATAAAATATTCATCACGAGCATTTTGTGTTTCAACTTCCTTATAATTAATTATTTATTTATTTCAAGGATTATCAACGTAGTTTACAATAAACATACATACATATACACTCACGCCTGTAATCCGCAAAGGGGTAGACAGAGGTGTAACCAGTACACCCACTTTTCGCCGAATTTATTACGGTCCCATGATGTGATAGGGGGCGAGCCTATCGCCATACCGGGTATAATTCCAGACTCCGGGCTAATACTGAGAATTTATAGATAGAAAAACCTAATATCAGTACAGTAATGTACAGTAAAATACTGTCACACACATAGTTCTGACCCCAGGTCCCTAGGTCAAACCTGTATTGGGGATCTTAACTACGAGGGATTATGTACACCCAGAGCCGAAACATATATCTATCATGCATGCATACATTTGCGGAATCGAAACCAAGTCCTATCGTTTCACAATCCACTCAACGGCTGCGCCACGGTAATATAAAAAACCTAAGTTCAGTGACCTGTTCATGTATATTAATGGTCATCCATAATCACTCAACGTCTGGCGTAACTTGTTTTTTATATGAGCAAAAACTGTCTCTTGTATATAATAGGTACATTAGATTTTACATGGCTATGTATTTTTTTATGGTAAAAGGTGGCAAACGGGCTGGAGGCTCACCTGATGGAAAGTGATCACCGTCGCCCATGAACATCTGCAACACCAGAGGGCTTGCAAATGCGTTGCCGGCCTTTCAGGAAAGAATAGGCTCTCTTCTTGAAGGTTCCCAGGTCGTAACGGTTCGGAAAGACCGCCGGCGACAACTGGTTCCACAGAGTGGTTGTGCGAGGCCGAAAATGCCTTAAAAATCGCGCTGTTGTGGAACGCTGGACATCGAGGTGGATGGAATTTCTGGTTTGTGCGCAATGTCCGATGGTGAAATTTATCCGCGGGGATCAATCCATACAACTCCTCGGAACACTCCCCGTGATAACTTTCTACAATCGAATCCCGTTATGTATTCTAGAAGATTTGTTTGCCACCTATCACCAGAGGACGCTGTTAAAGTATTTAACAAACTAATTGTGGGTTTATGGGGTTTTCACCTTTACCGATGACCGATCATCCTGTTTATACTATTATTAGGTATACCAATTTTTTGTAACACCTTGTATATTAGTTTACTAAGGAAAATGGTAGTTAATATGTTTATTTCCTTTCTAGTGGGTTTCCCATATGCCCCAGAGGTCTATTGTTGATAAAAAGCTTAGATTGACTCATCATTTGATTAAACGAACATATAGGTAGTCCGGTTCATCTCTGGTTTTTCGACTTAACAAATAATAAAATATGAAAATATGTATAATATAACAGACTGAAAAAGCAGAGTTAGTTTAGTTGGAAATGGTGCGTATGTAAGACGGAAGTCTTAGGTTCGGAACCAGCCTAAATGACACACCTCAGACTTTTCTAAAATCAAGTGAATATTAATTGTCAATTATCGCCTGGTTTAACGGAAGAGAACATCGTGAGAAAATTTATACACACATATGCCTGTAATCGCCGAAGTAGTACACCCACTTTTCGACAAATTTATTAGGGTTCCATAATGTGATAGGGGGCGAGCCTATCGCCATACCGGGCACAGATTCCAGACTCTGGGCTACTACTGAGAACTTATATATGGAAAAACCCAATATCACTTTACCCGACCCGGATTCGAACCCGAGACCTCAGCACAGCAGTCGTAACGCATACGCAATTACAACTGCGCTACTAAACTTACATTTTGATTTCTTGTATTTTTGTTTACACATTAAAAAAAAGTCAAATCAAGTGGGGATTTCGTAAAATAGCTCATTCGCCACTTAACAACAACATGAGGAAAATAAACGATTAATTTTAATGGAAATCACATTTTCATAATTACATGTTTGTACTACTTTAAACTCGTTTATTTTATGGCTGTTTATGTTTGCTATATCATTATTTATCTTTCCGGTCGTGGCTTCGTCCTGTTAGAAAAAATCTCCGTGCTATACCCTCAGACTGCAAATATAAAACTAGATGTTGCTGAGGTCATATTTGGTAGAAAAAGTATACAATACAAAATAACAATTTTCATGCGTTTCAATTTCAAAAATGACGGATTTTCAAACAATCTTTCATCCCCTATTTTACCACCCGTATTTTGAAAAACCCTTCCTTAGTGGATGCCTACGTCATAAAAGGTACCTACTGTCAAAATTTCAAGTTTAAGCCCAGCCGTTTAGACTGTGCGTTGATATGTCAGTCAGTCAGTAAGTTTATTCTTTTACTAGCTGTTGCTCGCGGCTCCACCCGCGTGTTTTTTTTATCTTGGGTAACATTATTGTTTTAATAAGGATCCTTATTTTTGCAATTAAAATAGCCTATATTAATCAGTGATAATGAGCATTCAAATGGTGAAAGAATTTTTAAAATCGGTCCAGTACTTTTTGAGCCAATTCGTTACAAACATACATGCAAATCTTTCCTCTTTATTATATTAGTATAGATATATACAGATGGGCAGTCATGGGGACCACCGATATAAGTGAAAACTTTACTTAGAATTACCATGTCCTTTTTAAACCAGCGTCCATGAATAACTTTTTGTTTATGCTTATCAATAATTATAGAACTCCATAGGCGTGCTTATGTCAAAAGTAAAATAACATCACATGCACACATACTTCTGTATATATATGTGACGGGCACGCGAGTTCAGTGGTTTTTCCCCATGGCAAAACTGCCCAACGTGCCTAAAGAAGTTTTCACTTCAATAACAATAAATACATCCAAAAGTCACACACATAGTCCTCAACCCACACTATAATACGAGTCTTGTGTCGTGGGTATCAACTACGAAAGACTTTCGACACACCCAGACCCGATACAAACAATCAATCATCAATTGTGGATCACGCCAGCACTTGTCTCGGTGCTGGGATCGACACACGACCTTTCGTTTGACCCTATTTACCCATTTCGTCATGGAACTTTCAAAGAAAATATACAAGAATTTGACGCTGCCCTGTTCACCCCTCCTGTGGTATAGGCGCGGCATTAGTATAAACATTCAATAAAAATACTACGCTTCATAATAATTCAAATAGTTGGTAGAGTTGTTTTAGTAAATTTTCCTTATTTACGCCACTTGAGACATCCATTGTGCTTAAGGAGCAAGCGCGTTGATGTCTTTTATATGACGCAAATATGTAAATATTTACTGAGGTATAATTTTAAAGTCATATGCAGTTTTCATACGTAGTTGTGCCGGATATCACTGTATGCTTTATGTTTCGGTTTGACAGGGCTCGTTCTGCTGTTAAGTAACGGCCGTTCCTCGTATTCAAGAAAAAAAAATGAGTTTCGAGTGTGGCGTAATAAAGGAGCTTAGCTTACCCAAAAAATACCACGTATAAAAGAAAAACCTATGAATTTTCCAAAGTGGTTAAGTATTTCTTAAATTGCATAAAGTACCAGGTAATTTAATTGTTGTTTAAAATCATAAATTTGATATTTTGTAAATTAAAAGTACACCGACTTCAATCAAAATCAAATTATGCGTCTCTATAAATTTGACGTTTGCCATCGATTTTTCTGAGATCCCATCATCAGATCTTGACTTGGTGCCAATGGGACCACCTAGGAAGTATACCCTTATAAACAAAAAAAGAATTTCTCGAATCGGTCCAGGCGTCTTCGAGCGATCGGGGAACATACATTAAAAAAAGATTCCGACTAATTGAGAACCTCCTCCTGTTTTGAAGTCGGTTAAAAATGAATTATCAACCTCATTTCATTGTGTTTAAAATCCAATTTTTACTGCGTAGTAAGCTGAAGTGACAACTTGGTACAATAGAGTTCCGGGAAAATTACCCTTTACTTTTCCTGAAACGTCGGTAACGCGCGTACGATTACTATCACTGTGTTCATGCACGGGCGTAATGACGAAGGGTCCATATAACACAAGCCCTTCCGGCGTCCAATTAAGTTCTTGTCGAAAAGTAAACGATATAAAATAAAATAAAAATAAATAAAATACTGCATTCAAAAGATTTAAACGCATTGGCACAAGTAAACGCTTATTCTCCTAATTGATAGTAATAAATATGGTTCAATCGTCTATAGTTAGCTGGTGGTAGGATATTCATATCCGCCCGGATAGCGACCACCGTACACAGGGTGTAAAACCCGCCATAGTGGCACACGCAAGTGTTTCGCATTCCGTGATCAGCCAGCGTACAATCGGTTTCTGTCGGGGTCTAGAGTTGGGGTACGATGTTTGGCCGTTTTGCGGCCTTCTAAGTAGACACTAGACCCTCGACCACTTCTTCACGTTATTGCCCATGGCGTAGTGTAAAGGAGCAGGCTGGCATGATTGTGTTGAGTAGCGGGGGATAGATTGTCTCTTCAGTTGTCCATTTCTCGTGCCAGGATAAAAAAAAGTTAAGTAGAGTCGGCTTCCCACATAAAAATCACTACTGGATGGTATTATTTTGTTCGTGGCACGGCAAACTGACCATACTATTCAGGCCTTAGACTATATCAAAATGAAAAGTTCTAAATTTACCCGATCAAGAATCGGACACAAACAATCTCAATAAGCTAGATAACTGAGACACGTACAAAAACCTTGCATTAATGTAAAGGTCTGTAGGAAATATCCTTGCGCTAAAATAAATAGGCTTTTGACCCCACAATGACTTCGATGGCACGTACCACACTTGGTATATAAGAAACATAGTAGTAATTATAACAACCCTGTAACCCTGGACACTACCTACCTATACACTCACTGTAATCCCCGAAGGGGCAGGCAGACGTGTAACCAGTACACCCATTGCCGAATTTATTACGGTCCCATAATGTATAAGGCAACTTAACATACATTGAGCTGCTCTAATCTAAGGTAATTAAACTTAAATCGTATATTATAATTATATGAGCAAATATTGTTAACCGGTGTGAAAAGAGCAACGCTATAGTTTCTTGTCCGTTCTTCTCTAGCGAGACTGCATTCCGAACTGGCGGTATAGTGAAAAAATTTACTGAATCTAAATGATGTATTACATTTTATGGATTCAATAAATATTTGATTTTGATTTTGTGATGGGAGGGCAAGCCTATCGCCAAATCAATTCCAGACTCCGAGCTGATACTGAGTATTTTGCAGGTCGGCATGATTGTGTTGAGTAGCGATGGATAGATTGTCTCTCGCTACTTGATACTCTAACTGGACGGCACTGCACGTACCATCAGGTGCAGTGTGGTCCCTTTATCGTGCCAAGATAAAAAAAAACTAAATAGAAAAAGCCAATATCACTTTACCCAACCCGGGGATCGAGGAGACCTCAGCACAGCGGTCGAAATGCATGTGGAATTACAACTGCGTCGCCGAGGCAGTCTCGAAGTTGGGCCCAATTAAAAGATAGATAGGTTTAGATCCGATAGGTTTCTCTGTTGCCGAAATCTGATTTCCCTAAATTTTTCCACGTAAATTCGGTCTACAGAGAAGGCGGGATGACATAGTCCCGAGGAAATAAATAAATAACACCCAACAGTCACACACATAGCCCCGATCCCACACTAAGATACGAGTCTTGTGTTGTGGGTATCAGGGACTACGAGAGACGCACGGTCTCACAACACCCAGACCCCGGACACAAATATCTGTCTGTCACACAAACATTAGTCCGGGTGTGGGAATCGAACCCACGGCCTCCCGTTTCACAGCCGGCTAATCGCCTACTATGCCACTGAGGCTCTCAAACATATGCTACTTTGAACATAATGCTTGTTTTTCAAATCAGTCCAAATTAAACGAAATATATTTTTGGAAACCGACTGGTATCGGCGGTCGTTGGACCCGTCTCATTAAATTTTTTGTCGCGTTACGTGAAATGGTACCGATTTTGTTGCATATTCGTTGATTAAATTTCATTTTTATTATCACCGCATTGGGGCCTTAAGGTAATAAAGCTCGTACTTATAGGGCAAGCGGAAGTGCAGCTAATGTTGAAAGTTCGCTGAACTTAAATCTTTATTACACATTTAAAAACAGATAGCGGTTATTAATAAAAATCATAAGTTAGCGAATGCTAGCCTCCGTGGCGCAGTTGGCGAGTAGCCGGCTGTGAAACGAGAGGCCGTGGGTTCGATTCCCACACCGGGACAAATGTTTGTGTGACAGACAGATACTTGTGTCCGGGATCTGGGTGTTGTGAGACCGTGCGTCTCTCGTAGTCCTTGATACCTACGACACAAGACTCGTATCTTAGTGTGGGGTCGAAGCTATGTGTGTGACTGTTGGGTGTTATTTATTTATTATTTATTTAATGCACGTTATCCCCAAGCGACGTCGAAGACTGAGCGAAAAGAACGAAAAACAGTACGAAGTCTCATCTACCACCATGTTGGCGATTAGCGAGAAGAGAGACAGGGGGAGTGAAAAAAAAACATCATTTTCAAAAACGTGTAGTAAAAAAATAACCTAGACTGCCTCGGAGGCGCAGTTGTGCGCAAATTTTCATGCTATGCTTTCCGTCTTCGTTAAAGCAAGCGATAATTATGAATACATACGTAACGTAGTGAAGTGTGGTGCTGCAAGCGTCCATAGCCTACGGTAACTTACCATCAGGCGGGCCGTAAGTTTGTTTTCTACCATCGTGATATAAAAAAAGTCATACTTGTATTTGGTGTTAGTGTGATAAGAGATCGTTGTGAGTTGAAGAATGATGTGGTGACTAAGATAGAAAGTGGTATGCTGAGATGGTTTGGCCACATGGAGAGGATGGATGAAAGGCGATTTACGAAAGGTATTTATCGTGCGAATGTGACTGGAAGAGTGTGTAGAGGGCGCCCAAGGAGAACGTTTACGAATCAGATAAACGATCTTCTCCTAAAAGGGCAAATCAGAAGTACCTCCAACCGTCGCAAATGTATGCGAAGATGTATGAATGTGGAAGAGGCGAAAGAAGTGTGTCAGGATCGTAGTTTGTGGCACTCAATAGTCTCTGCCTACCCCCATTTGATACGGGCGTGAGTGTGTATGTATGTATGTACTTGTATTTGGGATGGTTTCGTGCGACTTTCGTCTCTGCAGTCTACTAAATCACTTCCAAATAAATTTAATTTAATTTAATCACTTCTGCGTAGTATACCTATCGCTGCTTTACACTCGTTAAATATTCATATATATTGATAAATATTTAAAAACAACTTAGTTGCAAACTACGCACAAATATCAAGTCTATAAATTTTATTTGTATTTTTAACATTTCGCAAAAGAATATCATTAAACAAAATTTAATCGAAATTTATGATTATTATTGTCTTTTAGCATTATTTGTTTAAACATTTGTTGTTGTGCAAAGCGGAATGGCGAATGCTCGTGACGCCTGTAATCCCTGAAGGGGTTGGCAGAGGCGTAACCACTGATCGCCAAATTTTACTTCGGTCCCATAATGTGATAGGCGAGCCTATCGCCATACCGGGCTCAATTCCAGACTCCGGGCTTATACTGGGAATTTCTGGATAGAAAACCCAATACCACTTTACCCGACCCGGGGATCGAACCCGAGACCTCAGCACAGCAGTCGTAACGCGTGCGCAATTACAACTGCGCCAACGAGGCAGTCAAGGTTATTTTTGTATTAAAAATTTTTGAAAATTATGTTTTTTTTTCACTCCCGCCGTCTCTCTTTCTTGCTAATCGTCCCACATGGTGGTAGGTCAGTCATTTTTCCGTCGTTCTACTGTTTTTCGTCCATTTCGCTCACTCTTCGACGTCGCTTGCGGATAACACGCACTCGCTACTTTTGGGATTTTTATTAATAACCGCTATCTGTTTTTTAAGCAGTTTTAAGTCCTATAGTGAAGCTTTATATCGCATAATGTATTTTTAAAACAGCACAAAGTTGATAAATCCCTTAAAAAAACTTTGAGGTCGAGTAATTTTTAAAATGTAGCCTTGGGTATTAAACACACCCAACAGTCACAGTACTGACCCCACACTAGGTCAAACCTGTATCATGGGTATCAACAACTACGCTCCAATAATTATCTTGGTGCGAGAATTCAACCTGCGACTTCTGGTTTAACAACACTCGGTCGGTGGTTGTCTGTTATATCTAGCAAAAGCTATTTGAAAGTCTGAAATCTTTTTTTTTCCTGGCACCGCGAAGTGCAATCAGAGTATCGAGTAGCGAGAGACAATCTATCCCCCGCTACTCAACACTATCATGCCTGCTTCTTCACACTGCCATGGGCAAGAAGGTGAAGAAGCGGCCGAGGGTCTGGTGTCAGAGTACTCAGAAACATCGTACCCCAACTCTAGACGCCCGATAAAGAATGTACACTGGCTGATCCCGGAACGCGACACACCTGCGTGTGCCACTATATCGGGTTTTACACCCTGTGTACAGTGGTCGCTATCCGGGCGGATATGAATATCCTACCACCAGGTAAATTTCATCTAATCCTGTATTATATCACTGGATACGGGTCTCTACTAAAGAGATGGGTTAGGCCTTAGTCCACCACAGCCTAATGCGGGCTATCGGGTAACATAAATGAATCAGTACATAGTATAAAATAAAACCGCTGTCGCTGTCCCTATGTATGCTTAAATCTTCAAAACTACGCAACGGATATTGAAGCGCTTTTTTTTAATAGATAGAGTGATTCAAGAGGAAGGTTTATATGTATGATACATGCATAATATTGTAGAGAAACACTTATAATTTACAGGTTTCTGGATTGTACACCTTTTCTTACAAAAATAACCTCCACGCGGGCGGAGCCGCGAGCAACAGCTAGCGTTATGGATAATTCTTACGAGCGTTGAAGTCACGAATTTTTTGCGACATTCGAGAGGTCACAGACTTTTTAACAGCAATCAGTTTGCCAGTACATAATATTTACTCTCAAAGCTAAACTCGTTTTCGTCAAAGCGACAGGCGAAAACTTGTATATAACAAAAAATATAAACTTACAATAATAATATCCGAAAATAACACAATTACACTTCACTACACTTGTACACGAAACACAAAAAAAAATTAAATTAAATTACGTTAAACAAATTCGCTTTTTAAATATGGATTTACACACGTCTGTTCTCTACGGTGGTTGGCGCAAGACTGTTTAAATGTGTGCTCGTGCGCAGGTGTCATTTGAATCAATGGTGGATCGGTTTATGCGTCATGCTACCATTTTAGGTATAGATTAGTTTTTATCTAGTTAGGTGTGGAGTTCCTGGGTTTGCAAGTCACAACTATTGGATGTACTCTTTCACTTTCAAGAATTTCAGTGTCGAGTTGACGATTAATTGTAAATGCCAAATTGTTTAGATAAGTGTGTAATTCGAAACCGCGGCTACTAATTAGATACATTCAAAGGCAAAATGACTGTATTACTGCTACATAGACTTTAAAATTGCTAAGCCATACAGACAGCAGCGATAGCCAAGACGAAAGTCTTATGTTCGAAACCCAGGTGGCATACACCTCTGACTTTTCTAAAGTTATGTGTGTATTAAATGTTAATTATCGCTTGCTTTAACGGTGAAGGAAATCGTAAGGAAACCCTGAGAATTCTCATAAGGATTTCGAAGGTATGTGAAGTCTACCAACCCGCATTAGGCCAGCGTGATGGACTAAAACCCCTCTCATAAGTTGAGGACGCCCGTGCCCAGCAGTGGGACATTGTTTAATACAGGGCTAGTATTACTATTTTTATTTATATTTATACAGACAGCTTTATCAGCATAAATGGGCCGGCATAACCGAGGTAGTAGTAGTGTCAAAGAAAAACCAATGTGACGTCACTGCTTGTATTTAATTTCGTACTTTCAGTGAATAAATTCCCGAGAACTATAGTTCTATCGATCCCCTTTCCTGTATTTTAAAAAGTGCTATAAACACTTCTAGAATAAATCATAATTAAAGTAGAAAGATAGATTTGTGTATATCAAAAGTTCTTCATATACAATAGCGTCATAAGGTCCTATTAGCTTATCTGTATTGTTAACTAATTTAGGAGTGCCCTTTCCGTTCTGATTTGTTTAGGGTTATTTTGTGTTTGTTAAGTGATTAATTGAGTATACATAGTCTAGTCTTTTTAGGCGATAGACTCGTCCCCTGTCACATTATAGGATCGAAATTCCCACTGTGGGTGTACTGGTTACACCTCTGCTTACCCCTTCGGGGATTATAGGCGTGAGTATATATGTATGTACACAGTCAGGTCATAAGTATTGTCACACAGTAAAAACTTTTATTTTAGAATGCTGGCCACAAAAAAGTTTATTGAATTCGAATTTCAAATTGTTCATGAAAATAAAAATGTATACTTTTTAGAATTTTGCTCATTTTTAAATATGGATTGGACGCTTAAAGAAGACCGTGTTGCAGTAATTGCGTTGCATCGTTGCGGTTACGCGCCAATTCAAATTTTTGACATACTGAAAAATTTGAATATAACCAAAAGATTCGTTTATCGTACCATCAAACGATACAATGAAGACTCTAGTGTAGATGACAGGTCAAGAAGTGGTCGCCCTCGGTCTGTTAGGACTCCAGCAGTGATAAAAGCTGTGAAGGCCCGAATTCAAAGAAATCCCAAACGTAAGCAGAAACTGTTGGCCCTTCAGATGGGGTTAAGCAGAACCACGGTGAAAAGGGTGTTAAATGAAGACTTAGGGCTTCGGGCATATCGAAGACAAATAGGACATCGTTTGAATGCTCGTCTAATGGACCTGAGACTGAAGAAATGCCGCGCTTTGTTGAAGCGGTACGCGGGAAAAAAATATCAGGAAATTCTTTTTTCAGATGAAAAAAAATTTACCGTAGAAGAGAGCTACAACAAACAAAATAAATACACCAATACTTTTGAAATTCAATATAATTTTCTGGAATTTTCTATAAACGGTTGAGTAATTCAGTATAGTGTCTAAATAAAAAAAAACTCACCTTCTATAAAGTGACAATCCATTCCACGATTGCGCAATCTGAAACTTGACCTAATAGTGGCGAAGACTTTCCCTTTTCTTTGAAACCGAACCTAAGTTTGTTTTAAACAAATAGATAACTTTAACTGGACCGGAAAGCGTTTAGCAATACCGATAAACGATGTAAAAGTGATTTGTACTATTTTAGGTATTTGTTCGGACATATATATATATATATCAATAAGTTTATCTGGGTCATTGGTAATTATTGTGACAAAATCTACTTTTCTGTTAATAAAAACAATAAAACTTGAAGTGAATAAAAAAATATTTATTACTTTTAGTATTTACAAAGATATACTATGAGTAGTTTAAAATATTATCGTAAAATCTAGTGTATTTAGGGATGAAACATTAACAATATTGACCATATATAATGTACTGTACCTTTGAACACGGACCTCCTATACTAATGTAAGGCATTAGGTCTTAGTCCACCACTCTGGTCAAAATTATAACGATTTTAGACCTCATAAATAATGTATTAAAGCTTACTTAATAATCTAAACCGAGGATTATATAATGATGATAGTACATTTAATAATGATATTTCGACCATTAGGATCTATTATAATTTATTTTGCAATGTTTGATTATCTTTGTGTATACAAGTGTTTGAAATTTTTCGTTAATTTGTCATCGTTAATTTAGTCAGTATCGTCGTACATTTAAAATATTAGAAAGACGTTTTCTCAAATATGGCAGTGTTTTATATGATTTAAAATATTACACTTTTGTTGCTGGGATTGGAATCTGCACCGATCTAGCGATAGGCTTGTTACCTATAACATCATAGGACAGAAATCAGATCAGTCAACCGTGAGTATATTTTTGCCCGTATGAATACAGACACGAGCGAGTTATGTTATTTCCAAAAGCATGATCACTTAACTATTAAATGTATTGTAGTAGTGTATAATTTTGTTTAATCAACGACTGTCTCGGTGAAGTAGTTATTATTGCGCATGTGTTAAGACTACTGTGCTGAGGTCTCGGGTTCGATCGCCGGGTCGGGTAAAGTGACATTGAGTTATTCTATTTTGAAATACTCAGTATTAGCCCATAGTCTGGAAATGAGCCTGGTATGGCAATAGGCTCGCCCCCCATCACATCAATGGGACATTAATAAATGTGAAATAAACAAGAAAAGTGGGCTTACTGGTTACACCCTGCTGACGCCTTCGAAGATTACAGGCGTGAGTGTTTATGTATATGTGTAATTTCTCTAAATAGTTCAACAACCCGGACTATGTTAATATTCCTAGATTCAATCAGATTATTCTCGAAGTTTTGCCAAGTTGCGCACCAGGGCATAAGAGGTGACTTTTATAATTTAAAATGTCATAGGAACGTGTTTTGAATACGTTTCGGCTAGATTTGATCTTATTTGTGAAACTTGACCATATATGCATCTGGTTTTAATGAATACACGGTTTTATTTGTTTGGTATATGTATTTATACCAGCCTTGTATTATATTGTTCCTTTGCTGATGTGAGGGTTTAGGCCTTAGTCCACCACGCTGGCCTAATGCGGATTGGAAGAATTCACCCATCGAAATTCTTATTCAGAATTCTCAGTTAAGCAGATGTTTTTCTTCGACTTTTAAGTATTTTTTTTATTGTTTGATATTCTAGGTCATATATACTAAATTGTTTATAATAAATAACACCTTACACAAATAGTTCTGATCACATAGTAAGATTGTCTTGTATCGTTGACAAACGAGATTTTCGTTGTCAGTACACCGAGACTGGAAACAAACAGTCTGTCTACGTATTCTGTCTCAGTGCGGAGATAGAATACGTAGCCTGTCGTTCCATAATGTAATGTAATTTAATTTAATCTATTTTAATGTAATGTAATTGTGTAATCTATTATGTGTGCTATTTTCGGTATTATTCTATTTTTATTTCTATTGTGATATTGGGTTTTTCTACCTAGAAATACTCAGTATTAACCCGGAGTCTGGAATGGTGCCCGGTGTGGCGATAGGCTCGCCCCCTATCACATTATGGGACCGAAATTCGGCGAAAAGTGGGTGTACTGGTTACACCTCTGCCTACCCCTTCGGGGATTACAGGCGTGAGTGTATATGTATATATATGTATTACTAGCTGTTACTCGCGGCTCCGCCCGCGTGGAGGTCATGTTTGAGACAAAAAGTATACACTACAAAATACCAATTTTCATGCATTTAACTTCAAAAATGAAGGATTTTCATACAAACTTTCATTCCCTATTTTACCCCCTTAGGGGCGGAATTTCCAAAAATCCTGAAATATATATTTTTTATTTTTAACTAAAATGCCAAATACTAATTTTCATGAATTTAACTTCAAAAATGACGGATTTTCATACAAACTATCGTCCCCTATTTTACCCCATTAGGGGTGGTATTTCCAAAAACCCTTCCTTAGTGGATGCCTACGTCATAAAAGGTACCTACTGTCAAAATTTCAAGTCTCTAACCCCAGCCGTTTAGGCTGTGCGTTGATCGATCAGTCAGTCAGTCAGTCAGCTTCTTCTTTTATATATACAGATTTCTATTGTCGTGTACACTATCTTTTTTTTATGAATGCTGTGTATGTCTTTAATTGATATTCATAACTGTTCTTGTGCTGTGATAAATAATAATTCTATGTATATTATGAATATTAGTGACGTACCTCATTAAATAAATAATTTATTCTCTTACTACGCCACAGATCCTATAGATATTAATTAAATAAATGTAATGGTTTTGCAATATTTTCACACGTGCCTGATAACTATATTTTCACAAGTTTGATGAGATAAAAACCTGCATACGTGATCTTATTTTATATTAGTTTTATAACTTCGCGGAACTTATGCAATTACATATCATTGGTAGGCCGGGGAGATGCGAATAGATTGACTCAGTCAGAGATAGTAGATTCGTTTTTATTTAACCACTCATGTCTAGTAAGGATATAAAAAAAAAGTAGGGAGTAAAATACAAGCCAAAATCATTTTTATTTCCATAATATTAAAGTTTAAAATAGCATGTAAGAACGGTGAAACTGGCCAGTATTTGAACGCACCTCCGCGCCGCCGGTGAGCCTATGTGTCATGACTGGTTAATCATCTGCCACAGTATAGAAATCACACGGACTGTTCAGTACACTGATATTGAACTGCGCCGTGTACAGATAGTTAATAGTACTTTTAAACCACTTGCAAATTAGTTCCATCTACCTATTGCCATGTACAGCTGTAGTAATATTTCCACAATTATTGTTATTTTCTACTCCAATTTTTTTACCAACTTCAAAAAAAGGAGGAGTTAACAATTCGTCGTAATCTTTTTTTATGTATGTTCCCCGATTACTCGAAGACGCCTCGACCGATTCGAGAAACTCTTTTTTGTTTAAGAGGGTATACTTCCCATTTTTTCCATTGGCACCAAGTCAGGATCTGGTGATGGGATCTCAGAAAAATCAAGGGCATCCCTTAAATTTTATAGTGACGCATAATTTGTTTTTTTCTAAAGTGAAATATCGAAACGCTCTTTCCAGTGAACAAGGAAGAACAACTAACTATCGCGTGTCATGGTCTCTTATGTCAATTGCATATCTTAAAATGTACATATACTATTGCATACACAGTGGATAGGTCTTGTCTGTCTGCGCGCACGTCAGTTAATTTATTTATGAATAGAATTCATTGTTACGCTAAAAATTTCATCGCTATTGCTATTACAGCTTACATAACATTCGTAGTTGAGTTTGCAATATTTTGTTTTTTACATCACAATACCAAATTGAATTTTATTATTTACACAAAAGATCATTGTCTCGGTGGCGCAGTTGTAATGCGTACGAATACGTCGTACGACTGCTGTGCTGAGGTCTCGGGTTTGATCCCCGGGTCGGGTAAAATTGATATAAAGTTTTTATATCACAAAATACACTGTATCAGCCGGGAGTCTGGAATTGTGTCTGGTGCGGCAAGACACTCGCCCCTTATCACATCACAGCAGGGTAATAAGTTGGCCGAAATGTGGGTGTACTGGTTACACCCCTGCCTACCTCGTCGGGGATTACGTGAGTGCTATACAAAAAATTACTCAATATAAAACCTAATTCAATTTCCCGCCTCACTCTTGCACACTACCGTCCGCTAGTACTACGTTCCGAGATCAACCTGTCTCCTTCCGTCTCTTTCACACACAACGGCATCCCGCTCGCGCTTGTTTACCGACACGATATATAAACAATTTGGCAAGTGCCATTCTATAATGTCTTGCTTATTTATGATATCCTGGTAGCTGCGCGCAAATGTAGGATTCATTTCGAAAGGGGGTTTGGGTAATCTAGGTTCCTTAAGAGGGGGGGGATGAAATATGTTGGTTTAGGTTATTTGATACTACAATTTAGATAATTTTATATGAGATTGTGTAGGCACCTAAAATTTTGTATTTTTCTACATCCAAGTGGCGTATTGTGTTCAAATTTGAAGGGCATTGAAGAAAAGTATTGACCGTTATATTTTTAATTGCGTCGTCGGGTATACGGCAGGGCGATAAAGTAATGCTAGTAAGTAAGTAATGCAGCGGCTTTGCTGTGCCCTGGTATTGCAGAAGTCTATGGACGGCGGTGACTACTTACCATCAGGTGGCCCGTCTGCTCGTCTGCCTATCGAGGCACTAAAAAAAAATTGTGCTTTTAACATCTGGGTACTGCAATTTATATAGGCGCTTATAAACGATAGGATCTTGTGTTAAAGCAGATAAGCTTAACTGATCACATTAAAGTTCTAGTTTTGTATGCATTTGTGTACTCGGACGGGTTTCTACCACTGACACACTGCACCTGATGGTAAGCGCAGTGCTGTCCAGTTAAAGTATCAAGTAGCGACACAATCCCTCGCTAATCAACACAATCATGCCTGCTGTGTAGCTTCACACTACGCCTAAAGGACCCAGGATCGTAGAAAGGATACACAGTAGCTGGCAAACTGTTCCACAGCTTGATGGTGCGGCAAAAATACGAATTTGCGAAACTCTTGGTTCGGGCCGGGGTAGTGGACACCACGAAGGTGTGGCTCCGCAAGCCAGTACGCTTGTTATTGTTGTGGGACAGTAGTCCCTCGTAGTTGATACCCAGGATACAGGTGCGATAAATGCTGGTGGTAGGATATTCATATGTAAAACAAGTGTGTCGCGTTCCGGGATCAGCCAGTGTACATTCGTTTTTGGCGGGAGTCTAGAGTTGGGGTACGATGTTTGGCCGTGTTGCGGCCTTCTGCGTACACTGACACTAGACCCTCGATCGCTTCTTCACCGTATTGCCCATGGCGTAGTGTGAAGAAGCCGGCATGATTGTGTTGAGTAACGGGGGATAGATTGTCTCTCGCTACTCGATACTCTGATTGCATGGCACTGCGCTTACCATCAGGTGCAGTGTGGTCACTTTGCCGTGCCAGGTTTGACCTAGCGTGTGATCAGGACTATGTGTGTATATCTATTGCGTATTATTGAGGCGTTTTTTTAAATATTTAGTGTGTTGTGAAAAAAGCTTTTTAATACGCATTTTTTAATTACATTCACATTATTTATGCGATGTCTAAACGGTCACAAGGTCCAGTGACTGTAGATTATTGAAATCATTATGCAGATTGGTATTAATGAAACGAAAATTGCGTTTGTCGATGTAGATTTGAATCCCGGATAGGTCAAGACCACAGATTATGTACGGTTGTACATTGGAATTTGTTTATTGTATTAAGTCCTGACGTATCTTTTTTTTTACCTAAATAGGCTTGCGTTTGACCACTATCTCGCCTGATGGTAAGTGATGATGTGGTCTTCGGTGGAGCACGCTTGCCTAGAAGATACCTATTCACTCTTGACTTAAAGATACCCCGGTTATAATTTTCGGGAAATATAGACTCCGGCAAAGAGTTCCACTCTCTAGCGGTGCGCATGATAAATGTACTAGCAAAACGCTTCGTGCGCGCTGGTGGAATATCAACCATGTATCGATGACGCTTCGCCGAGTCTCTTGTCGTCCGATGATAGAAAGGGGTTGGGCGAATTAAATTGTGTAATTCCAAGGCACAATCGCCGAAATGTATCCGGTAGAAAACCGATAAACTGGCAACTTTACGTCGATGTTCAAGGCTTTGCAGCCTTGCCTCGACTATGGATTCGTTACCTATGAGCCTCTTGGCGCGTCTTTCGATGGCCTCCAACGCCTCAAGCTGGTACTTGGCCGATCCATCCCAAAGATGAGAGCAGTACTCCATGCACGACCGGACTTGGGCTTGAATGCAATATCGAAAGCTTTATCATGGTAAAAAGGACTGAGTTGTATGTCGTGGTGAGAAAAGTGTTTTTTTTCTTAAACGAGCAGGCCACCTGATGGTAAGTAGGAACCGCTACCCTTAGGCTTCTGCACTTTTAAGTTTCAGTTCCGGACCCGTTTAATATTTTTTTCTAAATTATTCGAATTATTACAAACATACATATACATATACACTCACGCCTGTAATCCCCGAAGGGGTAAGCAGAGGTGCACCTCTGCTTACCTCTCTGTACTGGTTACAACCAGTACACCCTCTTTTCGCCGAATTTCGGTCCCATAATGTGATAGGGGGCGAGCCTATCGCCATACCGGGCACAGATTATAGACTCCGGGCTAATACTGATTTAGATAGAAAAACCCAATATCACTTTACCCGACCCGGGGATCGAACCCGAGACCTCAGCACAGCAGTCGTAACGCATGCGTAATTACAACTGCGCCACCGAGGCAGTCATTGACCCATACATGCTTAATTATTAAAATATGTATAGTACACACAGTGGCGTATTTAGAATTCCTCTGATAAGATAAAAACGAACAGAGCCTGTAGAAAATGCTAGTCCTTTAAATATTATTCAATGTGCGAATCATTTGACTTAAAGATTTCTGGGAACACTTGAATCTGAAGATGGATTTATTGTAAGAATGTTGATAAAAAATAGTAATGAGCGCTTGTGGGTTTTTGTGGATGAATAATATGATGGATGAAATGATTTGTTAACCGACTTCAAAAAAGGAGGAGTTTAACAATTCGTCGGAATCTTTTTTTTATGTATGTTACCTGATTACTCGAAGACGCCTGGACCGATTCGAGAAATTATTTTTTTGTTTAAAAGGGTATACTTCCCATGTGGTCCCATTGGCACTATGTCGGGATCTGATGATGGGATCTCAGAAAAATCAAGGGAAACCCTAACATTTTATAGTGTCGGATAATTTGTTTTTTATTGAAGTCGGTGTACTTTTTATGTATAAAAAACTTTTACTTATTAGTGCCTCGATAGGCAGACGAGCAGACGGGCCACCTGATGGTAGTAGTCACCGCCGCACTGTGGATCGAAAATCAGCTTTCGAAGACTCAGGAATCCGATGTTTAAATTGTAATATTTTATGGTTGGAATGGCTTCTTTTTATTACTACTATGCTCAAATAAGTCACATGAAATAATTGTCTTGAAAATTAAGGATTTATAATTTTTTTACGAAAAAAATGTATGTAGCAGGTATAAAAAATTAAGATATCTCGAGAACCGCAAGGTTTCCCGTAATATCCTTCCGTGCGATTTTAGTACTGATTAATTATGATTTTTTGGTATACTCAGAATTACGGGAATCGCTGCACAAGTTTCTTTAAAAAATCATCAAAGGTTTGAAAATTATTTGTCATTTAGATGAAATCAGATTTGGATGAAATTTGGTACACGTATAGACCATGTCCTGGAGTTACATATAGGCTACTTTTTATCCCGGAAATTGGCATAAATTCGGCGAAAAGTGAGTGTACTGGTTACACCTCTGCCCACCCCGTTCGGTGACCTGCCCTGTGACCATGAAGACTGTAAAGCCTTCGAAACGTCGGGTTAAAAAAAGTAAAATGAACCGCGATATAATCTACCGTTGAACCTCGATAGGCAGACGAGCAGACGGGCCGCCTGATGGTAAGTAGTCACCGCCGCCCATAGACTTCTGCAATGCCAGGGCACAGCAAAGACGCTGCCTACCGTTACCGTTACGGCTTGTATTAACTATGAAGTTAGATATGTATTTTTCGAACCTGCAACTTGTGGTTCCGCGGTCTGTATCACTCCTAACTAAGCCATTGTCGCTATTCACATTACCATAAAGATTGCATCAAAACCACGACATACAACTTCGTAAACACTACAATACACGTTAAGTTACACGCTCCCATCCGGTTAACTTAACTATTCAACATAACTGCGCGGTTAGTCACTAACTGTTGCGTGATAAGATAACGCTCGCACCTTTGTTTTATGAGTTACGTTTAAATACATTTATTTTCTCAAAAAGATTACAAAAATCACTTACAAAGAAAATACAATATGAGAAGTATGAAATACTAGATGTTGCCCGCGGCTTTGCCCGCATGGTAGTTATTTTTGAAGGCTTTTCCTTCAAAAATGTGAAATCCAGGGAGACATCTTAAGCTATTACAGCTTTCTATAATGTGCTATCCCATAGGAACCGTGCATTCTCCGGGGTAAAAGTCTGGCATTTTCAGGTCCTTCAACTAACATTATGCAAAAAATCATGTCGATCCCTTACTCCGTGTAAAACAAAAATCTACTATCCCACGGGAACCGTACATTTTTCCAGAGTCAAAAGTAGCCTATGTGCTATTCCAGACTATAATCTATCTCTGTGCCAAATTTCAACCAGATGCGTACAGCCGTTCTGGCGTGATTGAGTAACAAACATACATCCATCCATCTAAACATTCGCATTTATAATATTTGTAGGAAGTATCCGTTTGCCATGCCATAAGCCATGTAAGTAAATTTTTTGGCAACTTGGTTCCGAAATATCTTTATTATTTACACTTACGAAATTTTTATTAGGATGTACTACATATAAACCTTCCGGAAAAAAATCATGATGGTGAAAACCGTTTCGAAAAACTATTTTTAAAGAAAGAATTAGCGGATGAACAGACAGCGTGTGGGTCTTTTTTATACTTTTTATGTATAGATTTGTGGTCACGAAATACGCGTCTACTGTTTTAAATAACGCAAAATATGAAAATAAATTAATCGGCAGTACTGTCAATATAAGTAACCCTTAAACAAAAACCTTGTTGAACTAAAAGTTACTTACTGATTGCCTCGATGGCGCAGTTGTAATTGCGCATGCGTTACGACTGCTTTGCTGAGGTCTCGGGATCGATAAATCAAAGTGATATTGAATTTTTATATTTAGAAATATTCAGTATCAGCCCGGAGTCCGGAATTGTGCCCGGTATGGCGATAGGCTCGCCCCTTATCCCATAATGGGACCGTAATAATTCGGCGAAAACTTGGTGTTCTGGTTACACAACTGCCTACCCCTTTAGGGATAACAGGTGTGAGTGTATATGTATGTATTTTACTTGACTTATATTTCGAATAATAATAAAAATAATAGTTTACTTAATTATTTTTTTGTCCTAGCACGGCAAAGTTAGCTCACTGTACCTGATGGTAAGCGCAGTGCCGTGCAGTAAGTGTATCAAGTAGCAAGAGACAATCTATCCCTCACTGCTCAACACAATCATGCCTGTTTGCTGTGTAGCTTCTTCACTACGCCTAAAGGACCCAGGATCATAGGAGGGAGGGAACACGGTAGCTGGCAAACTGTTCCACAGCTTGATGGTGCGGCAAAAATATGTATATATATTTTGAATAAATAAACTAATTGCTTATGTATTTATACATATACATAAAATATGTTTTCTGTTATATATATTTTTATTGCACTGACTTGTCATAAGAGCTATGTAATTGCCTACATGAACAATAAACGATTACATTTTTCACTATACGCATTTTTAGTGGCCCGAAACGTATTACCATCCGGAAAGTCCCTTTTACTCATTTATTTTCTTTTGTTTTTACAATCTGTTACTTGGGTTCTTGTACAAACGTTATTTGATTTTGATATTTAGTTTCCTTTTTCGTCGGTATCTTTTTTAAATGTTGGTAATTAATATTTTTCCTAAAAACCCTGAAGGGTTTTATTATTATTATTATACAATTTAAATTTCATGTGTATTGATGATTTGTTTACATGTTAGGAGGAAGTATGTAATAAGAATCTCAAACAAATTATTCCATATTTTTAGTTCGAATTTTTATAGAAAAATGCACTTCAAGTTTTTTCCCTACAACTTACTATTTAACTTTCGTGAATGTTTCGTGATAGAAAAACCCAATATCACTTTACCCAACCCGGGGATCGAACCCGACACCTCAGCACAGCAATCGTAACGCATGCGCAATTACAACTGCGTCACCGAGGCAGTCAGGCTACATATTATATCTTAATCATATTATATTTATATCTTAAACATAGTCTCCTATGGACTGCCTCGGTGGCGCAGTTGTAATTGCGCATGCGTTACGATTGCTGTGCTGAGGTCTCGAGTACGATCCCCGGGTCGGGTAAAGTGATATTGGGTATTTCTACCTAGAAATACTCAGTATTAACCCGGAGTCTGGAAGGGTGCCCGGTGTGGCGATAGGCTCGCCCCCTATCACATTATGGGACCGAAATTCGGCGAAAAGTGGGTGTACTGGTTACACCTCTGCCTACCCCTTCGGGGATTACAGGCGTGAGTGTATATGTATGTATGTAGTCTCGTATGGGTAGTGCAACGCATTTTTATACCTAGAACGTCCAAGACGCATGAAGGCGTAGTAAGTATGACTATATTTACTTTGCTATTGCAAACTTATGAGTACAAAGGCGCAGCAGATAACATTTTACTTCTGTGTTACTCAAGTAAATATGTATTTGTAAGTGATAAAGACATTTGCTGGTGGTAGGATATTCATATACGCCCGGATGGCGACCACCGTACACATGGTGTAAAACTCGCCATAGTGGCACACGCAAGTGTGTCGCGTTCCGGGGTCAGCCAGTGTACATCCGGTTTTTGACAGAGTCTAGAGTTAGGGTACAATGTTTAGCCGTTTTGCGGCCTTCTGAGTACTCTGACACTAGACCGTCGACCGCTTCTTCACCTCCTTGCCCATGGCGTAGTGTGCAGAAGCTGAACAACAGGCCGGCATGATTGTGTTGAGTAGCGAAAGATAGATTGTCTCTCGCTACTTGATGCACTATCTGGACGGCACTGCGCTTACCATCAAGCGCAGTGTGGTCACTTAGCCGCCAGGATAAAAAAAGGTACCCCATAAGTCGTAGTATGGTATGACACAGTAAAAATTGAGTGATGGCATTGTGTATTTTTAGAATAATTGTTTAATTTTAATATAAATACATATATACACTCACGCCTGTCATCCCCGAAGGGGTGGGCAGCGATATAACCAGTACACCCATCCGCCGGTCTTATTACGGTCCCATAATGTCATAGAGGGGCGATTTTATCGCCATACCGGGCACACTATTTATTTTTAATGTAAAAATAAAAATGAGTTGACATATTCATGTTAGAAATCAGTATCTGTGATACTTTAAGGTGGTTACGGCTTACAGCTTAAAGGTCACAGCTCATTAGAGCCACCCGGCATCCGACCTGCACCGCCTCGCCTCGTGCGGTTAGTATTCTTTATATGGACCTTTATGGTATGCATCAACTCCGTAAAGTCACCGGATCGCCTCGGTCGTAAGCCGTCCACGCGCGGACGGCGAGTTGACCACTCGGTGACAAATCGCTGCTCACATGCGTGCCTGGCGTTGCTGCGCATTGCCAACGCACAAGCCCCATGAGTCGCGACGCGACGTTTACTGGTGACAACGCGGCGTCCACCTGTGGACCACTTGTCGACAACGAGTGGACGCGGTGCCGGGTGGCTCTAATGAGCTGTGACCTTAATACACCGTCTCTGAGTTGTATAGATTTCAATGAAACAACTATGATATCCCCCTATACTATGATAACTCCCTCTCCAGTCCTCATCGTTGTATCCTTCCTTGCCTACCAGCCCTTGATGGTGGTTTTTTTTTATATAATGGCACGGCAAAGTGACCACACTGCACCTGATGGTAAGCGCAGTGCCGTCCAATTAGAGCATCGAGTAGCGAGAAACAATCTATCCCTCGCTACTCAACACAATCACGCCGGCCTCTTGTGTAGCTTCTTCACACTACGCACGGGGGCACGGAGGTGAAGAAGCGGTCGAGGGTCAGAAGACTACACGGTCAAACATCGTACCCCAACTCTAGGACCCCGACAAAAACCGGATGTACACTGGCTGATCCCGGAACGAGACACACTTGCGTGTGCCACTATGGCGGGTTTTACACCCTGTGTAAGGCGGTCGCTATCCGGGCGGATATGAGTATCCTACCACCAGCAAGTTTGTAAGTTCCCATGACGTTTAACATAATCATTTGTTCCGTATGGTGAATTTTCCATCTGTGTTTTGACCTGTTATAAGTGCCTGTAATATGTTTACATGATCAATAAAGATTATTATTTATTTATTTCATATAATGACCAACCTACCAACCCGCATTAGGCCAGCTTGGTGGACTAAGAGGCCTCTCACTAGTAGAGGAGGCCCGTGCCCAGCAGTGGGACAATGTTTAATACAGGGCTAGTAATGTTATTATATAATGAAAATCGAATGTTTTCTCCACCATTCTCGAGCGGAACCGCGTGCGAACACTACTCGGTCGTTACTTAATAATCGAAAGTGTGTCAGTCGGTCCGTTTGTGTTGTGTATTACAAGGTAAATATTTTATTTTTTATTATTGGTGCAACTCGGACCCTGGCACTGCGGTCTGCATTCCGGCGAGACGGCTTTATTAAATAAGTTGGTTGGGTGAAATGAAAAACCCTGTGTCAGTAGGCAGTGTATTGTTACTTGCTTTTACCTGCAGGTTCGTAGTACGCTTGATAACACAGGGGACTGTGACACAGTGGATAAGAATAATAAATTATATTAAATCTGACAAAATTTATACCTTATTAACTCATAAAATACACTCCAATGGATACCAGTTCTATATTAAATACTGTCTCATTGCTGGGCACGAGTCTCCTCTACTAATGAGGTTAGGCCTTAGTCCACCACGCTGGCCTAATGCCGGTTGGTAGAGTTCACATACCTTCGAAATTCATAAGAATTCTCAGATATGCAGGTTTCCTCGCGATGTTTTTTTCGTCGTAAAAGCTATAATCAATACCCATGTATTGAAAAGTCGGAGGTGTATGGCATTTAGGCTGGAATCGCACCTACGACTGTCGTCTCGGCAGTCCGTATCACTTTGCTGCGCAAACCGCAGCGTTTGTTGGCGCAGCGAATAGTAAGGGGCTACCGCACGGTCTCCCACGAGGCGGCCTGCGTATTGGCCGGCACCCTCCCTTGGGAGTTGGACGCAAAATTCCTCTCGTCCGCGTTCTTCTGGCGGGAGGAGGCGTCCAGTCGCCGTCAGGTGAGACTGGCCCCGAGTGAGATTGCAGCCCGGTTTCGCAGAACCGCTGTGGAGAAGTGGCATACCAGGCTGGAAAGCCCAAGTGCGGGCTTGAGGACAGTCGCGGCAGTGCGTCCTGTCCTAAAGAGATGGCTAGACAGGCGCCACGGTGCGCCAACTTTCCGGCTGACGCAAGTACTGACGGACCACGGGTGTTTCGGTTCGTTCCTGTGTCGGATCGGAAAGGAGGTGTCTGCCGTGTGCCACCATTGTGGCAACTGCCGCGAGGACACGGCCCAACACACGTTGGAGGAGTGCCCAGCCTGGGACGAAGAGCGCAGCGCTCTTAGAGCAGTCGTCGGAGGAGACCTCTCTCTGCCGGCCGTGGTGTCGTCCATGGTCGCCAGCCGGAGGTCCTGGCGTGCGGTGGCCCACTTCTGCGAGAGCGTCATCTCGCAGAAGGAGAGTGCCGAGAGGGATCGGGAACGAAATGATCCCTCCCGCCGCCAGAGAAGACGTAGGAGGCGCCGGGTGGACGACTGACCGGCGTCTCCCGCCCTGTGGAACGGGGGCGTTTGAATTCCACCACGGTAACCCCTGCCTGCCGTACGAGGCGACTAATTGGGGCCATCGGGGGTCGCGGGCTCGCAGCGGGGGGCTGTCAGCCCGAATCGATGCACTCCCAGTTTCGGAGCATCGTGCGACCCCGAGATGGACGGCAGCGCGTGTGGTAAGGCCTCGTTCGCTGTCGTTGTTCGGTGGGCGGGGGCTCCTAAGCCCTCCCATGGAGATGGGCTGCTACGCAGCACCGCGCAGGGGCGGTTCCGGCAGCAATTCTAGCACTCCTTAGAATACCCCAGGATCGCTCCGTAAGCGCCGATGAAGGCCACCGCGGGGTTTTAGCTGGTAGTGTCGGGTGGGGTGTACATAGGGGGTAGGGACTCGGCCCAGCGGCTGCCCGGATAGCCATCATCCGGGTGAGGGGGATGCTGGGTCGTAAGACCGGCTAGTCCAGCATAACCGTTTTATTCTTATTCCGCTTCCCCCCGAAGCGGGCGGTAGTAATAAAACGCTTTCCCCGCGACAACAAAAAAAAAAAGTCCGTATCACTTCCCAACTAAGCTATAGCTGCATTTATAATACTAGCACTGCATTAAACACTAGATGTTGCCCGCGGCTCCGCCCGCGTTGACGTTATTTTTGGAAGAAAAGGTATACAATCCGTGGAGGTATCTTAAGCTATTACACCTTTCTATATTTTGCTATTCCATAGGAAGCGTGCATTTTTCCGAGATAAAAAGTAGCCTATGTCATTTTCTGATTCATAAACTGCCACTATGCAAAAAATCATGTCGATCTCTTGCTCTGTGAAAAACTAAACTATCCCACGGGAACTGTACATTTTTCCGATATAAAAAACTTATGTGCTATTCCCTTAGAGTATTTAACACTGGAGACGCCATTGAGCGCTTACCCCGTTTGACAAATGTAAGAGCACGGTGCTCATACACGTTCTATAAAACTAGTTGCGCTTCGTGATCCGCCACTAAAAAAGTGACATCAGGTGCGAATTGAGCTCCGTGAAAAAGCCTGCCTGTAGCGGTATTAACATGTAAAAATAGATATGATATATCAAACTTACAAAAATACAACATTATTTTTCACCTGGGCGTATTTTTTTAAAGTAATATTATCCTTAAAAGCAAAAAAACATATAATTTCTAAAAATTATCATCGGGTAATAAATGTTGCCAGGTTAAACTTTTAGCCACAGTAGTGCAAAATTTATTTGCATTCAATATCTTAAACGCAAGTTGTTTTTTTATATTCATTTTTAACTAGATATTGCCCGCGGCTCCGCCCGAGTTTTTTTTTTTTTTTTTTTTTTATCCTAGCACGGCAAAGTGACCGCACTTCACCTGATGGTAAGCGCAGTACGGTCCAATTAGAGTATCGAGTAGCGAGAGACGATCTATCCCCCGCTACTCAACACAATCATGCCGGCCTGCTCCTTCACACTACGCCATGGGCAAGAAGGTGAAGAAGCGGTCGAGGGTCTATTGTCAGGGTACTCAGAAGGCCGCAAAATGGCCAAACGTTGTACCCCAACTCTAGACCCCCAAAAAACCGGATGTACACTGGCTGATCCCGGAACGCGACACACTTGCGTGTGCCACTATGGCGGGTTTTTCACCCTGTGTACGGTGGTTGCTATCCGGGCGGATATGAATATCCTTCCACCAGCTAGTGTAGGTCTTGGAGCATTTTAACCTTCTATATTTTGCTATCCCATAGGAAGCGTGCATTTTTTGCGTGCATGTGGATTGAGTGAGCACCTTCCAAAAATCGTTTTTTATTTATTAGGTATTTAGTAAAAGTTCTAAAACAATTGTAAAACCAATCCTGGAATTTGTAAAAAGATAAAACCGAAGATAAATCAGTTAATATCTGCTCACTCAATCCTGATAAGGGGCAACCCAGATCTACAAATGTATCAAGTTTACATATCAAATTTAGGTTTTAGGATTTAGTAAAACCTTAGTGAAGTCACAGTATTTAATTTCAGATCACCTAGTGCCCTATTTAAAAAGTTACAAATTGTTATTGGTGCTCACTCAATCCACATGCTTTGAAAAGTCAAGATTTCTTACGAATTACCTATAAAATCAAGTTTAATTATATTTCTAGATTTAGTAAAAGTGGAATAGAAATTTGTAAAACACAAAACGAATCACTATCATGCTTCGTTTTTGAAAAATTATTTTTTATAGGTGCTCACTCAATCCACACGTTTTTGAAAAGTTAAAATCTTTCATATCTATAAATCTGTAAGCGCTACAAAAAATGTGAATACGTCAAGATTTAGTAAAAATTTTTACTAAATATTGGCTGTTTCACATTTTCGATTTTTTGCTTACTTAAAGAGATATTACTTTTTTAATGTTTTCCATACAAACTTACAATGTAGGGTCGCCACACGTGTCAAAATACAGGATATTCTACTAAATTAATTTGTATTTGCCTATATGTAAATACCTAAAGGAAACACGCACGGGCCGGTAATAAGCTCAGCGAAACGTGGATACTAGTAGTAGACACCTCTGCCTACCCCTTTTGAGATTACAGAGCTGAGTGAGTATGTATGCTAATTGGACTAAAGTGATTAAATTAAACGATACTTTATAAATATATTTTATTATTTCAGTAAAAAAAATATTGAATCCTTGAAATGCTATACATTATTTAGATTTAGTCAATCTTTTTTACTCTACCGCCAGTTCGGAATGCAGTTTTACTAGAAAAGAACGGGCGAGAAACTAGCGTTGCTCTTTTCGAACACCGGTTAACAATATTTGGTCATACAATTGATTAGATTAGAACAGCTCAATGTATGTTAATTAGGTTGCCTTATATTGTGAAATAAAACTTATTACAAGGCTTATTGTTGCACGTGACCGCCGTGAAATACATAAAAATCTCGATTTCTTGAGCAGTTGGTCCTTACTGAAACAGTCTGAGTAGACCAGTCCACAAGAGCAGCACCCGTTCACAACTAATGACGCATGTGCCATCCATCGACCTCCTCAACCATTTTACTGGGAAGTGACCGATTCCGCACATGACGCCGCAGCAAGCACAGACAGAATTCAACAATGAAAATATTAGACACTAAAATCAAGTAAAGTCATGTAAGGCATACTGTTCACATTAGTTCGCAATGTTAAGGAAATGAAATATATTATACACTCATTTGCAAACAAAACGGACACCTAAGCAATGAACCATTTCAAATGTTACTATTGGTTTGTTTGATAATTATAAGTAGTTTTACTTTCACAATTTTGTAAATTAATAAGCAAATAATCGTTTTCGTCAGTATTATCATAAAATTTTGTTAAAATTTATGGGTTTTAATGCTAAAGTTCACTAGTAGTGTATGCTCGCTAGTAGTGCATATGCTCGTGAAGTAAAAGTTGACAAAGATTTTTGTTTGTTTTTTATTTAATAAAGTAAAAGCAGATAAATGTTTAGTATCGAGTGTGACCCCCTCTAGCTGAAATCACAGTTTGAATTCGTCTGGGTATGCTAGCGAGGATATCCCGGATACTTGCTTGCGGAATACGTTCCCACTCCGCGGTAATCACATTCTTCAGCTCTCTGACGGTCTGCGGAGCCGGTTGTACTGATCTCACGCGTCGTTTCAGAACGTCCCAGACATGCTCTATAGGATTGAGGTCGGGACTTCGAGCTGGCCAATCCAAACGACGAATGCCGACCTCTTGCACATACGCTTCCACATCGCCAGACCGGTGGGCGCGAGCGTTGTCGTCCATAAAAATTGAGTCTTCGCCTAAAGCAGCCAATGCGGGTTGTGCATGAGGAATTAGAACTTCCGTTATGTATCGATGTCCAGTCAGTGAGCCGTTTTCAATGAAGACTAACACTGTATGATCCATTGAATTTATTCCTGCCCAAAACATAACAGAGCCCCCACCATAAGGTGTGGTTTCTTCAAAACAAGCCTCTGCAAAGCGTTCTCCTCGTCTTCGTAGCACTCGCTGACGTCGATCTTCACCGAACAGAGATATCCTGGCTTCATCGGAGAACGATACCCTATTCCAGTCTTCTTGAGTCCATGACTCACAATTTCGAGCAAACCTAAGCCTGGCAACTCTGTGCTCACGGAGTAACTTAGGGCCGCGGGCCGGGCGATGACTGCGTATATTGGCCGCGAGAAGCCTCCTCCTGACCGTCCATAGACTAATATGCACATTTCTTACTTCTTCGGGGTTGTTCTTAAGGTCCACATACGAAGACTTGCGATTTCTCAATGCGCGACTCACAAGAAAACGATCATCCCGTGGTTGGGTACATGGTTTTCTTCCAGAACCAGGCCTTCTCTCGACGGAACCGGTGTCTTGATACCGCTGCCAGGTCCTTTGAACCGTCGAGCGACTCACACTTAGCCTCTGAGCCATGAAGCATTGGCTGCAACCCTCTTCGAGCAGCGCAATAATTTTGGTAGCTTTTACCACTTTCTCTAACATTATTGAGACAGCTAAACAGCAATAAATGAAGCTTTGACAATTAAGAATATGAAATAAATTCATAAAAATTGACTAAAAGTTATGAAAACCGATATTATCTTTTGGAACTTCGCACCAAAAATGTAGGATAAAAAGTGGTTTTCTGTAAAAACGAGCATCAAACGAAAATTTGAATTTAGAACGTACTGTTTTAAACACCACGGCATTTTTAAAACCGGCCAGTAACATGTACAAATGATTGAAATCATTTTGATACCGTATTTTTTTAAAGAAGAATTAAAATCAAAACCGCCCGTTTTTTTTGTTTATATAAGGTTCCTAATTATAATTTAATGGCTACACTTCTAAGTAATAGCATAATATATTCCGAAGCCTTTCGGTCATCTAAATATTCAGAAATGTTGTAATAGGCTAAATAGTATATGTATTTTATTTAGTTCTTTAATATGATTGGGAACCTTATTGTAAAAGCGTATACAAAGCCCCTTGAAAGAAGAATTTTCCTCCCCAAGAACTTCTAGAACTTAGCGATAGATCTTATAGCTCGCTTTTGGAGAGTAAAATGATATTCATGTCAGCAGCACCACCGCATAGTAGAGTCCCGTGACACATCAAACTATGGCAATATGCAAAATATATAAAACTTAGCCATGTCAGCGTTGGTCAGTTGTCGTATTTTACTCTCAGCGTAAGTTGCGGCACTTCGTTTTTTGGCTAATAATGATATTTGGTATAGATGTCCTCGCGAACCTCGCGATCGCCTTAAAAATATCTTTGTCCCGGCCCGTCTATCCCACGAGATAAAATTTTCAGGAGTAAAAATTATAATAAGAGTAGTCTATAGCACTCAGGGAACTCATTAAAATACGTTTCTTACAGTGAAAGATTTTTCACAATCGATTCCGTAGAACCGGAGATTACCCCGAACATCCAAACTTACAAATTTTACCTCTTTTATATATTAGTACAGACGCCTTTTATTTATACAATAACAACAAATGTCAATAGAATATTTTTAGTAACTACGCAGATTTATTTAAAGTAACAAAATTATTATAACTTTTATTTAGGTATACTTAATAGTCACATTTGTATTTAAGCTTCGTGCTTAAATACTTAAATAACACGTTAAAAAGAATAAATTCAGATATCAGTATGTTTCAACTATTTTATATAATAAGTAGTTCAGAATTCCCATACGAATTTAATTAGTAAATTGGTGCTAGGTGGTATTGATAATATTAATTTGGGTTCCTATAAATAGGTAAAAATAAATTAATTCAACCATGTGTCGCTGAGCTTATTACCCTCCCATCATATTTTTAATATTTATATCGTCGTGATTCATATAGGCATAAGAAATTTAGGTACATATAGGCATAACTAGAGGTAGCCAAATACAAATTAATTTAGTAGAATATCCTGTATTTTGACACGTGTGGCGACCCTACATTGTAAGTTTGTATGGAAAACATTAAAAAAGTAATATCTCTTTAAGTAAGCAAAAAATCGAAAATGTGAAATAGCCAATATTTAGTAAAAATTTTTACTAAATCTTGACGTATTCACATTTTTTGTAGCGCTTACAGATTTATAGATATGAAAGATTTTAACTTTTCAAAAACGTGTGGATTGAGTGAGCACCTATAAAAAATAATTTTTCAAAAACGAAGCATGATAGTGATTCGTTTTGTGTTTTACAAATTTCTATTCCACTTTTACTAAATCTAGAAATATAATTAAACTTGATTTTATAGGTAATTCGTAAGAAATCTTGACTTTTCAAAGCATGTGGATTGAGTGAGCACCAATAACAATTTGTAACTTTTTAAATAGGGCACTAGGTGATCTGAAATTAAATACTGTGACTTCACTAAGGTTTTACTAAATCCTAAAACCAAAATTTGATATGTAAACTTGATACATTTGTAGATCTGGGTTGCCCCTTATCAGGATTGAGTGAGCAGATATTAACTGATTTATCTTCGGTTTTATCTTTTTACAAATTCCAGGATTCGTTTTACAATTGTTTTAGAACTTTTACTAAATACCTAGTAAATAAAAAACGATTTTTGGAAGGTGCTCACTCAATCCACATGCACGCCATTTTTTCGAGATAAAAGTGGTCTTTGTCATTTTCTGATCCCTAAACTGCCACTATGCAAAAAATCATGTCGATCCCTTGCTCTGTGAAAAACTAAACTATCCCATGGGAACTGTACATTTCTCCGGGATAAAAAGTAGCCTATGTACTTTTCCAGACTATAATTTATTTCTGTGCCAAATTTTAAATAGATTCGTCCAGCCGTTGTAGCGTGATTGGATATCAAACAACCATGCATCCATCCAAACATACGCATTTATAATATTAGTAGGATTACTTTATTTATGCTTTCTTAACTTAATTTATAATTTAAAAATATTAGGAGAGTTGACATATCGATTAAGTTTACAATTTCATAAACTTTATTACACTGGCATTTTGGGTGGTTTATGTGGTAACACTGTCGTTTATGCAAGACTCAAATAGTGTTGTAGATAAACTTATAAAGGTTATCGATATTATTACTAATCCATCTGGACTGTCTTCTAAACACATACTTTTAATGTAAATAGTTCTAACACACTAGGAATGTAACAAAATATACCAAAACCAAAATAAAGTATTTGTCAAAAAAATGTGATCCTAAAAATGTATCCGGTATATTTAAAAAATATTTAGATATGAATTTTGGCGCCAATCATTTATTACGTAAGATGATGTGGGGGGGGAGTCGATCATGTCTTAATTTTTCTTACAAGGGGAGGGAGTCTTAATAGTTCTTACGTAAGATCACACAAATGCGCAAAGTTAGGATTATACTTTGAAAAAGCGCGGGCCATGCCTATAATTTTAAAAACATGCAACTTAGATTTTTTTATATTTTTTTGAAAACCGGTATGACTTGCCCTTTCACCCGGTTCCGGCTTGACGTCGACTTTTGGGACATCCTGTATTCATGTCGAGATCTCAAGCCCATTTTATATGCTCTTCATAATAGATAGCCGTTAGCCGGCTACCACACCAAAACAGGCGATAATCGCTCTCAATGACATACAATAATTTCATTCGCTAATCGCATTCGTTACCAGTAACACTGTATTTCTTGGCTCCGCTTATTTAATTTGAAATTTTATGGAATAACAGAACATGTTCTCACAAACTATATACCATTGGAAAGATCGTGTTGTGTACTTTCCGGTGGTATATTTGCTGAATCGGAATACCTCAAAACGAGTCAGTAATCATCAAATACATTTTAAAATAATTTGCAACGGCCGTCATTGTTGTATTCCATGTGCTGACATACCTGAAAAACGCTTCTCTACAATTAGTGTTGACCAAAAAAAAATGGAAGTGTCACGGAAGTGGAAGTGTCAAAGCAACCAAAAACTGATAACAGTAATACACCTTTACGTCCCATTGACTCACCCGGCAAGTCAAGGAACAATAATGACTCACTACCTTTTAATGACAATATTACGCATCGAAAAAAGCCACTGTTGATACTAGCGCAATTAGTGGAAGTTCCGGCTTAAACTCGGCTTAAACCGCGTCAGTTATTACAAAGAAAGACGTTAGGGAAATAATAAGAGAAGAATTCAATGTCATGAAATTGGCTTTAGCACAGGAGCTTAACCAAACCCTTAAGCAGATGGTGAGAACCGAATTTCAATCTATAAAACAGGAAATAACTGCTTTGGAGAATAATGTTTGTTTCTGAATGAAAATTACGAAACCACCAGATCCGCCATCGCCAAATACCAGGACACAATGGGAGAGCTAAAGAAAGAGAACGTTCAGTTAACAAATACGTTACAGGATTTGCAAATCAGGCTTCAGGTTGCTGAGCAGCATTACCGTTCTAACAATCTTGAGATAGAGTGTGTCCCCGAGCACAAACAGTAAAACTAGTATCTATGATTACTCAGCTGTCTAAGGTATCCTGCGACTTGAAAGAATCCGACATTCATCATTGCACTCGTGTGGTAAAAAGTAACAGACAAGAGACCCGCTCAATCATTGTTAAATTGGCTACCCCTAGGCTTCGGGATACATTTTTAGCGAAAACAATAAATTTTAATAAGGCAAACGACAAGCTCAGTACTGCTCACATAGGCATTGGAGGTAATAGATCGCCGCTTTACATTGTTCAGCACCTATCACCTAAAAACAAACTACACGCAGCGGCTCGCCAGATCGCCAAAGATAAAGAGTACAAATTCGTGTAGATTAAGCAAGGTCGTGTTTTCATGGGGTGCTGGGATTAACAATGAAATCTTTAAAAACAAAAAAAAACAAAGACGATGCTGTGGGAAAAATGTCTATCCCAGGGGACGAAAGTGACCCTGGGAAGACGGATGATGCTGGGCGAAAGGCTAAGAAGGCAACTGCTAAGGCTGCCTCAACTGTCTCAGCTCCTGAGGAGGATACCGGAACGAGCGGCGTAATGACGCGCTCGAAGAGGGCGGCAAGAGCTCGGCAACTGGACGCATCTGCAAGCGACAGTGACGATGAACCGGCGCCAAAAGTGCTTGCTCTATCGGCTGTGGTGTCTGACGAAGATACCACGCCGATGGAAGTAACTGGTGACCGTGACTGGCGCTTGCAGATGTCAGCCATCATCCAGGACGTGGCCAGCAAGGCACAAAATATTCAAGGGACGGAGCAGCAGAGGCTGAATCTCGCGGCGAAAGAGCTGTTGGTGAGGGCTGAGGAGTCAGCCTCCGCAGAGGTGGGCAGGCTGGAGGCTGAGAAGGCGGCGATGGCTCGGGAAATCGCCGTCCTCAAGGCCTCCCTTGCGTCCCAACAGCGGACCCTGGATCAGATGGTGGCGACTGTCCAAGCGATACAAGGACAGTCACAGCCAGCGGCCCAAACTGGAGCCGCTTCTGGAGAGGAGGACCGCCTCGAACGGTTCGAGCGCTGTCTTTTAAATATCATTGACGCGCGCTTGAGCGATATATACTCGAGGCTACCTCCAGAGCCCATCATGCGGCCTCCATTGGCCGCCGATAGGGCTAAAGCTCCGGTAACGCCTGCAGTCTCTGGGCCGTCAAAGGCCGCATCAGTCGCTGCCGGTCCACCGGTCACTACGAAAGGAAAAGGGCTGGGCAAGGGAAAGAGTAACGCCCAGCCCACCCCTGTTGACGCTCCCCGACCCCGACTTACGCCTGTCGTAGTCGCTGGGCCGGCGGAACCGTCAACGTCTATGGCGTCGCCAAATCCCCCTCAACCTAAATCCCGAAGGGGGGGAAAGAGGGGAAATAAAATAAAAAACAGGAGCAGCACTCCCGTTGCGAAACCCCGAGAACCGCGGCCACTACCTCCCGCTCCTGCATCGATGGAGGAGGGGTGGAATGTTGTTGCCAAGAAGGGCCAGAAAAATCCCCAGCCCGTGCCGATAGCTGCGGTGGCCGCACCGCCGCAGCAGCACCGGCCGAAGCCGCGAATAAATCTACCCCGCAAGGCAGCCGTTACAATAACGGTTACGCCGGAGGGGTTAGCGCGGGGCGTCACATACGCCTACGTATTGCGGCAGGTCCAGCAATCCGTGGACCTGGCCGGCCTCGGCATTGCTGAGACTCGGGCGCGCCTAATGGCGACGGGCGGGTACCTGTACGAGGTACCCGGCCCAGAATCCGAAAAGAGGGCCGACTCCCTGGCCGATAAAGTCAGGGAGGTATTCCGCGGAACGGAACTGGCGGACGACGTACGCGTTTCCCGTCCGTTCAAGGCCGCGGAATTGCGAATATCCGGGTTGGACGCGTCAGCCGACCCGGAAATAGTAGCAGCGGCCCTCGCAAAGGCTGGGGATAGCCCCAATGAAACTTTTAAGGTCGGGGAGATCCGCCCCGACCGGTCGGGCCTTGGTGCGGCGTGGGTGCGGTGCCCCGCCAAGGTCGCCGACAAAATATTAAAGTCGGGCCGAGTCTTGATCGGCTGGGTGTCGGCGCGTGTCCAGCTCCTGGAGGCGAGGCCTATGCGGTGCTACCGTTGTCTGCACAGAGGACATGTGCGGATGCGGTGCACCGATGAGTGTGACCGCAGCGAAATTTGCTATCGCTGCGGCATTGTGGGTCACAAGGCCAAGGGGTGCTCCGCGGAGCCGCACTGCGTAGTTTGCGCAGGTGTCGGTAAACCCGCGGGGCACCAGGTGGGCGCCAAGGCATGCGTCGCCTCCTCCCGCCCTCGCCGCGTTAATCGTGGTCGGGGGTCGGAGGTTGTGACCCAGCCGACAGCGGGCACCAGTGAAGAGCAGATGGAGATCGCCCATTAATATGGCACAACGTTTCCTCCAGGCGAACATTAATCACTGCGCCAGGGCCCAGGACCTTCTAGTCCAGAGCATGGCGCAGTGGTCGATACAAGTGGCTGTGGTCGCCGAGCCTTATTTTGTTCCCCCCAGGGAAGACTGGGCAGGGGACCTTAACGGTTTGGTGGCCGTCATCACTCGGGGCGCCGCCGGCTCCCCACCCTTCGAAAAAGTAGCGAAGGGATCGGGATGTGTGGCGGTTCTGTTGGGGGGGGTCTGGATTGTGGGTGTGTATTTCTCCCCCAATAGATCCCTGGCCGAGTTTGAGCACTTTCTCGCTCGGCTAGGGGCCCTGGTGGTGCAAGGCAGTCAGCCTCGCCCCGTTCTCGTTGCCGGCGACTTCAACGCCAAGTCTCTGGCTTGGGGTTCGTCGGTCACCAGCAGGCGAGGCGAGGCCCTGGAGGAATGGGCGATCTCGGCCAACCTGGCCGTCGTGAATCGCGGGTCGGTTAACACGTGCGTGCGGCATAATGGCGGATCGGTGGTGGACCTCACGTTCGCCACCCCAGCTATTGCCCGCCGTGTCCGTGACTGGAGAGTTCTGGTGGACGAGGAGACGTTGTCGGATCACCGATACATTCGGTTCGACGTCTGCTTATCCCCTAACCCCCAGTCCAGTGGAGGACCGACTGGCCCGCGGTCGGACGGCCCGCGTTGGTCGGTAAAACGCCTCGATGTTGAGGCCCTGAAGGAGGCCGCACTGGCCCAGGCGTGGCTCCCTGCACCGGAGGCACCGATGCAGGTCGAGCAGGAGGCGGCGTGGTTCGGGGCAGCGATGTCGCGCGTCTGTGACGCGGCCATGCCCCGAGTCCGACGTCTTCCCGAGAAGCGCCAGGTGTTCTGGTGGTCGGCGGAACTTATGCGGTTACGTGTCTCCTGCGTTGCCGCCCTTCGTCGTCTCGCCAGACACCGTCGTCGTCGGGTCCGTCTTCCCGGTGACGAGGACCAGGAACGGCTACTTCACGGCCTCCACAGGGAGGCTAAGAGAGCGCTGCGCGTGGCAATAGCAAGTGCAAAGTCTGCAGCTCAGAAGGAGTTTCGGGGAACTCTTGATAACGACCCTTGGGGGCGTCCATATCGCGTGGCGATGAGACGGTATCGCCCATGGGCGCCCCCACTGACTCAGAGTCTCCGGGGCGATCTAGTTGAAGAGGTCGTCGCAGCTTTGTTCCCTGCCACTGTGAATGTCACTCCCCCAGCGATGGTGTCACATTTATCGACGCCATCGTCGTTAAGTTCGGCAAGGGTTGTTTCGGAGGTATCGCCCGAAGAATTTCGGGCGGTGGTGCTTCGGCTACGGGGCAAGAAGACGGCCCCGGGTCTCGACGGTATCCCCGGGCGTGCATGGGTGTTAGCCGTCGAGCATCTGGGTACTAGGCTCCGTGGCCTGTTCTCCGCGTGTCTGGAGCAGGGCCGTTTTCCATCTCAGTGGAAAACTGGGAAATTGGTCCTGCTCAAGAAGGAGGGGCGGCCCGCAGAGTCGCCATCGGCCTACCGGCCCATTGTGTTGCTCAACGAGGTCTGCAAGCTTTTCGAGCGTATTGTTCACGCTCGCCTCGTCGAGCATCTCGAAGGGGTCGGGCCGGACCTGGCACAATGCCAGTACGGGTTCCGGCAGGGCCGATCGACAATACACGCGATTTTGCGGGTCAAGGCACAAGCGGAGGATGCAGTGGCTCGTGGTGAAGTGGTGGTGGCGGTGTCTCTAGACATCGCCAACGCGTTTAACACTTTACCCTGGGCCTGCATAATGGAAGCACTGCGGTACCACGTGGTGCCACCGTATCTTCGGCGCCTGGTGCACTCGTATCTTTCAGATAGATACATAGTGTATCCGGGCGCCAACGGTTGGCACCGAAGAGCGATGGCCTGCGGTGTTCCGCAGGGCTCAGTCTTGGGCCCTCTGTTGTGGAACATCGGCTACGATTGGGTGCTCCGTGGTACCTACCCCCGAGGTGTCGCTGTCGTCTGTTACGCGGACGACACACTAGTGACAGCGTCGGCCAGGTCTTTCCAGGAGGCCACCCTGCTCGCCTCGTTCGCAACCGAACAGGTGGTGGGCAGGATTCGGCGACTGGGCCTTAAGGTGGCCCTCAACAAAACCGAGGCCCTTTGTTTTCACAGGCCTCGGATTCGGCCACCTTTTGAGCCACACATAAGTGTGGAGGGGGTGCGGATTCCCATCGGCTGTAAAATGAAGTACTTGGGATTGATTCTGGACAGCCGGTGGGATTTCTGTGCCCATTTCAAGGAGTTGTCGCCGAAATTGGTGCGGGCGGCGGGCGCGCTCGGACGCCTGCTGCCGAACCTGGAGGGACCTAATAGCCCTTGCCGAAGTTTATACGCTGGAGTCGTGCGGTCAATGGCCCTGTACGGATGTCCCGTATGGGCCGAGTCCCTGAACGCCCGCTGCGTCGCCCTGCTGCGCAAACCGCAGCGTTTGGTGGCGCAGCGAATAGTAAGGGGCTACCGCACGGTCTCCCACGAGGCGGCCTGCGTATTGGCCGGCACACTCCCTTGGGAGTTGGACGCCAAACTCCTCTCGTCAGCGTTCCTCTGGCGGGAGGAGGCGTCCAGCCGCCGTCAGGAGAGACTGGCCCCGAGGGAGATTGCGGCCCGGTTTCGCAGAACCGCCGTGGAGGAGTGGCATACCAGGCTGGAGAGCCCGACTGCGGGCTTGAGGACTGTCGCGGCAGTGCGTCCTGTCCTAAAGAGATGGCTAGACAGGCGCCACGGGGCGCCTACGTTCCGACTGACACAGGTATTAACGGACCATGGGTGTTTCGGTTCGTTCCTGTGTCGGATCGGAAAGGAGGTGTCCGCCGTGTGCCACCACTGTGGCAACTGCCGCGAAGACACGGCCCAACATACGTTGGAGGAGTGCCCAGCCTGGGACGAAGAGCGCAGCGCTCTCAGAGCAGTCGTCGGAGGAGACCTCTCGCTGCCGGCCGTGGTGTCGTCCATGGTCGCCAGCCGGAGGTCCTGGCGTGCGGTGGCCCACTTCTGCGAGAACGTCATCTCGCAGAAGGAGAGTGCTGAGAGGGATCGGGAACGATATGATCCCTCCCGCCGCCAGAGAAGACGTAGGAGGCGCCAGGTGGACGACTGACCGGCGTCTCCCGCCCTGTGGAATGGGGGCGTTTGAATTCCACCACGGTAACCCCTGCCTGTCGTACGAGGCGACTAATAGGGGCCATCGGGGGTCGCGGGCGCGCAGCGGAGGGCTGTCAGCCCGTATCGATGCACTCCCAAATTCGGAGCATCGTGCGACCCCGAGATGGACGGCAGCGCGGGTCAGGCCTCGTTCGCTGTTGTTGTTCGGTGCGCGGGGGCTCCTTAGCCCTCCATGGAGATGGGCTGCTACGCAGCACCGCGCAGGGGCGATTCCGGCTGCAATTCTAGCACTCCTTAGAATACCCCGGGATCGCTCCGTAAGCGCCGAAGAAGGCCACCGCGGGGTTTTAGCTGGTAGTGTCGGGTGGGTTGTATATAGGGGTTAGGGACTCGGCCCAGCGGCAGCACGGATAGCCATCATCCGTGCGAGGGGGATGCTGGGTCGTAAGACCGACTAGTCCAGCATACCCGTTTTATTCTTAATCCGCTTCCCTCCGGAGCGGGCGGCAGTAATAAAACGCTTTCCCCGCGACAACAAAAAAAAAAAAGGTCGTGTTTTCATTAGGAAAACAGAAGAAGACGAGTTTACTTATATAAGAAACCAAGAGACCAGAACCGACCTAAAACAATTCTCTGCCATATCCCGTTTGTCCAAATCATATAACTCTATTTGTGAAACGATGTATGTATGATGTATTTGTTGATTATGAAATTGCCAAAATTCAAAAAAGCTGCAAATTATAGAATTGTAGCTTCTAGCTACAATTCGATATATATATATATTTTATTATTAATTAAATTCTCATTTGCTCATACTAATTGTTATTTTTGAAAATTTAATTAACCTTTCACTTTTATTGAATACTGGTGTTACTTTTTTCTCAACGCATGTCGTGGTATCCTTAAAATGTTGTTCATTAATAGTAAGATTATTGTGATAACAGCTGGATATCCATTTTAAATAAATTAAAGGCGTATTATTTAAAATTCATTTTCTAAAAAATAAAGTTTTTATTTTTGCTTATTTGGCTTGTATTTTTCTCAGTACTCATTACCTTTATTTAGCTTTACAGTATTTCGATTAAATAAAAAATATTAATTTACACTATTTTTAACTATACCTCTCTACTTCCGTCCCTTTTCACGAAATCACACCCAGAGATTGCAAGAAAGCGATAGAAAAGATGATACACATAAAAAATAATGTTAAAACATTTCATAAATTATAATTGTTTTATTTTATCTATCGATAGATAAGGACAACGCTATCTATAACTCGTGTCGACATTGCTACGCTCTACTGTTTTTACACAGTTGTCAATATATGACACTGTAAATACATTACACACCAAGATAAATTTGTAACTGTGTGCATAAATTTGCCAGTGTTGTATGAAATGGTGTAGTGTGTGTGCGTAGCGATGTGATTACATTTTGCATTTGTGTGCACATGTTTATTTGTAGTTGTACGAAGCCCCCCACCGACATTGCTGAATTTTTTGTTCAAGATTCGAGCGTAATGCCGTCTCCTTTTGGTTGCCTACTCTAAGGCTATTCCAGACAATAATCTTTCTCTGTGCCAAATTTCAATCAGATCCGTCCAGCCGTTGTAGCGTGATTGAGTAACAAACATCCATCCATACATTCGCATTTATAATATTAGTAGGATTATCCTACGGGCACGGGCCTCCTCTACTAATGAGAGGGGTTAGGCCTTAGTCCACCACGCTGGCCTAATGCGGGTTGGTAGAATATGCAAATGCATTTAAGGAAGTGAAACAAAATAAAATCCGTAACTATCATAAGGAAATGTACCGACGCTATCATTATAGTTAGCTACAATATATCACAGGAACAAATTAACTGCAAAGTGAAAACTGGTGATTAGCCGCGACAACTTACAGCATGCACCACTTTCTACTAGTCGCATAATAAGTCATATGAGGGTAGTCGCAGACTAAAGTGTTGGAAATTAATTTTTAAACAGAGGTGTAACCAGTACGCCCACATATCGCCGAATTTATTACGGTCTCATAATGTGGCAGGCGACGAACTTATCGCCATACCGGGCAAAATTCCGGACTCCGGACTGACACTGAGTAATTTCGAAAAAACGCAATATCACTATACCACAGATTTCTACGCGTCGTGCGTGTGCTACCTCATACGTGTCCTCTACACAAGTATAAAAAAATCATCATGACAGCCTCAAAAAGTACACCGACTTCAATAAAAAACATATTACGCGTCCCTATAAAATTTTAATTTTAAGGCCCTCGATTTTTTGAGATCCCACGATCAGATCCTGATTTGTTGCAAATGGGACCACCTGGGAAGTATATCCTTTTAAACAAAAAAAGAATTTCTCGAATCGGTCCAGGCGTCTTCGAGTAATCGGGGAACATACATAAAAAAGATTCCGACGAATTGAGAACCTCCTCCTTTTTTTGAAGTCGGCTAAAAATACACGCCTAGCGTGTCAAGCTGCAAATGTAACACTTTAACCACTCAATTATCATCTAGCCATATTTGGCCACTCCAAACTGGCAATACTTGACTTATTTGCCAGCGTATTTGTAACGTTAATATTATGAAAATAAGGTTAATTTTGGCTTGTATTTTACCATTGGACTGAATACCTTTTTCCGACCACTGGTGTCCTTGTAATACATGAGACCATAACATTACCACTTCTGTTCCTCACTGTACACGATTTTCCAGTGACACAGCTAAGCCCTTATTTTATCTGGTCACAAATAAGTGTTGCGAAATATCTGCAACGGAGTGACAGACGCAGATACTGATTGGGCGTTGATAAGGTACTTTCCCTTATTAACGTTCAAAATTGAACTTAAATATATACTGGAATAGAGTAAAAAGTTTGACAACTAAAATAGGGTAGTCCTGTTTCATTCGTTATGCAACCGAATATAATACGCAAAAGTAACCCTTTTGTGAAAACAGAATAAAAATTCCTTGAAAAATGAGGTCACAATATTTATTTTAAATATTGGTATGAGCAAAAATGGTTGCGTAGTGGGAACATATCACTATCTCCCTCGCTCAACTGCACAGTAATGGCCGTTCTGAGAGGTGACGTCACGGGTCATGCATCCTTTTACTGTCATTTGACAATCACCCCTTCCAGCAGATTTGAATGGCGTCTAATTTATTTATTATTGTTCGGATTTATAAAATTATTTTCTTAATAGGTTTTAGGTAATAATATGTTGATAAAGTTTTTCACACAATTTATGATTGAACTATCTGAAATTTGAACCCATAACTTCACCTTTACTGAACTTAACTGCGCCAATGACATTGTATTTATTACAACCCGGAACAATCATAAAAACTTGAGAGAAATAATTAAATAATATTACCAAGAAATGATCTTTTGGGCTATTTTTAATAAGTTCAACGAATGCATTCAAATAAATGTTTCCTTAATATTCCAAAACCGCTTTAAAACTAGTATAAATAACTACAAAGTTATTTATACTACAATATTTATATCTGCCGGGATGGCGACCACCGTATACAGGGTGTAAAACCCGCCAAAATGGCACACGCAAGTGTGTCGCGATCCGGGATCAGCCAGTGTACATCCATACATACATATACACTCACGCCTGTAATCCCCGAAGGGATAGGCAGAGGTGTAACAAGTACACCCACTTTTCGCCGAATTTCGGTCCCATAATGTGATAGGGGGCGAGCCTATCGCCATACCGGGCACAGGTTCCAGACTCCGGGCTAATACTGAGAATTTCTAGATAGAAAAACCCAATATCACTTTACCCGACCCGGGGATCGAACCCGAGACCTCAGCACAACAGTCGTAACGCATGCGTAATTACAACTGCGCCACCGAGGCAGTCAACTCGTTTTTGTCGGGGGTATTGAGTTGGGGTACGATGTTTGGCCGTGTTGCGGCCTTCTGAGTACTCTGACACTAGACCCTCATCGGCTTCTTTACCTTCATGCCCATGGCGTAGTGTGAAGAAGCCGGCATGACTGTGAGATGGATAGACAGGCGCCACGGTGCGCCAACGTTCCGGCTGACGCAGGTGCAGGTGTTCCAGGGTCAGTCAGTGTACATCCGGTTTTTGTTGGGGGTCCGGATGTATGTATCTGTTTTCTGTGAGTAGGCTTTTCCATTTTCCGTTTGTTTTGTTCTGCAATGAATTTCGCAACTGCAAATGTCCATTTGTAATTTTTATGTCGTTCCATGACCAAAGTGGGTGGTTTCGCATTACTCGTTCACCTTATAGTGCAATGTTTATATTAGTTCAAATATGCGGATTTGTATGTAATTATTTCTTAAGATTTTTTCGTAATATCAACTTTTTGTTGCCTTGGTCGGACTGCCTAGTTGACAGTTGTGATTGCGTACGCGGTACTGCTGTGCTGAGGTCTCGGGTTCGAGGATCGGGAAAAGTTTTTCTGGGTTTTTCTATCACAGAATACTTATTTAGGCACTTTAATTAGGAAATTGTGTATTTGTGGTTATAAGGCACTAAACTATTTTCTAATATTATTAATTTAATTAAAAAACTTTTACCTGACCCGCGGATCGAACCCGAGACCTCAGCAGTACCGCGTACGCAATTACAACTGCGCCACCGAACAGTCACATGATATAGTTATTAAACGTTTACACCGCAGTTTATAATGTATTGACCCCAAATGAAGGGCACGAGTATTGTAAGGTCATACAACAGTCGTGTAATTTTAATATGCATAGTGTAGGTCCAATTTATAAAACCAGACCTGTATTAAATTTGTCACACTGATACCGGACCTCTACTAATGAGGGGTTAAGTAAGGTAAGATCTGGAATTAAAATTTGGAACTGCGAAAAATAATGTTCACATTTGTATCGATGGATCCCCGGTTAAAACGATCTTCAACTAGATCTGTCGCTGTCACACATAGTTGAAAGTTAAGTAACATTACAATATGTTACCCAATTATGTCTCGGCCTCCTCATATGAGAGAGTGAAAAAAGCTGAAATGGTTACCCATCCGTTTTCGCCGGAATGTGCACATCCTAACTCTCTTGCACAATATTCTTTTTAACCCCACTACTCCTTTATATCTTAAAGAACGTTTTGAATTTTTAAACTCTACGCATTCCCGGTCCCTTCGCTCCTCTCAAACTCTCCAACTTAAAACTCCATCCCATACATCCCAGTTATATGATCTGTCCTTTACTGTCCAAGCTGTCCGGCTTTGGAATGCACTGTCTGTAGATATCAGACGAGCTAAATCCCTATCTATATTTAAAAACGCTGTCAAGAATTTCTATATGTAAATTTTGTAACACAATAATGTATATATATGTGTGTGTGTATGTATATATATATGTATGTATATGTTTAACTATATAAGTATTAGTATTTCGTATTATTTTGTTTTGTAATTATTATAATATATTTTTTTCCCCCTTTAGCTCTCTTTATTGTACACCACCGCCTACTTCTTCTACTTGAATTTCTGTCCATCCAAAGGTTGTCTGGTAGAGATCGCTTTTAGCGATAAGACCGCCCATTGTAGGACCATTTAGTAATTAAGTCTTTATTATGTATGCTATGTTATTATCTTTTATAGTTATACAATAAAGAGTTGTTGTATTGTATTGTATTGTTATTAACAAATTACATATTTTTTGTCTTGCTTCTGGAAATGATGTCAATTTGTTGTCACATAGCTGTGATATATTGTTGTGCGTAAAAGTAGATACAAATAGTAAAAAACGCTTAGCTAACGTTGGCCGTACATAGTTATACATTAAAAAGTCTTCTTCAAATCATATTTTTATATTCAGTACAATTAGTCCACCACGCTGTCCTATTTATATTGTGAAAAATATAAGAAAAGGGGGAAAAATGAAGAATAGTTTAAACACAAAAGAATATAATATATATCATGAAAATGTTTTGATATATTACGTATTAATTAAATATTATGATCAAAAATACAAATTGAAATCATTCTCCTTTTTGAAGACGGTTGGAAGTGGAATAATTTTTCAGAAGCTGCAAGGCACGTTATCGGTTGTAACTGTTGAATTGTACTTTTAAATCTTTTAATATCTTTCTTTCTCTCCGCCCACTTTATCATCTCTCTCCCCCTTCCTACTCGCCATTCTGAAAATCTCTCTCAATCAATCTCTCTCTCTCTACCGCTCATTAACATAGACAATACCAGAAGAATCAGTAGTGCATTTTCAACCTTAAAGGCGACGAATGAAGGTTGAAGAGTAGGGAAATATGGAATTCCAGAAATATCACTGAAAGTATAAACAAATCAAGCTGTAATTAAAACATACATCCTAGTGTTCATCTGAAATCTAATACAAATATTTCATTTGTTGCAGACACGACCCCACGCACGCTGGCGGACCCACCTGACCAAAACGCAAATCTTAAAAATGCATTTCAACAGTCTAAAGAGGATGATTTCGACGTCAGTGAGTACTTCGCACGTCTGCAAGGCAGCAGATACGTCAGCGCCCCCATAAACAGCCAGATCGAGAACCTAGAAACAGAAAATCTAGAAGAAGTAAATCTTGATGAGACAGAGCCAGAAAGGGAAAGCCAAAGTTTGACAGCAGATATAGCTCAGAATTTCTCTCAGCTGCCCAATGTTTTGCCGCACGTGGCGAGTGCTGTGTTCAGTTCGTTTTCCAACATGCTCAGTTTGAAGAGTAGGGAGCCCACTCCTGGTGAACGGGAGAAGATTGATGTGTGCCAGGTGGTGGAGCAAGATGTAGCCCCGCCGCTGAAGGAACCTCCATTGGGTGGTGAGTTATTTTTTAATCAATTACCAATCCTGGTGTTAGAGAGACTATCCCGCCCACACAGCCGCCATTGTAACTCCTGTTTAGCCAGGATCAACAATGGCATGCATTTGACACCGAGCAATGAAACTCGGCGAGTCTCTATGAATGCTTAACTGTCTTTTATCCCACAATGAAATTAATCAAATAGAAATATAAGGAGGAGTTGAAAAATGCTGGTGGTAGGATAAATCCAGCGATCACCTGGATAGCGATCACCATACACAGGATGTAAAACTCACCATAGTGGCACACGCAAGTGTGTCGCGTTCAAGGTTCTGCCAGTGTACATCCGGTTTCTGTCCGGGGTCTAGAGTTGGGGTACGATGTTTGGCCGTTTTTCGGCCTTCTGAGTACTCTGACACTAGACCCTCGACCGCTTCCTCACCTTCTTGCCCATCGCGTAGTGTAAGGAAACAGGCCCGCATGATTGTGTTGAGTAGCGAGGGATATATTGTCTCTTGCTACTCGATACCCTAATTGGACGGCACTGCGCTTACCATCAGGTGCAGTATGATCACTTTGCCGTACAATGAAGTCACATGTGTGTTTAACTGGAAACTTAAAAAATCGAAGTAATTATTTGGAAGGTGTGTGAAGTGTACCAACCCGTATTAGTTTATCACTTGTTAGCTGATCGGATGATGTCAGTGCGTGGTTCGCGTGCTAAAGGTCACACGTTTCCTTACCGCCGTGGGAAAATTATTTGTAATAGATGACTTACACCATTACATGTTCATGGTTTGTATCGTTACACTGTACCGGAATTATTTTGTGCAAGTGGAAATAGTAATAATAATAATAAATAACACCCAATAGTCACACACATAGCCCCGACCCCACACTAAGATACGAGTCTTGTGTTGTGGGTATCAGGGACCTAGAGAGATGCACCCTCTCACAATACCCAGACCCCGGACACAAATATCTGTCTGTCACACAATAATTTTTTTCCGGTGTGGTAATCGAACCCACTGCCTCTCATTTCACAGTCGGCTACTTGCCAACTGCTAAAACGGAGCTATGTTTTTGAAAATTTACAAATTTTATAATCGTGACTGGCTTAAAATTAAATGACTGGAAGTTAGGTAGACAGAGTTTTCTGCAGAATCAAAATTCGCGCGACTAGGTTAGAGCCACTGTCTCAGAGAAAAATAACAACATACTTCCATTCCAGCTTAATTGCAACTCCCCCCGGCTCTGCAATCTATTTTTTTTAAGAAATAAGTAAAAGTTTTTTAAGACATGAAAAGTACACAGACTTCAATAAAAAACAAATGATGCGTCACTATAAAATTTGTGGGTTTCCCTTGATTTTTCTGAGATCCCATCATCAGATCCTGACTTGGTGCCAATGGGACCACCTGGGAAGTATACCCTTTTAAACAAAAAAAGAATTTCTCGAATCGGTCCAGGCGTCTTCGAGTAATCGGGTAACATACATAAAAAAAAGTTTCCGACGAATTGTTACCCTCCTCCTTTTTTGAAGTCGGTTAAAAAGGGGGCAAACGGGCAGGAGGCTCACCTGATGGAAAGTGATCACCGCCGCCCATGAACATCTGCAACACCAGAGGGCTTGCAAATGTGTTGCCGGCCTTTTATTAAAGAATATGCTCTCTTCTTCTTTATCTCCATTACCAATATAAAGTTGCCAACCGTCCTGTTTTCCCAGGATATGACCTGGTTTTTCGTGTCCTGGATAGTTTTTGAGTAACCTCCTGGGTTTTTAAAGGAACCTGATAAGGTGCTGTATTTTAAAATTCGCGCGCCATTTTTGCAATACTTAAAACAAATATATATCACACAACTCTTTGTCTGTGTGCGGTAATCGAACCCACGACCTTTCATTTTACAGCCGGCTACTCGCCCGATGTGCCATGGAAGCTGTTTTATCGACGGTTGGCGGGTTTATTTAAGTGTCATTTTTGAAAAGTTACAGGAGACAATTTTAGTGTTTTTATGTTATTCGTAAAAAAACGCTATAACAAAACTATAGCGTTGATTTCAGTAGAATTAATATATTACTTGTGTGAGCACGTAATTCATCTTTATGATTTATTTTCATGCATTTATGAGCATTTTTTTCTAAAATAAATATAATAATAATAATACTAGCCCTGTATTGAACATTGTCCCACTGCTGGGCACGGGCCTCCTCTACTAGTGAGAGGGGTTAGGCCTAAAATAAATATGCTCTGATAAAAGTATGCCATGTTTTACCAGTTGTTTTGAGCACCAAAAAATTGTACAAAACTAGGCTCGAAAGATGCAGAAAAATTTGATTCTTCCGAATATAAATCAACTAGCTGTTGCTCGCGACTCCGCCCAATCCAAGGAGGAGATTGGATTGGAGCAGTTGAGAGAGAGGAGAGTTGTCTTCTGCACTGAGGCACCTGTAGCGTTTGTCCAGCCTCTCAGGTGTTGTGCCCGAATCTTGAGATTAATAATAATACTAGCCCTGTATTAAACATTGTCCCACTGCTGGGCACGGGCCTCCTCTACTATTGAGAGGGGTTAGGCCTTAGTCCACCACGCTGGCCTAATGCGGGTTGGCAGACTTCTCATACCTTCGAAAAATTCTCAGGTATGCAGGTTTCCTCACGATGTTTTCCTTCACCGTTAAAGCAAGCGATAATTAACATTTTAATACACACATAACTTTTTAGAAAAGTCAGAGGTGTATGCCACTTGGGTTTCGAACCTACGACTTTCGTCTTGGCAGTCCGTACCGCAACCAACTAGGCTATCGCTGCTATTCTTGAGATTGCATCTAAAGAATACCCTATAAGTTTAACCTCACTTTGCCCCTTTTAGGGATGATTTTTCAAAAACGTTGAAACACGTATTCCTTTATTTCCTACCTAAAACCTAAATATGAATTTCCAGATCCCTATGTCGAGGAATTATGGATTTCCCATACAAATTTTGAACTCATATTTGACCCTTTTCAAGGTTTGATTTTGAGAAAAAAGATAGCCTTTGTCCTTCTCCAGGATATAATCTATCCCCTTACTAAATTTCATTACGAACTGTTCAGCCGTTTAGTCGTGAAGAGGTAACAAACAAACAGTTACTTTCGCATTTATAGTATTAGTATAGATATCGCAAAAAGTTCGCTTTAATCAAATTACCATCGAATTATATACTTTATTTCAATATAACTATATTTATATATAAACGCCAATGAGTAATGAATCATATTGTGTGAGTAACGAAATATTTCGTAACTTAATGTATTATTTTGATTACTTAACAAGATGGTTTCGTAGACTTTGGCGAGGTCGCATGAGGTAGGTCGGTAGGTCACTTGGGGTCATTGTCATCTTTATTTTGATGGACGATCTGTTTTGTTTACTATGACACCTCCGCGGCACAGCGGGTGAGATGTGAAACGAGAAGCCGTGGGTTGGATTCCCGCACTAAACAAATCCACCGTACACAGGGTGTAAAACCCGCCATAGTGGCACACGCAAGTGTGTCGCGTTCCGGGATCAGCCAGTGTACATCCGGTTTTTGTCGGTACGATGTTAGGCCATTTTGCGGCCTTCTGAGTACTCTGACAATAGACCCTCGACCGCTTCTTCACCTTCTTGCCCATGGCCTAGTGTGAAGAAGCAGGTCGGCATGAGTGTGTTGAGTAGCGGGGGATAGATCGTCTCTCGCTACTCGATACTCTGATTGGACCGCACTGCGCTTACCATCAGATGCAGTGCGGTCACTTTGCCGAGTCACTATAAAACAAAATGTATACATGTATGTAAACATAAAATAATATGTAAATAAGTAATATGGTATTGGTGCCATTAAATATTGCGCGGTTAAGACCCGTTCCATAATTTTATAATATGTGGACAGATATTCAGACATGACAGCCTCCGTGGCGCTGCGGGCGAGTAGCCGGCTGTGAAACGAGAGGACGTGGGTTCGATTCCCGCACCGAGACATATATTTGTGTGACAGATAGATATTTGTTTCGGGTCTGGGTGTAGTGGGACCGTAGTCCCTCGTAGTTGTTGACACCCACGATACAGGTTTTATCTAGTGTGGGGTCAGAACTATGTGTATGACTGTTGTGTATATTTATTTGTTTCGGGTCTGGATGTTGTGGGACCGTAGTCCTTCGTTCTTGTTACCCACTATACATTTTTGACCTTTTGTTATGTTATCTGGACTATGTGGGCTTGTGGGGTGTATTTATTTATTACATGACTAGCTGTTGCTCGCGGCTCCGCCCGCGTGAAGGTAATTTTTGAGAGAAAAAGTATACACTACAAAATGCAAATTTTCATGCGTTTAACTTCAAAAATGACGGATTTGCATACTAACTTTCATCCCCTATTTTACCCCCTTAGGGGTGGAATTTCCAAAAATCCTTTCTAAGTAGGTGTCTACATCATAAAAGGCGTTAGAGACGCGGCCGTGACTGCAACCAAAATCCACCAATAAAATTGCGCGAAGTGTTTTGCATTCTCCCGCCACTTAATGCCAGTTTTGGCGCGCTAGCCACGCCTATTGGCTATGAATTTATTTCTAACTGTATTTTATTTTGTTTCAGGCGGAGGCAACTTCCGAATAGCGTCCAAAAAGAAGTACGCACAGATCCCTGGCCTTAGTGGGGGCATACAGACTGGATTCTATCCCCCTACAAACCAACCCTTCCCTTCCATGCTGGATAGCACTCAACTCGATAAAGGACTGAACAAAAATGAATCACATATTAATTTCTTTACCCCAGAAACACTTGATACCGATACAAATTCAAACACGCCAAATACTGGTCTAAAATTTGACGCAAATAATGCTAACGCAGAACCTAGTTTTTCAAACTTAAATGTCTATCCGAACCCTTCCAATGTTGGTCAAATATTTGATATTACCAAGGCCAATGTTGAATCAAGTTTTGCGAATGTACAAGACAGCTATAACATGAAACTGCCAGATACAAAAGATGTTGGTATTAATATGTATGCTGTTAGGGATGAATTTAATGTAGCAGCACAAATGAATATCAATTTAGTTAAAGAACATCCGAAGGAAGTTGATACTAATATGTTAGCAACGAAGGATGATTTTCCGTTACCGCCACTGTCAAATCAGTATCCGCCAATACAAAAATCTACACAAGTCATTCCTCCACCACCTATGTTTTCTAATAGAAGGGACAGTCAATCTGCTGGAAAGTCTGTATTACCACCGTCTGTAGCGAGGCGAATATCTGCAAATCATCCTATTATGAAACCACAAGTATCTGCTCCTACTTTTATGGACAATATCTTTGTACCAACTTTTGATCAAACAAACACGCAAAGTTCAGTCTCACAAACACTTACTCCAAATTTGATGCCGATGTCTCAGTCACAGCTAGCCAATCCACCACCTACAGTATTTGTGCCAACATTCCCTGACTCTTCGGCGAAGAATGAACCAACTTTATTATCAATGCCAAGCGTACAATCAAATGTAGAAATGCAAGCAGTATTAAATCCACCACATATTGGCTCCGCTTGTCCACCAACCTTGAACTCCAATATGAGCATGCCTCCTAAATATAATCAGACATCACAACCTGAATCGAATATTGTACCAATGTTTAATCCAGGATCTAGTTTATTGTCAAGAGAACCACCATTCTCCCAAAATTCACCGGAAACACATATTATATATGGAGCTTCAAATACTGGACCACCGTCGTCAATATTTACACCAACTTTAGCACCAGATACTACGGTTCCTGCAAAATCTATGCCAGCAATTGATCCAACAATGCATACGTTTATTGCCAAAACGGATGTTTCTTCATCTTCAAGCATCGAACCATCCATTTTTACACCAACCCTACCTCCAGAAGTAACTCCTATGATCTCCATGCCAGTTTCCGAGCCAACAATACCTATACATACTCCAAGTTCAAGTCACGCTACCACCATGTTTGATCCAACTAAGCCAATGACATCCTCTCAATACAATATTGGATCACCAGTATCAACATCATCAAGTGAACCTATTCCAACAATATTCTTCAATCCGTTACAATACCAAAATAAATTAGAACAGAAAGTTCCAGAGCCAAATATATCTGAACCTAAACCGCTGCCGGAACCACCGAAGTCTACTGGAATATCGAACTACAGAATGAATAAAAAACGACCTCAGTATTACTCAGGACCCATAGAAGGGGTCGGTGCTATTAGCAATAATATAAAACCAGTTCTCCCTCCTGTAGAACCTGGAGCATTACAAGGTGCAATCTTTTCTCCAGAACCAACTCTGCCATTGCCAGTACAATCTTCCTTAGAGAGTGATCCATCACAATCACCTTTTGACATAAGTAAGCCTTACAAACAACCGGAATATAACACAGCATTTGATTTAAGCAGACCTACTACTGAACTATACGATCAACCTCCACAAAAACAAGAATCAAAGTCGTTTGGACTCATAGGATCTTTGAAATCAAAACTCGGTTCGATAGATATCAATAAGATACAAAGTACCGTGACAACCTTTTTTGACCCTACGTATAATGAGCCAAAAATAGAAGAACCTAATGTAAAGGAAATGATGCCGCCTGAGCAATATAATACTTTCCAATCATCATCTCAAAGCAACTTCGAGATATTCGTGCCGACCATCGAACATACACAAAGTCAATCTTATGAATATCGTAATGATAATGCAAGTTCTTATGCACAAAATCAATACTATCAACAGGATGCTTTTAATTATTATAATCAAGAACAAATAAACCCCGCAACTAATTATATCCAAGAGCCGAATTATTATCAAATGACAACTGGAGTTAATATTATTGAAAAGGCAAGCATTGATTATTCACAACCAATTACGACAAAAGAAGATATACAATCTCAACAAAATACAGATATTCCACTGTTTCCAATTGAAACAGAACCAACGAAGGGTTACGAAACTAATAATATGATAAGTACAAATATTGCCGTATTTGATACCATACATTCCGATAAAATAGAAGATTTAAGCAAAATTAAAGGACAAATAGAAACAACTAGGGAAATTCCTTCAACTATTCCAATAAATATAATGTCAGTTCCAAATACTGGTGCAGCAAATTTTTCATCTACATGTTTCTTTGATTCACCAATAACAACCGATATGCCATTTAAATTAGAAGCAGCCAAATCGATTGATTTAATATACGCTACGGGAGATAAAGCTGAAAAAGATACTAAAAATAAAGATATTAAAACGAAGATGGATTTTACTCTAAAAGATCTAAACGACAGCGGAGAAGATAAGATTTTTGATGAAGTATTGAGCTCAATTATCGGTGAAGAAACTCCCATTGGGTGTAAGGTACAATCAAAAGAGGAAGAAATGATTAAATCGAGCATAGAGGAGACTAAACCATTATTTCCTGAATTAGTTGCACCATATAATCCAATGGGGTTTATGAGTGTGCTGGAGGTTAAAAAACCACAAATGTTCACTAAAACCACTATTGAAAAAGCTAGTCCGGAAATTAAAATTCGTGAAACAAACCTTCTGGAATCATTAACTACTGATGCGATCCCAATAATAGCAGTATCTTCCGTCCCGCTATTCGGTCTGTCTACAATCATTGCTGATAAATCCAAAGAATTTTCTAAAAGTGTCGTTAAACCTTTAACTCTATTTGATCCTCCAAGGGATACCTTCTTTGATAGAAACGCTAGTGTGAGCTTTTTTGAACATATTACGCCTCCAAAGAAAGATGCAGACGAAACTCAAAATGCAGAATACACACAATTAGATACGAAAATGTCTCAACATTCAGCTGCTTTAGCATCAGAAATTCAAAACGTGTCTTTATTTGATAAACCGAATGAAGGGGTAAATACAGAAAACATTTTTGAAGAAAAGATCCCAAGTGTAACAGAAATTACAGAAGAGCCCGTTTCGGAACTAAGCATATGTGAGACATGCCGAGAGTTTAACAAACCAGAGGAAAAAGAGACAGAAAATTTAACAGCGCAACTTATTGAGAATATAACATCTCGTATACAATTATCTAACTCAGTAGAAGCTCTCTTAACTGAAGGAGATTCAATGGAAAACAGAACTGAATTCGACAGTAGACAACTTGCAGAGATTACACATATTACCGAAGAAACTATAGATACTATTAATGTCCAATCTGCTACTGAACTGCTCGATGACGAAATGAAAGAAATGGCTCCTAGGAATTACGGTTGGAGTGAACCTGACTCGTATCCTACTAAAGCCTTGTCTGAGAATGATTACTCTTTCAAAATAGACCCTAGTTCTATAGGCTTTTTTGGAGACAATTCGTTATTCTTTGATAACGTACCGAATAATGCTAGCGATGAAATCAAAGCTGAATTCAAGAATTCTCATGAAGATATGCTGACAAAGCAAGTTAACGCCCCGTCCGCACCTCCAGCAGAAGATGATACAAAATCAGATGAAACTGGTGGACTGGATGTGCATTCAATCGAACAGGACGCTAAGAAAGACTTTCCAATTTATGAAGAATTCGTCATAGAACCATCAGAGACTGATGACGATAAAATAGAGTATAAAGAACGGGAAAAATCAGAGGATCCCGCACCAGAAATAGATTCATTTACAAACCGTGTTGAAAGATTTAAAAAAATGGAAGAAAATGTTGAACCTGAAGAAGTTTTAGATAAAAAATGCATCTTTGATATAAAACCTAAAAACAGTCCCGCAATTTCCATAGCCTCATACTTTGATACAGGAAATTATGCTGCTGAAACGCATTATAGAAATTCTTTAAGTTCACCATCAAGTAGTTTTCAGTTCGGTTCTCCGAATATACCAATGCGAATCCCACCAGGATTCGAAGATGAATACCATAGACGCATGAGTGGGGTATCTCTTCAAGATAAAGCGGAGATAGAAAAATTGAAACTAGATACACATTATGTCCCAGAAACATCCACGCAAACCTCCATAACTGCTACTGCTACATACGTTAGCAGTCAATCCGAAGAAATCGAAGTTGGTTTCGATATACAATCAAATTTAGTTAGTTTAGTTGAAGACGACTCTAACACCCCAATACCTACAGAAACTAAAACGGAAGAAAATGAATCGGTTGATGAAAACATTACACGGGAAATAAATCCTAGCCTTCCAGATCCTATAAATTTCTTCTCTAGCGAACCATCGAATGTTGAAGCGCCAGAAACATTCAATCGCCTAGCTAGTTATTTCTCATCACCAAAAGAAAACAAATCTTTTTTTGATTCAAATCAAAATAACACTAATATTAACACCACAAAACCGCATAAGTCTTTTTTTGAGTTAAGCCAGGGTCAGAACCATTATATGGATAGGAACATACCGGACGATAAACGAGCGGTTTTAGATGTCATGCGTGATTTAACGTCTACTCAGAATATAGTAGTGAGTAAAGAACAAGTAGTTAGGACAGTAAATTTTTTTACAGTGGAATATGATAAAGTTACTTTCGAAAACAAAACCAATGAAATAAATAAAGCACACGAACAAATCGATGATAATTTCGCGTCTAAAATTGATTGTGAATTTTGCTTTAAAGATTCTTTAGTTAACGTAATCGATTGTAAATATAAAGTTAGACAATCAATGAATAACAATACGGGAGGCAAAAGAGATTGTGAAAATATGGAATCTAATAACGACCCAAGAAGATCGGTTACTTTAAATTTGGACTCATTTTCGACACAAGAAGACACAAAGGATGGAGTTACTGTGGTTCATGAGGTATTATAATAATTTATAACCTAGTGGTTATAAATTGATGTATTTATGTATCTATCTATGCTTAAAATGGTAGTAGCTTGGATGCCCAAAGGCATTAAATTAGTTTTCTAAATACTATTGGCCCTTCTAGATCATAGATAGATCTAATTTCTAAAACATAGTCTTATGTCTTCCGTGGACGTCTAGATAATAATATTAATACAAATATTGTATTATACACTGTTTTTTTTCTATTCTGGACACAGCCCTCCTGTACTAATTACAGGGATTAGGCCTTAGTCCACCATGGGCTAATGCGGGTTAGTCTTCGCATCCCTTTGAAATTGTTATGGTGAATTCTCACGTATGCATGATTTCTCGTGATGTATTCTATAACCAGGTGATAATTAACAAGGAATACACACATAACTTTGAAAATTCAAGTATGCCATTTGGGCTCGTTTGATTCAGCACTCCAACCTGTTCCAACTTGTCTTATCACTACATCGAGTTCATGCACAACTAGATACATTTTATAATCTATAATGTGTGTTTACACATACATCATTATTTTCTAAAAGTGTGGTCACCAATGACCGATCCTTTCAACTACTGCCACTTTTTCGTGACGGCACGGGCATTCCCTATCAATGAGAGGTTCGGCCTTTCGTCTGACACGCAAGCCTTGCTCGGGTTGTTAGACTTCATATTTCTTTGAAAAATGTTTATTTTATAAATTTGAATGCAGTTTACGGACTAATAAAATTAGTGATAGATAGTGAAAATGGTTTCCAATAAGCTTTAAACTTTTGTGATTAATGTATTGATATATAACCAATGAATTCGATTCAATTGAAATTGATCTTATGATTAGCTGGTGGTAGAATATTCATATCCGCCCGGATAGCGACCACCGTACACAGGGCGAAAAACCCGCCATAGTGGCATACGCAAGTGTGTCGCGTTCCGGGATCAGCCAGTGTACATCCGGTTTTTGTCGGGGGTCTGGAGTTGGGGTACAATGGCCATTTTGCGGCCTTCTTAGTACTCTGACACTAGACCCTCGACCCCTTCTTCACCTTCTTGCTCATGGCGTAGTGTGAAGAAGCAGGCCGGCATGAGTGTGTTGAGTAGCGGGGATAGATCGTCTCTCGCTACTCAGTACTCTATTTGGACCGCACTGCGCTTACCATCAGGTACAGTGCGGTCACTTTGCCGTGCCAGGATAAAAAAAAAAATCTTCTTTAAGAAGTGTGCATCCTATAATCTATCATTGCTTATTTACATTAACATGTATGTATAAAAACTTTATGTTATTATTTTATTGCTTATACTATATGCAACGAGTGTAATCTGAATTGGATCATTAAATATTTCTTCATATTTTCCTCTTAGAATCGATCATCGACAGAGTATGCTCCAGTGAAATACCATTGGTTCTACAGCGTTGATATTGATGATAAATCTATATGGAGGGGATTTTCCATATCTGATTCGAGGGCTTTAGAAGAAGCATACAATAGCCGTAAGTATTATTGTTGTAATGTAATGTGGAAAATTTTGTAGTCATGCAAAACTTATCTGCAGTATGCATTCTGCAATTCTCTCGCAGAAAACCGAGGTGAGCTTGGAGTTCCAGACCTTCAATTGATCTCCATAAATTCACCATTAAGACCACTTACTCGTGTGTCAGACTTTTCTATAAAGGATGCTAAAGCCTTAAGCATCAAGGGTTTAGGCGTGATTGTGTAGATTAGGGAAAGTTGTCTCTCGCTACTTGGTACTCTACTTGGACGGCACTACGCTACCATCACGTGTGGGTGCCAGGAAAAAAATGGCTTCATTGCAAACTTAGTCACAATAGAATTTTGACAAATACTCTTCAAATAATGTAGAATATCAGATTTAAATGAAAATGTCATGCCTTCCTATGCTCTTGGTTTCTTTAGAAGTAGTATGAAGATGCTACTCAGCAGGCCGAAATGATAGTCAGATATAATTGTCTCGCTACTTGATACTTTAACTGGAGGACACTACGCTTACAATCAAGAAAGAAAAATGTTTAAAAAAAATAGTTAACGTGTGACCTTATATAAGCTTTGTTATTCCGAAATTACTGACCTTTTTTTTTCTAACATAGTTAAGGACAGGAATAGGGATTAGGGAAGGGAAGGGGGAATTTGGGCCTCCGGATATCTCACTTACCATACGAAACGCGACAGTAAACTGTCACTTTACGTTGGTTTTCTGTGAGACAGTGGTACCACCCCGGTCGAGCCGGCCCATTCATGCTGTAGACAAATATGTCTACAGAGTGGCTCTACCACTTCAATATGACCTAGTATAATACTCAGATAGATGATTATAAGAACTATGCCAAATACTTTCTACAATGTGTTAAGCATGCCTACGACGGAGTTCTATAAGGACATAATGAAGAAGATAATGTTGTTTCAGCTGATCTGAATGAGAATACAGTAGTGGCTACCGACGGAGGTCGATACGATGTCAACGTTGTGAAAAGATTACGCACAGCTGTATATTGGAGTGAGGAATCTACCGACGTTAGCAGGTGGGTGGATGAATTGAAATTATGGTAAACCCTATCCAACAGACACTAATCGACAGCCTCCGTGGCGCAGGAGGCGAGCAGCCGACTATGAAACAAGAGGGTTTGATTCCCACACCGGGACAAATGTTTGTGTGACAGACAGATATTTGTGTCCGGGGTCTGGGTGTTGTGAGGCCGTTCGTCTCTCGTAGTCCCTGATACCTGATACAAGACAAGAATTTTATCTTAGTGTGGAATCGGGGCTATGTGTGCGACTGTTTGGTATTATTTACTTATTAGGTCATACCTGTATCGTTGGTATCAAGATTGGCTTGCCAGCTCACGTCTGTTCTTTCTATGATTCTTGGCCTTTAAGCGTAGTGTGCAGCCAATCAGCAGACTGGCACGATTGCCTGGACGGCACTGCGCTTACCATTAGATGCAGTGTGGTTACTTTGCCAATGTGAAACAAAAAGACTAAGGTCTAACACTATCACGATACAAATGTTTAAGGATCTATAACATTTGCCTCGGGTAGGGGAATGATCGTTTTACAGCTGACTACTCGCCTATGGCACGTTACATTATTTTTATTCGCTTCAACCAGTATACGAACAATCAAAATTATTCCTCTATACCAAATCAATTATAGCAAAAACCTAAATAAACGTCTTTAAATAATGTCTTAAAGTTAATTATCTGCAAAAAGAGATGATTGATTGCTGGTGGTAAGATATTCATATCCGCCCGGATAGCGACTACCGTTCACAGTGTGAAAAACCGCCATAGTGGCAAACGCAAGTGTGTCGCGTTCCAGGATCAGCCAACGTACGTCCGGTTTTTGTCGGGGGTCTAGAGTTGGGGTTCGATGTTTGACCGTTTTGCCTTCTGAGCACTCTGACAATAGACCCTCGACCGTTTCTTCACCTCCTTGCCCCATGGCGTAGTGTGAAGAAACAGGCCGGTATGATTATGTTGAGTAGCGAGGGATAGATTGTCTCTCGCTACTCGATACTCTATTTCGACGGCACTGCGCTCTCCATCAGGTGCGGTGTGGTCACTTTGCCATGCCAGAGAAAAAAAAATGCTTCAATGCAAATAAGCATAATTCACATAATATTTTCTTCTTTTTTTCAGGTGTAGTTGGTTCTACAAAGGTCCAACAGATGCAAGATATGTCCCGTACTCGGAAGCCGTGGCTGTAAAACTCGAGGTAAATCAAAATCTGTGAACGTGCAAGCCGATATTATCAACTGCTTTTCCATATTGTCCCTAAGCGTTGAAATAAGCACTTAAAATAAGATGGAGTAAGGTCGAAAATTTTACTAGCAATGGTAATCTAAGACGGCCTTTTTATTACTCTGACAAACTAATTCTATAGTATAGCCCTGCCACTGACTTGAGTTCGTTTTCACATTAATATAAACATTAACTTAATATGCTGGTGGTAGGGTATTCATATCCTAATGGATAGCTCGCACCGTACACAGGGTGTAAAACCCGCCATACACATAGTGGCACACGCAAGTGTGTTGCGATCCGGGATCAGCCATTGTACATCCGGTTTGTGTCAGGGGTCTATGGTTGGGGTATAATATTAGGCCGTTTTGCGGCCTTCTAAGTACTCTGACACTAGACCCTCGACCGCTTCTTCACCTTCTTGCCCATGGCGTAGTGTGAAGAAGCAGGCCGGCATGATTGTGTTGAGTAGCGGGGGATAGATTGTCTCTCGCTACTTGATACTCTAATTTGACGGCACTGCGCTTACCATCAGGGGCAGTGTGGTCGTTTTGTCGTGCCAGGATAAAAATAGGCATATAAGGCAGTTTTAGGTACAGGTCAAAACACGGATAGATATTCACCATTCGGAAGAATATAGTTAAGGCATGGAAACTTGGGAACAGCCGTCAAGGGCTGGTAGGCAAAGATACGACAAAAGGGCTGAGAAAGGAGAATAGAGAGATAGGATAACGAAGGCAGAGTAATCGTGAGAGAGAGATGATAATCAGGAGCCGGAGCAAAAGCTACATTGAAACAAATCTTCATTTATTAACCTTTACCACATTTAATTATTAGTTAATTAGTAGGATAAGTCTCCTGGTGTTGCAAGCGTCCATAAGCTACGGTAACCGCTTACCATCAGGCGGGCCGTAAGCTTGTTTGTCACCATTGTAGTATAAAAAATGGTCCTTCGAGCCGGATTTATCCTAGAGATCAAGAGATTTAATAGTGTTTTCCATTCCCAGGAGGAATACCACCATGGGATGACGACGGGCGAGTGGCACCGACGACTGCTCCTCCCCAATAGCGAGCTGGTGGTCATGCACGGACCAAGTGTGATGGTGCATTTTCTGAACAGTGGCACCGCTGATGCGTTTAGTGCACCGCCCGTGAGTATGGACCCTTAAGCTAATACCTTGAAAGTAGTTTTCCCTGAGTCCAAAAAATCATATTTCCAATTCTATGTGTGTATGAGAACTGTCTAGGTAAGAATAGAATCCACACGCTATAGGATATAAGGCTAGAAATACATATACACTCATGCCTGTAATCTCCGAAGGGGTAGGCAGAGGTGTAACTGGTACGCCCACTTTTCACCGAATTTCGGTCCCATAATGTGATAGGGGGCGAGCTTATCGCTATACCAGGCACAGATTCAGGACTCCGGGCTGATACTGAGAGTTTCCGGATAGAAAACCCAATATCACTTTAGCCAACCCGGGGATCGAACCCGAGACCTCAGCACAGCAGTCGTAACACATGCGCAATTACAACTTCGACACCGAGGCAGTCATAAGGCAAGAAGTTGCTGCCAGATTACGACAATAAGTCAACTCTTCTAACATATGTCTTCAAAACTTGGGTAAATAGCTCAGATGGCAACACTACACTTAACATTCTGCCCTGGAGCTGGTCTCCTAATAATCTTCAAAGTCCGATAACACAATCATCTGACAAACGATGGCTTACCTTCCGGAAAATTACTTCTATCTGTATATATAAAACAAGAAACTGACTGACTGACTGATCGATCAACGCACAGCCTAAACGGCTGGGGTTAGAGACTTGAAATTTTGACAGTAGGTACCTTTTATCACGTAGGCATCCACTAAGGAAGGGTTTTTGGAAATACCACCCCTAAGGGGGTAAAATAAGGGATGATATTTTGTATGAAAATCCGTCATTTTTGAAGTTAAACGCATGAAAATTGGTATTTTGTAAGGTATACTTTTTTTCCCAAACATGACCTCCACGCGGGCGGAGCCGCGAGCAACAGCTAGTCTACTATAAAAGAATCCTCGAAGCAAATTCCTAACCCATCCTAACCTAACCTTATCCCGCAGTTGTTTGCTTTCGGCAAACGTGTGTATAGAAATCCGCCGAAAATACAAGTGGCCCGCGACCAACCAGTCAAGATGGATCATTTGATATTACTAGTACATGGCGCTGGGGAGTATGGGAAACAAAAGAAAAAAATTGTTAGTTATATATTAGAAAATATAATGTACTTACTACGTAACGTAACGTACGTACTACCTTTTTTTTTATTCTGGCACGGCAAAGTGACCACACTGCACCTGGTGGTAAGCGCAGCGCCGCAATTTATCCCCTGCTACTCAACACTGTCATGCCGGCCTGCTTCCTCACACTACGCCATGGGCAAGAAGGTGAAGAAGCGGTCGAAGGCCTAGTGTCAGAGTACTCAGAAGGCCGCAGAACGGCCAATCATCGTACCCCAACTCAATACCCCGGTAAAAATACCTATCTTTTTTATTGTCTAATAACATAAATAAAGCCTACTACCGAAAACAAATTAAAAGTACCTACATACACTCTTTTTTTTATAGTGTAGTCCGACAAACGAGCCAGTGGGTCACCTGATGTTAAGTGGTCTCCACCGCACATGAACATCCACAATACCGAAAGTGTCATGTATGCGCTGTCGGCCTTAAAGGACAGGAATAGGGATTAGGGAAGGGAAGGGGGAATCTGGGCCAAATCATGTCTGTAATTCCCGAATGGGTAGACTGAGGTAGACCCAGTAATATATTTCACCAAGCTTTTTACTTTCTCATATGGGATCCCAAATTTAATAACATTAAATTTCTTACTATGTTTTGTGAGAAAGAGACATTCACAAAACAGACTTTTCTATTTCAACTAAACTGTTAGGCTCTTGTATATAAATAAATACACCCAACAGTTACACACAGAGTTCTGATCCCACTCTAGATTAAATCTGTATAGTGGGTATTAACAACGAAGGACTAAGGACACAACACTATCCCGAAACAAACAACTATCTGTCACACAAATATTTATCTCGTTGCGGAAACCGAAGCCACTGTCTCCCGTTTCACAACGCTACTTTCAACTTGTTAATATACGTATTACATTTAACTATATTTTCGCTCAACCTGTTATATTTAACAAATCAAACAATCTTTTGTTTTATATAATTTATTGATCCCACCTTTTTGTCACATCCTGTATAATCAAAAACACAATTCCCACAGCAGTCGATGTCTCGCCCGCGCGTTGTCCGTCGTGGGCACGATGAGTCTGAAATAGAAGACACAGAACCCTCCAGCATAGACCATCTTCTGCTTCTGTGTCACGGCGTGGGCTCCGCTTGTGATATGCGGTTCAGATCCGTGGAAGAAGTCGGTAAGTGCCTTACTACCGCTCTTATCGTACTGTTTTTTTTATTCTGGCTCGGCAAACCACACTGCACCTGATGGTAAGCGCAGTGCCGTCCATTTAGAGTATCAAAAACAAGAAACAATCTATCCCTCGCTACTCAACACAATCATGCGAGCCGCCTTCTTCACACTACGCCATGGGCAAGAAGGTGACGAAGCGGTCGAGGGTCTATTGTCGGAGTACTTAGAAGGCCGTAACACGGCCAAACATCGTACCCCAATTCTAGACCCCCGACAAAAACTGGATGTACAGTGGCTGACCCCGGTACGCGACACAATTGTGTATGCCACTATGGCGGGTTGTACACCCTGTGTACGGTGGTCGCTATCCGGGCGGATATGAATATCCTACCACCAGCAAAACCGTTTTAACCGACGGCTGGACATCTCTATTTTGCCTTTTTATAACTCATATAGGCCAAATTAGCAAGTTACTGGATGAGAAATGAACGCCACACATAAACACCATTCAGAACTATGAATTAAGAAGTTAATTCGGGGTTTCTAACTTGAATCATAATGCTGTTAAAATGTGTTAGATTTTGATAAATTTATTATAAATATATTGGGCAATGAAAATTTCATAAAATAATACCCCTCGTTTTTTATAGTGGTCTAAGTTAATATATTTCTTGATTTGATATATTAAACGCATTGCATTTGAGTTAATCAAAAAATATTTTTACGTTATGGGATGTTTCAATTTTGAATTTCATTAGTCTTGACTAGGTGTTGACCGCAGATTAGCTCGCGTGGATGTCTTTTTGGGATCTAGTTTGTTAGCTTTTGCTAATCACTTCATATCTCACTGTCAACATTAACTTTGCCGTGCCAAAATAAATAAAAAATCCCACTAAAACAAAACCCCCTGTATATGTTATTCTTATTTCCAGTGGACGACTTCAGAGTGACCAGTCTTCAATTAATACAATCACATTACAAGAACTCTTATGACAACGGCGTCGTTAGTAGAGTTGAGGTAAGATATATTGTTACGTCAGATTTTCCATGGAGATGAGCTGGTACGCCGCACCGCGCAGGGGCGATTCCGGCGCCAATTCTAGCACTCCTTAGAATACCCCGGGATCGCTCCGTAAGCGCCGAAGAAGGTCACCGGGTTTTAGCTGGTAGGGTGGGTTGTATATAGGGGTTAGGGGCTCGGCCCAGCGGCTGCCCGGATAGCCATCATCCGTGCGAGGGGGATGCTGCGTAAGACCAGCTAGTCCAGCATACCCGTTTAAAAAAAAAGACATTAGGCTTCAATATATTATCCTGAGAAAAAAGAAGAAATGATATTTTAAGTTGTTATAATTTTTTATAGTGGTAGAGCCACGCTCTAGACATATTTGTCTATAGCATGAATGGGCCGGCTCGACCGGGGTAGTACCACTGTCTCACAGAAAACTAACGTAAAGTGACATTTTACTGTCACGTTTCGTATGGTAAGTGAGATATTCGGAGGCCCAGATTCCCCCTTCCCTTCCCTAATCCCTATTCCTGACCTTTAAGGCCGACAACGCATACATGATACTTTTGGTATTGTGGATGTTCATGGGCGGTGGAGATCACTTAACATCAGATGACCCACTGGCTCGTGTGTCTGACTATGCTATAAAAAAAATCAGGACTGACCATTGAACTTGGCATCCTTTGTCATTTCTTTTGTCATTGAAGTCAACAACCAAGGCATATATCATAATATTGAACTTGGCCCTCATTTCACATTTATGTTTTGATGGGATATTATATTTGAGTAAACATAGAATGACCGCCTCGGTGGCGCAGGTGTAATTGCGCATGCGTTACGACTGCTGTGCTGAGGGTTCGATCCCCGGGTCGGGTAAAGTGATATTGGGTATTTCTATCTATAAATTCTCAGTATAAGCCCGGAGTCTGGAATTGTGCCCGTGTGGCGATAGGTTCGCCCCATATCACAGTATGGGACCGAAATTCGGCGAAAAGTGGGTGTACTGGTTACCTCTGCCTACCCCTTCGGGGATTACAGGCGTGATGAGTGTATATGTATGTATAGAAATTTGACCACCATTATGTGACCTTAGTCCTCTGTGTCACCCAGGTCCTGCCAGTGTCCTGGCACTCCACGCTCCACTCAGGCGAGAGTGGGGTGGACAGGCGACTGGCTCAGATCACCCTGGACAGTATACCCAGGCTCAGGAACTTCACCAACGATACTGTTCTGGACGTGCTGTTCTACACCAGTCCGGTGTATTGTCAGGTATTTATTCCCTTTTTAACCGATCGAAAAAAAGAAGGAGGTTTTTTGTTATGTATGTTCCCCGATTACTCGAAAATGCCCGGACCGAATCGAGAATATTTTTTTTGACAGCACTAATTACTATTATGATAACAATGTTATTAGTTCCTAAGCAAAAAGTTTTGTACTTTATACTTAAAATAAATGAATAAAAAAAACAAGCTAATACCTCTTTTTTTAATCATTTTTGATTATGTTTTCATATAATTTTCGATGGCATATCAAATTATGTATAATATTTATTTATTTTAAATTTTATATCAGACTAAATGTAATGTCCATATTTTAACATTCATATGTATAATATTAACGATAATAATATTTTTTGTTAGTTACAATAACTTATGGGCTATGTTAGTATGTCTCAAATTAATAAATATGTGGGACAGTCCTACAACAGGCATTCGAAGCTTTTCGCATGCAAGCGTATCCAGTGAAAATTATTATTAAACACAGGAAATTTATTTCAGACGATAATCGATACAGTGTGCGGTGAATTGAACCGTATATACAATTTGTTCGTGAAACGGAACCCGACATTCAGTGGACGCGTTTCACTGGGCGGCCACTCACTGGGCAGCGTGATATTATACGATCTACTGTGTCACCAACCACATAAGGTATCGACAATATTGATTTTATGAGTTTTATTGATTTTATGAGTTTTATTGATTTTATGAGTTATATTGATTTTATAAGTTTTATGAATTTTATGGGTTTTATCAATTTTATTCATTTTATTGTATAAAAAGTCTAAAGAAGCTAAAGCGCCGCGTGAAAGTTGTTTTCGTAGAAGGAACCGGAATTCACTGTTCAGCTGTTCGATCAAATTTAAAAGGTATATTTTTGGGTAACAGGTCCAAAATGGACACCTGTCAGATAAAAAGCTGGTGACAGGTTCCGCTGGCACGGGCCAACTGAGTGTCAAGTACCCAATTCTGGACTTCAGACCTGCCGCTTTGTATGCCCTGGGAAGTCCTATTGGTAAGTGTTTGCAAAAATCCCACAAAAGTAGTATTTATTGGTTATCACGGTTTTGTTTATGCTGTAATGCTATGACAGCTTCCGTGACGTATCCGGCTGGGTTCGATTCCCGCGCGGAGACAAGTGCGTGACAGACAGATGTTTTCAGGTCTGGTTGTACGTAGTAAATAAATAAATAAAGTTAAAAAGGAACCGTTAAAGTGTAGAAAGCAGACAAGTAATTGCCATAGTTCAAATCAGAATCTACTAAATATTGGACAAAATACGAAAAGTAAATAAATATTGCTAACATACACTGTTCACACCCCAAATTATCAAAATAACCAAAGCTAAGAACCCCTAAACATACTTCAACGACCATTTATGAGTGAAATGTGTGATTCAAAATGGTAGCTTTAGTACTGTCAAATAATAAGTACTGTGACCATAATTTTATGTCAAAACATACCTAATAATATAGTTTTTTGTGTTTATTTTGTACATTATTAGATATGAAACCGAATGTAATACGCCAAAAACCCTTCTGCAGAAACTGAAACAAATTAAAAAAAATAGGTCCCGATTATTAACCGACTTCAAAAAAGGAGGAGGTTAACAATTCGTCGGAATCTTTTTTTTTTATGTATGTTACCTGATTACTCGAAGACGCCTGGACCGATTCGAGAAATTCTTTTTTTGTTTAAAAGGGTATACTTCCCAGGTGGTCCCATTGGCACCAAGTCAGGATCTGATGATGGGATCTCAGACAAATCAAGGGAAACCTCAAATTTTATAGTGACGCATAATTTGTTTTTTATTGAAGTCGGTGTACTTTTAATGAATTAAAAAACTTTTATTTTATATATCGGTATAAGCAGAAGTGCCTGCGTAGTGGGTCTAACTCGCTATCTCCCTCGCACAACGGCACAGTAATGGCCACTCTGAGAGGTGACGCCACGGGACATATCGTTCCTTTTACTGTCATTTGACAATAGGGTAGAAGACTCATTTTTTAATTACCTTTATGTAATGTAAATTGTTAATTAATTTTATGAATCCGAACAAACATAAGTAAATTAGACGCCATTCAAATCTGCTGGAAGGGGTAGTTGTCAAATGACAGTAAAAGGTTGCATGATATGTACAGTGACGTCACGGTTCTCAGAATCACCATTGCTGTGCCGTTGTGCGAGGGTGATAGCAATATGTTTCTAATATGCAACCATTTTCGCTCATGCCTGTGAGTATTGCTCCTACCAATATTTAAAATAAATATTGTGACCTCATTTTTCAAGCAATTTTGATTCTGTTTTCGCAAAAGAGTATCTTTTGCGTAATTAGCCTAATGCTGAACTAGAACCCATTCAGCATTTTTATGAGACACACTCTACCCGCTACCCCTTTTTTCATATTTTGCTTTTGTAGCCTCAATTATTTTATTGTTTTTTGTTATCAGTATTTCTGTTTGTGTTGTGTCTCTTTATGTGCTGAATAAATGTTTTTTCTTTCTTTCTTTCTTTCTATTATATTCGGTTGCATATAGAATAATGTTCAAAATTAAACACAGGAAACTACCCATATTACCCCTTCCAGCAGATTTGAATGGCGTCTAATTGACTTATTTTTGTTCGGATTCATAAAATTCTTTCGATAATAGGTTTTAGGTAATGTAACTTGTTGATTATAAAAAGTACACCGACTTCAATGAAAAACAAATTATGCGTCTCTATAAAATTTGAAGGTTTCCCTCGATTTATCTGAGATCCCATCATCAGATCCTGACTTGGTGCCAATGGGACCACCTGGGTAGTATACCCTTTTAAACAAAAAAAGAATTTCTCGAATCGTCCAGGCGTCTTCGAATAATCGGGTAACATACATTAAAAATTGTTAACCTCCTCCCTTTTTTAAGTCGGTTAAAAATAATAAAACATAGTGTCAACTACCCTATTGTGTTTCAGCTATATTCGAGTGCATCAGAGGGGTGGAAGCTCTGGGTACGGATTTTGCCTTACCCACATGCGAGCACTTCTTCAATATATTCCATCCTTACGATCCTATAGCTTACAGGTAATTTTTTTATCTTTATATATATAATTCTATTGTACGTGTGTATGTCACTAAACTCCTCCTAAACGGCTGGACCGATTTGAATGAATTTTGTATGCGTTTGGGTGGCCCCCTGGATGGTTTAGATTCACAAATCAGCCCGGCAGATGGCGCTGCAATCCGTGTGGCGCTGCTTTTACGGGCAGGACGACTTTCGGACCGGGCCCGCTATTATTTATATAAAATCCCATTTTCTTATAATATTTTTTTATGCTATAGGCTAGTTGACTGTTTTTGGGAAACCGTTTTATTCTATTCTTCATGGTCTATATTATTAAATATTATCATTAATAAACATAAAACATAAGTTTACAAGATTTAATTTGCATTTTTATAAACGAATTTATTTTTCCCACCAAAACGCTACCAACTGTCATTGTCCTCGTGTGACGTGACCATCCGCAAAACTAATAGACGTTTGGCTCAGCGTTTTAGATGTTTCGAACGGTGACGTCATGTACGACTGATGGGTGTTCATGTCACGTGACAAAATGCTTTTATGCATATTTGTTTCTTGAAAATACGAAATAAGCACATATAAATTAACAAAATGGGTTTTATTTTTACTGGTGGTAGGCTTCGGCCGTGGCTAGTGACCACCCACCGGACAAAGCCGTGCCGCCAAACGGCTTGCCGTGTTCCGTCGCGATGTCCGGTGATGCCATTTAGGGAGACGGGTCGGAATAGTTGCTTAGTGCAGTTGGGCTAATCTGACGCAGGGTGATAACGCCGCATTGGGAGACTAGTCGTGGAGGGTAGCGGGATCCGAGGCACGGTGCACCGCTGGCCGACCGCAGGTAGTTGGGGGCCCAAGTAGTGTGCTAGCCACACATGAAAGGCTGCCCCGCCAACTGACGAAAAATCCCGGGATTGCGCCATCGTGCCGGTCGGCGACCGGTTGAGAGGGCCCGATGGACATTCCCGGGGGGGCTCGGGCGTCCCCGCAGTCTCCAGACTAGTCCCCCGACTGTGTGGTATTTCATCTTGTGTCTGAAGGCTAGAAGCATAAAGTCTCATTCCACTACCGTCTTCCTACCTTCATTCGCTCTTCAAAAATAACTTTTATGAAAATGGCCAAGAATAAGAGAACGTTTCCACAGCGGCAGCACTCCCTCTCACTAAAAGTGCACCTTACCAACATCCGAGGATTGCACTCAAATCTCATCGCGGTCCATCACCACCTGGAGACTGAAAGACCCGCTCTCTTATTCCTCTCAGAGACGCAGATAAGATGTCCGTCTGACGTGGCGTACCTTTCTTACCCAGGGTTCACCCTGCAGCACAATTTTAAGCCACATGCGGGTGTGTGCTTGTACGCCCGTGATGACATCTGTTGTCGGCGTCTCCGTCATCTTGAAGATCCCAGATTCTCTGTTATTTGGGTACTGGTGGATACAGGAATTGAGAAAATTCTTTATTCCTGTGTATACCGGTCGCACAGCGGAGATCAGGAGACTACTAGGCTCACAGAATACCTTAGTGAGGCAGCGGATGCGGCACAAAGGCGGTACCCTTGTGCCCAATTAGTACTACTGGGGGATTTTAATGCCCACCACCAAGAGTGGCTTTTCCCATACCAGTGTACCGACCATGCTGGGAGAGAAACGCGGAAGCTAGCGCTGACGCTAAATCTCACTCAGTTGGTCCAGGTGGCAACAAGGGTTCCGGATGTTGACACGCACACAGCCAATTGCTTGGACCTTCTGTTGACAACTGATCCAGACCACTACTCAGTGTCGGTTTCATCACCCTTGGGTAGCTCCGACCATTGTCTGGTGAAATCTGTATCTGCCTACTCACCGCCCGATCCCAGCCCTAGAGGCACCCGGCGAGTGTGGCGATACAAGTCAGCAGATTGGGATGAGATGCGAGCTTTCTTTGCATCTTATCCTTGGCGCCCCACTTGCTTCTCTTCTGAAGACCCTTCTGCTTGCGCGGATGCTGTGACGGATGTGCTGCGTCAAGGTATGGAGTACTACATTCCATTCTCCGACGTAGCAATGTCAGGCGGAACTCGCCCATGGTTCGGGGCTGAGTGCGGACGCGCTGAAGCGCGGAAGCATGCGGCATACCTGGCATGGGTTGATGCTCGAAACCGCAAAGCAAAGGACATGCGCTTAAAGAAGAGAGCATTTAACAAGGCTGCCAAATCCAGCAAGAAGGTTCTACGGCAAGCTAGATTTGACCACATAAGCCAAATCGGGAAGAAATTAGCTTCATACCCAGCGGGTAGTAAAGCGTTTTGGTCCCTGGCAAAATCAGTTGAATCGAACTTCCGTCGCCCCTCACTTCCTCCACTGCTGAGACCCGACGGGTCTTTGGCTCACTCTGCTGAAGAGAAAGCAAACTTGTTTGCTTCTCTCTTTGCTGAATCTTCACGTTTAGATACTGCTGGCGAAGTCCCTCCTAGTCTACCAGTTTGCGAGACACATATGTCAGAAATTCGCATTCGTCAGACTGAGGTAAGAAGAACGCTGCGTAATCTGGACGTGAATAAAGCCAATGGCCCAGATGGGATTCCAGCAATTGTACTGAAAACTTGTGCACCTGAGCTTTCTCCTATTTTGACTCGCCTGTTTCGTCTCTCTCTGGTCACTGGGCAAGTGCCTAAAGCCTGGAAGCAAGCTAACGTGCAACCCGTGCCCAAAAAAGGTAGTCGTGCTGAGCCTGCCAACTATAGGCCCATCTCGGTTACGTCCATACTTTGCAAAAGTATGGAACGTGTACTGAATGGCAGGCTCATGGCATACCTAGAAGCGAATGACCTCCTAAGTGACCGACAATATGGATTTCGCCGAAACCGGTCAACTGGAGACCTTCTAGCGTGTGCCACTCACATCTGGAGCGAGGCTGTCGAGAGGCATGGGGAAGCGCTTGCCGTTTCACTCGACATCTCGAAGGCCTTCGACAGAGTGTGGCACGATAGCCTCTTAAGCAAGCTTCCTTCATATGGCTTGCCCACTGGGTTATGTGCATGGATATCGGACTTCTTGAGGGAACGATTGATTCGAGTGGTCATTGATGGCTGCTCCTCCGATCTATTGGCTATCAATGCCGGGGTACCTCAGGGGTCGGTACTTTCTGCGACTCTATTCCTGCTGCATATCAATGATCTGCTTAAGCCCGGTACTTTTGGGTACGCAGACGACAGCACAGTGGTAGAAAGTTATATATCTAATGCACGAACCAGTGGAGTCCAAGTCCAGTCCCTCAGGGAGGCCTTGGTAGAACGCTTGAACTTGTCCTTACAGGCAGTCTCCGATTGGGGCGATGCCAATCTGGTCAAGTTTAATGCCACTAAAACCCAGGCTTGTCTATTCTCTGCTAAACGGAGTCCCTTCCAACTGACTCCTACTTTCAGAAATGTGTCCGTACCGATAACTGACCACCTAGAGATTCTGGGCGTAACTTTGTCTCCAACTCTCAGTTTTGGCTCCTACATTGAGCATAAAGCTCAATTGGCTGCCAAAAAGCTGGCTATCCTTGCGAAGGTGAGACGGTACTTTACGCCGGGACAGCTGCTCGATCTGTATCAAGCGCAAGTCCGGTCGTGCATGGAGTACTGCTCTCATCTTTGGGATGGATCGGCCAAGTACCAGCTTGAGGCGTTGGAGGCAATCGAGAGACGCGCCAAGAGGCTTATAGGCGACGAATCCATAGTCGAGGCAAGGCTGCAAAGCCTTGATCATCGACGTAAAGTTGCCAGTTTATCGGTTTTTTACCGGATACATTTCGGCGAGTGTGCCTTGGAATTACACAATTTAATTCCCCCAACCCCTTTCTATCATCGGACGACAAGAGACTCGGCGAAGCGTCATCGATACATGGTTGATATTCCACCAGTGCGCACGAAGCGTTTTGCTAGTACATTTATCATGCGCACCGCTAGAGAGTGGAACTCTTTGCCGGAGTCTATATTTCCCGAAAGTTATAATCTGGCTATCTTTAAGTCAAGAGTGAATAGGTATCTTCTAGGCAAGCGTGCTCCACCGTAGACCACATCATCACTTACCATCAGGCGAGATAGTGGTCAAACGCAAGCCTATTTATAGTAAAAAAAAAAAAAAAAAAAAAAAAAATATTTTTAGACTCAACGCTATTATAAAAAACAAATTTCTATCAGGTTTTCACTGACTGTCAATTAAACTATTATGCCTATCATAGGATACAGATGTTATTTCTGTTTTTAGGATTGAGCCGTTAATTCACCCTCGTATGAGGGATGTGAAACCGTCCCTCATACCACATCACAAGGGGAGGAAGCGAATGCACTTGGGTATGTTATTTTTTTTATAACGAGATTTCTTTAAATTTCTAGATATTAATCTACTGAATTTTTGGGTCTGAATTTCGTAACTTTTAAATCTCTTTGGAATTTAAACTGCGAAAAAGGTAGTTTTGTAAAAAAAAAAATTTTTCAAAAATAGCTGTTGCATATGATTTAACAAAAAAAAATTTTGCAATAAGGAAATGGTGATTTTTTTCCAGAGCTAAAAGACACGATGTCCCGCGTGGGTGCAGATTTAAAACAAAAACTAGTGGAATCTCTCCGCACCACCTGGAATAAGTGGATGTCGCAGCCACCTACAGACGGACAGTTGGAAAAGGTATAACATAAAAAAAGGGTGTGTGTGTAATTCACTCGGTAGAAGTGAATCTTCAGAAAAGTAACCTAAGATTAAGCTACACTCTTTGTCGTGACGCATTTTCGTTTCATTATAAAAAAGCTTCACTTGAAAAAAAATATTAAAATATGTTTTCACCGTAAATTATCGGTAGATATGTTTTCATTTTTTTTACACAAAAAAACAGTTTTGGACCATTGTTCAAGGAATGTAACCATCTCTTATGATTGAATCTATTGACGCTTTGAATTTCACCCCTTTTTTTATATTTGGATATGACTAAGTTTTTTTTTTATTTTGCAGGTAGTTGAAGAAGAGATTGAGAAAGAACAGCTTTGTGAAGAGAGCAAGGAAGAACTACAAAAACAACTGGTATGGATAATATCATACATTTATAGGTGTTCATTTCTGTCGGCAATCCCTATGACTGCCTTTTTAACCCACTTCAATAAAGGAGGAGGTTCTCAATTCGTCGGAATCTTTTTCTTTCTTTTCTGTATGTTCCCCGATTACTCGAAGACGCCTGGACCGATTCGAGAAATTCTTTTTTTGTTCAAAAGGGTATATTTCCCAGGTGGTCCCATTGGCAGCAAGTCAGGATCTGATGATTGGATCTAAGAAAAATCGAGGAAAACCGTTTTTTACTGAAGTCGGTGTACTTTTTGTGAATTACTATATTGTAATACATAAGAGCATCGCCACAAGCAACAAGTAATTATACATTTCTCTATTTCCTGTTGTTTTAGGCGACATCCGGCATGTCCGGTAAGTTGAATGGTGGTAGAAGAGTGGATTATGTGCTGCAAGAAGCGCCGCTGGAACTAATCAACGAATACCTGTTCGCGATGAGGAGTCACGTCGGCTATTGGTAGGTACACGGTCGTAGTGAGTAACCCGGCTCGACTGGGGTGATACCACTATCTCAAATAGTTGTGAATAAGAATAGATCGTTTTATGTAGGTACACGGTTGTAAAGTGTGAATAACCCGGCTCGACTGGGGTGATACCACTGTCTCAAATAATACATATGATTAAGAAAAGATAAACTTAAGTCAAACGGACAAACTAACAGCGATATCACCTACATAATTATTTATATTGCTTAAGAACTTCTACACTACCAGAAAATGATGGAGGTGTTGCAGACTTTAAAAAATGGAAAGAAGAGTGATATTTGGGTCTTTCGAAATCTTTTTAGACATAACGCAATAGCAAGCTAACTTTACGTCTGTTTCGAGACAGTGGTATTACCCCAGTCGAGCCGGCTTTTAGCCACTAGAAATATCACTCACCGTACGAACACTGCCATTTTAAACCTAATTCGAGCTTTTCATATATACATGCTTCTTGTGTTCCTCTTCAAACTTACTCATCAGTGTAAAGTAACTTTCCTTCATCACTTTTTATAGTGTTATTAATTTTTGATGATAAAATTCATTAAAATACAATATTTCACACTGTTTATGTCGGGTGACAGAAGTGACATTTATAGAATGTTGCCATATAAAAGGTCACCTGATGTTAAGTGACCTCCACCGCCCATGAAAATCCACAATACCGAAAGTATCATGTATGCGCTGTCGGCCTTGAAGGACAGGAATAGGGATTAGGGAAGGGAAGGGGGATTCTGGGCCTCAGGACAGTAAACTGTCACTTTACGTTGGGTTTCTGTGAGACAGTGGTACTACCCCGGTCGAGCCGGCCCATTCATGCTGTAGACAAATATGTTTACAGCGTGGCTGTACCACTTCAAAAAAAAAAAATAATAGATGATGATGAGATGGTAATAAGTAGAGTCTGTCTAAAATCAATTTTATTTCCATTATATTAAAGTTAAAAATAGCATGTAAGAACGGTGAGTGGTGCCAGTATTTTGTGCATGCCGGCATGCAATTGAATCTCAGGCTCAACTTTCGTGTGCCAGACTCTAACATTACTCATAACCTTAAGCTACCAGTCATGCCTCATAAGCTTGCCGGCGGTGCGGCGGTGCGTTCAAACACTGGCCACTTTCGCCGTTCTTACATGCTATTTTTAACCGACTTCAAAAAAAGGAGGAGGTTAACAATTCGTCGGAATCTTTTTTTTTTATGTATGTTACCCGATTACTCGAAGACGCCTGGACCGATTCTAGAATTTCTTTTTTTGTTTAAAAGTGTCTACTTCCCAGGTGGTCCCATTGGCACCAAGTCAGGATCTGATGATGGGATCTCAGAAAAATCGAGGGAAACCTTCAAATTTTATAGAGACCCATAATTTGTTTTTCATTGAAGTCGGTGTACTTTTTTAACTTTAACACGTTGACTGCGGCGCCAAATATTGCGACGCTACGCCTATGCGGCTGGCACACGCTAGGTGCGTTTCCCGCACTCGCGTAACAATCCCGAACGCCAGTGCGCCGAGCGTGTTGTTTATATCGCTAAGCTAAAAACCATGTCTGGCCGTGCAAATTTATAAGCCACTTTTCCCCTCGTATTTATGGTACTGTTGAATTACTTGCAATACAGTAATTGCGCATCGTTTTAATTTAAAACTTAAAATAAAACTAGATATTATTACCATTATTTATTTACAGCAACAGCTACCAAAGCTGTTATTGTATTTTGTTAAAATTTGTGTCCTTGTTTAGATGTAATAAAAAGGTAGATCTTTTACGTGTTTGAAATAAATTTTATGTATGAAATTTGAGTATATACTTATATTCGTAAGATTTATCGAAATAACTCGCTCAAGTTAGGTTTAACATTTAGGATAATCATTCCTATAACTATAAATAAAACCATGGCTATCTAAGACAAGTAATAAAATATTAAATAAAAATACGTGGGTGAAGCCACAATCTTTGTATATATTTATTTACAACGCACCTCGCGTGTGCCGCCGCACAGGCGTCGCGCAATAAAAACACACCTGTTGTGTGCCGGCCGCACTCTTGTATAGAGATTTTTAAAACGCACCTAGCGTGTGCCGGCCGCACTCTTGTATAGAGATTTTTAAAACGCACCTAGCGTGTGCCGGCCGCACTCTTGTATAGAGATTTTTAAAACGCACCTAGCGTGTGCCGGCCGCACTCTTGTATAGAGATTTTTAAAACGCACCTAGCGTGTGCCGGCCGCACTCTTGTATAGAGATTTTTAAAACGCACCTAGCGTGTGCCGGCCGCACTCTTGTATAGAGATTTTTAAAACGCACCTAGCGTGTGCCGGCCGCACTCTTGTATAGAGATTTTTAAAACGCACCTAGCGTGTGCCGGCCGCATGCGCGTAGCAAAATCAAAAACACACCGTGTGTGTGCGCCGCAGTCAACGTGTTAATGTTATGGAAATAAAAATGATTTTGGCTTGTATTTTACACCCTACTTTTTTATATCCTTATAGACACTAGTGATTAAATTATTTTCTTCTGATGTGTGGCTATTTGTCTTTTCGCCAGGGAGAGCGAGGATACAATGCTGCTGATGCTGCGTGAAATATACGACGCCCTCGGAGTACAACCGGACGGCACTCTGCCGCTACAGGGCTTGACTGTACAACGCAGTAAGAACACACAGGTACATATTCTAGATACTTTTTTTTTATCCTGGCAAAGTGACCACACTGCACCTGATGGTAAGCGCAGTGCGGTCCAACTAGAGTATCGAGTAGCGAGAGACAATCTATCCCCCGCTACTCAACACCATCTGGCCTGCTTCTTTACACTACGCCATGGTGTAAGGTGAAGAAGCGGTCAAGGGTCTAGTGTCAGAGTACTCAGAAGGCAACACGGCCAAAGATCGTACTTCAACTCTAGACCCCCGACAAAAACCGGATGTACACTGGTTGATCCCGGAACGCGACTTACGTGTACCACTACGGCGGGTTTTACACCCTGTGCACGGTGCGAGCTATCCGGGCGGATATGACTATTCCACCACCAGCAAGTAAATACTATTTATTTAATACTGGACAGCCTCCGTGGCGCAGTTGGCGAGTAGCCGGCTGTGAAACGAGAGGCCGTGGGTTCGATTCCCACACCGGGATAAATGTTTGTGTGGCAGACAGGTATTAGTGTCCGGGGTCTGTGTGTTGTGAGAGGGTGTGTCTCTTTAGTTCCCTGATACCCACAACACAAGACTCGTATCTTAGTGTGGGGTCGGGGCTATGTGTGTGACTGTTGGGTGTTATTATTATATTTAAAACTAGATTTTTCCCACAACTAATACCTAATTATCGATATTAAAAGAAACTGAAAACCCACAGAAAAAAGATCCGGAAACCCACAGAAAAAAGATCCGAAAACCCACAGAAAAAGATCCGAAAACCCACAGAAAAAAGATACTTTACTTTTTTAATATAAAAAAACTTTTTGTTGTTTCAGGACGAAACCATTATTATCGGTAAGTGCCAATTTTTGTATTTATAAATATTACAGGATGCATCACATTTTAGGGTGTAGGGTGGTACATTTTATTCAGCTTCACAGGCCTTATTAAAACGTCTAATGTTACATAATATAAACCGATTGCTATGGCAGCCTATAAAAATAATAATACTAGCCCTGTATTAAACATTGTCCCACTGCTGGGCACGGGCCTCCTCTACTTATGAGGTTAGGCCTTAGTCCACCACGCTGGCCTAATGCGGGTTGGTAGACTTCACATACCTTCGAAATTCTTATGAGAATTCTCAGGTATGCAGGTTTCCTCACGATGTTTCCCTTCACCGTTAAAGCAAGCGATAATTTACATTTAATACGCACGTTTATAAAGTCAGAGGTGTATGCCACATCGGTTTCGAACATACGACTTTCGTCTTGACAGTCCGTACCGCAACCAACTAGGCTATCGCTGATCTCTGTAAAATATTTCTTAAAGGCCTTTTTTTCCGTACGCCATAACTTTTATAATTATTCAACAAATTTGATAATTTTAATACATTTTTAAAGCTTATGTTTGCCGCTAGTGACGAAAAATAGACAAATGTGTTGAAATTATAGATTATACCGAAAATGAAAAATTAACAGTGCCATCTGTTGACAGTATAGTCAACTAATTCGTTGTATTGTTAATTAAGTATTACGCCATCTATTCTCGTTTAAAACTTATATGTTTACTATTTTGTAAATGAAAATATTTAAAATGAATATATACATTTAGTTATTTCTACTTTATTATATTTGGACCCTGTTAAACAGAAAAGATCCAACTGACGTTTTACTAAATGTACTAATGTAATACTTTTTAGTAAATGCAGTTTAAAGTTTGACAGCGAATTTAATAATAGCACTATGCAGTAACTAATTGAACATTAGTTGGGTAAAACATGACATGTTTTTTTAGGTAAATGTCATCAAACTGCCTGGATCTTTTGTGCACATATGAAACTTGATAAGGATTACAGCTGTGTATTTAACTCGATTTCATATAAGAAAAAGTTTTTTAATTCATAAACAGTACACGGACTTCAATAAAAAACAAATTATGCGTCACTATAACATTTGACGGTTGCCCTTTATTTTCCTGAGATCCCATCATCAAATCCTGACTTGGTGCCAATGGGACCACCTAGGAAGTATATCCTTGTAAACAAAAAAAGAATTTCTCGAATCGGTCCAGGCGTCTTCGAGTAATCGGGGAACACACAGAAAAAAGATTCCGACGAATTGTTAACCTCCTCCTTTTTTGAAGTCGGTTAAAAATACAGTGTAAACTCTATATAGCGACACTGAAGGGACTGTGCATTTTATGGCGTTATAGAGAGTTGTCGTTAAATGGAGAGAAGAAACATCAGAATTAGAAAAATAAAAAGTTTATTTCTGACTATTGTTAGTAGTTATGTGCATAAAAAAGAATGTTATTTGAACGCTATTGAGTATAGTCTGTTATTTTTGTCTGACGTCTTTTGCTGCACCAGTAATTTTGTTGTATTTTTTTAGTTATTTTATTAATATCTAGCAATACTGAGGCATCTTGGTTATAAAGGAAATATTTTTCCAATAATTTTGCTGCTTCCAGTGCTTCTTTAATGCTCGGCGGAAGCTCAGGCTCATCCGTCTCATCTTCTTCATCACCTTGTTCTTGATCCTCAGTTTTTCTCACTGAATCCAAAATTTCTTCGTCTGTGAGTGAAGCCGTTGTAAGCAGGCGGTCGTCCACTTCAATGTAGGTTTGAAGATTTACCGTATTTCCTGCCATGTTGAATTGTTGAATCCACTCAGTTAATGGAAGGTCGTCGTCGCTTTCAAACTCAGATTCTGTTTCCACCTCATCACTCGTAGAATTGGTACAAAGTCCAGCATGTCGAAAAGAGTGCTGTATAGTTGTGGGTGTCACTTCTTCCCAGGCTTTAGATAAAAAATTTACTGCATGCAGCATATTAACAGAAGTTTTACCCTCAGATTCGACTAGCTCCATCAATAATTTCCTTCTGTAGTGACCCTTGAGGCTTTTAATCACACTCTGGTCCATTGGCTGTAAGACACTAGTCGTATTTGGAGGAAGAAATGCCAACTCTATGTTTTGAAGGTTTGATATAAAAGGGTGGGCAGGGCAGTTGTCAACAAGAAGTAAAATTTTTCGTCCCTTTAATTCTGCATCCCACTTTCGCACTTCTTCTTCAAAAAGTTGACTGGTCATCCAAGCTGATTTATTAGCTTTATACGTCACTGGCAATTTTTTGATGTTCTTAAAACAGCGCGGATTTTTCGATTTGCCTATTATTAGTAGCTTTTTTTTCTCTGTGCCATCCATATTAGCAGCCACAAGCACCGTAATACGTTCCTTGGAAAGCTTTCCTCCCACACACTTTTCCCCTTTAAATTTCAGAGTTTTATCTGGAGTCAACTTATAGAAAATTCCTGCTTCATCAGCATTGAAAATGTCACTTGGGGCGTATTTTTCTATGAATTTTGACCACACTCTGTTAATCCAATCATGAGTCACATTTGTATCAACACTTCGTGCTTCCCCACTTATTTTACCATAGTTGATATGATGACGCTGCTTGAATTTTCCGAGCCATCCTTCTGATGCTTTGAAAGAAGTTAAACCAAGTTCAGCAGCAAAATTCTCCGCCTTAGCTTTCACGAGCGGCCCCGAGATAGGCATATTATTCTGGCGCTGTCGATGAAACCATGATAGTACAGCTTTATCCAAATCTTCGTATATAGGTTTCTTTAATTTTTTGGAAGATTTTCCCTCGCCCGCAGCGTGGAGGATTTTTTCTTTATTTTTCCATATTGTGGACACGGTAGAGCGACTAAATCCAAAGCGTTTGCCAACATCACTTATCTTCTCTCCCGTTTCTATTGCGCGTATCAGTAAAACTTTTTCGTCAATACACAGTGATTTTCTTTTAGTAGCCATGTTTACAGTTTGCAAGTTTGTGAGCAACTAAGAATATGATAAGGTATAGATAATCCATGACTCCTAGTTATGAATCATGGTCAATAACAGTCTACACGTGCAAGCAATCCCAATTTGTAAACAAAAGAATGAATTTCTTAGAAAGTTCGGTATGCATGATGCCGACAGTCGAGTTTATTGCGGGCTAGGATAATAAAGCGACAATAGATCGTACACAGCTGCGCAGTTTTTACTAATTTTAGCAACTTAATTGTTGTCGTTATTGAGAGTGGGTGTAATGCTATATAGAGTGAAACATTGTATGAAAAACAAGCTAAACCAACCAAAGCCAATTGATTTCGACGCTTAAGAGAGTTTGTCGTTAAATAGAGTGACGTTACATGGAGTTTACACTGTATGTTGGTTGGATCTTTTCTGCTTAGCAGGGTCCATTTAATAACTAGCCAATATCGGTGTGAATTATTCACACGGGTCAGTTAGTAATATATTTAAGGTTTAAAGACGCCATTTTATTATAAGGCCTTATATAATGATAAAATCTTTTTATTCCAGATCACCCCTCAACAAGCCGTGGCGGCACGTGATATGAGAAAGAAAATTCCATTTTTATATAAAAAACAGTTATGATATTTAAACATATTTATGACAACAAAAAAATGAAGACAACAAATATGAAATTCAGAAAAAAATATGAAATAGTTTTATATAAAAAAAAATCACTTACAGTTGGTTCGATTTTAGGGTTTTTTCAAATAGGGTATTATTTTTTCATTTTTATGGTATTACAAAAATAGTAAATTAATTTCACATGATTTAATTTCATTATTACACATTTGTATGATTTAATTTCATTATTTTTTTATTATATGATCTGTTGACATACAGCTGTTTTATTCATATGCTATTAAAAAAAGATAAACTATGGTTTCCGAAACTTACACATTTATAAATACAAAAAACTTTTTTAATTAATTACAAAAAATCATATTTTTAGACTTTGTTTAAACAATGTAACCATTATAGATTCCGAAAAAATTTAATTAGAAATAGAATTTTTTTTATTTATAAAAAAAAATATTAAAAAAGTGCGAAAAAAATGTTTCCGAAAACACGTATTTTTCCAAAAAAATTATAAAAGCCTATTTATTATTAGAAATAAATATATTAACTATTTATTTGTTTTAATAAAAATTATATGCTATTTTTATAGTTAGGGGACAAGCATCATGTTCGGAATGCTTCAAACTATCTGCATATTTTATTTATTATTTTATTGTTGGAAACTTTATTGGTCCAAGATTTAGTTATATGTATCTTTAATTATTAATATACTTAATACTGTGTTTCCTGTACTAAGATAAATAAAAATAAAATATTTTATAGTAATACCCTCAAAATTTTTTGTCAGGGGTCTCGAGTTGCAGTGCGATGTTTGGCCGTGTTTCCTTCTGAGTACTCTGACCCTAGACCCTCGACCGACTCGGCTAAACATACATATATTGACCTAAGGCTTTACGGGGCTGTAATTAGGCTTTATTGTGATAGCCCACGTTGGCATATAATTACTAGGGATTAGGGGCCCTAATCAGGGGTAAGTTGATAAAATGAAACGGTAAAACATGTCATTTTTATTTATTTATGTATAATTAATTACACGAAAGCTTACAGTAGAAATATACCAAGACGCTTAAGTGCAAAAATGTTAACAGCAAAGTTGCCTAAAATTTCAGCCAAATTGTTAGGGAAAATACCAATAAAAGCTTGTTGACCTTATAAGTTATTTATTTGAATAGCGTATTTTAATTGGATTTGATTATTTCTAAAGAGAATGAAAATTATAAAACAAAAATAGACAAGAGACTAAAGAGCGAAAAATAAATATTTTCTGATTTGTTGTTTATTTCTTAAATAGTTGTATTTTGTGTACTATTATATAATATGCTAATCTTACGTTAAACATATTTAATGAATTACAAGAAAGGCCTTATATTATTTTGGCTACCTATCAAAACAAATAATTTGAGATGTACATTTGCTAATACCAAAAAAAACGATTTGATAAATGACAGCATTGACTATTTTCTTTTATTATAATTTCACTTAAAACTACTATAACCACATGTATAATGGTACACTGCAATGCAAAAAGCGTTAAATGTAATAACGCTCCATAATTCAATATTGGTTATTTACTTATGACTTGGCAGCATGGTCTCTGACCCTAGCCGATTCCTTGTGGAGCGAATAAAAAAAAATATTGTTTATTTATTTTTGCAGATTTTAAAATCGGAGTCAAATTTACACAAATACATTATTTATTCTGGCGTGGCTAAGTGACCTCACACCTGATGGTAAGCGCAGTGCCGTTCAGATAGAGTATCAAGTAGCAAGAGCTATCCCTCGCTACTCAATACTATCATGCCGGCCTGCTGTTTAGCTTCTTCACACTACGCCTAAAGGACCCAGGATCATAGGAAGGAGGGAACAAATAACATTTAATAATCTTTTATGCTGTTTTAATATGATTAAGCAAATACATCTAACGTTCACACATAGTTCTGACCCCACACTAGGTCAAACCTGTATCATGGGTATCGACTACGAAGGACTACGTACAGTCAGACTCGAAACAAATATGTTTCTGTCACTCAAATATTTGTCTCGGTGCGGGAATCGAACCCACGGCTTCTCGCTTCACAGCTGGCTACTCGCCCGCTGCGCCATGGAGGCTGTCAAATAAACTAATGCAACCCCCAAACACTTGTTTTTTTGCTGGTGATAGGACGTTTATATCCACTAGGATATCTCTTCCTTCGCCTAGCTTTTTCACCTTCTTCCCCCCATGGGCATGATGGCATGGCGTAGTGTGAAAAAGCAGGCCGGCATGATTGTGGTGAGTAGCGGGGGATAGATTGTCTATCGCTACTCGATACTCTAATTGGACGGCACTGCGTTTACCATCGGGTGGTCACTTTGCCGTCCCAATATAAAAAATATATGTCGGCACAAAACTGTTTTACAAATCTATACACTCCGGCCATTGTACAGCTCAACTATGAATTTATTTCAAGCTACGATAGGTAAAACGAGTCGCTATCCTTATTTTTATGGAATGTTTCGTTCTTATAGTACCAAATTAAGTTTCTCACGTAACCGCTTGGAGCGCTGTATATTTTGTCATATAAATATACGTGAGAAAACCTATGGTCGACCACACTTGTAACAGTGGTTTGGCGAGTGCGGGAACTCGCTTAGTATTTTGTGTGGCGCAAATATAATAAAAAAACATTATTCTAGAGACCGCAGTAAAAGTGAACAAAATAAATACGTCATATTCTTGCATTTTTCTCAATATAATACTAGCCCTGTATTAAACATTGTCCCACTGCTGGGCACGGGCCTCCTCTACTAATGAGAGGGGTTAGGCCTTAGTCCACCACGCTGGCCTAATGCGGGTTGGTAGACTTCACATACCTTCGAAATTCGTATAAGAATTCTCAGATATGCAGGTTTCCTCACGATGTTTTCCTTCACCGTTAAGCAAGCGATAATTAACATTTAATACACACATAACTTTAGAAAAGTCAGAGGTGTATGCCATTTGGGTTTCGAACCTACGACCTTCGTGTTGGCAGTCCGTACCGCAACCAACTAGGCTATCGCTGCTATATTCTTGCATTTTTCTCAATATATTATAAAAATCTTGTGTTCATCGACTCCGATTTCAAAGTCTTTTTATTTATTAAATCTTATGTATGACTAACATATGACATTAAATATTTATACTTTACTAGTGTATTGTTTCATTTGACTTAACCTACACGGCAGAGCGACTGCCACGCTAGCTAGAGACTATCCCGCCCACACACCCGCCATTGTAACTACTGTTTAGCCAGGATCAACAATGGCACGCATTTTTTCGACACCGAGTAATGAAACTCGGCGAGTCTCTGGGAAAGCTTTATAACTGTATTTTATCCCGCAACGAAATTAATCAAATAGAAATATAAGAGCAGTTGGAAATATAAATTGTCCACTTCCCTCCATAGCAAAGCGGGAGACAAATACTGAACTAAAGAGGTATTAACCTCCAAGAAAGGACATTTACGTCTGGAGAAGCCAGACGTAAAGTACCACGGAAGTTACTTAACGGGTCCTATCATGCGAGCTGTTACGCTTGATTCTAATAATAGGTATGGCAAAAACGCCGGAAAGCACGGAAATTCCTCCTAGTCTCCACAAGGTCCATATAGTATACAACTCCAGATGTTATCTGCATACTGATATACTACTATACCTCAAATAGAAAGGTTATCCGTTAAATTAAGTGCTGCAGCTTTTGCAGTCCGGAAAATAAAACGTCTAACAGATGTTTCAACGGCTAGGTTGGTATATTTCGCATACTTCCATAGTATTATGTCTTACGGCATTCTATTGTGGGGATCAGCTGCTGATATAAATACTATATTTATTTTACAAAAAAGAGCAGTCCGAGCTATATACGACCTACGTAGTCGGGATTCTTTACGATCAGTATTCAAGGATAGTAATATATTAACTGTGCCGTCTGAATACATCTATCAAAATATCATGTACGTTCGTAAAAATATAAGCAATTTCTATAAAAATAGTGATATTCACAACATTAATACAAGAAACAGAAACAAACTTACAGTACCCTCGTTTAGAGTAGTAAGATCTAAAAAGTCTTTATGGGTAACTGTGTTAAATTTTATAACAAAATCCCCAATAACGTAATTGATTTGCCAAATAAAATGTTTAAGACTCATATTAAACGTCATCTTATGGACAGGGGCTATTATAATGTTCAACAATATCTAGAGGATAGGAATGTCTGGCATTCGGTTCCTTCCTGCACACCTGGAGCCCTGTAGCTTACACCATGTTAGTGTATACAAATAGTATAACAAAATAAAATAAAAACTATATTCATAAAATATTAATAAATGACATGTTGTTATATACACTTAAATATAACTTAATAAACTATGACGACCGATCGCGTATAAAATAAAATAATAAAATGGCAATGTAATTTGTGACAGGTCATCTACTAGAAATAATGAACCGGACCAAAAACAAGCCCGCTGAGATTGATTTGCTGGATTCTCTCAGGACTGGGTCGCGCCGCGTAGTATCCAGCGGTAATGTAAGCCCGCTGAGTTTGATTTGCTGGATTCTCTCAGGACTGGGTCGCGCCGCGTAGTATCCAGCGGTAATGTAAGCCCGCTGAGTTTGATTTGCTGGATTCTCTCAGGACTGGGTCGCGCCGCGTAGTATCCAGCGGTAATGTAAGCCCGCTGAGTTTGTTTCGCCGGGTCTTCTCAGGCGGGGTCGCGTTTGGATCCGGTGGTAGCTTTTAAAACAAGCGACGTCTCGGAAATACCCATGGTCCATATCAAACCCATTTAAATATATATATATATATTTGACCGGTATTACCTTGAATAATATTAATTCATAATATAAAAATAAAAAATAATAAATAAATAATAATAATGTTAAATACCATATGAATAATTAATTGCTAGTGTATTGATGATGCTATGTATGTTATGTATACATAAGCTGATATGCTTTTCTTAAAATTTCTTTACTTTTTTAAATGTTCTGACTTGTCATAAGAGCTATGTAATTGCCTACTTGATCAATAAACGATTTCATTTCATTTCACTGTCTAGCATAATGTTCCGCTCATTTTGCCAGAGACTACACTCCCAAAGAACATGATGCGCGGACTGTTCGTACTCACAGTTTGGTGTAGAACATGGGCACGCAGGCGAATCAACCAACCTAAATGAGAATAGTTTGCTCTTAAAGTTGCCATGACCGGTGAGAAATTGTGAAACGCAGTGATCAATTTCTAGCCAATTTTTTATTAGACGATCGCGAACCAAAGGAGACTGCCACGATAGTGTGCAGACCAAAATCATGACGGCCTGTAGTGACCTAATATACATTTGCTGACTCCTGAATAAGGATGAATCACCCCCAAAAAGATCAAAAGTTTTTTGAATCAAAGTCTAAACTACCGAGTATTTGGAGTCGGCGCCAGCCAAAACATGGAAAAAACAATAATCAGGCATACAAAAAATATATATAAAATAGAACCATACTTGGCTTTTATGAATCTAAAAGTAAAGAAAACACCGGCACCGTCTCCAAAAATAATTGATTTCAATTGTATGTAATTAATTGATGTAAATGTAACCAATTATTTTTTGCTTTTTAGTTATGTCTGGGTTATTTTGAAGGCGGTTTTATTTTTATTTAAAAAGTAATAATTTATTTTAGAACACAGTTTATCTTCCGTCAATATTTGCAGATCACACAAAATTTGTCTCGTCGCAGGGATCGTACCCGTGGCCTCTCTTTTACAGCCGGCTACTTACCCATTGCGCCACCGAGGCTGTCAAATAAACTATAATCAGTTAAAATTATCTATAGTTAAAAAAAACCCTAATTCTTTCAAATTCTTTTGACATCAAGATAAAAGAACTCTGTTACCAATGCAATCTTACCGATTTTCTTTCGTTACACTGAAAATAATAGAAAAAAAAAACAAAACATTTTAAAAAAATGCTTTCCACAATTTGTTCTTTCAATGCATACAAGTTTATGGGGAAAACAAAAGCATAACAGTAATACAAAAGTATAAAAAACAGCACTGTGTACAACAGATTAGCTATTTTCAATACGTATTCACGAGCTGATGTAAAAAAAACAGGATTTCGATGCAGCTTTTTTATTTTTTCTACTTTCCTCTCTATTCTTAATTCATTCGGTTGGTATTTCGTTATAAACGCTCCTTCGATGTCAATTTTGTACCAAGATTTGTGTTTATCGAACACTCTGAATTTACAATTTGTTTGCATCTTAAAGATTTTTTGACAATTTGACAGAAGATTTAAATTTTAATGTTTTTTTTAATAGACTGAAATCAATGTGTTATACAGCCTTGTTAAGCATTTTGGCTATTAACGCTCGATTAGCCGTTATTTTCTGTTCAGATAGTGTGTTTAAAAGCTTTAAAGCTCTTAACTTCGAATTCGAAGTTATCAAAACAGTTTATAATATAATGTAATGGCAAATATGTGATTTCTTATTCTTAATTACAACTAGCGTAGCTTTATAAAGGTCACATTAGACCGTCGACCGCTTCTGGAAGAAGTTGACTTCTTGCCCATAGCGTAGTGTGAAGAAGCACGCCGGCATGATTGTGTTGAGTAGCGAGAGATAGATTGTCTCTCGCTACTCGATACTCTAATTGGACTGCACTGCGCTTAACATCTGATGCAGTGCGGTCACTTTGCCGTGCTAAAAAAACAAATTCAAAAACAGTTGCTCAATACCTACATACATTTTTTTTATATTCCACACCTGTCTCCAATTACCTTGAGCTACGTAAGTATATGGCGAATATATAGGTATATTGGTACATAGTACTGTGTTGATATATATATGTAAACTTGATGTTGTACCGAAATAATCAGGATTGATAATATCACAGATGAAATATGACGGTTGCGTTTACGGAATTTAACTACGAAGGTAATTTGTGAACTGTCTGGGAAGAAATCCCTCGCAGAAGGCACTCGGTCTCCTATTTCACCATCTGGCCTAGTTTTGCAATTGGTCAGATAACTATCTGAAGACACCTCTGACCATTGGTGTCACTTGGGTCTAGTAACTGTACATCAGTATGATTTGATCTTTGAATCTAAACCTAATAGCTCCATGCAATAGCTTGACCACTGCCTACTGCCCACTGTTAGTAACACAACTAAACACACACACTGAACTGAGGACAACTGCACACTGATCCAAACCGAGCGAGACTGGCTCGAGAGCGACGCTCCTATTTATTGCAAATCCACCAAGTATAAATTATGAATCTACCCGTACTTATTTTGTAAGATACCCTCGACATTTCCAATAAAAACAGACTACCCTCACACCAAGATTTAATAGTTTGCTGCCTGTTCACAGTTCGCGACTATTCGCGACAGGGTGCAGTGTGGTCACTTTCCGTGCCAGGATAAAAAATGACCAAATATACTTGCCTGTAATGGCAAATATTTATTTATTATTTTATTTATACTCTTTATTGTACACTAAAATACATAAAAATAGGAAAACAAAAATTATTTAAAGTACAATTGGCGGTCTTATCGCTCTCGGCGATCTTTTCAATACAACCATGGGATAGAAAAATTTTAAAAGGGAAAAGAAAAAGGGGAGGGCAGTTTGTGTACATAATAGTTTTTAGGAAAAACAAAAACAAATATGTGATGTCTTATTCTTAATTACAATTAGTGTCGACCGCTTCTTCACTTTCTTGCTCATAGCGTAGTGTGAAGAAGCAGGCCGGCATGATTGTGTTGAGTAGCGAGGGATAGATTCTCTCTCGCTACTCGGTACTCTAATTGGACGGCACACAAACACACAATCAAATATACGAGTAATAATAGGAGAGTAGAAAAAAGGAGAAAACAAAATAAAACAAAATTTTAGCAAATCAATTTTATTGAGACAAATTCCGTTAGATACAAAATAAATGCTATTTTTGAGACCGAATCTACCTTAACACTATACACGGCTAAATTATAGTTACAAAACAGGTGAAATGCAGTGTCTATGGTCGTTTGATTTTTTTTTCACTCAACTTTACAATTTATATAAGCAAAGAGTACAAACCAAAGACAATTTATTTTCAATAAGTTTTTATTTTGCACTTCCTAACATGGACCAGTATTTGCTTATGGGTGGAGCAAAAAAAGGCAATGTAGTAGGAATTTAAAAAATATTGTTACTAAACCTTCCTTATATAAAAATTGTGGCGAAATATGGTAACAATTTACTTTACAAACTTAATTTGTGTTTCCAACCCTCGTTAACACTTCATTTTCACGCGGTATTTTGAATTTTTTAAATGAATTTTGTTACTATTTTTTTTTATTTTTTTTTTATCCTTGCACGGTAAAGTGACCTCACTGCACCTGATGGTAAGCGCAGTGCGGTCCAATTAGAGTATTGAGTAGCAAGAGACGATCTATCCCCCGCTACTCAACACAATCATGCCGGCCTGCACCTTCACACTACGCCATGGGCAAGAAGGTGAAGAAGCGGTCGAGGGTCTATTGTCAGAGTACTTAGAAGGCCACAAAATGACCAACATTGTACCCCAACTCTAGACCCCCAAAAAACCGGATGTACACTGGCTGATCCCGGAACGCGACACACTTGCGTGTGCCACTATGGCGGGTTTTACACCCTGTGTACGGTGGTCGCTATCCGGGCGGATATGAATATCCTACCACCAGCAAATTATAAATCAATTTTTACCTTTTACCCATGATTTCTAATCCATGAAATATTAAGTAATCTTATGACATAAATTTAATACAGACAAAAAGCAGAAGTGAAGAGTTACACATAAAAACTCTGGTTTCATTATTATATAGTAAGAAATGTAATAAATTTGTAACAAAAAAAAATGTCTAATCTTTACACACAAAAATTATGGTCACAGTACTACTGACAGTACTATAAATCACACATAGACAAGACATAAAACTCATTGACCATATAATAGTTTTTTTGAAGGATGTTTTTTTTTACTTTTACTTAGATTTTATTCCTTTTGTAAGTATAATTTAACCGCATATATACTAAATATACATGTTAGATATGCCAGAGAACGCAAATAAAATAGTCCTGACCCCAGATTAGTCCCTCATTGATACCCACGATACAGGTTTGACCTAGTGTGGGGTCAGGACTATTTCTGACTATTGGGTGTATTTAATACTACTTTCCAGTGGCGTAGTGTAGGTTAGTGGGTCACCTGATGTTAAGTGATCTCCACCGCCCATGAACATCCACAATACCGAAAGTGTCATGTATGCGCTGTCGGCCTTGGAGGACAGGAATAGGGATTAGGGAAGGGAAGGGGGAATCTGGGGCTCCGGATATCTCACTTACCATACGAAACGCGACAGTAAACTGGCTCTACCACTTCAAACCTGATAATTCGGACAATATGCAGATATTCCAAAAAATTCACCAATAATAAATTGGTTCGAATTAATAATAGCATATTTGTAGTGAAAAATCCTAGCACAAAATAAAAATGAAGGTCATTCTGCCCGGATAATTGAATGTACATAATTTTAAGATATTAAAAATGTGGAAATGTCCTTAGAAATGCTGATTAGTGAGCATAGTCTTTAGGTCTTATAACTTACTAGCTGTTGCTCGCGGCTCCGCCGTGGAGGTCATGTTAGGGAGAAAAAGTATACAATACAAAATACCAATTTTCATGCGTTTAACTTAAATAATGACGATTTTCATACAAACTTTCATCCCCTATTTTACCCCCTTAGGAGTGGTATTTCCAAAAACCCTTCCTTAGTGGATGCCTACGTCATAAAAGGTACCTACTGTCAATATTTCAAGTATCTAACCCCAGCCTTTTAGGCTGTGCGTTGATCGATCAGTCAGTCAGTTTCTTCTTTTATATATACAGATATATAGAAAAATATGTCCCAGGTCGGTAGAGAAAAAGTTGCTTTATCGCATTTTATGCAACTCAAAGTCGAAATGTCACTAAACACTAAACACGGATGTCACTGCAATTGGTTAGAACAGACGATGCATTTAGAGTAAGCAAGATGATATTCATTTAAAGAAAGGGGATTCCGCGATCACAGAATACTAATTTTTTTATCCTGGCAAAGTGACCACACTGCACCCGATAGTACGCAGTGCCGTCCAATTAGAGTATCAAGTAGCGAGATAATCTATCCCCCGCTACTCAACACAATCATGCCGGCCTGCTTCTTCACACTACGCCATGGGCAAGAAGGTGAAGCGGTCGAGGGTCTATTGTCAGAGTACTCAGAAGGCCAACACGAATCATTAAATCGGCCCCCCCTCCCTATTACTACGCCACTGCAACTTTATGCGTGCTTTTAAAGTTAATATATGACCTTCAAATAATAATTATAATAGATTTTCTGCGTTTCTTGATATATTCTTACATCTATTCACAGATAATATAATCTACACAACCTACGTTTTGGAAAGTACAATCGAAACCGTTTAAAGCGACCATTTTGAATTCATCCGGCTTGAAGGACCAAAATTTTGTCTGATTTTTTAACCGACTTCAAAAAAGGAGTTTTTTTTATGTATGTTCCCCGATTACTTGAAGACGCCTGGACCGATTCGAGAAATTCTTTTTTTGTTTAAAATGGTATACTTCCCAGGTGGTCCCACTGGCACCGAGTCAGGATCTGATGATTGGATCTCAGAAAAATCGAGGGCAACTTTAAAATTTTATAGGGACGCATAATTTGTTTTTTATTGAAGTCGGTGTACTTTTTATGAATTAAAAAACTTTTCACTTGGTGAAAACAGAATCAAAATTTCTTGAAAAATGAGTTCATAATATTGATTGATTGCAATTTAGGTTTTTTCACTGTTTTTCTTTTGAACTCGACTTTGGTCTTGACAGTCCGTGTTATTCTTGAGTAACTATCACTGCTTGTATTTTAACAGAACATTTTACTTTGCTGTCCAACATAACTAATAAAAAGTACGTATTTTTCAAAAGGAGAAAAGAGGTACCTAGTCAGAATTTTATGTGGAAAAGTGTGAACAAAAAACTACCCTACAGTTTAACTGCTCAAAAATTTTTATGAGAAATTAATGGGCGATAAACATTTAATGGTTCATTTCAAACGGTTTCAATTGTAACTGTTTTTTACAAAAATACTCTAAGGTACAAATAATATGCTTTGATCACGAGTACAGATGCCTTGTATTTAGGGTTCCTTATTAGACTTCCAATTGGTTCACTGATGTGTACATAAATACAAATACACGTCTAATCCCCGAAGGATTAGACAAAGGTGTGACCACCGTGGTGTGGTTTAACGGTAGGCAGCGGCTTTGCTGTGCCCTGGTATTGCAGAAGTCTATGGGCGGCGGTGACTACTTACCATCAGGTGGCCCGTCTGCTCGTCTGCCTATCGAGGCACTAAAAAAAAAAAAAAAAAAAAACCAGTACACCCACTTTTCGCGGAACTATTGAGGTCCCATAATATGGTAGGGGGCCACAGTTCCAGACTCCGGGCTGATACTGAGTATTTCTAAATAGAAACCCCAATATCACTTTACCCGACCCGGGGATTGAACCCGAGACCTCGGCACAGCAGTCGTAACGCATGCAATTACAACTGCGCCACCGAGAGAGTCTCTAATCCATACAAGTTAAATGCTTTCAGTTAATAATCACATCATTTGTAAACAGACCTGATTGGCTAGTTTTGCAAATATTCATAATAATCCGAATAAGGTTTAAATGTCATTTCAGATATATATAAACACAGAGAATGGACTGAGCAATCCTCACAAAATTGACCACTTTGTAGAAAGAGACAGAGCGACTGTGCGGCCAAGGCCTTTTTGCTCCTGCAACTCTGTCGTGGACCAATCAAAATGTGTTTCTTACACATTTTCGTCCATTTTCTGTGTCTTTATACCCCACGTTTAGTTTGCAACATTGGCCCACGTGTAATCGAAAATCTGTTAAATGAATAAATATAGGAACCCCTAATATTTAACTATGTATATATAACACATTGCAACTTATAATCCCGAGACAACGTTAATGATATTAAAAACCGCCAAGTCCAGTGTGAGTATTAAAAGGCAGACTAGGGGCCATGCATAAATTACGTCACACGTAAAGGGGAGGGGGTCGTCGAAGTGTGTGACATGGGGTGGGAGGGGTCCTTATTTTCGTGACGTCATTTTTCAAAATTTGATGTAGTATTTATAAAAAATTGAAACTAATTTCGGAACTGCTGTTTTAATTTAATAATTGCTAGATTTAAAAATGCAAACATAAGTGACGTCACATGTGAATTGAATTGTCATTATGTGAGTCTTACAGCTGTGACACGGGTCAAAAAAACATGAAATTCGTATGACGTAATTTACGGAAGGCCCCTATTCATAGAAATATTCTAAAGCAAATATTAACTTTGTGGTGACATTGGTTATTAGAAAAAAATAAGTACAGACAACAAAAAAAATTACAGAAGTTTTTTTTTTAGTTTTTCATCTTTACTGAGGGTATTAAATCTGGTACTTAAGGTACCACAAAAATGTTAAAAATATAAAAAAACTTTTAGGTCATTTTCCTGGTCTTAAACTGCATTTGGACTAAGGTAGGTAGCACAAAAATGTAAAAAAAATATTTTTTCACACTTTTTTGCGAGTTTAAAACTTTGACTGGACTAAAGATTGTAGGACGTAACGGCTTTCATATAATCTACTCAAAAACAAGCGACGCACTCGCATAAGACACGGAGGAGTCTTGCATGTTGGTACATTGGGACGACTGGGCGTATTTCAAGAACTTTAGGGACATGCGAGGAGCGTTAGACTGCAACTGGAGTTTTGATATCGCCTGTGAAGTAAAATTATTAAATAATACATATATACACTCACGCCTGTAATCCCCGAGGGGGTAGACAGAGGTGTAACCAGCACACCCACGTTTCGCCAAATTCATTACGGCCCCATAATGTGATAGGGGGCGAGCCTATCGCCACACCGGGCACAATTCCAGACACCTGGCTAAAGCTGAGTATTTCTAAATAGAAAAACCCAAAATCACTTAACCCGACCCGGGATCGAACCCGAGACCTCAGCATAGCAGTCGTAACTTGTCTTGTATTCAAAAAACCGTTACGTTGTTTTGCTTGTACAACCATTATTTGCAAAGGTTAATCAGAACATTGTATGGCGTCTTGTAAAATTCAATCCACTATGACATTCGACTTCGTATTCATGTAACATCACGATGACAGATCCACTTGGTCAGGACCTGAATGTAGCAGACAGTCAGGTATCCTTAAAGTATTTTTTTTTATTCTGGCACGGCATAGTGACCACACTACAGCTGATGGTAAGTGCAGTGCCGTCCAAATAGAGTATCAAGTAGCGAGAGACAGTCTATCCCTCGCTACTCAACACAATCATGCCTGCTGTTTAGCTTCTTCACCTTAAAATAGGATAGATTTAGATGTAGGTGTCGAGATCTAAATTTCTTACTTTTCCAACGATAATTTCACACAGAGAAGGTTTATGGCAGGACAACGTCTGTCCGGGACCACTAGTAATAAATAACATTATTAAAATATTCAATTTAGCGCCACACGCCAGCTGTAAAGCGCTTAGTACATTATACCCCCATGGATCTGTTGTTTTACAAAAATCTACATAATGATGAGGTCCCACACACTTGTTATTTTTCATTTGTGCGATACACAATGTGTGTTGGGACGCCGCATACGCATTGCGTCATTGCGTCATTGCGTGTTACCGTTTACAAAAGTGTTGGCTACATGTTAACGTGTTGGCTACACTTAAAAGTTTTGGCTACACGTTAACGTGTTGGCTACACGTAATCATGTTGGCTACACGTTAACGTGTTGACTACACGTAATCATGTTGGCTACACGTAAACGTGTTGGCTACACGTAATCATGTTGGCTACACGTAAAAGTGTTGGCTACACGTAATCATATTAGCGCATTTTTGCCTTTCCTATAAAATTTGTGTTACAGCATTTGATGTTATATATCTCTAAGGTAAAAAATTATAACCCTTAATATTTAAGAGTAAATCAATTATGTGTTATAAATACATTAAGAAACTATAAAACCAGTTTATCCTTTATTTACCTGTAATAGTACGCCAATAGGGTGTCTCCCACATATAGTGTTGCCATATTTATTAAGGTATTCCGTGAATGCCTGCGGGTCCATTTTCTCAATTATATTCATACCCTGTAGACAGATTATCCAGCTTGAGTGACCAAAAACTTTCTTAAGTGAACATTTGTAAAGATGTTTTTCAATCACGTATTCAGTAATACCCCGACTTACGCTACCCCGTTTTACGCGAATTCAGAGATACGCGGTTTTTCATTGTGAGAAGAAGAAAAACTTCACTCGTCAAGCGACGTTATTCGAATATAATATGAAGCCTTCGACATCAAAATGACTTCAGTTAACGTTGTTTTATTCATAACTAGCTGTTGCTCGCGGCTCCGCCCGCGTGGAGGTCATGTTTGGGAGAAAAAGTATACAATACTAAATACCAATATTCATGCGTTTAACTTAAAAATGACGAATTTTCATACAAACTTTCATTCCCTATTTTACCCCCTTAGGGGCGGAATTTCCAAAAATCCTGAAACATATATTTTTTATTTTTAACTAAAATGCCAAATACAAATTTTCATGAATTTAACTTCAAAAATGACGGATTTTCATACAAACATTCATCCCCTATTTTACCCCCTTAGGGGTGGTATTTCCAAAAACCCTTCCTTAGTGGATGCCTACGTGATAAAAGGTACCTACTGTCAAAATTTCAAGTCTCTAACCCCAGCCGTTTAGGCTGTGCGTTGATCGATCAGTCAGTCAGTCAGTTTCTTATTTTATATATACAGACAATATAAATTGTTTGATAGCCAACATTTTATTAGACATGTTTCTTCTAAATTATGGTTTTCTTAAGACTCTGGTCCCGATTAACCATACTTTATATGTATATGGAGGCACACAACGAACGGAACGGGTGATATTGTTCCTCTAGCGAAGGGGGGTATGTCCAGTCAGACAGGTGTTATGCCCGACCGCGGCCCCTCCAACCGTTGATACTTGGAGCTTGTATAAATGCAGTGTGTCGCTCAAATTTAATAACCGCGATTCAGCCTGGCGTCATAGCTATCTCGTCGGTGTGAGGCGCTTGTGCCTCCACATGTATTTATATGCAAAGTTGAACCTCGACTTACGCGGGTTCGATTAAGGTTATCGTTGATTAAGGTTGACTGTTAGAGAATGCTTTCTGGCATTAAGTCCGCCTATATACAATGTATGTATATAAAGTGTATAAAAAAAATTACAAAAAAAATTTAAAAAAATTCTCAACAACAAAGGCTTTAAGCGTAGGCCTTGATGCCGAGATGATGATGATGTAAAATTTCGGTTGTTTTAGCTAGTTGGCGTCGAAGTTTACTATACCTGTTTGTCCAACCACTCGATACTCTGATATATGTGTCCCCGACTGGAGTCCCTCCAAGTGTACCTGAACCTTGAACCCCAGTGGCAGAAGTCTGAAGATATCAATAGAAGGTTCTGCGGGTCCGCTAAGTAGGGGGCTAAGATCGCACCGTACCTAAAGTAGAATTTTGGTTCGGTTATACAGGGATAATTAAATGTGTTGAGTGGCGGGGTGGATCGTCTCTCGCTACTCGATACTCTAATTGGACGGCACTGCGCTTACCATGAGGTGCAGTGTGGTCATCTTTAGTTCTACTTTACATGATCATTTTTACCAGTCATGTATCTCTGGCTTGCCGGCTACCCGACAAATATTGATAACACTCGCCATTCTTACATGCTATTTTTAACTTTAATATTATGGAAATAAAATTGATTTTCGTTTGTATTTACTCCCTACTTATTACCTTCTTCCGAACACCGGTATCCTTTTGACATATGAGAGGTTAAACATTGCCCAACTGCCACGGGCCTCTAGGTCGGGTTGGTAGACTTCATATTTGAAATTCTTATAAGAATTCTCAATTATGGTTTCCTTACTATGATTTACAGCAAGCGATAATAGACAAGTCGGAGGTGCCATTTAGACAGGTTTCGAATCTTAGACTTTCATCTTGACAGTCCATTCCACATCTAGCTTTGTAACAATAACCAAAAACGATTACTA